>OZ024831.1:50245302-51659657 GCA_964016985.1 Anodontia alba
GACAGGGCAACACAAAGCTATATGATGTGAATGTTGCTTTTCACGCTGCACAGTCAGTTACTTGATAAGTAACACATTAAAAACCAGTCAAATAATAAACTTTTTTACCTTGCATAGTTAAAATCAGTCAAAACCACATATTATTTCATTAAAAGTCCTGTTTGATGGAAACGAAAATGTTTCTTAAGTAATAACTTTTTTTTTCTTAATTGTCATTCAGTACTTGACAATCAATATGATAAAAAAATAGAATTGCATTGTAAACAGAATATATTAAATATAACTATGTGTTTTTATGGATAAATTCGACATATTTGTCGCCATGGCAACATAAATTTCTGTGTCATGTTGATTTTGTTCATAAATTTGTGTTTGAATGTTTGACAACTACGAAACTATCAAGTGAATATGCTTTTAATTAAATTGTTCTCAGACTGCTGCCATGAAATCGATTAAAAACAAACAATTTTACATTACATGTACTGTATTGTTGTTGCCATAGCAACCATTACAGTTGTTTTTTTTTTTTTTTTTTTTTTTTCAAACTTATTTTTTTTGTTTTTGAAGATGTCCCATGTTGACTTATATTTACAAAAAAAATCCATCATTATATTAAATATGGCAGATTTTTGTCATTCGTGAACCAATCCCTTTTGATTTGTATCCTAAGGTCTTTAGCCCATAGCTGAACTTCTAGTATAGTATCGTCCTCACTCTTCGAACATCTCAGAAATCGCTAGGTCTATCCAAACCCAATTTCATATAAAGCCTCAAAGGCCTTTGGGAAACATTTGTTAAAATGATCCAATCATGTCATCAGGATATCCGCCTTGCCCATATACATTGTTGTATCTAGAAGGGGACAAGGGGCTATTTCTCCAGCTTAAATCAACAAAACTTCTATCAGTGATAAAATGCAGTCTAATACACGCAAAAATGAAAAAATAGGCACAGGGGCTTTTAAAAAGCATTTATATCATAAGGCGCCTTTTTTCAGCCGGAATAAAAGGTATTCTGCTTACTTATTCACAAAAAAACACATGTTGTGGTGCTCATTAGAAGCGCCTCGCCGAGGCGGTTCTAATGAGTATCCACATCATGTATTTATGTTTAAATGGAGAAATAAGAAAAATGCATTCATACGAGGAACGAGGTTTAGACATCAAGTCCTTTTCTTCATTACTTTGCTATTTGTGAAAAAAAAAAAAAAAAAAAAAAAGTGCTTCACGTAGAAGTTCCATGATAAATCAATTAAATAGTTACTATAACAGCTTTGTGTATCAATTAAATAGTTACTATAACAGCTTAATGTGTCATTCACTCATAAGATATTGAATGTCCCAGGGCTAGCGATGCAAAAGCAAGCTTTTCGTCAAAAATTGAGTACCCTGCTGTAATTGGTACTTGTATTTGAAAGGGAAAACAGGTCAGGAAATACATTGCGAGTTGACCAATGTTTATGGGTCTTCTGCACCATCGTATGCACAAGTTAAATTCTGGGTTGGGTCATTCAAACGCGGTAGAACGTTTTTAGAAGACGGGACCAGGTCTGGACGCCCATCAGATGCCACCAATGAAGAAATGTGTAACAAAGTATGGGATCTGGTGTACTCTGATAGGCTAATTAAGGTGGAAGAAATAGCAAATGCATTACACATTTCACATGGTAGCGTTTCAACAACTTTACATGATCGTTTGGGTATGCGCAAGCTAACAGCCCGTTGGGTCCCAAAATCCCTTGGTGACGAGCAAATGGCAACCAGAGTATCAGTATGCAGCGCATTGTTGAGCGGTTTAGGTCTAAGGAAGATGATTTCCTTTCACGACTGGTCACTATAGATGAGACCAGGGTCCATTATTATGAGCCAGAGAAATAAGCTCAAAGTCGCCAGAGGGTAGGGCCGGGGTCTCCGAGGCCAAAGAAGTTCAAAACGCAACCCTCTGCAGTCACGTGATCAATATGGCAGAAAGGTTGTTTTGATTTCGCGGTCTCAAAAAATGGTGTAAATGTGACTTTTAGTGATATTTTTTGAGGTATTCAGAGACACGTAGATCTCTAAATGATGGATTATTTGTTTGAGCATGTGTAAGTCTGCTGAACTTTTGTTTTAAAGTTAGAAAATGTATAAAAACTTTAATTGGTAAATGATCTATATATAGTGCACATTGGTGTGTGAGTACGTAATCATGCTATTGTTAAACGCGTAAGTGCCATAAATTTCACGTGACTTACTGTTTAATCTTTCCTCGCAAAATTTTTCAAAAAGTACAGTGGATGCTCAAAAGTGATGAGTCAAAAAACATTACTTAATACACCAGCATTTAGTGGCAGCAAAAAGAGAGAACTTCAATCTCCAGAGATTGACTCCGAAGTGAAGAAGAACAAATACGGTTCAGTATCGTCTGACTCAGAATTGGATATCTCTGTTGCATTAGACCATTCTGTGACAGAGCCTAAGGAACCTACTCCACTATCAGCCATGGCAACTGATTCTCTCCAGGACGCTTCAGCTGTGTTGACGCACGATCTTGAGATTGCTCAACAGATGTCTTCAGAGGCACCTCTCAGTCAATCGCATATAACAATTCCACCTTCTGAAATGATGAAATTATCTCAAATGCTGAAGGACACATTTAGAGAAGAAATCGTTAACATGGTCGACTCTGTGGTACAAGGTGTCATAGCTGGTCTTCAAAACCGCATATCTTCTCTCGACACAAGTAACCATGATCTTTTAAGGGAGAACAAAACTCTGAGTAAACGGGTTGCATCATTGGAACAACAGATTGAACAGGCGGAGCAATATAGTCGCAGAAATTGCTTAACCATCTCTGGATTGGAGGAAAAGGCGGGTGAAGTCACTGACGATTTGATTATGTCTTTGGCTTCAGCTACCGGTTCTTCTATTCAGCTTCAGGATATTGATCGGAGTCATCGAATTGGAGACCCTAAGAAGGCCCGAACAAGACCAAGGGACATAATAGTCAAATTTGGTTCATACCGCAGTCGACAAAACTTTTACAAGTGTCGTTCGGCATTGAAAGATACCGGGTATAAAGGCGTTTTTGTAAATGAGAACCTGACAAAAACTCGTAGCGTTCTATTGTATGAGGCGAGAAAACTGTTCAAGTCTGATCGTCTAATGGGTGCTTGGACCTCTGATGGTACTGTCCTGGTCAAGGACAATTCCGAAAAGGTGCACCGCATAAACACTTTTTCCGATCTTGCAGCTTTTTAAGCACAAGAGCCTAGACCTCATCCTCGGACCAAACCATCTAAAGGTGCTCGTGTTGCTGGTCGTCAGGGGCAGTCTTCGTCTCAGTAACCGGAACTCAATATACACACTTCATTTGTTTTCTGATATTATTATATTTTAGGCAAATACTGTATATACTTACATTGAAACAGCTTGTCTGACATTCCACGACTGCTTATGAATGGAGAAACCGTTATACGTGTATTTTCTTTGATTATGATGGCAGTTGATAAGGTGTTCCACGTTATATTGATGTCTGGCGCTTGGCACGAGCGGTCATGTGTTGTCATTAAAAAGGGATGGCCAGAATTGGACTGCTTGTTTTTTTTGTTTTTTTTTTCGATTGTTTCCTTTGTTCTCTGGTTAATGGTAATTTGAACCGGGCAGTCTGGTATGGGCATTTCTGTTTATTTGTTTATTATTATTATTATTATGATTGAAGTAAATTAGTTTTCTGTCTAAGGGATCTATGGATGGACGGCGTGTGTACCGATCAGACTGTGTGTATAGACTGATCGGTGCCTTCTCTGTCCATACATGACGCCTTGATCGTCTCTCCAGGCGGCGGACCGGTTGATCTGAGTCTATAGTGGTGGACGTATATCTCTGGCTGGTCTGTGGGGATGCGCGGGCTAGTCTGGGATTTTACTGTTCGTAGATTCACCGAAACTGTATTATGAGAGAATTTACTGGAATTATCAGCGGCTATGTCGGAATCATTAGTTTTCTATCTATACAAACTGGTATATGTGATTAATTTTAGGTTTATGACCTGTACACAAAAGAAACCATAAACTGTACCAGTCTAATATTTCTCAAGTATTAAACACTATCAGTGATGAAGCATGAGTGTGTGTGCTTTAAATATTTTGTCATATAGAAGTACGCTCTCAGTAAACTAAACTGTCAAACATTCTTGAACAAAATATTTAGACCTTTGACCTGTGATATTGACGTTAGCTACCTGCAAATGGTTAAGTTATTCGTACGATCATCTGGTCCCTAACACCCTACATTTATTGAACTACTGGATAGTAAGCAGGCGGTATGGACCCTGATCGGAAGCTGCAGAATGCGGCACCCGATCTGGGCCGGTAATGTTTGCTCAGGTTAGTCTGTCTCACAGGTCAAATTACGATATTAAATTACGATATTAATGAAAAAAAAGGATTGTTTAAAACATTAGCTGGTGCCCTCGGAAAATTCTAAGTGAGCGACATGATGGAGTATGTTTCTTGTTTTCCGTGGGTCGAGATTTGGCATTTCATTCAAATCGACAATTTGCATGGAGTGTCGGATCTTGTATTCGGGGAGGGTTGTAAGGAGTGTTGTCGGTTTGTCGTCTGCGGATTTGACCAAGAGTGTGATAATGGTTAACTAATGTTTTTATTCATGTAGCATAAAGTAAAATCCAGGTGACAGGCATCATCTTTCATGCCGAAACGGTCCTGACTGTCTACGCACCTTGTCAATATTATCTCTGAAATGTCGTTATAAACGCTTAGCATTTGAATAAAACTTTCAGCGAACGACATGTCGAGGCATTTATTTTGGGTTTTTCTCCAGGAGGATGGGTTCTGGCATTTCGTGCAAGTTGTCTCCATTGGTTTGGAGATAATTGGCATGTGATGTCGGGACCTTTTTTCGGGGAGGAGTAGGAGAGGTGCCATTGATTTTCGTCTGCTGAATTATCTAATGGAGAGCTAAATGTTAAAGTCGGCTTGGACATCAAAACGTGATTGAAATGAGCTATTTTCCAGCACATAGCCAATTACAACTGCAGCAGGTGACATTATTATTTGTGCTCTTCTTTTTTTTTTTTCTTTTCTCAAAAAAGGCTGATATTTTATTTATGGTATTTATCCTAATTATTCGGGCATTTGAAGTTTTTTCAACATAGCTATCTGAAATTTGAACAAGCCTATTTGACTCCCTAGATGTGTGACAATTGAGACCTGGCGGGAGTGCAAAAGAACGAGTCCTGGATCAAGCCGCTCTCGTCGAAGGGGTTTGATTTGGGCCTTCTCTACCTCGCTGGGCGTACCTGCCAAAAAACTAGGAATTTAGCTGTATGTGTATCAAACCAGCATATAAGAGGGTATATTTTACCATATCTATGAATCTTGGGTTTAAAAACAAAGACTATCAGTATTCTCTAAGACCGTAGATTGTAATTGTTATCATGTGTAAAATTCGACGAATGTTTATTGACCATGACCAAGCATGGGATTTCCGTGTTTAGCCTTGATATATCGGTGCTCCACGGGTAACATTAGGGTCAGTAAGCATTCGTCTTATTAAACTTATTGATAACTGAAAGAAACTTGTTAATAACAGTCTATCAGGTTAACCCTTATTTCCACTGGATTTTATTTGTGACCAGTTGAGATGACGGTTAACTTTAAATCGAAATTGTTAAATTGGTTATGCTGATACAATTTGCAGCGATAAACCTAATCCCTGCTGATACCTTGTTTTACAGTTCTTAACTGTTTCATAGCTTATTTCTGAATGTTACATGTTGTTGTTGAGCACAGATTATTTCGCGTGTTGTATGTGCTCACATGGTCTGGTTTCCAGTATACAAATGCTATTAGGTTAACAACTGTAGTAGAAAGGCCAACTCTCTCTCTCTCTCTCTCTCTCTCTCTCTCTCTCTCTCTCTCTGTTGGCCTCTTCAGTGCAATAGTGAGCTGCCGATGCAAATTCCAAGCTATTCTAAAGTGAATAGTGTATTGTTGTTGTTAGATAATCATTGGGATGCACTGATGCTATGTGACACAGTATGATATTTAATTTGTTGTTTCTATCAAATTCTGGCTGCTATTCTAGATGCAATGAGATCAAACAATAACATTACAATGAACGAAAATCAAATAACTTCAAAATGATTATATTGTTAAAAGTATACCTCAAAAATTTAAAATTTACATTCCATTCTTTATATGTTTATATCCATGTATATATCAATGTTTTGCTTTTTTCATGTTGTTACTGTCTATATTTTCGGAGCGTCTCTAGAGGGTAGGTATCGGGACTGTGCCGCGAGAACTCACTGGTCTATACGTGTTCAAGTTATAGGTGAAGTCTTGTGTAGGTTGCTGACTGAGTTGTTCTTGTATCTTTTGATATTGATTACGTAAAATTGAAAAGGAAGAATACGGTCAGCACTCTACACACGTACAAATTCTGTTATAATTTCGCTATTTTTTTCCACTTTGTTGTCCTACTTTTGCTATGCAGGGATATTATGTATACTTATTCAATTTATAAAACTATTATTGATGATTCTTGTCGTATCCAGAATCTCTACTTTCGGCCTCTCTCAAAGAAGCTGTTAGTAAGCAATAAACATAGATTAAATGTTCAATTCACTTATTCCATATTTCTTGCAGTATCCATTACTGTTTTAGTTACATGGTTCTGCGTTCTGCTCTTGGTGTCGGGAGATATCCATCCAAATCCCGGCCCGCTATCATCTCTTTCGGATAGTTATGATAGCTCTTCATCAGGAAACGGTTCTATTTTTGGTACTTCGTCTCTCTCTTCCCATTTATCATTTGTTCATTATAACGTGCAGAGTATTTTTAACAAACTCGACGTATTTTTTGCTGAACTTTCTGACTTTGACATATTAGCATTTTCAGAGACCTGGCTTCATTCTGCTATATCAACTGCGGACCTGCAACTTCAATCTTATCACTCTCCTGAACGTAAAGACAGGGTCAGCGATAATCATGGTGGTGTGATCATATATGTAAAAGATACACTTTTCTATAGACGCAGGAATGACCTTGAGCCACTAGGAATTGAATGCCTGTGGATAGAGATTATTATTAAGCATAAGAAACTACTTTTCGGTTTATTCTACAGAGCACCCAATTCAAATGCTAATTATTATACGTCTATTGAGGATTCTATCTCCCTGGCAGTTGATACAGGTATAAAGGATATTATTATAGCAGGAGATTTTAACTTTGACATGCTCAGTCCAAACACATCTCATAAAATCAAAGCAATTTGTGAGCAGTTTTCTTTAAACCAAGTTATTGAGGAACCAACTCATTATACTGAACACTCTTCGTCATTACTGGATATCATTCTTACAAATAATAATGATCATTTAGTCATGAGTGGTTTAGGAGACCCTTTCTTACAACAAGACCGACGGTATCACTGTCCTACTTATGGTATCTTACGATTTGTAAAACCAAAACGAAAATCATATGTGCGCCGTATTTGGATTTATGAACAAGGTGACTATAATCTATTGAGAAATAAAGCATCATCAACGAACTGGGAGGGGCTGCGCAATACCGATATAAATATTTATGCTAAAATATAACTGAAAAGATTATTGCTTTATCCAATGATTGCATCCCTAATCGAAATGTAAGAATACGTCTGGCTGACCCACCTTAGATTACTACGGCAATTAAAAGACATATTAAGATACGTAAAAGGGCATACAGAAAGGCCAAACATACAAATATACCTGCAAATTGGTAAAGGTTTAGACACTTAAGAAATAAAGTGATAGAAATGATTCGTAAGTCTAAGAAATTATACACCGATAATCTCTCGAATAAATTAAAAACTTGTACTCTTACCTCCAAAGACTGGTGGTCAACTTTAAAATATTTTATATCTCCGCTCTCTAATTCTCACATACCAACACTTGAACATGAAGGTTTTACCTATACTGAGGACCAAGATAAAGCAAATATTTTTAATGACTTTTTCAGGGATCAGACTTTGTTGGACGATGAAAATGCAGATGTTCCTGAATTGCCTATATTAGTTAGTGAAGAACATAAAATGTCATCACTTAACATTACGGCTTTAGAAGTGAATTCGGTTTTGAAAAGTCTTCCCTTGGGGAAGGCTGTTGGACCTGACGGTATACATAACAAAGTACTTCGTGAATTGGCAAATGAACTTGCAGATCCACTATCCATATTCTACAACCTCTCGCTTCAGAATAGCAAAGTTTCAGATGACTGGAAAGAAGCACACGTCTGTCCGATTCACAAAGGTGGTGATGCTGTATTAGTTTCAAATTATAGGCCTGTTTCCCTGCTTAATACCTTGGATAAAGTCTTTGAGAGATGCATTTTCAAACACATTTACAATCATTTTCGTGATAATGACATCCTTTCACCCTTACAATCTGGATTTATACCTGGAGATTCTACTGTTAATCAATTAACTTATCTCTATGATACTTTTTGTCATGCTCTCGATTCGGGTAAAGAAGTAAGAGTTGTCTTTTGTGACATTAGCAAGGCATTTGACCGTGTTTGGCATGCTGGCCTCATTCAAAAACTAAAAGCAGCTGGTATAGCAGGAAGTGTTCTGAATTGGTTCATTGATTATCTAAGCAACAGGAAACATCGGGTGACTTTCTCAGGTGTTAAATCATACTGGAACTCTTTAAAAGCCGGTGTCCCACAAGGTTCCATCCTTGGGCCTTTATTATTTTTGCTGTACATAAATGACATTCTGAAGGACATTGGCTCAAATATTCGCCTCTTTGCTGACGACACAAGCCTATATATAGTTGTTGAAGATCCAACACTTGCAGCTGAACTTCTTAATGCTGACATGGAAAAAGTTGCACGATGGGCTAAACAATGGCTGGTATCTTTTAATCCTTTCAAAACTGAAGACCAACAAACCAGATCACCCTTCTATCTTTATGTCAGGACAAATAATTAAGGAAGTAGATACTCATAAGCATCTTGGCATTTTTTTATCAAAAGATGGTACGTGGCATAAACATATTGATTATATAAAAACCAAAGCGTGGGCAAGAATAAACATCATGCGTAAACTTAAGTTTCAACTTGACCGTAGATCTCTCGAAATTATATATACCACGTTTATAAGACCGATCCTAGAATACGGAAACGAAATTTGGGATAACTGTACACAGTACGAAAAAGAGGAAATAGATAAAATTCAAAATGAGGCTGCAAGAATTGCTACGGGAACAACAAAATTAGTATCTATTGAAACACTGTATTCTGAAATAGGATGGGAAACTCTAGATTCCAGAAGACGGAAGCAAAAATTATCTCTTTTTTACAAAATGTATTCAAATATAAGTCCTAGTTATCTTTCCGCTCTTGTACCACCTTCTATCAGCGATATTTCTTCATATAACTTAAGAAATGCAAATAACTTGCAAACTGTTGAAACACGAACACGTCAATATTATAATTCTTTTCTCCCTTCTGTGATAAGAGAATGGAATGGTTTGTCGGAAGAAAGAAGAAACGCCAGTTCAGTTAGTGTCTTCAAATCACGCCTTGACCAAAACGTAATTGTTCCACAAAACCTAAATACTTTTATATTGGCGATAGACGTCTGCAGATGTTGCATACACGTCTTCGAACAAACTGTAGTGCTTTAAATCAGGATCTTTTTCGTAAAAATATTTCTGACACTTCACAGTGCATTTGTGGCAGTACGGAAACCGCTGATCACTTTCTTTTAGAATGTCCTCTTTACCATGGACAAAGACAAGTACTTTTCCAGGTAATCTCACTCATTTGCCCAATTTCTGTTGACGTTCTATTGTTTGGCAACAGCACTGTAATTTATGAAAATAACGTAAAAATTTTCGAGGCAGTTCATAATTACATTAAAAAAAGTAAACGTTTTTAATCTTACCTTTTCATTGCACAGTTTTCCTCATTGTTGAGTGATGCGAATACAATGTATTATGATACCGGTGAGATAGGCCAGAGGAATTATAAATACATTTAGTATACAGCAGGACAACAGGATTATAACAGGATTATAGTGTATTTGGCCATTTTTTTTTTTTGTTCTCGCGGCGCAGAAGGCGGTCCCTACTCTTCTAACACACTTTCTTTCTCTTCTTTTGTCTTTCTTTCTGCTCTTTCGCTCTTCCACATGTCACTTCTTTCATTTTTCCTCCTTATCATTGATTAAGTAGACTATTATTACGTTTTTCTTTTTTGTTTGTGTTTTTTTCTGCTCTTCTTCATGTTTGTTAGGTTTGAACATATAAGGTTCTACTTTCGCTTTATAGTAATCTAATGTTATAATTAGTATATATTGGTAGATATGTCACATGAATACGTTAACATATTTACAACCTAGTGCCGTTATCGGATTTATTCAATTATATGCATGAGGAGAGGAACTTCATAAGCAATTTGCTTTCGTTCCAATCCTAGTATTTTGTATATTGTTATATTTATTGATGTGCCGTTAACTCTGAATAAAATATGTTTAAACTAAAACTAACCCTCTGCTGGCAAGGTGACGGCAACTGTATTTTGGGACGCACAAGGCGTTATTATGTTGGACTTTCTAGCAAAGAAAAATACAATAACAGGTGCTTATAATGCAAATTTGCTCGACCAACTGAGAACTGCGATCCGTGAAACACGCCGAGGTAAACTCTCCAAAGGGATTCTGCTCCAACAGGATAATGCGAGAGTCCACACTTGCAAAATTGCAATGGATGCTGTTCAGAGGAATGAGTGCGAGCTAATACCGCACCCCGCCTATTCTGCGGACTTAGCTTCTAGTGACTATTTCCTATTCCCAAACTTGAAAAAGGATATCAGTGGACGTCATTTCCGGTCCAACGAAGAAGTCGTGGCGGCAGTTGAGGAGTGGGTCAAAGACAAGGACCCTGGCTTCTTCAGTTCTGGGCTGATGGCACTGGAACACCGTTGGTCCAAGTGCATCATTCTAGAGGGCAATTACATCAAAAAAGAAGAGATCGATATCACCCAGAAATAAGTTAGGCTGTTTTTTTATTGACTCGCCCTCGTCTAAATTCCTCTAATGTATATATCTCTTATCGAGTACCTATAATCAATCCCATAACTTTTTGCAAAGAAAATATTAGAAAAACAAAACAAAAACAAAAAACAAAAAAAAAATAGGAAAAAATGATCAGACTGGAACCAAGGTTAAGGTCGATGCACAAATACAGAAATATTCTACACTGCCTGTACACTGCATACAGGCATTGCTCCTTGAAGCGCTACGCGAATTTGTAGCAGACGACATTCTAAAGTTGTTTGTTCTATTCCTCAGGAAAATAAGACAACATTTCAAGCGAATCGTCTGCTAACACACGATACGATTCGCATGAATTGCCAGGTCTTATTTTCTCAGAAAACAAAATAAATAAAAATAAATAAATAAAATATCGTCTGTTGTAGTTGTGATTAGCGCTTTAAGGAATGAAACAATAAAGAAAACTATTTACTATTGCAGATCCGTGTTTCTTTTTAAATCATCCCTTTTATGATTGTGTATTTTACATACATACGCTCACACACCTTATCCAACCAATAATGCACATTGAGAATTTATGCATTTACTAGTATCAATTGCTTTGTTGGTAAAAAAATTAATACCCGTCATGCAGTATTTTAACGCTTAGCACTCTGGGTAAAGTATCTAGCAGACGACATTTGGAATATTTTTCTTATATTTTCATAGAAAACTGTTTTGACATTTCATGCAAATTGTCTCCAGTGAATGAAAATTATTTCATTAACAGGGAAAATTGGTCTTACCCCACATTTTGTGAGAAACGTGCGGTTGGGAATGTATAGGCAAAATAGCGTCTGTACAAGTTGCATGTTGTGCCTACGTCATGAAAAGGAAAAGAAAAAATACCTTAAAACAGCCCACGCGGTCACGTGACGATTTTCGGACAAACAATCAATACACACAATGGCGACGAGTTTATTTTTTCCTTTCATAAAACTCTTAGAAACGGGCGTTCCTGGGGGAAGATTGGTGTATTAATTAGTGGACAAACATTCCAATATTCAGTTGATGAGGTGGTTGGAGTGCTGGAGCTTACCAAAAACAGGAAATAGGAGCACTTTGCTGAAAAGCTGACTTCTCCTTGTTAAAAAAAGTTCCGTTGTTTACAATGCCTTTTTATTTAAACAGTCACTGACAATGAGCTTACGCTAAACAACTGCGGTTCAGCCACGTAAAATTGAACAAGAACATTGACTGATTGATTGATTGATTGATTGTTTTGGATACACAAGCACTGTACAGGCCGAGCTCTTTGTACGCAGTGACCCTTAACCCGAGCCTTCTCTGGCTGTTCAAAGCCTTTTTATTGATTTGGGGTCTTTGACCGCCGCCAATCAGTAAATATCAGAAGACTTTTTTTAAGTCAGAGAAGGCTCGGATTAAGTGACCCTGAACCTAGTTTTATGTCCAGTAATGTACATGTACACTCAGGCCTTTCAGAGAGTGTGGCCCGAGCTAACTGGTAAGGCTAAGAAGGACCAGTTTCATTGAAAAGGGCCAAGGTTAAAGTCCTAAGAGTTTGAACACCTGAAAAATTGCTGGTATTATCCTAGATATTGAACGGTGGTTTTGCTGTCTACAGATATGGTCCAAAATATGCCGACAGATTGGCCAACAGTGAACAGCCTGATCACTTTGGGAGCAATCTGATCTGGGTCTACACTGTTTGCCTAGACCGATCTGTCTAAAAACTTAGGATCACTGCGGATAGTGGAAGTAGTCTAGGTTCGGACCTGGAAGAACCTTTTGGAGTAAAACTTTTTTAATGCATATGTCCCAGATTCTGGTAGAGGGCCATGCACTATGGTGTACAAGACCAGTTTGGAGGCCATTCAGTTGGTGGGACTATGATAGCTGATGGGGCGGAGTCAAAGAAATTATAATAAAGTTATAAAAATGTGGACCAATGTCGTGGGGCTGCAGCCTTTAACTTGGCCTAAGCACATCCATGTAGTCTGGTGTTTCGCTTCTTTGTGTTTATATAAAACATAGATTTCATTACTTGTTGAAACTAACTCATTGAATTGGTTCTTATGAGTGCCAACAACATATGGTTTGAGCATCACAATCTATTTTTCAAGAAAAAAAAATAAAAATAAAAATCAAATTGCAATCCATTATTCGAAAACCTATTTCTTTTTACAGCTGTAAAGTCACATTATATCAGTCAATAGGCCTGAAAATGCATTACAGACACACTGACAATACTGACAAACCATCTTCTTAAATTTAAAAAAAAAACTTTGTTCAGTATTTTAATACTTTAACATAAAAAACAACAACAATAATCCTCAGCAGCACTCGTAAAATACTCATAAGTGCAGGGCTTTTTGCTTCAGTAAAGTAAGTACGAGTTCATACGAGTACTTGTACTCATCATTCACTGAGTACAGCTGAGTACTGAAAAAATAAGTACTCGAGTAAGTATGAGTACATGTAAACTTACTCCATCCCTGAATGCATGGTGTGCAAATCAGATCATAAATATTTTTCTTATTTCTTTTATTTCAGTGCATGACTGCATTTTTTGCTGGCACTGACCGAAATATTGATGTGTCTGTGGACAGTGGGAAGTGCATCACGAAAGCATGCCTATATAATGTTGATCCCCTTCAACCCCACTTTTATATAGTAAAACTGGGGTTTACAGGGGTATACATTATTTTACTTAATTCTGATCAAAAACATAGATTGTGGGTACTCGTTAGAACCGCCTCGCCGAGGCGGTTCTAACAAGTATCCACAATCTATGTTTTGAGCAGAAATATGAAAAACATCCGAATTTTTATTTGAATTTTTTTCATTTTTTGGTGGTAAAATTCTCAGTATATTTCAATAGGCATGTTTTCGTAATGGGTATAAACTGAAGAAGGAAAACCAACGACAGTCATCTCAACTAAAGATGTCCCATTTTGCCATACTGTGGCTGGAAAAGTTTTCCAGGTTACCAGATGAGATTAATGTATAGATGGTTGGATTTAGTGGCTGCATATTTCGCAGGCTAATAGTGTCTCAACTCCCTCAACTAGTAAAAATGGAAATTCCCAGCAGAGCAATGAATTTAATTTGAAATGATATAAGGGTTTATGAATGGGGTTCTCAAGCATTTTGTAAAGACAAATTGTGTGGGGTTTTTTTTGTATTTTTTTTTGACTGCAATATATAAGCCGCAACGTCAGACAACGAACATTCAGACTTGTGCGCCAAGCGAAGATTCAGATCAGACTGCACATTCGCGCAGGCTGATTAGTATCTTCGCTGTGCGCATTTTGGATAATCAAAGATGCAAATTTTCTTTATGCGGACAACGAAGGTTCTGATCAGACTGCGCAGGCTGATTTGCGTCTTCGTTGGGCGCACATACTTAAAGGTACAGTTTCTACAGCGGCCTATATTTTCTAAGATCTCAGTGACAAAAGAGTTTGTAAAGTTATGACACTATCTTTGAAAAGTACATATCGAATGATGGACATCTTCTAGAAGATAAGCGACAAAGAATAGTAAATGATTTTTCCAATATTATAACAAAGGGTCTTAAAATAACTCCAAACTACACACGAATCTTTGCCAGTTACATTGTCAAAGTCACATCCCACTCTGTATAACGCTGGATTCGCAGTTGATATCTAATTTCACCGCTGTACGCGCCTTTCTTTAAGCGAAAACTTCGTTTCGTCATGTCATTTAGACATACCACAATATAAATTTCAATCCTTAAATTCCTAGGTCGCCTGATTGCACCATATTCTTTTGGGGCTCAAGTCTGTTCATCTTAATATTGTGACTTGCCTTTGGTTCAACATTTTAGGAATGCTCTGTGGCTTGTTTACGTCGACCAAAAGGTCTTAACACTTTGCACATTTGTTGCCAATTTCAACACTTTCCCTTTGTGTAAATGATGGTCCTAAATAAGCTAAACGCACAGCAAACAAAATTTCATTTTGTCTTCTGACGTTGAGAATTTCTACTAAAAGTCCGTCATACTTTTGACCTATTTGATTTTCCACTCGGTCCAGGCAAATATGGGACACTGTCGAACGTGACCGAAAAAACACAATCTTAACCTATCAAAAATGATGAGCTTGCTATGAGAGAGAGCCTTGTTGAACAGTAAATTTCACACTTTGTAAATTTCACGCCGTGAAGAATTGGTACCAATTCCTCACAGCGCGTGAAGAATTGGTGCCAGTACGTCACGGATTTCATACCAATATTTCTTACGTGTGAGAGAAATACGCACGTAGTTTAATTTCATGTAGCAATCATGCATGTTCCTCACATCGATTAAATATACCCCAAAGCTGCTGCATTTTGCATTCGATTCCAGTTCTTCACACGCATATCATAATTTTATAAACGTGGAAGTATATTTCAATGTTTTAATGTTGGAACTTCTGGGACAAGAGTAAGAATGCTTAAGATGAACCGAGTCGCGAGAAAACCTTTCCACGGTGTTTCTGACTAGACCCGCCAGCCTGTGTAACTATAAAAGCAAGTCTTAGCAAGAGCTAATTTTTCTGCTAATGTTTATTTGTAATTATGTGGTTTCTCTTCGGAGGGGTTTCCTCTTCCTCCTGGTGCATATGTAAGAGGAATTGGTTACCAATTCTTCACATGTAAGAGGAAATGGTACCAATTCTTCACACATGTAAGAGTAATTGGTACCAATTCTTCACACCCCCAAAAAACAGGTGTGACGAATACTTACCTATTCTTACACGTCAGAAATTATCAACGAATTCTTCACATGTGTGAGGAATTTGTACCAATTCTTCACATGTGTGAGGAATTGGTACCAATTCTTCACACCCGAGAAAAACTCGCACCAGTTCTTCACAGGTGTGACGAATACTTACCAATTCTTCACACGTCAGAAATTATCAACATGAGAAATTTGAGCACAAATTTTAGACCCCAAAATTTATCGAAATTGACCATACGTAAATTTGTGACGTATTGGTACCAATTCTTCTTACCTATAATACTAAAAGAACGAATTAGCCTCAAAAACTAGAAAACGGTAAAAACTTGCTGCGGTTGGTTGGTTTAAATTAATAACGATATTGTTCTTATTGATAAATTGTATATTTAATTTCCGGAATTTTAATGTTTTCCATTTTTGTGGGGAAACAGACAATACTTTATTCAAATTCTCCCAAAGTAGCTTCTCGAATTTACCACCTATAAATAGATTACGTGTACATTGTAAATAAATCGGACGTCATCTAAGCATAGACGGGTGCGTATTTATATGACTGAACGTTCGGTATACATTGCAGCGATGCTTCTGTAAACGACAAAGGTGTAAACCGAATAAAAGAACAAAGTTCGAGAACGTAATGGCATACGTTTTTCGGAAAAATTCATTTATTTCAAACTGCAAAGAAAAATCTACCCAATAAATATTTTAATTTTGGTCAGTTATTACTGTCCTCTGTGGTCAGTATAGGTGAATTGTTGTAAGACATGCTACGTCGTACTCACTCTTCGAACCATCTCAAACACTGCTGGGTCAGTCCGAACCCAAATTGATCACCATCGGGTTCGAGCTATTGAGGTGCGACTGTAATTGGACCTAGCGGCAACTCTGCATATATGAGCCGTCGCATGACAAAATCAACAAAATGACCTGTGTACCACGCGCAGTGACCTGTGCATCTGCCCAGTCTGATCCGTCTTCACGGTCTGCACGTAGAAACCTTGGACCCTTCGAGTGCGCAGCGAGACTGATAAAACGGTGAATATCCATGTTAACCTGACTCTCCCCTGGGTAGCCAAGTCATTTTGTTGGGTTTGTCATGCGCTGGCTCAAATGGTTAAACCGTCTGAAATCAGCAGGCCGATTACCTACGAATCTACCGGCGCAGTGGCTAAGTTGCTAGAACGTCCGCCTTGCGTTCGGGAGCTTGCGTGCTCGATCCGCTGCCAAACCGTACCAAAGAAATTAAGCATGATATTACTGTAGCTGCTCTTTCGCTTGGCGATCAGCATTGAGAAAACGGAACTGATCGGCCTGGTATAACGTGACTGGGTGGAATGTTACGTCATGTGTCTGGCGCGGGATATTTTAGTGAGGCAGCACTCTAAAGGTGAATATTCAGCTCCCTGTCATATAAAGACATCGTCGCGATATGACTAAAAGATCGTAATGTTGAACACAGCTGGAATTAAATAAAAAATAACCTTCGAACTTTTGTTTTTTTCAGATTTCAATCTGTTTGAAGAATCAAAATAAAATATTATACCCGCGCTTGCGCGGGTCCTTTTCTAGTGGGTGTGAAATTTACGAAATGAGAAATTTACGGTTCAACAGAGCCTGTCTTCAGAGGTGTCAGACCAGGTCAGACAAACCAGACTGCCCAGTTTCAGAAGACCATTAAAGGCATGAAATCAGTCCATCATAATTCAAGTTTTCTGATATTTGACTTTAAAAATTTTCATCTTATTTGGAGTACGCAAACTTGCAACCAAACCCTTTTGACTTTTGCATAATCCAACCTTTAACTAGAGCACCACCGATTGAATTAACCTTTATCGCTCTCTGGGCAAATTCAGCAGATGACAAATTTACATTTTATTTTTATTTATTTACTTTTTTTCATTTTTATTTCTTCTTATTTTTCTCATAACACTGCAGCTGACACGTCATGCAACTTGTCTCCACAGAGGAAACAATTTGCATGAAATGTCAAATCGTTTCCTGGGAGAAAAATGTTTCAAAATGTTGTCTGCTGAAACTTTTACACAGAGAGCTAAGATTTGAACTGAATTTTATGACGGAAGCACATTCGCGCAATGCGAAGCATTAATTATATTAAATTGTTATTTTAAACAGAACGGACTTTCGTTGGTTTTCAAAACTTGATTTTGACGTGAACTTACAGATCATATCATAAAGATATTTTAAAATGCGCACAATGAAAAGCTGAATCAAATGATTTGATAAAATAACCGTTTCGTGAGACTTATCATCGCTTCAAGGCACATACATTCTTTCATACAGAGGGTGAGCGTGTTAGGTCACAAATGAGCTTATAAGACTGTCCAAAATTACAAATCCTGATCACCTTGTGTATCCTCAAATTCTCTGCCCTCTGCTAAAACAGTGTACAGTTCCAAAATTATTCTGTAAGCAGCGGGGTAAGACTGATCGGAATACGCGAATGTGCAGGCTTATCGATGTCTTCATACTTCTGAAGACATATATTTTCGGGCATCTGCGCAGTCTGATCAGGACGTTCACTTCTCGATTATAAAACCATTGGGTTCTGAAGAACATAACGTTGTATAGCAAAGTTCCTGATCATACTATATATATCTCCGCTAGCTGATCTAGACCTTTATTATTTGCCTTTACACTCGGGTCATATTTTCGTTTGATGCGGCACGAACAGCTTCGTATTTTGTTTCAAATATCGTTCTGTTTGTTACCGTACTATGCTCTAAATATTTCAAAATCTGCCATACTTATCCTATAATTTCAATCAGCCGATTTTACTACTGGTGTCTAAAATTGCTGGATCAGCAATAGATAGACCCTGATCAGACGCCGCGTTCTGCTCAGGCCTATCTGCCCGCATACTGAGGGGAAAATATGGTTTATTTCCCAGTGAACATTCTTTAAAAATCTATAGGGGGCCGTTATCGGCCCGTCAGGATAGTTGACGGGCCGATAACGGTCCGCTATGGATTTATAAAGAATGCTAGCTGGGTTTTCACATGCAATATTGTTTCCAATGACAAATCGTAAGGAGATAAGAAAGGGGATAAAAATAACGCAGTGTTTAGCATATGCAAATAGTGTAGACTTAGAGTAGTTTGAGTACTCGTACAGTCCATTCAAGGTCTGCTTTTGTTGCTTTATGCAAATATTTATTGAACCCAGAAGAGTTGATATGGCGAGCAGCGAAGCACTTTCATATAATTTGAAATATGATCTAACTTGGTATTATCTACAATAAGAGGCAGTAAGATTTTTTATGCCCCAAAGTTATGTGTCTATCCTCCAAATTAGGGAAAGTAGCAACATGAGCCTAAGCATCGATGACCTGACCAAAGTACACAGAAAAATCTGCAGGAAATGCGCACATAATCTGTACACCTGCTAGTTCTGATGGTACGAAGTCAATTCGTACCTAAGTCAGTTCGTACTTGTCCGTTTGCTCTTATTTTGGTCAACTCGTATTCGTTGTTCGGACAGGTCGTTCACAACAATATTTTCATCGGTCAATCGTCCTCATTTGGTCAACTCGTACTCGCGCAGTCGATGGCATGCCATCGCAAATCCCCACGCTGTCTCCAGACGTTAAACCTATAAATGTGAACAAGTCCAGCGGACAACCTAATGATGTGTCTAAAACCCTGCTAGATGCGGGGCAGATGTTGTAGACCCTGATCAGACACAGTGTTTTGTGGCGTGTTGCTAAGGCCTGCCTACCTGACTACATAGGCTAAATAAGTGTCTCTGTTTATGTGCTTGAATATTGCTGGATAAATGGCAAATATTGAAGAAAATTGTTGGAGAAATGGCAAATATTGTTAGCTCAGGCATGTCTGTCCGAATACCTAAGGTAAATAGGTACATAAGGTAAATATGGACCCATAGTCTTATCAGAATCTTCACTTGGCGCATTTTGGATAGCCAATGATACAAATTTTCTTCATGCGGACAACGAAGACTCAGATCTGACCGCGCGGGTGCGCAAGCTGATTCCTGTCTTCGTTGGGCGCACACGTCAGAAGGTACATTCCCTCACCTTGCGGCTCAAGTATGCATTGTTAAGCTTTACCACTTTCTGGGCTAATTCAACAGACGATTGATGCGAATATTTTAATATTTTACCCAGAAAACAGGATTAGACATTTCATTCAAATTGCTTGAAATGTCAAATCTTGTTTTCTGGGAAAATAAGAAAAAAATTTCGATATGACGTCTGCTGAAAATTTTACACAGAGTCCTAAGCGTTCCAATACATGGGTCATGTCGTGCAAAAAAAGGCCTTGATCGCATACGTGACAAAAAGCCCATATCAGCCTGCACGTCCGCGTAATTTGATCCAGGCCTTCATCGTCTCCTCTTCCTTACTCATTTAATACACACAGTTTGCATGACATTTCAAACTTTGTTATATATATATATATATATATATATATATATATATATATATATATATATATATATATATATATATATATATATATATATATATATATATATATTTGTCATCAGAAAGGAGTAAGAACTCTAAAAGGATTCGTCCTCAACAGGGTGGCCTAAATGATTTGATGACATTCATCTCGTTAGCTATTGTGTGCGTGAATGCACACTTAAAGAAATGCACGCTTGTATTGTGTCAACAATACGGAATAAGGAAGTTTTAAAACGCTGTTTTCGCCTCGCATGACTAAATAAAAGAATTTCTTTGGAGGGTTACACGCTCAAACTTCCCCCTTTTATACAACTGCAGTTTTAAATGATCATGTGATCGCCTTGGTGCCTATTGATTTCAAGTCCACGTACGACTTAATTGCACCGTCAGCTTGGAACCTCGAGCAAATGGATCTTCATTGAATAAATGCTCAGATAAGACTGCGGTCTGATCAGGACCGTCGATGTTTGCCGATGACAAGTCTGAGCAAAGAATATTAAAATGTAGTGCGATCCCAGCTAGTATTCTACTTGGACGGTTATCGGCCAGACAGGAATCCAGTATTCTACTTAAATCTATATTGGGCCGTTATCCATTCTACTTGATTTTATATATAATAGGGCCGTTATTGGCACCACAAGCATGTTACTTAAATCTATATTGGGCCGTTATCAGCCCGACAGGAATTCAGCATTCTACTCAAATCTATATTGGACCGTTATCGGCCCCACAGGAATCCAACATCCTACTTAAATCTGTTTTGGACCGTTATCGACTTGACAGGAATCCAGCATTCTACTTAAATTTATACATGACCGCTATCGGGCAGACAGGAATCCAGCGTTCTACATAAATCTGTAATCGGGCGTTATAGATGTATATCGTTTTCATTCAAGTGATAAAGAATGAGAGGTTATAAAGGGCTGTGAAGTCTATAGAAATATCATTCTTAGGCGTTTAACCTAAGGCAATTCTCCATTTTTTGCTTAAAATATAAAGCACAAAGAAGAAGAAAAAATTTATCCTTTGACATTTATTGCATGCTGGACCATTTTAAACATTTGATGATTTCAACATTTTTAGTATCACAAGAAAGGAAATTATTTTTTCTATCAATTTCGAGGTTATAAAAATATCTGGTTAAAAACATTGTGTCCCTACTAAATATTTTCAAGTTAATTCAAACAGATAGGAGTTATTGCCTGCACAAGATATCGGTTTCACGGGAGATAAGTATATAATGGAGACAATTCTCTTGCACGCGACACATTACTGGTCCTTATCTATGCCTCTATCAAATATTATCAAAACATTGGAAACCATTTAGAAGTTATGGAGCGCACAACAATTCGACTAAGAAATCCGTTCAGGGGAGATAATTAGATAGAGAACAAGGGAAGAGTTATTCTTCTTGTGTATGGCATCTACCCAATATTTTTAAATTATCCAAGACGGTATGGAAGTTATGGTCTGCACAAGGTTTCAGCTTCACGGGACATATAACGAAGAAAGTGAGAGTTGTCTCTCTTGCCGGCGACAGCCCAGCTCCTTACCTATGCCTCTATCAAATATCAAACCATTTCACATCGTAAACAAGTTATGGCGAGCACAAGATTTTGGCTCCGAAATTTGCCCAGGGGAGATAGCCATAAGACCAAAGGAAGAGTTGTACTTCCTGCATGTGATACTCCAACTTGAACTTATATATGTCCCTACGAAATAGTATGAGAGCTATGGCCTGCGCAAGACTTCTGTTTGTTTGAAGTGTAGATAACAACTGCTACAATAATAACAATCAAAAGTGGTATCCAGGGAGTGTTACACGTACCACTTTGACAAAAGTGTCTTAAAATCAATATTTGTTTTCAAGTTTATGGTGAATGTTTCTATGGGGCAAAGAGGCAGCTGAATTTCTGCTTTATAGTGGTAGGCGTACAACTCCCTGTCAAAGAAACCGAACATTATCTGAAATGTAGATAACAACCCTAACAAAAAATCAGAAGTGGTCACAATCCAGGGAGTGTTACGGGTACCACTTTGAGAGACGTGTCTTAAAATCAATATTTATTTTCAAATTTATGGTTAATATTTTTATGGGGCAGAGAGGCAGCTGAATGTCTGGTTTATAGTGGTAACCAGTACCACTCCCTGTTTATTTTCAAATTTATGGTTAATATTTTTGTGGGGCAAAGAGGCAGATGACTTTATGGTCTGGAGTGGTACGCGTACCACTATTTGTCAAAGAAACCCAAAGAACATCTGAAGTGTAGATAACTGTTTCAATAACTACTGGTAAAATCAAAAGAAGACTATATCCAAGGAGTGGTACACCTACCACTTTGAGAAAAGAGTCTTAAATCAATATTTTCAAATTTATGATTAATATTTCTACGGGGCAAAAAAGCAGCTGAATTTCTGGTCTGGAGTGGTACGTGTACCACTTGCTGTTAAAAACCGAAAGATACGTGTACCACTCCTTGTCACTGAGGAAACCAAACGGATATCTGAAATAAGATAACAACTGTTACAATAACAACAGTCTCAAGTGGTCAAAATCCAGGGAGTGGTAAAACCCTAAATATAATACATATTTTACATCTTTGCAAAAACATACACTTTTTTTTTTTAAATTTAAAATATAGCATTTATTTTACGTCTGTTTGGCAAAAGTTAAAAAAAAAATACATGCAATTTTGGCCATTTGTACCCCCTCAAAACAGCTAAATCTGTTGCAAAAATGGGAAGAGGACTGCGAAAGCCTTGTTGAGAGCATAGTCAGTCATCCATCAGAGAGCCTGAGGGGCTCATGTTAGAGGTGGATCTGAAATATCCTAGAAAGCTGAACACGTCGCACAACACCTATCCACTAGCTCACGAGTGCATGGTTGTCCAAGATGCATGGATGTCGGAGTATCAGCTCAACCTCATAGACGTTGGGGTGGCGTCAACTGAGGTTGAAAAGCTGGTACCTAACCTCCGCAACAAGGCCCGTTACGTGTTTTACTACTGTATCCTGCAGCTCTACCTCTCGCTGGGCATGCGTCTCACAAAGATTCACAGGGCCCTCCGCTTCCGACAAAGCCCCTGGATAGAGCCCTACATCCGGATGAACACAGAGCTCCGAAATAGGGCTACCAGCGACTTCGAGAAAGACATCTACAAGCTCATGAACAACAGCGTCTTTGGAAAGACGATGGAAAACCTTCGCAAGCGCGTATACGTAAAGCTGGTTCGCGCAAGCGAAGAAAAGCTCAGACGCCTTATCGCCAGCCCGGCCTTTGCCAGAGCGAACATCTTTGATGATGATCTTGCGGCGGCCCAGATGCACAAGAGCCGTCTGGTCCTCAACCGACCTGTGTATGTGGGCATGAGCATCCTCGATATCTCCAAGCATCCAATGTACGATTTCTACTATATCCAGCTCAAGGTGGGATATGGTGAGCGCTGCATACACTGATAGCCTGCTCCTCGAGATCCAAACGGAGGATGTGTACAAGGATATGGCCAAGCATCCAGATCTCTATGACACGCCTGACCTCCCGAAAGACCATCCGCTGCACAGCACGGTGAGCAATAAGGTGCTGGGCAAGATGAAGGATAAGTGTGCCGGGTGCCCCTTTGCGGAATACGTCGGCCTGCGGCCCAAGATGTAAAGCATCCTCGAGGCCTCTGGCGCCACCATAAGGGCGTGAGAAAGAATGTCGTGAAGAAGCACATCAGGCATGAACAGTACATAGGGACGACGCCAGGCAGCCGAGCCTTCCACTCAGTCGTCTTTTGACCTGAAGGGAGCCGCATCTCCTGGGCATACTGGTGCCCGAACAGACATTCAGCCAGCGTCCGGTTGAAACGACCGTGAGAGCATAGTGAAAGGTCTTCCGCCCCACGCGGTCATGTGGCAAAGAGAGCAGGTCGGCTTGATGGACATCGTTTGGCTTGCTGACATCAAATTCAGGGCGAGGGATGTGCCGTGGAGCAGGCAGATAGATCTGCCAGTTGGCCTGCTTCTAGAGCCAGTCCTTGGCCTGCTACTCAGTCACCTTTGCTGTGGCTGAGGTTTTTGATCGCCGCTAGTCCCTTCCAGTAGCCTCGGGGCTGTAGTAAATGCTAGCAAGCTTCCTCTCCATCGAGATCCGCGAGATATTCTAGCAGATAGATCAGTCTCCAACAGGCTTCCGCGACCGGCCAAGGGAGCTTCGCGAAGCCGTTCCGGATCATGCTCGGTCGTGACATCACAATGCGAGCGAAGCGAAATGCTGCCCGATCGTCCCGCCGCCAGAAGTCAAGAGACTTACGTACGATATCCACCATATTACCGACTAGATGGCCGGGTATTTTATGCCGCCTGGCTTCGTAGCCAACCCCAAGCATCGTGTGGTACAACTCTTTGGGAAGACCCATAGTTAGCGTTGCTTCGCTGGCTCACAGAGCCACTATTCTGACTGCAGAAAATTGTTGCGAAGAAAAAATAAAACTCATTTCACTACTTTGGTCGTGTCGGTCTTTGCGCAGCAACATCCGTAACTGCACCAACCCCAAACGCAGGATGGCGCACGGTCATTTCGGATTACTTGGCGAACTTGTAGGCGACCAAACCGGTCGCGGCCATTCCGATGAGGACGAAAGCAATCTCGCGCTTATTGGCCATCGCTCGTGATGTAAAAGTCAGAGAGCTGACCTTTTCCCCGGTGACCTCCGCATAGAGCCTCATGGCCTCGTCGACATCTCGGAATGTTTTAAAAGCGTTGCCTTGCCGGCGGAGCTCCTCGCTAATGAAGTCGAGGTGCTCTGTCCGCTTTTTATTCCATGCCTCATGTGCCGCTTGTAACTGCTCGATCGCTTTATTGTGTCACATTCGCTCCCCATCGGCGCCAGAGCTCCTCAACAAGGAGAACAAATAGTTCGATCCCGAGAACGCCAGGGCATTCTCCAGGGCACCACCAACGAGCATAGCAATACTTGCTATTACTTCATGATAAAACAAGGTATGACACCCTGTTTAATTAGCATGTCCCTGGTCGTCATGCCGAAAGCGACGTCTAATATGACCATGCCCACATCACGGGGTGTGAAGTCTAGCTTCCGGGGGCTACCCCCATCGCCATCTTGACAAGCCGGGCGTATCGCGCAGCGATGCCAGAGACGATAGCGCTGTGATACAGCGCGTTAACAAGCATTTTTCCGTCGGTTGCTGGGGTTGTCATGGCTTCATTCCATATAAAACGGACCTATGCTAGGCTCTAATTCTTCTTGGGCAAGACACCGTGTGTCGCGTCAACGGGGCCTGCCGCCGTTCCTGCGCAAGCGTATGAACACGCGGGCGCGTTTCTCATTGTTTGGCAATTGCGCAAGCGCGGGAGAGAAACAGCGCATGCGTGGCACCGCCTGTAAGACAAGCCCAAATGATCCATGGGGTCCAGTTAGTTAGCCCGTTATGTTCCGGCCGTTTGTCCGCGTCTCGGCGCAACTCCTGGTCCTTCGGTTCGTCTGGCGTCGCCGTCGCTTCTTTTGGAGGAATACTGGCCTCTCCCGGACGAAATGATTCCTTGGCTGCCCGAAGCTGTTCGAGGAGTCGTTCTTGCTTGACCTTTCGGACGGCAGCGCCGGCACGCCCGGCTGCCACTTTCTTCGGATCCTTAACCTTCACCGTGACTCTTTCTACTGTCGTCTGTGCTGGCTCCCCAGCTAACACGGTTGGGGCTTGCAATGTCTCTTTGTTCTTCTTGATCTCCGCCATCGCTTTTACTAACGAGGCATTGATGTCCAAACTGACAGTGCTGGAGGGTGGTCAGCGCGGCGATTAGCGGCGCCATACACCAGCCATACCGGTGGTAGAGCCCGCAGGTAACAGTGCTTAGCGCGTGTCCGACGAACGGGTCGCACTCGAGGCAAGCAACAAGCCCTGGCTGCTTTTCGGCCCGGATCGGGAGAAACATGGATGTCACCCCCGCATAAAGCTGGATCGCCGCAGACCCCAGTGTCTTCGTCATCGCCGCCCCCTAGCCTTGCATCGTAGCGGGCGTACAGTTTCTCGATTTCATTATCTTCCATATTGTCGATATGATTAGCGGTTAATTGCTTTCCATGGACCGCCAGTCCATACTCCTTAGCACCTACCCCCAGCCCCGCTTCCAGTGCGGCGAGCCGTTCGCGGTGCCTCTGCACCAGTTCCGGCCGTTCTGCACAACGTGCGTGTCGAGGCGGCTACGTGGTCCGCGTCGCCAGTACGTGCGGTTTCCGCGGACAGCAGCTGATCGATATGCTCGTCGCAGTCCATACTGTTCCTGCGCGCATCGCTATTGCGAGACGGCGTGCCCGTCTAAAATAGAGTCCGAGTGTACGGCCGAAGCGTGTGAATTGCCAAGCGATGAAAAATATCAGTACCAGATGCGCGCCAAGCACGGCGATGAGAAGTCCTTCGGTTATTTCATAGCGGCTAAACATGGTTGCGTAGCACCATATAACGCGGGCTGGTCTGTGTTCAATACGAGCACGGCGTGTCTTGTCTCGGCTAGCTGCTGCCGCACCAACGCCCGCTGTTCTCGTGTGGGGATCACGTCATTTTCACGCAGACAGTCTTCGAAAGAGTCGCGATCTTTACACTGGAAGAGTGCGACCCAGCGCGTCTGCTCCCGGAGGTCCTTCAGCACCGTATTATACTTCTGGGTAAGGACACAGACGGTTGGATCAGTGTGGCGGCCCGAGAAAGCTAGCTCTGACAGCATGTCTTTCGTCCTCGTCAAAGCCTTCATGGCCGAGCAGTCGTCTATGATATATAGGGTTGGCTCGCCCACAAACGCCTGGTAAAACGCCCGCAAGTAATCGTGAAGGCGCTCACCGGGGTCTAGAACGTAGACCTCAGGGTCAGTCCAGATCCAGGGGCGCTGCTGATAAGTCTTATTATGTCGTATGGTGGGGCACAGGACCACGATGTGTCGAAAGAACCCCTGGTAGGAGCCTTCGAGCAGATCCAGAATAAAAACTGTTTTTCCACATCCCGTCTGCCCGCATATTATCGCCGCATGAGCCCTCCGGAGATCCAGTAATCTTTGATTTATTAATCTTTGATTAAAGGCCGCTTGGTCAAACCGGCCATCTTCAATGTCGAGCTCAGCGTCCATGATAAGAAAGAGATAGACGTTCAAAGGGCCGGCCGCCTCTGCTGTTTTTGTAATTTGAATTGTCACGCCTTCGTCTATGCGGCGGCTATTGCCATGAAGCCGGTCATCATCGGTTGTCCTGAGGTCAAACCACAGGGAGTATTTACTCGTCAGAAATTTCCCCAGGGAAACGTCTGCCAGGGCCAGGTCTTTCGCCGCCACTGACACATCGGGGTGACGCTTACTGCCGGGGGCAAATAACGTTTTAGCCTCGTCCCAAATCTGGTAGGCACACATCCCTTGGCTATGGAGTTGGTTAGGGACCCCCTCGATGGTGACCTCCACTTTCGATATCTTTGGGTTATAGAAGGCCTCGGTGTTGCGAGCAAAGTGTTGTTGTGCGTCCTCGAAGAGCATCAGGATGCCTTTCATGCTGCGGGTGGACACGTTAAGATTGACGTTCTAGAGTGTGTCGGTCTTGTCTTTGCTGATTTTTCGGTATCGCAGTACACGATCAAACAAGATCGCAAGGCGGCCCCTATACTGGCTAGCGATAATTCGGGCCAGATCTGGCTGAGTGACCACGTCAAACTCCAGACTAATGTTCTCAATGCCGTATGAGGCGTCGGCAGCAGTCCCTGCTGCTTCTGTGGCCTGGACCACACGGCTGTAGTCGTTGAACGTGAGTTCATCCTCGAGCCGGTCGCCCAGTGCGCTCTGATAGAAAGGCCTGTGGCTCTCGAGGAGCTCGACATCCAACGGGATGTAAAATCGATTACTAAAGGCATCGGCAATGGCTTTGTCAGCCGCAACGGCCTCGTCTTTGTCTCCGGCACCGACACGGATCCTCGTCGCGTTTCGGTTTCCGGACATATCAATGCCCTTGTACTGGTCATTTTTCCTCTCTGAAGTTGTCTTCCAGAAATCAAGTCACTGTCGTCAATCGACATCACTTCGCGCCGGAAACTTTAATTGTGGTTTTTATCACGATGGCGCGGCCTAGGTTCTGAATCACAGTCCTACTGGCATCATTGCAGTTCAGCATGATCGTGACGGCCAACCTCGCTGTCCCGGGGGCAAGCACATCGTCTTTGCCAAGGTTGGGAAAGCGGATTAGCAACTGTTGGTTCTGATCGATGGTACTCGGATTGTGGGTAATGACAACAGACTGCCGCACCCCTTTAACGGCCAGGGGCTCGCGGAGGTACCGATAAGGATTATTCTTGCGTCCGTATTTGCTCGAAGCAATTATGTGTTGAACTTGTACGTCAATCTTCAACATGACCTCAACAATGGAGTTCGAAAACCCCACGTTTGACCCTAAAGGAGCGGATAATAATTTCAAAAATCCCAGAGTGGACGATACGTTCAACCTTCCCGAACCCCCCTCCCCACCCCCGCCCTCCTCCCCATGGAGCCACCCCTGGACGTCCAGCAAGAGCTAGACGTGCAAGGGAACCGTATTCAGGAGTTGCAAGAGTTGCACTCAGGCAAGAGGATGAAGCAGTCTCGGAGAATGTCGAAAGCATGGAGCATGAGAACCTCTCCAGCTTTGCCAATAGCAACTTCATGGCGTGGAAAAGGTTGGGACCACCTTGACGACAGATGACACCGGGTGGGCCAGAAGAGAGCTTGCTGGGCTCGCAAAGGCAATGACAGGAGTGAGGGATGAATTAGTCAATAATTTCTCGAAAATGTCGGATGTTGATGAGCATCAAAATATGACGGAAAAGAACAACACCAAAATCCAAAAAGATATCCGTGACTGAATCAAAAAGCTGGAAAGCGACCTTTCCGACATCGAACTTGGTTTAAACATATTTTATTTCAATACTTTCATTAGTACATAAAAGACATAACACGCTTTATAGGATTGGAACGAAAGCAATCTGCTTGTTTGGTTCCTCTCCTTGATAACAATATTCAGTGTACAGTATGGCGGAAAAACAACTGTATGATCAAGCATTGAAATGTCATGTTATAGTTGCCAATTGAAATGGTAGTCGAAAGAAAGCAATATACTAATCGAAACAATAAGGAAAGAGAGAGAGAGAGAGAGAGAGAGAGAGAGAGAGAGAGAGAGAGAGGTGGAGCAATCGTTTCGTTTCTGGATAAAGACTATGTGTAAATAAAGAGTGTATGTCTATGATTTCTCTCCAAATTTGAAAATGCAAGAAGGAAAAGTTGCTAAATATCATAGTAATGACTTAAAATCTCTTTGAGTCCCGAATATATTTATGTGCTGCCTCAAATATGGTTGTGTTTGTTTGGTTGGAGAGTGTACTGTCCCCAAATAAGAGAACGCGAAGACTTACGGTGATATGTTGAGAGACATTGTGTATGAGATCTGCACGTTGACGGGCGTACTGTGGACAATTTAAGAAGAAATGAAAGGCATTTTCAATGGCACCACACCGGCAGTATGGAGAGTCACATATGCGTTTCAGAAATAAATCAAAGCACTACAATTTGTTCTCAAACGGGTATGGAGGATCTGGAAACGTCTATTTCCGGAGTTATAATATTTTGGCACAATAACTGAGCTTTCATTAATAGAGCGTTTAAAAGAACTAACAGACTCGCTATTTCTGCATTCTAATGATAAATTATTCCATTCTCTGACAGTTGAGGGTAAAAAAGAATTGTAGTACAGAGTCGTACGCGCATGAACTGTTTGAGTATCATTCGAATTCCGTAAACTATATTCAGAGAAAGTATTAACAGAAGGGGGGGGGGGGGGGGTGGGGGGGACTAGTGTTGATAGATAAGGAGGTGTTTGGTTGGTGTACATCTTATAAAATAGTGTGAGTTTGTGCTTTCTGCGTCTCGAGTCCAGAGTATCCCAACCAATTTCTTCATAAAGAGCGTGTATAGAAACAAGTTTGGTAGTGCCTGTAACAATTCTTGCTGCCTCATTCTGTATTTTCTCTAGTTCTACTTTTTCATAATGCGTACAGTTGTCCCATGCCACATTTGCATATTCCAAAACCGGTCGAATGAAGGTTAGATAAATTGTTTCTAGAGATTGCCGGTCTAATTCATACTTTAATTTTCGCATTACATTGATCCTGGTCCATGCCTTTTCTTTGATATATTCGATGTGTTTATGCCATGTGCAATCATTTGATAGATAGATCCCAAGATGTTTGTGTGACTCAACATCAGTTATTTGTTGATCGAGCATAGAAAGAGGAGGGTGAATGAGGCGGTTAGTTTATATTATTATATTGAAATTATACAAATAAAATATGTTTAAACCAATAAAAACAAAAGTGGCCCCAGTATTGATCCTTGCGGGACACCAGCCCGAACATAATTCGATTTTGACTGGACGCCCGGTAGTACTACACATTGTTTTCGATTGGTAAGGTATGAATTAAACCATCTAAGTAGATTACCGAGAACACCAGCCGCCTGAAGTTTATGCAAAAGACCTGCGTGCCAAACTCGATCGAACGCCTTGCTAATATCACAGAGCACAACTCGAACTTCTTTTCCTGCATCAAGTGCTTGACAAAAGGTGTCATATAAGAAAGTTAACTGATTTGTTGTTGAATCACCCGGTATAAAACCGGATTGCAATGGCGTTATAATATTATTATCATAAAAGTGGTTATATAAATGTTTAAAGACAACTCTTTCCATAACTTTTGCTGGAGTACACAAGAGAGAAACAGGGCGGTAGTTTGACGGAAGTGATCGATCTCCGTTTTTGTATATCGGACATACATGAGCTACTTTCCAACATTGTGGAAAGACACCTGTCTCAATAGACTGGTTAAAAGGCGAGCAAAAGGGGACAGCAAGTTCCTTGGAGAGTTCACGAAGAATACGGTTGTTCATTCCATCCGGACCTGTAGCTTTTCCTGTTTTTAGGGATTTAAGAACAGATTCTATTTCAGCTGGACTAAAATGTAGAGAGTACATATTTGAATTAATAGTGAATGGGTCAAGTTGAGGTAGGTCAGCATTAGATTCGTCAATGACAGTTTGATCCCTAAAAAAGTCGTTTAGGATATTTGCTTTGTCAAGGTCATCATGGCTGACAGAGTCATTGTTTTGAAGTGGAGGAATAGAGGTAGAGGTATTAGGAGCAATTACAGTTTTCAATGTTGTCCACCATTCTCTTGAGGAAATAGCATTAGATTTCAATTTGATTACAATTATTTCATTACAATTTCGCTTTGATTCGCGGATCATGTTTATGACTTTATTACGTAGCATCTTAAAGTTCTTCCAGTCATTCGGAAGATTACTTCGCTTAACCTTTCTGTATACTCTTTTTCTCTTTCTTATGTAGAGTTTTATGTTTGTAGTCAACCACTGGGGCTCACGTTGCCGAATTCTAGTCATCCTGTTTGGTATGCACTCATTAGCAAGTGACATTATGTGATTTGTTATATTTTGTGCGTGTATATTAACATCAGGGTCGCGTAGAGTGTCCCAGTCAGTAGTTGAAGCTTTTTGTCTCAATACATTGTAATTTCCTTGATCATAAGACCATGTCTGGCGTTGATAGGATTTACTTTTCGGCTTTGAGAAATTTAAAATACCGTATACAGGACAGTGGAATCTTAATTCTTGGTTTAAAAATGGATCGCCGACACCACTAAATATTAAATGTGTGTTATTGCTAGTAAGAATAAGATCAAGTAGGGAAGATGAATTTTCTGTGTAATGTGTTGGCTCATTTATGGTTTGCGTCAAAGAAAACTGAAGGCAAAGGTTTCTTATTTTTACCGACAGGTTCGGACTAAGCATATCAAAATTGAAATCTCCGGTTACTATTATATCTTGGATACCGGTGTCAACAGCGAGGTGGATTGAATCCTCAATGGAAGCTAAATACACAGAGTCAGAGTAAGGAGGTCGGTAGAAGAGCCCAAATAACAAACGTTTTTGTTTTAGGGTAAGTTCTACCCACAAACACTCAACGCCAATGGGTTCAAGGTCATGTCGTCTAATGTGATGCAGTGTATCTTTAACATACAGCATTACACCGCCGTGGCTATCACCTGCGCGATCTTTGCGCTCAGGTCTTTGAAGGACTGCAAGATTAGATCGTCGTTCGATACAGCGGGGTTAAGCCAAGTTTCGGAAAATGCTAAAATCGTGCGTTTCGTTCATGAAGACACTACGCTGGCTGCGCGCATTCGCACCCTCTTTCGTGAGCAAGGAATTACTATCGCATCGATTCTCACCGGCTTCCGCAGCAGCTCTCGGCTGGAAGCCTGACTGCTCGGTGCTGTAGCCACAGGGCAGCAGACGTGACGTCCTGGGCCGTGGCCCGGGGAGGCTCAGCGGCCAGTGGTCCTCTGTGAACAGTCCCGGCCGGTTCGGCGGTTTTCTCTTGGAATGCCTTATCGCCTTTGGTGCCGCTGATCGGTTCCGACTCGTTTATCCCTGGGTTGTGGCCGATAGCCGCGTCAGACGCAGCTATGATGACTTCGTTGTTATAGCCATAGGTGTTATCCGGATGGTTCATTGTCGCTCGGTGAAAGGTAGAGCCCTATCCCAAAGACGTAATCCAAAGGAGTGGATGCATACTAGAGTTTTTTTTTATATCGGGCAATGCTCGAAAGGATGTCGACGGGCGTGGCAATGGCGTCTTCGACGTTGGCCAGGAACTGCTTTTGAGCGTCGAACCCCGTCCCGGCCTTGAGAATATTCGAGTGCGTTTGGGCTTGCGCCCCCAGGATGACCCAAACATACGTCCGTATGCTGTCACTGAGGCGCTCCACGTCCGCTTTAGTGAAACTGTTCGAGTTGTCGAGGATGAAGGTTGTCCAGGCTCGTGAGATGTCGCGGTTATGGTGAATGGCGTCCATCGGATGGAAGAACGGTGCCTGGGCTTGGTGCGAGTGGCGGTAGGCGCCCGACGGCTACATGTACGTGCTGTATGAGCCGAGCCCTTGACACCCATGGTCCAACTTCTGCCGCCAGTCAGTGTCAGGTGCCACTCCGAACTCGGTGCAGAGCCACTTGTAGGCCTTGGCATCGTAAGCGTTCTCGTACCACTCGTGAGACTTATCTCCGGGAAGGGCGGCGCAACTCCTCGAGGATCCGTCTGGTGTTGTAGTATACGTGAAAGGTGTAAAGACCTCTAAGGAGCCGGTTTTAGGCTTGGATGTGGTCCTCATATGAGACACCACATCCGGCGGTAGCGCACCATATAGTGAAGTTCAGCTGGCACTACCACCAGTCGAAGGGAGTGCTTTTCCAGTTGTGTCAAGCCTTATTCGCCACCCCGACGTCCCCTGTGAGCGGAGGGTTGGAAGTGACTTCCCTTGTCATCAACCATTATCTGTTGGTCGGTCAGAGAAAGCGCCGGCTTCTCTTTTAAATTACCGCCCGCCCGATATTTTGGCGAGCTATTAAACGTAAACGCCTTCGTGTCCATGCCTTTTGATATTACGAGAACAACTGTTCAAGTGTAAGCATTGAGCATTGCTCAAGTACATCAAGCTAACTGGCATTCAAAATTGTGAACCAGTCTATCTTGCCAGGAACCTTTCTGTCCCCGGGCTGGAGGTTGTTCTTTGTTAGCTTACGTACTACCATCGGTGGTCTAACATCAGCTCGATTGAAGAGTTCGTCGTTTTGCTGAATTGATGCGTGCGCATCTATATCAAGTTCTAAAAATAGTTCTAGAGTTTACTCGAGTGTTTCAGATGAACTTGGCCTTCGTCTGCCTAAATAACTACGCAGTTATTGAAATAATCGTCTGCTTGCATTCATTCGATTTTATAATTGTCACTTCAGTCTAAACGTGACCAACTTTTCTGAGCGTGACAGGATTAACCCAGCGTGACAATATGGAAATTCGGCAGTTCGGAGTGAACCAAAACTCGGAACCCGGGCCTGGTGCCACGCTCTGCGCGGTTCGACGGCGCCCGCCAGGGGGTGGGGCGGGCGCCGCGCGCACGGCTGATGTGGGGCTCCCCGGACGATAGTATAGCGGAGCTTGTTGTCACGCTTTTGGTCCGCAGGGTTGTCTACCACGAGACGCCCTGACATAGATGCACCAATTTTCTGTCTGCTGGAAAAGTGCGCCAGACCACCTCCATCCCTACCCCGCCCTTGTGTATACAACTGGAGGTAACATGGCAGCCAAAAATGCGGTAGCCCCGGCGAGTGGTGCGCCACCACAAGGTCATAATTTTTACCAATTCTTTGTGTAGGTGGGAGCGATTTTGCTTGAGTTCCACCCGGATATAAAAGTGGTGCATTCACCCAGAGGGGTTTTGTTGCGAAACAACAAGAGAGCGACTTGTTGGGTGCCGATGGATTTATGTACGCGAAGACGCCCCGATGTAGGGTAATTATGCGGCGCGTAGTGCCAGGCGAGAGCCGTCCGCACAACTGCCAAAAAATTGTGTAGGTGGAGACCATTTTGCTTGAGTTCCAACCGCCATATAAAAGTGGGCCAAATCCCCCTCATGTATACTACCATTTTCTTAAGTGCCAAAGGATATTTTCCGGGGACAATAAGAAAAATACTTCAAACTGTCGTCTGCTGATTTTTTTACTCAGCAAGTTAAACGTTAATCATAAAATGTAATACATTTAGTTCGCATCATAATATATATGGGAATACCTTGACCAAATATGTCGTCTAATCATACCGTCTTTATAATCTCTTTATTAGATTCAACATAATAAACCTATAAGTGTGTCAACATCAGCATGTGAAAATGCATTGGCCGAACTGGGTCTGTATCGTGTACTTGTGTTCAATTTGTTTTTCCTTGAAATGACTAACTTACCAAAAGTTACTTACAAATAGGTCACGTCAAGCTAAAAAGTGCCTTCAAACATGTGCAAAATGTGCATTCATATCCTCTTGCGCATGCGCAAAGTATCATCCGGTTTCGTATGGTGCGGCCCAGATGATCTTATTTATTTTTCATTTCCGAACAAAGATTCATCATCTGTATACAAACAGATAAAGATGATGTCCAGGAATAGCTATAATCAGAAAATAAAGCCTATCAATGACACCAAGAGAAAGAGTAAAATTGCGCTGCGACGGACACTTTAATAACCTATTTATTTCGAGCGGACTATTCTACCTCAGTTCGTTCGATAAGTCCATTTCCAATAGCAGGGGTGTCGGAGTTAGTTATATTAATACCATATTCTCAAATAAATTCCTATATTTAATGCAAACATTGTAGACCCGTATAAGACGCTGCTTTCTGTGGCATCTGATCTGGGTCTACACTGTTTTCCAATGTCCCTTTTTGAGGACTAAATAATTATAATAACGCGACTCGCTTTGAATGGCGTGTCGTTTTATATTTTTATTTTTTCTTTACATTGATATTTGCCTCGGCTTAGCCTCTATCATTGTAAAATGACATTTGGCATATTCATTGGCTATATGGGCCGCGTCATGCGAAATTGTGTCCGGGCATATGCAGGCAGCGAAGAATCAGATCAGCCTGTGCGTCATTTACTGTTCGCTTATAAATTCATTTGGTACTGTAGAGTATAACGAAGTATAGCAAAGATCCTGATCAGACTATATGTATCCGATGGCTGATCTAGATCTTTACTATTTGCGTTTACCCCGAAGATATTTTTTCTCCTGTCGCAGCACACATCTTGTCAAAATCATTTTTTATAATGCAGCTTCTGGCTCTACTATACAAATATACGCGCAACCAAGTGGCATAATATTATCAAGCCATTACAAAAACATGCCTATTCAAATATACTGAAAATTTTACCACCAAAAAATGAAAGTTTTCTGATAAAAAATTCTGATATTTTTCATATTTCTGCTCAAACATAGATTGTGGAGTCTCGTTAGAACCGCATCGACAAGGCGGTTCTAACGAGGACCCACAATCTATGTGTTTGAGCAGAAATAAGAAAAATAATGTATACCCCTGTAAACCCCAGTTTTACTATATACAAGTGGGGTATAAGGGGGTCAAAATTATATAGGCATGTTTTCGTAATGGATAATGTAAAACTTCTATGACTTGAGCACAGATGTCGCGTTTAACGTGGGAGAATAGAACTCGTTTTTGAGTCTCTAGGAAATTCTTCCGATAGCTTAAGAAAACAAATATTTAGGTAAGGGTAATTTTCATATTCTGTTATGAAAATGTATGTTCATGATGGACTAGTCTCTTAAAACTGTAAACCATGTTTTCTTATCTTATCATTATGCATATCTTATGTAATGCAACTAATCAACTCCTGCAGCAAGGAAACCAGTACTGCATATTTTATTACCTATACAAATTGTGCAAAACTTTATCTCTTGACCAATTTCGACGATTGAAAAACTAAAATCTTTTAACTTTTTCCCCTCTTTTTACCTATAACATTCAAATTGACTTTAAATGTGAAAAAAGAAAGACTAAAATATCTATTGTGGTGTCGTTGCAGATAGGAGAGGTATCTGATTACAAGTTAATGACCGGGCAGCTGACCACCACAGCATGTTGCAGAGCAAGAATTCGATGAAAAGAATAAAAACCACATGTTATCAGCGGGAAGCCTCAAAACCCCACTTCCTTATCATACCCCTATCTCTAGCCAAGAGGTGGGGTAACCCCACTTAATTTTATAAGAGCGCTTGTCCAGCATGTTTATTAGAATCGTCTCAGCACACCGTTATTTTATAGAAACCGAGCAGACATTCCTAAATTATCCATATTTGCCTCCTGACCTCCTGCTATGTTTAACCTTCAGTGGCTCGAACTACTCATGTCTAGAACAAATTTCCATGGTTCCAAAGATGTACGAACCATTGAGGTTCGCCCGTATTATGCTGGCAGGTATGGAAAGGAACATGTTCAAACGTGTTCTGCATTTTCGGTGAATACAAATTTATGAGTTTTAATGTGTTGCATTTGGATTATTTAAATTACTTGAACGCTGTGAACAGCGTCTGTTGCAGTTATAGGTAAAAATGTAAACAGAGGTAAATGCAAATCACCTTTTTTCCTCGACCGGGGATCGAACCCTCTCCGCTGGACTCAAAGTATCACACGTCGACATGTAATTCTAGGTGTCTCTGAATCACGTGAAATGAGACTCAAAGAGTTCTCATGTAGATTCTTTACATTGGACGCCAAATATAACAGGTGGAAAATGTAAATCACCTATTTACTATACCGGAGATCGAATCCGGTCCGCCCGACTCAAGTCATATACTCTATATTGCGTTGCTATATAAGCCGTCTTATACCGCAAGGCAGTAAAAACGTGTTACATACCTATACCCGATGACATAAGGAAAATTTTATAACGTGTTAGATAAATAGAGGATATTTACTTTTTTGTTGTGAATACGATAAATATTTTCATCAAGTATAATGAAAACATCAGTATTGTCACGAGTGCGAAGCACATGTGAAAATTTGAATGTTTTCATTACACGAAATGAAAATTTTATGGTATTCACTGAAAAAAAAGTAAACTTTCTTTTTATTTTATTGTTTACACACCAGTGCGCGTTTCTGAAGTCATAACCAACGCCACCAAACAACACATAAACGTCATAGCGTGGACGTTCAGTGCTTAGCATGTGAAGCGCTTGAGTGACAAAAACAAAAAGCTGAAATGCATGTCCACAAAAACGGCGAGTTTGCGGATTTGCAGTTGAACAAATCTGTGTGATTGTTTATAAGAAACCACTGTGTGTGTGTGTGTGTGTGTGTGTGTGTGTGTGTGTGTGTGTGTGTGGTTGATAAGTGGTGATAAAGACATCAATTGCTTACGACAGTATGTGATAGAAATTGTGATTTTCAACAAAACTAAGTTTTAAAGAGACTTGAGCAATCTTGAGGATCCAAAAAAGTAATATACTGATAACTGGTTTAGTTAGTGATGTCAGTCCACTAAAAGGTAAGTATGAACTCATTTAGTTGTTACTGATATTTCCCAAAAAGTGTTAAACATGTTTATTAGTTAAGTGTTATGTGGAACAGAGTTTTCCAGTAAGCTCATCGTAGTATATGGACGAGCGGTCATGAAATCGTACAGCATATGCTTGTAGGTGCCTTGAAGGAGTATTTGTAATTTCCAACAAAAGCTCTAATTCAATGATATAACTGAGCATTCTTGAAGATCCTACAAATTTAAACTGTTTTCTACATATTTGTGCAATTGAGGTCACATTTGGTACCAACCCATGAATAGTGACTTCGGGATGTTCAATGAAGAAGATTTTCAACAAGAGCTCACTGTACTATATGGGCTTGAGCAGTACTGAAAATCTTACAGTATAAATGAAGGTATTACAAACCTAGTATGACTTTAGAGAAACCTCTTTTTTTTTTTTTTTTTTTTTTACTTTACAGACTGGATTGATGAATGGTAGACATGCAGTTATGGTTCCCAGGGCCTTCAGTTTTTCATATCGCAGACATACTTCACAATAGACCAGTTAACAGCCATAAACCTACAGTGTATTCACAGAATATTAGTTATGATCTTTCAAAGAATCATTGCGCACCACCTAAATCGCGAAATACACGCGTGATAGTTTTATCTCGGGAAGAATACTTTAGGAAACTACCGAGAGAAAACTACAGCCAGTTTGGGCTTTAGATACAGCCAAACAACCAATGAATTAAACTAAAGTCTGTTATACCACAAATAACCCTGCTGAGATCATCTGGATGGAAAATAATGTGATCGAACTTAACCCGTTCATCCCTGAGTTTCTAAAGTGGGCTCTACCATCATTGAATCTGGTCAAAACCATTATTCCAAAATAGGGGTCAAAAGATCAAAACAGAATGGTAAACAGTGTGAGTCATATCATCAGGATTTATATAATTTGCAAAAAGTCGGTTTGGTCTGCAGTGCTGAAAGGATTAAGAAAAAGACAGGAAGCTTTCGTCTGGGTGCGGATGAACTTCATGAATGGTCGAAAATAAAACTTTTGCGACCCCAAAGATTTTGTAAGCGGACAGCGAAGACACTGATTAGACTTCTCAGATGCATATGCTTCCCACATATGTCTGAAACACATTATAGCTTGGCCTGGCCCGTATAATATACCGTATTCACCCTAAATCAGTGATTTCTCTGACATGCGTTTTGGCAATCTTTTACTCTTAAAACCTTGTTCTGGACCCTCAAAAGTTAGGGGCATAGTTCCTGAGAGGTGCATATAAAATTAATCCAAAATCAATTTGATTTATCTATGGCTTAGTATTTTCTTCTTTTTTTTTTTTTGTGGTCTAAAAGACAATATTTAGGCAGTAGTTAATTCTTAAAACACTGAGCAAAATGTAGCAGACGACATTCTTAAACTGATTTTTTTTCAGCGAAAATAAGACCTAACACTTCATGTGAATTATCTGCCTACCAGACAGTTCACATGAAATGATGTCTTATTTTCTTTGAAAAGTATAAGAACGTACTTCAAAGTGTTGCCTGCTGTAGTTGCGAAAAGCGCTTTAAGGGTTAACATCTTAAAAACAAAAACCCCTTAAAGCTTACATGTATTAAAGGACCTCTCAACTCCCCATAAGGGAGTCCCTTGGACCCTTACGTTAAAACCCTGAGGGCAAACCCTGCCTTAATATTGGGTCACCTTAACTCCACGCCAAACTGGTCCTAAAATTGAACAAGTACATTTGACCACCTGTCGATGTGTCTACAAATCTGCTGGATGAGTGGCAAACACTGCAAGCCCCGATCAGACACCGCCGATCAGACACCGCTTTCTGCGCAACAAGTGAAGCTCAGGTCTGTCCGGCAAATCCTTTGGGTAATGACGGTAGTAAATGTGAGTATTAAGTAATCAGACTTTCTAGTGATATCCTGTATCTAGCGAATCGAAATACAAAAAGGTCGTGGATATAAATTCTAATATGTTATCTCCCCTACCTTAAACAACTTTAACCTTTACCACTGTCTATGCTAATTCAGCAGATGACAAACTGATGACATTTTTCTTATTTTTCCTCCAAAAAAGGCTTTGGAATTTTATGCAAATTGTCTCCATAGGATATGAAAAGACAGCTTTAAAAAAATCTTATTTACCCCCCAAATTAGGCTATAGCATCTCATGCCAATTGTCTCTTTAGGAGATGAAACGACAGTTTGAAATACTTTTTCTCATTGTCCCCGGAAAATAGGCTTTGGCATTTCATGCAAATTGTATCCGGAGTGGGACAGACATTTCATGAAATGTCAAAGCTTATTTTCTATAGGAGACAATTTGCACTAAATGTCAAAACTCATTTTGACAGTTTGAAATATTTTTTCTTATATTTCCCCCGAAAAGGCTTTGCATTTCATGCAAGTTGTCTCCTTAGGATATAATTTTCATGAAATGCTAAAGGATATTTTTTTAAGTGCCAAAGCATATTTTCCGGGGACAATAAGACAAATACTTTAAACTGACGTCTACTGAATTTTTTACCCAGCACGTTAAGCGTTAATCATAACACGTAATACATTTAGTTTGCATCATAATATATGGGAAATACCTTGGCCAAATATGTCGTCTAGTCATACTCTTTTTATAATCTCTTTATTAGATTCAACATAATAAAATCTATAAGTGTGTCAACATCAGCCTGTGAAAATGCATTGGCCGAACTGGGTCTGTATCGTGGACTTGTATTAAATTTGTTTTTCCTTGAAATGACTTACGTACCAAAAGTTACATACAAATAGGTTACGTCAAGCTAAAAGATGCCTTCGAACATGTGCAAATTGTGCGTACATATCACCCTGCGCATGCGCAAAGTATCATCCGTGCCTATGATCTCCATTCATAAATTCTGTCGTGTCCAATGATTCTGTTAGCGGACAATAAAGACTGAGCAGACTGACACGGTTTCGCACGGCGCGGCCCAAAGGATCGACCTTTATTTATTTATTTATTTAGTTTTATGTCAGAACACAGATTCATCATCTTTATACAAACAGATTAAGAAGATGTGCAGGAATGGCTATAATCACAGAAGATAGCCTACCAATGACACCAAGAGAAAGAGTAAATAAATTGTACTGCGATGGACACTTGGATAACCCGTTTATGTCGAGCGGACAATTCTACCTCAGTTCGTTCGACAGATCCATTTCCAATAGCAGGGGTGTCTGGTTAGTTTCTATTATTACCATATTTTCCTTTAAATTCCTATATTTAATGCACAATGTAGACCCTGATAAGACGCTGCGTTCTGCGGCGTCTGATCTGGGTCTAAACTATTTGTCAATGTCCTTTGTTGGTGACACTTAGAATAACAAATGCGCGACTCGCTTTGAATGGCGTGTCGTTTTATATTTTTTATTTTTTCTTTACATTAATATTTGCCTCGGCTTAGCCTCTATCATTGTAAAATGACATTTGGCAAGTTCATTGGCTTTATGGGCCGCGTCATGCGAAAATTGTGTATTCGGGCATATGCTGGCAGCGAATAGTCAGATCAGCCTGTGCGTCATTTACTGTTCGCTTATAAATTCATTTGGTACTGTAGAGCATAACGAAGTATAGCAAAGTTCCTGATCAGACTATATGTATCCGATGGCTGATCTAGATCTTTACAATTTGCGTGTATCCCGAAGATATTGTTTTCTCCTGTCGCAACACATATCTTGTCAAAATCATTTTTTATCATGCAGCTTCTGGCACTACTATACAAATATACGCGCAACCAAGTGGCATAATATTTTCCAAGCCATTACGAGCCTGTTCAAATATCCTGAAACTTTTACCACCAAAAAATGAAAATATCCAGATAAATACTTCTGATATTTTTCATATTGCTGCTCAAAACATAGATTGTGGGTACTCGTTAGAACCGCCTCGACAAGGCGGCTCTAACGAGTGCCCACAATCTATGTTTTTGAGCAGAAATAAGGAAAATAGTGTATACCCCTGTAAACCCCAGTTTTACCAATACAAGTGGGGTATAAGGAATCAAATTATATAGGCATGTTTTCGTAATGGATAAAGTAAAACTTCAATGCCTCGAACACCGGTGTCACGTTTAACGTTGGAGAATCGAACTCGTTTTTGAGTCCCTAGGAAATTCTTCCTATAGCTTAAGAAAACAAATAATTTACACTGCCTGTACAATGCTTGAAGCGCTACCCAAATTTGTAGCAGACGACATTCTAAAATTGTTCGTTCTATTCTTTAGGAAAATATAAGACTTAACATTTCAAGCGAATCGTTTGCTAGCAATCGATTCACATGAAATGACAGGTCTTATTTTCTCAGAAAACAAAATAAATAAAAATAAATAAAAAAACATCGTCTGCTGTAGTTGTGATTAGCGCTTTAAGGAATAAATAAAACAATAAAGAAAACTATTTACTGGTCAAGTTCGATCAAATATTGCAGATCCACGTTTTTTTAAATCATCCCTTTTATGATTATGTATTTTACATACATACGCTCACACACCTTATCCACCAAGGACGTTTCAGCCCAGAATGCACATTGAGAATTTGTGCATTTACTAGTATCAATTACTTTATTGTTGCTTTTCAAATAAAATTTAATACCCGTCATGTAGTACTTTAACCTTAGCGCTCTGGGTAAAATATCCAGCAGACGACATTTGACATATTTTCTTATTTTTTTCACAGAAAACAGTTTCTTTGACATTTCATGCAAATTGTCTCAAGTGAATGAAAATTATTTCATTAAGATGGACATTTGGTCTTACCCCACATTTCCCAACTTTTGTGAGAAACGTGGGCATCACGAAAACATGCCTATTCAATGCTGACCCCCTTAAACCCCACTTTTATATAGTAAAACTGGGGTTTACAGGGGTGCCATTATTTTTCTTATTTCTACTCAAAAACACACATTGTCGGTACTCATTAGAACCACCTCGCCGAGGTGGGTCAAACGAGTACCCACAATCTATGTTTTAAGCAGAAATCTGAAAAATATAAGAAATTTTTATCTGAAAATTTTCATTTTTTTTTTTTTTTTGTTTGTTTGTTTTTGTGTTAAAATTATCAATATATTTGAATAGGCTTGTTTTCCTAATGGCTGGGAATGTATGGGCAAAATTAAATGATGTATAGAAGGTTGGATTTAGTCGCTGCATATTGCGCAGGCTAATAGTTTCTCAATACCCTCAACCAGTAAAAATGGAAATTCCCAGCAGAGTAATATAATTTAAAATGATATAAGGGTTTATGAATGGGGTTCTCAAGCATTTTGTAAAGACAAATTGTGTTTGTTTGTTTTTTGACTGCAATAAATATATAGACATCGAACATTCAGACTTGTGCGCCCAGCGAAGATTCAGATCAGACTGCACATTCGCGCAGGCTGATCAGAATCTTCGCCGTGCGCATTTTGGATAATCAAAGATGCAAAGTTTCTTTATGCGGAAAACGAAGATTCTGATCAGACTACATGGATGCGCAGGCTGATTTGCGTCTTCGTTGGGCGCACACATTTAAAGGTACAGTTTCTACAGCGGCCTATATTTTCTAAGATCTCAGTGACAAAAGAGTTTGTAAAGTAATGACTCTATCCTTGACAAAGTACATATTGAATGATGGGCTTAAAGAAAACAAGAAGCATCTTCTAAAAAGAAGATAAGCGACAAAGAATAGTAAATGATTTTTCTAATATTATAACAAAGGTTCTTAAAATGAACTCCTCTACACACGAATCTTTGCCAGTTACATTGTCAAAGTCACATCCCACTCTATATAACTCTAGATTCGCAGTTGATATCTAATTTCACCGCTGTACGCGCCTTTCTTTAAGCGAAAACTTCGTTTCGTCTACCACAATATAAATTTCAATCCTTAAATTCCTAGGACGACTGATTGCACCATATTCTTTTGGGGTTCAAGTCTGTTCTTCTGATTATTGTAACTTGCCTCTGGTTCAACATTTTAGGAATGCTCTGTGGCTTGTTTACGTCGACCAAAATGTCTTAACACTTTGCACATTTGTTGCCAATTTCAACACTTTCCCTTTGTCTAAATGTTGTTCCGAAATAAGCTAAACGCACAGCAAGCAAAATTTCATTTTGTCTTCAGACGTTGAGAATTTCTACTAAAAGTCCGTCATAATTTTGTCCTATTTGATTTTCCACTCGGTCCAGGCAAATATGGGACGCTGCCGAACGTGACCGAAAAAACACAATCTTAACCTATCAAAACTGATGAGCTTGCTATGAGAGAGAGCCTTGTTGAACCGTAAATTTCACACTTCGTAAATTTCACGCCGTGAAGAATTGGTACCAATTCCTCACAGCGCGTGAAGAATTGGTACCAATACGTCACGGATTTCATACCAATATTTCTTACGTGTGAGAGAAATACGCACGTAGTCAAATTTCATGTAGCAATCATGCATGTTCCTTACATCGATAAAATACACCCCAAAGTTGCTGCATTTTGCATTCGATTCCAGTTCTTCACACGCATATCATAATTTTATAAACGTGGAAGGAAATTCCAATGTTTTACTGTTGGAATTTCTGGGACAAGAGTAAGAATGCTTAAGATGAACCGAGTCGCGAGAAAACCTTTCCACGGTGTTTTCGACTAGACCCGCCAGCCTGTGTAACTATAAAAGCAAGTCTTAGCAAGAGCTAATTTTTCTGCTAATGTTTATTTGTAATTATGCGGTTTCTGTTCGGAGGGGTTTCCTCTTCCTCTTGATGCATATGTAAGAGGAACTGGTTACCAATTCTTCACATGTAAGAGGAATTGGTACCAATTCTTCACACATGTAAGAGTAATTGGTACCAATTCTTCACATCCCAAACAAAAACAGGTGTGACGAATACTTACCAATTCTTTACACGTCAGAAATTATCAACGAATTCTTCACACGTGTGAGGAATTGGTACCAATTCTTCATATGTCTGAGGAATTGGTACCAATTCTTCACACCCGAGATAAACTCGCACCAGTTCTTCACAGGTGTGACGTATACTTACCAATTCTTCACACGTCAGAAATTATCAACATGAGAAATTTGAGCACAAATTTTAGACCCCAAAATATATCGAAATTGACCATACGTAAATTTTACATTTGGCAAATGTGACGTATCGGTACCAATTCTTCTTATCTATGATACTAAAAGAACCTCAAAAACTAGAAAACGGTAAAAACCTGCTGCGGTGGTTGGTTTAGATTAATAACGATATTGTTCTTATTGATAAATTGTATATTTAATTTCCGGAATTTTAATGTTTTCCATTTTTTTGTGGGGAAACAGACAATACTTTATTCAAATTCTCCCAAAGTAGCTTCCTGAATTTACCACCTATAAATAGATTACGTGTACATTGTAAATAAATCGGACGTCATCTAAGCATAGACGGGTGCGTATTTATATGACTGAACGTTCGGTATATATTGCAGCGATGCTTCTGTAAACGACAAAGGTGTAAACCGAATAAACGAACAAAGTTCGAGAACGTAATGGCATATGTTTTTCGGGAAAATTCATTTATTTCAAACTGCAACGAAAAATCTACCCAATAAATATTTTAATTTTGGTCAGTTGTTACTGTCCTCTGTGGTCAATATAGGTGAATTGTTGTATAGACATGCTACGTCGTACTCACTTTTCGAACCATCTCAAACACTGCTGGGTCAGTCCGAACCCAAACTGATCACCATCGGGTTCGAGCTATTGAGGTGCGACTGTAATTGGACCTAGCGGCAGCTCTGCATATATGAGCCGTCGCATGACAAAATCAACAAAATGACCTGTGTACTTGTGCATCTGCCCAGTCTGATCCGTCTTCACGGTCTGCACGTAGACACCTTGGACCCTTAGCAACCCATCGAGTGCGCAGCCAGACTGATGAAACGGTGAATATCCATGTTAACCTGACTCTCCCCTGGGTAGCCAAGTCATTTTGTTGGGTTTGTCATGCGCTGGCTCAAATGGTTAAACCGTCTGAAATCAGCAGGCCGATTACCTACGAATCTACCGGCGCAGTGGCTAAGTTGCTAGAACGTCCGCCTTGCGTTCAGGAGCTTGTGTGCTCGATCCGCTGCCAAACCGTACCAAAGAAATTAAGCATGATATTACTGTAGCTGCTCTTTCACTTGGCGATCAGCATTGAGAAAACGGAACTGGTCGGCTTGGTATAACGTGACTGGGTGGAATGTTACGTCATGTGTCTGGCGCGGGATATTTTAGTGAGGCAGCACTCTAAAGGTGAATATTGAGCTCCCCGTCATATAAAGACATCGTCGCGATATGACTAAAAGATCTTGATGCTGAACACAGATAGAATCAAATAAAAAATAACCTTCAAACTTTTTTTTTTTTTCAGATTTCAATCTGTTCGATGAATCAAAATTAAATATTATACCCGTGCTTGCGCGGGTCCTTTTCTAGTGGGTGTGAAATTTACGAAATGAGAAATTTACGGTTCAACAGAGCCTGTTTCTGCTTGTTTTCAGAGGTGTCAGACCAGGTCATACAAACCAGCCTGCCCAGTTTCAGAAGACCATTAGAGGCATGAAATCAGTCCATCATAATTCAAGTTTTCTGATATTTGACTTTAAAAATTTTCATCTTATTTGGAGTTACGCAAACTTGCAACCAAACCCCTTTTGTCTTTTGCACAATCCAACCTTTAACTAGAGCACCACCGATTGAATAAACCTTTATCGCTCTCTGGGCAAATTCAGCAGATGACAAATTTGCATTTTATTTTTATTTATTTATTTTTTTTTCATTTTTATTTCTTCTTATTTTTCTCATAACACTGCAGCTGACACGTCATGCAAATTGTCCCCACAGAGGAAACAATTTGCATGAAATGTCACATCGTTTCCTGAGAGAAAAATATTTCAAAATATTGTCTGCTGAAACTTTTACACAGAGAGCTAAAATTTAAACTGAATTTTATGACGGAAGCACCTTCGCGCAATGCGAAGCATTAATTATATTAAATTGTTATTTTGAACAGAACGGACTTTCGTTGGTTTTCAAAACTTGATTTTGACGTGAATTTACAGATCATATCATAAAGATATTTTAAAATGCGCACAATGAAATCTGAATCAAATGATTTGATAAAATAACCGTTTCCTGAGACATCATCGCTTCAAGGCACGTACATTCTTTCATACAGAGGCTGAGCGGGTTAGGTCACAAAATGAGCTTATAAGACTGTCCAAAATTACAAATCCTGATCACCTTGTGTATCCGCAAATTCTCTGCCCTCTGCTAAAACAGTGTGCAGTTCCAAAATTATTCTGTAAGCAGCGGGGGAAGACTGATCGGAATACGCGATTGTGCAGGCTTATCGATGTCTTCATACTTCTGAAGACATATATTTTCGGGCATAGGCTAACAGTGAATGCCCAGATCAGCCTGCGCATCCACGCCGTCTGATCAGGACGTTCGCTTCTCGATTATAAAACCATTGGGTTCTGAAGAACATAACGTTGTATAGCAAAGTTCCTGTATGTAATTATGTATTCTAATAGCTATATCTATATGTTTGCCATGTTGTAATTGTTTATATGTTGTAGGGGGCGGGCTGTAACTAATGTTATTAGAACTTGTAGCCCAAACCCATTGCTTTTTGAGGCAATAAAATATGTTTAAACAAAAAAGTTCCTGATCAGACTATATATATCTCCGCTAGCTGATCTAGACCTTTACTATTTGCCTTTACACTCGGGTCATATTTTCGTTTGATGCGGCTCGAATAGCTTCGTATTTTGTTTCAAATATCGTTCTGTTTGTTACCGTACTATGCTCTAAATATTTCAAAATCTACCACACTTATCCTACAATTTCAATAAGCCCATTTTACTACTGTGTGTCTAAAATTGCTGGATCAGCAATAGATAGACCCTGATCAGACGCCGCGTTCTGCTCAGGCCTATCTGCTCGCATACTGAGGGGAAAATATGGTTTATTTCCCAGTGAACATTCTTTAAAAATCTATAGGGGGCCGTTATCGGCCCGTCAGGATAGCTGACGGGCCGATAACGGCCCGCTATAGATTTATAAAGAATGCAAGCTGGGTTTTCACATGCCATATTGTTTTCAATGACAAATCGTAAGGAGATAAGAAAGGGGATAAAAATAACGCAGTATTTAACATATGCAAATAGTGTAGACATAGAGTAGTTTGAGTATTCGTACAGTCCATTCAAGGTCTGGTTTTGTTGCTTTATGCAAATATATGTTTAACCCAGAAGAGTTGAAATGGCGAGCAGCGAAGCACGTTCATATAATTTTAAATCTGATCTTACTTGGTATTATCTACAATAAGACGCAATAAGATTTTTTTTCTATGCCTCATACTCAAAGGTATGTGTCTACCCTCCAAATTAGGGAAAGCAGCAACATGAGCCTAAGCAGCAATGGCCTAACCAAAGTAGACACAGAAAAGTCTGCAGGAAATGCGCACATTATCTGTACACCTGCTAGTTCTGATGGTACGAAGTCAATTCGTACCTGTCAGTTCGTACTTGAGTCCGTTCGCTCTCATTTTGGTCAACTCGTATTCGTTGTTCGGACAGGTAGTTCTCAATAATATTTTCATCGGTCAGTCGTCCTCATTTGGTCAACTCGTACTCGCGCAGTCGATGACACGCCATTGCAAATCCCCACGCTGTCTCCAGACTAAAATGGGTTAGACCTTTAAATTTGAACAAGTCCAGCGGGCAACCTGATGATGTGTCTAAAACCCTGCTAGATGCGGGGCAAATGTTGTAGACCCTGGTCAGACGCAGTGTTTTGCGGCGTGTTGCTAAGGCCTGCCTACCTGACTACTTAGGCTAAATAAGTGTCTCTGTTTATGTGCGTGAATATTGCTGGATACATGGCAAATATTGAAGAAAATTGCTGGATAAATGGCAAATATTGTTAGCTCAGGCATGTCTGTCCGAATACCTAAGGTAAATAGGTACAGAAGGTAAATATGGACCCATAGTCTTATCAGAATCTTCACTTGGCGCATTTTGGATAGCCAATGATACAAATTTTCTTCATGCGGACAACGAAGATTCAGATCTGACCGCGCAGGTACGCAAGCTGATTCCTGTCTTCGTTGGGCGCACACGTCAGAAGGTACATTCCCTCACCTTGCGGCTCAAGTATGCATTGTTAAGCTTTACCACTATCTGGGCTAATTCAGCATAAGATTGATATTTTTTTCTTATTTTCTCAGAAAACAGGATAAGACATAAGAGCATGAAATGTCAAATATTGCATGAAATGTCAAATATAGATTTCTGGGAAAATAAGAAAAATATTTCAATATGATGTCTGCTGAAAATTTTACACAAAGACCTAAGCGTTCAAATACATGGGTCATGCCATGCAAAAAAGGCCTTGATCGCATACGTGACAAAAGCCCATATCAGCCTGCACGTCCGCGTAGTTTCATCCGGGCGTTCATTGTCCGCTTACAGACTCATTTCAATACATACGTCTTGCATGAAATGTCAAACTTTGTTTTCCAAAAAAAAAAAAAAAAAAAGAATAAATGAAATATTTTATCTATTTGTCGTCAGAAAGGAGTAAAAACATGGCCTAAAATGATTTGATGACATTCCTCTCATTCGCTATTGTGTGCGTGAATGCACACTCTTGTATTGTGTCAACAATAAGAAATAAAGAAGTTTTAAGACGCTGTTATTGCCTTGAATGACTAAAAGAAGGAAAATCATTGGAGGGTTACATGCTCGAAATTCCCCCTTTTATACAACTGCGTTTTTAATTGATCGTGTGATCACCTTAGTGCATATTGATTTCAAGTCCACATAGGACTAAATTGCACCGTCAGCTCGGAACCACGAGAAAATGGATCTTCACAGAATAAATGCTCAGATCAGACTGCGGCCTACAGACTTCTGATCAGGATCATCGATGTTTGCCGATGACATGTCTAAGCAAAGAATATTAAAGTGTAGTGCGATCCATGCTAGTATTCTACTTAAATCTATATTGGACGGTTATCGACCAGACAGGAATCCAGTATTCTACTTAAATCTATATTGGACGGTTATCGGTCCGACAGGAATCCAGCATTCTACTAATCTATATTGGGCCGTTATCTATTCTACATGATTTTATATAGGGCCGTTATTGGCCCCACAGGAATCAAGCATTCTATTTAAATCTATATTGGGCCGTTAACAGCGCGACAGGAATCCAGTATTCTACTCAAATCTATATTCAACCGTTATCGACCCCACAGGAATCCAACATTCTTCTTAAATCTTAAACACTACCTCACACAATAAAAATCATCCGGAACCACTCGGCCTTTAACGCATAGTACCTTCTAGGCTCGTACCTATTGGATGACAGAAAGATGTTGTTTACGTTTATCGGTCAGTAAAATTGCGTCTTTTTAGAAAAATAAAGCATTTTCATTTGTCAAAAGTTTCTTTTCGAAAGAGGTTCTCATCAAATGATCATTCAAATGTCATAATCACAAATATATACACATATTTTGACAATATACTAGCTAAACTAGGCGTTAAAATGGTCACCATAAAGCGAAATTACGGTTGCGCGCGTGCCTGCTGATATCTGAAAAAATATCGTTGAAACAGTTGTATTTGTTTTCGGAAAAGCTGTCAGATTGCTTCTTAAAGGTGTATTTTCAAACGCTAGATAAAATTTACGAGTGAATATTCACCAAAAGGAATTACTATCCAAGTAAAGTTTGGCTTGAATCGAGTAATATCAATGGAACCGGAATCGTTTTTGCCATCCAAAATTATTGGTCACGTGACAAAATATTGTAATCACGTAGTCAGTTGCCCGGATGAAAATAATACCATTAAAAAAGGTCTATACATGACCGTTATCGACTAGACAGAAATCCAGCGTTCTAAAAACATCTGTAATCGGCCGTTATATATGTATTACGTTTTCATTCAAGAGAAAAAGAGAGGTTATAAACGGTTGTGAAATCTATAGGAATATCATTCTCAGGCGTTTAAACTTAAGCAATTCTCCAATGTTTGCATAAAGTATAAAGCACAACGAAGAAAAAAAAAATATCCTTCGACAGTTACATGTAATGCATACCGGACCATTTAAACATTTGATAATTTCAACATTTTTTGGTATCACAAGAAATGAAATTAATTTTTCTAGTAATTTCGAGGTTATAAAAATATTTGGTAGAAAAAAATAAAAGAAATATATGAGATTTAAAATCTAATGACCATCTCTTATATAATTCTATACATAATCTTACAGTTGCCTGTATGAATACCAGTAGTAGGGTATGACATCACAGAGATCCGATATTTGGGCAGATTAGTATCGTTACTACGAAAATTCCTGGATATGTTCCGTGCTAACGTTGCTCTCGCACACCCTTACCACGGGAAGTCCTGTAGCAAGTTTGCTTGAATTCTTCACAGTGGTTTAGCACAGGGGGAAATCCGGGTAACTATGTACCTCGAAATTGCGTAACGCGAATTTGTTCCCAACCACATCCTGTACCTCGCGAGGTAGTGACAACGCAGACATTTCTGTAAACAAAGGTAGGTGCTCCGCTGTTTTTAGTATGCTTTAAAAAGAATGAGCGAATCACTAAAAATTCCGGCAATGCTATTCCATGTAAATATGATTTAAGTAGCCATACAGGCCGAAGAAACCATTAAATGGTGTATAATTTGGCTAGGGCGACCCGCAAAAAGTCTGCATTTTCTCGGTGAGTTGACAGTAAACACAGATTGTGTAGTAGACCAAACGAAGAATTATCAAAAGGATTATATAACTGTTGCGATGTAGCTTTCCTTGAGATCCTTGTTTGGATTACATGGGCTGGATGGTTTAGTGTAAGCCGGTATTTGCTTTTGGATTCCTCCAATTGTCAGTACACCTATGACATATTTGACGTCCTTTCACACCTCTGTTCCAGAAGTGGTCTCTTCCATATCCGAATTTGGACACGAACATTGTTGAAAAAGGAAGTTTCAGTCTAAACCCCCCCCCCCCCCCCCCCCAAAAAAAAAAAAAAAAAAAACAGAATGGCAAACAGGGTAGATCCTGATGAGACTGCTCGCCACGAGGTTAAGGGAAATAGATACACTTTTAGGGTCAGGCAACTTTCAAAATTGTTTTTTGTTCGATTCCCTTCTGAAAAGGGTCTATTCTACTCATGTCTAAGAAGTTTATGTGTGGCAAAGAGGTAGAGTAGGGCGGTACGCAATTTGTGCCGCAAAGCAAGAAAAGGGCTTTAGTTGCATTCTCTGTAAGGTGTAAGAGTCTTTTTCTCATGTAAGGTTTCCTAAGTGAAAATGTGCCTTCGAATATGTTCAAAATGCGAAGATTTAAATCATTCTGCGCATGCGCAAAGTATCATCCGGGCCTTTGCTCTCCATTCAAACATTCTGTAGTATCCAATGATTCTGTTAGCGGACAGTAAAGGTCCTGATCAGACTACAGGGGTGCGCATGCTGATCTGGACCTTCGTTGTCCGCATATTCCCGAAGACATATTTTCACTTGGCCCGGCCCATATACCCTTATAATAATAAATCTCTTTAGTTTTCGAGGATGACATATTTTGCAAACAGTGTGCTAATCTACCATATCATATATCCTATTGAAAACCTAATAATATATACATTATAATACACATTTACACTGCACTCTTTGTATTTACCTAAAACACGTCAAACGTAAGGAAAGCTTTTATTTCTTTGACAAAAAGTACTGCATTTAACCTAAATATTGGGACACCAAAACGCCTTTACCGTATTTCAGTCTATCCTACAAATACAACAAGCCAAATTCCTCTGTTGATTTGCCACAAACTGCCGGATAAGTGGTAGGTTGTGTAGACACTGATCAGACGCCGCGTTCTGCGACGTCTGATCTGGGGCTACATTGTTTGTTCAGGCCTGTTTGTCCCAATACTTAGAGTAACTACGGCTTAATGAAAACATGTTTTGTGACAGAAACATAGCGATCAAGGCCATCAGATCCAACAAAGGAACCGAGGCACAACTTTTTTCTACAAAATTGCTTGTGCGCCCAGCGAAGACTCCGATCAGCCTGCTCATCCACACATTTTACACATTAAATGTTTATTTTTTTTTTTGTTCTATTGTCTATATTTATAACAAATAATCCAGGCTTTCAGATTGTTGAATAGAAGAGTAAAATAAAAATCTAATAGGTTGCCTTTTTGGAAATAAAGTCTGGGTTTTATTGGGTCTTTTCATATGCAGCAATGTAGTTTGAGAGGCAGCCTACGCACTCCACCCCACCCCACCCCCTCACCAGCCCCATCCTTCCTAGCAGGGTTTTAGGTAGTATTCGATTTTCAAAGTAACCGACAGAATGGGCTTAATGATCCACATCCACTTTCTCTTACGTGTACGTTCCACCTAGATCTTGTCAATATTAATGTACATACAATATTTTATCAAAATATCAAATACCTATTGTTGAAGACCTGCGTCCGTAATTCTCATATTTTTGGCCTCGGCGTTGCCTCGGTCAGTAAGTTTGGGTATTAGGCAATTCTTTTGGCTAAATCATGACAATATTAGTGTGTATGCAAAATTTTATCAGAATGTACAGCTAGTATTGTTAAAAGCCTGCGTCGATTTCCATACTTTCACATTTTTGGCCTCTTCGTTGCCTTAGTCGATGAAGAGTGTCATTCTACAAACCCATTGGCTAGATCTTGTTAGTATCAATCTGTGTGCGAAAATTACGGAAGTAATCTTAACGGTTTAAGCGTTATGTGTATTTTTGCAAAATGTCAACAGACAAGTTCACAAACTCTCCATGGACGGATGGGTGGATGCGTCGATCGGACACTCTTCGAAAGACGACCTTACAGTCCTGTCGACTTTTTTTGCGAGTCTTGTAATATTCACTTGAAAATATAGACAAGCTTTTGGCGGCTTAACACTCGCTAGCATGTCGGGTGAAAAATTCAGCAGACAACATTTTGAAATATTTTCTTATTTTTCCCAGAAAATAAACTTTGACAATAAATTCATGTTTAACCTATTAATCCCGCTTATCTTACAAAGTGGACTTTGGCTAACAGTGTAGACCCAGATCAGACCGCGGCGTCCGATCAGGTCTACACGGACTCTCGAAGTAAGACATTCCTTTAAAGGGAACTGATACACTTCAGGGGTAATAACTCTTTCAAAATAGCTTCCCCTCCCTTCTGAAAAGAAATCTACTCTATAAGGGAAGAATTTGTTCCACTCAGACCATTTTTAGGAGGGTCTTCGTGTGCAGGAGAGCAAACAGAGAGACACAAAAGTTGTCTTCGTTGTAGATTCTTTTTCAGAATGGAGGTAAAACAATTTTGACAATGTTAATTTCCCTGGAAACGAGTCAGTTTCCCTTAAATATTAAATGGATCAGTTTTACATCACAGATGGAAGCAGAACGTTTCGACAGTTTTATTTTCTGACAGACTGAATTTGGCTACTATCTGCTTCAGCTATTAATCCCTGCCCTGCTGAATAAATAAAGATCCCACTATTAATTTTCAGCCAATCAGGTAACTTGATCCTGGTTTATGATACAAATTCACATTCTGAACGACAACAAGTTCAGATCCAAATCAGTCGGCTTCTTCGTCGACAGATATGGATCTGCACTGTTTGCAAAAGTGGAGCACATCTATGTTGAACAGGACCAGAGTTAAAAACACCACTCTCGTCTTAGGGACATGAATGCACTTGATTGATTATTTATCATTCTTACAACTTACGAAAACACGCCTATTCAAATGTATAGAAAATTTCACCACCAAAAACTGAAATTTTTCGGCTAAAAAACTCAGATATTTTTCATATTCTGCTCAAAACATAGATTTAGGGTACTCGTTAGAACCGCCTCGCCGAGGCGGGTCTAACGATTACCCACAATCTATGTTTTTGAGCAGAAACAAGAAAAATAATGTATACCCCTGTAAACCCCAGTTTTATTATATAAAAGTGGGGTTTACTGGGGTCAAAATTATATAGGCATGTTTTCGTGATGGGAGACAACTTTTCTTACTTCCTGTTTGTCCTCCCGACCATCAGTCACACAGTGATAATACCTGTGCTGTCGACCGAGCCTGTACTACGTAAAGTTGCTGTCGACCGAGAAATACGACGGCTTTCGACTGAGCAGTACGGATGTTGATCGAGAGAGGAACGACCTTGTTTGGATGCCCGTAGAGAGGAGAAAACCTACTAATTTTTTTTACATTTACAAAGGCCGTCATTTTTTTTTTTTTTTTTTTTTTTTTTTTTTTTTTCGCGTTATTTGTCTGTTCACTTACAGCCTCGTGACACCGAAAAACAAAACAAAAAAAAAAAAAAAAAAAAAAAAACATCGATTTTCATAGAATATCATTTATTAAATGTATTTAAATAGGTCAGAAAGCAATAAAACCCCTGGTATGTTTTACGTACCACTGATACTTCTACAATAAAAACGTGAAACGATAACACCCCACAATTATCATATCACGAGTAGATAATTTGCCAATAAGCAATGCCAAACCAGATTTCCACAAGATCAATGCACATATCAAATTTGGTGAAAATTCATTGAGATTTACTCGAGTTATTGTCCTGAAACCAAAACACGGATGTGTTGCGGCAGATAACTGTTCAAACTTGACGAAATTCCCCCATTAGCAATCCCAAACCAGATCTCCACAATATCAATGAGAATACTAAGTTCGGTGAAACTCTCTTGCTATTTACTAAAATCATCATCCGGAAATGAAAATACAAACGTGTCGCGGGCAGATAACTCTGTCAAAAATTGAAATTTGCTCATCACCAGTCCCAACCAGATCTTTACAATAGCAATGCATATATAAAGCTTGGTGAAAATCCATTGATATTTACTGAATTCATCATCCGGAAATGAAAATACGGACGTGTCGTGGACAGATAACTCTGTCAAAAGTTGACGAAATTTGCCCACTAGCAATCCCATATCAAATCCCCACAATATCAATACACACACCAAGTTTAGTGAAACTCTATTGCTATTTACTCAAATTATCGTCCGGAAACGAAAATACAGACAGATGGACAGATGAACAACAGACGGACGAACCCACGAATAGGTACATATGTGGGTATGCAATATGTGGCAAAAAACATTCAGTGGCTACTGATTTTAAGTGCCTATTACTGTCCATCATTATATGTCTAGGAATTACATTTAGCCACTACGTATGGATAACCTGTCCATAGCTAACATTATCTTATGTGGCTAGCCATTTAGCCACATTAGGTATGGATTACCTGTCCATAGCTATCATTCTCTTATGTGGCTATCCGTTTAGCCACATTAGGTACGGATTAACTGTCAATAGCTATGTGGCTAGCCTCATAATGACATTTTTGCCACTTAAGTATCACGGAGGTTATGCTGTACGTGGCAAAAATCATTAAGGGGCTACTGATTTTAAGTGGCTTTCAAAAGATGTATTACTGCGCATGCACATAAAAAAGGTACAAGGGTATTTGGATGCCCCCAGGAATGGATGGATTTCTTACCATCATTATGTGTCTACAAATTAAAATAACTTAAGTTAGCCAGATTAAGTATGGATTACCTGTCCATAGCTGTCTCTTATGTGGCTAGCCTCTAATATATTTGCTACTTAAGTATCAAAAATGCTGATGCCAAGCCACGCAAGTACCATAATATCCCGCCACTATCGTGTGGCGGCGTATAAAAAGGGATTTCTGGCATAATTTATATATACTGACAGTGTTATGTATAGTTGAAAAATATCGGGATATGACCAAATGTTATGTACATTTGAAAAATATCGGGATACGACCGTCGTTTACCAGCGATACGACGTCAGTGGCATCGTAGTTTCTGAGTCACGCCTACCAAACGAATAAATGCGTAACCACCGTTTAAGAACGTCAAACAATTAGACCGACATCCGGTTAGGGATAAGATGACTCAAAAAATAAACAAACTTTGCATTTTCTGTGTTTCATGAGCGATTTAAATGTTTTGAGGAAATTATTTTAAAAACGGGGAATTACATTCAACTGCCCATTGATATTGGCGTCTATGGAGTAAATCTCAGACCACCTACTTCACGCATATTGACTGAATTATTTTTCGCGTGCTGAAGGTGTACCGAAAGGCATAGAAAACACGTGGTAATTCGTGATGTTTTTTTGTCCTTTATTTAATTTTGTGCTCTGCTAGAAGTTCAACATATCATCACGCACACACGATAGACACATATGGTTATTTGTGTTATGGATATTTTGGTTGTTAATGCAGCATTGTCGAAAAATCGCGACGGGAAGGGTTGAAAATGGCTGGTTACGCATAAGATCTATATAAATAATGACAAAACTTACAGCCATAAAGCGGGTCTGATTTCACCTCCACGTCTCCAGGAACATACGAAGCTTGTTCTACTGAACCGTTTTAGCCAACCTGATAAGCAGTGCACTATTGATTAAGAAATAGCATAGTATTTAATTCAAACATATTCAATCTCCAGAATAATAGTGTATAATGACTTTGTTTGTGTTTTCATACCTATTCAATGGCCCTGCAATTGTCTGAATGAAATTTAACAGGATTTGGATTTTTTTTCTGCGAAGAAGTCCTGATCTGTCTATTTTTTGCTGGTTAAGCATTAGATTTTCTGGTTAAGAATTCGATGACCCAAGGAGTAAACACACCGTTTTTACCCTTTGTAAATGCCAGCGATTTACTACAATAACAGATGGTCTACCTATGATTTGTAAGTTGTCGTGAAATCATCAGCTGCAGAAAGTCATGGTGAAAAAAAAAAAAGGTTTTCTGGACAAGGCCATTGAAATACTGGATTTCAAGCTTATTAGACCGAATGGAGCATCAATTCATATATCAGAGGTCATTATTTGCTTCTGTAGAAAACAAAAAGGCCAGTTTGCGTTTCATAATGGCGCATAACCTTATATTATTTTTCTATTGTTAAGCATTGGAGAACCCGGCTAAGCATTAGAAACTCGATGAATGTGTAGAAATGCGGCAAAGTGAAGTACAAATGATAATATATTTGCAAGATCATAGCGTGCTTGTTTGACAAGTCTAGCTTGGTCTGACATTTTGGCATGTGATGAAGATGCTAGATTTTATGTCCAAGTGTTTCTGGTTCGATCGCCGGTCAGAGTAATTGACAGGAATACTTTCTTAGCAGGTCTAAGTCACTTCATACTACACTTGAAAACAAATTATTTGTATCGCTGTCTGTAAAAGTGACTCAGATGTTGTAATTCGTTTGATCTGTGCATATTATGATTATTTTATACCGAGTTCGGGCTTACTGTTATTCGTTGCCTATTACAGTTAGTTGATGAGCTAGAATACTTTCAAGCAAACTCAACAACTAATGAAGAAATGTTTTAGCCATTATGTCCTCTGAGAGTTTGCTTTGGGTTCCCGCAATTGCAATGTTGTTGTTTACTATATATATTCGTCTTTCCAGATTGTTGTTGGAGGGCAGAACTGAGATGGTACTCGTATCTGCTCATTTTTTTTTCTTTTTCGAATCTCATTTGAAGTTTTTATTGACCTCATTATCCAGGGGCGGGGATGGGATTATCTGAATTTGCCGGCTACATAGGCTGGAGACTAGCATTAAGTGTTCACGCCACCTAAAAACAAGATTGTCCTTTCTTATCCAAAATACCCGGTGTATCCCCAAATTCCCGCAAAAAGTTTTATGCTTTAGCTTACCCCCAAATATTACCAATGTTTATCTTTAGCTTATCTCTAAGATATTACCAATTTTTATCTTCACTTCTGGTTTAGTTTATTTCACCTGTTTAGTGATAGTATTGGTAATATGCTTTGAAACGCGTCTAGTGGTCACCCCATCTTAAACAAGATTGCACCCCGTAAATACCCGGTGTACTCGCAAAACCCCCCACAAAATGCTGTACGCTTTAGCTTACCTCCAAATATTCCCAATATTTATCTTCATTTTTGGTTTAGATTATTCACCTTTATACTGATAGTATTTGTAAAATGCTTTGAACAGTTTGTAACAGTAATTATGTTTTACTATAATGACACTAACCCGTTACGCAGCAAAATATCCTAATTAAACTGAATGAAATAATTCTAATATGAGTTCTTGCAAATTCTAACAACACTTCAAAACAAGAATTTATGGTAGTCCCTAAAAATAGTCAGTTTAAGATGTGATCAAAAAATAATTATAAACGACTCTAGTTTTTCTCGGAAATCCAAAACATAGTTAAATTCAAAATCCTAAACCAAAAATAGTCCCAGTCAAATATAATTTATTTAATGTAAAATATAGTTAAAATTTCTAAAAAAAAAAAAAAAAACCCACCCGCCCTAGTTTCAGTATTTTAAGCATTGGAGAGCTCGGTTAAGCATTAGGAACTCGATGCTTGAAAACAAGGTTGATGCTTATTACAGTGGCTTTTTAGTATGTGTCTTATTCGTTTGTATGTTTTTGATTGTTGCAGATGCTGAGTACTCATGGGGCTGTATAAAAGTAACCGAAAAAGCGGTCTAGAATTCTCCCGAAGAAAGAAAAGTACATACAAAATCGCCAAAATTTGCTTTACAAAGGAAGACTCCCCATTTCGATAAAGGAGCTCTGTAGCCTTCACAGATACACTATATCTAAGTTTGGCTTTACTAGTTCACGCTCCTGATCGCTAGATTTATCCTGTTAAGCAGATTTTTTATCAAGTGACAACTACATTTTGTACCTGGATATCGGACAAATAGGTGATAAGATTTTAGGTATGTAGGTCCTACCGTACCATATGAGCCGGGGCACAAAACCTCCTTCAGTTTACATATGCACCCAACAATGGCTGAGAATAGTCTATGCATCTAGCCTGGTTAGAGTCTTTGCTGACCACAAGAAAAAATATTGGACACACATCGACCCGCCAAGCGCCCTTCAAGTTCTCTGATTAGACTGCGAGGATGCTAAGTCTGATCTGAACCTTTGCTAGGCACGCACACGTTAACTTTAGGAAGTGTTGTGCCCCAGCTCATATCCTATAGTGTAGATTCTCATTTTGTTTTTTAAAAAAATGTTTATTACTATGTTCTGGATTTCCGAAAAAAAACTACAATGTGGAGGTAAGAGCCACTTAAAAAATATTTTTGGATCACTTCTAAAACTCCATACATTCTTGTTTTGAAGTGTCGTTAGAATCTGCAAGAACTCATATCAGAAGCAATTTCTCTCAGTTTAATGATGATATTTTGCTGTGTAACGGTTAAGTGCCATTATAGTAAAACAGAATTACTGTTACAAACAGTTCAAAGCATATTACAAATAATGTCAATATAAAGGTGAATAATCTAAACCAGAAATGAAGGTAAACATTGGGAATATTTGGGGGTAAGCTAAAGCGTACGCCGGGTATTTATGGGGTGCAATCTTGTTTTAGAAGGGGGTGAACACTAGACGCGTTTCAAAGCATATTACGAAAACTATCACTAAATAGGTGAAATAAACTAAAGCAGAAGCGAAGATAGAAATTGGTAATATCTTGGAGGTAAGCTTAAGATAAACATTGGTAATATTTGGTAAGCTAAAGCATAAAACTTTTTTGTGGGAGTTTGCGATTACACCGGGTATTTTGAGTGGGGGAGGGCAATCTTGTTTTTAGGTGGCGTGAACACTAAATGCTAGCCTCCAGCCTATGTAGCCGGCAAATTCAGATAATCCCATCGCCGTTCCTGGATAATTAGGTCAATAAAACCTTCAAATGTGATTCGAAAAAAAAAATGAGCATCTTAGTTCTGCCCTCCAACAACAATCTGGAAAGACGAATATATAATCTTCAAATGTGATTCGAAAAAAAAATGAGCATCTTAGTTCTGCCCTCCAACAACAATCTGGAAAGACGAATATATATATATATATATATATATATATATATATATATATATATATATATATATATATATATATATATATATATATAAGCGTATGTATGTAACAGAAACAAAAACATTGCAATTGCGGGAACCCAAACTCTCTAAAAACTCTCAGTGGACATAATGGCTATAAAACATTTCTTAATTAGTTGTTGAGTTTGCTTGAATGTCTTCTAGCTCATCAACTGACTGTAATAGGCAACGAATAACAGTAAGCCTGAACTCGGCACAAAATTATCATAATATGCACAGATCAAACGAATTACAACATCTGAAACCGTCACTTTTACAGACAGCGACACAAATAATTTGTTTTCAAGTGTAGTGTGGAGTGACTTAGACCTGCTAAGAAAGTATTCCCGTCGATAGCCCTGACCGGCGATCGAACCGGAAACCCTTGGACCTCAAATCTAGCATCGTCATCACATGCCAAAATGTCAGACCAAGCTAGACTTGTCAAACAGGCATGCTGTGATCTTGCAAATATATTAGTATTTGTACTTCACTTTGCCGCATTTCTACACATTCATCGAGTTTCTAATGCTTAGCCGGGTTCTCCAATGCTTAACAATAGAAAAATGATATAAGGTTATGCGCCATTATGAAACGCAAACTGGCCTTTTTGTTTTCTACAGAAGCAAATAAATACCTCTGATATATGAATTGATGCTCCATTCGGTCTAATAAGCTTGAAATCCAGTATTTCAATGGCCTTGTCCAGAAAACTTTTTTTTCACCTTGACTTCCTGCATCTGATGATTTCACGACAACTTACAAATCATAGGTAGACCATCTGTTATTGTAGTAAATCGCTGGCATTTACAAAGGGAACAAACGGTGTGTTTTGCTTTTCGTTGGTCATTGAATTCTTTACCAGACAATCTAATGTTTAACCGGCACAAAATAGACAGATTAGGACTTCTTCGCAGGAAAAAAAAGTCCAAAACCTGTTAAATTCCATTTCAGATAATTGCAGGGCCACTGAATTGGTGTGAAAAACACAAGCAAAGTCATTATACACTATGATTCTGGAGACTGAATATGTTTGCATTAAATACTATGTTATTTCCGAATCAACAGTGCACTGCTTATCAGGTTTGCTAAAAATGGTTCGTGTGTTCCTGGAGACGTGGAGGCGAAAGCAGACTCGCTTTATGGCTGTAAGTTTAGTTATTATTTATATAGATCTTATGCGTAATGTCATTTTCGACCCTACCCGTCGCGATTTTTCGACAATGCTGCATTAACAACCAAAATATCCACAACACAAATAACCATATGTGTCTATCTTGTGTGCGTGATGATATGTTGAAATTCTAGCAAAGCGCAAAATTAAATAAAGGACAAAAAAATACTCCGAATTACCAAGTGTATTCTATGCCTTCGGTACACCTTCAGCGCGCGAAAAATAATTCAGCCAATATGCGTGAAGTAGGTAGTCTGAGATTTATTCCACAGACGCCAATATCAATGGGCAGTTGAATGTAATTCCCCGTTTTTAAAATAATTTCCTCAAAACATTTATATCGCTCATGAAACACAGAAAATGCAAAGTTTGTTTAACTTTTTGAGTCATCTTATCCCTAACCTGATGTCGATCTAATTGTTTCATGTTCTTAACCGGTGATTACGCACTAATTCGTTTGGTAGGCGTGTGAGTGGTACGGCTGTCGACGAAATGTAAAGTATGAAGTATGAAGACTAGTTTATCCACTGGAGTTAAAGTAAACGTTTTTTTTTTTTTTTTTTTTTTTTTTTTGACTTCTACTAAAATGTGCACTAAAGCCAGGTTTCACTTTGAGCAATAAAGAAAATCGTATGTTTTGGTACAGACTGATGTCAACAAATCTCGAGGACCCTGATCAGACTGCCTACATATGCCCGAAGACAATTTTTTTCGCAGGGCGTGGCCCGTATATCACTACGTAACAAACGCTCTGTCTAATCGAAAGACCGGATACACGGCCGTAATGCCGGCTAAATGCTATTGTAACACCGGTTAATGGCCGATTCGCATAAAAAATATGACGGCGGCGTCCAGACAAGTGATTCATCGTCCCTTGCTCTCCAGTTGCTGTTTCCGCTAAAAGAGATGGTGTATCTGGCGGAGAAGAAACTTATTATACCATGTATGTGCTGATGCAGAGTCATTTATATCCGATTTCTTCAAACATTCGATCCGAAGTTGATAGAACTGTTTCGGCCATAGGGTCATCAGCCAATTCGTTCCCAAACATTTCATGTTTTTGAAAATATAAAGAAATTTTGAACATTTGAAGTGTTTGTAATGTATTTTTGGGTATATTTCATATTCATGTTGCCATTTATTAACAAAAATGATACACTGAAAGAGCTGAACAAGAAATTGGAAAACTCTATTATCAGGCGACTGCTAATAGGCATTTTACGTTAAATTAGATACTACCAGTCGACTTGTAATAGCGATTTTACGAAAAAATGGCTATTACCAGTTGACTGGCAATAGCGATTTCACGATAAAATGGCTATTACCTGTCCACTGGTAATAGAGATTTACATTAGAATTGTTTTTACCAATCGAATGGTAATAGCTGGTCAAACGCAAGACCACTATTACTAGTTAGTCGTTATTCGAGGCTTTTGACTTTGATGATTCATTAAGATCACCTCTTGTAGGGAAGAGCGAGCTGGTCGTTTTGCCGTTGATTTTGTATGTTTGATATTGTCATCTATTTATTCTTCCTCGAGATGCATGAGTTGGGCTGTCATCACAAAAACATGCCTATATAATGTTGACCCCATTAAACCCCACTTTTATATAGTAAAACTAGGGTTTACAGGGATATACATTATTTACTTATTTCTGCTCAAAAACATAGATTGTGGGTACTCGTTAGAACCGCCTCGCCAAGGCGGTTCTAATGAATACCCACAATCTATGTTTTGGGCAGAAATGTGAAAAATATTAGAATTTTTTTTTTTCTGAATTTTTTTTCATTTTGTTTTGTGGTAAATTTTTCAGTATATTTGAATGGGCACTTTTTCGTATTGGTTCTATGATTGCGACTCTTCCTAGGCCTTCTACATCATCTCCCCTCTTTTTCGATACTGAATAGTTTCTCGTATTTCATAATGTGAATTCGTACAGAATCAAGACTGAAACTAAATCCCTGCATTCTTTACAAACAAATAATGACTTTTCGGTAACAGTCAGGGACAGATCCAGGATTTCTGACGGATTTGTTTTGATCAAATTACCGTACTTACTCTACGTAATCGGAATGACAGACCTGAGCAAAGAATGTAGACGAGGGACGAGGCATCTGATCAGGGTCTACACTGTTTGCCATTTATCCAGCAATTGTGCACACATTCATAGGTAGTAAAAGGGACTTGTTGAAGAGAGGTATAAGAGTAGTATAGGCAGGCCCTGCCTATACTACTTATAAGGTAAAAAGTAATGGGTGTGAAAATTTAGGGTAAAAACGGTATCCCAAATTCATTTAAAAAAAAACAGATATTTTTCATAAAAATGAAATTTTGAGTCAAATGCGGATTCGACTGAACCCCTCCGATCCCCTCTGAATACCTCCATGTTACAGGTTCTACAGTCTCTGTGTAATGTGCATGCGAACATACAGCGAAATCTCTGACCTGACTGCATCTTTGCAGAAAAGTGCTCTTTTACCTCGGGTGTGCTTCATTTGCAGTTGATACGCAATGAAAGAAAACAAACGTGCCTTAATTCCTAGTGCGAATAGCGACTGTCAAGATTAGCCTGCGCTTCTGCACAGTCTTAGCAGGGCATTCTCTATGTTCATTGATACTGTAAACTGGTAACAAAAGTCCTGATCAGACAATTTCTAATCAGTTTTGGGACTGTCCAAGTCAAACCCTTCTCGTTCATTGTTCAATATCAGATAATTAGTATTAAGGTAAAACGGAAGTGTATGTGCGTGTGCGTGTGTGTGTGTGTGTTCGCGCGCGTGTGTGTGTGAGAGAGAGAGGGAGAGAGAGATGGTACTTTAGTAACGTGTCACTTAATTGTAGAGTGTTCGTATGTAACTGAACGCTGTCCCACACACACAACGCACAAAAGCACACCGAAAGAGAGAGAGAGAGAGAGAGAGAGAGAGAGAGAGAGAGAGAGAGAGAGCATTTATCAACCGCGTTAATCAGAACAGCAAAAATGTATTTACTTACGAAATGTCTAAAAAAAACTACAGACACATTTTACTCTCCTGTCCCGCTACTCAATTAATCGCTGTATGTCTGAACTTGTGTTTAAAGTGCAACTCATTTATAGCAGACAGTGAGCAAACAACATGATAAACGGTCGCCTATTAAAACACAGTAAAATGCAGAAAAAAAAAAGTCTTTCAAATAGTGTCCTTCAATATTTTAACTATTTCTAATAATTATGGCGCGTAATTAGCGATGTCGATCCTACAATAAAGGAGAGAACTTATTGATGAAACATATCGACATTCGGGAGTTTTCAATATAATGTGCGTAACATGAGAACACCCTTATCCTATATTCGAACAGTGAAGGCCCTGATCAGAATGCGCAGTCGGATAAGGGCCTTCTCTGTTTGTCGATTCATATAGTATTACGGTATTCAATGATTTTATCAAAGCGGGCCACGAAGGCCCTGATCAGAATGCACAAATGTGCAGGTTGATCCGTGCCTCCATTGCCTGTATGTACAATAAGGTTTTTTCACTCAGGTTGCGTGCGTATCAAGTAAAATCTTTAGATTACGGCAAAGTGTATGAAAAATGATATAGGGCGCGCTTCTGATTAAAATGGCCTAACGCATAAGCGAACAGCGAAGGTCAAGATCAGCCTGCGCCTGGATCTTCTTAGTTACCAAGTAAACAGTATCAAACTGGCATATCATCTGTAGAGAGTCTGAATCGAGCATTTGATACCAAAATAATTTATTGTTGTGGTATACAGCAAACATCTACCTCAACAAGACTGACAATATTACATATATTACCTAAAACTTGATACCAACAATACCAACATTTCAGGAAATAAAGACCCTGTCATCTTAAAGTTCTCTGAACACACACACACACACACACACACACACACACACACACACACACACACACGATCAGACTGCGCATCCGCGTAGCTGGTCTGGGCATTTGCTGTCCGCGCATGCCTCGAAGGCTCATTTTCGCTTGGCGCGGTTCAATTATTAGGTGCCATATTTTTATCAAATGCTTTTTTAATTTAGCAGACTTCCCAATACACAGAACATTCTCTAGACAGGTTTGACATATCAGCATACCAACGTTATCTGCGGGTAATCTGGAGAAGATAATCAAGAAAATTTATGGAGAAATGCTCGTTGCAGGTCTTGATGGGCAGCCAACAGGATAACCTCAAAAGGTAAAAAGTTATATGCAATAGGAATTTCAGCGCATACTTAGGCTACATTTTCTTTCTACATACAATATAGGTACACATTAGAAGCGCCTCGACCAGTATCCACAACATATGGTTTGGTGAAAAAAGAAAGAAAGAAAAAATATCTATCTTGATAACCACCTTATCTTGGATTATGTAATCTATGGCGTTTTCAAAATGGGCCTCGGTCTAAAATAAGGGACCTTATGGCTAATTTTGATAATTTGTAACTTTTACATATTCTGCCGTCCATCCATATTGTATCATTTCTGAAAAGTCCAAAGGTATATCATACAATATTACATATATATGTGATTTTAAGTTGTTTGCGGATGTCGAGTCCGAGAACCTCAATTTAAAACGTCAGCAACCATTATGACGTCATACTACATTTCCAACTTTAGTTTCATAACGAAAGAAACAACGTGACTGCACAAAGTCATAACATTAATATATGGATTCCTATATGCTTTTATTATAATGATGGCCAACTATTTCTGCAATTTGAATGAAAATTGTTGCTATGGAGCTATGTTTCTGTGGAAAAAAATCCATTAATATAATTATATCGATAATATGGCAGCCATGGTAACAATCACGTGACTTTTGAAAAAAAAAAAAAAAAAAAAAAAAATTTAGAAGACAGGATGTGCTAGGATGCATTGCTCATAAACAAAACGTATTTAAAAACGATGAAAAAATACGATTTTTAACATTTTAAAAACAAATTGCTCAAAACTCACAGCAGAATATTGTAAGGTCCCTTTTGTCACTGCGCTTGTCACCGGGGCTCAAATATGACATGGTAAAGAAGACCATTTTGGTAATTAAGCACCTCCTAATACAGTTTGTGCAGTAAACAAGATTGCTAGGAGAAAAAAAAAATAAAAGAAAGAAAAAAGAAAATCGAAACTGGTTCAAAAACTACAAAAATCTGAAATTCAACCTTACACAGCTTTGCAGACCCATACATACCCCTGTTTTCGCTATATATTATAGGGTACAAACGACCGGTTATAGCGACGTTACATTAAGATCACCATTGACAGTGGATTAATTCAACCGCACCGGCGGTTAACTTTTTCATGGGGCGGTTGATGTTCTGAAAAGCGTTGAAGCAAGGCCAATTATGACGTTAAGCTAAAGCTGAAGATTGTCAGGCTGTTTAGCAATTGCAAGGAAAATGGGAACTCTAAAACTACTACATCATGGGAGGAGTCGGCCTCGGTGACTCAGTTGGATGCGCCGTCTGACTTGAGACAAGGAGGTCGCGGGTTCAACCACCGCCGTAGTCGGCAACATTCTTTCGTGGAGATTGATCATGAAATATTTTCTACGGTCAATCTCTCCCGTCCGCTGATTCAAGAAGGGCAGTTGTCAAATTCTGGCGAAAGAATGTGCACAATACTGATTAACCGCTTAGCGGACAAAGCCTGCCCAGTAAACGTGTGATTAGGTAAACTGACTGCACTCGACATGACCCCACTGGGTTGACTGGGCCGTAAAACCTCAACACAAACAAAATTTGATGGGGGTGTGACACCCTGTAATACGTGCAAAGCAAAGCGGGCCCGAAGGGCCCGCGTGCGCAGCACGACTATAGATAACACGTAGCATTGAGATAAAGTTCAGAAAATGAAAGCTAACCGAATTTACATCGTACTGGTAAAAAAAAGAGACAAAAAGTGCTCGAGACGTCACAACCGGATATTCCTAGACGGGGTGTTCCCGTGACGTAGCTTTTGTTGTCTGCTAAATGTTCCCGGGGGGGGGGGGGGGGGGAGGGGTTTCCTGTCGCTGTTACCGCGTTTGCTTATACTGTGTTTTTTGGAGATGTAAAGCAGGTATTTGTGAAAACAGCATATAAAGGCAGAGCTTTCTTCCTCAGACCTCTCTTGTTCTATCTGCAACAGGCAGTTTAGAGCTAAGATTGGTCTCATCAGCCATCTTAGAACACACAAATAATAACACATCACACAGTTGATTAGGATTGGTCATTGTCAGTAAATGACAGACGAACAAAAAAATATAAAGGCAAGATTTTAAGGTAATTCATTCATCTACCTAATCAAATCTGCATAAATGCAGTTTATTGCTTGAAAAGGAAAAAAAAAAAAAAAAAAAAAAAGAAAAAAAAAAGTTTTTACAGGAGGTGCTCTGTAGCGGTTAAATGCGCTTGGCATTGGTGTAGATTTTGTTTCTAAAAAGAATGAGTGCAAGTTACACATTGATATGAATGAGGATCTGAATAGTTTGTTAAAAATATTGTGACTTTGTTGGCTTTGTCAACGGTCTCTTCGCCCAGTCGGCCAGTGTAAAACTTGTTTTGACTAATAATAAAAATTGTGCGTGATGACGTCACAGTCGTGGTGGCCGGGGTGGTTAGGTCGTTGGAACTAGAATCCGGGTGATGCCAGATAGTGCATTTTTTTTTCTAATTATAACTTTTAAAAAAGTTTTGTCAGTTAGTTTATTTCATAAAACACATTTATTAACATCGAAAAAAAAAAAAAAGGAAAAACCCTCTGCAGAAACATTTTTCTCCACCAACTGAGATTATTCCCGAGAGATAATTCCATTAAGAGTCTATGGGAGCTCCCTGTTGCCATGGCAACCAAACTAAGAGGCAGATCGCCATAATTTTAACTATTCAAATCCTCCCTACGCAAGCATTGTTTTTACCAAATTAGGGACAAAAAATATAAGAGAAAAGTCCAGGGAGTGCCACAATCACAAACCGCAGTCCTTCCCAGACACCAAAAGGAAGAGGAAACAGACAAAACCAAACAAGCGCAAGCGCTCATATACAGATTTATTTTCATATTACTGCATTTCCTGTTAGAGTGAATAGTCTGTACAATAACAGTGTCATAAATAAACTCAATAAAGTCGCTTAACACATCACTGAACAGCGACGACGCAGACTAGCGGAATACTAACGAGATTGGGGAAGAGAGAACTAATCTAAGTGCTTTTCGTAGGTTTGTTCGATTTGCGTTTGTTTGGTTTTGTCTGTTTCCTCTTCCTTTTGGTGTATGGGAAGGACTGCGGTTTCTGATTGTGGCACTCCCTGGACTTTTCTCTTATATTTTTTGTCCCTAATTTGGTAAAAACAATGCTTGCGTAGGGAGGATTTAAGTAGTTAAAATTATGGCGATCTGCCCCTTAGTTTGGTTGCCATGGCAACAGAAAGCTCTCATAGATTTATAATGGTAACATGGTTAAATTGTATTTTCTCCATAACCAGGGAAATGATTTGAGCCTTATTTGGCATTTATGATCATCTGATGATTGTCTACCCAGTTTATGTGTGCTGTGACCCGTGATGAATTTGTTTGGTTGCCATGGTAGCATTAATTTAAAAAAAATAAGGCATGAACAACGCCTTCAAGACCACTGAAGCACTCAGACTCTTATTTGGTCCAAATGTTGCTTGGGTAAGGGAAATTCAAAATAGGTAACATTATGGTGTTCTGTCTCTTGGTTTGGTTGCCATGGCAACAGGAAGCTCCCATAGACTTAATGGGAAAATGGCTAAACTGTATTTTCTCCATAACCAGTGAAGTGATGTGAACCATTTTTGCAGTTATGTTCAATTGATGAATATCTAACCAGCTTATGTGTTTTATGACCGTGGTCATTTTGTTTGGTTGCCATGGCTACATTAAATTTTAAAAAGAGGAATTCGTTAAATGACAACTTCTCCAAAACCACGGAAGTACTATGACTCTAATTTGGTACAAATGGTGCTTGGGTAAAAAGCAATTTAAAATAGTTAAAATTATAGTGATCTGCCTCTTGGTTGGGTTGACATGGCAAAAGAAAGCTCCCAAAGACTTATAATGGGAAAATGGTTAAATTGCATTTTCTCCATAACCAGTGAAGTTATGTAAACCATATTTGACAGTTGTGATCATGTGATGATTGTCTACCCAGTTAATAAGTTTTATGAGCAGTGACCATTTTGTTTGGTTGCTATGGCAACATTTAATTAACAAACAATACGTGACAGCTCCTCTAAGACAACTTCTCTAAACCCACTGTAGCACTATGACTCTAATTGAGTACAACTGTTGCTTTTTCTGGCGAAAGAATGTGCACAGTACTGGTTAACCGCTTAGATGACTAAGCCTGCCCAATAAACGTGTGGTTAGGTAAACTTTCCGCGCTCGACATGACCCCATTGGGTTGACTGGGCCGTAAAACCTCAACACAAACAAACAAAACCCTAATCTTAATATGTATTCGACAAAAAATACCTATACCCCTAATGTAAAATACTCATTTAGGCAATCTGATCCGCTAACTTTTTGGATAAAATACCTATATCCCTAATGTTAAATAGTCAGTTTGGCAGTCTGGGCCCCTAAGTAAAAATTGTTAGTCTTTATCCCTGACTTTTACCAGTATGAACAACACTGCCCACATATTCGAGGTAACCAAGCCTTGAGGTTTGAAAAGGTGTATACAATTTTGTTTTTTATTGTTTATTTTTAGTTTTATTTATTTATTTTTTTGTTTTTATTTGTTTTTATTGCTAGCTATATTATGGTTAACTTGAATTTAAAAGAGAAAAACCGTGTGAAATCAAAGTGGATAGTCATGAGGTCGGGCCTGGATAGCGCAGGGATGTGGCCTGGATGGCGCAGAGGTATGGCTCACGCTTGTCATTGCTGCAGCCGAGGTTTGATTCCCAACGCTGGCATAAAACAGGGTAATGGTCACCCATACATGGTCGGTGGTTTTCACTGGGTACTCTAGTTTCCTCCACCACACATCCACGAAACGCCAATATATGTGACTTATCGAACAGGTTTATAAGTTTGCTGAAATTTCTATGCAATTGAAGTAAAAATAAATAAAGTTTCAACTTTAAAATTAATTGCTTATAAGTGAATATTTCACAATTTATAATATTTTGTCCCGTGATATAAATGTGAGTGACCCTGTCTACTTGTTTGAGTTAAATTAAGCGTAAATCTTTAAGAGTAAGTAAGGCTCTATTTTTATTTTTATTTGTTCATATGTATACAGAGTTTAACTCTCCAAATAAAATGAACACAGAAATCCTCAAATCGATTGTTTATCTTGTGGAAATATGCAGAATATGTAGAACACATACAGCTGTATTTTGTCATCAGATTTTAGCACATTTATTAAGCTACGCATGGTGTAACTTTATAAAGCAGCCCCAGTATTTTATTATTATTTCTTGCAAGTTCTATAAGAGTTACATTATTAAACGAATTAAGTTTCAAGAATATTCAGACGAATGTATTATCTGATAAATATTCCCAGGGTTTAAGCTTATCAAGAAATGGATACATTTGTCTTTAATGAGTAATGTCCATTCACTACACGTGCTTAAGCTGTCCAGTGTGTGTGTGTGTGTGTGCGTATGTGCGAGTGTGTGCGTGTGCGTGTGTTGAATTGGGCCCAGTATTTTGTTTCTATTTCTTGCCAGACAAAAATAGTAAGGACTGCAATGAATATAAAAAAAAAATGAGTTGTCTAATAGAAATTAGTCAGAAAATATTCTAATCTAAGAAATGGTTACATTTTTGACTGATTTAAGTTACAATGCATGGTTTTATCCTGAACCATAAGAAAGTGACTTCAACCATACTAGCTTACTTCAAAAACCAGAGCCCACCTATCATCTCCTACAGTTATTCGTCTCCCATTGCACCTAAAATTTTCAATTACAAAAACGTGCTGCAAGGGCTAAATACTGAGAACATTACTCGAAACCCCTCAGCGTGTTCCTATAAAGCATCGGAGTTCTGCTATAATCCAGCCGGTCACGTCATAACAGGTGACTTCAATATAGTCAGGATTAGCAAACTCAGGGACATTCTTTCCAAAGGCCCTAAATATAGAGAACCCAGGTATTTTACTTGGAAACATAATTCTAAATTAATAATGGATTCTGTTGAAGAGTATGCACGGCGCTGGGCCAAGAAAGAGGACGTGGAGGTTGACACCCTGTCTGAATGGGGTAAATCCGTAATGTCCTTTGTAAACAGACGTGTCTCAGTACTCAGCAGAACCATGTCTCGCCGACATGAATCGGTGTTTGATGATCAAGATGTTGCTGCTGAGTTAGCTGAAATCCATGAGAAGTTTGTCATTGTTCCAGCCGACAAGGCATCTAACAACATGGTGTTTGTTTGCAAAACACACTATATAAACTGCTTAATGGAAGAGCTTGGTATGAGTACCATGACCGGAAACCCTACATATAATCTTACTGCTATGTCCAAGGAAGAAATTCTACAAAACCACCATTCGGTGATGCTGACATTTGAGATTTCCCTCCCAGAGGAAGCTATTGACCTTCCCAAACTGTACTGGATTCCTAAACTTCACAAGAATCCGTACAAGCAGAGATATATTGCGGGTTCAGCTAAGTGCTCAACCAAGCCTCTTTCTCAGATTCTAACACGAATACTAACCGCAGTTAAAGAAGGCCTTCAGAAGTATTGTGACACTGCATATGCCAGAAGTGGTGTTAATCAGATGTGGATCCTGAAAAACTCCAAAGAGCTCTTAGAAAACCTAAAGGCACAATCTCTTCATTCCGTCAACAGTATAAAATCGTTCGATTTCTCTACTCTTTACACTACTATTCCTCTTGATAAATTGAAATCTAAATTAAAGGCAATTATCAACCAGTGTTTCTTCCACAAGAATGGTAACCGTCGATTTCTGTATGTTGTCATTGGCTACAAAGACACATACTTCGTTCGGAATCACTCTGATGCGCCACAAAAGTACTCAGATGCAGATGTCATAAAGATGCTGGAATATCTAATCGACAATATGTTTGCGGAGTTCGGCGGTCGGATATTTCAGCAAACAATCGGCATACCGATGGGTACTAACTGTGCACCGTTACTTGCCGATTTGTTTTATACTCATATGAGGCGGAGTTTGTACAAAGTCTCCTCCAAGCAGGCAAGAAACACCTCGCACAATAATTCGATTTCACCTACAGATATATAGATGATGTATTGTCTCTGAAAACCACAAAATTTGCAGAGTATTTAGAATTCATCTATCCACGTGAACTTGAAATAAAGGAAACAACGGAGGCTGCAGCCTCCTCCTCATACTTGGATTGTTATCTCTACATTGACAATGGAAAGCTTACTACTAGGCTCTACGACAAACGCGATGACTTCAATTTTCCCATTGTTAACTTTCCATTCCTGAGCAGTAATATCCCTTCTGCACCAGCATACGGCGTTTACGTTTCACAGTTAATCCGTTATGCCAGAACCTGTTCAAATTATCAGGACTTCATGGAGCATGGGAAAGTGCTCAGTACAAAGTTGTTGAGCCAAGGGTATCAAAAAACCAAACTGGTAGCAACACTTAAGAAGTTCTATGGGAGACATCATGATCTAGTCAATCCCTACAATGTGGCAGTTTCAAGAATTGTTTCTGATCTTTTTGCCAGTGACGCGCCATAAGTAGACTTCCCAAATCCCGGACATACGCTTCTACCGATATTTCCTTCGTTCAGGCCTATAGGCATGGTGGGCGAAGCTTGCTTACCAAGTAATGCTTACTATCCGCGGACGCCTGATTACACCCTTTGCTCTGGGGTCCATGTCTGTTGGTCTGAACATTCTGATTCGTCATTCGTTTATGGATTTATGAGTTTGGATTACGGCTTTGGTACCATGACCGCAACTACTTTTAAATTAGACCTAGCACCTCTCGCTAGACACATAATGTGTACCTTTTGAAATGAATAAAAATTCTAAAATATATGTAACAGCAGAGAGAAATTGACCAGAAATATCTACATTTCAGAGCTTCAAATAGAAGGGGGTCCAGGTAAATATTTTTCTTATCTCCCCAAGTAAACATATATTGTGGGTACTTACTAGAAGCATCTTGGTAACATGCTTACAATGAGTACCCGGAACATATCTTTTGAAAGAATTCAGAAGATGTGTCAATACAACTTGAGAACCACAACTTTAGGTCCCAGTAATTTAGTTATCGACCTTGAGAGTATTTGGTAATAGAAATCTTGTGCTCGTAATAACTCCAATACCCTTTCAGATATATTGTATTATGATACTTAGTAGGATTGTACATGATATGGCGAAGATGTGTTGCATACAGCAACCACAAGTCTGGGTGCTGTGGTTTTGATGTATCTCCCCTGACAGTATTGGGTAATAGAAACCTTGTCATCATTGTAACACCAACACCTTTTTTCAGATATATTGATGGTACTTGGTAGAATTATACACAAGATTGAAAAAGCATGTCACATAAAAGACTCACAACTCTAGGTTTCACAGTTTTTAGTTATCTCCCCTGACAATATTTGGTAATGAAAACTTTATGATCGCTTTAACTTCAACACCCTTTTAGATATATCAAGGATACTTGGTTGAATTGTACAAGAGGTCATGTACAAGAACCACATCTCTAGATACTGCTCTTTTAGTTCTCTCCCCTGACAGTATTTGGTAATAGAAATCCTGTAATCACCGTAAATCCAGCACGCTTTCAGATATATTACTAATACTTGGTAGGATTGTACATCGGGTGAGAACGTCAGTCGCATGTAAGAAATGCAACTCAGAATGCTGCAGTGTTTCAGTTAACTCCCCTGACAGCATTTGTCAGTGGAAACCATGTGATTACTATAACTTCATATCTGGAAGTTATTTTGATGATACTTGTTCGAATTGTACACGAGGTTAAGAAGGCGTGTTGCATATAAGAACCACAACACTGGATGCTGTGTTTTTGTTATCTCCACTGACAGTATTTGGTAACAGAAACCTTATGATCACTATAACTCCAACACCCTTTAAGATATATATATCGTTGAAAGTGACTTGCTCATACTTTGCAGAATGTACGTGAGGATTAGCGGTGTGTTGTATTTCTAGTTTTCATATTAGCTTTCGGTGATGGAGAGGTGGGGGAGGGGGTGCGCGGGATCTTCCATCTTTTCTGATGGTCTTGTCTGTACGAAAGTCGGCGTCAGCGTCGGCGTCGGCGTCACACTTGTAAGTTTTACGACAAAATTTTTTAAACCTTCAAATCTCAACAACCACTGGCCAGAATCCTTCCATATTTGGGATATAATCATATAAAAGCGTATACCTCTATTCGGTAACATCATACCCCAGGGTGAGGCTCTTGGTTGGGCTTAGTGGTAAAAAAGATATGTCAAACTCACTTTAAAGTTTTGTGACAAAGGTTTTTAAACATTCATATATCAGCAACCACTGCCTAGAACCCTTCGTTATTTAAAATATAATCATATGATAGTATATCCTCTTATTTCCTAAAATCTTATCCCCGGGTCAGGCCCTGGGGTGGGGCGTAATGGTAAAAATAGGTCAAACACTTTTTTAAAATTTTAAGAAAGTTTTTTTGTTTAAACATTCATATCTTAGCAACTTCCATATTTGGAATATAATCATAGCATAGCATTACCTTCTATTCTATAACATCATACCCCAAAGTCAGACCCTGGGGTGGGGCTTTGGGGTAAAAAATTAGGTCACACTAACTTAAATGTTTTACGACAAAGTGTTTTGATCATTTATATCTCAGCGACAACTCGACAGAACCCTTCCATATTTGGAACAAAAGCATATCATACCTGAACCTTACATTCCGTAACACCATGCCTCAGGGTCAGACCCTGAAGAGGGTCTTAGGGGCCAAAAATTAGATCACACTCTCTTACAACATTTTTTTTTAACATTTCTGTCTCAGCAATCACTGAACAGACCCCTTCTATATTTGGAACAGAATCATATCATAGCATAACCTTTGATTCATCAACACCTTACCCAAGGGTCAGACCCTGGAGCGGGTCTCAGGTTTAAAAAATTAGGTCACACTAACTTTAATAAAATTTTATGACAATTTGTTTTAAACATTTATATCTCAGCAACCACTGGACGGAACCTTTCCATATTTGAAACATAATCATATCATAGCATAACTTAAATTATGTACACCATACCCCAGGGCCAGCTGATTAAAAGGGTTATGTCTACTAAGCCATATCATAGCTAGACAAGGCCCGACGCAGTCGAGCTATGCTGTCCTGCGACAGCTCTTGTTTAATATAAAGTATGCAGATAATCGGGACAGACAAAATTCACAGTTGAATTCGAAGCTTGATTTTGGAGTTAGATGTACTTGCCCTTGATTGCTGCAAAAAGGCTGTTGATGACATTGTTCAAGGCATATAGTCTATTCATGATCTTTATGAGACCTGCAGATAATTTGAGCAGGCATAAAATCTTGCACCAGTTCAAAGTTTGGCCAGACAGGACCATTTGGAGCTACCTACCAGTATTTCTTTTGAAACCAGTATTTGATCTTCGGGGCATGGTGAGTTTTTTTTTTTTTTTTTTTTTTTTTTTTTTTTTAAGTATGTTATCTAACTGATAACAAATAATGTAACTGAAAACATGTTAAAATAAGATAAAAATGAGGTTAAAAGGGATTCAGAAACACATTTTTATGTTGATCCAATATTTATGATATTGTAACTGGTTACTCTGTATTGTGCAGAATGTGGTATCGTGAAAAAAGCATTGCCTTAACTACATAGCAAGAAATATTGAAGAAAGTAAAAGGACTGATATGTATTCTAGAGGCCTATAGAATTTCAGACAACCGCCCCCATCAGCACTCTCAGTGATTTGGTTTATGTTGAGTCGCGGTTCTGTTTGACGGGGCACAGCTCATTGTATGTGAGCACGTGCTGTTCTGGATGGCCATTCGGATCACGAAGTGCCGGATTCAAATCCCGATAGAGGAGGAATTCAGTTTCTGACTTACGGCGCTTCATTGCACAGAGCCTTTCATTATCACACTCCCATCGTCTCGATATGACTTAAAAAATGTTGAAAGGGACGTAAAAAAACAAATCATCATCATTGACCATTGATTCTTCAGGGTAAGACGTAGCTTGATCTGATCTACACCGATCTGATCGGAAGTTCTGCTATAGCGAGGCACGATAAAACAAACATTTCTCACACGTGCGAACAGTATATACCCTATTTACCCTAAGTATTCGGACGGACAGGCATGCGCAAACAGTGTAGATCCAGATCAGATGCCGCAGAACGCGGCATCTGATCAGGTTTGGTGCTTTTTGCCACTCAACCAGGAGTGGTTTAGATACATCAACTAGTATTATTGCATAAAAAGCAGTGTCGCACGTTATAAACAGCCGTGCATTAACCGGTTAAAACCCGTGTATTAACAAGGCAATTCACGAGCTGTTAATGCACGGCTACGCAACTTTCAATATGCTATTCAAATACCGGGGCCACAGAATTGCTGCCGTCGAAATGTGTACTGCCCTGTCCTAGAACGAGCATAGTCTGTGGAAATTACGTTCGCGCGACATCGGCGAAAAGGCGAAACAAAATAGTGCAAGAAATAACGCGAAATGTAGCAAATGTTTTCTGTTTTTATGCAATAATAGCGATCGAACATGGTTTTTCAATGCATTAACATTCGCCAGGTCCCTTGGGAGGTGTTGAAAACCGCGGCCTTCGACCTCGGTTTTCAACACCTCCCATGGGACCTGGCGAATGTTAATGCATGAAAAACAATGTTTGATCCCTATAGGGAAATGGATTTGATCAACTTTTAGGATAAGCTTGGTAAGGATCAAGGTGTCCGAATACTTAGAGTAAATAAGTTATCAATGTGTGCTTATTGAACGTAGGGGGTTGTGATTGTGTGTGGCCTTTCACGAGCTCTCACACGTCTATTTGCAGATTGTAATGGTGTAAAAGGTTCCCAGTCAACCCGTAAAGTCAACTCGTACTTAAGTTAATTCGTACACATTTTAGTCAATTCGTTCTCATCGATTTGGTCAATTCGTACTCATTTGGTAAATTCGTCCTCATTGTTCGGTCAACTCGTACATATTTTGGTCAACTCGTACTCATTTTGGTCATCCCGTACACATGGTTTTGGTCCAATCATTCTCATTTTGGGACCTCTGTTTTAGAAACTATGTATAGTGAACGCAAAAAGAGACGCAAAACAAACGGATGCAATATTTGAAAACATATATTGCTGTGAGATTTTAAACTTTGGACGTATACTTAACGCCATGAAAACACAAGATTTAGAGTGTTTAAATATGTTTGATACATATATATGGAGGGATTTAAATAGAATAGTCCCACATACAAGGAAATTATATAGACAAATCAACAAGTCTGTTATTGCCACAATATTCTGTAATTGAATATTCTACCGCGGTTTCACTGATTAGTACAGATTGTCAAAAAGACATTTCGTGAATATCCTAGCAACGAGAACATAACGTCATGATAACGTTCCGTACACAATAAACTATTGACGTAATAACCTGTTAAATATAGTCCTGGTCTGTGAATACCCTGATGACACCTGTACCTAAGCAGTCCTGTTCATTTTTGGTTTTAATGCATTTATTAACAGTTTTTCTTTTGCCCGTCGTAGTTGCACTTTCTGTGTACAACTTATAAAACGGGAAAATTGTATATTTGGGATACATATTTTTCGCACAGTTATCTTTATGTTCACTTACTTTTAGCATTCCTGTTTGGGGGCCACGGATTTACTGGTTATGTACGGTAACCCTTTTACGCAATAAGTTACCGGTTTCTCCAAAATATTCCTCCTCGCAGCCGCCGCATTTCATGACATAAATGATATTTTTGACATCACATGACATATTTTCATGGATTTTGAAGTTGTTCCGCATTTGAATTTTATTTATCTTTCAGATGAATACTGAGGCCGCAGTTCGGTCTCTTACATTTTGCAACACTTCGCCTTCCATTTGAGGTAAAGTTTGCTTTGGTAAATAGACGTTTTAGATTATAAGGTTGTCTTTTGCTTTTAATGAACTGATATTTGGATAAAATGTCGCGCATTTTTATGGCCCCGCCTGCCGAAGGCAGGAGTGGGGCATGCATATAGCGTTTCGCAGTAATGTTACGTCCGTATGTGCGTACGTGCGTACATGCCTATGTCACGTTTCTCTTGGAGATCATGACTTGGGTATCTTTTATGCTAAGAAGTTGAAATTTGTTATGCTACTTACCCATCCGTAAGCCTTCAACTCTAAGCTAGATTTGCTTCTGGGTCATGTCCTGGGGTGGGACTAGGGGTCAAAATATTTACAAATGTTTAAGTTTACATTGACATTTACGTCCGCGTTTCTCTTGGAGGTCATACCTTTGGTGATTTTTACGCTAGGAGGTTGAAATTCGGTTTGCGACTTACCCAGACCTATACCTTCAGCTGTGTGCTACAGTTGTCTTTACATATTTTCAAATGTTTAAGTTTTCATTCAAGATTACATTGACATTTACGTCCGCGTTTCTCTTGGAGGTTATAACTTTGGTAACGTTTACGCTGGGAAATTGAAATTTTGTTTGCTACTTACCCAGTCCTAATCCTTCAACAATGTGCTACAGTTGTCTCTGGATCATGCCCTGCTTTGAGGTTAGGGGTCACAATGTATTTCAGGTAAAACTTCGGTACCCTTTACGCTAGGAAGTTGAAATTTGGTATGTTACTTAGGTAATAACTTAGGTACCTTTTACGCTAGGACGTTGCAATTTTGTTTGCTACTTACCCAGACCTAAACATTCCCCTCTGTGCTACAATTACCCCTGGGTCATGCCCTGGGATTGGGCTAGGGGTCAAAATGTATAATATGTCAAACTTGAGTACCGTTATGTCGATGCGGAGAGGTAGGAAATGCAGAACACCACTTTTTGATGTGCACTTTTAACAGAAACCAACGAGCGGAACTAATTCGTACTGTTTCTCAGTTTTGTAGGGTAACTATTGATTGTTTGTTGCGTGGAAACAATGATTTATCATATTAAACAAATGTCCATATATTCGAGGCTGTGCAAGCATACATCGAAAACAGTAAAAGATTTTAAGACAGGTCCACTGGCACTGTAGCCTAACTTATAACTTATAATTAATTATGATTTATAATTATGACATTGTACTGGCTTTGAATATAGTATATTTTAGTTAGTCTTGGAAAGATACATAAGATATAATACAGAATCTCTTGAAGCTGAATATAGAGTCCCTCAGCCGTCCAGGCTTTTGTGCTTTTGACCTATGCTCTCAACCCTCTGTAGATTCGGTACAATTACGAGGGTAATCTCCACCTGCTTATATGGATTATGACTATGAAATATTTCTAGTTAGCCTTTTGCTTCATTACGAAAACATGCCTATATATTTTTTACCCCCTTAAACCCCACTTTATATAGTAAAACTGGGTTTACAGGGGTATTCATTATTTTTCTTATTTCTGCTCAAAACACAGATTGTGGGTACTCGTTAGAACCTCAAAACATAGATTGTGGGTACTCGTTAGAACCTCAAAACATAGATTGTGGGTACTCGTTAGAACCGCCTCGTCGAGGCGGTTCTAACGAGTACTCACAATCTATGTTTTGAGCAGAATCCTGAAAAATATCAGAATTTTTTATTTGAACATTTTCATTTTTTGCTGGTAAAATTTTCAGTATATTTGAATAAACATGTTTTCGTAATGATAACATTCTATGCTAATCTGTTGTAACTATTCATGATTTCCGTCTCTTATATAACCGTCTGCTCACCCTATAAATATGTTTTGGCCATACATGTTCACAATAGATATTGCATGTATTAGGAGATGAACTAAATAAGCAGTATGCTTATGTGTGTATGTATGACTGCATTGTGATTTTGATGAAATATAATATGTTTAAACCAAAACCGCAGTTTATAAAAGGGGGAATTTTTAGTATATAACCCTCCAATGAAAACAGCGTTTTAAAACTTCCTCATTTATTTTCGTGTTGTTGGCACAATACAAGAGTGCATTCATTTAAATCTGCATTCACGCATACAAAAGCGAACAAAATGAATATTATCAAATTAGTTTAGGCCAATGAAAAGAAACGCGGACAATGAAGGCCCGTATGAAACTACATGGGTATGCAGGCTGAAATGGGTTTTTGTCACGTATGCGATAAAAGTCTTTTTTGCATTACATGACCCATGTACTTTAACGCTTAGGACTCAGGGTAAAATTTTCAGCAGACGACATATTGAACTCTTTTTTCTTGTTGCTCCCAGAAAACAGGATTTGACAGTTGACTAAGAAACTATATCAATTTGTCGTCTGCTGAACTAACCCAGAGAGTGGAAAAGGTTAATGCATACTTGAGCCGCAACGTGAGAGAATGTACCATCTGACATGTGCGCCCAACGAAGACACAAATCAGCCTGCACACACGCGCGGTAAGATCGGGGTCTTCTTAGTTCCCATTAAGAAATTTTGCATCCTTGGCTATTCAAAATGCGTCCAGTGAAGATTCTGATCAGGCTGTGCGTCCGTATTTACCGTATGTACCTATTTACCTTAAGTATTCGGACAGACATGCCTGGGCTAACAGTGTAGACCCAAAGTTTTCAATATTTGACATTTATCCAGCTATTTTCACACACATAAATAGATACACGTATTTAGCCTGTTGTCAGATATGCAGGCCTTAGCAAACAGTAGATCTAGATCAGACGCCGCGTTTTGCACCTCACCTAGTAGGGTTTTAGACACATCATCAGCTTGTCCGATGGATTTGTTCAAATTTATAGATTTAACCCATTTTAGTTTGGAGACAGCGTGGGGATTTGCGATGGAAGTTTTTCTTTCTTTCTTTCGTTCTTTCTTTCTTCCCTTCGAAATTAATCGAATTTAGTGTAAGAACGAACTGACCAAAACGAAGACGAATTGACCAAGATGAGTACGAGTTTACCAAATGAGGACGAATTGACCGAAGAAAATATTGTTGAGTACGGATTGAAGGAAAAATGAGTACGAGTTGACCAAAATGAGAGCTAATTGACTTAAGTACGAATTGACTTCGTACCGTGTAAAACACCAAATATTTTTACCTGTTTGTGAAGATGAGTAGGCTGGTCAGGACTCATTGCCGTTCGCATCTGGGCTAGATCGGGTTTTGCTTGTCTTCTCAAGTATAATAAATGTTCATATTTTTTTCTAAAGACACATTCATTTTTGTATGTGTTTTTTGTTGTTACATAAATCAATGCATAGTTGCAATTTTCTGATGTTTAATCCGCATACATTATTTTTTTTTACAATGTTAATATGATGCGGTCGTGCGTTAAGGAATATTTTGCCAGTGCGCAAAGTGTATACCCATTGGCTGACCTACTGCTTACGTGAGCGAACAGCATAGGTTCTGGTGGGACTGCGTGGATGCGCAGGCTCGCCTGAACTATTACTGTTTGCATATTCTATAACGGCTCTTTTCCTATAACGCAGCTTGTATAATCTGGGATTCATATGCTATCTGTAAGCTGCTAACGAAGGCCGTATCAGATTGCTAGAAATGCTTACTCTGATCTGGGCCTGTGTTGCTGGCTCAATGCCTGACAACATTATCCCCACATTTGGTATCATTATTAACGAGAATTGCTTTGAAAACAATGTTTAAGGGGCTGTAATACACTTAACAAGGGAGACCACTTCTGTGACTTCTTCTTTCCCTTTCCAGCAAGGCAAGCCGACTTCAGAAAAAGGATTCTAATCTAAAAAAAGAACAAAAATCTCAAGAGGAACATTGTTTTTTTTTTTTTTTTTTTTTTTTTTTTTTTTTGTTTTTTTTTTTTTTCTTTTAAGAGTTGACCGCTTTTCAGAAGGGAGGCAAAACGATCTTGAAAGAGTTGCCTCCCCTGAAAGTGTATCTATTCCTCTTAGTTGTCAACCAGTTTATAATAAGGATTGTACACTGAGGCTATGAAGGATTTGCAGGTGTACTTTGTCTGGTATTGTAAGCAGTTGGTTTTCTTTGATAGCTTAATCTGTCCTGATAGAACTGCCTTTTGTACAATTTAAGTAAAATTCTAGAGTGTCTTATGTACATGTATACATGTTTTAATTTAGATTATTATGTTCAACAGTGACTGCCATAATTCAAGACCCAGCAGCATTTTATTAATTTGCCACAATTGTGTTGGTCGAGGGCAACTTCAAAACGGCATTTACACTTCGATAATCCACTGAGGACGAATCCTGGAACTATTTTCTTTGCGTAGATTTCAATAATAATTAATTAACACGTTTCGTATTGTCTTAATTCGTAAAAATGTTTTATTCTTTCGTTTTAGAATAAACGCCTTTCAAGAATCAAACCAATATCGTTTACGACAGTATCTTACATCAAATTTATCCATTCTCGATAACATTTGGTAAATATGTCGATGAGGTGTAAAGAAGGGGGAGGGGAATTCATAAGGGAACTAGATACACTTGATAGATTTTCCGCCATTTTAACATAGGAGATAAATGAGACATCCTGTTTGTTTTCCCGCTCATCAAGCCTCTTCTGAAAAGTCTACTCTCAAAGGAAAACCATTGCCCCCCACCCCCACCCATTGGAAGCAAATCCTTTCCTTTTAGAGTACCCCTTTTTCAGGAGAAAGGCAAAAGCAATTTTGACAAATTTGTCTCCTCAGTCTTCTCCCTAGAAAGTGTATCGATTCCCATTAATATGGAAGCAAACAGCAATCGTCCCTTTAAACCCATTTATGCTGAGTGGACTCTCCAACAACATTTTGGACTGGTCCATTTCCAATAGAAGGGGTTTATGTGCCAAAGACTCAATGTGAGCTATTGTGATCATTCAGCGTCCCTCGTTGTCGTCGTCCGTCTGTCCGTACGTCCACAATTTTTAAACACAATCGCCTCCTAAATCACTGGGCCAATTTTAACCAAATTTCACAGGATTGATCCTTTGGTAATACTGATTGAAAATTGTTCAAAGATTTGGATTTGGAATCCATGCGGGATTTTGGTTGCCATGGCAGACAAAAGAAAAAACAAACTTTATAAACCTTCTTGTCAGAAACCACTGAACAAATTTCAATATAATTTGGCAGAAATGTTTCTTTGGTGATCCTCTACCAAGATTGTTCAAGCCATTGTTTCGTCCAAAAACATGGCCGTCAGGGAGGCGGGGCTTATTTTCCCTACATAACTATATCGAAAACATGAAAAAATCTTCTTGTCAGAAACCACTAGACCGATTTCAATATAATTTTACAGAAATTTTATTTGGTAACCCTCTACAAGGATTGTTCAAGTCATTATGATTCGTAAAAAAACATGGCCGCCTAAGGGCGGGCTTATTTCCTTATATATATATCTATATAGAAAACTTTAAAAAATCTTCTTGTTAGAAACCACTGGACCAATTTCAATATTATTTTACAGAAATGTTCATTTGTGACCCTCTACCAAGAGTGCTCAAGCTGTCATGATTCGTCAAAAATCATGGCCGCTAGGGGGTGGGACTTATCTTCCCTATATATCAATATAGCAATATCCTCCCTTTTGTCTTTACTAAAATCCCTTAAGGTCGTGTGATAATATTAAAGCCACTTCTACGACTGATATTATCAGCCCTAGAAGTAGCAATAGTATGAACCACTTATCAGTTATGGGAACTGATAATCTGACCTTATTATTTATGTTTTTGTATGTTTGTTTTTGTTTTTGTTTTCTTTTTCTTTTTTATATTCTGTAACTTCAATTCACATTCACAAATTGAGATCCATATTGTTTAACATTTTTTCCGTCACTATTTGTACAACTGTAAATGTTAAGGAGAAGAACTAAATAAGTAGTCATACTTTCGTTCTGATCTTATTTCTTATGTGCTACAATATATACTGTTATGTAATATTTGAAAAAAAATAAAATATGTTTAAACAAAATATAGAAAACTTTTGAAAGCTTCTTGTAAGAAACCACAAGACCGATTTCAATATAATTTAACAGAAATGTTTTTTGGTGACCCTCTACCAAGATTGTCAAGCCATTGTGATTCGTCAAAAACATGACCACCAGGGAGCGCGGCTAATTTTTCCTGTACATCTGTATAGGAAGCTTGAAAATTCTTCTTGTCAGAAACCACTGGACGGATATCAACATAACTTGGCAGAAACGTTTCTTAAGTGACCCTCTACCAAGACTGTTCAAGCTGTGATGATTTCGTCAAAAAACATTGCCATCGGGGGCTGGTGGGGAAGCGGGGCTTATTTTCCCTATATATCTATATAGAAAACTTTAAAAATCTTCTTTCCCGAAATTACTGGACCGATATCAATATAATTCATCAGAAATGTTCCTTTGGTGACCTTGTACCAAGATTGTTCAAGCCATGATTATTAATTGTTAAATATCATGGCTTCCAGGAACGGGACTTATTTTCTCTATATTTGTATATAGAAAAATTTAAAACTACTAAACCAGTATGAATGTAATTTATTAGAACTGTTTTTTTGATGACCTCTACCAAGAGTGTTCAAGCCATCACGATGCGTCAAACAACATGGACCCAATCGAAGGGGGTGGGGGGGGGGGGAGAGCTTATTTCACCCTTTAATATCTTTATAGAAAGTTTGAAGATCAGATTAAAAAAAAAAAAAAAAAAAAAAAACATGAGGAACTGCTTGCCATATATGGCATTGCTATTGCATTTTATAGGACATTTACGTCACTCTTGAACATACAATTTATACGAAAATCTTATGGCAGTGAACTTGGGTGAAACTTCAATAGTAATCATGCAAATCTGTTTGCTCAGGTGAGCGATATAGGACCATCATGGTGGCTTGAACAATCTTGGTAGAGGTCCACTAAAGGAACATTTCTGATGAATTACATTGAAATTGTTCCAGTGGTTTCTGACAATAACATTTTAAAAGTTTTTTTTTTTTTTTTTTTTTTTTTTTTTTTGTTATAGATATATAGGTTAAACGAGCCCTTCCCCTGGCGGCCATGTTTTTGGCGAATCATGGCGGCTTGAACAATTTTGGTAGAGGGTAACCAAAGGAACATTTCTGCCAAGTAATATTAAAATCGGTCAAGTGTCTTTTGCCAAGAAGATTTTTAAAGCGTTCTGTACAGATATATAGGGAAAATAAGTCCCAGCCCCTGTCGACCATGTTTTTTTTTTTGACATCACAATGGCTTGAACAACAGAAGCATTTCTGCCAAATTATACTGAAATCGTTTCTAATAATCTTGGTAGGTGGTAAGCAAGGAAACATTTCTGCCAAGTTATATTGAAATCGGCCAGTGGATTCTGACAAGAAGATTTCTTAATTTTTCTATATAGATATTAAGAGAAAATAAGCCCCTCCCCTTAGTGGCCATGTTTTTTGACAAATTATGACGACTTGAAGCATCTTAGTAGAGGGTTACCAAGAAAACATTTTTGTCAAGTTATATTGAAATCCGTTCAGTGGTTCCTAACAAAAAAAAAACTTTTAAAGTTTTCTGTATTAATATATAAGGAAAATAAGCCCCGCCCCTCCGGCAGTCATGTTTTTTAATAAAAACAAGAAGAGTATATAGATATATAGGGAAAAGAAGCCCCACCCCTTAGCGACCATGTTTTTTGACGAATTATGACGGCTTGAATTGTGTGTATTTTTAGCTCACCTGAGCTATGCTCAGGATGAGCTATTGTGATCACTTTTTGTCCGTCGTCCGTCCGTCCGTACGTCCGTCCGTTAACATTTTCAAACGACTTCTCCTCTGAGGCTCCTGAGCCAATTTTGCTCAAATTTCATATGAAGCCTCCTTAGGTTGGAGAACGAAAAATTGCTAAAATGGTCGCGGTCTATTGACCAAAATGGTCGCCATGTCCATATATGTTAAAAAACTTTAAAAATTTTCTTCTCCAGAACCGAGGCTGCCTTGGGGCTGAATCGTTGCATACATCATTGGAGATGGGAGGCCTATCAAAATTGCTGAAATAAAGATCGTACAATGACATTTGATCTTTTTACGGCAAGGTCAAGTTTGCTTCCTATGCATTTGTATGGGAAAAATGTTGAGAATTTCAAACGACTTCTCCTCTGGAGTCTCTAGGCCAATGTTGCTCAAATTTCATTTGGAGCCTCCTTGGGCTAGGGAAATGAAAGATTGCTAAAATGGTTGCTGTCCATTGACCAAGATGGCCGCCATGCCCATATATGGTAAAAAACATTTTAAAATCTTCTTCTTCATAACCGAGAACGCCTTATGGCTGAATCCTTGCATATATCATTGGGGACGGGAGGTCTACCGAAATAGCTAAAATAATGGTCATACATTGACATTTGACCTTTTTTCGGAGAGATCAAGTTTGTTTCCCAATGCATGTTTATGGAAAAAAAATGTTGAGAATTTCAAACGACTTCTCCTATGGAGCCCCTGGGCTAATGTTGCTCAAATTTTATTTGAAGCCTCCCTGGGGCAGGAGAATGAAAGATTGCTAAACTAGTTGCCGTGCATTGACCAAGATGGCCGCCATGCCCATATATGGTAAAAACCTTTAAAAATCTACTTCTCTAGAACCGAGGCTGCCTTGTGGCTGAAACTTTGCATAAATCATCAGGGACTAGAGGTCTACTAAAGTAGTTAAAATGATGGTCGTACATTGACATTAGACCTTTTACGGCGAGGTCAAGTTTGCTTCTGTGTGCATTTGTATGGGCTCCATACATTTGTATGGAAAAATGTTGATAATTTCAAATGACTTTTCCTCTGAAGCCTCTGGGCTAGTGTTGCTCAAATTTTACGTGGCATCTCCTTGGGGCAGGAGAACGAAAGATTGCTAAAATGGACATGGTCCATTGATCAAAATGGCTGTCATACCCATATATGTTAAACACAATTAAAAAGCTTCTTCTCCAGAACCAAATAAGCCCAGGGCCCTAATCTTTGCACAAATAGGACAGGAGATCTACCAAAATTGCTAAAATGATAGTCCTATGTTGACGTTTGCCCTTTTTATGGCAAAGTCAAATTTGCTTCCCAATGCATTTGTATGGGCCCTATACATTTATATTGGAAGTATTGAGGTGACTTGTAGATCAACAGTTCCTAAAATCGTCCGGATTGGAAATCTAAGATGGCCGCCACCTTGTTTATGTTTATTATATTTCCCAGCCACTGTGCTGTTTACATGTATAAAATCATGATTCTTCAGAAACCACTTAGCCAATTTCCACCAAATTACACATTGATCCTACTGTTGAAATGTGATTGGTAGTTTATTCAAATGATCATGCTCCATTGACTGTCAGGCCCAAATAATATTCTTCTTCAAAACTAAGAACTGCTCAAATGATGATCTTTTCATTAGTTGCGATGATAGGACTGGAAAATGTTGCATAACATCTGCATATCTGCAGTGGCTATGTCACTCAGGTGAGCGAGCCGTGGCCCGTGGGCCTCTTGTTTATTATTACCATGCTTTACATACATTTCTGTACTTTATGCAAACATGTTTGTCGATGTTTCTTTTTATGGGATGCTAGGCAAAAATAGGTTAAACATGAAATAAGAAAACATTTCTCGTTTTTTTTTTTTTTTTTTTTTTTCATTGACTATAAATCACATAACAATTCAAAAATATTTAATTATATCATTCTGATTTACAATTATGTGAGTTTCTTATTTCCAGTACTGCAAGATTTATCACTCTGTATAGTAAATCATCAGATGAAAAATAGTGATTATTTTCTTATTCTTCACAGAAAATAAGACTTGACATTTGAATGAAATAAGAAGTCTAATTTTCTGTGAAAACTGTCTTAAACAGTGTCTTTTTTCCTCACACGTTTAGTCAATTGTGTGTCACATTTTGTTTTTTCTAGTTTCACTCTCAACATGTTTTTTTTTTTTTTTGATTCTCTGAAAGATGGTCTATTTTCAGTTTTCAGAATCAGTTTTTGACGTAACCACATACTGCATACAGGTCAAACGTATTTACAAAATATAGGTAAATCTTCCATTTAACTTTATAATGTTTTAATTTTTTGTCACTTGAAAACAGAACACAAAAGAACATAAATCCATTTGGTAATAAATCTCAGGTCACACGCAGGTGGCATATGAGTAAAAAAAGTAAAAACAAGAAAAACATACATATAGGCATCTGGATGACGTGCATAACATACATAGACTCTATTTATTTTGTTGATAATTCCCGTATACGTTTAGCAATATACGGACTGGGATTTTCAGACATACGGGCAACGGAGTGCACAGTACACTAACAAAACTCGTTTAGTGCTGAAAAATAATTATGGTAACGTTGCTTTGTACAGGGCATAGACAGACCAAACCCTGCCGTCGCCCCTGTCCCTCACTTTAATATCTACGCCCAGACAAACAAAGTATTATTATCAACGAGGTGTATCAATCCGGTATCAATTACTTGTTTACACTAAAACGATATTTGAGAACAGATTTCAGACAAACACCCTAATTCTCAACCTTATATTTTAAAACGCGGGTACAAGATGGGCAGGTGACATAAATTACATCACGAAAACACGCCTATATAATTTTAACCCCATTAAACTTTTATATAGTAAAACTGGGGTTTACATGGGTATACATTATTTTTCTTATTTCTGCTCAAAACATAGATAGTGGGTACTCGTTAGAACCGCCTCACCGAGGCGGTTCTAACGAGTACCCACAATCTATGTTTTGAGCAGAAATATGAAAAAAATCAGAATTTTTATCTGAAATTTTTTATTTATTTGGTGGTAAAATTTTCAATATATTTGAATAGGCGTGTTTTCGTAATGATGAGAAAGTTCATGTTATGCCCTAATCAGACAGCATGGAAGGCCAAGGCTCATTTGAGTCTTCACTGGACGGTCAGAATGTTATTATAAGAGACTCTTCCTGAAGGTCAATATCACCAATATTAAATTAAGCACGCTATGGGCTAATTCAACAGATGACACATTGGTGATATTTTGCTTACTTTTCCCAGAAAATAGACTCTGACATTTCATGCACATTGTCTCCTAAGGAAACAACATGTACAAAATGTCAAAACCTGTTTTCTGGTAAAATAAGAACACTTATTAAAAAATGCCTGCTGTAATTTTTACCCAGCATGCTAAGCGTTTAATAACCGTCAACATTTGTGCTATCGTAAGTATTTGGTCATTAATTCCTTGCCATACATGATCTTATATTTTAATCAGATCATCTGATTATTTGGAGATGTGTCTACAGACTGCTGGGAGAGTAGCAAACAGTGTAAACCCTGATTAGACGCTGTCTAATATTGTCTTCTCTGCTTGCTTAGGTCTGTCTTAGGGTCCTGATATGGTTTACTGATTTATAAATAATAATGGCCATTTTTATACTGCTTAGAGAAAAATGGTTTAAAAAATACTGATTAGAAAAAAGTGAGCTTTAAAGATAAAGACAAATCTGAAATTGCCAAGAATAGCAGAAAAAAAAATATAATAATGAGAAATAAAAATATCGAAGCACTGACATCACTGGTGGGTCGATAGTATCTGAGTGTAGGCTGAGGAAATTGTCCTGAATGGGGACTTACGATTGTTTCATTTATCCCTTAACTTCCTGCAATTTAAGCAAACAGTGCAGACCCTGATCAGACACCGCGTTCTGCAACGTCTGATCTGGGTCAGCACTGTTTGATAATGTTCCAAACTGTCAAAGTCCAGGTTTTACAGATAATCGTAAATCCTCTATCAACAGCACTCTGACTCACAGACAAGAATGGCGCGGCTATAAATAACCGTTGAACTTAATAAAATTTTGGCATTTGTATACAATCGACCCAATAACGAATAAGCAAAATTAAGAAAGAAAGAAAGAAATATGTTTAACCCTTAAAGCAGATTGCATTCTATTTTTTTTTTTTTTTTTTTTTTTTTTTTTATTTTATTTTATTTTTAGAGAAAATAAGTATTGACATTATATATGAACCTTCTGCCTGGCAGACGATTCACGTGAAATGTCAAGAATTGGTTTATTTGAACCAAAATAAAAAAATGAATATATATATATAGATATATATATATATATATATATATATATATATATATAACGAATAATGGATCTTTAAAACACAGTAAGCTAATGTTAAAGAAAGAGAATAATGGGGTAATATTTAACTGATTGTAGAATTTCATACCATCCCCATCAGGATCCTCCTATATGTCCGAGTACTTAGGATAATACAGTTTACAGAAATATAAAAAGTAAAAAGAATGCACTGCAAAATAATACCGCTTAGCAGACTGGGTAGAAGTTAAAACATTTTGAAATATCTTTGTTTAGTTTCCCCCGAAAACATGCTTTGAAATGCAAATCCTATTTTCTGGGAAAAATTAGAAAGAAAAAAAAAGTATTTTTAAAAAAAGTCGGCCGTTGAAACTTTTCCCAGCGTACTAAGCATTTAAAATGTGTAATAAAAGACCCATCCCCTGTTAAATGTATACGTTTCTTTGTATTTTTTAGTTTCAAAACCGCTTTTTCTTTCCGTGAGAAGCCACCCCTCTTTTTCTGTGTTGGCAGTTTCTAAAGCCCCCGTTTTCAGTGAGTTACACTCCCTAAGCCCCCTATTTTAAACCCTGGGCGGTATATACATGGACCGCGCCATGCGAAAACGTGATTTCAGACATATGCGGACAGCGGAGTCCCGGATCAGCCTGTGCATCCACGCAGTCTGATCAGGACTTTTGATGTCAGCTAACAGAATCATTGCACATTATAGAATGCATCAATGGAGAGCAAATGTCCTAGTGAGACTGTGTACATGCCTGGGATGAATCTGTGCATTTTGTGCATGTTCAAGGATATCTTTTCGCTTGGCCCATACAACGTTGCCTTTTTAAATTAACATTATGAAAACATGCCTATTCAAATACATAGACAATTTCACCTCCGAAAAACTGAAAATTTTCAAATAAAAAACTCTGACATTTTTCATATTTCTGCTAAAAACATAGATTGTGGGTACTCGTTAGAACCGCCTTGCTGAGGCGGTTCTACCGAGTACCCACAATCTGTTTTCGAGAAAAAAAAATAAGAAAACTAATGTACACCACTGTATACCCTAGTAAAGCCGTTTTACTATATAAAAGTGGGGTTTAAGGGGTCAAAATTATATAAGCTTGTTTTCGTGATGTACATTCATATTTATAACTTTTTCACACTATGATCCGACCAGCGCTAGAAATATTACACTGACAGGAGCTAAAAGCGTGTCAGGTTCGTACTCGGATTTGGAAGGTCAATATGATAATTACCTTAAACTAAATCGGGACATGTAAAACGATATCTATGTCTCCGCAAAATGTAAACAACATTTACATACAGCAAAAATTATTTTTACAAAGGCGAATCATGGACGCATGAATTCATGTTTTACAAACTTTTAGTATATCAAAAGTGCAAGTTACTCGCAAACGTTTTATCTTGGATCCCTGCGTTGGCGTTCGTCATTAAGTACAGAGATCCAGAGCAAAACACAATGGAGAATACTTTGTACTTCCGGCCCGGAGGTTATAAAATTTTTTTTTCATGTTCAACATAGCTCGGCATGAAAATTTCTCCGCTAATAAATATGAAACTGCCAACAATAGTTGGCATTTTCATATTTATTAGCAGAGAAATATTCATGCCCAGCTATTTTTTTTTTTTTTTTTTTTTTTCAAGAAAGAATTTGCAAATGTTAGTAATTTGAGATTTATTTGCAGGACAAATTTCATGCTCAGCTGAGTTGAGCATGAAAATACTTTTATAACCTCGGGGCCTGAACGCAGCCCTGGCTGCTCAGTAAAGCGAAAAACAAGCGAGTGTTTTTTTAAAACTATTTTGCATCGTCTGAACGATTATTGTAAATCGCCGGGTCGCACGTGGCCTTCGATTAGAGTTTACCTGTTATTCTCGTAGACGAGACTTGATGATAAATAGAATAAACTGTATCTATAATTATTAAGGTAGAAACAAATTAACTATATCAACGCTATAAACATTCCCATATTTTTTGCTACAAACAAGCATACATAAACTTTATTCCCGTAGGCCGCCATCTTTATTGTGCCAAAAGACAGCTTGAGAGTAGTTTGGGGATGTTCGCTTCCGTTCGCTACCGTCCGCCGAAAACTATCGCAACTGAACGGAAAGTTTGCTTTTGGTTTGTCAAAAACCGCAAATGTTTCGGTTAACTGAACGCAGCCCTGGTGTCCAAAACTAACATGTTACATGTACCAGTAAAAACAACATCGAAACACAGACGGATGTGATACACTTTCAGGGGAGACAATTCTATCAAAATTGCTTTGTTCCCCCCAAAAAATGGGTCTACTCTATAAGAGGAAGCAAAGTCTTTCCTGATAGAGTTGATTCCTTTTCTGAATTGGCAGGGCGTGCAATAAAGCCAATAGATAGAATAAAAATTGTCCTTTTGTGGAAATGGCGGAAAATCTACCAAGTGTCGCCTTTTAAAAACCGGTTTTGACATAGGATTACTCCGAAAATATCGGCGAAAAAGGAATTGATTCTCAACGTCAGTAAACGCACCTTCGGACAGGTGAGCACTCGTGCGGTCTGGCCCCAAGGTTATAAAACATTTTTCATGCTGAACTCAGTTGAGCATGAAATTTGTCCTGCTAATAAATTTCAAATAACTATCAACTGCAAATTATTTCTTGCTAAACATAGTTGAGTAAGAAACTTTCTCTGCTAATAAATATGAAAATGTCTTTTCATATTTATTAGCAGAGAAAATTTCATGCTCAGCTGAGCATGAAAAAGGTTTTATAATCTCGAGTCTGATTAGAAACTTCACTGGGCGCATTCTGGATAGTCACACATACAAAGATTCTTCGTGCGGACAACAGAGCGCTTCATACAGACAGAGCGCTACATCTTATTTCAGCATGTAATTCGCATACAAAGGCCTCATCAAGTAAACTGGGCCCAGTTGTTCAAAGCGTCGTTAGCTTAACGAGCTCGTTTAGGGTCATTTCCTTAACTGTTTTAGCGGATTCAATATACAATATTCTGATATTTTTTGGCTGAAAAAATGTGAGTAGCTTTTGCACTGCAAAAGCTACTCACATTTTTTCAGCAAAAAATTCAGCATATTTGCATATCACTCGATGTAAATTTTAACGGCTCGTCAACTAACGACGTCGTTAGCTTTGAACAACTGGGTCCTTGTGTTTTAGAGCATATCCAAACCAACTGTAGCCCTACCAAGATATTTCCTTTGCACTGATCCCTGCCGGCACACAACATTGAAACAGCATTGTTTGCCCCCTGGGATAGGTCTACAGTTCTAAAGATTATGTAAGTGAATCGTAATGACCTTGAGCAGATTGTACAGGTGTACAGGCTTATCAGAGCCGCCGTTGTCCACATCTGCCCCGAAGATACAGCTTTTTTTTTTTTTTTTTTTTTTCAATTTCGGCGTAAATCCCAATAAGTTCTAGAGGTATATAGAATTTCAGGTAACTACTATGCAAAATTAACACGCCTATTCAAATATACAGAAAATTTTACCTCCAAAACGCTGAAAAATAAAATAAGATAAAATCTCTGATAGTTTTCATATTTCTGCTCAAAACATAGATTTTGGGTACTCGTTAGAACCGCCTCGGCGAGGCAGTCCTAACGAGTACCCACAATCTATGTTTTGAGCGGAAATAAGAAAAAAAATAACGTATACCCCTGTTTTACTAAATAAAAGTGGGGTTTGAGGAGGGTCGAAATTATATAGGCATGTTTTCGTGATGCGCCCCCAGCATCACTCCCAGTGCTTTGGTTTGTTTTCCTCACTTTCTTTGCCGTAACTTATAATGGGTATTTTGGTTGATGCCACAGGGAAGTGAATCAGTGCTGATTTATTGCACTTTGTTGACTGATAAATCACAATACGTATACAAATAGATTGGCGCGTGCCAATAAACATTCACTTGAAAGATAAAAATTAAATTCGTTTTAGCATTCATCCTGCTGAATGAGCATGCTGATCTTTGTTTTCGCTTTTCGCACATAGCGAGTACTGAGACTTCAATCCAGTACTTGATTTGTTGTTTTTTTTTACTTGTTTATTTTATTTACTTTTTTTTTTTAATTATTATAAAAAAAAAAAGAAAAAAAAAAAAAGGATTTATTCTTATCTATCAGACTGTGCTGCATAAATACGCAGAATGAGTCTTCAACCTAGTATTTTTTTAAACTATTAAACAGAAAAATAAATTGTTCCAATCTATCTGCACTGTGCTGCCTGAAGGCGCAGGTTGATATTAGTCTTCGCTGTTTGTACATGACAAATACAGGAACTTCAACTAGTAGTCTTATACTTTTATTTAATTCTATTTTTATTTATGTACTTTTTTTTTTCAAATTATCAAACGGAATAAAATGATTTATTATATGTCCCTAAAACACGTTTCTGCATGACTCTGACCAAACTTTATGTAACATTAGATTAAAAAATAATAATAATAATAATAATAATAATAAAAATAGCTGCAAGTTATGCAAAAATAGAGAAGATGGGTAGGATGCTGAAAGCACATTATGTGCCAGCCTACACCTTATGTTTCACACAGTGAAAGTCCGTGTCCCTGTAACGATACGGATCCAATTAAGCATAGTCTTTTTAAAGTTAGAAGATATTAAAAGATATTAGTTAGATCATGGGAAAATGTGACATCATAACAATTTTGTTACACGGATTCACCCAAGGAATTTGTGGAAAAAAAAGAAGAAGAATCGGAGAGCTGCGCAACACCAGGTGACAATATCTATTTTTACAGTGTCCGAACTAAATCCCACGGAATAAATCTACACGGTAAGACAAAAGAAAACACGATGTTACTGATCCATGACATGCTTTAGAAACAAATCTAGGAACAGGTCATTACCTAGAGCTGTGTCACATTACACAAACGCGTCCATACCAAGCTGAAAGCCAGTTGGAAAGGGAATATATCAAGCATACAGCAAATGGTAATGATGCTGTAATACTTGCCATCACGAAAACACGCCTATATAATTTTGACCCTCTTAAACCCCACTCTTACATAGTAAAACTGGGGTTTACAGGGGTATACATTATTTTTCTTATTTCTGCTCAAAACATAGATTGTGGTAGTCGTTAGAACCGCCTCGTCGAGGCGGTTCTAACGAGTACCCACAATCTATGTTTTGAGCAGTAATATGAAAAATATCGGAGAATTTTTATCTGAAAATTTTCGGTTTTTGGAGGTGAAATTTTCTATATATTTGAATAGGCGTGCTTTCGTAATGCTGTTAGTCACCATTCGAGCGCCTGTGAACTTTCAGCTTTAATAGCACTAGCAAGAGATAAGGACAAGAGAATCGGTGAAACCAGAGTATGCTCCCCGAAGATGCGCAGTAGTGGGAGGGCTATGCTAGTGAAAGAGTCAAATACTGCATCAAGTTTCATTTGATTCTCTTTTATACTTTCAGAGAGATATGCACCGGACAAATTTAATATTGCAAAACTAAAAAAAAAAAAAAAAAAAAAAAAAAAAAAAAAGGGAAGAGTAATAACTCCATAAATACTCATGATAGGGTTATGGTTCTTACATTCTGCACTTTCTCGTATAGCCTTCTATCACTATATCAAGTTTCATTTATTTATCTTTAATACCTTTAGAGATAAACTCCAGGCAATCTTACTATTGCAAAAATTAGGAAGCGAAATAACTCTGTAATTACTTGTAATAGAGTTATGGTTCTTGCACTCTGCACTTTGTCTGATATCCATCACTGTATCAAGTTTCATTTAATTCCATTTTATACTTTCAGAGATATGCTCCGGACAAGCTATTTATTGCAAAAATTAAGAAGGAAAGTAACTCCGTAAATACTGGTGACAGGGTTATGGTTCTTACATTCTGCAGTTTTCCTTATGGCCCTCTATCAGTGTATCAAGTTTCATTAAACTGCCTTTAACGCTTTTAGAGATATGCTCCGGACAAAAGTGTGACTGACGGACGGACGGTCGAACGTACAGACAAAGCGGCGACTATATGCTCTACCTTCGGGGTGCATAAAAATGTTTTGACTATTTTTCTTCATTGAAGTTTCTATGCTCAATGTCAAAAGTACAACCGACTGGCGCCGCTCTTTCTACAATCGGGAGTGTTTCAGGGGTGCGGTTGGGTGGGAGGTTGGGGCGGGGTAAGGTGGGGCGGCGTGATTGGAATATATTTCTGACGCCTCCTTTTGCGTTGTGCTGCTTAATTCAAATGGCGGCCAGATTTTAATCCTGGAGAAAGCCTACAATCCACGGAGAGATTTTACCCCGCATAGAGAGTGGCCCTATACTCCGCAAGGTAATAGCCGATTACTCTACAAGACAATGGCAAAAGTCTGAACATGATTACGTCTGAAAAAGCATTTACAATAATGTGCAACATTCTAATGGTTTATTCCGAAGATATTGGATACATTTATATGGACCGAGTCCGATATCGCAACGTTTCGGTTTGTAAGCGCATTGGGCTAAAACAAGGCCAAGTAGGCCCTACATCAAGTTACATATAATCTGGAAGTTCTTCTCCAGATATTTCGACACGTTATCTCGCCTATGTAATCTGTACATTACATATAGGATATCGTACTCCATTCTAGTATGTATGTGTTAAGCTTAGGTTTGTATCATGATCTAGTTTCGACTTAGGAATTGTTTGACAATTGTTTTAATATACTGTGCCCAGGCAACTCTGAGTCACCAACATGCACAATCGCATTACTCCTCCATTCCAATACGTTGAATCATTGTCTGCTGTCAGTTCGTATCGGGTACCCGAACCGGAAGTGGCGGGCTTCCGTGTAGCATTCGGTTCTGGTAATCGGGTACGCGAAATGAAAATAGCGGGCTTCCGTATAGCATTAGACTATAAAAGGAGAAGCAAAACGTCAAAAGGGGAGAACTCTTGTTTGGCGTTGAAAAGTGTTCGCATTTGGGAAGTAGTTTCGGACATTAAGGGACATTTTATGTTTAGGAATATTTAGTCAAAATTCAAACGATGGAATTATAGTCAAATGAATACCTAAAATGGTTTGGAATTAACTTTTTGTTACATAGCTTACTACATTCTGTGATTCTTGTTCAATAAACCAAGTTATACCGTCTTTTCCTCTTGGTGATTTTTTATCATTCCATTTTCTCCATAACCGCTTTTGAATAATACAAGAGAGGATTGACCATTTTGGTCTGGTGGCAGCTTTAACATTTCACTTTCACGGAGATAACCTCCACATGTGGTGAACAGCGGTGGGATACCAACTTTAACACGACTTCGTAACTTTTGAGGATATAGGGATTGTTTATGGGAAATTTAAGAAGTAGACCAGCTATTGTGTTGAAAGATTGTGCTACCAATACAAATATTCCATACCTTTTTCTTACTTCAGCAGCTAGTGATGAGATTCGATCACTTCAGGAAAAAATTGAGATGATAGAATCAAGGCTACAAAAAGCCGAGAATGAAACAAAAAGTGCATTAGAACAACTCAGGGAGCACGACTCTCGTAGTTTTGAAATCATTACTGCTTATAAGCAATTGTCGGTGGACATAACTTTGCAAAAAGAAAGCATAATTGAAGAGTTAAATCGTGAAGTGTTAAGATTAAAGCAAGAAAAGGGGATGAGATACAGTAAAAAATCTAAATCAGTCTGCTGGTAATGTATGCATACATGATTGTCTCATTTCGCAAGTATGAGTACATTTAAAGAGGAAATAGATGATTTGGAAGTAACTATTTGACAGATAGAAGAAGAAAAAGCAAACTTGATTGAACATCTGCAAAGACAAGATAAGAACTTTTCTAAGGTCATAAATGATTTAAAATCTGTCTGTAACACGAAAATTGAAAAACTGCAACTTGAAATTGAGCAACTGAAATTTGCTCTAACTAAAACGGAAGGAGAAGAGCCACCTTTAGTCTATAAATTAGAATAAACTTTGGACACTTACATGACATTCTTTTGAGCGCATAAAATGGGACCAAAGAAAGCGGCGTCAGATAAAAAGGAATTATTTGTTGAGATTGAAGAAAATGATGATGTTCAATGTGCTGTATTGGAAGAAGAAATTAGGGATCTCCGACAGAAATTAACGGAAGCGGATGAAGAAATTGCGGAAACAAAACTTCAGGCAATAAATAACTCCAAAAAACTAGCGGGTATGTTAAAACAGTATGAACAGGATAAAGAAGAGGTTGTGCGTTTATATCAACAGAAGATGTCAGAAATGAGTCAAGAGAAAGATAAGGTCATCCATGACATGCAAGCTACTATCAGTGTGCTGCGGGATGTAAATGATAATACGCAGCGACCGAGCGAGTTGAGAGTGCACTACAGGGACGATGATACAGTGATTTTACCACGTACTAGCCCTTCTTCTCATTCATACGTCAACGACAGTGTTGCAGAGCGAAATCGAACGCCTCAAAATCTCCCGAGCCCATTTTCTCAAACTACAAGAATGCCTTATGGGGATATAGAAAGTAATCAGAGACGTCGAAACGAGTTACCTCCAATGACGCCATTATTTTCTGCTCCTGATCCCTGGCAAGATCACATTTCAAGAGCTGCGATTCCGAAATATGAGATTCCACTGCCAAGACAACTGGTCTTTGATGGAAATATGTCGTGGGATAGTTTTATCAAACCATTTGTTTCTACGGCAATGGTCTGTAGATGGACAGAAGAAGAAAAACTGTTTCGTTTAACTAGCAGTTTACGTGGAGAAGCAGCTGAATATGTTTTTAATCAACTTTCGACTGAAATTACAAGATCATTTAATGGTCTTATACGAGCTTTGGAGTCCAGATTTAGAGAGAGACGAACTAGTGCCTCCTACTTAAATGAGCTGCAAAACAAGAAAAAAGCCTAAAGGGATTATGGACGGGTTATTTAAATAATGAAGAAAGTGAGAGTTGTCTCTCTTGCATGGGAAACACCTACTGGTCCTCTTCATCCCCACCAAATATGAAAGCAATCCACTAATTATTATCATTATTATTATTATTATTATTATTATTAAAGAATAAAGGTAACATAACTTTGAAAAAAGGTTGACCAAAAGGTTAACCTGGGACGACACCCTACCGCTCGCCCGATGCCCACCTGCCCGGACATCGCTATTTTAAAGGACGGATTTTTTGAAAACCTATCCAAGTAGCCCATATAGAGCGTGATTAGCTAAGTAGTTAGTGCACTTGCCTCTACTGCTAGAGGTACCGAGTTCAATGCCAGCCAATGAAGAAGCCAGAATGGGCAGCTCATGAGCAGTTCCCACTGAATAGGCACTCAGTAGCCAATAAACAAGCACTAGGCAGAATTGGCAGCTCCGTTCCAACTGAATAGGCAGAGTAGGCAGCTCAGTAGCCAATGAACATCTAGTAAGCAGCATAGGCAGCTCAGTTCCCATTGAATAGGCAGGTCAGTTGCTTGTGAACATGAAGTAGGCAGCTCAATAGGCAAGAAAAGCATTTAAGAGGCAGTAGTAGGCAGCTCAGTAGCAAATGACAGACGAGGAAGCAGAATAGGCACAGTAGGCAGCTCCAGATCCCTTTTTAGTCATTGTCTGTGAGCTGCCTACTCCATATAAGGAGTAGGCCACTCAAATATGCATGGCGAATTTTCCGTAGGCAGCCTATTGCACTTCCTACGGGCTACCTATAGGCAGCTACAATAGGCAGCTCCCAGTATTTTTTTTATATGGGAGCTGTCTTGAGGCACAATGTAAATTTCCAGACCTTTTTTTTATCATTTGGTTGTCCAATAAGGCAAAAGGTGAATGACGCTGGTGATACATTTAAGATAAAACTGATATACGAAGATGGTTGCCATCTGTTCTGAATCATAACAGCTCTGGTCAAATCATCATAACACCGAAATATCTGGGCTAACAGTCTATCTTCATTATTTGTATAGAAGTAAGAAGCCAGTAGAAGAGAGCTTCACTCATACGGGTAAACCCTAGCTTATTCTGCAGTCAGACACTTTGTTACGTCTGCAAACTATCACACAATGGAGATCCAGCACTAGACTGCATTGGATATATATTATAAGAGAGAACCTAAATTATCTTCTTTTTCAAAAATTCTATACTGTGTATATTTTATTGACAGTCAGTTTTAATGTTTTCCTTAAATTCTTCCTTTAAAATGGCTCTTGCTTCCTCATACTTGCTTTGCTCAGGCAAGATTTTAAATGCATTATTGTTTCTTTCAGCAATATATGTCACGGGCAGTACGCTCGTCACTCATGGTCAATTGTTTTGCAAATAAATAAGTGACGTGAATATCTGGACATGAGTAGCGAGAGCTGAAAATTTGGCTGTGTCAGGTGGGTTGTCGACAATCTGGGGCTTTTGTCGTCTAGGAGGGCGTTATTTTAAAAATTGGTGAATGCTATTCTGCGCGGGATTAAATTCCATACAACCCAGCACCAAACTTTACGCCAAAATATAGCTACGGTTCCTTGAATTTGTTTCATTCTGACGACAATTGCTCCAAATCGGGTGCAACTTCGGACGATTTACCGTTTGAAATTAATGTTTTGAAGCCATATCTGCATCTTGCATCATTGTTTACATTTGAAGACTGTCATGTTTTCTCAATTTAATTGCCTACTTAGATTGGGTTAATGATAAAATCAACTGGCGCTAAGATGCACGGCCGCCGGCTTAGCCTTAGTAATGAAAAGTGGCATTAGAAAGGGAATTCAATAACTCGAGTATGTCAAATATATCAAAATAGCTTTTTGTTTTTTTCGCTGAATGTCAGGTTCACGAAGTGTCCACGATGGATGGATAAGTCGATTATAGGACACTCTTCTAAAGTCGACCTTACAGTATGTCGACTTTTCTGCAAAATGTCTGCATGTGTGTGATAGTTTATATACACACTTGCCATTTCTTTCTAGATTTGGTTTCAATTAATTTATTTACGTTTACATAAATGTATTTTTAAAGTTTCTCTCTATAACACTTGCTGTCGGTGTTATAGTAAACATTATCAAGCCAATTTTATCCAGGTCAGTGTTTCTTATTTGTTATTATGTCTGTAATTTAAAACTTGAACTATGAAGAAAATCAAATAATTCCTAATTAAAAGATGTTGATAAATGAAATAGTTTACCATTCTGCCTATCTTTTTCATTTCTTCTATTCTCTTGCGTAGCTTCACGAGCATCAGTTCAGAAAATGTGAAATCGAATGGTGGGGGTAGGGGTAACAAACTGCTTACTGTTCAATACTGGTTTAATACTTTCGACAGACACATGATGTTTAAATTGACCATGATAACTAGTGTGTTGTTTAGATTAAAATGAAGCAATTTAATATCGCTTAAGTAATTTTAGGGAACTTCTGTTTCTTCTAAGTGCTCTATTCTTAGACCAAAAATTGGCCATTTGTCCTCTAATTTATTCTTAAATGTTTTGATCATGCTTCTTTTTGTATTTAAATAAATAGTATTGTCTGTAATGAGTACATATCAATCAAAATATACATTTTGCATGCATACTAGAACAACCAGACCACAATTTAGGCTTCAAGTTGGCGGCCATATTGGATTTCTCGATTTGGAATCATTTATGCCAGTTTATGCCGGCAGTTTCAGAAATTACAGAGAATGGGAAACATTTTGGTATATGACACATCTTGTTGTACTGTGGGGTCCGGGTTCACAATTTTTTAGTCTTGAAAGTCACCCTACCATTAGTAGGAATCACTGGGGTTACTTGTATCAAAAATAGCTACAATCGGTCCGATCAGAAATCCATAACAGCCGCCGTGGCGGACATATTGAATTTTCTTTTTCACTTCTTCTCCTGAACCGAATGGTCAATTGACTGGAAACTTGGTAGGAAGCATCGGGGTGACTTGTAGATCAAAAATAGCTGACATCGTTCTGATCGGAAATAAAAAAAAAATGACCGCTGTGATAGCCATTGTGAAGTTCTATTTTTCGCTTCTTCTCCTGAACCAAAAGATCAATTGACTTAAAGCTTAGTATTAGGGTGACTTGTAGATAAAAATGGCTAAAATGGTTCCGATCGCAAATCCAAGATGGTCGCCATGGCGGCCATCTTTAAAATCTATTTTTCGCTTCTTCTTCTGAACCGAAAGAGCAATTGGGGTGATCTGAGATCAAAAACAGATAAAATCTTCCGATCGGAAGACCAAGATGGCCGCCGTAGCGGTCATCTTGAAAAGCTATTTTTCGCATCTTCTCCTAAACCAAACGGCCAATTGATTTTAAACTTGGTAGGAAGCATCAGGGTGACTTGTAGATAAACAAAGCTAATATCTTTCCGATTGGAAATAAAAGATGTCCGTCTGAGCTGCAATCTTGACAATATATTTTTCGCGTCTACTCTGAACCGAAAGACCAATTAGCTTTAAACTTGATTGGAAGCATCAAGGTGACATAGATCAAAAATAGAAAAATCGTTTCGATCAATAATTCAAGATGACCGTCATGACCGACATCTTGAAAGTCCATTGTTCGCATCTACTCCTGAACTGAAAAGCCAATTGACTATAAATTTGACAGGAAGCATTTGGGTAATTTGTAGATAAAAAAAAGCTCCAATTGATCTAAAATTGCTGAAATCGTTTTGGTCATAAATCAAAGATGGCCATGAACGATCGGCTCGATATAGGTGAAATATTCTTGAAAGGGCCATTAACCCAAATCGAAAATCAATATAATCTGGCAGGAATGCTACGTTAGTGATCGTCTACCAAAAGTGTACAAGCCATTATGATTCGTCAAAAAACATGGCCGCCAGGATGGGGCATATTTTCCCTATATACTTATACAGGTAACCTGAAAAATCTTCTTGTGAGAAACCACTGGGTCAATTTCAATATAATTTAGCAGAAATGTTTCTTTGGTAACCCTCTACAAAGATTGTTCAAGACATTTGTTTTCGTCAAAAGGCATGGCCATCGGGGAAGGGGAAGAGGGGTGGGGGCGCTTATTTTCTCAACATGTCTAAAAAGAAATTAAAAAAAAAAACCTTCTTGTCAGAAACCACTGGACAGATGTCAATAAAATTTAGCAGAACGGTATCTTTATTTGTCCTCTACTAAGTCATTATCGGAGGTTTGGGGTAGGGGGTGGTGGTGGTGGGAGGGCACTTATTTTCCCTATATATCTAAACAGGAAAGTTTAAAACTCTTCTTGTCAGACACCACTGGACCGATTTCAGTATAATCTAGCAGAAATGTTACTTTGGTGACTCTCTACCAAGATTGTTCAAGCCGTCATGATTCATTAAAAAATGAAAGATTTCAGTATAATCTGGCAGGAATGTTTCATTGGTAACCCTTTATCAAGATTGTTGAAGCAGTCGCGATTCGTCAGAAAACATGGCCGCCAGTGGGCGGGGGTTATTTTCCCTGTATATCTATATAGATTTCTTTTTTTTTTTTTTTTTTTTTTTTAATACACTTGTGAAAAACCTCTCGACGGATGTCAATGTAATTTTGCAGAAAGTTTTATTTATTTTTATTTATTTATTTATTAATTAATTTATTTATTTATTAATCTATTTATTTATTTATTTTTTTGGTGATCCTCTACCAAGATTGGTCAAGCTAGCATTATTCGTCAAAACAAAATGGCCACCAGGGGTGGGGCTTACTTTCCCTTATATCTTTATATAGATTTTTTTTTTCAAATTTTCTCGTCAAAAGTCACCGGACCGATTTCATGATAACTTGGCAGACATGTTTGTAGGTGACATTCTAACAAGCCATCATAATTCGTCAAGAATATTCTAAGGTACTATGTCAGAAAGATACGATGGAGTCCGACTGGTGCACATTTTATAGAATACCAAGTGTTTGTGGTTTCTTTGGTGTTTTTCTAAGTATTTCCGTTTAATTTCGTTATAAAGACAGTCTAAGGATATGTGTTTTGTAGATTCAGTTGCAATTCGGACTGCTTCATTTTGAATCTTATCAAGCTCTTGTTTTTCATATAAGGTACAATTGTCTCAAATTGCGTCTTCATATTCCAACAGGAGTCGTATAAATGCCGTGTAAAATAATCTCTAGAAATTCATCTGTCGAGCTAGTATTTCATGGCAGCAGTCTGAGAACAATTTAATTAACAGGTATCGCAGTACCTCAGTGGTGAGCGCAATGGCCTATAGAGCTAGAGGTACCGGGATAGATCTCAGACTTTGTCAAGGGAATTTTCGGTGTCCGAACACGCTTTTCTTCATGTCATTTGCAGGCATGACATGAATACTGTGTGCCATCCTTCGGATCGGGACGTTAAGTGGAAGTCTCCTGTGCAGGGAAAGTCACACCCTATGCAAGTTAAACAACCCTACGGTAATTCAAATTGGTAGGCCTTCATGTTGCAACCCGGAGCGTACAATCATAGCCCTAATATACAGTCCAGATACAGAGCGCATATCAAAGGCTTATCTTATCTGATTATGTGGTCAATATAAGGATCTTAAAGACACATTTTGGATTGCATAACACCCTAATGACCATAAGCAGATAACGGTAAGAAATTTTTGGTGACTGGTCATCCTAAAAGGTACGGGCCTGATATCAGCAAAGTTTATGATGAAGGTAGGTTATTTGGTGATTTTTTTTAATGTTTTTTTTTTTTTTTTTTTTTTTTTTTTGTTTAGTTTTGGTTTTGGTTTTTATCCAATAAAATATAACTGGTTATTATTCATAAGAATAACCTCTCCAAGGCAGCTCTAATGAATACCCACAACATGTTTTATGGAAAAATACAGATACTTATGCCTCTGTATCGTCAAATGCCCTCTTTATATGTTTCTTATTTGCACAAATTTCCAGTAGTACTATTTTAGTAGCTTTGTCAAAAGATAATCACTGAAAATAGTGACATAAATAAATCCATTGTTCAGTTAAGGCATAATTTTTAGCACTTTTTCTTCGCACAGAGATTTGAAATTTATCATTTACCACGCTATGGACGGATTCAGCAGACGACATGCTGCTTCTTCGTCCAAATAGCACAGACTGATCAGACTGTGGGGATACGCAGACTGACCTGAGTCTTCACTGAGCATACATGTAATTTTGCAGAAATTAATGTGATTTGTTTGTTTAGTACCTATCAAAAACTGTGAAATTCTTTTTCCATTGTATATTGCATTTTTATGACCAAAAAAAAAATAATAATAATAATAATATTTCCAAATGACATGAAGGAAAGCGTGTTCGGACACCGAAAATTTCCTTGACAAAGTCTGGGATCTATCCCGCTACCTCTAGCTCTAGAGGCATTGCGCTCACCACTGAGGTACTGCGATACCTAAAATATGTTGTTGTTGTTTTTTTTTTTTTTTTTTTTTTTTTTTTGTTTGTTTTTTTTATACGTCTTTGTTATGGGATAAATGGATGTTTTTTGTTGACAGGGCAACACAAAGCTACATGATGTGAATGTTGCTTTTCACGCTGCACAGTCAGATACTTGATAAGTAACACATTAAAAACCAGTCAAATAATAAACTGTTTTACCTTGCATAGTTAAAATCAGTCAAAACCACATATTATTTCATTAAAAGTCATGTTTCCATGGAAACGAAAATGGTTCTTAAGTAATAACTTTTTTTTTCTTTCTTAATTGCCATCCAGTACTTGACAATCAATATGATAAAAATAGAATCGCATTGTAAACAGAATATATTAAATATAACTATGTGCTTTTATGGATAAATTCTACATATTTGTCGCCATGGCAACATAAATTTCTGTGTCATATTGATTTTGTTCATAAATTTGTGTTTCAATGTTTGACAACTACGAAACTATCAAGTAGATATGCTTTTAACTAAATTGTTCTCAGACTGCTGCTATGAAATCGATTAAAAACAAACAAATTTACATTATATGTACTGTATTGTTGTTACCATAGCAACCATTACAGTTGTTTTTTCAAACTTATTTTTCTTGTTTTTGAAGATGTCCTATGTTGACTTATATTTACAAAAAAAAAAATCCATCATTATATTAAATATGGCAGAGATTCAATCCCTTTTGATTTGTATCCTAAGGTCTTTAGCCCATAGCTGAACTTCTAGTATAGTATCGTCCTCACTCTTCGAACATCTCAGAAATCGCTAGGTCTATCCAAACCCAATTTCATATAAAGCCTCAAAGGCATTTGGGGAACATTTGTTAAATGATCCAGTCATGTCATCAGGGTATTCGCCTTGCCCATATACATTGTTATATCTAGAGGGCGACAAGGGGCTATTTCTCCAGCTTAAAAACAACAAAACTTCTATCAGTGATAAAATGAAGTCTAATACACGCAAAAATAGAAATTTTAGACACAGGGGCTTTTAAAAAGCATTGATATCATAATTTTAGATAAGGCACTTTTTTTTCAGCCAGAATAAAAGGTATTCTGCTTACTTATTCACAAAAACACATGTTGTGGTACTCATTAGAAGCGCCTCGCCGAGGCGCTTCTAATGAGTATCCACATCATGTATTTATGTTTAAATGGAGAAATAAGAAAAATGCATTCATACGAGGAACGGGGTTTAGACATCAAGTCCTTTTCTTCATTACCTTGCCGTTTATGAAAAAAAAAAAAAAAAAAAAAAAAAAAAAAAAAAAGATGCTTCACGTAAAAGTTCCATGATAAATCAATTAAATAGTTACTATAACAGCTTTGTATCTCAGTAGTATTTTGGTTCATGACAGAAAGCAATAAATGCGCGTTTCAAGGCAGGGTTCGAGTGTTATAGCCATTTTCGCTAAAAAAAACTACAGAAAATAATTTCTTCGGCTAGATCTTGTCAAAATTAATGTGTATACAAAATTTTATAAAATTATTTTAAAAACAAATATCCCATATGATTGAAGACATACGGCCATTTCCATTCTTCTTCTTCTTCTTTTTTTTTTTTTAGGTTTTTTGACCTCGGCGTAGCATCGCCCCATGAAAAATAGCAACTGACAAGACCATTGACTAGGCCTCGTTGTATCAATGTGTGCGAAAAATTATCAAAATATAAACCTAACCGTTGAAGAGCTATGGACATTCTCGCAAAATCAACTCAGACGGACGGAGTCACAAGTTGATAATTTAATCTATTTATGCCTAACGTCCCATAAAAGGGACTTTGGCAAACAGTTAAGACCTAGATCAGACGCCGCAAAACGCAATTCGCGGCATCTGATCAGGTTCTACACTGATTGCATTAAATACAGGCATTTCTATGCAACATGGTAATAATAAAATTAACCTTCTATTGGAAATTTGAAATGGACCCGTCCAAAGAGTTATGGACTTTAGGAAAGAATCCATTCGGTGTCAATGGGTTAATTTCCTCACATTTCTTTCTGATTTCTGATTTAATTGTTGAACTTCCTAAATATCATAATATTGACAAATTTCTTTCCACACCGTTCACAGAGTTATTGGGGGCCTGTAAAAGCAGAGGCAGAACAGATATTACGAAGATGAGTCAATAAGTAACCAGCCAAACTTATTTCCGGTTGAGATCCACCCCTTCTTTTTCAATGTAATTACCCTCTAGTGTGATGCACTTAGACCAACGGTGTTCAAGTGCCATCAGCCCAGAACTGAAAAAGTCAGGGTCCTTTCCATTGACCCACTCCTCAACTGCCGTCACGACTTCTTCATCAGACCGGAAGTGAAGTCCACGGATATCCTTTTTCAAGTTTGGGAATAGGAAGAAGTCGCTAGGAGCTAGGTCAGGCGAATAGGCAGGATGTGGTATTAATTCATACCCGTTTTGCTCTACAGCATCCATTGCAACTTTGCAAGTGTTGACTCTCGCGTTGTCCTTTAGAGAGTTTACCTCGGCGTTTTTCACGAATGACGGTTCTCAGCTGGTCTAACAAGTTTGCATAGTACACTCCAGTTATTGTACTTCTCTTGGGTAAAACAGTCCAACATAATAACGCCTTTTTCGTGCCAAAATACTGTGGCCATCACCTTGCCAGCAGATGGCTGCGTCTTGAACTTCTTTGGCCTCGGGGACCCAGGTCCTAACCACTGACGACTCTGGCTCATACGAGGGCAAGTCAATAAATAACCAGCCTATCCCGTTTCCAATTGACCAAGACACCCAAGATTTTCATGTCTTGTTTCAATACATGTTTTAGGCCTGAGGGCAAAATTGCACCCTTATCGTGTCATTCACTCATAAGCTTTCGTCAAAATTTGAGTACCCTGCTGTAATTCGGTACTTGTATTTGAAAGGGAAAACAGGTCAGGAAATACATTGCGAGTTGACCAATGTTTATGGATCTTCTGCACCATCGTGTGCACAAGTTATATTCTGTGTCGGGGAATTCAAACGCGGTAGAACGTTATGTCTTTAGAAGACGGGACCAGGTCTGGACGCCTATCAGATGCCACCGATGAAGAAATGTTTAACAAAGTACGGGATATGGTGTACTCTGATAGGCTTATTAAGGTGGAAGAAATAGCAAATTCATTACACATTTCACATGGTAGCGTTTCAACAACTTTACATGATCGCTTGGGTATGCGCAAGCTAACAGCCCGTTGGGTCCCAAAATCCCTTGGCGACGAGCAAATGGCAACCAGAGTATCAGTATGCAGCGCATTCTTGAGCGGTTTAGGTCTAAGGAAGATGATCTCCTTTCACGACTGGTGACTATAGATGAGACCTGGGTCCATTATCATGAGCCAGAGAAATAAGCTCAAATTCGCTAGAGGGTAGGGCCGGGGTCTCCGAGGCCAAAGAAGTTCAAAACGCAACCCTCTGCTGGCAAGGTGATGGCAACTGTATTATGGGACGCACAAGGCGTTATTATGTTGGACTTTCTAGCAAAGAAAAATTCAATAACAGTTGCGTATTATGCAAATATGCTCGACCAGCTGAGAACTGCGATCCGTGAAAAACGCCGAGGTAAACTCTCCAAAGGGATTCTGCTCCAACAGGACAATGCGAGAGTCCACACTTGCAAAATTGCAATGATTGCTGTTAAGCGGAATAGGTATGAGCTAATACCGCTTCCCGCCTATTCTCCGGACTTAGCTCCTAGTGACTATTTCCTATTCCAAAACTTGAAAAAGGATATCAGTGGACGTCATTTCCGGTCCAACGAAGAAATCGTGGCGGCAGTTGAGGAGTGGGTCAGAGACAAGGACCCTGGCTTCTTCAGTTCTGGGCTGATGGCACTGGAACACCGTTGGTCCAAGTGCATCATTCTAGAGGGCAATTACATCAAAAAAGGAAAGATCGATCTCACCAGAAATAAGTTAGGCTGTTTTTTTATTGACTCGCCCTCGTATTAATATATGTTCTGAGTCAATAAATTCGTCTAAATTCCTCTAATGTACATATCTCTTATCGAGTACCTCTAATCATTCCATATTTTTTTTGCATAGAAAATATCAGAAAAATAATAGGAAAAAATGATCAGACTGGAACCAAGATTAAGGTCGATGCACAAATACACAAATATTCTACACTGCCTGTACACTGCATACAGGCATTGCTCCTTGAAGCGCTACGCGAATTTGTAGCAGACGACATTCTAAAGTTGTTTGTTCTATTCCTCAGAAAAATAAGACAACATTTCAAGCGAATCGTCTGCTAACACACGATACGATTCGCATGAAATGCCAGGTCTTATTTTCTCAGAAAACAAAATAAATAAAAATAAATAAATAAAATATCGTCTGTTGTAGTTATGATTAGCGCTTTAAGGAATAAAACAATAAAGAAAACTATTTACTATTGCAGATCCGTGTTTCTTTTTAAATCATCCTTTTATGATTGTGTATTTTACATACATACGCTCACACACCTTATCCAACCCACAATGCACATTGAGAATTTATGCATTTACTAATATCAATAACTTTGTTGGTAAAAAAAATTAATACTCGTCATGCAGTACTTTAACGCTTAGCACTCTGGGTAAAATATCTAGCAGACGACATTTGGCATATTTTTCTTATATTTTCATAGAAAACCGGTTTTGACATTTCATGCAAATTGGCTCCAGTGAATGAAAACTATTTCATTAACAGGGAAAATTGGTCTTACCCCATCTTTTGTGAGAAACGTCCGGTTGGGAATGTATAGGCAAAATAGCATCTGTACAAATTGCATTTTGTGCCTACGTCATGAAAAGGAAAAATAAAATATCTTAAAACAGCCCACGCGGTCACGTTATGATTTTCGGACAAACAATCAATACACACAATGGCGGCGAGCTTAATTTTTCCTTTCATAAAACTCTTAGAGACGGGCGTTCCTGGGGAAAGATTGGTGTATGAATTGGTGGACAAACATTTCAATATTCAGTTGATGAGGTGGTTGGAGTGCTGGAGCTTACCAAAAACAGGAAATAAGAGCGCTTTGCTGAAAAGCTGACTGCTCCTTGTTAAAAAAAGTTCCGTTGTTTACAATGCCTTTTTATTTCAACAGTCACTGACAATGAGCTTACGCTAAACAACTGCGGTTCAGTCACGTAAAATTGAAGAAGAACATTGACTGATGATTGATTGGCCGAGCTCTTGGTACGCAGTGACCCTTAACCCGAGCCATCTCTGGCTGTTCAAAGCCTTTTTATTGATTTGGGGTCTTTGACCGCCGCCAATCGTAAATATCAGAAGGCTTTTTTTAAGTCAGAGAAGGCTCGGATTAAGTGACCCTGAACCTAGTTTTATCTCCAGTAATGTACATTTACACTCAGGCCTTTCAGAGAGTGTGGCCCGAGCTAACTGGTAAGGCTAAGAAGGACCAATTTCATTGAAAAGGGCCAAGGTTAAAGTCCTAAGAGTTTGAACACCTGAAAAATTGCTAGTATTATCCTAGATATTGAACGGTAGTAGTATAGGGCGGCATACTACTAACGGTGATTTTGCTGTCTACAGATACGGCCCGAAATATGCAGACAGACTGGCCAACAGTGAACAGCCTGATCACTTTGGGAGCAATCTGATCTGGGTCTACACTGTTTTCCTCGACCGATCTGTCTAAAAACTTAGGATCACTGCGGATAGTGGAAGTAGTCTAGGTTCGGACCTGGAAGAACCTTTTGGAGTAAAACATTTTTAATGCATAGGTCCCAGATTCTGGTAGAGGGCCATGCACTATGGTGTACAAGACCAGTTTGGAGGCCATACAGTTGGTGTGACTATGATAGCTGATGGGGCGGAGTCAAAGAAATTATAACAAAGTTATGAAAATGTGGACCAATGTGGTGGGGCTACAGCCCTTAACTTAACCTAAGCACATCCATGTAGTCTGGTGTTTTGCTTCTTTGTGTTTATATAAAACATAGAATTCATTACTTGTTGAAACTAACTCATTGAATTGGCTCTTATGAGTGCCAACAACATACGGTTTGAGCATCACAATCTATTTTTCAAGAAAAAAAAAAATAAAGATAAAAATCAAATTGCAATCCATTATCCGAAAACCTATTTTATTTAACAGCCGTAAAGTCACATTATATCAGTCAATAGTCATGAAAATGCATTACTGACACACTGACAATACTGACAAACCATCTTCTTAAATTAAAAAAAAAAAACTTTGTTCAGTATTTTAATACTTTAACATAAAAAAAAAACAAACAACAATAATCCTCAGCAGCACTCGTAAAATACTCATAAGTGCAGGGCTTTTTGCTTCACTAAAGTAAGTATGAGTTCATACGAGTACTTGTACTCATCATTCACTGAGTACAGCTGAGTACTGAAAAATAAGTACTCGAGTAAGTATGAGTACAAGTAAGCTTACACCATCCCTGAATGCATGATGTGCAAAACATATCATAAATAGTTTTCTTATTTCCTTTATTTCAGTGCATGACTGCATTTTTTGCTGGCACTGACCAAAATATTGATGTGTCTGTGGACAGTGGGAAGTGCATCACGAAAAGATGCCTATATAATGTTGATCCCCTTAAACCCCACTTTTATATAGTAAAACTGGGGTTTACAGGGGTATACATTATTTTACTTATTTCTAGGCAAAAACATAGATTGTGGGTACTCGTTAGAACCGCCTCGCCGAGGCGGTTCTAACAAGTACCCACAATCTATGTTTTGAGCAGAAATATGAAAAATATCCGAATTTTTATCTGAAAAATTTTCATTTTTTGGTGGTAAAATTTTCAGTATATTTCAATAGGCATGTTTTCGTAATGGGTACAAACTGAAGAAGAAAAAACAACTTGAGCCATCTCAACTAAAGATGTCGCACTTTTGCCATACTGTGGCTAGAAAAGTTTTCCAGGTTACCCAGATGAGATTAATGTATAGATAGTTGGATTTAGTGGCTGCATATTCCGCAGGCTAATAATGTCTCAACTCCCTCAACCAGTAAAAATGGAAATTCCCAGCAGAGCAATGAATTTCAGTAATATAATTTGAAATGATATAAGGGTTTATGAATGGGGGTTCTCAAGCATTTTGTAAAGACAAATTGTTTTTTTTTTGTTTTTTTTTTTACTGCAATATATAAGCTGCAACGTCAGACAACGAACATTCAGACTTGTGCGCCCAGCGAAGATTCAGATCAGACTGCAAATTCGCGCAGGCTGACCAGTGTCTTCGCTGTGCGCATTTTGGATAATCGAAGATACAAAGTTTCTTCATGCGGACAACGAACAATCTGATCAGACTGCGTGGATGCGCAGGCTGATTTGCGTCTTTGTTGGGCGTACATACTTAAAGGTACAGTTTCTACAAAGGCCTCTATTTTCTAAGACCTCAGTGACAAAAGAGTTTGTAAAGTTATGACACTATCTTTGACAAAGTACATATTGAATGACGGGCGTCTTCTAAAAAGATAAGCGACAAAGAATAGTAAATGATTTTTCCAATATTATAACAAAGGTTCTTAAAATAACTCCAATCTGCACACGAATCTTTGCCAGTTACATTGTCAAAGTCATATCACACTCTGTATAACGCTGGATTCGCAGTTGATATCTAATTTCACCGCTGTACGCGCCTTTCTTTTAGCTGATCTAGACCTTTACTATTTGCCTTTACACTCAGGTCATATTTTCGTTTGATGCGGCTCGAATAGCTTCGTATTTTGTTTCAAATATCGTTCTGTTTGTTAACGTACTATGCTCTAAATATTTCAAAATCTACCATACTTATCCTACAATTTCAATAAGCCCATTTTACTACTGTATGTCTAAAATTGCTGGATCAGCAATAGATAGACCCTGATCAGACGCCGCGTTCTGCTCAGGCCTATCTGCCCGTATACTGAGGGGAAAATACATTCTTTAAAAGTCTATAGCAGGCCGCTTTCGGCTGACGGGCCGATAACGGCCCGCTATAGATTTATAAATAATGCTAGCTGGGTTTACACATGCCATTGTTTTCAATCACAAAACGTAAGGAGATAAGAAAGGGGATAAAAATAACGCAATGTTTAGCATATGCAAATAGTGTAGACTTAGAGTAGTTTGAGTATTCGTACAGTCCATTCAAGGTCTGCTTTTGTTGCTTTATGCAAATATTTGTTGAACCCAGAAGAGTTGATATGGCGATCAGCGAAGCACGTTCATATAATTTGAAATCTGATCTAACTTGGTATTATCTGCAATAAGACGCAATAAGATTTTTTTCTATGCCCAAAAAGTTGTGTGTCTATCATCCAAATTAGGAAAAGTAGCAACATGAGCCTAAGCATCAATGACCTAACCAAAGTAGACACCGAAAAATCTGCAGGAAATGCGCACATAATCTGTACACCTCCTAGTTCTGATGATACGAAGTCAATTCGTACCTAAGTCAGTTCGTACATGTACTTAAGTCCGTTCGCTTTCATTTTGGTCAACTCGTATATGTTGTTCGGACAGGTCGTTCTCACAATATTTTCATCGGTCAGTCGTCCTCATTTGATCAGCTCGTACTCGCGCAGTCGATGGCACGCCGTCTCAAATCCCCACGCTGTCTCCAGATTAAATGGGTTAAACTTATAAATGTGAACAAGTCCAGCGGGCAACCTGATGATGTGTCTAAAACCCTGCTAGATGCGGTGTAAATGTTGTAGACCCTGGTCAGACACAGTATTTTGCGGCGTGTTGCTAAGGCCTGCCTACCTGACTACTTAGGCTAAATAAGTGTCTCTGTTTATGTGCGTGAATATTGCTGGATAAATGGCAAATATTGAAGAAAATTGCTGGATAAATGGCAAATATTGTTAGCTCAGGCATGTCTGTCAGAATACCTAAGGTAAATAGGTAAATAAGGTAAATATGGACCCACAGTCTTATCAGAATCTTCACTGGGCGCATTTTGGATAGTCAATGATACAAAGTTTCTTCATGCGGACAACGAAGATTCAGATCTGACCGCGCGGGTGATTCCAGCTGATTCCTGTCTTCGTTGGGCGCACACGTCAGAAGGTACATTCTTTTACCTTGCGGCTCAAGGTTGTTAAGCTTTATCTCTATCTGGGCTAATTCAGCATACGATTGATAGTTTTTCTTATTTTTTTCAGAAAACAGGATAAGACATTTCATGAAAATTGCATGAAATGTCAAATATTGTTTTCTGGGAAAATAAGAAAAATATTTCAATATGATGTCTGCTGAAAATTTTACACAGAGTCCTAAGCGTTCAAATACATGGGTCATGTCATGCAAAAAAGGCCTTGATCGCATACATGACAAAAGCCCATATCAGCCGGCACGTCCGCGTAGTTTCATCCGGGCTTTCATTGTCCGCTTACAGACTCATTCAATACATACATTTTGCATGAAATGTCAAACTTTGTTTTCTAAAAAAAAAAAAAAAAAAAAAAAAAGAATAAATGAAATATTTTATCTATTTGTCGTCAGAGAGGAGTAAAAACATGGCCTAAAATGATTTGATGACATTCCTCTCATTCGCTATTGTGTGCGTGAATGCACACTCTTGTATTGTGTCAACAATAAGAAATAAAGAAGTTTTAAACGCTGTCTTTGCCTTGAATGACTAAAAGAAAGAAAGTCATTGGAGGGTTACATGCTCAAAATTCCCCCTTTTATACAACTGCGGTTTTAATTGATCATGTGATCGCCTTGGTGCATATTGATTTCAAGTCCACATACGACTAAATTGCACCGTCAGCTCGGAACCACGAGAAAATGGATCTTCACGGAATAAATGCTCAGATCAGACTGCGGCCTACAGACTTCTGATCAGGATCGTCGATGTTTGCCGATGACATGTCTAAGCAAAGAATATTAAAGTGTAGTGCGATCCAAGCTAGTATTCTACTTAAATCTATATTGGACGTTTATCGGCCAGACAGGATCCAGTATTCTACTTAAATCTATATTGAACGGTTATCGGTCCGACAGGAATCCAGCATTCTACTAATCTATATTGGGCCGTTATCTATTCTACATGATTTTATATAGGGCCGTTATTGGCCCCACAGGAAACAAGCAGTCTATTTAAATCTATATTGGGCCGTTAACAGCTTGACAGGAATCCAGTATTCTACTCAAATCTATATTCGACCGTTATCGACCCCACAGGAATCCAACATTCTTCTTAAATCATAAACACTACGTCACACAATAAAAATCATCTGGAACCGCTCGGCCTTTAACGCATAGTACCTTTTAGGCTCGTACCTATTGGATGACAGAAAGATGTTGTTTACGTTTATCGGTCAGTAAAATTGCCGATGTCTTTTTAGAAAAAAAAGGCATTTTCATTTGTCAAAAGTTTTTTTTCGAAAGAGGTTCTCATCAAGTGATCATTCAAATGTCATAATCACAAATATTAACACATATTTTGACAATATACTAGCTAAACTAGGCGTTAAAATGGTCACCATAAAGTGAAATTACGGTTGCGCGCGTGCCTGCTTATATCGGACAAATATCGTTGAAACAGTTTTATTTGTCTTCGGAAAAGTTGTCAGATGGCTTCTTAAAGCTGTATTTTCAAACGCTAGATAAAATTTACGAGTGAATATTCACCAAAAGGAATTACTATCCAAGTAAAGTTTGGCTTGAATAAAGTAGTATCAATGGAACCGGAATCATTTTTGCCATCTAAAATTATTGGTCACGTGACAAAATATTGTAATCACGTAGTCAGTTGCCCGGATGAAAATAATAACATTAAAAAAGGTCTATACATGACCGTTATCGACCAGACAGGAATCCAGCGTTCTAAATAAATCTGTAATCGGCCGTTGTATATGTATTACGTTTTCATTCAAGAGATAAAGAGAGGTTATCAACGGTTGTGAAATCTATAGAAATATCATTCTTAGGCGTTTAAACTTAAGCAGTTCTCCAACGTTTGCATAAAATATAAAGCACAACGAAGAATAAAAAAATCCTTCGACAGTTAATGCATGCCGGACCGTTTAAACATTTGATGATTTCAACATTTTTTGGTATCACAAGAAATGAAATTATTTTTTCTGGTAATTTCGAGGTTATAAAAATATTTGATAAAAAAAAAAAGAAGAAATATATGAAATTTAAAATCTAATGATCATCTCTTATATAATTCTATACATAATCGTACTGTTGCCTGTATGAATACCAGTAGTAGGCTATGACATCACAGAGATCCGATATTTGGGCGGATTAGTATCGTTACTACGAAAATTCCTGGATATGTTCCGTGCTAACGTTGCTCTCGCACACCCTTACCACGGGAAGTCATGTAGCATGTTTGCTTGAATTCCTCCCAGTGGTTTAGCACAGGAGGAAATCCAGGTAACTACGTACCACGAAATTGCGTAACGCGAATTTGTTCCCAGCCACATCCTGTACCTCGCGAGGTAGTGACAATGCAGAAATTTCTGTAAACAAAGGTAGGTGCTCCGCTGTTTTTAGTATGCTTTAAAAAGAATGAGCGAATCACTAAAAATTCCGGCAATGCTATTCCATGTAAATATGATTTAACTAGCCATACAGGCCGAAGAAACCATTAAATGGTGTATAATTTGGATAGGGCGACCCGCAAAAAGTCGACCGTGGATCTGCATTTTCTCGGTGAGTTGACAGTAAACACAGATTATGTAGTAGACCAAATGATGAATTATCAAAAGGATTATATAACTGTTGCGATGTAGCTTTCCTTGAGATCCCTGTTTGGATTACGTGGGCTGGATGGCCTAGTGCTAAGTGTAAGCCGGTATTTGCTTTTGGATTCCTCCAATTGTCAGTATACCTATAACATATTTGACGTCCTTTCACTCCTGTGTATAAAAAAAAAACGAAAAAGCGGTCTAAAATTCTCCCGAAGAAAGAAAAGTACATACAAAATCGCCAAAATTTGCTTTACAAAGGAAGACTCCCCATTTCGATAAAGGAGCTCTGTAGCCTTCACAGATACACTGTATCTAAGTTTGGCTTTACTAGTGCACGCTCCTGATCGCTAGATTTATCCTTTTGAGCAGATTTTTATCAAGTGACAACTACCTTTTGTACCTGGATATCGGACAAATAGACTATAAGATTTTAGGTATTTAGGTCCTACCGTACCATATGAGTCGGGGCACAAAACCTCCTTCAGTTTACATATGCACCCAACAATGGCTGAGAATAGTCTATGCATCTAGCCTGGTTAGAGTCTTTGCTGACCACAAGAAGAAATATTGGACACACATCGACCCGCCAAGCGCCCTTCAAGTTCTCTGATTAGACTGCGAGGATGCTAAGTCTGATCTGAACCTTTGCTAGGCACGCACACGTTAACTTTAGGAAGTGTTGTGCCCCAGCTCATAACCTATAGTGTAGATTCTCATTTTGTTTTTTAAAAAATGTTTATTACTATGTTTTGGATTTCCGAAAAAAACTACAATTTGGAGGTAAGAGCCACTTAAAAAATATTTTTGGATCACTTCTAAAAGTCCATAAATTCTTGTTTTTAAGTGTTGTTAGAATCTGCAAGAACTCATATCAGAAGCAATTTCACTCAGTTTAATGATGATATTTTGCTGTGTAATAGTTAAGTGCCATTATAGTAAAACAGAATTACTGTTACAAACAGTTCAAAGCATATTGCAAATAATGTCAGTATAAAGGTGAATAATCTAAACCAGAAATGAAGGTAAGCATTGGGAATATTTGGGGGTAAGCTAAAGCGTACAACTTTTCTGTGGGGATTTACGAGTACACCGGGTATTTATGGGGTGCAATCTTGTTTTAGAAGGGGGTGAACACTAGACGCGTTTCAAAGCATATTACGAAAACTATCACTAAATAGGTGAAATAAACTAAAGCAGAAGCGAAGATAGAAATTGGTAATATCTTGGAGGTAAGCTTAAGATAAACATTGGTAATATTTGGTAAGCTAAAGCATAAAACTTTTTTTTGTGGGAGTTTGCGATTATACCGGGTATTTTGGGTGGGGGAGGGCAATCTTGTTTTTAGGTGGCGTGAACATTAAATGCTAGCCTCCAGCCTATGTAGCCGGCAAATTCAGATAATCCCATCCCCGTTCCTGGATAATTAGGTCAATAAAACCTTCAAATGTGATGCGAAAAAAATGAGCATCTTAATTCTGCCCCCCAACAACAATCTGGAAAGACGAATATATATATGTATGTAACAGTAAACAAAAACATTGCAATTGCGGGAACCCAAACTCTCAAAAAACTCTCAGTGGACATAATGGCTATGAAACATTTCTTAATTAGTTGTTGAGTTTGCTTGAATGTCTTCTAGCTCATCAACTGACTGTAATAGGCAACGAACAACAGTAAGCCTGAACTCGGCACAAAATAATCATAATATGCACAGATCAAACGAATTACAACATCTGAAACCGTCACTTTTACACAAATAATTTGTTTTCAAGTGAAGTGTGGAGTGACTTAGACCTGCTAAGAAAGTATTCCCGTCGATTGCCCTTATCGGCGATCGAACCGGAAACCCTTGGACCTCAAATCTAGCATCTTCATCACATGCCAAAATGTCAGACCAAGATAGACTTGTCAAACAGGCATGCTGTGATCTTGCAAATATATTAGTATTTGTACTTCACTTTGCCGCATGTCTACACATTCATCGAGTTTCTAATGCTTAGCCGGGTTCTCCAATGCTTAACAATAAAAAATGATATAAGGTTATGCGCCATTATGAAACGCAAACTGGCCTTTTTGTTTTCTACAGAAGCAAATAATGACCTCTGATATATGAATTGATGCTCCATTCGGTCTAATAAGCTTGAAATCCAGTATTTCAATGGCCTTGTCCAGAAAACCCTTTTTTCACCTTGACTTCCTGCATCTGATGATTTCACGACAACTTACAAATCATAGGTTGACCATCTGTTATTGTAGTAAATCGCTGGCATTTACAAAGGGAACAAACGGTGTGTTTTTCTCCTTTGGTCATTGAATTCTTTACCAGACAATCTAATGCTTAACCAACACAAAATAGACAGATCAGGACTTCTTCGCAGAAAAAAAAGTCCAAAACCTGTTAAATTTCACTTCAGATAATTGCAGGGCCACTGAATTGGTGTGAAAAACACAAGCAAAGTCATTATACACTATGATTCTGGAGACTGAATATGTTTGCATTAAATACTATGTTATTTCCGAATCAACAGTGCACTTCTTATCAGGTTGGCTAAAAATGGTTCGTGTGTTCCTGGAGACGTGGAGGCGAAAGCAGACCCGCTTTATGGCTATAAGTTTTGTTATTATTTATATAGATCTTATGCGTAATAAGTCATTTTCGACCCTACCCGTCGCGATTTTTCGACAATGCTGCATTAACAACCAAAATATTCACAACACAAATAACCATATGTGTCTATCTTGTGTGCGTGATGATATGTTGAACTTCTAGCAAAGCGCAAATTTAAATAAAGGACAAAAAAAAAAAAAAAATACCGCGAATTACCAAGTGTGTTCTATGCCTTCGGTACACTTTCAGCGCGCGAAAAATAATTCAGCCAATATGCGTGAAGTAGGTAGCCTGAGATTTATTCCACAGACGCCAATATCAATGGGCAGTTGAATGTAATTATCCGTTTTTAAAATAATTTCCTCAAAACATTTATATCGCTCATGAAACACAGAAAATGCAAAGTTTGTTTAACTTTTTGAGTCATCTTATCCCTAACCTGATGTCGATCTAATTGTTTCATGTTCTTAACCGGTGATTACGCACTCATTCGTTTGGTAGGCGTGTGAGTGGTACGAGTGTCGACGAAATATGAATTATGAAGTATGAAGACTATAGTTTATCCACTGGAGTTAAAGTAAACGTTTTTTTGTTTTTTTTTTTGTTTGTTTGTTTTTTTCTTTGACTTCTACTAAAATGTGCACTAAAGCCAGGTTTCACTTTGAGCAATAAAGAAAATCGTAAGTTTTGGTACAGACTGATGTCAACAAATCTCGAGGACCCTGATCGGACTGCCCACATATGCCCGAAGACATTTTTTTTCGCAGGGCGTGGCCCGTATATCACTACGTAACAAACGCCCTGTCTAATCGAAACACCGGATACACGGCCGTAATGCCGGCTAAATGCTATTGTAACACCGGTTAATGGTGTTACAATGGTGCGAACATATAGCGAAATCTCTGACCTGACTGCATCTTTGCAGAAAAGTGCTCTTTTACCTCGGGAGTGCTTCATTTGCAGTTGATACGCAATGAAAGAAAACAAACGTGCCTTAATTCCTAGTGCGAATAGCGACTGTCAAGATTAGCCTGCGCTTCTGTACAGTCTTAGCAGGGCATTCTCTATGTTCATTGATACTGTAAACTGGTAACTAAAGTCCTGATCAGACAATTTCTAATCAGTTTTGGAACTGTCCAAGTCAAACCCTTCTCGTTCATTGTTCAATATCAGATAATTAGTATTAAGGTAAAACGGAAGTGTATGTGTGTATGCGTGTGCCTGTGTGTGTGTGTGTTCGCGCGCGCGTGTGTGTGTGTGTGAGAGAGAGAGAGAGAGAGAGAGAGATGGTACTTTAGTAAAATGTCACTTAATTGTAGAGTGTTCGTATGTAACTGAACGCTGTCACACACACACAATGCACAAAAGCACACCGAATGAGAGAGAGAGAGAGAGAGAGAGAGAGAGCATTTATCATCCGCGTTAATCAGAACAGCAAAAATGTATTTACTTACGAAATATCTAAAAAAAACTACAGACACATTTTACTCTCCTGTCCCGCTACTCAATTAATCGTTGTATGTCTGAACTTGTGTTTAAAGTGCAACTCATTTATAGCAGACAGTGAGCAAACAACATGATAAACGGTTGCCTATTAAAACACAGTAAAATGCAGAAAAAAAAAGTCTTTCAAATAGTATCCTTCAATATTTTAACTATTTCTAATAATTATGGCGCGTAATTAGCGATGTCGATCCTACAATAAAGGAGAGACCTTATTGATGAAACATATCGACATTCGGCAGCTTTCAATATAATGTGCGTAGCATCAGAACACCCTTATCCTATATTCGAACAGTGAAGGCCCTGATCAGAATGTGCAGTCGGACCAGGGCCTTCTCTGTTTGTCGATTCACATAGTATTACGGTATCCAATGATTTTATCAAAGCGGGCCACGAAGGCCCTGATCAGAATGCACAAATGTGCAGGCTGATCCGTGCCTCCGTTGCCTGTATGTACAATAATGTTTTTTCACTCAGGTTGCGTGCGTATCAAGTAAAATCTTTAGATTACGGCAAAGTGTATGAAAAATGATATAGGGCGCGCTTCTGATTAAAATGGCCTAACGCATAAGCGAACAGCGAAGGTCAAGATCAGCCTGCGCCTGGATCTTCTTAATTACCCAGTAAACAGTATCAAATTGGCATATCATCTGTAGAGAGTCTGAATCGAGCAGTTGATACCAAAATAATGTATTGTGGTATACAGCAAACATCTACCTCAACAAGACTGACAATATTACATATATTACCTAAAACTTGATACCAACAATACCAACATTTCAGGAAATAAAGACCCTGTCATCTTAAAGTTCTCTGAACACACACACACACACACACACACACACACACACACACACAGACTGGTAGCTGGTCTGGGCATTTGCTGTCCGCGCATGCCTCGAAGGCTCATTTTCGCTTGGCGCGGTTCAATTATTAGGTGCCATATTTTTATCAAATGTTTTTTTTAATTTAGCAGACTTCCCACTACACAGAACATTCTCTAGACAGGTTTGACATATCAGCAACGTTATCTGCGGGTAATCTGGAGAAGATAATCAAGAAAGTTTATGGAGAAATGCTCGTTGCAGGTCTTGATGGGCAGCCAACAGGACAACCTCAAAAGGTAAAAAGTTATATGCAATAGGAATTTCAGCGCATACTTAGGCTACATTTTCTTTCTACAAACAATATGGGTACATATTAGAAGCGCCTCGACCAGCATCCATAACATATGGTTTGGTGAAAAAAGAAAGAAAGAAAAAATATCTATCTTGATAACCACCTTATCTTGGGTTATGTAATCTATGGCGTTTTCAAAATGGGCCTCGGTCTGAAATAAGGGACCTTATGGCTAATTTTGATAATTTGTTACTTTTACATATTCTGCCAAGTCCATCCATATAGTATCATTTCTGAAAAGTCCAAAGGTATATCATACAATACTACATATATATGTGAGTTTAAGTTGTTTGCGGACGTCAAGTCCGAGAACCTCAATTTAAAACGTCAGCAACCATTATGACGTCATACTACATTTCCAACTTTAGTTTCATAACGAAAGAAACAACGTGACTGCACAAAGTCATAACATTAATATATGGATTCCTATATGCTTTTATTATAATGATGGCCAACTATTTCTGCAATCTGAATGAAAATTGTTGCTATGGAGCTATGTTTCTGTGGAAAAAATCCATTAATATAGTTATATCGATAATATGGCAGCCATGGTAACAATCACGTGACTTTTGAAAAAAAAAAAAAAAAAAAAAAAAAATGTCTCCAAATTTAGAAGACAGGATGTGCTAGGATGCATTGCTCATAAACAAAACGTATTTAAAAACTATAAAAAATACGATTTTTAACATTTTAAAAACAAATTGCTCAAAACTCACAGCAGAATATTGTAAGGTCCCTTTTGTCACTGCGCTTGTCACCGGGGCTCAAATATGACATGGTAAAGAAGACCATTTTGGTTATTAAGCACCTCCTGATACAGTTTGTGCAGGAAACAAGATTGCTAGGAGAAAAAAAAAATAAAAGAAAGAAAAAAGAAAATCGAAACTGGTTCAAAAACTACAAAAATCTGAAATTCACCCTTACACAGCTTTGCAGACCCATACATACCCCTGTTTTTGCTATATATTATAGGAGAACAATCGACCGGTTATAGCGACGTTACATTAAGATCACCATTGACAGTGGATTAATCAAACCGCACCGGCGGTTAACTTTTTCATGGGGCGGTTGATGTTCTGAAAAGCGTTGAAGCAAGGCCAATTATGACGTTAAGCTAAAGCTGAAGATTGTCAGGCTGTTTAGCAATTGCAAGGAAAATTGGAACTCTAAAGCTACTACATCATGGGTGGAGTCGGCCTCGGTGACTCAGTTGGATGCGCCGTCTGACTTGAGACCAAGAGGTCGCGGGTTCAACCACCGCCGAGGTCGGCAACATTCTTTCGTGGAGATTGATCATGAAATATTTTCTACGGTCATTCTCTCCCGTCCGCTGATTCAAGAAGAGCAGTTGTCAAATTCTGGCGAAAGAATGTGCACAACACTGATTAACCGCTTAGAGGACAAAGCCTGCCCAGTAAACGTGTGATTAGGTAAACTGACTGCACTCGACATGACCCCACTGGGTTGACTGGGCCGTAAAACCTAAACACAAACAAACTTTGATGGGGTTGTGACACCCTGTAATACGTGCAAAGCAAAGTGGGCCCGAAGGGCCCGCGTGCGCAGCACGACTATAGATAACACGTAGCATTTAAATAAAGTTCATTCAAATGTAGTTATGTACATACGAAACTTAAAAACTTAGGACGACATGGCACCTTTCATAAACAATGGTTGACGTAGCATCAAATACCTGTTCTGGCCAACGCTCAATGAAGCCGGAACACATTTTGCTCATAAGTTTCTTCTCGAAATATCGAGAGATGGTAAAAATCTATTTTCTTCCCATTTAAATTAATCCAAATAATTTTCAAAGTCCAAATTCCAAAATAAGATACCAAAGAAAATGAAAGCTAACCGAATTTACATCGTACTGGTAAAACAAAGAGACAAAAAGTGCTCGAGAAAGCTTTCATTACGTCACAACCGGATATTCCTAGACGGGGTGTTCCCGTGACGTAGCTTTTGTTGTCTGCTAAATGTTCCCGGGGGTTTTCCTGTCGCTGTTGCCGCGTTTGCTTATACTATGTTTTTTGGAGATGTAAAGCAGGTATTTGTGAAAACAGCATATAAAGGCAGAGCTTTCTTCCTCAGACCTCTCTTGTTCTATCTGCAACAGGCAGTTTAGAGCTAAGATTGGTCTCATCAGCCATCTTAGAACACACAAATAATAACACATCACACAGTTGATTAGGATTGGTCATTGTCAGTAAATGACAGACGAACAAAAAAATATAAAGGCAAGATTTTAAGGTAATTCACTCATCTATCTAATCAAATATGCATAAATGCAGTTTATTGCTTGAAAAGGAAAAAAAAAAAAAAGAAAAAAAAAAGTTTTTACAGGAGGTGCTCTGTAGCGGTTAAATGCGCTTGGCATTGGTGTAGATTTTGTTTCTAAAAAGAATGAGTGCAAGTTACACATTGATATGAATGAGGATCTGAATAGTTTGTTAAAAATATTGTGACTTTTTTGGCTTTGTCAACGGTCTCTTCGCCCAGTCGGCCAGTGTAAAACTTGTTTTGACTAATAATAAAAATTGTGCGTGATGATGTTACAGTCGTGGTGGCCGGGGTGGTTCCAGGTGATGCCAGATAGTGCATTTTTTTTTCTAAGTATAACTTTTAAAAAAGTTTTGTCAGTTAGTTTATTTCATAAAACACATTTATTAATATCGAAAAAAAAAAAAAAAAAAAAAGGGGGGAAAAACCCTCTGCAGAAACATTTTTCTCCACCAACTGAGATTATTCTCGAGAGATTATTCCATTAAAAGTCTATGGGAGCTTTCTGTTGCCATGGCAACCAAACTAAGAGGCAGATCGCCATAATTTTAACTATTTAAATCCTCCCTACGCAAGCATTGTTTTTACCAAATTAGGGACAAAAACTGTAAGAGAAAAGTCCAGGGAGTGCCACAATCACAAACCGCAGTCCTTCCCAGACACCAAAAGGAAGAGGAAACAGACAAAACCAAACAAGCGCAAGCGCTCATATACAGATTTATTTTCATATTACTGCATTTCCTGTTAAAGTGAATAGTCTGTACAATAGCAGTGTCATAAATAAACTCAATAAAGTCGCTTAACACATCACTGAACAGCGACGACGCAGACTAGCGGAATACTAACGAGATTGGGGAAGAGAGAGCTAATCTTAGTTTTTTTCGTACGTTTGTTCGATTTGCGCTTGTTTGGTTTTGTCTGTTTCCTCTTCCTTTTGGTGTATGGGAAGGACTGCGGTTTGTGATTGTGGCACTCCCTGGACTTTTCTCTTATATTTTTTGTCCCTAATTTGGTAAAAACAATGCTTGCGTAGGGAGGATTTAAGTAGTTAAAATTATAGCGATCTGCCCCTTAGTTTGGTTGCCATGGCAACAGAAAGCTCCCATAGATTTATAATGGTAACATGGTTAAATTGTATTTTCTCCATAACCAGGGAAATGATTTGAGCCTTATTTGGAATTCATGATCATCTGATGATTGTCTACCCAGTTTATGTGTGCTGTGACCCGTGATCAATTTGTTTGGTTGCCATGGTAGCATTAATTTAAAAAAAAATGAAGCCTTCAAGACCACTGAAGCACTCAGATTCTTATTTGGTCCAAATGTTGCTTGGGTAAGGGAAATTCAAAATAGGTAACATTATGGTGTTCTGTCTCTTGGTTTGGTTTCCATGGCAACAGGAAGCTCCCATAGACTTAATGGAAAAATGGCTAAACTGTATTTTCTCCATAACCAGTGAAATGATGTGAACCATTTTTGCAGTTATGTTCAATTGATGAATATCTAACCAGCTTATGTGTTTTATTACTGTGGTCATTTTGTTTGGTTGCCATAGCTACATTAAATTTTAAAAAGAGGAATTCGTTAAATGACAACTTCTCCAAAACCATTGAAGTACTATGACTCTAATTTGGTACAAGTGGTGCTTGGGTAAAGGGCAATTTAAAATAGTTAAAATTATAGTGATCTGCCTCTTGGTTGGGTTGACATGGCAAAAGAAAGCTCCCAAAGACTTATAATGGGAAAATGGTTAAATTGCATTTTCTCCATAACCAGTGAAGTTATGTAAACCATATTTGACAGTTGTGATCATTTGATGATTGTCTACCCAGTTTATGAGTTTTATGAGCAGTGGCCATTTTGTTTGGTTGTTATGGCAACGTTTAATTAACAAACAATACGTGACAGCTCCTCTAAGACAACTTCTCTAAACCCACTGTAGCACTATGACTCTAATTGAGTACAACTGTTGCTTTTTTCTGGCGAAAGAATGTGCACAGTACTGGTTAACCGCTTAGACGACTAAGCCTGCCCAATAAACGTGTGGTTAGGTAAACTTTCCGCGCTCGACATGACCCCATTGGGTTGACTGGGCCGTAAAACCTCAACACAAACAAACAAAACCCTAATCTTGATATGTATTCGACAAAAAATACCTATACCCCTAATGTAAAATACTCATTTAGGCAATCTGATCGCTAACTTTTCGGATAAAATACCTATATCCCTAATGTTAAATAGTCAGTTTGGCAGTCTGGGCCCCTAAGTAAAAATTGTTAGTCTTTATCCCTGACTTTTACCAGTATGAACAACACTGCCCACATATTCGAGGTAACCAAGCCTTGAGGTTTGAAAAGGTGTATAAAATTTTGTTTTTTATTGTTTATTTTTAGTTTTATTTATTTATTTTTTTGTTTTTATTTGTTTTTATTGCTAGCTATATTATGGTTAACTTGAATTTAAAAGAGAAAAACCGTGTGAAATCAAAGTGGATAGTCATGAGGTCGGGCCTGGATAGCGCAGGGATGTTGCCTGGATGGCGCAGAGGTATGGCTCACGCTTGTCATTGCTGCAGCCGAGGTTTGATTCCCAACGCTGGCATAAAACAGGGTAATGGTCACCCATACATGGTCGGTGGTTTTCACTGGGTACTCTAGTTTCCTCCATCACACATCCACGAAACGCCAATATATGTGACTTATCGAACAGGTTTATAAGTTTGCTGAAATTTCTGTGCAATTGAAGTAAAAATAAATAAAGTTTCAACTTTGAAATTAATTGCTTATAAGTGAATATGTCACAATTTATAATATTTTGTCCCGTGATATAAATGTGAGTGACCCTGTCTACTTGTTTGAGCTAAATTAAGCGTAAATCTTTAAGAGTAAGTAAGGCTCTATTTTTATTTTTATTTGTTCATATGTATACAGAGTTTAACTCTCCAAATAAAATGAACACAGAAATCCTCAAATCGATTGTTTATCTTGTGGAAATATGCAGAATATGTAGAACACATACAGCTGTATTTTGTCATCAGATTTTAGCACATTTATTAAGCTACGCATGGTGTAACTTTATAAAGCAGCCCCAGTATGTTATTATTATTTCTTGCAAGTTGTATAAGAGTTACATTATTAAACGAATTAAGTTCCAAGAATATTAAGACGAATGTATTATCTGATAAGTATTCCCAGGGTTTAAGCTTATCAAGAAATGGATACATTTGTCTTTTACGAGTAATGTCCATTCACTACACATGCTTAAGCTGTCCAGTGTGTGTGTGTTTGTGTGTGTGTGTGCGTATGTGCGAGTGTGTGCGTGTGTGTGTGTTTAATTGGGCCCAGTATTCTGTTTCTATTTCTTGCCAGACAAAAATAGTAAGGACTGCAAGGAATATAAAAAAAAATGAGTTGTCTAATAGAAATTAGTCAGAAAATATTCTGATCTAAGAAATGGTTACATTTTTGACTGATTTAAGTTACAATGCATGGTTTTATCCTGAACCATAAGAAAGTGACTTCAGCCATACTAGCTTACTTCAAAAACCAGAGCCCACCTATCATCTCCTACAGTTATTCGTCTCCCATTTCACCTAAAATTTTCAATTACAAAAACGTGCTGCAAGGGCTAAATACTGAGAACATTACTCGAAACCCCTCAGCGTGTTCCTGTAAAGCATCGGAGATCTGCTATAATCCAGCCGGTCACGTCATAACAGGTGACTTCAATATAGTCAGGATTAGCAAACTCAGGGACATTCTTTCCAAAGGCCCTAAATATAGAGAACCCAGGTATTTTACTTGGAAACTGAATTCTAAATTAATAATGGATTCTGTTGAAGAGTATGCACGGCGCTGGGCCAAGAATGAGGACGTGGAGGTTGACACCTTGTCTGAATGGGTTAAATCGGTAATGTCCTTGGTAAACAGACGTGTCTCAGTACTCAGCAAAACCATGTCTCGCCGACATGAATCAGTGTTTGATGATCAAGATGTTGCTGCTGAGTTAGCTGAAATCCATGAGAAGTTTGTCGTTGTTCCAGCCGACAAGGCATCTAACAACATGGTGTTTGTTTGCAAAACACACTATATAAACTGCGTAATGGAAGAGCTTGGTATGAGTACCATGACCGGAAACCCTACATATAATCTTACTGCTATGTCCAAGGAAGAAATTCTACAAAACCACCATTCGGTGATGCTGACATTTGGAATTTCCCTCCCAGAGGAAGATATTGACCTTCCCAAACTGTACTGGATTCCTAAACTTCACAAGAATCCGTACAAGCAGAGATATATTGCGGGTTCAGCTAAGTGCTCAACCAAGCCTCTTTCTCAGATTCTAACACGAATACTAACCGCAGTTAAAGAAGGCCTTCAGAAGTCTTGTGACACTGTATATGCCAGAAGTGGTGTTAATCAGATGTGGATCCTGAAAAACTCCAAAGAGCTCTTAGAAAACCTAAAAGCACAATCTCTTCATTCCGTCAACAGTATAAAATCGTTCGATTTCTCTACTCTTTACACTACTATTCCTCATGATAAATTCAAATCTAAATTAAACGCAATTATCAACCAGTGTTTCTTCCACAAGAATGGTAACCGTCGATTTCAGTATGTTGTCATTGGCTACAAAGACACATACTTCGTTCGGAATCACTCTGATGCGCCACAAAAGTACTCAGATGCAGATGTAATAAAGATGCTGGAATATCTAATCGACAATATTTTTGTGGAGTTCGGCGGTCGGATATTTCAGCAAACAATCGGCATACCGATGGGTACTAACTGTGCACCGTTACTTGCCGACTTGTTTTTATACTCATATGAGGCGGGGTTTGTATAAAGTCTCCTCCAAGCAGGCAAGAAACACCGCGCACAACAATTCAATTTCACTTACAGATATATAGATGATGTATTGTCTCTAAAAACCACAAAATTTGCAGAGTATTTAGAATTCATCTACCCACGTGAACTTGAAATAAAAGAAGCAACGGAGGCTGCAGCCTCCTACTCATACTTAGATTGTTATCTCTATATTGACAATGGAAAGCTTACTACTAGGCTTTACGACAAACGGGATGACTTCAATTTTCCCAATGTTAACTCTCCATTCCTGAGCAGTAATTTCCCTTCTGCACCAGCATACGGCGTTTACGTTTCACAGTTAATCCGTTATGCCAGAACCTGTTCAAATTATCAGGACTTCATGGAGCGTGGGAAAGTGCTCACTACAAAGTTGTTGAGCCAAGGGTATCAAAAAACCAAACTGGTAGCAACACTTAAGAAGTTCTATGGGAGACATCATGATCTAGTCAATCCCTACAATGTGGCAGTTTCCAGAATTGTTTTTGATGTTTTTGCCAGTGACGCGCCATAAGTAGACTTCCCAAATCCCGGACATACGCTTCTACCGATATTTCCTTCGTTCAGGCCTATGGGCATGGTGGGCGAAGCTTGCTTACCAAGTAATGCTTACTATCCGCGGGCGCCTGATTACACCCTTTGTCCATGTCTGTTGGTCTGAACATTCTGATTCGTCATTCGTTTATAGATTTATGAGTTTGGATTACGGCTTTGGTACCATGACCGCAACTACTTTTAAATTAGACCTAGCACCTCTCGCTAGACACATAATGTGTACCTTTTGAAATGGATAAAAATTCTAAAATATATGTAACAGCAGAGAGAAATTGACCAGAAATATCTACATTTCAGAGCTAAAAGGGGGTCCAGTTAAATATTTTTCTTATCTCCCCAAGTAAACATATGTTGTGGGTACTTACTAGAAGCATCTTGGTAACATGCTTACAATGAATACCCGGAACATATCCTTTGAAAGAATTCAGAAGACGTGTCAATACAACTTGAGAACCACAACTTTAGGTCCCAGTAATTTAGTTATCGACGAGAGTATTTGGTAATAGAAATCTTGTGCTCGTAATAACTCCAATACCCTTTCAGATATATTAATGATACTTAGTAGGATTGTACATGATATGTCGAAGATGTGTTGCATGCAGCAACCACAAGTCTGGGTGCTGTGGTTTTGATTTATCTCTCCTGACAGTATTGGGTAATAGAAACCTTGTCATCATAGTAACACCAACACCTTTTTTCAGATATATTGATGGTACTTGGTAGAATTGTACACAAGGTTGAAAAAGCGTGTCACATAAAAGACTCACAACTCTAGGTTTCACAGTTTTTAGTTATCTCCCCTGACAATATTTGGTAATGAAAACTTTATGATCGCTATAACTTCAACACCCTTTTAGATATATCAAGGATACTTGGTTGAATTGTACAAGAGGTTGAGAAGGGGTGTCATGTACAAGAACCACAACTCTAGATACTGCATTTTAGTTCTATCCCCTGACAGTATTTGGTAATAGAAACCCTGTAATCACCGTAAATCCAGCACGCTTTCAGATATATTAATAATACTCGGTAGGATTGTACATCAGGTGAGAACGTCAGTCGCATGTAAGAAATGCAACTCAGAATGCTGCAGTGTTTCAGTTAACTCCCCTGACAGCATTTGTCAGTGGAAACCATGTGATTACTATAACTTCATATCTGGAAGATATTTTGATGATACTTGTTCGAATTGTACACGAGGTTAAAAAGGCGTGTTGCATATAAGAACCACAACACTGGATGCTGTGTTTTTGTTATCTCCACTGACAGTATTTGGTAATAGAAACCTTATGATCACTATAACTCCAACACCCTTTGAGATATATATATCGTTGAAAGTGACTTGCTCATACTTTGCAGAATGTACGGTGAGGATTAGCGGTGTGTTGTATTTCTAGTTTTCATATTAGCTTTCGGTGATGGGGAGGTGGGGGTGGGGTAGGGGGTGCGCGGGACCTTTCATCTTTTCTAATGGCCATTTTAGCTTGTCTGTACGAAAGTCGGCGTCAACGTCGGCGTCACACTTTTAAGCTTTACGACAATTTTTTTTTAAACCTTCAAATCTCAACAACCACTGGCCAGAATCCTTCCATATTTGGGATATAATCATATAAAAGCGTATACCTTTATTCGGTAACATCATACCCCAGGGTAAGGCTCTTGGTTGGGCTTAGTGGTAAAAAAGATATGTCAAACTCACTTTAAAGTTTTGTGACAAAGGTTTTTAAACATTCATATATCAGCAACCACTGCCTAGAACCCTTAGTTATTTAAAATATAATCATATGATAGTATATCCTCTTATTTCCTAAAATCGTATCCCCGGGTCAGGCCCTGGGGTGGGGCGTAGTTGAAAAAATTAGGTCAAACACTTTTTTAAAATTTTAAGACAAAGTTTTTTGTTTAAACATTCATATCTTAGCAACTTCCATATTTGGAATATAATCATAGCATAGCATTACCTTCTATTCTATAACATCATACCCCAGAGTCAGACCCTGGGGTGGGGCTTTGGGGTAAAAAATTAGGTCACACTAACTTAAATGTTTTACGACAAAGTGTTTTGATCATTTATATCTCAGCGACAACTCGACAGAACCCTTCCATATTTGGAACAAAAGCATATCATACCTGAACCTTACATTCCGTAACACCATGCCTCAGGGTCAGACCCTGGAGAGGGTCTTAGGGGCCAAAAATTAGATCACACTCTCTTACACCATTTTTGTTAACATTTCTATCTCAGCAATCACTGAACAGACCCCTTCTATATTTGGAACAGAATCATATCATAGCATAGCCTTTGATTCATCAACACCTTACCCAAGGGTCAGACCCTGGAGCGGGTCTCAGGCTTAAAAAAATAGGTCACACTAACTTTATAAAATTTTATGACAATTTGTTTTAAACATTTATATCTCAGCAACCACTGGAAGGAACCTTTCCATATTTGAAACATAATCATATCATAGCATAACTTAAAGTATGTACACCATACCCCAGGGCCAGCTTATTAAAAGGGTTCTGTCTACTAAGCCATATCATAGCTAGACAAGGCCCGACGCAGTCGAGCTATGCTGTCCTGCGACAGCTCTTGTTTAATATAAAGTATGCAGATAACCGGGACAGCGGGACAGAAAAAATTCACAGTTGAATTCGAAGCTTGATTTTGGAGTTAGATGTACTTGCCCTTGATTGCTGCAAAAAAGCCTGTTGATGACATTGTTCAAGGCATATAGTCTATTCATGATCTTTATGAGACCTGCAGATAATTTGAGCAGGCATAAAATCTTGCACCAGTTCAAAGTTTTACCAGGCAGGACCATTTGGAGCTACCTACCAGTATTTCTTATGAAACCAGTATTTTGATCTTCGGGCATGGTGAGTTTTTCTTTTTTTTTTTTTTTTTTTTTTTTTTTAAGTATGTTATCTAACTGATAACAAATAATGTAACTGAACACATGTTAAAATAAGATAAAAATGAGGTTAAAAGGGATTCAGAAACACATTTTTATGTTGATCCAATATTCATGATATTGTAACTAGTTACTCTGAATTGTGCAGAATGTGGTATCGTGAAAAAGGCATTGCCTTAACTACATAGCAAGGAATATTGAAGAAAGTGAAAGTACTGATATGTATTCTAGAGGCCTATAGAATTTCAGACAACCGCCCCCATCAGCACTCTCAGTGCTTTGGTTTATGTTGAGTCGTGGTTCTGTTTGACGGGGCACAGCTCATTGTATGTGAGCACGTGCTGTTCTGGATGGCCATGTGATTATCGTTCCCTTCGGATCACGAAGTGCCGGATTAAAATCCCGATAGAGGAGGAATTCAGTTTCTGACTTACGACTTATGGTCTGTGAATACCCTGATGACACCTGTACCTAAGCAGTCCTGTTTACTTTTGGTTTTAATGCATTTATTAACAGTTTTTCTTTTGCCCGTCGTAGTTGCACTTTCTGTGTACAACTTATAAAACGGGAAAATTGTATATTTGGGATACATATTTTTCGCACAGTTATCTTTATGTTCACTTACTTTCAGCATTCCTGTTTGGGGGCCACGGATTTACTGGTTATGTACGGTAACCCTTTTACGCAAGAAGTTACGGGTTTCTCCAAAATATTCCTCCTCGCAGCCGCCGCATTTCATGACATGAATGATGTTTTTGACATGACATATTTTCATGGATTTTGAAGTTGTTTCGCATTTGAATTTTATTTATCTTTCAGATGAATACTGAGGCCGCAGTTCGGTCTCCTACATTTTGTAACACTTCGCCTTCCATTTGAGGTAAAGTTTGTTTTGGTAGGTAGACGTTTTAGATTATAAGGTTGTCTTTTGCTTTTAATGAACTGATATTTGGATAAAATGTCGCGCGCATTTTTATGGCCCCGCCTGCCGAGGGCAGGAGTGGGGCATGCATATAGCGTTTCGCAGTAATGTTACGTCCGTATGTGCGTACGTGCGTACATGCCTATGTCATGTTTGTCTTGGAGGTCATGACTTGGGTATCTTTTATGCTAAGAAGTTGAAATTTGTTATGCTACTTACCCATCCCTAAGCCTTCAACTCTATGCTAGATTTGCTCCTGGGTCATGTCCTGGGGTGGGACTAGGGGTCAAAATATTTACAAATGTTTAAGTTTACATTGACATTTACGTCCGCGTTTCTCTTGGAGGTCATACCTTTGGTGATTTTTACGCCAGGAGGTTGAAATTCGGTTTGCGACTTACCCAGACCTATACCGTCAGCTGTGTGCTAAAGTTGTCTTTAAATATTTTCAAATGTTTAAGTTTTCATTCAAGATTACAATTTGACATTTACGGCCGCGTTTCTCTTGGAGGTTATAACTTTGGTAACGTTTACGCTGGGAACTTGAAATTTTGTTTGCTACTTACCCAGTGCTAATCCTTCAACTATGTGCTACAGTTGTCTCTGGATCATGCCCTGGTTTGAGGTTAGGGGTCACAATGTATTTCAGGTAAAACTTCGGTACCCTTTACGCTAGGAAGTTGAAATTTGGTATGTTACTTAGGTAATAACTTAGGTACCTTTTACGCTAGGACGTTGCAATTTTGTTTGCTACTTACCCAGACCTAAACGTTCCCCTCTGTGCTACAATTACCCCTGGGTCATGCCCTGGGATTGGGCTAGAGGTCAAAATGTATAATATGTCAAACTTGAGTACCGTTATGTCGATGCGGAGAGGTAGGAAATGCAGAACGCCACTTTTTGATGTTCACTTTTAACAGAAACCAACGAGCGGAACTAATTCGTACTGTTTCTCCGTTTTGTAGGGTAACTATTGAATGTTTTTTGCGTGGAAACAATGATTTATCATATTAAACAAATGTCTATATATTCGAGGCTGTGCAGGCATACATCGAAAACAGTAAAAGATTTTAAGACAGGTCCACTGGCACTGTAGCCTAACTTATAACTTATAATTAATTATGATTTATAATTATGATATTGTTCTGGCTTTGAATATAGTACATTTTAGTTAGTCTTGGAAAGATACATAAGATATAATATAGAATCTCTTGAAGCTGAATATAGAGTCCCTCAGCCGTCCAGGCTTTTGTGCTTTTGACCTATGCTCTCAACCCTCTGTAGATTCGGTATAATTAGAGTAATCCCCACCCGCTTATATGGATTATGACTATGAAATATTTCTAGTTAGCCTTTTGCTTCATTACGAAAACATGCCTATATATTTTTTACCCCCTTAAACCCCACTCTATATAGTAAAACTGGGTTTACAGGGGTATTCATTATTTTTCTTATTTCTGCTCAAAACATAGATTGTGGGTACTCGTTAGAACCTCAAAACATAGATTGTGGGTACTCGTTAGAACCTCAAAACATAGATTGTGGGTACTCGTTAGAACCGCCTCGTCGAGGCGGTTCTAACGAGTACTCACAATCTATGTTTTGAGCAGAATCCTGAAAAATATCAGAAGTTTTTATTTGAAAATTTTCATTTTTTGGTGGAAAAATTTTCAGTATATTTGAATAAACATGTTTTCGTAATGATAACATTCTATGCTAATCTGTTGTAACTATTCATGATTTCCGTCTCTTATATAACCGTCTGCTCACCCTATAAATATGTTTTGGCCACAAATGTTCACAATAGATATTGCATGTATTAGGAAATGAACTAAATAAGCAGTATGCTTATGTGTGTATGTATGACTGCATTGTGATTTCGATGAAATATAATATGTTTAAACCAAAACCGCAGTTTATAAAAGGGGGAATTTTTAGTATATGACCCTCCAATGAAAACAGCGTTTTAAAACTTCCTTATTTATTTTCGTGCTGTTGGCACAATACAAGAGTGCATTCATTTAAATCTGCATTCACGCATACAAAAGCGAATAAAATGAATATTATCAAATCAGTTTAGGCCAATGAAGAGAAACGCGGACAATGAAGGCCCGTATGAAACTACATGGGTATGCAGACTGAAATGGGCTTTTGTCACGTATGCGATAAAAGTTTTTTTTGCATTACATGTCCCATGTGCCTCAGGGTAAAATTTTCAGCAGACGACGTATTGAACTATTTTTTCTTGTTGTTCCCAGAAAACAGGACTTGACATTTGACTAAGAAACTATATCAATTTGTCGTCTGCTGAACTAACCCAGAGAGTGATAAACGTTAATGCATACTTGAGCCGCAACGTGAGAGAATGTACCATCTGAATGTGCGCCCAACGAAGACACAAATCAGCCTGCACACAATCGCGGTAAGATTGGGGTCTTCTTAGTCCCCATTAAGAAATTTTGTATCCTTGACTAATCAAAATGCGTCCAGTGAAGATTCTGATCAGGCTGTGCGTCCGTATTTACCGTATGTACCTATTTACCTTAAGTATTCGGACAGACATGCCTGGGCTAACAGTGTAGACCCAAAGTTTTCAATATTTGACATTTATCCAGCTATTTTCACACACATAAATAGATACACGTATTTAACCTAAGTTGTCAGATATGCAGGCCTTAGCAAACAGTTGACCTAGATCAGACGCCGCGTTTTGCACCTCACCTAGTAGGGTTTTAGACACATCATCAGGTTGTCCGATGGGTTTGTTCACATTTATAGAGTTAACCCATTTTAGTTTGGAGACAGCGTGGGGATTTGCGATGGAAGTTTTTCTTTCTTTCTTTCGTTCTTTCTTTCTTTCCTACGAAATTAATCGAATTTAGTGTAAGAACGAACTGACCAAAACGAAGACGAATTGACCAAGATGAGTACGAGTTGACCAAATGAGGACGAATTGACCGAAGAAAATATTGTTGAGTACGGATTGAAGGAAAAATGAGAACGAGTTGACCAAACTGAGAGCGAATTGACTTAAGTACGAATTGACTTCGTACCGTGTAAAACACCAAATATTTTTACCTGTTTGTGAAGATGAGTAGGCTGGTCAGGACTCATTGCCGTTCGCATCTGGGCTAGATCGGTTTTTGCTTGTCTTCTCAAGTATAATAAATGTTCATATTTTTTTCTAAAGACACATTCATTTTTGTATGTGTTTTTTGTTGTTACATTAATCAATGCACAGTTGCAATTTTCTGATATTTTATCCGCATACATTATTTTTTTTTTTACAATGTTAATATGATACGGTCGTGCGTTAAGGAATTTTTTGCCAGTGCGCAAAGTGAATACCCATTGGCTGACCTACCGCTTACGTGAGCGAACAGCATAGGTTCTGGCGAGACTGCATGGATGCGCAGGCTCGCCTGAATCTTTACTGTTTGCATATTCTATAACGGCTCTTTTCCTATGACGCGGCTTATATAATCTGGGATCCATATGCTATCTGTAAGCTGCTAACGAAGGCCGTATCAGATTGCTAGAAATGCTTACTCTGATCTGGGCCTGTGTTGCTAGCTCAATGCCTGACGACATTATCCCCACATTTTGTACCATTATTAATGAAAATTGCTTTGAAAACAATGTTTAAGGGGATGTAATACACTTAACAAGGGAGACCACTTCTGTGACTTCTTCTTTCCCTTTCCAGCAAGGCAAGCCGATTCTGAAAAAGGATTCTAATCTAAAAAAAAAGAACAAAAATCTCAAGAGAAACATTGTTTTGTTTTTGTTTTTGTTTTTCTTTTAAGAGTTGACCGCTTTTCAGAAGGGAGGCAAAATGATCTTGAAAGAGTTGCCTCCCCTGAAAGTGTATCTATTCCTCTTAACTATCAAGTTGTCAACCAGTTTATAATAAGGATTGTACACTGAGGCTATGCAGGATTTGCAGGTGTACTTTGTCTGGTATTGTAAGCAGTTGGTTTTCTTTGATATCTTAATTTGTCCTGATAGAACTGCCTTTTGTACAATTTAAGTAAAATTCTAGAGTGTCTTATGTACATGTATACATATTTTAATTTAGATTATTATGTTCAACAGTGACTGCCATAATTCAAGACCCAGCAGCATTTTATTAATTTGCCACAATTGTGTTGGTCGAGGGCAACTTCAAAACGGCATTTACACTTCGATAATCCACTGAGGACGAATCCTGGAACTATTTTCTTTGCGTATATTTCAATAATTATTAATTAACACGTTTCGTATTGTCTTAATTCGTAAAATGGTTTATTCTTTCGTTTTAGAATAAACGCCTTTCAAGAATCAAACCAATATCAATTACGACAATATCTTACATCAAATTTATCCATTCTCGATAACATTTGGTAAATATGTCGATGAGGTGCAAAGAAGGGGGAGGGGAATTCATAAGGGAACTAGATACACTTGATAGATTTTCCGCCATTTTAACAGAGGAGATAAATGAGACATCCTGTTTGCTTTCCCGCTCATCAAGCCTCTTCTGAAAAGTCTACTCTCAAAGGAAAACCATTGCCCCCCCCCCCACCCCCCCACCCCCCCCACCCCTTGGAAGCAAATCCTTTCCTTTTAGAGTACCCCTTTTTCAGGAGAAAGGCAAAAGCAATTTTGACAAATTTGTCTCCTCAGTCTTCTCCCTAGAAAGTGTATCGATTCCCATTAATATGGAAGCAAACAGCAATCGTCCCTATTTAACCCATTTATGCTGAGTGGACTCTCCAACAACATTTTGGACTGGTCCATTTCCAATAGAAGGGGTTTATGTGCCAAAGACTCAATGTGAGCTATTGTGATCATTCAGCGTCCGTCGTTGTTGTCGTCCGTCTGTCCGTACGTCCACAATTTTTAAACACAATCGCCTCCAAAACCACTGGGCCAATTTTAACCAAATTTCACAGGATTGATCCTTTGGTAAAACTGATTGAAAATTGTTCAAAGATTTGGATTTGGAATCCATGCAGGATTTTGGTTGCCATGGCAGACAAAAGAAAAGAAAAAACTTTATAAACCTTCTTGTCAGAAACCACTGAACAAATTTCAATATAATTTGGCAGAAATGTTTCGTTGGTGGTCCTCTACCAAGATTGTTCAAGCCATTGTTTCGTCCAAAAACATGGCCGTCAGGGAGGCGGGGCTTATTTTCCCTACATAACTATATAGAAAACATGAAAAAATCTTCTTGTCAAAAACCACTAGACCGATTTCAATATAATTTTACAGAAATTTTATTTGGTGACCCTCTACAAGGATTGTTCAAGTCATTATGATTCGTAAAAAACATGGCCGCCTAGGGGCGGGCTTATTTTCCTTATATATCTATATAGAAAACTTTAAAAAATCTTCTTGTTAGAAACCACTGGACCAATTTCAATATTATTTTACAGAAATGTTCATTTGTGACCCTCTACCAAGAGTGCTCAAGCTGTCATGATTCGTCAAAAATCATGGCCGCTAGGGGGTGGGGCTTATTTTCCCTATATATCAATATAGCAATATCCTCCCTTTTGTCTTTACTAAAATCCCTTAAGGTCGTGTGATAATATTAAGGCCACTTCTACGACTGATATTATCAGCCCTAGAAGTAGCAATAGTATGAACCACTTATCAGTTGTGGGAACTGATAATCTGACCTTATTATCAATTCCAGGTTTTTTTTTTTTTTTTTTTTTTTTTTTTTATCAATGCTCTTCATGTTTTTGTATGATTGTTTTTGTTTTCTTTTTTTTATATTCTGTAACTTCAATTCACATTCAAAAATTGAGATCCATATTGTTTAACATTTTTTCCGTCACTATTCGTACAACTGTAAATGTTAAGGAGAAGAACTAAATAAGTAGTCATACTTTCGTTCTGATCCTATTTCTTATGTGCTACAATATATACTGTTATGTAATATTTGGAAAAAATAAAATATGTTTAAACCAAATATAGAAAACTTTTGAAAGCTTCTTGTAAGAAACCACAGGACCGATTTCAATATAATTTAACAGAAATGTTTTTTGGTGACACTCTACCAAGATAGTCAAGCCATTGTGATTCGTCAAAAACATGACCACCAGGGAGCGCGGCTCATTTTTCCTGTACATCTGTATAGGAAGCTTGAAAAATCTTCTTGTCAGAAACCACTGGACGGATATCAACATAACTTGGCAGAAACGTTTCTTAAGTGACCCTCTACCAAGACTGTTCAAGCTGTGACGATTTCGTCAAAAAACATTGCCGCCGGGGGCTGGTGGGGAAGCGGGGCTTATTTTCCCTATATATCTATATAGAAAACTTTAAAAATCTTCTTTCCCGAAACTATTGGACCGATATCAATATAATTCATCAGAAATGTTCCTTTGTTGACCTTGTACCAAGATTGTTCAAGCCATGATTATTAATAGTTAAATATCATGGCTTCCAGGGACGGGACTTATTTTCTCTATATTTGTATATAGAAAAATTTAAAACTACTAAACCAGTATGAATGTAATTTATTAGAACTGTTTTTTGATGACCCTCTACCAAGAGTGTTCAAGCCATCACGATGCGTCAAACAACATGGACCCAATCGAAGGGCCGGGGGTGGGGAGGGGGGGGGGGGACCTTATTTCACCCTTTAATATCTTTATAGAAAGTTTGAAGATCAGATTTAAAAAAAAAAAAAAAAAAAAAAGAAAACAACATGAGGCACTGCTTGCCATATATGGCATTGCTACTCCATTTTATAGGACACTTACGTCACTCTTGAACATACAATTTATACGAAAATCTTATGGCAGTGAACTTGGTTGAAACTTCAATAGTAATCATGCAAATCTGTTTGCTCAGGTGAGCGATATAGGACCATCATGGTGGCTTGAACAATCTTGGTAGAGGTCCACTAAAGGAACATTTCTGATGAATTACATTGAAATTGTTCCAGTGGTATCTGACAATAACATTTTAAAAGTTTTTTTTTTTTTTTTTTTTGTTTTTTTTTTGTTATAGATATATAGGTAAAACGAGCCCTGCCCCTGGCGGCCATGTTTTTGATAAATCATGACGGCTTGAACAATTTTGGTAGAGGGTCACCAAAGGAACATTTCTGCCAAGTATTATTAAAATCGGTCAAGTGTCTTTTTCCAAGAAGATTTTTTAAGCGTTCTATATACTAGATATATAGGGAAAATAAGTCCCAGCCCCTGTCGACCATGTTTTTTTTTTGACATCATCACAGTGGCTTGAACAACAGCAGTATTTCTGCCAAAGTATACTGAAATCGTTTCTAATAATCTTGGTAGATGGTCAGCAAGAAAACATTTCCGCCAAGTTATATTGAAATCGGCCAGTGGATTCTGACAAGAAGATTTCTTAATTTTTTTTATATAGATATTAAGAGAAAATAAGCCCCTCCCCCTAGTGGCCATGTTTTTTGACAAATTATGACGACTTGAAGAATCTTAGTAGAGGGTTACCAAGAAAACATTTTTGCCAAGTTATATTGAAATCCGTTCAGTGGTTCCTAACAAAAAAACTTTTAAAGTTTTCTGTATTAATATATAAGGAAAATAAGCCCCGCCCCTCCGGCAGTCATGTTTTTTAATAAAAACAAGAAGAGTATATAGATATATAGGGAAAAGAAGCCCCACCCCTTAGCGACCATGTTTTTTGACGAATTATGACGGCTTGAATTGTGTGTATTTTTAGCTCACCTGAGCTATGCTCAGGTTGAGCTATTGTGATCACTTTTTGTCCGTCGTCCGTCCGTCCGTACGTCCGTCCGTTAACATTTTTAAACGACTTCTCCTCTGAGGCCCCTGAGCCAATTTTGCTCAAATTTCATATGAAGCCTCCTTAGGTTGGGAGAACGAAAAATTGCTAAAATGGTCGCGGTCTATTGACCAAGATGGCCGCCATGTCCATATATGTTAAAAACCTTTAAAAATCTTCTTCTCCAGAACCGAGGATGCCTTGGGGCTGAATCATTGCATACATCATTGGAGATGGGAGATCTATCAAAATTGCTCAAATTTTACGTGGCATCTCCTTGGGGCAGGAGAACGAAAGATTGCTAAAATGGACATGGTCCATTGATCAAAATGGCTGCCATGCCCATATATGTTAAAAACAATTAAAAAGCTTCTTCTCCAGAAGCAAATAAGCCCAGGGCCCTACTCTTTGCACAAATAGGACAGGAGATCTACCAAAAATGCTAAAATGATAGTCCTATGTTGACGTTTGACCTTTTTATGGCAAAGTCAAATTTGCCTCCTAATGCATTTGTATGGGCCCTATACATTTATATTGGAAGTATTGAGGTGACTTGTAGATCAACAGTTGCTAAAATCGTCCGTTGGAAATCTAAGATGGCCGCCACCTTGTTTATGATTATTATATTTCCCAGCCATTGTGCTGTTTACATGTATAAAATCATGATTCTTCAGAACCCACCTAGCCAATTTCCACCAAATTACACATTTATCCTACTGTTGAAAGGTGATTGGTAGTTTATTCAAATGATCATGCTCCATTGATTGTCAGGCCCAAATAATATTCTTCTTCAAAACTAAGAACTGCTCAAATGATGATCTTTTCATTAGTTGCGATGATAGGACTGGAAAATGTTGCATAACATCTGCATATCTGCAGTGGCTATGTCACTCAGGTGAGCGAGCCGTGGCCCTCTTGTTTATTATAACCATGCTTTACATACATTTCTGTACTTAATGCAAACAGTGTAGACCCTGATCCGGATCTACACTGTTTGTCGATGTCCCTTTTTATGGGATGCTAGGCAAAAATAGGTTAAACATGAAATAAGAAAACATTTCTCGTTTTTTTTTTCTTTTTTTTTATTTGTTTTTTTTTTTCATTGACTATAAATCACATAACAATTCAAAAATATTTAATTATATCATTCTGATTTACAATTATGTGAGTTTCTTATTTCCAGTACTGCAAGATTTACCACTCTGTATAGTAAATCATCAGATGAAAAATAGTGATTATTTTCTTATTCTTCACAGAAAATAAGACTTGACATTTGAATGAAATAAGAAGTCTAATTTTCTGTGAAAACTAAGAGAACTTTCTTAAACAGTGTCTTTTTTACTCTTATTATTTTATTTTATATAGCAGGTTTAAGTGTAAGCTTCTGATTTTGGACCTCTCTAATGTGACTGCACAAAGTTAGACTCCGCCTTTTTCATTTGGCGGTTCAATAAACAAAATACACACCAGTCAAATCTCGATAATTTGAATAGCAGGGATCGCAAGATTTCATTCGAATTACAGGTATTTTGAATGTTTGAAATCGGTAATTTTCGAAGATGTTCTGAATTTTGTCTTCGTCACAGTTGTTTGACCGGATCGGTATTTCAGTGACATATTACATAAAAACTGTTTTAGCATTAAAAATGATGAGCAACGCAAAAAAAAAATCCAATCTCATCTTTATTTATGCTTGACAGATCCACGCCAGCAGAAAAATAACTTACGATTTATACCCGTCAACAGCGATGAAAACGAAAGTTAAATGTAAAGCAATTATTATTATTATTATTTTTTTTTTTTTTTTTTTTTTTTTTTTTTTGGCTTGCGAACTAATTTACCAATACAAATACGGCGCAAAAATGACTAACGTATGCAGTTGGCGAGGATCTCTAACCAACTGCTACAGAACAGGCTGCTACAGATCTGAGACAATCACACGTTTAGTCAATTGTGTATCACATTTTGCTTTTTCTAGTTTCACTCTCAACAGTTTTTTTTTTTTTTTTTTTTTTGGCGGGGGGGGGGGGGGGGGGGGGGGATTCTCGGAAAGATGGTCTATCTTCAGTTTTCAGAATCATTTTTTGACGTAACCACACACTGCATACAGATCAAACGTATTTACAAAATATAGGTAAATCTTCCATTTAACTTTATAATGTTTTAATTTTTTGTCACTTGAAAACAGAACAGAAAAGAACACAAATCCATTTGGTAATAAATCTCAGGTCACACGCAGGTGGCATATGAGTAAAAAAAGTAAAAACAAGAAAAACATACATATAGGCATCTGGATGACGTGCATAACATACATAGACTCTATTTATTTTGTTGATAATTTCCGTATACGTTTAGCAATATACGGACTGGGATTTTCAGACATACGGGCAACGGAGTGCGCAGTACACTAACAAAACTCGTTTAGTGCTGAAAAATAATTATGGCAACGTTGCTTTGTACAGGGCATAGACAGACCAAACCCTGCCGTCGCCCCTGTCCCTCACTTTAATATCTACGCCCAGACAAACAAAGTATTATTATCAACGAGGTGTATCAATCCGGTATCAATTACTTGTTTACATTAAACCTAAAACAATATGCCTGTGCCGCACCTGCGCCTCGCAAAGAAAACAAAAACATCGTGCGTGGCCTTGTTGTTGAGAATAGATTTCAGACAAACACCCTAATTCTCAACTTTATATTGTAAAACGCGGGTACAAGATGGGCAGGTGACAGAAATTATGAGAAAGTTCATGTTATGCCCTAATCAGACAGCATGGAAGGCCAAGGCTCATTTGAGTCTTCACTGAACGGTCAGAATGTTATTATAAGAGATTCTTGCACTGTGACTCTTCCTGAAGGTCAATATCACCAATATTAAATCAAGCACGCTATGGGCTAATTCAACAGATGACACATTGGTGATATTTTGCTTACTTTTCCCAGAAAATAGACTCTGACATTTCATGCACATTGTCTCCTAAGGAAACAACATGTACAAAATGTCAAAACCTGTTTTCTGGTGAAATAAGAACACTTATTAAAAAATGCCTGCTGTAATTTTTACCCAGCATGCTAAGCGTTTAATAACCGTCACCATTTGTGCTATCGTAAGTATTTGGTCATTAATTCCTTGCCATACATGATCTTATATTTTAATCAGATCATCTGATTATTTGGAGATGTGTCTACAGACTGCTGGGAGAGTGGCAAACAGTATAAACCCTGATTAGACGCTGTCTAATATTGTCTTCTCTGCTTGCTTAGGTCTGTCTTAGGGTCCTGATATGGTTTACTGATTTATAAATAATAATGGCCATTTTTATACTGCTTAGAGAAAAATGGTTAAAAAAAATACTGATTAGAAAAAAGTGAGCTTTAAAGATAAAGACAAATCTGAAATTGCCAAGAATAGCAGAAAAAAAAAATAAATAAATAAATAATGAGAAATAAAAATATCGAAGCACTGACATCACTGGTGGGTCGATAGTATCTGAGTGTAGGCTGAGGAAATTGTCCTGAATGGAGACTTACGATTGTTTCATTTAACCCTTAACTTCCTGCAATTTAAGCAAACAGTGCAGACCCTGATCAGACTCCGCATTCTGCGACGTCTGATCTGGGTCTGCACTGTTTGATAATGTTCCAAACTGTCAAAGTCCAGGTTTTACAGATAATCGTAAATTCTCTATCAACAGCACTCTGACTCACTGACAAGAATGGCGCGGCTATAAATAATCGTTAAACTTAATGAAATTTTGGCATTTGTATACAATCGACCCAATAACGAATAAGCAAAATTAAGAAAGAAAGAAAGAAATATGATAAACCCTTAAAGCAGATTGCATTCTATTTTTTTTTTATTTATTTTTGTTTTATTTTATTTTATTATTTAGAGAAAATAAGTATTGACATTATATATGAACCTTCTGCCTGGCAGACGATTCCCGTGAAATGTCAAGAATTAATTTATTTGAACAAAAAAAATGAATATATATATATAACGAATAATGGATCTTTAAAACACAGTAAGCTAATGTTAAAGAAAGAGAATAGTGGAGTAATATTTAACTGATTGTAGAATTTCATACCACCCCCATCAGGATCCTCCTATATGTCCGAGTACTTAGGGTAATACAGTTTACAGAAATATTAAAAGTAAAAACAATGCATTGCAAAATAATACCACTTAGCAGACTGGGTAGAAATTAAAAACATTTTGAAATATTTTTTTTTAGTTTCCCCGGAAAACATGCTTTGAAATGCAAATCCTATTTTCTGGGAAAAATTAGAAAAAAAAATGTATTTTAAAAAAAGTCGGCCGTTGAAACTTTTCCCAGCGTACTACGCGTTAAAATGTGTAATAAAAGACCCATCCCCTGTTAAATGTATACGTTTCTTTGTATTTTGTAGTTTCAAAATCGCTTTTTCTTTCCGTGAGAAGCCACCTCTCATTTTCTGTGTTGGCAGTTTCTAAAGCCCCCGTTTTCAGTGAGTGACACTCCCTAAGCCCCCTATTTTAAACCCTAGGCGGTATATACAAGGACCGCGCCATGCGAAAACGTGATTTCAGACATATGCGGACAGCGGAGTCCCGGATCAGCCTGTGCATCCACGCAGTCTGATCAGGACTTTTGATGTCAGCTAACAGAATCATTGCACATTATAGAATGCATCAATGGAGAGCAAATGTCCTAGTGAGACTTTGTACATGCCTGGGATGAATCTATGCATTTTGTGCATGTTCAAGGATATCTTTTCGCTTGGCCCATACAACGTTGCCTTATGAAAACATGCCTATTCAAATACATAGAAAATTTCACCTCCGAAAAACTGAAAATTTTCAAATAAAAAACTCTGACATTTTTCACATTTCTGCTAAAAACATAGATTGTGGGTACTCGTTAGAACCGCTTTGTTGAGGCGGTTCTAACGAGTACCCACAATCTATGTTTTCGAGAAAAAAATAAGAAAACTAATGTACACCACTGTATACCCTAGTAAAGCCGTTTTACTATATTACTGTGGGGTTTAAGGGGTCAAAATTATATATGCATGTTTTCGTGATGTACATTCATATTTATAACTGTTTCACACCATGATCCGACAGCGCTAGAAATATTACACTGACAGGAGCTAAAAGCGTGTCAGGTTCCCGGATTTGGAAGGTCAATATGATAATTACCTTAAACTAAATCGGGACATGTAAGACGATATCTATGTCTCCGCAAAATGTAAACAACATTTACATACAGCAAAAATTATTTTTACAAAGGCGAATCATGGACGCATGAATTCATGTTTTACAAACTTTTAGTATATCAAAAGTACAAGTTACTCGCAAACGTTTTACCTTGGATCCCTGCTCCAGTTGGCGTTCGTCATTAAGTACAGAGATCCAGGGCAAAACACAATGGAGAACACTTTGTACTTCCGGCCCGGAGGTTATAAAAAAATTTTCATGTTCAACATAGCTGGGCGTGAAAATTTCTCCGCTAATAAATATGAAACTGCCAACAATAGTTGGCATTTTCATATTTATTAGCAGAGAAATATTCATGCCCAGCTATTTTTTTTTTTTTTTTTTTTTCAAGAAAGAATTTGCAAATGTTAGTAATTTGAGATTTATTTGCAGGACAAATTTCATGCTCAGCTGAGTTGAGCATGAAAATACTTTTATAACCTCGGGGCCTGAACGCAGCCCTGGCTGCTCAGTAAAGCGAAAAACAAGCGAGTGTTTTTTTAAAAACTATTTTGCATCGTCTGAACGATTATTGTAAATCACCGGGTCGCACGTGGCCTTCGATTAGAGTTTACCTGTTATTTTCGTAGACGAGACTTGATGATAAATAGAATAAACTGTATCTATAATTATTAAGGTAGAAACAAATTAACTATATCAACGCTATAAACATTCCCATATTTTTTGCTACAAACAAGCATACATAAACTTTATTCCCGTAGGCCGCCATCTTTATTGTGCCAAAAGACAGCTTGAGAGTAGTTTGGGGATGTTCGCTTCCGTTCGCTACCGTCCGCCGAAAACTATCGCAACTGAACGGAAAGTTTGCTTTTGGTTTGTCAAAAACCGCAAATGTTTCGGTTAACTGAACGCAGCCCTGGTGTCCAAAACTAACATGTTACATGTACCAGTAAACACAACATCGAAACACAGACGGATGTGATACACTTTCAGGGGAGACAATTCTATCAAAATTGCTTTGTTCCCCCCCCCCCCCCCAAAAAAAAAAATGGGTCAACTCTATAAGAGGAAGCAAAGTCTTTCCTGATAGAGGTGATTCCTTTTCTGAATTGGCATGGCGTGCAATAAAGCCAAGAGATAGAATAACAATTGTCCTTTTGTGGAAATGGCGGAAAATCTACCAAGTGTCGCCTTTTAAAAACCGGTTTTGACATAGGATTACTCCGAAAATATCGGCGAAAAAGGAATTGATTCTCAACGTCAGTAAACGCAACTTCGGACAGGTGAGCACTCGTGCGGTCTGGCCCCAAGGTTATAAAACATTTTTCATGCTGAACTCAGATGAGAATGAAATTTGTCCTGCTAATAAATTTCAAATAACTATCAACTGCAAATTATTTCTTACTAAACATAGTTGAGTAAGAAACTTTCTCTGCTAATAAATATGAAAATGTCTTTTCATATTTATTAGCAGAGAAAATTTCATGCTCAGCTGAGCATGAAAAAGGTTTTATAACCTCGAGTCTGATTAGAAACTTCACTGGGCGCATTCTGGATAGTCACACATACAAAGATTCTTCGTGCGGACAACAGAGCGCTACATACAGACAGAGCGCTACATCTTATTTCAGCATGTAATTCGCATACAAAGGCCTCATCAAGTAAACTGGGCCCAGTTGTTCAAAGCGTCGTTAGCTTAACGAGCTCGTTTAGGGTCATTTCCTTAACTGTTTTAGCGGATTCAATATACAATATTCTGATATTTTTTTGCTGAAAAAATGTGAGTAGCTTTTGCACTGCAAAAGCTACTCACATTTTTTCAGCAAACAATTCAGCATATTTGTGTATCACTCGATGTAAATTTTAACGGCTCGTCAACTAACGACGTCGTTAGCTTTGAACAACTGGGTCCTGGTGGTTTAGAGCATATCCAAACCAACTGTAGCCTCACCAAGATATTTCCTTTGCACTGATCCCTGCCGGCACACAACATTGAAACAGCATTGTTTGCCCGCTGGGATAGGTCTACAGTTCTAAAGATTATGTAAGTGAATCGTAATGACCTTGAGCAGATTGTACAGGTGTACAGGCTGATCAGAGCCGCCGTTGTCCACATCTGCAGCTTTTTGTTTTCTTCTTTTTTTTTTCTTTTTTTTTTTTTTTTTCAATTTCGGCGTAAATCCCAATAAGTTCTAGGGGTATATAGAATTTCAGGTAACTACTACGCAAAATTAACACGCCTATTCAAATATACAGAAAATTTTACCTCCAAAACGCTGAAAAATAAAATAAGATAAAATCTCTGATAGTTTTCATATGTCTGCTCAAAACATAGATTTTGGGTACTCGTTAGAACCGCCTCTGCGAGGCGGTCCTAACGAGTACCCACAATCTATGTTTTGAGCGGAAATAACAAAAAAAAAATAACGTATACCCCTGTTTTACTAAATAAAAGTGGGGTTTGAGGAGGGTCGAAATTATATAGGCATGTTTTCGTGATGCGCCCCCAGCATCACTCCCAGTGCTTTGGTTTGTTTTCCTCACTTTCTTCGCCGTAACTTATAATGGGTATTTTGGTTGATGCCACAGGGAAGTGAATCAGTGCTGATTTATTGCACTTTGTGGACTGATAAATCACAATACGTATACAAATAGATTGGCGCGTGCCAATAAACATTCACTTAAAAGATAAAAATTAAGTTCGTTTAGCATTCATCCTGCTGAATGAGCATGCTGATCTTTGTTTTCGCTTTTCGCACATAGCGAATACTGAGACTTCAATCCAGTACTTGATTTGTTTTTTTACTTGTTTATTTTATTTACTTTTTTTTTTAATTATCACACGAAACAAAAAAAAAAAAAAAAAAAAAAAAAATTTATTCTTATCTATCAGACTGTGCTGCATAAATACGCAGAATGAGTCTTCAACCCAGTATTTTTTTAAACTAATCAACAGAAAAATAAATTGTTCCAATCTATCTGCAATGTGCTGCCTGAAGGCGCAGGTTGATCTTAGTCTTCGCTGTTTGTACATGACAAATACAGGAACTTTAACTAGTAGTCTTATACTTTTATTTAATTCTATTTTTATTTATGTACATTTTTTTTCAAATTATCAAACGGAATAAAATGATTTATTATATGTCCCTAAAACACGTTTCTGCATGACTCTGACCAAACTTTATGTAACATTAGATTAAAAAATAATAATAATAATAAATAAAAATAGCTGCAAGTTATGCAAAAATAGAGAAGATGGGTAGGATGCTGAAAGCACATTATGTGCCAGCCTACACCTTATGTTTCACACAGTGAAAGTCCGTGTCCCTATAACGATACGGATCCAATTAAGTATAGTCTTTTTAAAGTTAGAAGATATTAGAAGATATTAGTTAGATCATGGGAAAATGTGACATCATAACAATTTTGTAACACGGATTCACCCAAGGAATTTGTGGAAAAAAAAGAAGAATCGGAGAGCTGCGCAACACCAGGTGACAATATCTATTTTTACAGTGTCCGAACTAAATCCCGCGGAATAAATCTACACGGTAAGACAAAAGAAAACACGATGTTACTGATTCATGACATGCTTTAGAAACACATCTAGAAACAGGTCATTACCTAGAGCTGTGTCACATTACACAAACGCGTCCATACCCAGCTGAAAGCCAGTTGGAAAGGGAAAATATCAAGCATACAGCAAATGGTAATGATGCTGTAATACTTGCCATCACAAAAACACGCCTATATAATTTTGACCCTCTTAAACCCCACTCTTATATAGTAAAACTGGGGTTTACAGGGGTATACATTCTTTTTCTTATTTCTGCTCAAAACATAGATTGTGGTACTCGTTAGAACCGCCTCGTCGAGGCGGTTCTAACGAGTACCCACAATCTATGTTTTGAGCAGTAATATGAAAAATATCGGAGATTTTTTATCTGAAAATTTTCGGTTTTTGGAGGTGACATTTTCTATATATTTGAATAGGCGTGTTTTCGTAATGCTGTTAGTCACCATTCGAGCGCCTGTGAACTTTCAGCTTTACTAGCACTAGCAAGAGATAAGGACAAGAGAATCGGTGAAACCAGAGTATGCTCCAGAAGATGCGCAGTAGTGGGAGGGCTATGCTAGTGAAAGAGTCAAATACTGCATCAAGTTTCATTTGATTCTCTTTTATACTTTCAGAGAGATATGCACCGGACAAATTTAATATTGCAAAACTAAAAAAAAAAAAAAAAAAAAAAAAAAAAATGGGAAGAGTAATAACTCCATAAATACTTATGATAGGGTTATGGTTCTTACATTCTGCACTTTCTCGTATAGCCTTCTATCACTATATCAAGTTTCATTTATTTATCTTTAATACCTTTAGAGATAAACTCCAGGCAATCTTACTATTGCAAAAATTAGGAAGCGAAATAACTCTGTAATTACTTGTAATAGAGTTATGGTTCTTGCACTCTGCACTTTGTCTGATATCCGTCACTGTATCAAGTTTCATTTAATTCCATTTTATACTTTCAGAGATATGCTCCGGACAAACTGTTGATTGCAAAAAATTAAGAAGGAAAGTAACTCCGTAAATACTGGTGACAGGGTTATGGTTCTTACATTCTGCAGTTTTCCTTATGGCCCTCTATCAGTGTATCAAGTTTCATTAAACTGCCTTCAACACTTTTAGAGATATGCTCCGGACAAAAGTGTGACTGACGGACGGACGGTCGAACGTACAGACAAAGCGGCGACTATATGCTCTACCTTCGGGGTGCATAAAAATGTTTTGACTATTTTTCTTCATTGAAGTGTCTATGCTCAGTGTCAAAAGTACAACCGACTGGCGCCACTCTTTCTACAATCGGGAGTGTTTCAGGGGTGCGGTTGGGTGGGAGGTTGGGGCGGGGTAAGGTGGGGCGGCGTGATTGGAATATATTTCTGACGCCTCCTTTTGCGTTGTGCTGCTTAATTCAAATGGCGGCCAGATTTTAATCCTGGAGAAAGCCTACAATCCACGGAGAGATTTTACCCCGCTTAGAGAGTGGTCCTATACTCCGCAAGGTAATAGCCGATTACTCTACAAGACAATGGCAAAAGTCTGAAAATGATTACGTCTGAAAAAGCATTTACAATAATGTGCAACATTGTAATGGTTTATTCCGAAGATATTGGATACATTTATATGGACCGAGTCCGATATCGCAACGTTTCGGTTTGTAAGCGCATGGGGCTAAAACAAGGCCTAGTAGGCCCTACATCAAGTTACATATAATCTGGAAGTGCTTCTCCAGATATTTCGACATGTTATCTCGCCTATGTAATCTGTACATTACAATAAAATAACGGACAATCAAATCATGACCGTTGCGGGCAAGAGTTCCTCGACGTCATGGGTTTGTCAGTAAAGGGTGGTGACTTTTAAACCAAAAACTACATACACTTCTTCAGAGGATGTAGAGCAAATATGCATAGATTCAAAATAACTCTAGGAGGAGTTGCAACCACAAGGTATCAGTTCCAATACTAATTGAACTTGGAAAAAAACTAAGTCAAAAAAATACAACAAGTTGATAAAAAATAATGGGAGGGTAACCCCAAGACCACACGCACATTTTCAAACCATGTGAAACAAGTATGCATAGTTTAAAAATGATGGATGGCAAAACGTAGGATGATTAGAACCCTCAAGGTATCTATTCTGATACTAATCGGACCTGAAAAACGTCGACAGATGGGAAAAAAAAAAGAAGATAACAAATTATTAGAGGATAACCTCAAAACCACATGCACATCTTCATACCATGACAAAAACAACTGCAAAGTTTCATAAAGTTTGGTATAAAACCGTAAGAGGAGTTGCGCCGGCAAACTACCGACATCGTCGTATCACGACTAAAACAATACAAAACAAAAATAAAATAAAATAAAATAAAATAAATAAATAAACAACGATAAAGACAGGATAACTACAAAACCACATGCACATCTTCAGACCATGTAGAATAAGTATGTATAGTTTCTAAATGATCAGTGGAAAAGTCTAGGAGGAGGTGCGCCCACAAGGTATCTAATCTAGTATTAATCGGACCTGGAAAACTAAGACGAAAAAGTGGAATAAGTAAATAAAAAATCATAGGAGAATAACTCAAAAACCACATGCACTTCCTCCGACTATGTAGAATAAGTGTGAATAGATTAAAACTGATCGGTGGAAAACTAGGAGGAGTTGCGCCCACAAGGTATCTATATTAATACTTATCATAACTGCAAAAGACTAAGCCGAAAAAGTAGAAAAACAAACTGATAGAAAATAAAGGGAGAGTAACCCAAAAACCACATGCACAACTAAAGATGATGTAGAACACGTACATAGAGTTTAAAAATGATCGGTGGAAAACTCTGGGAGGTGTTGCGCCCACAAGATATCTATTGTAATATTGTAATAGAAATCGAAACTGCAAAAACCTAAATCGAAAAAGTAGAATTAGTTAAAAAATGAATAAATAAATATGAAATAAATAAATAAAATAACGGGAGTGTAACCCCAAAACCACATGCACATCTACAGACCATGTAGAACAAGTGTACATAGTTTCAAAATTGATCGGTAGAAAACTCTAGGAGAAGTTGCGCCCACAATGTATCTTTGCTAATAGTAATCTGACTTAAAAACGTAAGTCGTAAAAGGGGAAAAAGTTAATAAAAAATAATGGGGGTGGAGATGTGGTAACCCTAAAACCAAATGCACGTTTTCAGACCATGACAAAAAGACTTGCAAAGTTTCAAAAAGATCGGTTAAAAACCGTAAGAGGAGTTGCGTTCACAAACTACCCATCTCATTGTGTCTACGGACGGACGAACCCATTTTGATAGTCGCCTTCGAATAATGTCGGGGGACAATAAAGTCCTGCAGTGAGCAGCCACAAGGCTGTCCGTCTCAATTGATAAACAAACTTTTCGTTTTCCTCCATTTGTGTACGGGTGTGCAACGTTTTATGGTTTATCGCATCAAAGTTAATACAAGTGGATTAAGATAAACAAAAGCATTTTTTTCACAGTCATCGTGCACTATTTAAGACAGTGATCACAGTGTACGGAACCCCTAAAGGGACATTTTCTTTCCAATATTTAGCGGAAAAAACAGTTTGTAGTTTAAACGAGATCTTTATGTTGAAAAAAAAACAAAAAAAAAAACGACATAAGTCGTTTAAACGACACATGTTGTTTTATTTTTTCCACATATTACATCGCTTAAACGACATAATTTTGTTTTTTATTTCCATGCTACTTTTATTGTTTTGATTTCTTTTCTGCCTGGTAGCATTCAAAATCCGCACACCAACAACAACAACAATATGCAATATACAGTTATGCAGCTTTAGACCCCAAACTCACTTTATATCCCTTATTCTTGCCCCAATATAGGTATTTCATTAGCATTTGTACCCCCTTTACAGAATACCTAAAGTTTACAGAATACCTAAAGTTCTGCACACTCCATTTCAAAAGTCTACGTAAGGGCCTGTATATAAGCCATATGGAAAAAAAGGTATCGCAAGGTGGTGGGGCCTAGGTCCAGGCCTAATCTGATCCACATTGGCACAGAAACAGTCGTATTAATTACTGAAATCAAAACTCAAGAATACCATATAAATCTGTATCTTCTTTTATCTATCTTTATTTTTTGATAAGCACAGCCCCACATTTGAGGGTCCGTGAGAATATTCATCTTTTTGGTGGTTTTCTCAAAATACTGAGAGTTAAATGAGAAACCACGGACCAACAATTCACCAGCTTGACAAACCACAGACTTATTATTTACGGACATGACAAAGCACGGACCGTTATTTAAATTACGGACGTCACTTACGATAAATGAAAAAAAAAAAAAAAAAAAAAAAAAAAAAACATAGGTGAATATCAATATCGGAATAACATGACGTTATGAATAACATGACGTTACATTGCCATAGATACCTATCTGTACGTTGAGTAATTTAATTGTACAGATTGTTGATACCCATCCTAATGATGTGGATCCGCACTTGATTTGTTTCTCAAAATCAACTGCGACGATGATGATGTCAACTTGTGTGATAGTGCAGGCGGTACTTACATTTCACGTGCCGCTGAAATGGCAATTGCAAACATGATGTTTAGTCCTATGCCGAAAATCTTTGTTACTCTTCACTTGAAATGCTCTATACAAACGAATACAAATGACTGTTTTTTTTTTTTTTTTTGTTTTGTTTTTTTAAATATGTAATCCTCAATAGAATTGATCCTATTGGCATAACATATACTGTCTCTAAAATGAGAGATCATCTTGATCATAGTTCCGAGGCGGTACTTTTAGCGTGGTACTTTTTGTCAATTGTTATCGATGTAGTGTTTCACTTTCTACTGTTTTACTTTAAACAATTATGTAGGTTTAAGATAATTCAATTAAGTTTCGGTAACAGAGTTGCCACCTTTTTGACAAAAAGTTTGCCAACTCTGCTTGCCATCTGTTCATTTTGTGGCTGCTTGATTTTTTGTTCAGTCTTTTCCTTTGGTGTTGAGGGCTAGATGTGGATCTGACTGTTTCAGTTTCTGTGTATACTTATTCACTTTGCTTAAAGTGACCAGAATTCCATCGTATTTTGTATCTGCCGCATGCCGAATTCTGGTTTTATGTTCACATACTCAAAATGCCAAAACGGTTTCATTCATAGTGACAAAATATCATCACACCGTCAACTTACAACAAGTCAAATTATCAAAACAAAAAAAAAAAAAAAAAAAAAAAAAACTACAAAAAAAAAAAAAAAAAAAAACTGACCATGTCATTGCTGCTACGGACCAATTGTCGGACTATAACTGATCGTACACGGACCAAGGACTTCATAGACGATCTGATTGCGATAACAAACCGATGAACGATGCACCAGTTACGGGCTAATTCCGGACTATTCACGGACCACGGACTACTCACGGACTAATTAGCGGTTAAGTTACCATATTTTGCAGTTAATACAGACTATTCACGGACCACGTACACGGAATTTTTATTGGTCCATAAGTCCGTGAATGGTTCGTTTTTTGTCAACAGGCAACCTCGAGCAGGCAACCTGTGTATTCCTGTTTGGAACACCCATCAGAAAATTCATGTTTGATTTTGAAGTTTTTTTTGTTTGTTTGTTTGTTTTTTGAACAGCGAAAATGTCCTTATCCAATAATGAGTAAATAAAATAATTGTCTATGGTTGACAGATAATTATTTCTATAGATGTAGATTGCCACCGAAACAATGACTATTTTCTGAACTTTTGGAATCAAAGGAAAGTAATCAACTAGAGATAAACCAAAACGGAGAATTACCGAAATCAGACGTAAAAGAAGTGAATGCAAACCACGGTTGGCAGAACACTCCTCGTCGGTGAAGTGAAATCAACGCCAGATTCATTGTAAATATGCCCGAATTTACTTAGGTACTTTTGTTATCCAGTTATTGCATTGAAGTACATAAAAATAGAGTAAAATCAGTAAAATACAACAAGGTTTTTAAATAATAACCGCCTCCAAAATCTTCCTACCCTGCCCACTCTTCCCCAATCTCCCGCCCCCTTTACCCCCGTCTCCCACACCCTTATCCCCGTATCTCCGCCCCCTGTCCATCCCCTCTTTTAGAGGAGATCCTTATTAAAAAGGAATCAAACAATTTTGGAAGAGTTGCCTCCCCTGCAAGTGTATAAGGTTCGCTAAAATAGCTGTACCGTTTAGCTATGTCGGCCAGTTGGGCGGCGGAATATACAAAAGGATTTTCTTAGAAACAGAGAAAAAATCTTGAACGCCCCAAATGGTTGGTAATGGTTGGTTTTTGGCATGTTCATTCTTTCCAGTAGTTTGCGATGAAAACCTATATTTATTAAACGCATACAGTCATTGGCTGGCTTTAGCTCGACCAATGACATTTGCTCTTTCAAACCAAACCAAGGCTATAGCATTTTAGGAGCACTCGATTCCGATCAGGTGTTGAAACTCAGTAACGCAGCGGTGCAACGGGTTAATCTAAATACTGAAAAAACTAACAATATGAAAGTTGGGTCAGCTCGCATTATGAAAGGAAATTCGACAGAGATTAGTATATCGAAACCACAATACACTGATTTCTGATTGATAGAAGTACATTTGCATAATAGCTTTCACTGTTGTTTTAAACGTCAGCCTGAAAATAGAAGATGACAAAATGCGGTATACATGTATTTGTTTTCTTAATTTTCACTGAAAATAGATCTTGGCCTCCTCGAAGTAAATGATTTAAAACAGTAAGCTTTTGATATTAGACGTATCCAGATTGCTCCAGATAACAGGAAGTACCCTGCATAACATTTACTTATTTCTCCTTAAATCACCTATATATGGTAACCATTAGAAATGCCTCAGCAAGGCACTTCTAATGAGTACCACAACATATATCTTTTTGGAGAAATAGAAAAAAAAATCCTTTCGTTTGACAAACTGGCTATATCTGGCGCTATGTATGTAGTTCAATATTTCTTTAATTTGTCCACGAAAACGTTCTTTAAGAGAAATGCCTCAATGAGTTTTGCGGGCATTTCTGCCAAGGGAGGTAACCTTTACCATTCTGGACTTAACTTGGCGATAGTTTTCATATGTTCCCCAGAAATCAGGATTTGACATTTCATGCACATTGTCTCCATTAATGACGATCTGCATGGTATGTCAAATTTTGTTTTCTGGAAAAAATAAGAAAAATATTTCAAATTTTCATCGTGTGAAGCATTGAAAGGATTAATGAAATGCAATCTTTCGGTAATGTTTTCAGGGAGAACTAAAAAAAAAATGTCTTCTGCATTCACATGTCAGGCTAGAAATTGTTTAGAACTATTAGTATTTTGTTGCTTTGGAGATAAAAAGAAGACAATAGTTTTAACATATTTAAAAGCTATGCAAAAAGATAGTCTTAGCGTTCATTAGAATTAACATTCTGCATAGCGCTTGATAAGGTGTTTTTTAAATCCAAAATTATTGATAATCCGAGGCTCCTCTAATTAGTACCCAAACATATGTTTTCATGGAGAAGTAAGAAAAATATTTACCCATACCCATTCTTATCTAGACATCACGAAAACACGCCTATATAATTTTGACCTCCTTAAACCCCACTTTTATATGGTAAAACTGGGGCTTACAGGGGTATACATTATTTTTCTTATTTCTGCTCAAAAACATAGATTGAGGGTACTCGTTAAAACCGCCTAGTCGACGCGGTTCTAACGAGTACCCACAATCTATGTGTTGAGCAAAAATATAAAAAAATATCAGAATTTTTTATCTGAAAATTTTCATTTTTTGATGGTAAAATTTTAAGTATATATGAATAGGCATGTTTTCGTAATGTCAGATTCTGAGAAGGTTCTACTGATAGCAATAATCAGTAGCTATAGGTAAGCTTTTGTCATCTAAACGTTATTGATATTTTATTCTTCCATAAAAATATAATGTTGTTCGTGCCAGCCTCGGTGGCTCAGCTGCATGCGAGTCCAGCTGATGACAGAAGGTAGTGGTGCCAAGTCGGCAACATTCTTCTATAGAGATTGACCATCAACTATTTTCTACGATCATTCTCTCTCTTCCTGATCTGTTATAAACCTATTCTGGTCTACTAGGGTACATTAAGATTAACATATTTTCACCTTTTAGGGCCTTAGACGATACTTTCCTGTTATATAGTTTTAGCCAGAAAAAAGGGCTGGATATTTTATTTACGCCTCCAAATGAAGGCGGTCATTAGATGGTAGTATTACAGCTTTTTTTATCTCTTTGAAATAGACGAGACATTTGCTTTTATATAATGCATGCTGTGTAAAAATTTCAACAGACAACAAATTTGTGACGAATGTTCTTATTTTCCCAACCAGACTGTAACATGACATTCCTCTTTAATTATCTCCTGAAGAGACAATTTGCATGGACTGCCAAATTATGTTGTTGAAAAAGTTAGAAAACATTCAACAGACATTCAACAGACAATTAACATTGAATTTTAAATCCAGCCGTGTGGGAAAAAAAAATAAATATTATCAATAATTTGTCTGCTAAATTGGCAGAGGAAGTGCTTGAGGCCAATTCTTTTGTTTGCTCAGATCTGAATTATCGCTGTTTACATATGGTGTAAGCAAAACACCAGATATTAGGCATATGCTGTAAGTACCCACCAACGGAAAAGGAGTGATTTTATTTCTACACGAAAACATATGCTGTGGGTACCCATTAGTAGCGCCTCAGTGAGGTGCTTTTAATGATTACCTACAACATTTCCCACCGAAGCCGGCCTCAGCACCATCTTGACTCGTGGCAATTATCTAAGGGTCAAGATCATGGAGAGAGTTTTCATGTTAAAAGCTTTTGGTTAAGGTATTTCCCGACATTATGCTGGATTTAATTCATATTTGTATGATGCTAGATATTGGTCCAAATATTTCATCAGCATGCCTATGACCTTAGGGTCAAGGTCTTAGATTTTAACACCATAGATGAGTTCTTTTTTGGACATCTCAAGCAAAAGGTGGCGTAACACTCAAGTATAATGGAACAGCTAAATACTTCGGAAATAGGATAGGAATAGGATACACGCTTGATACATTAATGCATATGAATAGATATATGAAATAAATCGTGAACTTTTTTCGGCCCGTTCACGGACGGCCGAATATACGATAGGAATTTGCTTAGAAACCGCGAAAACCTTGAACGCTTCAAATGCATTTGTAGGTCCGCAAACGTTCTTGTAAAGACTTTGTGCTTTGGTCCACTTTTCTCACATACAGCACTGATATTACGATTACTAATAAACTAAGACATGTCACCAGAATTCGGGCATGACGAAAGTTCACTGACTTTGTTAATAATTTGGGTTAGAGTCTGTTTCTGACCAAGTATCAGATCTAGAGCATTCATAACGTACTTCTTTAATAACAAACTACAAATATAACAATTATTTATACAACTCGTCTTGAATTCAGCAACGACAGTCATATGCCATACGGGACGTTTCTAGCTTTTTAAAAGCTGTCCTTGTTTATGTATTAACAATACATATCAACGCATCCTAACTATTCGATTATTTCCGTAAATGTAAGATACATGTATGTCCACGCTGGCGGAATTAATCGGGTAGACAAAACGAACGCTGCCGATACTAGCGACGTAACGTAAACAATAACGTCACGTGATACTTGCCTAACTACGCATAGTCACCAAAGTTTTGACGGTATGGTTTTCACAGCTTAAAAAGAAAAAAAAGAAAAACTGGAAAAAAATAAGGAAAAAGAAGAATGGCGTGGGGAGAGAGAATTCGTAGATTAATTTGTTGTACAACGTGCACAACCGTAGATGAAAGGGTAAGATTACTGATAGTAAAGTTCTTAAGAAATAAGAATAGCGCGTTCATATAGAACTGAACATTGACTGTAGAATCATTTAAGAGATTGACATTTATTCCATAATTTGAGAAAAGGTACTTCTGACACGCCCATGGAAGGCTGTCTATCTCTTCATACTGTGACACCCTTAACCAGGGAGTGGATATCCAGGAGGATTTCTAAGGAAGTTCGTTTAAATAATCTTACCGTTCTTACTCAATGTACTCGGATAGACTTGCCAGAGCAAACAGTATAGACCAAGATCAGATGCCATAAAACGCGGCGTCTGATCAGGGTCTACAATGTTTACTATTTTACACACATTAACAGGTAGTAATATGGACATATTGAAGAGAAGTATGTCCCAAATTTATAAATTTTTTCCAAAATTTCCCTTGCATTATGAAAACAAGCCTATTTAAATTTACTGAAAAATTTAACACCAAAAAACTGAAAGTTTTCAGATAAAAATTCTGATATTTTGTCATATTTCTACTCAAAACATAGATTGTGAGTATTCGTTAGAACCGTCACGCCAAAGCGGTTCTAACGAGTACCCACAATCTATGTTTTGAGCAGAAATAAAAAATAATGTATACTCCTGTAAGCCCCAGTTTTACTATATAAAAGCGGGGTTTAAGGGGGTCAGAATTACATAGGCATGTTTTCGTAATGGAAAGTGAAATTTCGAGTCAACCTCTCGGGCCGCCTCTGAGTTCGGTTCTTTCAACTGAGTATTACGCACAGGTCTTCCTAGATAGAAACCAGTATTAAGCAATGTGGATAAGATTTCTTGCTCAAGGACATTACACTTTTAGCTCGATGGAATCGAACGGTTAACCTGCTTACTCAAGTTAGTGGTAATTTGATCCGCGGTCTCACCAGTCTTCGTTGTCCGCATTGAAAAAAAAAAAAAAAAAAAAAAAAAAAAAAAGACTGGCTATCCAAAAGCATCTAGTGAGGAGTCTATTCAGACGGCACAAATGGAGTCCTTGCATTACCTACGTTATAAATTCTTTGACTGTAAAATTTAAAGGTTCAATGGAAAGCTAAACTTACTGTAAAATCAATAAACCATCTTGAGCAACTCTAATTTTATTTTCAATTTTAGTTTATCTGTAATTTTTATCTGATCAGTAAAGGTCTTGACCCAAACAACTTTAATGTTAGGACCATCGAAGTTTTAAGGTAAATAAACTTTAATTATTGTTTAAATTGGATATTTCCTTATCTTCCAATTTGTTAAAGTTTGAACACATTGTAAGTATGCTTTCAAATCACTCGTTTTGAAGTACTGCATATGTATGACTGTGCGGCAGTGCATGTTTGAGGATGCACATGCTTATCAAAGTCTCTCTCTCTCTCTCTCTCTTTGCTTTTTACCCCCATCTATCTCTCTCTCTCTCTCTCTCTCTCTCTCTCTCTCTCTCTCTCTTTGCGTTTTTACCTCATGCTGTGCTCATATATATTCATCAGGCAGTGAAGAAGCGCAATCAGCTTCGTCGTGCTGTAGGCAAAGACCCAATTCAGCAAGTAGGACCAAACATCTTGGATGTTAAATTGGTGCAAAGGCCTACAAGTCCTGTCGCGGGGCCCTCCAGGCAAAGCCCACTTTCCAGGAGCCCAGCAGAGAGCCTAGGGTCCAGACATAGCCCCGGGGAAGACATGGTATCTGGCGAGGAACCTGCAATGGAAGGGAAATGGGCCATTCCAAGGGCCGAGAGTGCCGCCAGTCGCCACAGTCACGAGGAAATAGGTTCGTATCTACAGTTAGAAATCACTAGATTTTTAAAGAGATTCGACTGAGTAAATTAGATGGTTCAACTTATTAAATTCTTTAAATTTTCAGTTGAATTTTATTACTGGTTCATTGTTCTACCCGCTGAATAGTGTTGCGGTGTAAAACAATTTCTCTCGAAAGTGTATTCATTGTCTGTAGAGGGAATTGATACACTTTCAGGGGCGGCAACTCTGTCCTAAAGTATTTGCCTCCCTTCTGAAAATAGGTCTACACTACAGGAAAAGAATCAGTATGAGGACATAGGCCCACTGGTCCACATTTACTATCATTAATGTCGTGATGCCGGCTCTTGTCCTCCAGGTTAATTGATGGATACATGTATTAAATCATCAAAAATATAGTCTTATACAGGTTACTACAATATATTAACAAAAAGAGATCAAAGTTCTTATTTTGAATGTACACTTTACTATATGTCACGAACCAAATCTTTCTCGGGGCGTTGAAATTTGAATCGATATGAAACCAACAATGAAGAAACACCATCACACACTTGCAAGAAACTATATACAGTCGAAAATTGTTCGAGACATAGCATAGGTAGTTCGTTCCACCGAGGGTTAATTATAGTGCCAGGTCAGGAAGCAAGCAATAATAATTTAGTTTGTTTTTTTTGTTGTTGTTGTTTTCTTTCTTTTTTTTAATTTCTACACATTAATTGTATGTTAAGTGTACTCATTAGAATTGCCTCGATGAGGCTATTCTAATGAATACACACAACATACAATTTCATGATAAAACAAGAAAACTCACTGAATATTTGTTTTCTTGAGCTATCGGAAGAATTTCGTAGGGACTCAAATACGAATTTGAATTAGCTATGGTAAACGAGCCATCGATGTTCGAGCTGTTTAGATTTGACTGTATGTACATAAAGGAACTGAAACTACGTTGTCAGTGTTATTTTTCATCAAAAGTATTCAATCCTCCTTAATCTTTCATTTAGATGAACAGTAAATATCCTTACCAGAGTCATCATTGCGTACATGTATAGGCCTGTGCATTTATATCCACTGTCCGCCCGTGTTATAAGCCCCTTCACACCCCCCCCCCCCGGCCCCCTCCACTTCCACGTCTAAATTTTACGTTGAACTTTTGTTTCATAGTGGAAGCCAGCGAGGAACCAAGACCGACTTCAAGGCCTGCTTCAAGCTCTTCAACGAAGAGTTACAAAAAAGCTAGATGCGAGTATTGACATTTCATTTTGCAACACGGCTTTTGTTAGTTAGTATGTGGATAAATTTGAATGGTAAAAAAATACACATGGCATATGTGCTGCCATTTTTGACAAGGGAGATGACTTCTGTGACTTTCTGTTTGTATCAATCCTCTTTTGTAAAGAGGAATGAAGGTGGGGGCGGTGGCGGTCTAATTTAAGATTTCCTTTTAGCTTCGACATTTTTTTCAAGACAGAACAAAAACAATTTTAACAGCAGAGTTGTCTCCCTTAAGAGCGTATCAGTTCCCCTTAAATGTCAGCCCGGCTCCATAATGTCTGAAAACACTTCAGCAACAAAGAATAAAGGAACCAGGATTTTACGGTGACTTAGTATACAATTTTAGAAACATTTTGGGAAAATGTAACTTTTCGGAGCAATTCAGAATATTAATTAACCGTTATAAAAGAATTTGCTATAGCCTGGATATTATGCGGCAGACTGCACGCCTAGGCATCAACCCAGTTATTGTTGCTGGCTATGCTTCACTCTTTAATCGCACGACGGCATTTCGGGCCTCGGACTCAATGGCTGCCTCTTATAAAACTTCAACCAGTTTGTTGGCGCTTGACGATATGTCTTAGGCTTGGTCTGCCGTGGTTCAACTATTGGTTTTCATCTACTCTGTCACACAGTGGAATTGGCCATGGGTGCTCATCTTTGTTTATCATAGTGATAAATTTGATTTTTATGTTTTCGCGTTGATGCATGGACTGAGTTGGGAGCCTTTATGCGAACTGATTTTTTATGTATTAAGTTGCATCGGGATTCAGGATGAAGATCTGGGCTTAAAAGTGCTTTAAATCCCCCGATGGTGTATTCTACGGACCGCTCTAAGGCGGTGGTCCCGATGTTGGTCTTACTCTTTGTTGCTTTGTGGTTTATTCTACGACGCGATTTGTTTTTATGTCTTGCTTTGTGCTATTTTGTTCTCTTGTGTTTTTTCAGTCCTTGTAACATTGCGATTATCTCGCTTGGGGAAGAGAGAGCTTATCTTAGTGCTTTTCGTACGTTTGTTCGATTTGCGCTTGTTTGGTTTTTTCTGTTTCCTCGTCCTCTTGGTGTCTGGGAAGGGCTGCGGTTTTTGATTGTGGCACTCTTTCTCTTACTTTTTTTTGCCCGATTGCGTCGCTTTTAATTTATGAGTTAGGCGACTAAAACACGGCGGATAAGTAATAAAAATCGCCACACTGCTTAGTCGGCCTTGTTTTTAGCCTGTGCACACTTGTAACAGCACGTTAACCGCCGGCTGGATCGGCTCGGTGAGAAAGGAATGCGCCTAGTAAGTTGAGAGACATGTCCTTAACAGTATTGACTGTGCCATAAAACTCCAAATCCAATAATAATAATAATAATAATAATAATAATACAGTGGAACCTCAATGGCTCGAATATCTTTGGGACCAGGGAAATTTGTTCGAGACATGGGTAGTTCGAGCCCCTGAGGGTTAATCATGGCACCAGTTCAGCAAGCAAATAGCGATAATTTAGGAAAATTTTTTCGATTTTCTACACAACGATTGTATGTTGAGTGTGCTTATAAGAATCGCCTCGATCAGGCGATTCTAATGAGTACACACAACATACAATTCCATGATAAAACAAATATTTGTTTTCTTGAGCTAATGGAAGAATTTTGTACGGACTGAAAAACGAGTTCGAATCATCCACGGTAAACGAGCCATCCGTGTTCGAACCATTTAGGTTATACTGAAATACTAATAATAAATCTAAATCAAAGGAACAACAACAACAACAACAAACAGCAACATAAACGAAGACTGTGCCACCTGCCGAAATACCATATAACATTAAAACGAATTGAACATGTTGGGTTCCTTCACCATTGCCATGTTTACGAGACACGCAAGGAAGACTTCGTGTTGCTATATTAGTTTATATTTACAAACAAGGTGAAATCAGTTAGTCGTCATTGTAAAGAAACGTAATATCTGCTTCTACACAGAGCATATACCATATAGATTTTGTCCCTTGTTGAATTGCAAACCCTCTCCTAGTAAACAAGCACATTATAAAGTGTACAGGATACAATCATACACTATTTCTCTTGCTCTCTAGGTAATTTCGGCAGACAACATGTGGTGATATTTATGTCCTGAACATCGAAGAAGTTGGAGGGGCATATTGCTTCTGTTTGTGTGTGCGTCCGTCCGTTACGCTTTTTGATGCATAGCATAACTTCTGAACCTTGCGTGCTATAGTTTTGATATTTCAAACATGGTTTCCTCATAAAAAAATAGCTGACACGTATTTTTCTTTTGTCAGGATTATGCTCCTTTCCGGAGTAATGGCTCTTTGAAAAAATATGGATGAAATCTTGTCAGCAAAATATCTCAAAATCTTTTGAAACTAGAGCCTTGACACCTGGTAAATAGATTGGTACTGATAAATAAATGACTCGATTTACTTTTGAAAAAGAAAAAGAAAAATATTTCATGAGTTATGGCCTTTTGGGCTTCTAACCTGCATGCTAGGGTTTTGAAATTTGATATATGGATTTCCCACGAAAAAATAGCTGACACGTATTTTCCCCTCATAATTATGCCCCTTTCCTGAGTTATAGCCCATTGAAAAAATATGGATGAAGTATTGTCTCCAAAACTATTAAAGCTTGAGCCTTGAATCCTGGTGAATATATTGGTATTGATAAGTAAATGACCTATAAATATTTCATGAGTTATGACCCATTGAAACTTTGGGCATTTTTACATTGCATGCTTTTTGATGGATAGTATAGTTTTTTTTAAACCATACATATTTGAATTCCTCGTGAAAAACTAGCTGACACATTTTTTTTCTCATCCAGATTATGCCCCTTCCTGATTTTTTTTTAATCTGTAAATTTTATTCCTTTTTTAACCCCGCTACAATTTTTCAGACCCGGGTCATATCAACAAGAGGGTTCTCCAGTATTTTCTTTCTTTCATCTTTCAAATATCATGTGTATTACCCTCTCATTCTCTTTCACCCTGACAGTCTGGGGTCTGTCAAAACATGTATATGTATAATTAGTATTTTATGTTTATGAATTATGTGGCAGTACACCTTTCTCTCTACAATCATACCGTCTGCAAACCACCGTAAAACTCCCAAGATTTTGGAATTTTGTTTAAATTTACTGTTACAGTAGTTACCTGAAGAAGAGGAAAACAGTTCAGACCGACGTCAGACTTCTCTTTTCAGACTAATCTTGAACTGCACTATTATCCCATGTATATCCGTTGAAAGCTTGGGATTTTTGATAGCTTATTAAACATACGATGTTATGACCCTTTAAAAAATATGGATGGAATCTTGTCGGCTAAATATCTCCAAAACCATTCAAGGTAGAGCCTTGAAATCCGATAAATAGATTGGTAATAGTAAGTGGATGACCTGATTTACTTTAAAATAAATTCTGAAAAACACTTCGTGAGTTATAGACCTTTTTATCTTTCGGCATTTTAAATTGAATACTTTTTAATGCATAGCATAACTTTTGAACCGTGTATGTTTTGGATTTAAAATTTCATATATGGATTCCTTATAAAAAAAAATAAGCAACATTTTTTTTTTTTTTTTTTTTTTTTTTTTTTTATCGGGATTATGCCCCTTTCCTGAGTTACGACCCTTTGAAAAATATGGATGAAATCTTGTCATCAAAATAGCTCAAGAACCATTAAGCTAGAACCTTGAAACCTGGTGAATAGATAGGTTGTGATAAGTAATTGATTTGGTTATTTTTTTAATAAATTCTGAAAAAATACTTCCTGAGTTATGGTCCTTTATAAATTTGGGCATTTGCTAGGTTTGCGACTTTAAATCATAAATGTGTTTACAAACAAGTTCTGTATAAGTCAAGTTCATGTTTGGGGTATTGTGTTTTATAAACAATATCTCTAGTTACTTAATTTTCTAGTAAAAACGTTAAATGTCATACAACAATCATCTCACAACTGATATGATTCAAAAAACTATTTTTTTCTGGTGTAAAAGTCATCTTAATTAAATAATTATGTTTTGTTTACTACAGAGAAGGTGTTTGTGTGTTGGCGGGGGAAAGGGGGTGGGTGAAGGGTGGAGGCGGGGTCGATGTGTGTGTTTGAGGTGGGGTGGGGGAAGGAGCTGTAGGAGAACTCGTTAGGAAAATGAATTAGTTGTTATGTTATTTTGTTAGTTTATATTATTGTGCTGGTTTTTAACAGGTTTATTCCTGTGTTTGTGGCTCTTCCTGGACATCTTCTGTACTATTTAAGATAAGCATAAAATTTTTATTTTCATTTTTGTTTTGAAATGCACATTTAAAATGTGTATTTCAAACATAAATGAAACAAGAACAACTATTTAAATATATATTTTTTCATTATTATTCTAATATAGATAGGCTATTTTTTTTCTATTTTCATTTATGTTTTAAATGCACATTTATACTAGCATTTCAAAACATGACTGACATTAGAACAACCATTTGAATTTATCATTTTTCATTGCAGCACGATTTATATTGGACTTTATATACAAGAGAGTATACCCAGGAGCTTTCGAGAAATTGAAACGAGAACAGACTGGAGATGCTACAGGTAAAGTTGTAATTGAGGGTACATTCATAGTTCGGACAGAGGAAAAATGCGAATATCCCAAATCTAGACTAGGCTTGTCGAATTGCCACAATCTAAATCGCCCACAAATTACTAACGCAAACAATGGACATGTACAAGCGGACCTGGCCCCGAGGTTAGAAAACTTTTTTCATGCTCAGCTCAGCTGCGTATGAAATTTTCTCTGCTAACAAATATGAAAATGCCAACAGTAAGTGGGATTTTCGTATTTAGTAGCAGAGACATTTTCATGTTCGGCTACGTTTAGCAAGAACGAATTTACAATTGTTAATAATTTAAGATTTATTAGCAAGACAAATTTCATGCTCAGCTAAGTTCAGAACGAAAAAAAAAAGAGTTTTATATCCCGAGGGCCTGGTCACTATATCTGTCTCTATATGTTCTGCAGCATCATGTCTGATTGTGTTTGTGAATGGGTTCATCACAGCCTATAATCTGTTGTAATTACAAGGACAGCCACATATAACTAACTAACTGATGATTCCAAAATCAGACATAATGCATGTCTGTTCTGTGAATTATATAATTGTTAAATTTTTTCTAAATTTTGGAGAGAATTGAAAGTGGTCAGTTTAGATTTGCAAACAAAAATATCTTGGAAATGAACACATTCCGCTTCCTTTGGTCATACAGCTGAAATTCTGAAAATCTAAAATTGAAACTCCTATCAGCAGCAAATTTAAAGTTATTTTGGCTATGTACAAACATCTGTTAATGGTACATTTAACAGATATGAACTATCTACAGATCTAAACTATTTACAAATACCTGTCAGCAGCAAATGTAACGACTTTTGGCTATATACAGACATTTGTCACCAGCGTATTCAACGGATATTGGCAGACGACTGTCAGCAGCAGTTTTATCGATAATTGTATAACTAGAAGTACGGCTTGAGTTCAAATAGAACCCAGATTATTTTGAATGACACAAAAACACACACACGTGCGCGCACTTACGCACGCACACACACACATACACAAACGCACACGGTCACGATCCGACAGTGCGGGGTAGCTGAGGAGGGGATCAATGCTTCCAGCATACACTGGTAGTGACGAAAAACCAATAACATGCATATTTTATCTTGTTAACAGTTATGACAAACTGGAGATCAATCAATTATTAATGCATGAAAAAAATATTTATATTATTTTTACACATTAATTTCACATTCCTTATTAATTTTCAGTGGATATCTTTCAGTGGATATTTTCTCGTCGCTAACAATGCAATGCTTTAAACCTTCTATTGGGAACAATAATTCTGATATGTGTATTTTCTTGTCGCTATTTGAACAAAAAATGAGCTGTGCAAGATAAACAATACAAAATAGTATAGAAGATGCCCAGGAAGAACCACAATCACAGAAGATAGCCAACCAATGACACCAAGAGGAAAAGCGAACAAAAAAGTACAAACAATAAGCAAACCACAAACCTAAGAATAGCAAAGCAAATAGCTTTATTTCTACCAACAACGTAATCACAATGCTAGACAAGAGACATTAAACACAACAATCAGACAATACGCAAAAACAACGAAATGAGCAGCGTCAAGGTCAGACAAAGAACTAACAAACACTAGCACCATCACTTTAGAACGGTCAGTAGTATAAAACTCCCACCGAGTTTAAATCAGTTCGATGTTTCCCGATCTCCACCATAAATTTAAATGTTGTGATGTATACAAAAAAAATCCTTCGGCTCACATAAAGGAAATGTCATGTGCACATGCTCAAACGTAGACAACTGGAAAAAGACATTAAAGCAACATTTGTTTTATTTTGGAAGTTATAATGTGTTTTTATGTGTTATTGTAGACCCTTCTACTTTTATTTAACCAAACTACACTGTTCTTTCGATCACAGAAGCTGCCAGCAATCATGTGATGAAGTCAATAGACAACATCATTACTGATGAACAGGAAAGCGGGAAGTCTAGGACCGAAGTTGAGATCATTGATTTGGAAGACCCAAACCAGGCAGAAGAAGACGATACTGGTGATGAAAGAAAGATATATACTAACAATGCCAAGGACATTGACGACGTCGAGGGTGCTGCCGTCGGAGAACAGTAGGTAAGACTTATCTATGTTCATGCAAAAACTATTTGTTATGCGTTTGGGCATCATAGAAAAATGTACTATTTAGCCAACGTCTTTTGGGAGGATTTTTATTGATACATATGTCTAGCATTTAACTCAAATTAGACTAATCTATTGGTATGTAATATTGTCTGCTCCAATTCTTCAATCGAATTAAATAAGAATTGGTCTCATCGCTCCTTGTCACTTTAATGTGGTATGGTAGAACAAGGACAGGTCGATAGCGATATGAAAACAAAAGCAAGCAAAACACGCTTGTTGTTTTGTTCCTTTCTTTGTATCCATTTTTAAGAAATATTATTTAACTAAATAATATAACATAAATACAATTGCATTCTAAAGCAGTTTGATCTGGATCTGCATTATTTTCCATTCAGTAAGCACTTTTAGACGTATACCTGCATCATGCAGAATAAAGAATGTTTGGAAACCCCAACCATGCCCGCAATCTACTGAGAAATATATCTTGCGTCAGATTTTATGATTTGTTTGATTTTATCAACAATCCTTGGCCTTCTTGCAGGATTAGATCGACCAGAGTTAGGTGAATTTTTAAACCACCACGCTTGCGCTAAATTTCCCATCCTATCTGCAGACTGTGGGAAAGAACACTTCATTATTACCATAAATAGCACATATATCAGCATGAATGTCTTTAGAACCTCTGCCGAGTAAAACGCGAGTCTAAATGTAAGCCCTGATTTCAGTCGCACTTTTGACATTTTTCCAAACCTTTTTGCCTAACCACCTATGTTCAGGTGTTGTGCAAATGTAAATGTTGAGCGCGATGATATGTGTACATGTATAGTTTATGCATTAATTGAAAGCTATGACAATGGAAAACATTTCACGGCAAACAACACGGTGAATAATAGCCAGTGGCATTACTTTTAATCCCATCCTCGTATATGCTTTCATTGACATTATACCTAGTTACTCGAACTACCGATCTTAATTTTTTTATCACCCCGCCAGCGAAGGGTGGGATATTGCTAGAAGCAATTTTCCTGTCCCATTAGTCGTTTCTTCTTAGTAACGTTACACATGTGCCCAGGCTGTAACTCTTTAATCCCCTGGAATATTTTGATGAAATTTCAAATACATACAAGAAGTCACAAAGGATTTGCCTTTGGAAACAAAGAACACACAAAATCATGAAGATCGGAGATTCGGTTTGACTGAGTCTTTTCATATACAACACTGTAGTTTCTTTGTATCTATTTTAAAGAAATAGTATTTAACTAAATATTATGACATACATACAATTGCATTCTAAAGCAGTTTGATCAGGATCTGCATTATTTTCAATTCAGTATGCACTTTTAGACGTATACATGCATAATGCAGAATAAAGAATGTTTAGAAACTCCAGCCATGCCTGCAATCTACTGAGAAATATATCTTGCGTCAGATTTTATGATTTGTTTGATTTTATCAACAATCCTTGGTCTTTTTGCAGGATTAGACCGACCAGAGTTAGGTGAATTTTTAAACCACCACGCTTGCACTAAATTTCCCATCCTATCTGCAGACTGTGGGAAAGAACACTTCATTATTACCATAAATAGCACATATATCAGCATGAATGTCCATAGAACCTCTGCCGAGTAAAACGCGAGTCTAAATGTAAGCCCTGATTTCGGTCGCACTTTTGACACTTTTCCAAACCCTTTTGCCTAACCACCTATGTTCAGGTTTTGTGCAAATATAAATGTTGAGCGAGATGTTGTGTGTACATGTATAGTTTATGCATTAATTGAAAGCTATGACAATGGAAAACATTTCACGGCAAACAACACGGTGAACAATAGCCAGTGGCATTACTTTTAATCCCACCCTCGTATATGCTTTCAATGACATTATACCTAGTTACTCGAACTACCGATCTCAATTTTTCTACCACCCCGCCAGTCACAAAGGATTTGCCTTTGGAAACAAAGAACACACAATATCATGAAGATCGGAGATTCGGTTTGACTGAGTCTTTTCATATACAACACTGCAGTTTGCAAGGCTGCATAACTCACTCCCCCCACCCCCACATCCCTAGCGCCGGCTTAGGCGGTATTCGATTTTCAAAATAACCAGGGTGGGCTCAAAGATCCCAAAGGAAATAAAATGTAGCCTACTCTTTGATGAGGTGTGGGGAGACTTTTTAAGACCGCCACACAGCACAACACCAGCTACAGTAGAGTAAAATAAAAGCCAAAAAGTTAAAGTCTAAGTTAGATGATACAATCTGTTACTATCAAGAAATACAATTATTATCCTCTCGATTCTTGACATTTCTTTGGTCACTTTGTGTCAATTTCTTCTTACTATACTGTGAAAGTTGGATATATAGAGTTCTCAGTAGCACTGCATCTCAAACTAAAAGAACATGCATTTTATTTGGACATAGTAGCTTCAAACAATAAAAAATAATATTGCAAAAGTAGCTCAGGTATCAATCTTAAGAAGACGATACACTTGGTGGGCCTAATGCCATTGTTTACAAGGGAAACAACTTTTTGGGCTCCTGTTTGGCTTCCTGTGTACCATGCCTCTTCTGAAAACGGATCTACTCTTAAAGGAAAGAATTTGCTCCTTTAAGCCCTTTAGAGTAGACCCTTTTCAGAATTGAGGCAAACGATTCTGACACAGTTGCCTCCCTTGTATTTGTATCTATTCCCCTTAAGATTGCACTTATTGTACTTATTGTCAGGAGTTTGTTGTCTTAAGAGTGCACTTATTGTACTTATTGTCAGGAGCTTGTTGTGTTTAGTTTAAATTTATGTTGCTACAGACTTCAAGTGGTTGTTTCTTTGATTTTATTTCAGATCCTGAGACAAAACGACAACACACACAAAATTATCACTTTTATTTGTTTTATTCTGTTGCTTATTGTTTACTTCTGTCTTATTCTTTTCCTTATCACTTTCGAAGTTTGTTTGCTGAGCTTGTCTATTTTTATACAACCTAAAATTATTCACATGCGACTATTGTATGTATCAGCAAAAATAATTCAAATGACTTTATAAAAACCAAAAGAAACAAAAGTAAAATGAAAAGGATAACGAACAAATGGGAACCATGACGATATAGGTCACTCTGTACAGCAGTATTATAAAGACTCGTTCACACATGTTGTCACGTTTCTACTGGATGAAATAAGCACTTGTTATTTTCTTTTCTATCGCAACTCTTTGTACAGGTTTATTTCCAAAGGAAGGTGTGTCCGGTTAGCTTTTATTATTACCAAAGCTTACATAAAGTCCTGTATTTAAAGCAAACAGAGTATACCCTGATCGTCCGATTAAACACCTAATCTGGATCTACGGTGTTTACCCTTTAGGGGCGCTATTAAGATGTTTAATAGTTACAAACAGCATTTAAAAAAAAAGCACTGAAAAAATCTTAAAAGAGTATCTACAATAAACTCTACACCATATTTTCTGTGAAAGTAAGAAACAAACACCAAATTGTACCGCCGCATATTTAATGCCAAATACGTATGGCCCAGATTTTAAGGATACTTTAAATTGTTTCATTTCTTAACTAAAAGACAACGCATTGAACTGCTCGGTCACCATAAAAATGCCATTGCCCCCTAATCGTATTTTCAAAATGCGTAGTCACACAGTTTAGCTGAAGTTGTTGCATTTACGAGTTTGGACTAAAAAACAAACAAATAGTCTACATCATTTCCAGTAGCGCTAGATCAATTATTGATTTTTCTATATCTCATTTTAAGCTTGTTTATGTTTTTTTAGCGTATGTTTTGTCTTAAGGGAAATTGATACAATTTCAGGGGAGAAAACTTTTTCAAAATTGTTTTTACTCCCTTCTTAAAAGGTCCGCTTTAAGGAAATAAATTGCTTCCTCGTTGGGAGCAAAATCTTACATTTTAGAATAAATATTTTTTATAAGAAGGAGCTTGGTGTGCAGGAAAGCAGACAGGAAGTCAGAACGTTGTCTCCCTTGCCAAAATTGGCGGATAATCTACCAAGTGTATGCATTTGCAAATATTGTATGTTTAGCAACATTTAAATTCTCAGTAATTCTTTTTAACGCGGTTCGTTGTTGTTGTTGTTAGAGTGTGGGCTGGTGGGGGGTGGGGCGCAACTTTGAAATAAGAGATGAAAGTTCTTGTCAAAACATCCATTTTAATGCAAGATCAAAACTTATCAAAAACTAAGACTGTTAATGATGTTAAAAGATTTCTAACTCATTCTCATGGCTGCCGCGATTTTGAATATTTAATGGAATTCGAAAACTCAGATTTTTTTCGGAACTAAATCTTATGTCTGACAGAAATCTGTGCGGTTTTCAAATAAAATCAATAAACAACTAGAAAAAGAAACTAAATACACAAATAAACCGGTAAAATATCGTTTCATTTCGTATCTAGTTAGATTTTTTATCTTTTATCAGAGCTTTAAGACATTACATAGAGGTTAATGCATGCTGAGTTTAAAATACAGAAAAATATTTCCCAAGAGATTTGCCAATCCGATGCACAAACGAGTGCATAATACGAGATTGTTTATAAGATTTGCTAGTCTCGAGGGAACAATTTCCTGTATTTTAAACTCAGTGTGTATTAACTTATATACTATATATCATAAACATGATTTGTTTTCTTCGGATTCTATTTTTTACGCTCTTTAAAATGACGTCAATATGTTTTGCAATGTTGTGTCACCTACACTCGTCGCGCGGCGTGATAACGTTCTGAAGGAAATATTTCCTCCTGCTAATTATACATTATATTTCCCATAGAAATTAATAAAATTTGCCCCGGGTATGTAATATAAACTCTCCTTAAATGTTCACAATGACAGTGTCCATAAAAAGCAGTTTTGGTATCTTCAAACCCCAATAAGTTTTTATCATTCGTCCGATTTTGATCGAATTTGTATCAAAATATATGGTTTGATATGGTTAAATTTTCAGATACTTTAATAATATTGTCTTTGCTTTTAGATAAAGTAGCTTATACTGCAACTCCGGGCTTATTCTCTCCATACATATTCAAAGACCAAGGAATTGTTTAGCTTGAGCTTTGTAAATCAGTCCTTTGTCAGTGGTATCAGCAGTATGTGTCAATATCGTTGTCAGTGGCCACTAGCGCAAATGGTGTCATAATTTAGGCAGTAAAATTTGACGTCAAAAATAACTCATGGATAGGTTTACAAATGCTCACACATGAGTTTGTGAGCCACACCTCGCTTCCTTGTGGAGCTCCCTCTGGCGGTCTTTGCAGTTATGTCAAGAAAAACGTCTAGAGCTTTGTTAACCCTGGACATATTCCTTGGTTATATGGTTTCATACGCTATGTTACAAGTAAACTCAAACCGTCGCGTTTACGTCGTCGCAATGTCAGTGACCTTGCAGCGATGTCGAAGCGGCGTTATGTGTTTGCTTGATCAAAGCAGAGGAGGAAAAAAGTGTTGTAAGCTGATATGCAACTAGCCGTGTATTTACAATGAGAATGAAGAAATAACTGGAGGGTTATAGTTGAAAGGTTGTAGATGCCAGTTATAAATAATAAAATTTTGAGCTTTCTCGCAGTCATATTCTTGTTGACTTGGTCTGCCGGTTCAATCGAAAAACAGCATGAGTACAGATAATAATAAAACTGCTTAACTACATCTGTGGGGACGGAATGGAAATAAAGCAGCTATCCTACACGGGCCTCGAGTCATTCGCTTCAGTGTTTTGACAGAGGTTTTTGTAGGGAAGGGCATTATTTCTCCATCACACAGGGTTAGAATTTCAACGCTACCGTTTAAATTCTTGGGTAGAGCGTGCGATCATCTTATTTCTACCAGCCGATGTTTGAGGTCTCGGTTGCATACCGCAAAGTCTTTTGGGCAAGTGTGGTGAATAAGATCAAAATTTTATTGTTTATAACACGCCTGTGGGTCGGTGCGAACGTTTAACCTTCAAGCTATTAAAGATAAATTAGCCCAGTTAGCATTCTATTTAAATCTTTATCGGACAGTTGTTGGCCCTACAGAAATCCTGTTGGGCCGATAACGGTCCAATATAAATTTAAGTAGACTTTTAGCTGGGATGTTTGTCCCTGAATTTCCGCGTAAACGTATACGACAACCGCTGAAGGTTTTCAGCATCACTAAACCAGTATTCATCCGAAAACTTATGTCACCCCAACAGAAGGAGATGTAGCAAGTTAGCCATAGTTACCTGTTAGAAATGCACTTGACCACTCTTCTAACGCTTAGCATGTTGGGTGAAAATTTCAGCAGGCGACATTTTGAAGTATTTTTCTTATTTTCCAAGAAATAAGTTTTGCCATTTCATGCAATTTGTTTCTTATTGCATGAAATGTCAAATCCTATTCTTTGGGAAAAATAAGAAAACTATGATTAATTTGTCATCTGTTGAATTTGCACAAAGCGTGTAAAGTTTAGATATAACACAATACAAGAAAACCAGAGTGGAATGGGGGAGGGGGCTCTTAGGCAGTCTATGAGTTGCAACGTAAAGTGGCTTCTAATGGCGACCAGGGCCTAGATCCACAATCGTTACTTGGAGTTAAAAATCCCTTAATATTAACTCTTAGCATGCTAGGTAACATTTCAGCAGACGTCAGTTTGAAATATTTGTCTAGCAGTGACAATTTTCAAATTCATTTCATATGAAAATATATTTCTAACCTTAAAATGACTGGAATTATATGTCAGACATTCCCCCATTTTACAAGGCAGACAACTTTTGATACTTCCTGTTTGCTAATCCCCTTTGGGAATTGGGTCTATTCTATTATTCCGCAAGGGGACAAATTCTTCCATGTAAGAGGAGACCGCTTTACAGAAAAGAGGCAAAACAGTTTTGAAAGAGTTACCTGTCCTGTACCAATTCACCTAAAAATAAGAGGAATAGATATACGTTCATGGAAGGTAACTCTGTCAAAACTGTTGTGTCCACTTTTAAAATACACCCTCTTTCAAAAAGGGATTAGTGCGCAGAAAGCAAACAGGAGGTCGCAAAAAATATCACCGTTGTAGCAGTGGCGGAAAATCAACTAATTGTATTTAGGTCTCTTTATTTATTTATTTTTTTTTTTTCAGTGAACGATAGCAAACCTTGGGCTCAGATCACATTAATGGACAAACCGCTTTACGACGACACTCTAACATTTTATTATGCCCCGACTTCGAAGAAGTTGGAGGCGCATATTGCTTTTGGGTCGTTCATCCGTCACGCTTTGTAAGCAAGATATCCTGATAACAATTTGAGCTAGGGCCTTGAAACTTGGCGATTTAACTGGGGCTTGGCGAAGATCACCTGGTTCACTTTTGAAAAAAAGTCGGATTTACTTTCATGAGAGATGTCCCTTTTAAAACTTTGTTACTTTGTAAGCACGGGCGTATAGTTTAAGACAAAGGTTTTTACAAATACACTTTTCTAGTTACAACATTGTTTGATCTTTGAATATGTTCATGTTCTGCCTGGCCTATTTGAGGTATGACGGCGTAGTACTGACAGAATACCTAGTCCCAGAATTTAGATAGGTTGTTAAGATATTTTTTATGAATATTTTTTTTTCTTTTTCTACGAAATTCTGTAGCTGCACTGTTGAAAATGTACCTTTCAACAAATATTTCCGGCGAAGACTAGGACCAGCCTGCACTTTCGCACAATCTGATCAGAACCTACACTGTCCATCTGAAGAAATGTAGTATCCTTGGCTGTCAAAACAGCGGTCGTCTAAAACACTTATCAGACCATGAGGATGCGCAGGCTGATGTAAGACTTCGCTAAGTGCATGATTGAAAGACCATTTTATCTCGTTGCAGCTAATACGGTAATAACCCTGAGTATTGGGGCAGACAGGTCTCTGAAAACATTGTAGACCCAGATCAGATGCTGCGGACCGCGGCTTCTGATCAGGATCTACACTGTTTGCCATACTAACAGCAATATTTTAGACGCATCAAGAGTGGTAGAATAGATTAGTTCAAATTTTAGGACTAGCATGGTAAGTAGATAAGACGGCCCAATATTTAAGGTAAATATGGTATAATTGCGCTTAGAAAGAAAAAAGGAGCCCACGGCATTTCCTGCAAGATTGCGTGTGATCTCAGCGAAAATTCAGATCAACATGTACATCCGTGTAGGCTAATCAGTCTTCTCTGTCCGCCTGAAAACGCTTTGTCTCCTTGACTACCCACACAATGCCCTTTGAAGACTGATTAGCCTGCACAAGTGCGCAAGCTAATATCAGTCCTTGCTGGGTGCACATGCATTCTTGTATGACATGCTATGCCCCGGGATCAAATGTTTTTCAGAGTTCTTACACATTGGGTGTATCAAGTATAATTCAAAAGCATTCTATAAAACTTGTGAATTCAAAATTCCCAGTAGTATTTCCTTATTTTCGATAGAGCATGCTCTATATGAAATATGGTTACTGTCAGTCTCGGGGACTGTCACTGGATCGATGGACAGATGGATGGACCTGTCTCAACTTCTTTATGCTTTATAAACGCGACAAAATACATTATCACAAAACAAAAATCGAAAATGAAACCAGTTTTGTTTGGAAAAAAAGCAAAAGAAAAAAAAAAAAAAAAAAAAAAAAAAAAAAAAACAGAAAGAAAGAAAACAACAACAACAACAACAACAACAACAAAACACATTTAAATGAATCTTTATAAAACACAGTGGGGCGTTTTCATGACTGCTTACTAAATTTTCAGTTATACTATTGAAATTTATTAATCTGTTGAAAAGTTTGTTTCGAAGCTTCAAATTAATTACTTAATCAATTAAGACCACTTCTAAAGTTAAGAGTCGTAATTTTCTTAAAACGATATTGTTAATAATAGAGGTGTTATCCTATTGCTTTCGTATTGGGAAGTTGCAACAAATCAGGTAACAAATGATGATAAGTATGAAATTGCTTTTAGAAGTTTTAGTATTTTGCTTACTACATTTGGCATACGACATTTAAATACGCCTGCAAAATTATTTTTTAAAATCCCAATTTCAGAAGCAAGTTGTGAGATAACTTCCCAAGAGATCAAATAAACTCACATAGTATAATTGAAAATGATGTAAGAAGTTCTTAATTGGCTTCTCAAACCTATGGAAAAGATCAACACCTTTTTGTTTCAAGTACTATCGCACTGAGAATTCTCGACACGGATGGTGGCATGTTGGTGGCATATTTTCGCATATCGGAGCAATCCTGTACACACAACGTCGAAAGTTCTGATGGCGGTAAGAGGTTAAGACCCAGACCATCACTTTAATAAAATGTATACCATCGGATTTAAAATAAGAAGAGATTTTGTGAAATAGCGAATGGCATTTGGCGCTTTTGTCGTATTTGTCGGATTTTTTTTTTTTTTTTTTTTTTTTTTTCCTTTTTTTCAGCATATTAATTGATATATCTACTGAGCGGTAAAACAATACTTAAAACCCCGAAATAAAAATAATAATAATAATAAAAAAATAAAAAACATCACGAAAACATACCTATAATATTTTGCCCCCTTAAACCCCACTTTTATATAGTAAAACTGGGGTTTACAGGGGTATACATTATTTTACATATTTCTGCCCCAAAACATAGATTGTGGGTACTCGTTAGAACCGCCTCGCAAAGGCGGTTCTAACAAATACCTATGATCTATGTTTTGAGCGGAAATTTGAAAAAATATCAGAGTTTTTTATCTGAAAATTTTCAATTTTTGGAGGTGCACTATTCTATATATTTGAATAGGTGTGTTTTCATAATGAAAAAAAAAAAATAAAGACTGACATTTTTGTTTGAAATTTTAAATTGTGACCGATATGTTTATTGCAAAAAAAAAAATAAAAAATAAATAAAAAAATAAATAAATAAAATAAAATAAAAAAAAATTAAAAAAAACAAGTCTCACAAAAAAAACATTCACACACAAAAAAAACCCAAAAAAAACATACAAACAAACAACGAAATCAGTGTTGTATTAAGTCTGGATACACATATAGCTCGGTTGTTTAACAAAGAAGGGGCTTCATCGCATATGCATACATCGCAGGCTCAGGTCAACCTGTACATCGCGTTGTCTAATCAGGACCGCTTTACATAAATGCATTCAACAGTATTCAGGATTCCTCTACAGTGGTTGGCTAAAAATGAGTCATTAAAATACAAACCTTAATAGACTTCTATGCTTTTGTCAGTGTACAAGAAATTGTTTAATAAGAATTCTGTAACTCGGATTATATTGACTTCAGTATTAAAACTAAACAAAGATTCTCTGTCAAATATGATTATCTGATGCTATTTGTAGTATCAAATCTTTAAAAAATTCCTGAAATTTATGTTTGCATAATTTTTCATCCACCATTTGACGTCAGTGCAAAGAAAAAAATCCTGAATATTGTGCTGATCTAAATTTACATTATTTTACTCATGGAATATTGGAAGTTCAATGTTTATTTGACTGTTATATTATTTCTCTAACTATATATATATTTCCTTGATCTGACATAAGGATTATTCCTAGACATATGCAATTGCATATAAGTCTACGGAGATTTTCAACTGGATGACTCATTTTCGCCAACTACTGTAGATTAATTACTTGAATAGACTGCGTCTATGCGCAAGTTTATCTGTGTTTTTCTGTTTGTACAAGCGATAAAATTCATTTTGTTTTGTGATAAGACTCAACCAAGGATTTTATCAAGGTCTTCAACAATGAAGTTTAACTATAGCCGCTGAAATCTTGAATATTTTGTACGAGCGTGACAACATGTGTTTTACGGGATATATTATCACAATAAATGTATGGCGTATATTGTGGTTCACGTTTGTTGTTTTCTTCTATGTAACGTTCATTATCGTTTATATTGTTTACTATGTTGCTCTGTGTGGCATTCATTGTAGTTCACGATTATTGTGTTCCTGTCTGTAATGCTTATTGTGGTTCACGTTTATCTTTATAAATCTACAGCGGGTCGTTATCGGCCCGTCAGCTACCCTGACGGGCCGATAACGGCCCGCTATAGATTTACAAAGAATGCTAGCTGGGATTGTTCTTCTCTCTGTGACGTTAGTTCGGTCACTATAGCAAAACTAACAGTAAAAACACAAAAAACAAAAAAATACATATGTCATATGCTAACAACAAATTTTCAATCATGTTTATGTACCAGCACGGTCTGATCAGGATCTTCGCCATCTTAAGGAGACCGTATGCACTTTCAGGGGAGGCAACCCTGTCAAAAATGTGTTTGTCTCCGTCTTAAAAGCTTAAAAGGGATCGACGATAAAATGAAGGAATTTACTCCACATGCATGGGAGCAAAGTCTTTAATTTTAAAGAGGATGCCTTTTTAGAAGGAGATTAGTGCGCAGAAAAGGAAACAAAGTCACAGTAGTTGTCTCCCTTGTAAAAATAGCATAAAATCTACCAAGTCCATCAATTCTCCTTAAATATTTGGGCACCTTATGCGCGTTCACTTCCTGGTGATGTTTACAGTGATAGAGAAGGAGCTTAAAGTGGAGACCCTGATCAAACTGTGCACAGAAACGTTTGATTAGGCTCTTCCCTGTTTGTCCAAATACAGAAGACGACTGCGATCTGCACGTACTGCGGTAAGCAAACATCAAAAGCGTCAATATTCGTATTTAAATATTTAAAGTCTATGTGTAAAAGAAAATATTGGCTTGCTGAATTCGTAAATCAAACGACGTTTTGAGAGCTTGTTCCTGATAAAAACCAGATTCTCAAGGACGATGTTTTGTGTAGGCAAATGCGAAAAAAATGCTGGTCAGAATGCTCAAACGGCACACCATCCTGGAATTTCGTTGTTCGCGGCTGAAAATAATGTAAACTGTTCTGTAAAAGAAAAACAAAAAAGAAAGAAAAAACGCTCGTGTATCAAATTAGTTTCGACATAAACCACGTCTCTACGGTGTTTCAACACGGATTTTGTCATCAAAACTGTTTGCAGCATAATACATCTATTCAAGAAAAAAAAAAACTGTTACCTTTTTTATTTTTATTTGTTTTGTTTTTTGTATTTTGTTGTTGTTAATTTATTAAAAATTAGAGAGTCAACAGTTTTGTTGTAAGGCCCCTTCTCCCCACATTATGTAAGTTAGTATATGGAAAAAAAAATATCTTGATCTCTTCATATACGTCCCAGAATCTTGTTCAGCCAGAGAAATCAGTCATCTAATCGGAAATCAAACAAGTTGATGTCATGAATAAGCTGGCACCCGAAAAAAAGAACCTTCTTGTTTTCCAGTTTGTTGTTCTTCAAATGCGCATGTGTAGCCCCCAACTTCCTATTGGGGCTATATAGATGTGTTTTTGCCTGAAGCTTTCTCAAGGCTCTAACTACATGTACACGTACAGCAAAGGCTTTAGCAATAAGCAAGGGCTCGCCTGAGCCTGTACTGGCCGTCTGTGTGATAAGCTCCCTTTTCTTGTGTGCTGGCTTAAAACACCCTAAGTATATACGAGGGTACTGCTAAAAATAAGGGACCTGTTTGAGGATTAAGGGTAGATAAGATACCAAGTCGTGGATAAGGGTAACTATGGTGACAGGTGGAGGATTGAGAGTAAATATCAGGTGGTGGATAAAGATATCAGTTGATACCTGGTAGAGAAGGAAAAGGGTATATATGGTACCTGGTAGAGGAGTATGGGTTAAAATGCAACTAGGTGGAAGTTAAATGGTAAATATCGTACCTGATGGACGATAAAGAGTAAATATGGTACCTAGTGGAGGCTAAAGAGTAAATGTGGTACCAGGAAGGTTAAATGGTTATATGGAGGCCAAAGTCAAAATATGGTACCAAGTAGAGGATAAAGGGTAAATATGCTACCTGGTGAAGGATTAAGGGTAAATGTGGTACCAAGTGGAGGTTATAGGGTAAATATGGTAGCTGAGGGAGGATGAAGGGTAGATATGGTACCTAATGGAGTATAAAGAGTAAATGGTTTACCTGGTCGAGGTGCTACAGTTGTCGAGAATCCGAGTGGTAATTTACGCCGGGCTGGAGCCCGGCGTATCTATTTGAGGTTGTTTTTGTAAAATGTGTATGCATTTGGAGAACATCGGTTTTCTTCCATTTTTGTGGGGTTCTTAGTGGGGTTATATAGAACTATTCCCCCCCACCCCCCCACCCCCTTTCCTCACCACCACACACACTTTTTTTTATTATTATTATTCAGTCACACTTTTGCAGCAAAGAACTGTACTATTGGTAAAATAGTGAAATAAACAATGGCAAGCACTGTCTAGAATAAATGTAGCAATGTGGGTTTTGCTCATTTAAAAGAGCACTTTTCCTGTAGGAGCCCCAATTTGACCATTCGACCATTGTTGCTGTCAATATTCGTACACGTTTGAATTTTTTCATTTCGTTTTTTTCGTCGTACTACAAAGAAGAAACTAAAGATATTTTTTCTTTGTTTACGATTGGAAATATGCATTCTCACATCGAACGGATTATAAGCTGGTTTAATAATACAGTTTAATTTGATATTCAAGCATGGAAAGATTTGGGCCGAAAGAAAACGTTATGAGTGGAGAAAAGAACGAAATACTGCTACATAGATGATTTCGGATATAGTATGTTTGGCCTAGGCTATAGATGGCGACATGTAATTATGTATGCAGGCTAGAAAACAGACGATCATAGTTGATTTTTTTACATAGTTCTGATAACGTCTATAATGTTTTTATCGTTGAGTATTGCGATAATTTATATAATTACAACCTTTCATAAATTATAACATTTTTTCACTGCACTACGATCTATAGGGAGCTAAGTAATGCATGACAGATTAGTTTCCCGGTGTATTGATGCTTTGCATCAATGTTTTCTTGTAATATGCTGGGGTATGTCACCGGCTTGTGTTATGTTTCCTCACTCCATATTTACAATTTGGAAAGGTTGAAGATTTACGTATCTTCAGATCAAGATCAGTCGAAAGCTTTAATATAGACGAATAAAATGTGTGTAGGAGGGGTTAGGGGTCTTTGTGCATTTTATTGTGTTGCGTATAAATTTGTCATGAAAGAAAAAGTATGTAACAGTAAATATTTTCTAGTTATAAAAATGTGTAGATATGGCTTAAAAGGAAGTCCCTTCAGCGATTATGAATGCACTGTTGTTGCCACACAAGACTAGAACTTGAGATTGGCACAGCGGGCTCTAACCCAAGAGTTCTGTCCTTAACGAGAAAAGAGTGTAGCAGAATGACATTTTCTCTTCTATTTAAGACAACCATTACGAAAACACGTCTACTCAAATATATAGAAAACTTCACCTCCAAAAACTGAAAGTTTTCACAAATAAATGCTATTTTTTCCTATTCCTGCGCCAAACATAGACATTAGGTACTCGTTAGAACCGCCTCGCCGAGGCGGTTCTAACGAGTATCAACAATTTATTTTTTAGCAGAAATAAGAAAAACAATGTATACCCCTTTTATCCCCAGTTTTACTATATAAAAGTGGGGTTTAAGGGTGTCAAAAGTATATAGGTGTTTTCGTGATTACCAGTAAATGATAGCAAAGAAAACGGACAATATGATTATCCAGCCGTCTCAGAGTTGCCTGTCAGCTAGGATAAATATTGAAGCAATGTCATAACAACGTCGACGCAATATCGTGATAAGACAACCTTGTGGGTGGATGGCTGGTTTTGATAAATATACGAGCCGTTTTCTTTGCTATCCTTTACAGGTGTTGACTGAAATCAGACACAAAAATATGTTTTTAAGGATTTCAAAAAAAAAAAAAAAAAAAAATCAATACTATCTTCGGGCGCAAGAAAACAACAAAACTTAGGAGAAATTATTTTATGATTATATATTTCCTTCAATACAGAAACTATTTATACAGTCGTAGAACGATGGGTGTTGAATTCTCCTAACGTCAAATGGGAATTGATACACTTTCATGGGAAGCAACTCTTAAAACACAACAACAACAGCAACAACAACAAATAACAACAACAAATGGGCCCTACTGACAAGGGATCTTCTCTAAAAGATTACAATTTGCTGAAGGGGGGGGGCGGGGGGGGCGGGGGGGGTGGGGGACGCCAATTCATGTGGGTATAGGATTTAATGCATCTTGAGTTTAAATACAGGAAATAGGTCCCGAGAGACTTGCAAACTCGATAATAATAATAATAACAATAATAATAATAACAATAATAATAATAATAATAATAATAATAAGAAGAAGAAGAAGAAGAAGAAGAAGTACGAATGCATAACACAAGTTTGTTTACAAAATATGCAAGTCACCAGTGAAATATTTCCTGTATTTTAAACTCAAAGTATATTAACATATACATACTCGTATATTTCAAACCATATAAAAGTGTTTTTTTTTTTTCTGTAAAATGTAGATACCCCGCACAGAATCGAAAAATTATATTACGTTCAATGGAGATAGCAGTTGTTAAAAATGGATCAACTCTAAAAGCCATTTTCTTCTTTTAGAGCAAAAGTTTTCCTGAAGGGGTTTGATATGCAAGAAAGCAAGCAGGAAGTCAAAAAGTTATCTTCCATGTAGAAAATGGAAAGAAAAGATTCCGTACTATCTTATTGTATGACATTAGCGTCGATTTGGTACAAACCACACAGAGCGCAAAATCAAAAGATGACAAACGGATGATATTCTTATTATTTATCCCAGAAAATAGGCTTTGACATTTCACGCAAATTCTCCTAAGGAGACAATTTGCATGAAACATCAAAGCCAATTTTCTGGTAAAAAAAGAAACTTATTGTAAAATACCATTTGCTGAAAAATTTACAGCATAATAAGCGTTGAAAAAGCTCGAGTACTTATATTGTATGGCTATTTTAGTTGTGTGACTTTGGAGTCAATGACATAATAAGATATGCTAGTTAAATAAGTCTAGATAGAAAAATATGATACTAGATTTACTTTTAATGTTCAGCGATAGGCGTCTCTTTTAATGAGCATACTTTCCCAAATCTTAATGTTAAAATGTTAACTTTTTGAAGATTTTCTTCCAACATTTATGAAATTAATATCAGAATTACGCTCAGAATATGCAGAATCAAACTTTAGCTTTAATCAAGCCTTTGGAATTAAATTTTAATCAAAATATATAAATGTAATAAACAAATAAGTATTTTTTAACATTTTTGTTCAGAAATAAGGTATATTATTGAGTTTGATAATCAAAACGCAGGCCATTGAATAAGAAAATCATTAAAGTAAAAGCTTTTGAAAATTTTTTAAACTGTAAATTTTATTTATGAAAAACTGAAATTCTACTTTTGAAATATATTAATTATTTTGTTTAAGAGGTCAAAACAGTTGACATTTGGTTCTTAATTTTCATGTACAAATTCGATTTCTCACCCCTTTGTATGTTTAAATTGAAAGAAATTAAGATGAAAGCGGTCTCGGGTAATTGGTAATCTCTAGGAGCTTAGGTGAAAGTTGAGAATAATAGAGTGAGAACGTCGAAATTGAGTTACCTCATGTTAGCAGATGGCAATTGCACATGCGCACTGACCAAAATCACTCAAGAGCAACGCTGGAGATGTTCATACCCTTTTCTTACAGACGCTGTGATTGGTCAATGACGTGCAAATTGATACCATGTGGCATGTTCGAAAAAAGTACGAGGGAAGTACAACGTTCTGGCTTGATCGTTACTCTGCGGACGACAAGCCTACAATAAAGACGTGTTCTTATAACTGCTTCCTTGTGCTGTTTTCAGATAACGATCGGTCAGCCAGGCGACCTTCTTGCTAATTTCCCTTTCGCAACTAATAAAACATAAAGAAAAACATGACCCCCAAATTAGCCCATAAAACTAACCAAAATGATACAACTGCCATATAACAGAATAACATTGCAAAACTCTCTGATGTTATAAGTGTAATCTGCACTTTAGCACACGGCGAATCCGTTCAGTTTGAAGCAGAATATAAATAATTTGCTTGCCGAAATTCTGCGTATGTGGCAGAGTATAGTCTTTTTCTTAGAATTATATGTCATCTGTCTTTTAGCCAATAAGTATCGAGCATATAGACTGAGAAAATGGTACAAAATAATACAAAAATAAAACATAAGATATTTTAGACCGTACCGTGTAAACAAAATCGGTTAACCCCGTGACAAAGTCTGATCATGATATGTTTCTTTGCTGAAATCTGTGTTTATTGGATTTTGTAAATGTCAATCATATTATTTGTATTGCTTAGCTTTGTTGTAAACCTCCCAGCTAGTTTCTTGTCTTCAGGTGACTAGTTTTGGCTGGACATCGAGCTGTGAACCACACATGCACCTGCACATGCCCAGATCAATATCTGATCAAGGCACGAGCTGTTCCCTCAGATAATCATCGGACCAAACCTTAAATATGCTACTTTAGGTGCCGTAGTCAGTCTGTTCATTTGTTTGTCATGCGAAGTTCGCATATGCGTCCATGTTAAGGTAAATGGATGCACCTGGTCTTACATATCAGATTTTACAGCGGAGGCAAATCTTATGAGTTCCTGTTTGCTTTTCTGCACACCAAGTCCTTTCGGAAGAGGGGTTTGCTCTAAAAGCAACGAACTTGCTCCAAAGGGGGTGCGGGGAGAAAATCAAAATATTTTCTTTTAGCGATGACATCTTTCAGGAGAGAGACTAAACAATTTTCCGATTGCTTACTTTGAAATTGTATCGTTTTCCCTTAAATAATAAAACATGTAAAACTATTCTGGATTATTGAATTGAATAATTACATTAGAAAAGTAAAAAATAGTTTCTGGTTATCATATAAGACAAAATCAAGTTTAATAATTAAGGCAGACAATTATGAAGAGAAGTACAACTGAAATGAAAGACCTTAATACCCTAAGCATTTTGATGCAAATGTGATGAAGATCAGATGAACGATAAGAAAACTACCAGTATTTGTAGGATGTAAATTGTTTTCACAGATATCACATTTCAAGTATTTAATAAAATGTTATTACATTATAAAAAGTCCTCGATAAGGGGTTCATACACTTGGTAGATTTTCCGTAATTTTTCATATGAGAGACAACTATTATGGCTTCCTGTTTGTTTTTCTGTACATCAAATCTCTTCTATAGAGGTCTCTGCTTTAAAAGGAAAGCAAACTCTTTCCTTTTTCCAATTGACCATCTTCAGACGGGAAGCAAAGTTTTTGACAGGATTGCCTTAAACCAAAATTTGCATTAGTTCCATATAAATATGAAAACACATAAATCTTACTTACAGCAATATTGTTAATCTTTATCTGTGGACACACTTCTTTCACAGATATTTTACTGGTTTTACATGAAAAAATGTTTGTATCAGAATAAAGAATTCATTAAATGTCTACATTGTGTATTTTAAAGTCTTTATATTCGCGTAATATATCTACAACATCTTTAAAATTAGTATTTTTTTTTTTTTTTTTTTTTTTTTTTTTTTTGCTTTTCGTTTAATTTTGACTTAATTTGCACCAAAATGCATGCTTTGTCAATCATTTTTACTACAAATACATCATTCTCTTCCTGTTACTTAAAAAAAAAAAAAAAAAACACACACACACACACACACACACAAAAAACACATGAATTTCACATACAACAAGGGGTGAATGATATACCTCATGCAAACTGTGAAAATGACTATAGATATTTGCGAACCTTTCAAATCTGTTATGATTATAATTATTATTATTATTATTATTATTATTATTATTATTGTTATTGGTTGTTGTTTTGATAAAAAAAGAATAATCTCAGCGTATGTACCAAGGATGAAAATACTTATATTTGCAATTAGATGTACGTCCGTATTATCGTCGTTGAGAGCACTCGGGCACAATATTTTGATATCCTCATAAATGATTGCCTGCGAGTGTTCTCAACAATGATTATATGGTTATACATCAAGTGCGCCAATATGAATGCATTGTTTCTCGCTACATACGCCGAGCCTATCATTGGTTTTGTCAGAACAACCAAATGACCGATTTGAACTGGACCTTTTCGCAACAATCAAGTTTTTGTTTCACTGTTTCTTAAGACGTTGGTTACCTCCATGTATTAATAACTTCTAATTATTCGATAAGTTGTGCATAGTCTCATTGGGTGCTAGCTTGGTTCCGACATAAAAAGGGTTTTCTTGACTTTATGTTGTTTATAGACCATAGGTCCCAATAAAAATGATTGTTTCCTTCTTTTGTACCGGATTGTTTCCTATGGTATTTTATTCAGGAAATTGGACAATGATTATTCCTACAACCATTTATAACGTCATTAGCGGAATTTTGTTTTTAAAATTGTGGATTATTTGCACTTCTACGCATAAAATGTTGTGTCATTTGTGGATTATTTGCATTTGTATGTATAAAATATTGTGTCAGGTGTTAAGAATTTTTCATATAGAAAGTGCATATAAAGTTTCAGGGTCCTAAACAAATCCATGTCCAAGATATACGAGGCATCGTTGACTTAGTCAAATTGCCACAAAAGGGGCATAATTCTGGTAATATATGATGCAGTCATATATTACCAGAAAAAAATAGGGGTCTGCTTACTTTTCATATAGGAAGTGCATATAAAAGGGGAATAACTCTGGTAATATATGATGCAGTCAGCCCAAAAGTTAATAAGCACTTCTACATATGGTTCAGGGTGAAACTGCATACCAAATATCAACTTCATACATTAAATAGCTTCTAAGATATTGTGTCCACAACATTTTATCATAGACTCCTACGTACAAGTTGTAAAGGGAAATAATTTCGTCATTAATGGATCAATCGAAAAACAACAAAAAAAAAAAAAAAAAAATACGGGTCTGCTTATTTTTCATACAGAAAGTGCATATAAAATTTCAGGGTCCTACACAAATCCATGTCCAAGATATACTAGGCCTAATTCTTAGTCAAATTGCCACAGACAGGGGCATAACTCTGGTAATATATGGTTTTGTCAGCCCAAAACTTAATCAGCACTTCTACATTGGTCAGGGTACTGCATACCAAATATCATTTTCATATATTAAATAGCTCCTAAGATATTGCGTCTGCAACATTTTATCATAGACCCCTATATGTAAAGGTGAATAATTTTGCTATTATTGTATCAATAAAAAAATATATATATATACAGGTCTGCTTTTTTTCATATAGGAAGTGCATATAAAGTTTCAGGGTCCTAAACAAATCCATGTCCAAGATATACGAGGCCTTATTCAAGAAAGCGTAACGGACAGACGGACAGACGGAAGTTGTAAAGGGAGATAATTTCGTTATTAATGGATCAATCAAAAAGAAAAAAAATACGGGTCTGCTTATTTTTCATATAGAAAGTATATATTAAGTTTCAGGGTCCTACACAAATTGGTTTTCAAGATACAGTAGGCACTCAATTTTCATAAAAAAGAAAATAACTCTGGCAATATTTGGTGCACTCCGCCCAAAAGTTAATCAGCATATCTTCATATAGTCAGGATACTGTACACCAAATATCAACTTCATATCGCAAATGATTCTTAAGATATCGCGTCCGCAAGAAAGCGTAACGGACAGACGGACAGGATGAAATCAATATGCCCCTTCAACTTCTTCTAAGTTTGGGGCATAAAAGAAACAAAAAACAGATTGTAGGAAATTCATGTCAGAAAGAAATAATCCACAATCGGGACCAAGCAAACACTAATAAGTCTGATATTATGTATTGAAAAAATTGGATGTACATATGTTCGAGTTCAGATCTAACAATCTTACAGTCATTTGGAAACCAATACCTCTTCATAATACTGCGTCACTGCAGTATTGCGCCACAGACACATTGCGTGATACTACCTCCAGTCACATTATACTGACACCGATGCGATCAGTTCTAGTTGTTCTTCCAACGGCTGTGTGACAAGCAAATGAGAAGCTAATTCAGAAACAACCTCGCGATCCAAAGGCGGACGCTCTTTTAACTGAGCTAATCCTGCCCGTACACATATTATGTGCATTGCAAGAAAACTATCTTTCTGCTGTGTATGTGTCGGTATGTTGTATACTGTTTGTCAAATCTATGAGCAGACAATGAAAGCCCTAGTTACAGTGCTTATTACGTAAAAAAGTCAATGTAATTTTCCATAATATAAAGTAAAACATAAGGGTATGCAGGAGTCTATGTCATAATGGTCTATATCATAATGGTGATGTTCAGAAATATCTAGGGTTGTCTGTTACTTCTAGCAACCTTTTATTGCATAAATCTGTTTTAGTTTTCTTAATCCTTCTCTTGCTAAACACATCATGCCCTGTCTTAACAAACAGTGTAGATCCAGATCAGTGAAGAAGCCAAATGATCTGGCTCTGCACTGTTTGTCTTGAAATATGTGAATTTCTATCAAAAACTCGGATCAAGTAATCTGATTGGCTGGAAATTAGAGGTGGGCGTGGCATCTAAATTTATTCAGCATGAGAAAGGTTAATAACCAAATGTTTCCCCCTTTTCCACATTATGACGAAAATGCCTAGGCTTACATAACTCTAGATAGGAGGGCTATCAAGATAAATATATATTTTTTTATTTCTATACAAATATGTGTTGTAGGTACTCATAAGAAGTGCGTCTATAAGGCACCTCTTAATAGGACCCACAACATAGGCTTTATGGAGCAAATAAACAAAACATATAAAGATTAATGGCTACAAATTGGCTGTATAGGGCTATGACTAAGCAGTGTGCACTTTGCATAGATCTGCTTACTACACAGGCTGGTCAGGGCCTTCTTTTCCTTTACGTAGTATGTTTCCTTTTCTTGCAATGAATATAATATCAATATTGATATTTTCCCCATTTTATGTGTTTTGCATGTACAAACGGCAACAACTACGTATAGATAAAAATATAGATAAAAATATAACCTTGTCCGATGACCTGAGTCTTCTGGTTACAATTTTCTATTTGACGTAAGGCAGCTGAAAATCAGAAGTCTTAGGTCACCGGATAAGGTTACACTTTGATCTACAGTACAAAACGTGCATGGAAACAATGTGGTCTTGAACAGACTAGTTTATAACAAACATAATGGCACATAAAAAGTTGAAATTAATTTTGATGTTAGAAACATTTCTTATTAAAATATATTATTATGTAGTATTCCTGGTATCACTTTATGACCAGTAAGCATCATACACTTTTACCAGCAGCTAATATCCTAGCGGGCACATGACGTTTATACAACGCCGATGCACTGACTGACATGAAGTTGCAGCGGCCTCGGTGGCTCAGTTGGATGCGCCGTCCGACTGGAGAGCAGGTCGCGGGTTCAACCCCCGCCGAGGTCGGCAACATTCTTTCGTGGAGATTGATCATGAAATATTTTCTACGGTCATTCTTACCCTTCCGCTGATTCAAATAGGGCAGCTGTCAGTTTCTGGCGAAAGAATATGCACAATACTGGTTAACCGCTTAGAGGACTAAGCCTGCCCAGTAAACGTGTGGTTAGGTAAACTGACCGCGCTCGACATGACCTCATTGGGTTGACTGGGCCGTAAAACCTCGACACAAACAACACAAACAAAACATGGAGTTGCATGACGTCGATGTCATGACGTTGCATCGACATTAAATATGGCTTTAGATTTGCGAAAAGAGCCCGTTCAGATCGGTTATTCGTTATTACTATTATTTTCGTTGCTTTGATAAAACACAACAGAGGCTCAGCGATTGTACCAAGGATGAAAGTGCATATATGTACTACCGTATTATCATTGTTGAGAGCACCCAGGCACAACATTTTGATATCCTTACGTATAAGTAATAGTACGCGAGTATTCTCAACCATGACGTTACGGTTATGCATCAAGTGTGCCAATATAAATGTCTTGCGTCTTGCTACACACGCTGAGTCTATCCAAGGTTTTGTAAGAACAACCGACCAACCGATTTGAAGGGGACCTTTTCGCAAAAAATAAAGTTTTTTTTTTTTTTTCAATGTTTCGTAAAGCGTAGCTTTCCCCGATATATTAACAACTATTTATTTGATTTCATGTACATAATCTCATTGGGTGCTTGCTTGGTCTGATATAAAAATGGGGTTTCTGACTTTTTCTGTTTATAGACTATAGGTTCGATAGAAATGGTAGGGTGACTTTCAAGACTGAAAAATTGTGAACCCGGACCCCCCCCCCCCCCCGCGTACAACAAGATGTGTCATATACCAAAATGTTCCACATTCTCTGTAGTTTCTGAAACTGCCGGCATAAATTGGCATAAATAATGGCGAACCGAGAAATCCAATATGGCCGCCAACATGGCCGCCAAATACTAAAAGTCTGCTTTTGAAGCTTAAATTGTCTTCTGGTTGTTCTAGTATGCATGCAAAATGTATATTTTGATTGATATATACTTGTTACAGACAATACTATTTATTTAAATACAAAAAGAAGCATGATTTAAACATTAAAGGCAAAATTAGAGGACAAATGGCCAATTTTTGGTCTAAAAATAGAGCTCTTAGAAGAAACAGAAGTTCCCTAAAATTTCTTAAGCGATATCACTTGCTTCATTTTAATTTAAACAACACACCAGTTATCATGGCCAATTTAAACATCATATTTCTGTTGAAAATATTAAACCAGTATTGAACAGTAAGCAGTTTGTTACCCCTACCCCACCATTCGACTTCAAATTTTCTGAACTGATGCTTGTGAAGCTTGACAAGAGACAAGAGAAGAAATGAAAAACATGGACAGAATGGTAAACTATTTCATTTATCAACATCTTTTAATTAGGAATTGTTTGATTTTCTTCATAGTTCAAGTTTTAAATCACAGACATAATAACAAATAACAAACACTGTCCTGGATAAAATTGGCTTGATAATGTTTACTATAACACCGACAGAAAGTGTTATGGAGGGAAACTTTAAAAATACATGCATGTAAACATTATAAATAAATTAATTAAAAAAAATCTAGAAGGAAATGGCAAGTGTATTTATAAACTATCAAACACATGCAGACATTTTGCAGAAAAGTCGATACACTGTAAGGTCGACTTGGAAGAGTGTTCTATAATGGACTTATCCATCCATCGTGGACACTTCCCGTGAGCCTGTCTGTGGACAGTCAGCGAAAAATACAAAAAGCTATTTTGATATATTTGACATACTCGAGCTATTGAATTCCCTTTCTAATGCCACTTTTCATTACTAAGGCTAAGGCGTGGGCCATGCATCTTAGCGCCAGTTGATTTTATTATTAACCAAATCTAAGTAGGCAATTAAATTGAAAAAAAAAAAAAACATGACAGTCTTCAAATGTAAACAATGATGCAAGATGCAGATATGGCTGAAAACATTAATTTCAGTGGGTAAATCATCCAACATTGCACACAATTCGGAGCAATTGTCGTCAGAATGAAACATATTTTGGCGTAAATTTTGGTGCTGCGTTGTAGAATTTAATTCTGCACAGTATAGCATTCTCCAATTTTTAAAATGACACCCTCCTAGACGACAAAAGCCCCAGATTGTCGACAAGCCACCTGAAACAGCCACATTTTTAGCTCGCACTACTCATGTCCGGATATTCACGTCACTTATTTCTTTGCAAAACAATTGGCCATGACTGACGTGATTACTGCCCGTGACATAGAAACAATAATGCATTGAAAATCTTGCCTGAGCAAAGCAAGTCTGAGGAAGCAAGAGCCATTTTAAAGAAAGAATTTAAGGAAAACATTAAAACTGACTGTCAATAAAATAAGAAGATAATTTAGATTCTCTCTTATAATATATATCCAAATGCAGTCTAGTGCTCCATTGTGTGAAAAGTTGCAGACGTAACAAAGTGTCTGACTGCAGAATAAGCTAGGGTTTACCTGTAGTGGAGCGCTGTGGTGCAGTGGTAAAGCGTCGGACTCGAGATCGAGAGGTACCGGGTTCGATCCCCACTAACTGCAAGTGTTGTTTCCTTGAGCAAGAGACTTTATCTACATTGCTTAGTACTGGTTTCTACCCAGGAAAAAGATGGCCACATGGAAGATTAGTACTAGATTACTAAATGTGTTACCCTCTATAAATAAAGTCGATTATTATTATTTATTATTTGTATGAGTTAAGCTCTTCTACTGGCTTCTTACTTCTATACAAACAGTGAAGATAGACTGTTAGCACAGATGTTTCGGTGTTATGATGATTTGACCAGAGCTGTTATGATTCGGAACAGATTGCAACCATCTTCGTATATCAGTTTTATCTTAACTATATAGCCAGCTTCATTTAACTTTTGCCTTACTGGATTACCAAATGACGAAAAAAAAAGAAGATGGTCTGGAAATTTACATTGTGCCTCAAGACAGCTCCAATACAAAATATACTGGGAGCTGCCTATTGTAGCTGCCTATAGGTAGCCTGTAGGAAGTGCAATAGGCTGCCTTTAGGCTGCCTACTGGAAATTTGCCATGACAATGACTAAAAAGGGATCCGGAACTGCCTACTGTTCCTATTCTGCTTCCTCGTCTGTCACTGGCCACTGAGCTGCCTACTGCTGCCTCTTAAATGCTTTCCCTGCCTATTGAGCTGCCTACTGCATGTTCACTGGCATCTGAGCTGCCTACCCTGCCTATTCAGTGGGAACTGAGCTGCCTATTTAGCCTAATAGATGTTCATTGGCTACTGAGCTGCCTACTCTACCTATTCAGTTGGAATGAAGCTGCCTATTCTGCCTAGTGCTTGTTTATTGGCTACTGAGTTGCCTACTCTGCCTATTCAGTGGGAACTGCTCGTGAGCTGCCCATTCTGCCTACTACATGTTCATTGGCTGGCATTGAACTCGGTACCTCTAGCGGTAGAGACAAGTGCACTAACCACTTAGCTCATCACGCTCTACATTGGCTACTTGGATGGGTTTTTCAAAAAATCTGTCCCTTAAAATAAGGATGTCCAGGTAGGTGGGCGTCGGGTGAGCGGGCGGGCGTCGTCCCAGGTTAACCTTTTGGTTAACCTTTTTTTTTACCTTTATTCTTCGGTGGATTGCTTTCATATTTGGTAGGGATGAAGAAAAGGACCAGTAGGTGTATCCCATGCAAGAGAGGTAGTTCACACTTTCTTCATTATTTAAAAAAAAACATCCATAATGCCTTTAGGCGTTTTTTTTTTTTTTTTTACAGAAAAAAAAATGTTCACGAAGGGAGCAAATTCCTTCCTAGAAGAGTTGCTCCCATTTAGAAAGAAACAGAAAACCAGGGAAGCGAAGTCATGTTTCCAACAGAACTCACTTGACCATGGACAAGTAAATTCAAATTTGCTCGACTGAGCAATCGATGCTGGGTTTATACCTCTATACCTTATGGTCATGCATTGATAGCAGTGGTATCAATATCAACCCTCTGCGTTATTGGACTTTAAGTTTAATTGATCTCGGCTTATAATGGGGTCTCAGGTTGATAATTCAAGCAACAATCATAACCCAATCTCCATGTACATGTATTAGGCAAGCAGATCTATGTATCTTAATGTATACTCAGAATTATACCAGATTTACATATTTATGGCATCAACTTGCTTTGATATGTAACAGGAAAAAGGCATTGAAAAGGCACTGAATTAAATTAAGTACATTAAACGTTTTTCTACCTATAATAAGCATAGTAGTTATGCTCACTAATAAACAAACAAGTAGTCTACTTACATTCACTGAAATAAATTTCTGTTTAATCTAAAACATCCTAAATACACAATTGCAAGCAAAATAGCTGCTATATTTTCCCGCCAATTTCACCTGACAAAGGATAGAGCTGCCTTCTGTGCCTAATAATTATATAAAGTAAACTCAGCTGGAGCTACCTACTCTGCCTACTGCAGAAATAAAATAAGCCTGAGTTGCCTACTCTGCTTACAGGAAAAAAGAAATTAAGTTTGAGCTGCCTTCTTTGATTACTGCAAGAAGTAAAATAAAGTTAGAGCTACCTACTCTGCCTCCTGCAGAAAATTAAATACGTTTGAGTTGCCTTCGCTGCCTATAGTAAAACATAAATTAAGTTGGAGTTGCCTACTCAGCCTGTTGTACAAAACAAACTTACTTCGAGCTGCCTACTGGTTGCCTGTTCTGCCCATAGGCAGCAAGAAGGGCAACAAATAGGCAACTCTTGCCTACTGGAGCTGCCTACAAATTAAATGTAAAACAGTAGACCACCCATAGACAGCCTCCTTTTCTTTTATGGGAGAGTTCACTGGGTTAAAAGAACTCCTGCTGCAGCCCTTCAGTTTTTGTAATTCTGTTTTGTAGGATAATTGTAGCTTGGTGCAAAATCAAGACATCACTTTTCCAAATCTTTGAACTTGTCAGAGAGGTCTGTGTTGCAGTCTTCTGATTCAGGATTTTTCCAGCTTTCATATTTTGACATGGGATTTCAGCCCTTATAACATTTAACAGAATAAACATCAGTCCTGGACAAATCTATGCTTTTTATGTACATTGATTTAAACTTATGTTTACCAATGGATACATCATTTACTCTTTTTAATTTCTATTAAGCGTGACCTCAAAAATGATAATTCAAATAGATATTTTTTCAGTTTCAATCTTTCCTTTCAGTATTCTTTAAACTGGCTTCAGCTTTCTCTAATTTGCTTTGCTCAGACAGGGTTTTAAATACATTATTCTTTCTTTTAACAGTATAAGTGGCAAGACAATTTTTTTTCTTGATGACTCATTGCTTCATCAGCAACAAAATGTCCCTTTGAATTCAAGTTAAAATATAGGGATATAATGCAGCAAACGGCACACATAGCTGTTAACCAAATATATTAGGTAACCCTATGCTTCCCTATTTAATTGCACGAAGGTGAGTTAGTCTCCGTCTCAATGACAGTTCCCTCCTCAATCTGTTTCAGACTGTTGACACCTGACTATGAATGTCTGTATGTGGTTGGGCTAATTGTGGTCCTATTTGTGGTATTCTTGTGTTCAGATTGCCATTGAGCTTTTTGCATTGTTTCTTCACAGTGTTTAAGATTATATGTACTTCACTGTGATATTTTACTGATGCGGTACAGGACCCCTATGCGAACCGAGCATTATGTTTATAATTTGGGGCTGCATCAGAATCAACTGTGATGAGGTTTTTCATAAAAATAGTTAAAGCCCACAGTAGTTTTTTCAACTGGTAGTTCCAAGGTTGCTCTTCTGTTGCAGTTCTATGTTTATGGTTCGATGGTTTCATAGGTAACATTTGCTTTGTCATTATTTTTCCTCATCTCTCCTTCTTTTGAAGTCTAGGGAAGGAAGGCTGTGCTTCGTAATTGTGGCATTGCCCGGGTATCTTCACATATGACTTTCTAAAAAATGTGGATATCTTCTGGCCATTAGAGCCCCTAGTGGCTCTGTTTGTCTCATAACTATAATGTTTGAATTGTGGATAGCTTCTGGCTATTAGAAGCCGCTAATGGCTATATAGCTACTAGTGGCTGAAAAAAGCTGGTCGCGACTGATACTTGTGGCAATATTGCAGCAACAGATCTACTGGCCGTTCTCACTGGCTACTTTCTGGCTAGAAGTTGTTTCTACTAAATTTTAAAGCGGCTTTATTGCAGCTACAAAGCCACTTTAAAGCCGCTACATTTTCATTTCTGTAAGGGTTAGGAAAATATGTGAAAATTCTGAAGCCCACCCACGGGATTTTTGACACTAAAGTAGAACTCAGGGGTCCCATGTCAGAGGTATGGAATAGCACATAAAATTTTCAAAATTACCCGGAGGTAATCCTGCCACCCTGTTCAGAGGAAACCTTTTATAGGTGCATATTGTATGATAATAAGTGACTTTTATTTCTATATTTTGATTCAATTAATTTATTGACAACTTTACATAGTTTCAAATTTTCCCGCCACAAGTTCTGTCGGTGTCACAGTAAATATTGTCAAGCCAATTTTATCCGGGTCATTAATTCTTATTTATTGTTCAGTCTGTAAATTAAAACTTAAATTCTACAGCAAATTGAATAATTCCTGGAAAACAGAGGTTGATAAATGAAATAGCTTGCCATTCTGCCTGTCTTTATCATTTTTTCTACTGTCGTTTATCAGTCTTTACCAGAGTCAGTTCAGAAGCGATGAAATCAAATGATGGGGGTAGGGGTAAAAAACTGCTTACTGTTTAATATTAATATTTCATACTGAAACCTGAGGTTTGAGCAGGCCATGATACCTGGTGTGTTGTTTAAATTAAACTCAAGTAAGAAATATCATTAAAGTAATATTCAGGAACTTCTATTACCTCTCAGTACACCATTTTTAGACCTAATAGTGACCTTTTGACCCCTAAAATTGCCTTTAATTTTTAAATTATGCTTCTTTTTGTATCTAACTAAATAGTCTTGCTTGTAATGAGTTAAGGTCAATCTAAATGTACATTTTGTATGCATACTAGAACAACCAGAAGACAATTTAGGCTTCAAAGGCAGACTTTTAGTATTTGGCGGCCATGTTGGCGGCCATATTGGATTTCTCAGCTCGCCATCATTTATGCCAATTTTTGCCGGCAGTTTCAGAAACTACAGACAATTGGGAACATTTTGATATTTGACACATCTTGTTGTACGGGGGGGTCCGGGCTATCCCTAGAAAGAGTGGCCAGTTTCACTCATTGTCACCCTACCAGAAATGATTTTTCCTTCTCGGGTACCGAATTTTTTCCAGCATTTTTTTCCAGGTATTCGGACAATGATTTTTCCTACAATCATTTATGACATGATTAGTGGAATTTTGATTAAAAAATTTAAAATTGTGGATTATTTTCATTTGTATGCATAAAATGCTGTGTCTGTATTTTAGGAATAAAGATTTTTTTTTATATATAAAATTAATACCTTTTAGACCATGGTTAAATAGGAATTGCTAGAAAGAGATTATAGAAAAACAAAAACACATGTTCATTCAAATCAGAAAAAAATCACAATCGGGACCAAGCAAACAATAATGGGACTGACGTTTACATAGAACATTAGGATTGTCTAAACGTTGCTTGTCCGCTGAGGTATGCTTTAGGGAACAGGATACACATGACAGCTGTTTCGCTGTTTTTCACAAGGGAGACTGTTTTGTGCCTTCTTTGTTGCTTTCCTGCACATCAAGTCTATTCTGAAAAGACGTCCACTTTAAAAGGCAAATCTTTCCTTTTAAAGTTTTTTTTTTTTTTTTTTTTTTTTGCAAGAGCTGTCTCGGATTTAATCCAAGTGTATCCATTCCCCTAAAGTTCGTCATATTTTGTGAAGTGATCGACTGTTCTGTGTGATTTTTGTATGGGGGTACGACACCATCATAAATTCCTTTTACGCATGCTTTTGAAACATGTGACAGTCACTTAACATGCGAATACATATGTAAATACTGTTGCTTTGAAATGTCCTGATTGACATATCGATGTGCTTACGGCTGTCCCTGAAAAAGAAACAAGATATAAACGTTATGAGATTGCTAAATATTTGCATTTTCGCATTTCGCATAACTATGGTAAAGCATCCACTGTATGGGATAAGCACTACTGTGTATTTTATTCGCCAATATGCTCGTTAGAAATTTTACACTATTTCATGGGTATGGAACTACATAGTCGGAGCCCACTTGATCTGTTAACACAATTTAGACTAAATAAAATCCCCTACACTATATTTTGGAAGACTCGAAATTCAATTTTGGGTATGATTTAGACATTCCTAGAGAAAACAAATGGCTTAACTTTTTGTAAACAGTAGAGACCCTGATCAGATGCCAAGTTCTGCACACTAAAATGTGCTAAGAAAACATAATATCGGCTTTTGACTGTGCCTTTTTCACATTTAGGATAAAACAGAAATGGTCCCGAGGAGAGTTGCCCGCTGGACCAGATCAATATTTTATTTTAAACATGCCAATGTAACTGAGATGCTTGATAATTGGCATATACATGATCAGATGCGATAAAGTTGTTAATGTATGAGTTGCCATTCCATTACCAACATATTTTGGACGATCTGCCACAACACACACACACACACACTCTCTCTCTCTCTCTCTCTCTCTCTCTCTCTCTCTCTCTTCTCTCACTTTCTCTCTCTCCCTTACAGACAGAAGCACACTACCGCGAGTTAGTATAAGTTTTCGTTCTTCCCTACGTCCATCGCATAATGGAATGACTTATCAGATTATGTTGTTGATATCGCTGATGTTGATAATTTCAACAAAAGGGAAAGCAGCAGGAGTACGCAGTCCTAAAATAAAATTCTAAATGGTTGCCTTGGAAACAAAGAATACACAAAAGAACGTAAATCGGAGACTTGGTTTTATGAATAAATGTCAAAAAAAAGAGTTCCTTTGGAAACAAAGAACTCACTACAGTTTAGAAAATGAGAGATCGATTTTATTGAGACTCTTCATTAGCAGTAATTTAGTTTGCAACTCTGCTTACGCCCTCTAGCGTATGCATGAGCAGAACTCCATTTTCAAAGCTACCACAATAGGCCCAATGGTCCCAAAAGAAATGAGATATAATCTGCACTATGATAATATACGGAGATACGTTCTATCGCCTCAACATGGCACTAACACCAGCTGCATTGTAGTAAAAAAAACGTCAAAAAAGATTGCCTTTGGAAACAAAGAACACACTACAAATTAGAAAATAGCAGTATCGGTTTTACTCAGACTCTTTATAAGCAGTAATGAAGTTTGCAACATTGCTTACGCCCACTGAGCCTCTTCATAAGCAGCAATATAGCCTGCAAGGCTGCATACGCCACTCCACTCCCAAATGGCTTAAGCGGCATTACATTTTCAAAACAAACTGAATGAGATGAATGATCCCAAGGGAAATAAAAAAAATACAATCCACACTATGATGAAATACGGGGAACCTTTTTACGGCTGTTACAGGACAAAAACTTGAATGCGTGTTTTTCATCTTGTTTTGAACCTGTGCACTCTGACTAACACTATTCTGGTATCTCTTTCTCATATCCTGCTTTGAGTTTTACTAACACCGTTGTTCACTGGCACTAGCGCGCTCACTCCATGTAATACTCGGAACAGGTGATGGAGGATATATAAATATCTACAAGAAAATGTTCAGATGTACTATTTGGTGATAATTCTGAGATTATTTCTTCCAGTTCTCCATCAAAATATATGCTGTGTGTACTTATTAGAAGCACCTCGCCGAAGCGCGTCTAATGAGTACTAAAATATATGTTTTAATGAAGAAATAAGAAACAAATATCCCAGAATTATTATCAAATATTCCAACCGAATAAATCTATAGATATCTTGATAGTTAGGCTGTCGCTTTCAGATTAATTCGCCAGAGCAATAAACAGTGTTGTCTTTAGTACATGTAGCTTATTTCAGGTTTATTTGCACATTATGTGAAAATGAACAATGCAGTTCTAACCTCTGAATCTGAACTTCTTTTTGAAGTTTAGGTCATTTGTCAAATATGGAAAGCAACGAACGAACCATCTTTGGCGCGGAACAGAAAACCGCTACCCAGCAAGCGTTCTGCTTGAATCTAATTCGGACGTTATCCCTGTCGGATCGATATCGGTCAGATATAGATTAATCCAGAATGCTAACTTAGTAGCTACGCCGCGACTAACGTGATAAGTAGTTCCGGTCATGGTACCAAAGCCGTTATCCAAACTCATAAATCCATAAACGAATGACGAATCAGAATGTTCAGACCAACAGACATGGACCCCAGAACAAAGGGTGTAATCAGGCGTCCGCGGATAGTAAGCATTACTTGGTAAGCAAGCTTCGCCCACCATGCCCATAAGCCTGAACGAAGGAAATATTGGTAGAAGCGTATGTCCGGGATTTGGGAAGTCTACTTATGGCGCATCTCTGGCAGAAACATCAGAAACAATTCTGGAAACTGCCACATTGTAGGGATTGACTAGATCATAATGTCTCCCATAGAACTTCTTAAGTGTTGCTACCAGTTTGTTTTTTTATACACTGGCTCAACAACTTTGCAGCGAGCACTTTCCCACGCTCCATGAAGAAGTCCTGATAATTTGAACAGGTTCTGGCATAACGGATTCACTGTGAAACGTAAACGCCGTATTTTGGTGCAGAAGGGATATTACTGCTCAGGAATGGAAAGTTAACAATGGGAAAATTAGTCATCCCGTTTGTCGTAAAGCCTAGTAGTAAGCTTTCCATTGTCAATGTAGAGATAACAATCCAAGTATGAGGAGGAGGCTGCAGTCTCCTTTGTTTCCTTTATTTCAAGTTCACGTGGATAGATGAATTCTAAATACTCTGCAAATTTTGTGTTTTTCAGAGACAATACATCATCTATATATCTGTAGGTGAAATTGAATTGTTGTGCGATGTGTTTCTTGCCTGCTTGGAGGAGACTTTGTACAAACTCCGCCTCATACGAGTATAAAAACAAGTCGGCAAGTAACGGTGCACAGTAAGTACCCATCGGTATGCCGATTGTTTGCTGAAATATCCGACCGCCGAACTCCACAAAAATATTGTCGATTAGATATTCCAGCATCTGTATGACATCTAATCTTTATGATAAGTAAGATCATCCATATATAACAATTAACCTACACATTAAAACCCAACCAGAAGTCAGGTTGAAGTTATATTATCTTGTCTTTAATGAAATGTTTATAATAGTAAAACTATAATAAGCAACTGACAAACCCATGCATCATTTTCTGCCGTTTTAATCAGTCCCACAACAGCCGATATAGTCATATCTTTTGGACGAACTGATGAAAAATTCCTTCACACTATATTCTAATTACAATTTTAGGTTTGTCAGATTTTCTTACTACTGAAAGATGGGTTGTTTTCTGATGTACGATAAAACAGCTTTTCTGGAGTTGTCTCTAGATAAACATATGAGTAAACTCCAATTTGAATTACTGCAACGCACGTACCAACAAATGCACACGTACACATACATACACACACGCGTGCACACACGCACTCACATACTATTTTCACACAAATAAATGCATAACATATAAACCAGCTACTTACATTAACATTCGTTAATATTTGGGCCGTCTTATTTCAAACTGAAAGAAAGAAAGATATTGTAATGATCATAATGTTACTAAGGATAGGATTGTCCAATTACGTCTTTTTTTTTCAAACTGAAAGAAAGAAAGATATTCTAATGATCATAATGTTACTAAGCTTAGGATAAAAGAAAAAACTGGTAATAATCTGGACATGAAATATAATCTGTAAAGGTTACCCTTGGTAACAAAGAAGCACAGCCTTCCGGATACATCAAAGGAAGACGAGATGAGAAATAAACGATGACAAAGAAAACAGCCCCCCCCCCCCCACAACCAACAAGGGTATAAAGCCAGAAAGGAATTAATATTACGCACACCAAAGAAAAACCTGAGAATAAAAGTTTTCCTAGTACGAATTTCAAAAGAAAGAGAGGAGGCTACTCTGTAAAGAAATAATCTGCTCCTTCTGAGAGCAGCCACTAAGCGAAAGGAGGTGAATGTTTTGTTGTTTTTTTTTGTTTGTTTTTTTAGATTATCTTTCTCTGTTGCAAACATTTTACCATATTCACATCCGTAGTATGCGTAATGAGCGCAACACCTATTATCAACATACAAACAACAACAAAAAAGCTGCCAAAGAATGGTCAACAAATCATACTGATCTCCAGTCAAAGCATATTGGAATAACATGTTCTGACCGCGGAAGATCATTTTCATTCGCTCTTCTTCCGGATATCGCCGGTAGACTGTTATGATCTATTATGATCCCACTTGTGAACGAAAGTAGTATATAAGATATCCAGGAAAAAGCCATAAATACAGAACATAGACAACCAATGACATCAAGACGAAGAGCAAACAAATCATGACGGACAGTAAAACATTGAAGTTAAAAAAAATATATAAGTGAAGACACCCAGGCTATGCCATTATCATGAAGCACAGCCTTCCAGAGGCACCAAAATGAAGGAGATTTGAATACAAATAATAACAAAACAAACGCCAGATATGAAACCACCGACGCACAAACAATAAAGAACCGCAACAGATGAACCGGCTTGGAACAGGCTCTGCAGTTAAACTACTCGGGGATAGGTTGTGAGGGGCTGGGGGGGGAGGCGGGGAAAGGGGCTTAAACTAGTTTAACTAGCGCGAAACATCATCTTTAATTCTTTGCTTGTGCAGTTAGACATCTGCTACGAGATATATCTATACAAATAAAACTGAAATTCAACAGTGTGATGATTATATTTTCATTCCTCTAAAATGTACTTCACACAAATGTCTAGATATTGACAATGATAAACGGACACAGTATTGACAATCTGACTGCTGTTGTCATTGATTTTCTTCCAGGATTATCATAGTAAAACAATGACATGCTTATGATCAGAGTTTGAAAGTGCTGATGAGGCGGTTGTCTGAAATTCTTAAGACCTTTAGAACTGATTGGAAGTTAGTCCATTCTTTGGTACCAAGCAGCCCCTGTTTGGTCGTTTTCGGTTTTTGTTTGTGTTTGTGTTGAGGTTTTACGGCCCTGTCAGCCCAGTGCGGCCATGTCGAGCGTGGTCAAGTTTTCTAACCACATTTTTACTGGGCAGCCTTAGGCCTCGAAGCGGTTAACCAGTATTGTGCACATTCTTTCGCCAGAAACTGACAAGTGCACTTCTCGAATCAGCGGAAGGGAGAAAAATGACAGTAGAAAATATTTCATGATCAACTCTCCACGAAAGAATGTTGCCGACCCGGCGGGGGTCGAACCCACAACCTCTTGATCACCAGTCGGATGCGAATCCAACTGAGCCACCGAGGCCAACCATTTTCGATGGAAAACGCCGTTTTCGGTGTTTAGAAGGACCACGGTGCGGCTTACACTTTAAAGTTAAAGTTATAGATTTGGCAGATTTTACTGAAGTATTCATATTTTTCCATCGATATTGAACTCAATATGATTAAATAATATATCTTACACAGTTTGGCGTTTTCTTTGGTTTTGTTTATTCATTCGCTATTCAATAAGCATCAGAGTGTATAAGGCTAATACGTTTGAATGCAAAATTTAGTGCTATCAAGTTTAGTAGGGTAGTTGGTATTAGGTTGGTAATCACAGGAAAACAAATTGTCGAATTGTGCAACCGCCCCCAGAATGTTGTGAAGAAGGATTGATAGATAAAGATATGTATTATTATTTACAACAATTTACCAACCTTTGTCCCTGGAGGATACTTTTTGTACATGAAATCCCACGAAAAATTTGAATCCACTGGCGGCTCTCCACTACCTGCGTTAAGCAAAGACATCATTTACAAATAGCACGCTCTGCAGTCATGTTTATCTCAATTTATTTCTATAATGTTTTTTTTTTTTTTTTTTTTTTTTTTTTTCAAAAACAATTATGTTAATGAATAGGTATGTCTCAATAACAAACCACACCAAAAGCAAACCATCATGATCATTAAGAGTAATTAACATCAACGAGAACTGAGTGAATTTGGTTCTTATCGACCTTCTACAGAGTTTTAACAGAACGTAATCGTAATTATATACGGGGATAACTTTGGGACTAAATTTCAGAAAAAAAAACAAAAAAACATTAAAACGATAAAACCTTGCGAATACTAGGCAAAAGTATATAATAATACCATTGCTTTAGAAATAACATTGGTAATCTGGTATTAGAATTTCTAACTATTCTTTGTATGTCTTGACGACTATTACACACACACACACACACACACACACACACACACACACACACACAGAGAGAGAGAGAGAGAGAGAGAGAGAGAGAGAGAGAGAGAGAGAGAGAGAGAGGGGGGCACGCACGCAGGCAGAGGACCTTAAATGTATTTCCATGGATCTGCATATGAACGTAGCTGTGGTGATACAGAGAGAGAGAAAGAGAGAGAGAGAGAGAGAGAGAGAGAGAGAGAGCTGTCGGCGGGTCGAAACATTTAGTAACTATTAAAATTCCTACGTACGTGGACGTGACTGCCGATGCGACTCTGGGTAACTTTCAAAATACTGCGGTCCATAATAGCCAGACGGTTCTGGTCCATATCCACTGGTATAACGCTTAGCTATGCCATGCCCTGGATAATGTCGTTTTCGTTGGTCGTCCTCCTCTGAGTCACTGCAAGCCATAAAATAGTCACTCCATTGGAAACGATGTCTTCGTAGCATATGAGGACAACAAAGACCCGAATCAGACTGAACATGCGCGCAGCCTAACCAGGACCCTTAGTATGCACTTATAGAAGGACAGGATGCGGTATTTACTTTAAATATTGAGACACCTTTGTTACAACGCAAAATATAGAAATTGCATTCAAGCTAACGCATAATTTAGAACTCAAAATGTAGAAATTTACTTTTTTTTCTACATTTTTCGTCGCTATGTAGAACGGTTGCTTTAAAACACTAAAAGCCCTGGTCTCGATGACCTAGCAGCAAAAGGTGTTTAAAAGCGCATGCAATTTCCTGCCCCCCAATCTGGTTTCATTATTTAATACGGTATTTATGTCTTGTGACTATCCCGAAACTTGGAACAAAGGGTCATATTACCAAAGTGCAAAATAAAAGCGATATTGATTTTACAAACAAGGTATTTCGCTGACTAACGTAATAACAAATCTTTTTTCTCATATCCTTCTAAATCATATTAACAAATGGTTTGGTAAACTTGAAAAGATAAACAAACATCAGTTTGGTTTTCAGAAGACAACATCACCAATTTATTGTATTTTTATTTCGGGCTCAGTTATTTCAAAAGTTGAAAATGGCAATACAGGAAGTTAGTGCTGTAATTTGCATTTCTCGATTACGTGAACGCATTTGATAAGGTTGATTATGGTGGCATATAACTGCATCTAAATATTGAGATACTAAGTCGACTTTTTCTGCTTTTATGTTGACTTAAAATGTATGGCCTGATACTATATCGACTTCCGTTGACAATGGTAATCGCGACTGCAAGTCGTAATACTGTCCAGAAGTGTCATCTACAACGTCAGCGTCACGAAACACTTTTAGAACTATATGTCGACATTATAGTTATCTCGACTTCCGGTCATATTATGTAGTAGGATTTGTTGAGAAGATAATGATAGTCAGATAGTGACAGTGCCGGTCGAGATACCTAAATTCGGGACGATGTGACGTATTAAGTTTAGGGCTTAATACAGTGTTTGGTGGCATACAGATATTTTATAGTTATCGTTTCTTGTAAACAACTCTGCGATTGCAGTAAGACTGGCGCTGCCTGTGTATTTTGGTCTAAAAATAAACTTTCACGACTACGAAAACGTATCTCAACGCTAACTGGCAAATCATGACATGTAAAAGAACCGGAAGTCGAGATAATAAACAAAATATAGAAAATAAGTCGTCATACAATGTTAACACGCTTTGTTTTCTTGTAGGCAGCTTAGAGCAATATTACGACCTGCAGACGCGATAACCATTATCAACGGAAGTCGATATAGCATCAAGTCATACATTGCAAGTCGACATAAAAGCAGTGGAAGTCGACTTAGTATCTCAATATTTAGATGTCAGTTATATGCCACCATAGTTGATGGATATTTGTTGTGGACTGTTAAAATTCTTAAGTCAATGTATAGTTCAGTCAAGACATGTATAAGGTATAATAATAAGTTCTCAGAGTTCTTGAAATCGAATGCAAGTCTTTAACAGAATAATCCCATGTCACCTATAGTTTTCATGTTTTTCAAAAATGATATTTTTAGTTGTATCAATGCACATGCAGAAGGTACTGTTTCAATTATTGATTTGTCCCTGTGTATGCTGTACGCTGATGACGTAGTGCTTTTTTTTTCTTTGCCGAATCGGCTGAGTCTCTTCAAACTATGCTATATGAAATATAAAATTACTAAAATACCTGGCATCTCACCATAAATACAAGTGAGAACAATATGGTATTCGGAGGCTGAAGACACACTTGTCACAAGATTGATTTGACCGAGACAGAGTTGGAAGTAGTAATCTCTTTTAGATATTTGGGGGTGGATCATTTTTTAAAAATAGAAACTGATCACGGATTCAGAAACACATAGCTTAACATGCAGCACAAGTTTTACACAAACTTTATAATCTTTTAACCAATTTACCATCCCGGTACACAAACAACTTAAACTATTAGACTTCCTAGTGGGATCAATGATAAGTTACTACTTACTAGTCTGAATCATGGAAGTTTTAAGAAGCTCCCTATATAGAGCAAGTCCACACCGAATTTCTAAACTATTGGGGGTGAGTAAGTCGACGAACGTAAGCGAATTTTATGGTGAGACGGGGCGATTCCCAACGGAAATTTTAGAAGAATCAAACTAATAAAAGATGAGATAAAACTATTATCTAGAAGAGACACTCTAAAATTTAAAATATACATGTTGTTAAAAAATGACTGCGATAATGGCAATAACTACAAGGACAGAAACTGGACCTGAGATATATAACAAGAACTCGATTTGTGTGGTTTGTCAAATATTTGGACCAATCGGCATCTTATAGATATTCCATTCGAAGTCAAAATGCTAAGGACCTTGGATCAGTTTGAGCAGTCTTGAGATGCACAAATTATAAATTCAAATAGGCTTTCAATACATAGCGTTATTAAATTTGATTTTTGTCTCGAAAATTACCTGCAAGTATTAACAACTCTAAAAATTCGTAAAGCATTAAGAGATTTAATGTGTCGGCGCACTCACTTGCGATCGAATGAGGCCGTCATAATAATATAAAACGGAAGATAGAAAATGCATCTACTGTGCCACGATTGTTATAGAAAGCATATTTCATCTTTTTTGTCGGTATGCCAGTTTTGATCTACTTCTGTAGATGGCAAACATGTAGATGGCATCAACAAATTTCACCAAATGTTACTGTCAAAAACAGTCAAACTGTTTTTGACAACACATCAGCCAATATGTTTAGCTTGATTTTGTCAATATGTTTTAGTTTTGTGTCCAAATGCAGAGATGAAAGAATCTATTGCAGAAACTCAGGGTGGAACAAGGTATATCGGAACCAGAATTTTACGGTGATTCTGGAGATAGGGTGCAGAAAAGCCATTTTCCAACAATCTGAGCCCTCCTATGGCCTTGAAAATAGGGTCAAGGTCACTAATATCTAATCTATAGTTGTCCCTGTCTCAACAATATAGTTGAACAAATTTAGTCAAAATCCATCATTTCATTCTGGAGACAGGGTGCAGAAAACCTATTTTCCAACAATCTCAGCCCTCCTGTGACCTTGAAAATGTGATCAATGTCACCAAAATCTAATCAGTTCTTTTTCATGTCACAACAATGTAGTTGTGTAAGTTTGGTTAAAATCCATGCATTCCTTCATGAAACAGGGTGCAGACATGCCATTTTTGTATCAATCTAAGCCTTTGAGTGACCTTGAAAATGGAGTCAATGTGACCAAAATCTAATCAGTTTTCCATATCACAACAATCTACATGTACAAGTTTAGTCAAAATTCATCCATTCATTCTAAAGATAGGGTGTAGACAAGCCATTTACCAACAATCTGAGCTCCCCTGTGACCTTGAAAATAGGGTCAAGATCACCAAACTCTAATTAGTTCTTGTCCCTTTCTCAACAATATAGCTGTACAAGTTTGGTCAAAATCCATCGATTCATTCCGGAGACAGGGTACAGAAAAGCAATTTTTCAACAATCTGAGCCCTACTGTGACCTTGAAAATGGGGTCAAGGCTACCAAAATCTAATCAGTTCTTTTTCATGTCACAGCAATACAGTAGTGAAAATGTAGTCAAAATCCATCCATTCCTTCATGGTATAGGCTGCAGACAAGCCATTTTCCAACAATATAAGCCCTTGTGTGACCTTGATAATGTCACCAAAATCTAATCAGTTCTTTTCCATATCACAACAATATAGATGTAAAAGGTAAGTCAAAATCCGCCCATTCATTCTGGAGATAGGGCGCAGACAAGCCATTTTCCAACAATCTGAGTCCTCCTGTGACCTTGAAGATGGGATGTAGGTCACCAAAATCTAATCAGCTCGTTTCCATGTCGCAACAATATAGATGTACAAGTTTGTTAAAAATCCATCCATTCATTCAGGAGATAGGGTGCAGACAAGCCATTTTTCAACCATCTAAGCCATCATGTGACCTTGAAAATGGGGTCAAGGTCACCAAAATCTAATGAGTTCTTTTACATGTCTAAGCAATCTAGATGTGTAGGTATGGTCAAAATCCGTTTGTTCCTTCGGGAGATAGGGTGCAGACAAGCAATTTTTCAGCTTTTTCCAACAATCTAAGTCCTCGTGTGACCTTGAAAATTGGGTCAAGGTCATCAAAATCTAATCAGCACTTTTACCCCAATCCAATGATAAATTTGTGCAAGTTTGACCAAAATCCATTTATTCATTAAGGAGATTAAGTGCAGACAAGAGGTTACGCCGACAAGGACGCCGACGCCGACGCCGCCGACAGGATCTGCACTGAAAACAGTATGTCCCCCACCCCCACTATGGTGGGGGACATAAGTATTTCTTCAAATGTTTGAAGTTTCTTTTATTTTATTTTCATTCGCCATTTATAAGCATCAGAGTGTATAATGCTTATATGCTTGATTGCAGAAATTAGTGTTAAGTATAAGCATGGAACAATTTGTTAGGCCGTTATTAGTTTGTTATATTAACAGGAAAACGGATTGCCGAAATGTGGTATGTTAAACCTGCTGACAACCGGCCCCAAACATGACTGCACAACATGCAAAAATCGATAGGGTAGTTAGATTGGAGGCAATTTTCCAACAAATTCTACATTCAAAATTTCTGAAATTTTCAAAATATTGCTGCGCATTTAATAATAATTAAAAACAATGGAGAAAAGCAACAAAACTTTTATGACATTTTTGTTTTACAAACATCAGTTCACTATACGAATTGCACAAGTTAATTTTCAGGTAAGTAGAGTTTGAGAATATAGCACAGAAACAGAAATGACAAAAGCTCCCTGATTAGTAATTGTCCCTCACAATTTTTTTTTTTGCATGTAAAATTTAACGTCAAACAAACTTCAATCCAAGTGATGTCGAAAGCATAGTATGTTGTATGCTGTGCTGAAACCTGGTGAATGCTGATTTTTGGGTCCCTAGGGAACGTTTCCTATAGCTCAAGAAAACACATTTTTAGGGATATTTAAGAGCAAGTTGTTTATTTGTTGTGTGTATCATAAGAATTGGCTGATCAAAGGGATTTTAATGGATACATTCTACCATCATTGAATAGAAAATCGAAAAGACAACCCTAAATATGCCCATTAGGCTTCACACCTGGTGCTATGATTAACACTCAGTGGCTCTGACTATCTATGTTGAGAACAAATGTCCATGGTTCCACAGATGTTCGAGCCTTTGAAATTCGATTGTATGTTGTACACTGTACTGAAACTAGGTCTGGGACGCGCTATGGAAAACGTATCTTCGGGCAGATGCGAATAGCGATGGCCAGAGCAGCCTTCGCATCCGTGCAGTCTAATCAGGACCTTCACAGTCCGCAAACAAATTATTGAATACTGTCGAATGCAATGGAGAGCAAACGCCCGGATAAGACTTTGCGCATGAGCAGGGTGATGTAAATACGTACATTTTACGCATGTTCGACGGCACGTTTTCGTTTGGCGTGGCCCCTAAGCTGATTACACCTTAGGTATATCAGTGGGTACTAAGGCTGACACAATTAATCGGACAATGGATTAACTGACCGATAGATCCCACAAACATGATGATCATTACAGATTTGCTAATATTCGATCATTTGATTTATGTGGCTGTGACTTTACCGTATTTATCCTTAGTTTCAGACACCTCAAGCATTACCATACTATGTCTAAAATTTTAACAAATTATTACCTGCTGTTGTGTCTAAAATAGCTGGGTGAGTAGCAAACAGTGTAGACCCTGATGAGACGCCGTATTTGCGGCGTCTCATCTGGGTCTACACTGTTTGCTCAGGCTTGTCTGACCGAAAGCAAGCAAAACAGTATAACATCAGTAAGAGTCATGTTCAGACAGGTAAAACTATTACAAATTCTTCAGTGATTACTAATCGATTATCGATAACTATGGCAGGACTGATAATCGATTATCTTTTTAGCTCTAATTAGTCAGCCTTAGTGGATACCATGCTCTCGCTGGAGCTTTTTCCTATTTCATAGCATCTTTGTAAGAGCAAAAACGAGCCAAAACGTTCCTTCTGATATATGCGCCCAGCGAAGACTAAAATCGGACTGCGCATCCACACAGTGATCAATCTTCGTTCCCCTAGAGAAGCAATTTTGCATCCTTTGGTATCCAAAATGTGCCATGTGCAGATTCTGATCAGACAGTGCGAATGTGCAGGCTGATCTAACTCTTCGCTGGGCACTAATGTCTGAAGATGCATTTTTTATGTTGGATTCATATAGTATTTCCCAGTGGGCACACAACGTAAAAATGACGTCGTAACAACGTCGATGCGACGTGATCACGTCGCATCGACGTAAATACGACGTCATTTTGATGTTGTGTGCTGCTGAGTTGTGTCTTGACTAGTACATAAACTCGAATACAATACTGTATAATCATACTTTTGATGCAAAAATAATTACCTATCAGAATGCCTGTAGCTACGTTGTTTTTTCCTTGTCACAACGATCCCAATCACAACTATCAGGGCAATAACAAGAAGGCCTAAAGGCACCCCAACCCCCACTCCAATAATCAAAGCAAAATTATCTGCAAGATAAAGCAAATACAAATATTTATTACATTTCTAACAATTAATTACCTATTTTTCTCTGTGAAAGAAAACCCGGTAATCGCTAAGCAGTGAATAATTTCATTTCTTCAAATGAATTGTTTTCACGTGCTAATTAGTGAAGTAATTCTGTGACGTAATTAATTCATTTATTTGAAGGATTGTGCGATCTTTCACTCTCAATACTTTAAACGTGTTCAATATACAAAGAAAAATATTTATAAACATGATTATAATTTGCGATCTTTATTTATCTCAGTTAGAACTGCAAATCCATGGCACTATTTCTTTTTTTTTTTTTTTTTTTTTTTTGGTTCAGCAGTTCACGGCCGGTCATCTTACTATAGCATATGAAATTCCCACGCGTCACAAACGTAAGCTAGAACATGCAACTAATACACAAGTGTATGGGGTGGGGTTTGAGTAAGAAATGTAATAAAAAGTTTATTCGTTTGTTTTTGATCGATTACAAAGAAATAATTCACGCGTGTTCTAAGGCTTTCGTGTAAAAAACACGTTCGCTATCGCTCACTCGATTTTTACACGGAAGCCTTAAAATACTAGTGAATTATTTCTCCGTATTCGGTCAAAACAAACAAACTGTATGAGCCACAACTTCTGGAAACGTACCATCGTGCACTGACGCCCAGCGAAGATTCAGATAAGCCTGTGCCTTCACTGTGTGCAGTTTGGATAGCCAAGGCTGCAAAGTATTTTTTTTTTCAACTGAGACTCTGATGTGACTGCGATGATGCGCGGGCTGATTTGAGTCATCATTGGGCGCACATGTCCGAAGGTACGTTCTATCACATTAGCTTCCAGTAAGCATTCTACAAAAATCTATAGCGGGCCGTTATCGGCCCGTTAGGGCAGCTGACGGGCCGATACGCCCGCTATAGGTTTATGTAGAATGCTAGCTGGGAGGGTTCATATATATATATATATATATATATATATATATATATATATATATATATATATATATATATATATATATATATATCCTAGAAATGATGCAATCACAAACCGAACGAACGTCACATATTAAATCACCGACGTATAAACAAAGACAAACTGCAACAGAGGAACCGCCTTGGAAAACTGCCCTGGGGGGGAGGGCGGGGGGGGGTCTTAAACCAGATTTACTCGTGCGAAACTCGCCCTTAATTCTGATGCAGCTCTAAATTACTTACATATGATTGGTCCCTATAGAGGCGCCCTACCTCATAAGTTAAAAATCACAGTGTAATACTCATGATAACAAACACTATTATGAACTCTAGGGCGATCGGAAACCTAACACACACACGTACACACACATGCACACACTCGCACACACGCACACACACACACACACACAACCAAAGAAATAGATAGTCAGGCGCCAAGACAAAACACACTGAGGAGGCAGCCGTCATTTAATATGAGGACAGACCCATCGTCATACAATTAAAAAAGAAGCTATCAACCATGGCTTGGTTAACAACCATGCATGCAGTTCGCCCAGAATATCTATTTTGCAATCTATCTTTTCGTTGCGAGTAGCATTCTTTTCAAACTGTTCCGAAAACATTTTGAATTTATAGACAAAGTTACCATAAAATTCGAATTCCGATAGGCATTCCGCGAAAAAGCTTCAAGTCAACCCTGTATTTGGATATGAATTCAGAATTGCGGAAATAGAATGTTTTACGAAGTTTATGATACCAATATCCCTGCTTAAGAAGTCAATGTGTGGGATTCTATTGCTTTATGTTTTTCAAATGCGTTTCAAATGCGTTTTATTGTATTAAACCTATATATTCTGAGAGACAGGCCTAAGAAAACAGTGTAGACACAGATTAGGCACCCCCGCAGCACATTGCGTCTGATAAGTCTAATTTGTTTTCCACTCATGCAGCAGCTTTAATAAATACCAACAGCTAGTAAGATGGACCATGTTAAGCGAAAATTGCCTTTGAGCATGCTCTCAATGTGCGATCTCACCATTCTGCGCATGCGTAAGGTCACATCCGGGCCTTTGCCCTTAATTGATACATTGTACAGTATCCACTGATTCTGGAAGCGGACAGCAAAGGCCTAGATCAGACTGCGCATTTGCGCAGTCTGATCTCGGCCTTCGCTGTCCGCGTATGCCCCGAAAGCAAATTTCGCTTGGCGCGGCTCTGAAGGACTTGGAACAAATATCAGAAGGAGCTAAAATGTCCGAATAATTACATGTAGAGCAAAATAAGGCAGGCCTAAGCAAACATCTAAGATCACGGCCACATGCCTTTCCTCTAGCTTTTCAGACACAGATCAAGAAGTAAAATGAATGTCTTTAAATTTCAGGCCAAGTATAGTATTGAATCAAGGTTCCCAAATATTAAGAGTGAAATATTGTATTGCTTGAGGACACAGTGTAGACGCAGATCAGACGCTGCAGAACGTGGCATCTGATCAGTGTCTAAACTGTTTGTTAATATTGCAGCAGATTTTAAGCACATCAACATGTAGCAAAAATGGACTTGTTCGTATTTTAGGAAAACAAATTAAATTTTTCCTAGATTTCAGCTAGATTCGGTATTTAGCCCTGTTTCCGTATGGCATAAGTGTATTCACACACGTACACAAACACGCATATACGCACACTTCCCTGAAAGAGGTCAAAGGGAAAACCTCTGAAAATAAAGAACCAGTGTGGCGAATCCACGTGAACAAATAACTAGGCACACGGAATATTTTAGTATTTTTAGCTCCGCATAAGGTAGGTTTCTTTCAAAAGATCTCTATTCATACCAAATGGAATTTGATCAAATAAAGCGCGGAGTACGCGGAAAAATAGCTCTTTCTGGTGGTGTAAGCGCTGTTCTGCGATCTTGTCTAATTCTCGGGAACATTCGAAGAATGTTTTTGCTGTCAGTCTGGGCCACCGGGACAATGTACATGAATTTTGACGAAAAACATTCTCCGAATGTTCTCGAGAATCAGACCAGATTGCAGAATAGCGCTTACAGCACCAGAAAGCTTGATTTACCGGGTACCCTGCGCTTTATTTGAACAAAGTCCATCAGGTATAAATCGAGATATTCAAAAACTCCTGTCTGATGCGGAGATAAAAATATCCTGCGCTTTATTTGAACAAATACCATCAGGTATAAATCGAGATATTCTAAAACCTCCTGTCTGATGCGGAGCTTAAAATAGTAACAAACTATGTGCACTTAGTCATTTGGTCACGTGGATTCCCTACGCTGAGAACAAGACAAGACAATAGATAAAAAACTCCTGGGTTGATAATAAACGCAAATACAACAAGTAAAGTTCAATCTCACACGCAAGGTACCATATGATTTCAATTTATTTAATAATAGCGCATACATACAGGCACACACACACGTACGGAATCACTTACCTGGTTTTTTGACAGGGCTGAAAAAAAAAAGAAGGAAAATAATCACATATGGGCCGCACTATTAGGGCAGCGACGGGCCAAATCAGGGCATTTCCTATCCGCTGCCAGAATCATTGGATACTATAAAATATCTTAATGGGGAGCAAAGACCTGGATCAGCACATTTTGCACATGCTCTAGGGCACGTTTTCGAATGTCGTTACCCATTAACAGGAATGTAGTCATGTTTTGATATTTGGGGAGTATAGCAAAGTTTCTCACTTTTCGCCTTGAGGGAAGATGGGCCATGTCAAGCAAAAAGATGTCTACGAACACGTGCAAAGTGGATAGATTCAAATTTATACCGCAAAAAAGCTCGTCGGGGCATTTGCTCACTGATTCATTCAAGTGTCAAATGATCCTGATAAGAGGAGGAAAAAAGTATTGTGATACCATATCTCCAGTAAAAGACTGAATAAACTCTACCAAATTATACATCAGAGGAGTCCATTTTCGAATTTTGGTATGTCAGGCTATATATATGATGAAGATATTCCAAAATAAAATAAATGGTTGAACTATTTGCAAACAGTGGAGACCATGTTCAGATGCCGCGTACTGCGGCGTCTGATCTTGGTCTGCACTTTTCGCAAGTTTCCCGTTTAGGGGTCTCCAGTCTAAAATGGGCTAATCTTTACAAAATTAATATATTGCCTTGGTTACTTTCATTTTCATACACTTATCAATGACGTAATTTACAAACAAATCGTCTCAGCTAGCATTTGACTGAAATAATGATCCAACAGGAATCCTGTCTGGCCGATAATTGTCCAACATAGATCTCAGAAGCATAATAGCTCGAATTTCTATCGAAAATATTGATCTCTATAGAAGAATAGTGGTGACACTGTGCTTCCCATTTCAAGTTTCATAGTTTCCGCTTTATATGGACCACGCCATGCGAAAACATGTCTTCTTGCATATGCGGACTGCGAAGGCCCAGATCAATATGAGCATATGCAGAGTCTAATTAGGGCCTTCACTGTCCGCTAATAGAGTCATTGGATATTACAGAATATATGAATAGATATTAAAAGCTAGAGTGATACTTTGAGAATGCACAGGATGATCTGAATCTGTTCATTTTGCACATGTTCGAATATGTTTTTTCGCTTGACGCGGCCCATTTAAAATAAAACTTCATGTAAAACGATATGCGAATCTACCAGAAGCGTGAAGATGGAAGTAGAAAGTAAGAAGGGTGTGAAGGAATAAGGAAGCCTGGAAGTCAGAAGTGAACAAAAAAGAAATCAGTGGTAAGGATCAGAGTATTCAGAAGAAAAACTGGGAACTTCTTACTTCTCACTTCCTATTCGCGATATCCACTACATTCTTCATCCTTCTCACTTCCTAGTCACCACATCTACTTTATACTTCCTCCGTCTCACTTCTGACTTACTATTCATCAAATCTTAATAGGTACTTCCTACTTTTCCACTTCACACTTGCTACTTCTGACTTCTTTCATTGCCCTGCACACTTCCTACGTCCTACTCCCTACTTCCAACTTCATGGTCATATATTATGCATACTATTTATATTGTAATAAATTGGGAAATAGACTGTAATAGGAAATAAGAGAGTGAAGTAGAAAGAAGCAGAAGTAGATAAAAACTAGCAGTAGAAAGTCAGACAAGGACTTGGCAATTAGTAAATAAGAACTTCCTACTTTTGACTCCAATATGTACATGTATAAAGCAAGAAGAAGTGGGGTGTTGGGTGTAGGAAGTGAGGTCAAAAACGGTCTTGATTCTTAGCAAGTTGGGAAGACCCAAATCTTAAAAGAAATATTTTGTTAAGTTAAGAGCTGTTGTCATTGAGTCTGACAGAGCCAGGTGACAGTCAATGGACTGCTTTAAGCTTAAGGACATATAAGATCATACATTACGAAACAATGCCTAATCTAATATACTGAAAATTTAACCACAAAAAATGAAAGATTTCAGATAAAAAATATTCTGATATTTTTTATATATGCTCAAAACATAGATGGTGGGTACTCGGTAGAACCGCCTATGTTTTTAGAGAGATAAGAAAAATAATGTATAGCCCTGTAATCCCCAGTTTTAATATATTAAAGTGGAATTTTAGGGGGTTAATGTTATATAGGCATATTTTCGTGATGGACAGTCATAGCTCTTGATAAGGGTGGTATCAGATGAATCATGCTGTTATTTCTTCACAAGTGAATAGTTTTCTTATTTCTCGCGAAAACATATTGTGTGAGTACGCATTAGAAGCGCATCGGCGAGGCGCTTATAATGAGTACCCACAACATACGTTTTCGTGGAAAACATACTGTGAGTATGCATAACAAGCGTCTTGCCAAGGCGCTTCTTATGAGTACACATCATACGTTTTCGTGGAGGAATAAGGAAAATATTTATACTTTTTGGCTGGAAAAATCGCTAAACTAAACTAAGGTGGAAAAAGTGTGTCGGATGCACGACTGGATCCCACGACTCCCTTCTTGCAAGTCAGGTGCTCTACCAGCTTAGCTAACTTGGCCAACGGTCCTCCCAATATCCACATTCCTTTTCCTTCTAACTTTTATGTACCAGGTATCAACTGAACATATTATTAGTTTCTAGCCTTTCTCTGCACTCACCAGTTTACTGCGTCAGCATTAAAGTAAATTAAGGAGGGGGGGGGGGGGAGTGTGCCCAGTGCAGGACTCGAATCCACGAACCCATGTTTGCAAATTAGGTGCTCTCCCAACTGAACTTGCAAAGCCGACAGTCATGTTAATCAGCATAGCGTCTTATCTGAACTTTTGAGACGGAGAATAAATAGCTAGCTAATAAATTCAAACGAGAGGGAGGGAAGGAACCTGCGTCGTACAAATTAATGAAAAAGGCTATATCGAATTTTGCGAAAAGGGCCCGTTCAAACAGGTAAGTTGCTGTCGTTTTCCATATCGTTCTTCTGACAAAAAAACAGGATAGGCTCAGAGTATGTAGGAAGAAACAAGCCATTTATACTGGTACACCTGATACAAAACCATTTGTCATTGTTTAACACTCGCATACAATTACATATAAGGTTATCAAAATATTGCCTCTGAGTTTTCTCAACGCCGACAATACGATACTTTTTTATATCAATGGTATATTCTCTAAGCTCATTATTTCCATGAAAACAATACAAATGACTAATGGATGTGAACGGACCCTTTTCGCAAAATCTGTTCGGTATGACGTATGTCCTATCCCTCCCACCCACCTTCGTGAAATTGTGGAACGTACCTGCAGACGGGGGCGTCGGCGGAGATAACACATTCATACCCGGAGTCACAAGGGCCTTTCGAAGCCACTAAAGCTGCACAGCTATACCCATCAACGTTGGTATTGTCATAAGTAACTGTAAACAACAAGTGAATCATACAAGTAAAAATATAACTTCGTCCGATGATCTTTGACGTCCGGTTTCAATTTCCTGTTTGACATAATACAAATGGTAAACCAAAGCTTCAGGCCACGAAGTTATAAAACTTTTTTTTCATGCTAAGCTGAGCATGAAATTTGTTTTACTCATAAATCTTAAGATACTGGCATCTTTTCTAAACTTCTTTCATGCTCAACTCAGCTGTGTTGAGCATGAAAAATGTTTAAATAAATAGTATTTTTATTTTATGACCAAGTAAAATTTCATAGTCAGTTGAGTTGAGCACGAAAAAAGGTTTATAACCTCGGGGCCTAGGTCACCAGACAGGGTTATATTTTGATCTATAGCAGTCAAAGGGGCTGAATACATTTGGTATATTTAATGCCTTTTTTCAAAGGCAAATTTTATTGACTTCCTATTCGCTTTCTTGCGCACTAAGCCCTTTTTGAAACAAGAGGCCCATGGGCCACAACGCTCACCTGAGTTAACTGCTGTAAGTTAATTAGGTCATTTACTCATCATTCCCTATAAGTCCGTCGTTTCAAGGCAATGGCTTAAACATTTTTTGAGATAACTTGCTTACAAGGTTAAAATGCTGAAAATTTCAAAGGGCCATAAGTAAAACCAGTTTAAACCACAGGGCTTGATTGGCAGGATTTATGCAGGGGACCACTAAACATTGCTACATACTAAATACATAAGCTGTGGGCCTGATGGTTTCAGAGGAAAATATCTTTTAAGTTTTTCTCATTATAAGTCTGTGGGAGTAAATGGAATGGCCGTTTTGGACCCCAGGGGCATGGTTGGCAAGATTTATGTAGGGGACCACTAAACATTGCTACATAATAATGATTTCAGAGAAGAAGATTTTTTAAGATTCCTATTATAAGTCTACGGGAGTAAATGACCCTCGGGGCATGGCTAATTTAGACCCCGGGTGCTTCACTGGCAGGATTTATGTAGGGGACCACTAAACATTGCTACATACTAAATATTTAAGCTTTGGGCCTCATAGTTTCAGAGAAAAAGATTCTTTATTTTTTTCTACTATAAGTCCATAGGAGCTAATGACCCTCTGAGAAGTGGCCAATTTTGACCATAGGGGCATAGGTGAAAAGAATTTATGTAGAAGACCACCGAAAAGTTTGTTTGTTTGTGTTGAGGTTTTACGGCCCAGTCAACCCAATGGGGTCATGTCGAGCGCGGTCAGTTTATCTAACCACACGTTTACTGGGCAGGCTTTGTCCTCTAAGCGGTTAACCAGTATTGTGCACATTCTTTCGCCAGAAACTGACAACTGCCCTTCTTGAATCAGCGGAAGGGAGAGAATGACCGTAGAAAATATTTCATGATCAATCTCCACGAAAGAATGTTGCCGACCTCGGCGGGGGTCGAACCCACGACCTCCTGGTCTCCAGTCGGACGCGCATCCAACTGAGCCACCGAGGCCGGCCCACCAAATAGTGCAACATACTAAATCTGTTAGCTCTGGGTCTCATGGTTTCAGAGAAGAAGATTTTTGAAGGTCCTTTAGCTGCACAGCTCTATATAAACATATGGCCCCTGGGGTGTGACCAGTTTGGACCCCAGAGGCTTGATTGGCATGATTTAAGTAGGGGACCACTACACATTGCTATATACTAAATATATTAGCTGTAGGCCTCATGGCTTCAGAGAAGAATACCTTTTTACGTTTTTCCATTTTAAATCTATCGGAGCTAATGACCACCGGGACACAGCCAATTCGGACCCCAGGGGCATGGTTGGCAGGATTTATGTAGGAGACTACCAAACATCGCTACATACTTAATCTGTTAGCTCTTGGCCTCATGGTTTCAGAGAATAAGATTTCTGAATGTTCTTTAGCTATATAGCTCTATATTAACATATGACCCTTTGGGTGTTGCCAGCTTGGAGCCCAGGGGTTGATTAGTAGGTTATATGTAGGGGACCACTAAACATTGCTTTACACTGAATACATAAGCTGTGGGCCTCAAGGTTTCATAGAAGAAGAGTTCTTTAAAAGTTTTTTTTTTTTTCATAATGTCTATGGAAGCTAATGAGCCCTGGCGTGCGGCCAGTTTAGAGCCCAGAGGCTTGTTTGGCAGGATTTATGTAGGGGACCACTAAAAATTGCTATACTAAATATATATTCTGTGGGCTTCATGGTTTCAGAGCAGATACTTTTTTAGTTTTTTCCATTACAAGTCTACGGGAGCAAATGACCCCCGGGGCGTGGCCGATTTGGACCCCAGGAGGAGCTTGACTGGCAGGATTTATGAAGGAGACTACTAAACACTGCTACATACTCAATCTGTTAGCTCTCTGCCTCATGGTTTCAGAGAAGAAAACGTTTGAAGGTTCTTAAGCTATATAGCTCTATATATACATATGACCACCTTGGGTGTAGCCTGTTTTGAGCCCAGGGGCTTGATTGGCAGGATTTATGTAGGGGACCACTACACTTGCTACATACTAAATATATAAGCTGTGGGCCTCATGGTTTCAGAGAAGAAGATTTGTTTAAGTTTTTACCCATTATTAGTCTATGGGAGTTAATGTCACCCGGGGCGTAGTCAGTTTGGACGCCAGGGGCTTGACTGGTCGGAAATATGTAGGGGACCACTACACATTGCTACATACTAACTGCTACATACTAACTATCTAATCTCTGGGCCACATGGTTCCAGAGAAAAAGATTTTTAAGTTTTTCTTTTCCATTTTAAGTCTATGGGAGTTAATGGTTGGCAGGATTTAAGACTTCATACTTAATCTATTAGCTCTCGGTCTTAAGGTTTCAGAGCAAAAGATTTTTGAAGGTTCTTTAGCTATATAGCTCTATATAAACATATGACCCCTGGGGCGTGGCAAATTGGGACCCCAGGGGCTTCATTGGCAGGATTTATATAGGGGACCACTAAACATTGCAACAGACTAAATATATAAGCTCTGGGCTTCATGGTTTCAGAGAAGAAGGCTTTTTTTTATTTTGTTTTTCCATTATAAGAGCTAATGACCCCCGGGGCGTGGGAGCTTTATATGCGCATTGCGGCCATCTTGATTTACGGACCATGACCATTTGTATAAATTGTCAATTCCCCTTTAACACAAGGCTCCACATGACATTTGAAGAAATTTGTATATATTCTAACAGGAAAGTACTTTTTTAGAAGGTATTTGCTTCCGCTCAGTCTGATGATGGCCTTCCCTGGCCGCTGATAGAATCATTGAATATTATTAACTATTTCAGTGGAGCAAATCGCCAGATGCGATTTTGCACATGTGCAGGATGGTGTGAATCCGGTCATTTTTCACAAGTGCGAAGCAATTTTTTTTCGCTTTTTACGGCAGTCCTAATGTATGTATAGGGAGAAATTTGACGGCCTCCTCGTATGACATAAAACTCTATGGTATGACTCATTAGACTGTACCATTATCTATTCCAATGCTTTGAAGTTCTCCTGGTATCCCATCTATGTTAATGGTATCGTTGGATTGGAGGAGATTAGCTGTAGCGTCTATGAATTTCGTGACAGCATCTGTTGTAGCAGGTATAATGAAGTCAGCTTCTATAATAAAACTTCCCTGTCTGTAAAATATACATGTAGCTTAGTTGCTTAATAATACAGTAAAACGTTTATGACTCGAACAACGATGGCTCGTTTACCGTGGCTGATTCGAACTCGTTCTTGAGTCCCTATGAAATTCTTCAGCTATCTCAAGGAAACAAAACAATACTGATATCTTAAGGACATTTTCTTGTCTTATCATTACATAAACATACCTACATAATTTTGCTCCCCCACCCCCTAAAACCCCATTTTATATAGTAAAACAGGGGTTTATAGGGGTACACATTATTTTTCGTGTTTCTGCTTAAAATATAGATTGTGGGTACTCATAAGAACTGCTTTACAGAGGCGAATCTAACGGGTACCCACAATCTATGTTTGAGCAAAAAAATATGAATAAATCAGAATTTTTTTCTAATTTTGTTCATATTTTAGATTGTGAAATTTTCATTTTTTTTGAATAGGCGTGGTTTCGTAATGTCAAGAAACGATATGTTGTGTGTATTTGTTGGTATCGCATCAATACGGCGTCTGTAATGAGTATACACAACATAGCAACATTTTATTGAAGATCGAAAAAACATCCTTAAATTATCTCTATTTGCCTCCAGACCTGACGCTCTGATTAACTCTCAGCTGTTTGAACTACACATGTCTAGAACAAATTTCCATAGTCCAAAAGATGTTGATGTTCGACTGTATACGGGTCGCATAGTTACAGAAGAGTTGAGTTTATGTTTTAACCCAAATGTGTTGCAGTTGGAAATGTTTTGCGTGATGATTGGCGGCTGACTATTCATGTGGTCAGGCTGATCGTGGTCTAGTTGGTGGGTTTCTTGTGTTCTTGCTTCAAACTGCAATAGAGTCTTTTTTTTCCATCAAAGTATTTGTGTTTATACATGTTTGACTGTAATGTTTCAAGATGACGTGGATGACACCTGTGCGGACCGAAAATATGTTTGTAATCTGAGGAACATAAAAATTAAAAGTGAGGCTTCTTGCGCGTAAAACTGGCTTAAACCCCTTTCGTTTCTTGGACCTGAACTGCCTACCACTAAACTGGTTTCTCTTGACTAACAAAGACCTGTAGATGCTGCCCAACTTGTATGCCGCGTGGTCTCGGTTCATGACGTATGGAGACTGACTGATACTGATAGCTTCCTTGACATGTTTGATTATTCTCTGATATTTCTCCCTGTTAGCCACTTTTGCATGCTCAAAATAGATATAAAATAAACGTTACAAAGATTGCTTTTGGAAACAAAGAACACACTACAGATAAGAAAATGGGAGATAAAGCCTATTGTGAGCAAGCGTCCCCCGACGTCATTGCTTTGTTAGTAAAGGTTTGCGGTTTCAACACTTTGAAAGTTGGTAAAAATAAAATGAGGATAACCGCAAAAGCTAATGCACATTTTCAGAGCATGTAGAATAAGTGCAGAATTTCATAATAATCGGTAAAAAACTGTAGAAGTTGCTTACACAAGCTGGATATTTTGACAGTAATGAAGCCTGAAAAAAATAAGTGGAAAAGACAAAAAAATAACATGAGGATTATATCCAAATGACATGCATACCTAGACACCATGACAAAAACAGTGGAGCAGTTTAAAAAATAGTAAAAGAAATATAAAAAAGAGTTGCACCCACAAAAACCTACTCATATCATCGTGTCACACGTTAAAAGCTAAGTCGAACACTGGAGAAAGTTGAAAACAAATAATGGAACATACGCACATCGCCAGACCATGTAGAACAATTATGCATAGTTTCAAAATGATCGGTGGATCACTGTAGGAGAAGTTGCGCCGACAAGGTATCTATTCGAATACTAATCCGACCTGGATAAAAACTGAGTTGAAAAAGTGGAAACATTTGGTAAAACTCCATGCTGACCATGTAGAACGAGTATCCATAGTTTCAAAAAAGGTAAGAGAAAAGTCCAGGGAGTGCCACAATCACAAACCGCAGCCCTTCCCAGACCCCAAAAGGAAGAGGAAACCGACAAATCTAAACAAGCACAAACCGAACAAACGTACGAAAAGCACTAAGATTAGCTCTCTCTCTTCCCCAAGCGAGGTAATCGTAATACTAAAAGGACTGAAAAACATAAGAACAAAATGACACATGGAAAGACATACACCAAATCGCCTCGTAGAATAAACCACAAGGCATCAAGCAGTAAGACTAACACCGAGACCACCGCCTTAGAACGGTCGGTAGAGCAAACCACCGGGGGGTTTAAAGCACTTTTACAGCTAACTAACCACCCTGGGTCTCGATGCTACTATTAATACATAAATACATAAAAATTTGGTTCGCATAAAGGCACCCAACTCAGTCAATGCATCAAAGCGAAAACATAAAAATCAAATTAATCACTATAATAAACAAAGACGAGTACTCTGGGCTAATTCTACTGTATGCCAGAGTAAATGAAAACCAATAGTTGAACCACGGCGGGCCAAGCCAAAGGCATATCGTCAAGCCCCAACCCACTGAATAAAAATTTACGAAGAGGCCGTCATTGAGTCTGAGGCCCGAACCGCTGTCGTGCAATTAAAGAGTGAAGCATAGCCATCAACAATGATTGGGTTGACAACTAAGCATGCAGTCTGCCGCATAATATCCAGGCTATAACTAATTCTTTTATAACGGTTAATAAGTTTTCTGAATTGTTCCGAAAAGTTAGATTTACCTACAATTTTTCTAAATCTGTACACTAAGTCACCCTAAAATTCAGGCTCCGATATACCTTGTTGCGGAAGTGTTTTCAGACTGAGGCTATATTTTTCTAACAAGGCACTTTGTCTGCGATAAACTTTCGAAAACGCCTAACGAAGTTTAAAATAATGATAGCCCTGCCTAAGAAATTTGACAGTAAGGTCTTTATTACGGTAGTTAAAGTCATTAAGATTTGAAGAAGATCTGGCGAATCTTATAAGTTGAGATATGTATATCCCATATGAGGTACGCCGGGGGACATCGCCATCCACAAAAGGGAAATTGACTATATCAAAATCAAAATCGTCCCGTTTATCATAAATTTGGTGGAAACTGTACCATTAGATATACATAGTTTCAAATCCAAAAAAAGTGCCTCGGTATCGGAAGAATTTGCTCTATTTAATTGGAGTTCTGTAGGGTATATCCGGTCCACCATTTGGTCAAAGTAAATATTGTCATTATTTAATAAATCGTCAAGGTATCTTGAAGTTGAATTAAAAGCCTCAATAATGTCAGCCTGATTTTCACGTGAGAGAGACTTCATGAAATCTCTCTCATAACAAAAAAGAAACAAATCTGCAACAAGAGGAGCACAATTAATTCCCATCGGAATACCAATAGTTTGTCTATAAAGTTTAGTTCAAAATCTAATAAAAATATTATCCAAAATATAAACAAGGGCATCACAGACTTTTTGACACGACCATAAATTGTGATTATTATATACATCAGAAGTGAAAAAAATGCACATTCTTCGATGCAAGCCAAATATTGGGTATTCTTCCAAATAAACGTTCGGTTAATTAAATCAATAAGTTTATCTTTTATAAGATGATGAGGTAACGTTGTATACAGTGTAGAAAAAATTTTAGATTTAAAAAAAAAAACTGTACACTAAGTCACCGTAAAATTTTTTAGTTTGAAAGTTTTTAGATTTAAATTTATTGAGAACATCATTAGAATTTTTAATTGAACAAAAATAGTTAATTCCGTTCCTTTCGTAAACAGTATCATAGTATCTTATCCAATGTTTTTTAACAGCAGTAAGGCATGGTTAACAGTTTGGTCAAAACAGTAGTCGTACAAAAACTAGAATTAGCAATGAAACGTGCTTTATAAGGTCGTTTATGAAGTTTCGGTAACCAATATAACGTAGGAAGTCTGTCTTGCTTTTCTTTAATATTCAAATTGATCAGTGGACAACTCTAGAGAGAGGGGAACAGGTTACGTATTCTAATACTAATCGGACCAGGCAAAAACTAAGTCCAAAAAGTTGCAAAAAGTGAAAAACAGATAAAAACAATAGGAAGATAACCCCATAACCACACGCACATTTACAGATCATTTAGAACAAGTATGCATAATTTAAAATTGCTCGGTGGTAAACTCAAGGGACAACTCTAGAGAGAAGGGAACAGGTTACGTATTCTAATACTAATCGGACCAGGCAAAAACTAAGTCCAAAAAATTGCAAAAAGTGAAAAAAAAAAAAAAAAAAAAAAAAAAAAAAAAAAAAAAACAGATAAAAACAATAGGAAGATAACCCCATAACCACACGCACATTTACAGATCATTTAGAACAAGTATGCATAATTTAAAATTGCTCGGTGGTAAACTCAAGGGTGGGGAGTGGGGGATTGCGTCCAAACTCAAGGAAGAGTTGCACCCACAAGGTATCGTTTCCAATACGAATCGAACCTGGAAAAAACTAACGCGAAAAAAGTGGGAAAAAAATGATAAAACATTATGGAAGGATAACCCCAAAACCATATGCACATCTTCAGATCAAAACAAAAACACCTGAAAAGTTGAAGAAAAAAACCAACAACAAAAAATCGGTATAAAATTGTAAGAGGTGTTGCGCCCACAAGCTACCACTTCATTATGTCTACGGACGGACTGAATCTCTGGGGAACGGACGGAAGAACGATCCCACATTCATAGCTCCCTTCGACTAATCTCGGGAGACAAAAAATGGTTAGACAGCAGTATGATCTGTCACTACACTTTTGTTAAAACAGTTTTTAGATGACTTTCCTTTGACCTGGTGTATACTTGTAATAAATGTTTGGCATTTTTCTGATGTTCACTAAGTCTCGTGCAGGATATTCTACCCGTTTACCTAAATGTTTTAATTCACAATTGTGACACGGGATCTCATACACGCCACCTAAAGTATTTTATCAGCTATCAGCCTCAGACAGTCTCCATACGTCATGAACAGGGTCCAGAGGGCATACAACCTGCACAATATCTACGTGCCTTTGTTTGCCACTAGAAACCAGTCAATTGGTAAGCGGTCCAAGCCCCCATAATGTCACGAGGCCATGGTCACTGTACGATGTTGGTTCCCGATGTGAACTGAAAGTGTCACAGTAAGTGAAACTTTTCTTTGGGATATGCATATGGCTAATGACTATATAAAGTATATGATATTCAATCCAGACCGGTAAAACACATTTCTGAATGATATTACCTTCGGGAGAGGAACATCCATTGTTCTTTTTTACAACCTGTTTCCTTCTATATTTTATTGCTTTAATATATGTTAGATCTAAACAAGAGGGCCAAGGTGGCCCTGTATCGCTCATCTGATTACCAGGCAACTTGTCTTTTGGTTCAACAGAAGAAGTTTAATATACATTTTTAAGATTGTGGCTATCTCGGACTTTAGATCAGATCAATTTTAGTAACTTTTGATCTACAAATCACCTCCATACTTCTAATGACGTTTCGAGTCAATTGTCCTTTTGGTTCAGGAAAAAAAAAATAATAGATTTTCAACATGGCTGCTAGGGCGCCCATCTTGGATTTCTGATCAGAATATTTTAGTTTTTTTTGATGTACAAATCATCAGATACTTCCTATCAACGGGCCTTTCTATTCAGGAGTACAGATTTTCAAGATAGCAACTGTAGCGGCCACCTTGTATTTCCGATCGGAAGGATTTAAACTATTTTTGATTTACAAGTAACCTGCAAGTTTTCTACCAAGTTTTTAGTCTATTGTCCTTTCGGTTTAGGAGAAGCGCAAAACAGAGATAGCCATAGAGGTCATCTTTGATTTCAGAATGGAATAATTTTAGCTATCTTTTATCCACAAGTCACTCTGATGCTTCCTATAAAGTTTCCAATCAATTAGACTTTTGGTTCAGAAGAAGAAGCGAAAGATAAATTTTCAAGATGACGGCTATCTTGGATATTCGATCAGAATATATTAGCTACACTTGATCTATTAGTCGTCCCGATACTTCCTACCGAATTTCAAGTCAGTTAGCTTTTTGGTTCGGGAGAAGAGGTGAAAAATAGATTTTCTAGATGGCGGCCATCTTTGATTTCCGACCGGGACGATTTTAACTATTTAATCTACAATTCACTCAGATGCTTCATCGTGTACGTGTCAACGTATTTCGCGTCATGCAAAACAGGTCTTCAGGACTATGCGGAAAGCAAAAGTCCAGTTCCAACTGTGCATCCGCGTAGCCTGCTCAGGGCCTTCACCGTCATGAACAGAATCATTGGATACCACAGAACATATAAATGAAGATTATGCATGCTCAGGTTCATCTGAATCTGTGTAATTTACGCATGTTCGATGGCATTGTTTTGATTGATGCTGCTTACCTGATGCTTCTAATATGAACTGTAAGATCTGGGATAGCACCTACCGTTTGAAAATGTTTAGTAAGCTGAAAGAGACATAAAGGCAAAATCTTAGTGCCAAACAGAACAAAATAGTAAAGAAATGTTATTAAAATTTAGAATATACACCTTCTAGTCTTTCACCACGTACAATTAACATGTTCTGCTCACAATACAGTCAAACTCTAATTGCACGAGCATCTTTGGGACCACAGAAATTAGTTATAGAGTTCTGACCATTAAAGGTGAATCGAACCACTACGGGTCTATGTAACCGCCAGGTCAGGAGGAAAATGGGGACAATTTAGCGATGTCAGTTATAAAACAATGGTATGCTGAATGTACTCGGTGAATGGGGCATCAGTGGTCGCCTCATTGAAAAGTAAATAAGTGAGCTCCGGAACTGATACAATCAGATCCACGCAGAGCCCTCAACACCAAAGTGAGAGGCAGTCATATACAATTAAACTGTTCGCCTGTGTCAAATATAATAAATGTACATAGCTCCAGATAAGGAGTTTCTTTCAACCGGAAAGAACCGAGTACTTTCTTATGTTGTGTCAAAATGTACTAGTGAGCCCTGGAAGGAGAGAAACGACAGAAGAGTTTCAACCATTTTCAGATATCTTCATGCATAAAGATGAAATCGGTTTAACTCTTTGCTTTCTAGTGCTTTTCAGCAGACGACAAATGGGTGACATTTTTCTTATTTTTCCCCGAGCCATATGTGTGGGAAAAATAAAAGAATTATGAAATGTTACAGACTATTTTCTGAAAAATCATCACGATAACATGCCTATACACATTTGATCCCCTTTTATATAGTAAAACTCGGGCTTACAGGGGTATACATTTTTTTTTCTTATTTTTGCTCGAGAAATTAGATTGTGGGTACACGTAAGAACTGCCTCGCCGATGAGGTTCTAAAGAGTACCCACAATCTATGTTTTAACAGAAATACGAAAAAAAAAAAATCGGAGTTTTTATCTGAAAAGTTTCATTTTTGGCGGTGAAATGTTCTAAATATTTGACCAGGCGCGTTTTCTTAACGTGTCGCTAAATTGTCGTCCCCTGAATTCGTCGACCCTTTAGGTAAATGTTAATGTAGAGCCTTCATATATATATATGTGTGTGTGTGTGTGTGTGTGTGTGTGTGTGTGTGTGTGTGTATATATATATATATGTGTGTGTGTGTGTGTGTGTGTGTGTGTGTGTGTGTGTCGATAAGACACACATGAGTTCTAAGAGTATATTTTCGAAAATTATTTCTCGATAAAAGACATTTTCATTCATCATATCAGCTAAACCTTAATTGCCAAACAACTAATCAAAGGTTTATAACATTTTGCGCTGATTGTCAAATGATACGAAAATTAGATTTTGACGCCAATATTACTGATCTTTGAAAACTAATTCTGTCCGATTCGTTCCATATTTTCTTTTAAATGTTTCTTGATTAAAGACATTTTAAGGTTCTAATACCGTATTTACCTGCTAAACAAAGAAACAACACATATCAAAAGTTTACAACATTTTGCGTTGACGGTCAAATGATATGATATTGCGATTTCGACGAAAAATATTATAAATATTTGAAAATTTGAAAACGATTCCTGCCCAATTCCTCCTACATTTGTTTTTAAAATATTTCTTAAATGAATACATTTTAGGATAAACAATGCCAAGCTTTAAAGAAGTTTATAACATTTTGCGCTGGGGACCAAATGATATGAAAATGCGATTCTAACACAAAATTCTATAAAATTTTGGAAAACGAATTCTGCCTAATTCATTCGTTATTTTTGAAAACTAGTTTTCGTTGAGACGTTTTAGGTTCAAACCCTCGTTAAAAGTATCAATGGTTCAGGAGACGATTTTTAAGTGTTTTAGTACCATATATGGGCATTGTGGCAGTCTTGTAAGTCTTTAATTCATTTTTTAGTATGACATGTCAGCATTATCTCGATACAACGTATACGGGAGCAAATTTGACCTTGACATAATGTAGTCAACTGTCGGAATACGATCATCATTTGAACAAACTTAGTAGACCAAACCAAGAGGTACTATCCTCGGAGGATAAGTTATCAGTGACGTCACTTATAATTTACAATATTAGACCAAGGGCATTTTAATGAATAGGTAAACGACATCCGAATAGCTATTGTAGGCAGCAGTAACCGTAGTCCGCAATGCACCATGGGTAGTTTTCCTAGACTGCAAATCTGGAATTATGGGTTTCAATTCGTGTGTTTTATTTAATTTTCTTTTTTATTTCATACGTTTTTAAGAAAAAAAATATAAAAAAAATTATGTTAAGAAAGAAAATTGTATTTTGCAATCGATCATGGTGCAGATTTAAAATAGTTAAAAAGAAGACAAGACGTAAAGTGGTAAGTCTAGTTAAACTTTTATTTTGAATGAATTCCACGTTCTGACAATCCGTGCACACACACACACACACACACACACACACACACACACACACACCTCTCTCTCTCTCTCTCTCTCTCTCTCTATATATATATATATATATATATATATATATATATATATAGAGAGAGAGAGAGAGAGAGATAGAGTATATATATATATATATATATATATATATATATATATATATATATATATATATATATATATAGAGAGAGAGAGAGAGAGAGAGAGAGAGAGAGAGAGAGAGAAGAACGCAGGAAGCATGTCCTTTGTGTATAAAATGTCAGCAAAGCCACAGTAATGGCCAATAATATATATTTAAAATATTATATTTCACAGATAAGGACTACAAGCGAAGTAACCGTTCGTCCTGAACGCTCCGCTCTATCAAATGCGATATTACAAGATACTAAATTATATCACATTTATAGCACTAAGATTTTACACTTCATAAAATTATTTGTAACGGTTTCCCGATAATTCATGCAAAACCTACTTTACCCAGGTTGAGCGGTAGATGTCGTGAGGTTAAGACGTCACCGTCAAATTATCCTTCGAGCACTATACATTAGAGTCACTGAAATTTTTATATTGTTCACGATCGTACTATGTGCATTTCGAATATCACGTGACGTTTGAGCGAGGATTTTCCGTGGGCTTATCGTTGAACTAGCGTGAGCTGCCTGAAGCGTGGAGAACAAACCTGAGCTCGCGCGACTTGAGCGTGATGGTAAACTTGAAAAAAAAAAAAACAACAAAAAAACAAAAAAACAAAAAAAAAAACAGAAAAAAAAAAACAAATGTGGACGGTACCTAAAGCTTTACGTAGCGAGAAAGCGTTCGCGTTTTCTTCCCCGCTACAGTACAGGTCACGGGAAGGTTTAGTGGTTCTCGCACTCAAGAAATGCGCAATGGTGCAAGAAAGAGATTAACTTTGCTTGCAAAAACCATGCAAGACACTCGTGAGACACGTGCAAGTCCCTCGTATATGTCTCGTATTAATGAGTCAGACAGCGCGACCACGCGTGAGACAGTAAAATTTAGGAGAGAAGAGATAAATATCAATTTGTTTCGTTAACAAGTAGCGATATGCCATTATTTTCAGAATTTATAATTTTAACGATCAAACAACACAGGCTTAAATTTTAATCCAAGATTAAGAGAATGTCGTTTAAATTATCAAAACACCAAGGAACAAAAAAAGTTACACTGGTTTGAGAAAAAAGAGGCCGGCGAATTTCATCTGTCAAAAATATATCTACACAATACGCTAACTCTAAAATTACGGAGATATTTGACCTCAAAGTTAACCACTCTTCAAACGGGATTCCGAGCTTATTGACAATTGAATATGTCCGAACATCTATAACGTAATATTTTCTATATTTATCAACGGAAGCCTCGTTTGAAAATATTAGGTCTAGCGTAATTACACAATTTTCAATTAATATACACATTCAGCTACTGTCAGAGCTATTTTGTCAATGGCGATACGCTCGCGGATGGAGATGCGATTTTCAAAACTTTTAAATATACAGCATAAATACACACTGTGCCAACCTCATCTTTTTTATGTAATATATGTAATTAAAGTTTTTACAAATGTGGGTGCGTCAGTGGATATATTGCACAGTTCATGTAATTTATTCAGCACCGCGTACATGTGGGAAAGAGGAAGTAGCGTGAGACGAACGTGAGGCAACGTGGAATTACAATGTAGCGCTACGGCTTCTCTTGCCTCGCGATGTTTGAGAACAATAAGCGTAAACCAATGTGAAAATAGCGTGGATCCGACCTGGAACGAGGGTTTTGCGTGAAGCGTAAACAATTTTTCTTTTACGATCACTAGCGGCCGATATAAACTTTTTGCTGCCTGTATGTAGATTGGCAAAATGTCAGCTACTTTGAATTGCCTTTACCCAAACAAGATTTCTACCAAATTGTGGAGGAGTTTGAAAGTTTAATACTTTAAAGTTTAATGCTGGTATGGCAACCAAACAAAATGATTACTGGTCATAAAGCATATAAACTGGGTAAACAGTTATCAAGTGATCAGGACTGTCGAATATGTTTCACACCAATTCACTGGTTTTCTCAATTTTTCCCATTATAAGTCTATGGGATCTATCAGCTGTCATAGTAACCAAACAGAAATGCTGATTACCATAAGTTTACCTATTTAGAAAAAATTCTACATAATTAGGGACGCATCTTTTTAACGGTTTTGGAGGAGCTGTCATTTTAAAGTGTTGATGGACATACGGACTGGCTGACGGACAGACAGAAGAACGACGGACAAAACGTGATGACTATATATCATATGGAAGCATAGCTCAGATGAGCTACAAAAACAAGTTTATACTCACATAAGTTTTTGCCTTTATTTTCAAATCTATCCTGATTGTAGGATTTGTTAAGTCAACTGTAACAAGTGTTGTCAGTGTCATCGTAACGGGCACTTTTCTGCGGTTTTCTGTTGAAAAGAATAAAAATGTTGGTCGGTGTATTTCTTATGAATAACTAGTCAAGAAACATTCGAGAAACTCAAGCCCTCTTTAACCTTTGCCACTCTCTGGGCAAACTACGCAGACGGTTAACTGATTATTTTTTTTATTTTTCCCAGATAATAGGCACAATTATTTTATTCAAATTATCTCTTCAGGAAACAATCTGCATGAAATTTCAAAGAACAGTCGACTCTCTTTATCTCGACCTCGTTTATCTCGAATAACCGCTTATCTCGAACTGAAATTCAGGTTCCTGTTTTAACGTTGAAATCTAAGAATAGGTAACAAAATATTGTGGAAAAGAGGAGAAATTGCTCCTGTCCTAAGGGAGCAATTTCTCCTTTTTTTCCGAGAAATAGGGCATTTTCTCCTCTTTTCTACAATGTTTTCAATATATCTCTAACTTCAGGAGTCAAATTACATATTCTTTATTGAATAAGGTTGTTCGATTTATTAGTATCCTTACTTCCGCAACTTTGATATTTCGAGATGCGGATACCTCGAAGTGTTTCAGAGAGTCCCTTGGAATTCTAGATAACGAGATAACGAGAGTCGACTGTAGATTTTCTGCGAGAGTTAAGAACATACTTCTAAATGGCATCTGCTGATATTTACACCCAGCATGCTAAGTGTTAAATTCAATACGAACATATCTCAAACACCGCCTTATTAACGCTAAAAGCATTAATCACACTGACTACAGCAGACGACACGTTCAAATACACTATTTTTGTTTGATTTTTCTCTACCTTGCAGACGTTTCACAAGAAATATCTCTGAAAAAATAATGATAAAATCAATTTAGAATGTCGTCTACCACAAATATGCTTAGCGTTTAAAGGGTGAAATATCATACATGATCTGCAGCACATCAGATACTTTGTTGAGTAATGAAACAGACTTTTCGGAGATCAAATTACCAGCGTCAAACGTACTTACAACAGACCGACGAACTGATTTATTATTCAACAGATCACGCATTTGGACACCAACAGAATAAAATTCGACGAAAGAGCTGCATTCGATTAGATTCTCCCGTTATTTCGCGCTTTTTTGAAGGAATCACGCCAAACATTTTTGACAGTAATATTTGCATTTACTTGTTTGAATAAAATCTGTTACGGGAAAATGATGTTAGATCGTCTTACGGTAAAATTAAAAAAACAAAAACAAATAAAATATAAACGACGAATGACGTCGTAAACAGTTATAAGCGGCTTTGTGCGTTGCGCTCTTCCATGACTTTTTTGCTTAGTAAAACGCAGTTCTTTACCATTGCCTATACATTCGCACTGTGTTAGAATATACCAGTTTGGCGGCAACTTTATTAGTTCGTCCTCAGGATTATGACATGGGACACTTAACCTAAGAAAAGGTATATTATAGCATACGTAAACAGAGAAGGCCAATATATTCCTAAGTTTCCGCGCAGTATTATTAGGGTATTTGTCACCACTTAAGGGGAACATTCAAAGACAAGTAACTGTATTGTCTATTTTAAAAAAAGGTATTCTCTAAAAGGAAAAAAAGGTATTCTCTAAAAGGAAAGAATTTGCTCCCAAGGCTGCACATTCTTCCTTCTGAAGAAGACCCTTCGTCAGGAGAGACTTGGACAGGAAGCGTCCGCCAACGTGTAGCTTTTATGTTCTTTTTATTTTCTCAGAGAAACTAATGCTTGATTTCAGCTGCTCGCTGCGGGGCTTTTACGTGTTCTGTCTGTTTGTTGACCTATTGTCGTGGTTGGTTGTTTCTGGCTTATGTTTAGGTTGCCTCGTTTGGAATTGGCGGTTCCGACTGATTTGTTGAGTCTGCTATTCATCATAGTTTGATTTCTATCTTGGCGGAAGGCTTTCATGTAATTGTGACACTACATTTACCTAAATATCGTTTTTTTTTACAATTTCGCTAAAGAAATAGATTTGTGCTGGTAGTGGTTTGTAGCTTAATACATCACTGGCTGCTTAATACATCACTGGCTAGAGGTCAGTCGTACAAGTAGATAAAAAAAAGTAAGAGAAAAGCAAAGGGAGTGCCAAAATCACAAACCGCGGCCCATCTAAACTACGAAGAGAAAGAGAAAACAGACAAAACCAAACACGCGCAAATTAAACTAGAAATGTGTCAGTATGACACAAAATCATCTGCCAAGGGTCATTCTCACCCACACGCAGGCATTTTGTAAAAAAATAAGTTGAAAAAAGGTCATAGCTCTCATAACAATTGGCAGATGTTACCCTAAATCGAACTTGACATATTTTATGATTACATACCTGTGTATAAAATCAGAATCCAATACAGCAATCTTTTAAAACATTTTTGAAGGTGAAAAAGGGCCATAACTCCCATAATGATGGATGGATTTTACCCTTAATCGAACTTGATCTCTATTTTATGCCTATATACCTGTGTATCAAATAAGAATCCAATGCACTAATGTTTTCAAAAGAAGTTAAACGTAAACTATTTTCAACGTTGAAAAGGGCCGTAACTCCAAAAATAATTGGTGGATTTATCCTAAATCTAACTTGTCCTATATTTTAAAATTATATGTTTGTGTATAAAGTATGAATCCAATTCACTAATCTTTTCAAACGTTATGGAACGGAACCCATTTTGCAAAGTTTAAAAAGGGCCATAACTCCCAAAAACAATGAGTGGATTTTACCCTAAATCGAACTTGACCTACATTTTATGATTATATACCTGTGTATTAAATTTGAATCGAATACACTAATCTCTTTGAAATAGATCGAACAGAAACCATTTTTTAATTATTTTTCAACGTTAAAAAAGGCCGTAACATCAAAAATAATTGCTGGATTTTACCCTAAATCGAATTTGACCTATAATTCATTATTATATGCTTGTGTGTAAATACAAATCAAATACAAAAATCTTTTCAAAAGTTGTGGAACGGAAATTATTTTTCAAAGTTGAAAAAGGGCCAAGACTCCCAAAATAATCGGTGGATTTTACCCTATCGAACTTGACATACATTTTTTGATTATATACCTGTGTATATACCTGTGTATATAGTTTGAATCCAATTCACTTATCTTTTTTAAAAAAGATATCGAACGGAAATCATTTTTCAAAGTTGAAAATTTTTCAAACTTGAAAAAGGGCCATAACTCCGTAAAAATTGGTGGATTTTACCCTAAATCGAACCTGACATCTGTTTTATGATTATATACTTGTGTACTAAATATGAATCCAAAACACTAATGTTTTCGAACGGAACTCATTTTTCGAAGTTGAAATTTTTTCAAAGTTGAGAAAGGGCCATAACTCCAAAATAATTTGCAGATTTTACTCTTAATCGAACATGACCTCTATTTTATGATTATACACCTGTGTATTAAGTAAGAATCCAATACACTAATGTTTCCAAAATATATCAAACGGAAACTACTTTTCAACGTTGAAAAAGGGCGGCCTTTTAAGATTTTACTCTTAATCGAACATGACCTCTATTTTATGATTATACACCTGTGTATTAAGTAAGAATCCAATACACTAATGTTTTCAAACGATATCAACCGGAAACTACTTTTCAACGTTGAAAAAAGGCCGTGACTACAAAAATTCTTGATGGATTTTACCCTAAATCCCACGGCCTATACTTGATAATTATATGCTTGTGTATAAAATATGAATCCAATTCTCTAATTTTTTCAAAAGTTATGGAACAGAAACAATTTCAAAGTTGAAAAAGTGCCATAACTCTCAAAATAATGGTGGATTTTACATTAAATGGAACTTGACCTTCAATTTATGATTATACATTTGTGCATAAAATATGAATCCAATACACAAATCTTTTCAAACGATATCGAACGGAAACCATTTTTCAGCTTTTATAAAGGGCTGTAACTCCAAAAATAATTTGTTGATTTTACATTAAATCGAACTCGATCTATATTTTATAATAATATGCTTGTGTATAAGATATGAATATAATACACTAATCTTTTCAAAAGTTATGGAACGAGACCATTTTTCAAAGTTGAAAAAAGGGCCATAATTCCCAAAATAATTGGTGGATTTGACCCTAAATCGAACTTGACCTATATTTCATGATTATATATCTGTGTATACAATTCGAATCCAATAGAATAATCTTTTTAAAAGATATCGAACGGAAACTATTTTTCAAAGTTGAAAATTTGACAAAGTTGAAAAAGGGCCATGACTCCCTAAATATTTGGTGGATTTTAGCCTAAATCAAACTTGACCTACATTTTATGATATATACCTGTGTATAAAATTTCAATTCAATAAACCGAACTTTTCAAATGACATCGTACGCAAACCATTTGTGTTACGTGCGGGATGGACGGGACGGGAAGGACGTTAGTACGAAAAGCAGTGATACTATATGCGCCCCACCCCCCATTGAAAAGGGCGGGGTCATAAAAAACAAAACAAAAAAAAACTTACGAAAAACCTTAAGATTAGCTCTCTTTTTCCCGTGAGGTAATCGCAATGCTAAAATGACTGAAATATACAAGAACAAAATAACGCAAGGGAAGACTTAAAACAGAAAGCCTCGTAGAATAAACCACAAAGCAGCAAAGAGTAAGACTTACATCGGGGACACCGCCTTAGAAGACAGACAGTTTGCATGAAACGTCAAATCTTGTTTTATAGGCAAAAAAAAAAAAAAAAATGCAAATGTCAGTTTCGTCTTCTGAATTATTAGCCAAGAGAGTGGTAATGGTTGGAGAATACACTTACCTTCGAGTGTACAATGAGGAGCAGTACCTGTCCAGGCATTGTTTGTACAACTCAGACTGTTTTGATTGGCATCCACAAGTTTATATTGAGTAACACACGTGTATGTTGCTTCATCACCTGCGGCGTTCAAATTCACCAATCCATTAGAAATAGGTGGTGGGGCTTCACATGTTCCTGGAAAAGTTACAGCTGACTTTCATTATCTCAAATATCAATCACTCAAACCACTGCATAAGTAAACTAAATGTTTGAAATTATTTGTTAGGTTTTGCTTAATATTCTTTATTGCACATTCTGTTATCTCAAACTACTGTAACCTCAAACTGAAAAAATTGGTCCCTTTGAGTGAGATATTGAGAGTGTATCCTTATCTTTTCCGCACACACTGTGCTATTTCTGAAAAAAGGGGTCAGCTCTAAAAGGAAACAATTCGCTCCAAAGGGGAGTAATTATGTTTCCTTTTAAATAAGTAGACCCCCTTTTCTGAAGGGAAGCAAAACAAGTTTGAATAAGCTGCCTCCCCTTAAAGTCTATCCATGCCCCTTAAACAGTTTCGCGTAATGTGAACAGGAAAGTTGTAAGCCAACCCGGTATTTGCTAGTATTTAAAAATGTCAGATTTCGGTGCATTTATTTCCCTTTTTCAAATTAAGTAAAACGTAAAGCTCGGCCGCATGCCCTTCCAGTAAGCAATAGACGATTTCATACTGTAGCCGTACCTTTCCGTGTTTAGTCGTAATATAAGCTACGTAGCGCTAAGTCATACAACCAAATCAGCCGATGGATCGCGGAAAAAGATTTAGCTACTGCCAACAGTGCATCATTTTACCAAGAAACATAAAAAAAAACATGTTATTTCCTTTCATTTGAAGGCTTTGCAACACTTTACACGGCATTGACAGGGCAAAATCGATGAAAAAAACTTTGCTTCCTTTTAGAGTTTTCTCAAATATTTAGCGCGGCCATTTTCTTTTTATCTACCGACTGAAATGTCTGTTCGGAAAGCGATCATTGATATTTATGACAGTGTGGGACGTTTTTGCTTTTAACGAAATATTGAAACTATCCAAACGTCTCTAAAAGTTCTTGGTATTATCGCCGCTTTTTATTTTTTTCTTTCCGCACAGAACCTAAGAATGGACAATGAACACCGCTTTTACGATGAAGTTTTTCTCATTATTTAGCATGGATTTATGCTTTTTACTGACTACAACTGATCATGTTATAGTAAAAATAAAAATAAAATTACCAAGAAACCGCCACAAATGGAAATGTGTGGGAGATATGTTGACAAAACTACAAACAAGGTGTTCGTTCTATGCCTTCATAATATAAATGCGCTGAAAAAGGAACTCATCTAAAACCTGCATTCATAATCCACCACTGATTAGCAGTTAACTGTGGATGAGCATACAATTAAAATATTCACATTTGCATATATATATATTATATATATATATATATATATATATATATATATATATATATTGCAAATGTGGCAAAGTTTCACAGGAAAGGCCACAATTACTAAGCACATCTTTCTCGAAGCACCAAAAGCCCAGTTTCAAATTGTTTAAACTTTCGTCCATTTTGTTTTCATTGAATAATATATGTCTTAATGTTCTTTATAACCAGATCTTGCTTATTTTACCTGGATTATATGGCGGAAATGTCATTGCTTGCATAGTTCTAGAAGTGATGGGGTATCAGGATAAATATATGTCTCATTTCTCCACATTTTCTTTTTCTTTTACGTAGAATTAAGCAAAATATGACTTTTTTTGTAAAAACACCAATTAAACAGAACTATGGCTAAACGGTAAACATTTTGCATGGACATTTAAACGTAATGTTAATGTAATAATGACATTTTTATGTTTTATTTGAAATCATTACTATTGTGCACTGACCTTTAAGTACACAAGTAGGATTTGCCTCTCCCTCCCATTTGCCATTTGATTGACATCGTCTTTGGTCTATACCAGTTAGTTCATATCCACTGTTACATGTAAAGTTAGCAAAAGCTTGGTACGTCGAGATCGTTATAGAGCTGGCTCCATTAACGAGACCATTTATCGGTGCGTACAGTCTACCACAGTCTGTGTAAGAGATGAAATCATTATAGAGAATCTCGTGGACAGAACCTACTAATCTATTAGACTATCAAGTTTAAGTAATGTGTATCTTATACTATTTTAAATATTCATAATACTCGTATTACCCAAAATTATCCCATATTATTCCAAATGTTCCCCATATTACCCAAAATGTACACGTACTACCCAAATGTACACCGTATTTCCCATAAGCATATAGTAAAAACAATGTTATATAAGGATCTATTTATTATTAAGCGGAATTTAAGGGTTTTTTACAGTTTAACATCCAATTTCTTTCATATCAATTAGTTGTTAATACTGCTTTCATCTTTGCTCGCGCTTACCTTTCGTGTTCACGAAGTATTTTACTGCATAATTACACTACGAGGGTTAGTCAATAAGTAAACAGCCTAACTTATTTCCGATTGAGCTCTACCTCTTCTTTTTCGATGTAATTGCCCTCTAGTGTCATGAACTTAGACCAACGGTGTTCAAGTGCCATTAGCCCAGTTTTACATCCAATTTCTTTCATATCAATTAGTTGTTAATACTGCTTACATCTTTGCTCGCGCTTACCTTTCGTGTTCACAAAGTATTTTACTGCATAATTACACTACGAGGGTTAGTCAATAAGTAACCAGCCTAACTTATTTCCGATTAAGCTCTACCTCTTCTTTTTCAATGTAATTGCCCTCTAGTGTCATGCACTTAGACCAACGGTGTACAAGTGCCATTAGCCCAGAACTGAAAAAGTCAGGGTCCTTTCCATTGACCCACTCCTCAACTGCCGTCACGACTTCTTCATCAGACCGAAAATGAAGTCTATAGATATATTTTTTTCAAGTTTTGGAATAGGAAGAAATCGTTAGGAGCTAAGGCGAATAGGCAGAATGTGGTATTAATTCATACCCGTTTCGCTCTCAGCATCCATTGCAACTTTGCAAGTGTGGACTCTCGCGTTGTCCTGTTGCAGCAAAACACCTTTAGAGGGTTTACATCGGCGTTTTTCACGGATGGCGGTTCTCAGCTGGTCTAACAAGTTTGCATAGTACACTCCAGTTTTATTACTTCTCTTGGCTAAAAAGTCCAACATAATAACGCCTTTTGGGTCCCAAAATACTGTGGCCATCACCTTGCCAGCAGATGGTTGCGTTTTGAACTTCTTTGGCCTCGAAAACCTAGGCCCTACTCATTGACGAATCTGAGCTTTATTCTCTGGCTCATAATTATGAACCCAAGCCTCATCTACAGTCACCAGACGCAAAACAAAAAAATCTTCTGACCTAAACTGCTTCAACAAAGCGCTGCATACTGATGCTCTGGTTGCCATTTGCTCATCGCTAAGGGATTTGGGGTCCCAACGGGCTGTTAACTTGCGCATACCTAAACGATCATGTAAAATTGTTGAAACGCTACCATGTGAAATGCCTAATGCCTGCGCTTTTTCTTCCACCTGTCTATCAGAGTATACCAGATCCCGAACTTTCTTACACATTTCTTCGTCGGTGGCATCCATCGGGCGTCCAGACCTGGCTTCATCTTCTAAAGACGTTCTACCGCGTTTGAATTCCCCTACCCAGGATTTAACCTAAGCATAAGATGGTGCAGAAGACTATTAAACACAAGCTAACTCGCCGTGTATCTCCTTGCATGTTTTACCTTTTAAATACAAGTACCAAATTACAGCACGGTAATCAACTTTAGATGAAAAACATGCCTTTGCATCACTAGCCATGTTTGACATTCAATATCTTATTAAAGAATGACTCGATACGTGTGCAATATTGTACCCATGTATAAAACATATATTGAAACAAAGCACGAAAATCGTGACCGTCTCGGTCTATCTGAAATGGGATAGGCTGGTTATTTATTGACACGCCTATGTATTATCCAAATTTCCGGTGCATACGTTCCAATCGTGACAGACACCATCATTCAAATCTGTCAGAACGACTGTTAAAACTGATACTAGAAATAAACAGGCAAAGTGCCACAGGGTGAGAAAACTGTAAAACTGTACCGGAAAACGAACCCAGAAAATACTTCATATATATGGAAGGTATGCACTGTTAACTTGGGTGAGAAATGGAGTTATGCAGTGAAATAATTCGTGAGTACGGAAGGTATGCGCTGGAAATATGAAGACTAGCGGAGTTATGCAGTGAACAAAAAGTATGCACATGAAAATATGGTAAGTAGTGGAGTTATACAGTGATATACTTCTTGAGTATCGAGAGTACATGTATGCACTGAAAATATTGTTCATATCAGAGTTTCTACTGATAACGAAGTCCCTGTTTTAAATTTCTATTTATCAATTTAAACGGTTTTGTGTCATCCAAAATTTATGCCAAATACAATGATGTTAATTTTGACAATGTTAATTTCACATTTTTGGACGGAAATTATGGCGTTTCCTACCTTATTTTGTGTTTGAGTGTCGAGTCATTTAGCTGATTTCAATGCTCATAAGAAAACATTGACTGCCAAACTTCTCAAACAGGGGTTTCGGTATCGTAAACTTCGGAAAGTTTTTTAAGCTTTATCGTCGACACTACGCATTATTTTTCCAATACGATACCGGATGAAAAGCACTTCCTCTATCGGAACCAAACTTTTATGTGGACTTAGTGTATAAGTGCAGAAAAAGTGTAGGTAAACCTGAAGTTGCAGATCAATTTAGTAAATTTTTCTTACGTTATAAACAAAAGGGTATAACGTTCATGTCATAAACAGTCTGCATGCTTAGTGGTTAATTAAAACACGAATGACCACTTTGGGTATCTCTTTAATTGCAGACGTGGAGTCGGTGATCTCAATTTAAAAAGTATTCATTTAGATGGTCTGAGCCGGATTATTTAATGTCTGTTTCTCGGCCCACCGGGGTTCAACTGGAAGTCTGGAAGTCAAACCGAGTCTCAGATTTTCTGATTTTATGTGTTTTTTGTTTCCAAAAGCAATCATTTTTTTACTTTTATTATACTCCATGGTAGCTGGTGTGGTAAAATGTCTCCTCGTACATCATCATAGCGCAGGTTATATGTCATTTCCTTTGGGACCGTTGAGCCCATCCTGGTTATTTTCAAAATCAAAAACCGTTTAAGCCGGCGCAAGGGGGCGTATGCAGCCTCGCAAACTACAGTGTTGCATATGAAGAGACTCAATCAAATCGAGTCTCTGATTTTTGTGATTTTGTGTGCTTGCAAAGGCAATCATTTTTTACTATTACTGTATTTGCCAAAATATTCCAGTGGTGCTGTTTGACAACCAAAGATCTCGAGGAGACCCAACACGTTATTTCTAATGAGTCGTTATCTTTGCTTCATTATCAGCTTTATCTGTGGTTTATTTTTTATTGCTCATATTGAATCATGGATGAGTTTAAGACCTCCACGCGGACCGAACAAATATACATTCTTCACTTAATGAAAGCTAGAAGCTAGAGTTGTGAACCCGTACAGCTAGCTTAAGCCCCTACCCGAGCGTAATTTTTCACTGATCGTTCCAAGGTGGTTCAATCATTGTGGTACTTTTTGTTAAATGCTCTGTAGTTTTTCACATACAAGTTTTTCTTAGAACAATTATGTAAGTTAACGATATATTCAGTTTAGTTTGAGTATAGCAGTTGCCACATTTTTGGAAAGAGCTGCCAACTCTGCTTGCCATCTGTTCCCACGAACGTCAGGCTTGAATGATAAACAGATCTAATATCCAAACAAATCCAGGCATCTGCTTTTCATTCAATGTCTGATTGGTTTACCTCACTGGTTGTTGATGTATATTTGGGTAAAACTTCAGCATTTTGACAAGTTATTTGACAGCCTTACCCATTCCACACAAAGCTGCCATTGAAAGTGCTGTTCATTTCATGTATATTTCAGTGGAATCATGTACACGTACAGGTAGGCTTAAACTTTGTTTTTTAGATACTGTCTTGCTTATTTCTATCTCATTACATTGTTCTGACTTGACTAGCTAACAAAAGAAACGTCAACAGAACGTAGAATTTGATGTATTGATTATGCAGTAAAATGATTTATGAGAATAGAATGTATGCATGAGTAATTATGGTGAGCAACGGAGTTGTATAATGTGAAATACTTCGTGAGTTCGGAAGGTTGGCACGAGAAAATGTGGTGAAGTAGTTATGCAGTTAGATATTTCGTGAGTATAAAAGATATTCACGAGGAAACGGGGAGCGCAACAGAGTTATGCAAAGATATACTTCGTCATTACGGAAGAATGCATGTGGAACTTTGGTGAGTACAGGCAGTGCGCAATGTAAACATATGTGAAGTTACCCAGGAAATGCCAAAATCGCAAAACGCAGACTTCACGATGCACCAGAAGAAAAGAGATGAGAATTAAACAACAACAAAGGCTCAATGAGACAATTACAATAACCATATACACACAAAAACTAACTACAACAGAAGATCCACCTATGAACCGTCAGCAGAAGCAACTAATTAGGGATAGGGTTGGGACGGATACACTCCGTGGTGTTTTAGCCCTTTTTGCCACAGAAAACAACACTTTAAACTTCTTGTTCTCATTACTGCAAGCCAGACCACTACCTCATGAGGAAAGAATGTATACCTTCTAGTAGCGTTTTATCCTTATAGAATAGACCCCTTGTTAAAGAGAAAAAGCTATTTCCTAATAAAGTAGAGCCCTTTATAGAAGACGAAACATTTACAGAATTGTCTTGTCTTCGCCTAAGTGTGTATATTTGTCTTAATATGTTAAATGAAACTTTGATAGTACCCTAGACATTTTTGTGTGATCACGGAAGGCAGTTATATTAATTTACTGTTCATATTTTACTTCCTGTTTTCTTTACTGCACGCTAGGCTACCTGTAAACAGGAGTCCACTCAATAAGGAAAAAATTATCTTCTTTTGGGAGTAAAGTCTTTCCTTTAAGGATACAGCCTTTTTTCAGACGGAGACATTGACAAAATTGCCTCCTCTGAAACTATATAAATTCTCCTTAATATATTATATTTATACCTTTGATAGTACATGTGACTGGTCCCGCACTCCAAGAGGCGCTTGCGAGGCATTCTATGTTGGCTGAACCACTGATAGTGTATCCTAGATCACATTCCTGCGTGGCTACTGCTTGATACTTCGTATTCCCTTCAATTAAAGATACATTACCGTTTTCAGGAGCAGTAGGAGTCCCACAGTCTGCAATCATATGACATAAGACATAACAGAGTAATATATACCCTAAAAAGATTGGCCATTTAAAACAAACAACACACAACGAAGAAAGGATTATCCATTTTATTGTGTCCAATCATATAACAGCATTTGAGTTTTTAGAGCTGCCCATATCTTTCAGCACTGGCTGGTGTTAGTGCCATGTGGCGGTCGTAAAGTATCTCCCCACACTTAACCCTTGTCCTGCTAAACCCGGATATAGCCTTTTTTGCAAACAGTGTAGATTCAGATCATTTGGCTTCTGAAGAATCCGCAATGTTTCCCATTGATATTGAACGCAACCTTAAAAGGTATTGTGCTTTAAATTTATGAACTTTACAAACAATGAATTTTGCCACTATTTGATCAAAATTTAGGGAAATTTAGTAAATTATAGACAATTGAATATTTTAACATTAGAGAAATGGGCGCTGCCCTTTTGAATATTTAATGAGGTTTAATAAAAATCGAAATTCGTTTCATAAAGGCATATATTTGCATAAAGTTGGTTTATTTTTGGGAAAATGATTGTTTGTCACTAAAATTAAAAGATTATAAAAATTCTGTAGCTAAGTTATTCTTGAAAACCTTAAAGTTTATAATTTGGTTTTGCATATTCAATTTGGGCTGTGTGACGTCACAAAGCCTATAATATGGCGACATCCATGACAGCCATTTTAAATATATTCAAACCACTATAATTTCCTTATTTCTAGGCCGATTTAAAAAAAAATAAATGGCTTGTTAAGTACTTTACACTAAGAGATACTTACAACTTATATTGCGTTCCCCTTTAAGTATATGAATTAATAGCATCAATGCAGCTAAAAAAAAATCAATAAGAAATAGAAGTGGGCGTGGCATCTTAATTTATTCAGCAGGACATGGGTTAAATAGTATAGTTTATAATTTTTGTTCTTTTGTGATCATTATGCTAATTCTGGGAATTTTGAAAATTTATAAGAGGGTCACTGATGAGGACAAACTGCCCCTTTTTCAGATTGATTTTTAGATTTCATTGAAGATTTTGCATACAAGGAACAGCTGGTTCAGACACCTCGCAGCGTACTCTGTGGGTGGCCTAGGACCCTAAACGTCTTCAGGCAGTCAGAAAAGACGGATCAGCCTGATCTGAGTCTTCCCTGGGCGAACATTTAATCTTATATGAAATGCTGTAACCAAGCTATAATGATAATGACATAGACTAAATTAGCACTAAACATTTTTAATTAAGTCTAAACACACAAAAGGAATCTTTTGACTCACCTACGCGGGTACAGTTTACTGTTGGATCCGGCCACTGTCCAGTTTCTAAGCAGTGTATTTTACTGTCCTGGGAAGAGGCTGCGTAGCCTGTGTCGCATACCTGGGTTGCAGAGGAGTTAAACGTACTCATATCTGTTTCATCTAGAGTTATCTGTCCATGCGCTAGAGTAGGTAATGATCCACAATCTGAATGGTATACAACATTAACCATGAAGGAGAAGCAATAGACTTTCCAGGGAGGCATCTCTTTAAAAATTGTTTTTGCTCCCTTATGCAAATAGATTTATCCTTAAAGGAACGAATTTGCTCCCAAATTCTTAGCTTTTATAAGAGATCGCCATTCCAAAAAGGGATTGGTGTGCAGTAGGGTAAATAGGAAGTTGTAAAAGTGTTCTCCCTTTGTGGAAATAGCCATAATCTACATGCGTATCCGTTCCCTTTATAAATGAAATCAAATCTAAAAAAAAAAAAAAATAATAAAAAAATGATATTTTTTGTTTTATCTTCTGGAAAAAATAAGACGTAAGCTTTTTATGAGAAATAATTCATATGTTAAGTCATTTTCTCAGCTGCTGGTGTGACTTGCGCTTTATGAGTTAAATGGCACTATCAGTAAACGTGCAAAAACACTAAGCTGTTCATTTTTGTTTCTTATCTTTAATGATTCATGCAGATATCTGACACTGGTAACTTGGTAAGTATAGACTATGAAACGAAAAAAAATCTGTATATGGGTTTATTTCGCTTCTTACTCCTAGAGATATCTACACTACCAAAGTGTTGTAGTATAGTTAAGTCTATCCGGCTACACGGGTATGAATGTAACTTTATGGATTTTCCTATCATTAATATATTCTGTTGCGTGGTAGTGAGGCATCAAAACTACTTAACTAATTTATGCATAGCGTCCTATGAAAAGAATTTTGGCAAAAGTGCGGATCCAGATCAGACGCCGCAGACCGGGGCGTCTGATCAGGGTCTACACTGTTTGCATTAAACATAGAAATATCGATAAAACATGGTAATAATAAGAACTAACAAGACAGTCCTTCTATTCTATCCCGTATTAGGATCAATATGGTAAACTATATTATGGTTAACCCAACTGAAAATGTAGTGCATTGTATTGAAGCTAGAAAAATAGAGAATATTAAATCGGGGATATGAAAAATATGTCACGAAGTCTTGGCGGATTTTGCGTAAATAACGAGCCCACCAAGTCTGAACACATTCAAAATATATTTATTGTTTCATTGGAAGCACGATTTAATATTATGTTTATTATATACATTTTACCGAAGTTCCCATAGAAAAGGGTAGAAAAAATAAATGAAAGCAAAACAAAAGTGTGTAATAATATTTGTCAGTCCAGTGACACTAAGAGCCACTCCTTAAAAGGTCAATTTGTTTCTTAATACGCAATCTAATGTAATTTAGCGTTTCATATTCTTTTTAATGTATAAACCATATAATCACTAGTGAAATACAAAAAAGTGATATCATCATTAGTAAATTATGTCATTGCAGAAAGGATACTAAACATATCATACGAGAAAGTACTAGGAATTTCATTTAAGATAAAGAATTCTTTGTAATATGATACATACCTTTTATCGTACAGTTCAAAGTAATATTCTGCCATTGCCCCGTTGCAAGACAACTCAGTTTTGTATCCCCCGGGGACGGGGTATAACCTGCATTGCATGCCTGTGTAGCTTTAGCGCCAAATGTCGTTGTGCCAGTTACATCAAGGGTTGTTACACCATTTACTGGCTGTGGTAAAGTGTCTGTACAATCTAGTAAAATACAATAAAATTAGACCAGGAGCAGGCAGATCTATATGCAATAAAACTTCAGTGCCTCGAACACTGATGGCTCATTTAACGCGGCTGATTTGAACGCATTTTTGAGTCACTGGAAAATTCCTCCGATAGCTCAAGAAAACAATTTTTAGAGAGGTTTTTTAGAGATTTTTCTAATTTATCATGTAAATGTATGGTGTTTACTCATTTAAATTGCCTCATCGAGGCAATTCTGAAAAATAGACCTAACATATACCATCATTTTATAGACGATCAGAAAAAAGGCATCCAAAATTATTCCGGGTTTTCTCCTAACCTTGCGCAATGATTAACCCTCAGTCACTCGAACTACCCATGTCTAGAACAAAGTTTTATGGTCCCTTAGATGTTCCAGCCATTGAAGTTCAACTGTAATTACATAGTGTACGTGTGTGTAATGTGCTGGCTAGAGCTGGTGCCGTGTTTTAATTTTAACGGAGTATCAATACGTAAAGGGGCGGATTCAGAGGGGTTTCGGTTGCATGGGTGAGGTGGGGGTTCGTAGTGAACACACACTTTGATTGTAAATGTCATTTTCATATGAAAGTTTGGATAAATTTGATATTTTTTTGATACCGTATCGACCCTAAATTCACACACCTCATACTCTTCACCTTATACTTCTCTCTAAGAAGTTTATTTTACTATTTGTGGATGTGTGTAAAAGTGATGGGTGAATGTCAAACAATTCATTCTGTGGCGTCTGCTCTTGGTCTACACTGTTTACTCAGGCCTGTTATTTGTTTTGCCAGAGTATCTAGTAACGTTATCGTAACAAATATTAACTTTATAAAGCAAGGCTATATGTATCACAAACATCGCCAAACATTTCCTTTCCTTTAGTCAACACAATGGATTCCTGTCTAAATATAATGTTGGCTTTTAAAAAAGACTGTTTCACCAAGAACTATTGGAGTCCCAATTGTATTGTAATATTGTTTATACACTCAGAAACGATCTCGGTAATTCTGATTTTTCTGAACAATTCAAAAGAATTATTATAAATGGATAGGATATTATGTATATATTATGCAACAGACTGCATGCTTAGAGATTAACCCAGTTAAGGTTAACAATTTTGCTGCCATCTTTAATTGCACGACGGATGTTCTTGCCGCAGACTCAATAACGACTCAGTTCGAAACCTTCTAAAATAGCTGTGCTTGTCCATTCTCATCTGTGGTCGGGTCCAGTTGTTGTACCAGAGATTTTGTTTTGCTCCGACGTTTTGTTAATTTATGGCTTTCCCTGTTCAGAATCAGTATCAGAATATTTTACTGGTGACACATCAATAGATATTCATTTAGCAAGGCCAACGATTGCAAAGACTAGTCTCTAGATTTCACAAGTTATGTGAATCTGGCCACAGGGTCCTCAGAACTTTCAGCAGAGGATATTGTAGATGCAAGGGGGTGGGGGTGCATTTTAATTCCCATTGGTTACTCTGAAGAAATTGTACTTATAAATGTCAGTTCTAACATATTTCACCTGAAATGCCATTGGATGCTGATTCCTAGTGCGTCTATTTGGGAGTTGAAGTCGTCACCTAATATAATAGTTCTAACTTTCATACCTTTGAATCGCAATATGAGTTTACTACCTTTGCGTCTCTTGTAAAGAGACTCCTACCCTAACTGTTCAAGAATGCTAGTTCTACTTCCAGTTTCAAAGTTGTAGTTACCAGTCACAAACTTAGCTGCACGATTTTGAACCTTTTCTTATTCTTCTTGGACAACTATTTCATGTGGGTCCCAAACAGGGCTAGCATATTCCAGGACATGGTCGCACCAACCCCCTTGGATGTCATTTCTTTCTCATCTTGGGGTTTCACATATTGGAGGCATGACTGCAGATTACGTCTTAAGAAACCAAGAGTTTTGTTTGCTTTTGTGCTAATTTTGCTTACTGAGTATGCCATTTCAAATCCTTAAAAACTGTCACACCAATACATTTAATATAACCCTTACTTTCGAGGACTGTCCCTTCTCAAGAGTGAAGTGCATTGATCTTTTTGATCTGCTTCATAGTTAGCTGCACAGTCTTACGTTTTCAGGGCTGAAATATCATAGTCCATTTCCTGGCCCATTTGCCTAGTTGATTAGTATCCTTTTGGAGTTCCGACGTGTCTTCAATGCTAATCAGACGGTAGCACATACAGTCATCAGCAAACTGATGAATTTCAGATTCTGCTCCAACCATGATGTTATTTATATACAGGGAAAACCACAGTGGACGGAAAACAATGCCCTTTGACACACCAAACAAACCATGTGCCCATTGCAATTTGGCGCCATTGACTACAACGCTTTGTAGCCTATTGCACAGAAATGAATCAATCCATGTAAAAGTTTTGTGTAATTATAAAGACGTTCATGTGATCACGTAATAAGTCATTATAAAGAATTATGGTTCGCACTTGCATGATCTTGAGATCTTCTTTGTTATTTTATTTAAGACACTTTGATACACATAAAAGGGGCAGGAAGAGGCTATTCTATCAAACTGTTTTTGTTTCTCTTCAGACAAGAAGTCCACTATACAATGAAAGAATTCGACCCCCTTGGGAGCAAATTCTATCATTTTAGAGAAGATTCTAAATTTATAAGTCAGAACTCCCTGTATAAACAAACAGTGTTTTTTTTTCTCAACGTAATTACTAAGTTTGTTACAAGTTACTGTTAGCTTTTGAGATGTGATGTCACTTTCACTTCATAGCGGAAGTCATTATGAATGTCTAAATACGAATTATTCAGACACTATATTTACCTTTTATAGTACATGTGACAGGTTGTGCACTCCAAGTTCCGTTTGCTTGGCAACGGATATTTGATTCTCCAGCGAGATCATAACCTTCATTACACGACTGAGTTGCAGTAGCTCCAAACGTGGTTTTTCCAGCTTCCGCTAAAATTACGGTGCCGTCAATAGGTGTGGCCGGGGATCCACAATCTGCAAAAAAGACCTGAATTCTTATCACGTGATCATAAGTTCTCACCCTCTGATGTAAAATGTTAGAATCGGACGAAAAATAATTTGTTTGGTTTACAACAACTGAACCTAGATGGAGGCTTTGGTACCAGTAATCCTTCCGGATATTTTTTACTACTGGCTGTAGTAAACGGGTGGTTCTGGTGTTGTTTGTTTTCATTGTGGCCGGGTTGCTGCTTGCTGTGGGTTTTTTGTCATGTTTTATCCTATTTCTTGTGCTATTGTTGTATTTGGTGGAGCCTCTCAGGCATACTGATCATCTCGTTGGGGAGGAGGGAGCTGGTGGCTTTGCTTTTCTTTTATTTTTTGGCAAGTGTGCTGTCTGTAATATATAGTTTGTTTTTTCCTCTTGATGTCAGTGGTAGGCAACGTACTGTGATTGTGGCTATTCCTGGACATCTTCTTTTTTTTTGATAACATCTTAGTTTAGCAACATTCCAAATAACTAGTTACCGACGAAAATAAATATCTTCATTATCGTTATAACGTAAATTGTAAAGTGTATAAGGACTCTAATGCGTTTTGCAAGCCGTACGGTGATACACTTTGCATTGGATATAAGGGCTTTAAAGTGAGCAAATGTACCTTCTGACATGTGCGCCCACTGAAGACCCAAATCGATCAATGAAGCTTTTGAGGCTGGTCTGAATCTTCATTGGGCACACATGTTCGACGGTGGGTTTGCTAACATTGTGGCAGATATGCTTTCTACGTATGCGATACACTAATAATTAACCCACTAATGCCGAGTAGACTCTTCTATCTCAAGTCTATGGTCAAGTTTATTTCCTATAAAGGGGGTGTTTAGGTAGATTTCATTATTACCACATTTTGTAGGAATTTCTGAACTTAATGCAAATAGTATAGACCCTGATCAGACGCCGCGTTCAGCGGCGTCAGATCTTGGTCTATACTGTTTGCCAGTGTCCCATTTACAGGACGCTACACTTAGATGCGTTAAAACAATGCCAAACGCCGAAATGGTACTTGTTCTTTAATAATTTCTGGATTTAACAGGACGGGACACATTTGGTAGATTATCCCCCATTTTTACAAAAGAGACGTTTTTCTATGAATTCCTGTTTATTTCCTTCCTACAAAGCCCCTTCAGCAAAGAGGTCTACTGAAATCGAAAGAATGTGCTCTCACGGGAAGCAAAAATTTGTTTTTCAAAGTAGACCAAATCTCAGAAAGGGTTGGGGCTAAACTAATCTGACAGAAATGCCTCTTTGGGAAGTGTATCAGTACCACTTTTTCTACCTGAAGTGGTCATTGAATTAATTAATTAGACCAATAATCAGTCAATTATTCAATTAATAATGATACTACTACTACTACTACTAAAACATTTGATGCAATACATACTTTTTATGATGCATGCTGTTGTATGCGTTGTCCAATATTTCGAATCCAGACAGGTTAAAGAAGTTACATCTCCCTGCATGTCAAAGCCAGCATTGCATGATATTGTCGCTGTTCCGCCATAAGTTGTTACATCTTTAGCATCCAGAGTTATTGCTCCATTGTTGGGCGCCAATGCAGATGGGGAACCGCAATCTAATTGAAGAGAATGATTAGGCCGCATTTAGCGAAAAAGTACCTTCGAATATGCGGAAAATGCGCAGATTCAGATCATCCTCCACATGCGCAAATTATCAATAGGGCCTTTGAAATCTATTCATACATCGTGTAGTATCATATCCACTTATTATGCTAGCGGACAGTGATGGCCGTGATCAATGCAGGCTGATCTGGGCCTTAGCTATACGCATATGCCTGAGGACACGTTTTTTCATTGGGCGGTCCATATTATCAACATTTATTACATTTTCAGCAGTGATTTCCTAAGATTTTTCAGTGAATTATAATCGATAATTCACCGAGTGAATTATTTCATTTCGAACGTTTTGCCGTCATAATTGTTTGGCGACGTTGCTGACGTAGTTGATAACAGCAATAACAATAGTTGACGTTTCGCGGAAAATTTGATAAAATCATGGAAATCAGACTGCAGTTGTCACGTCCAGTTGGCGTTTTTGAGGTAAGACCTGTAACACAAATATAAAGTATGCTTTTCTTGATAATCCGGTTTAACTTTCGTGACATTTTTGTGTCTGTACTTCAAGCACAGGATGATTTTTGCATTAAAGAGAAAGCAAGATGGCGTCTAATTTTCAAACTAAACAACGCCTCTTGAAATTCATGCACTGACTGGAACTATTTTGGTAGATAATCATAACGGCTGAATGTAAAAAATCAAAAAGTAAAACATGGATAAAAAAATGTAATAACAGTTTATTTGTTTTTTTTGATCGATTACGGAGAAATAATTTACTCGTGTTCTAAGGTTTGCTTGTAAAAAACTCGTTCGCTTCGCCCACTTGTTTGTTACGCGCAAGCCTTAGAACATTGGTGAATTATTTCTCCGTAATCGATCAAAACAACCAAATAAACTCTATGAAATACTATGGTTAGGTACACACCTTATACATTACATTTAAAAGTCTATCTAATGTGTACCCACTGCTCCCTCTTGACATATAGTGAAAAGAGTGGGATGTAGGGAACTACATTATGATTTTGTTTTTTTGTTTTTCAGAAATTTGTAGTTAAAAAAATGAAAAAAAAAAAAGTTTCCTATTTGTATGTTACTTCACGCAACCTTTCTAACCCATTAATGTTTTAATAACGTTATTTTTTCTCATTTCCTATGTTATATGGTAAAATGCTTTTCGTTTTTGTACAAGAGAAATTTCATGATATTTTTTTCTGTTTTCTCCACGTAAACATATTTTGAGGATATTTATTAGAAGGAAGAGACCCTTCTTATGCATATCTACAATATATGTTGGCCTTCTAATGTGTGCTCACAATAAAAGTTTTGTAGAGAAAGAAAGAAAAAAAAAAAAAAAAGTTCGCCAATCAAACTTGCATCAGTGAGCACTGTGTCGCTGTCAAATAGTACTGATAATTATTTTTGTATACATGAAATCAGTTTTATTATACATTTGAGCCACGAATATCTTCAAACAGATGCAAATAACAAAGGGCCATATTACCACGGGCATCCTTAGTGTTTTAGCAGGGCCTTTACTATGACAGTGTAATCCAACGTACCCAATGATTCTGTTAGCTGACAACTGATCAAAAACGCACACAGATTGATCTGGTCTTTTTGCTATCGTATATGCCCTTTAGGCACTTTCTCGCATGATGCTGCTAATGATCACACAAACTACTCTATGTGTCGAAGTAGGGTATTTTTTGGAAAATAATTACATGAGCCGCAAACATGAGAAAACGTACCTTCTGCCATGTGCTCCCAACGAAGACCCAAATCGCCCATCGGACTGAAAATGCGCAGGCTGATCTGAACCTTTGCTAGGCGCACATGTTCGAAGGTATGTTTTTCAGACATTCTAGCTCATATTTTGCTACACTAAGGTGGTCCGAATCTCTGTTACATGTCAAGAGATCACAGATTACATGCTCACACGAGGCGCTTTCGTCGTATGTGATACAGATAATCTCAAACACCCACGGGACAGGACAGGAAACATCATATAACGTTGCTATAATAATAATATTCTTATTGTAGATCTTTTGCTTCATTCATGCGAGAAATAAGGCTTGATATTTCATGTAAAGCAGACGATTTAAAGGATCCACAAGCATTATTTCAGGGAAAGATAAAAAGTATTGTCCGTTATAATTTTAGGTGGCGCTTCAATTGCCACTTGGAGCAGCTGAAGACACGGGAACTTGCTTCGACCTCATAACGTCAGCATAAACAAGCCTCGTTTGAGTGAGTGTTACATAGCGCTATAAAAATCGATACTATCAACTGATCCTGCCTTAGGGATCAGATTGTAAACTGTTAGAATGTGGAACTATTAATAGGTATATAATAAATACGATGCGCAACGCAAAAAGGCCACTTTGCAGTTTGCAGACATTGTGGGCTCAGATCATCTAGGTCCTGCGTTGCCCGCTTAAAGAATTAATGGATACTGTCGATTATATATCGACAAACAGGAAATGCGCAAATCAGAAAACGAATGCACATGCTGATCTGGACATTCACTTTTTGCTTATGGCATAAAGGAAGTTTTTGCTCGTTGCGCATCATATAATAAATTTATGTTCATTTAACCCTTTCGTCCATACAGACTAACACAGATACCTTTGAAAACAGTGCAGATCCAGATGAAACGGTTTGTAAGGAGCCGTCTCATCAGGATCTACACTATTAGCCATTCTGATATTGATTTTTTGACTGAAACACCTATTCGCAACAATGGATGTGTCGAAGTTCAAAGATGTCAGAGTCCATGTCGCAAACGTTGGAATGAAAGGATTATTAAAGAGTATTTATAGCATTTCGTAATAATTAACCTTTTATTTGACACAGGTTTGATACGCTGTTCCATGTAGACGAGTCTACGTCACACTCTGTACTAGATTGCGTCGCATCTATCAGTTCGTACCCAGTATCACATACATATCTGGCAGTGTTTCCATCGGCACTTAGAGAGACAGTAGAATGCTGAACTGCTGGTGGATCTGCATCACAGTTGCCTGTAAAATATACATGTATACCACATTCACCGTAAATATTAGGACATTCTAGCATTAGCATACTAACTTGTCCTACAAAAACACCTCCGTTGGATTACCTCACATATAGCTAGGAAGAGCAAATACTGGATGAGTGCAAACAGTGTAGACACTGATCGAACGAAGCGTACTGCGGTATCTGATGTGAATCTGCCAGTTTGTCCAAATACTAAAGATGATTATGATTGCAAAGTACATGTATTTGTACATGTAAAAAAAATAGTTCTGTCGTTATATAAAGGCAGGTATGATGTTTTTATTTGAGTAGTTGGATTGTGCTTCTCAGATAAAAATGTCTTTTTTCGAACTCTTCGGTTGTCTTTCCATATGCCATTTCGGAAAATAAGATGCTATGAAAGGCAGGAGATAAGACAGTGGCATAATTGTCATTATGTATAAAAGCGTATATTAAATGGGAATGGAGACACTTCCAGAGAGAAGTAACTCAGTCAAAACTGTGTATCTCTCTTCTTAGAAGACGGGGAGCAAATACTTTCCTCTAAGTGTAGACTCCTACTCAAAATGACTTGCTTTGCAGGAAAATAAAAGGCAGTCAAAAGTGTTGTTCCTTTATTAAAAATCGCGTAGACTGTACTAAGTGTATGCAGGCCCTAAATGCTGCATTTAACACCTTACATAAATAAACATGTTCATGTACAGTAATGTATCCTCTTGCCATCTACGTGCCGAGTAGAGCTTAATGAAAATTGTCAATAAGCAGCGCTTATTTGTTATCCCCCACCTCCCGCATAAAGCTTTTTTTTCTGTCAAAATTTAAGTTTTAAAGTACCGGCGTGACCTTCAAAATAAAGTCAAGGTCACCAAACTCTAATAAAACAAGATTCCTAAAATTATTAAGCAAGATATACTGAAAAAATAAAAGTGATCCGGAAACTGAAAAATTACAAAGGGAAATAACTGTAACAGTATTGATCCTTTGACCCTTCTTTTTCTGTAGCAGCAGCATCTCATGAATATAAACATTTATGCAAAAAAGTGTTATGATTCCTAGTAATACTAATCTAGATATGCAGGAAAAAAGATAGAGTGCACACAGTGCTCACTTTTTGAGTATTTACAATGTAGTGACCGTGAAAATAATGTCAAGGTAACCAAAATCTAATCACTTCTTTTCCCCATCCTGAGATATCTGTGCTAGTTTGGTTATATACATATTAATGATTCCACATTTCTGCACTAAGAAATTTACAAAGGGCAATAACTACAAGAGAATCGCCCCTAGCCCTTACTTTCTCTTATGTAGGTACACCTTATTGCTAGCAATGTGTCACATAAGCTTTTTTTGAGTTTATAGTGTCAGTGTAACCTTGAAAATGAAGTCCACGTCATCAAAACTTAATCACTTCTTACCCTCATCCCAATAAAGTATCTGTGCAAGCTTGAACAAATTCCATCTAATGATTAATGAGAAAAAGTGCACACAAGGGTAATTTCTAGTTTTTATAATGTAGTGACCTTGAAAATGAGGTCAAGGCCACAAATATCTACTTACTTCTTTCCCATGTCCAAACGATGTATCTGTGCTAGTTTGTTAAAATTCCAGCCATTCGTTCAAGATATAGTGTGCACATAAGCTTTTTTCTATCACAATTTGAGTTTCAAAGCGCCGGTGTGACCTTGAAAATGAGCTAAAGGTCACCAAACTCTAATCACTTCTTTTCCCAATCCCAATAACATATCTGTGCTAGTTTGGTCCGATTCCATCTATTGATTCATGAGATAGAGTGCACGCAAAACCCACTTATTGGATATTAATAATGTAGTGACCTTGAAAATAAGGTAAAGGTCAACAAAATATAATCACCTCTTTCCCCTATCCTGATGATATATCTGTGCTAGTTTGGTTAATTCCAGCCATTGGTTAAAGAGATATTGTGCACACAAACTTTTTGCAAGGCCCATTGTTTGGAGTATTTATAATGTGGTGACCTTGAAAATGAGATCAAGGTCACAAGAATCTAATCACTTCCTTTCCTTGTCCTAATAATGTATCAGTGCTAGTTTGTTAAAATTCCAGCCATTGGTTCAATTATAGTGTGCTCACAAGCTCTTTTCCATCACAATTTGAGTTTCAAAGTGCCAGTATGACCTGGAAAACGAGATAAAAGTCATCAAAATCTAATCACTTCTTTCTAAAATCCCAATAATATATCTGTGCTAATTTGGTCAAATTCCATGTTTTGATTTATGAAACAGAGTGTACACAACGCTCACTTTTTGAGTATTTATTGTGTAGTGACCTTTAAAATAAGATCAAGGTCACCAAAATCCAATCAATTCTTTCCCCCATCCTTATAATGTATCTGTGCTAGTTTGCTGAAAGTACTTAAAGCGATAGTGTGCATACAAAGGTTTTACTGCATTAAAAAGGCTCACTTTTTGAGTACGTATAATATAGTGACCTTAAAAAAGGTTAAGGTCACCAAAATCTAACCACTTCTTTCCTCTATCCTGATGATGTATCTGTGCAACTTTGGTTGAATTCCAGGCATTGGTTAAAGAGATAAAATACACACAAACTTTTTACTGCATTTAGAAAAAAAATACAAAGGGCAATAACTCCAAGACAATTGGCCCCTAGCCCTTACTTTCTCTTATATAGGTATCAATGTGTCTGCAGAAATTGATGAAAATCCATCAATGCCTTTTCAAGATATTAGAAAAAAATAGCGTCACGAACGGACAAACTGACAAACGGACGGACTGACGGATGGACGGACGGACGGACAACGTGAAAACAGTATACCCCCCATACACACACACAAACAAAATTTGCGGGGGTGCAATCCATAGGATGTATCTGGGCTGTTTGGTCAAATTCCAGCAATTGGTCAAAGAGATAGTGTGCACACAAACATTTTACTGCATTAAGAAAAAAATTACAAAGGGCAATGACTCCAAGAGAATTGGCCCTTTAGCCCTTACTTTCTCTTATATAGGTACACCTTATTGATATCAATGTGTCTGCAGAAATTGATAAAAATCCATCACTGTCTTTTCAAGCTATTAGAAAAAAAAAAAAACAGCGTCGCGGACAAAGTTTGCGGGGTTATAATTAAAGAAATTATTTGGTAATTTGATCATAAATGGGCAACACATCTCATTGGTTTCTGCGTGGAAAATACATAACCCCACCCATTTTTTTTTCATTCGTTATTTCCGTATTCGCCCATACCAGAATGCATAATTCTAGTTGGGTTTATTGATTTTTCACGCAGAGCTTTTGTTGGTAAGAAATTCAACATCTCGCTTTCGACCAATTAGATTCAAATGTTAATCACATTCGTCCAATCATTTTAAATGCTCGTTGTGTCGCAGGATTCAAATATCGTAAAATCAGTTTTCAATGTGATTTGAATAGGCAAACATAATATGAAATTCATAAAATGAATTGTCGTCTCTATTTTGTCCTAAACGACTAGAAATTGTTATAGACTTTCGGTGTCCACAGAAGGGAAATCACCTTTCAACTCTTAGCATTCTGGAGAAAAAAAAAACTCGAAATTCTGAAATATTTTTTTTATTTCATCAAGAAAATAAGGTTTGGCATTTCATGTAAACTGTCTCCTTATTTTACGGTTTGAATAACGATAAATATCCAGTTGTTGCCTGCTTAATTAGCTCACAGAGTAGTAAAAGATGTTGCAATATCCAATATACAAACTATCTCCTTATTTTCCGGGTAGAATAACGAAAAACTATCCATTTGTCGGCTGATAAATTAGCTCACAGAGTAGTAAAGGTTATAATCAGAATATGACAACTAAATAAATTTCTAATTTTCTGAAACTAGCTGGAAAAATAATTACATGAATTGACCATGTTCTTTTTTGGGTTCATCAAGACTTTAATCGAGTAACACTAGCTTTAGCCCCCATCCCCCGCTTCTAGTAGTTATTATTGCTGACCTGTCTCAGGCGGTTCCTATGTTGAAAGTCTTCAATGATCGTATGCTATTATTCAACGATCGAACTGTTATATTGAACATTACGGAAACAGCTCCGTGTTGAATTCCCTCATGAAACCGGACTACTTTCTGTGAATCGGGACTTTCCGTGACCCTACGGTTCAATACGGAAGAATCCGGAACAAAACGATCGATTTCAATCTATCCCGATATTTCTTATTATCGCGGAATACTTTTAATGTTGATTTAATACGCTCGTAATTAATTCTTTATTTAATCCACATTAATGAGCGTATTTTTTCTCATAATTACCAAATGGATTTTTCAAAGATAATGGGAAAAAACGTGTTGAAGTTTTATTGTGAGCGTTTAATTCGTACTAACCATTAACCGTACGTCATTTACTTGGAATTTCAGCTGAATTTCTTTAATTTTATATCTACTTCGTAATGGAACACGATTTTCAACGTTTTAATGATATATTATCAATTTGGGAGTTTGGTTCTGACTGTGTGTGTAATATGGAAGGCGACAAAAGTCAAGAATCCTAGGTTAATTAATTATTAGCAATTACAGCTTTGAAACTGGGAGTATGACTAGAATGCTGGAAAAACTGAAATGGGAGTCTCTCAAGAAAAGGAGGAGAGGCAGTAGACTGATTCTTTTGTACAAAGTTTTAAAGGGTGCTGCCAGCATTCCAACAGATATCATCCCCCAAATTAGGCACAGTAGAAATGATCACCCATTGCCTTTCAGACCCCCGCTGCAAGAACTGAAATTTACAAGGGGTCATTCTTCCCTCAAACAATCAGAGATTGGAATGGCCTTCCAGATTCGATTATAACCTCTGCTGAAGGTGCAGAGGTTGGTGTGGCTAGGCTTACCTCACTGGTGAAAGCTCAGACCTAATAATGTGTATATTGGGGGTAGGGACTAACTTCTCATATCACTGGTCCTGGTGAATGAATGTTATTAGACCTGTCACCAGTAACAATTCTGATTCTGAATCCTACAAGTAAATATCCGTACACCCGAAATAAATGCTGTGATTTAATATCCGTAAATATGAAGTTTGGTTCTACCATAAACATTATGTCTAAAAGATGCAAATAAAGTAGTTTACATTCGACAGTGCCGATCACGATCAGATCTCACTCCTACAGGAACAGTGGAGCAGCAGTCAGATCTACAACAGTCACACCGGCATCAGTGGCTCAGTTAGATGCGCGTCCGATTGGAGACCAGGAGGTCGCGGATTCGACCCCGGCCAAGGTCGGCAACATCCTTTTATGGAGATTTGATCATGAATATTTTCTACGGTCATTCTCCCTTCCGATGATTCAAGAAGGGCAGTTGTCATTTTCTGGCTAAAGAATGTGCACAATACTGGTTAACTGCTTAGAGGACTAAGCCTGCCCAGTAAAAGTGTGGTTAAGCAAACTGACCACGCTCGACAAGAACTCTAAAGGAATAAACCCCTAGGCCCTTATTTTTATCTAACAGCAACAACTCAGCAGTATCAAAGTTTATGCAAAATGCGGGAAAAAAAAAAAAAAAAAAAAAAACTAGAAATGTGTCAAGATGACACGGATGCCCTCGCCCAGGGCCACCCTCATCCACACGCAGGCATTTTGCAAAAAAATTAAGTTGAAACAATGTGACCCCTGAGGGACACAAGGTATGTGTCATTGAATACATATTATCATAATGAAAAATAATATATATGGTTTAGGGGTGGGGATCTGAATAGTTTCTGATTTGGCTTTTGATGAAATGAAAGGGGTAAGGCATGGTGAGGCATGATCCCAGGGGTCGCAAGGTATGTGACAATGAATGCATCTCATCATAAGGAACAACAATACATAGGTTTAGGGGTTGGGGTCTGAACGGTTTCCGATATATTACATATTTAATACTTCTACATTTTCTTTGGCCCCACCCAGTAGCCCAACCCCAATCCAGAATCGGTGGCCTAAAGCTTGCCTTTTCATCAACAACTAAACAGCTTTCCTCTGTGTAATTATTGTGCTAAATTTTAACTCTTCAGTCTCACCAATGATTCCATAGTGATATTTTTAGTCACATTTTTGTATGTTTTCTTGATGACCTGTTATGTATTTTGACCCCTAGCCCCACCCAGGAGCATGACCCTGGGGCAATGGTACCATACATTGAAAGGGCTTCTCTAGGTAAGTATCATACCAAGTTTCACTTTTCTAGCCCAAAAGGTATGAAAGTTATAAGCTGCAAGAGAAACACTGATGTAAAATTGCACCTAAACTTGCAGGTAAACTTGAATCTGGTTATGAACATGAGATACGCACATACGCACGTACAGACGTAACATCACGGCGAAATGCTATATGCCCCACTCCTGCCTTCGGCGTAAAAAATATTATATGCCCCACTCCTGCCTTCGGCATAAAAAATCCTGTAAATATTTAGCAAGATAAGAAGCAGAAACCAAAATGCCATTTCAAGAATTCCAAAGGGAAATAATTCTGCAGGAATTAAACCCTAGGCCCTTATATCAGCCTATTAGCAACGCCTTATCTTCATCAATGTTCATGCAAAATATGAAAAGACATCTGAAATCATTTAGCAAGGTAAGAAGCAGAAACCAATAGAATATAATAAAACAGCTTTTCAAGAATTACAAAAAGGAATAACTCTAAAGATTTTAACCCAAGGTGCTTTTTTTTTTTTTTTTTTGTCTAACAGCAGCAACTCATCAATGTCAATGTTCATGCAAAATATGAAAAGATTCTTGAAATTCTTAAGCAAGATAAGAAGCAGTAACCAAAACGCCTTTTCAAGAATTACAAAGGGAAATTAACGCAGGAATTAATCCATATGCCCTTATTTTTGTATAATAGCAACATCTTATCAATATCAACATTTATGCAAAATATGTAAAGATTCCTTAAATTATCTAGCAAGATAAGAAGCAGAAACCAAAATGTTATGGATGGACGTACGTGAAAACAGTATCCCCCCACCCTGCACAAACACAGTTTGTGAAGAGGGAGGGGTGGTGGCGGGGTAGACTGGCTCCAGTCATTTTTGTTTTATATCTATTTTTCTTCTTCTCTACATTATTTTTTATCATGATCCTCTTTAATCCAACTTCAAGTTACCTATGGCTGAACAAAAAAACCCTTCGCGCGCCAAGGGACTGAAGTAAACAAAAATTCTACAAGCTATACAAGTGTTATGTCCCCTCAAAAAAAAAAAGAAGAAAAAGAAAGAAAAGAAAAAAAAGAAAGGGTCTGGGGCCAGACTAGGGGCGGGGTTGTATTACTAAGCACAGGCAGATGGATGGTGGTTAAACCTTAAGTCTACTTCTGTGACCCATCTGTAGGGCACTCACAAAAGATTTCTCAGTATGATTTCACTGAATTTGATACTAAAAACTGTTTTGACTTATAAAATGGAAATTATACCTTAGCAGTTACTGCTTGTGTCTTTCCAATTTAGAGCCAAGGTTATGGCATACACAATCAGTCACATAGACACAGATCAATATGCACTTCTGTGCAGTCTGATTTGTGTCTACACTAGTTGTTAACATAATGCTCATATAGCTTAAACACTGTTAACAAACAACATAAACCCCAATTGGACTGTGGGTGCACAAGCTGATTTTGGTCTACTACAGTTATGACATAAGTTTGTTTTCTATTTAGAAGTGCTCTTTGATACTGACTTTGAATGAAATAAACTAAAGTAATCTTGGCATCAATGAGAGATAGCAGCAGTAGTTCTATTATCTCTCTTGACAGGTAAAGTCCAAGGTAGTCAAATACTAACCAGGTCCTTCTAATTGGAATTCTCTGCTTTTATCATAGGTCATCAGTGGAATTTAACAAATTTTTAACTTTACATTTCTCAATATCCACAAGGAAGATTAATCAATATTATATATTTCATTGCACAGAAACTGTTTCTTTTAAACATTTTGAAAGTTGTATTGGCATATGACCTTGTTAAAATTAGATTTATTAAGGAAAAGGAAGTGATACTTAATGGAAACACTAATGATAAAAGCAGAGGAATCCAATTAATTGGACCTGGTTATTTACAGAAAGTAATCAAGGGAGTTAACTGACTGCTTTCTCGCATTAAAGGTCATCAAACTGATCAAAAGTACAATAAAATAACACTGAAACAAAATCTCAAATCAGAGAAATATTTAATCTTGGTAATTTTGTTTCAACATGATGACTGATAGCAAGCATAATTTGCTAACTTTAAATTCCTCTTTTATTTTAGTTCTTGATATCCATTCTCATAGTTCAGAATATTGTTGTTTAACCTTTCTCTTGCTGAACACGACATACCCTGTATTAGCAAACAGTGTAGATCCAGATCAGTTGGCAGAAGCCAACTGATCTGCATCTGCACTGTTTGTCATTATATATGTGAATTTCTATCAAAAACCTGGATCAAGTAATCTGATTTGCTAGAAATTAGAAGTGGGCATGGCATCTTAATTTATTCAGCATGACAAGGGCTAATAGTCACTTTCTGTTATGTTAATACATAGCTCCAGATAAGAGGGAACATCCCCATATTATTTTTCTTATTTCTCCACAAAACATACGTTGTGGCTCGCATTAGAAGCCCCTTGGCAAGGGCCTTCTAATGAGTACCACAACATATGTGTCTGTGGAGAAATAAGAAAAATATATCAGTGCTTTTTTGGTTGAAAAAAAAATGCCTTATCTGGGGCTGTGTTAATAGTTCCTGTTTGCATGCTAGCTGTGAGAACTTAATTTAAAATCTGAAACATGCTATCAGGAAAACACACATCCATAAAAGCGGATCCTTTCAGTAACATTCCATTATTCTTTGCATCCTTTTTTAAGTCAAGACTATTCTTTTTCCATGTCTGCTTCAAGAGAACGAATGCCTTTTGCTGCCTTTGAATTCTTCACTTTCAAAATCAAACCAAATCCAAGGTAAGACCTACATCATGTCATGCTGCTGTTTTAATGCCTGAAATAACAGGAAAACACAATAACAGTTCTTCATTACCCTACTTTGTATAACCTAAATATTTGGATTCATGCTTTTAGCTCACAGCCCTTATTTTCCTTATCACACTTACTTTGCACGAGGGTACACATTGCGAGGCACACAGAGACAGCGGTGACTGTTATTATGTATTTGTATAGAGCCTTGCTTTCATGGATCACCCATTCACACTTGGTGCTGCTGTCTGTCACAAAGCACAACCCTGTCCATTTAATACTTGACGCAGGGCATGTGGAGTATAAGATAGGCATACTAATGGTCTGAAATTATCTTGACCCAATCGGGATTCGAACCCATGATATCCCACTTGAAAGTCAAGGTATGTCAGCTTTTTTCTGTCATATATTTTACCATATTTATTCAAATATAAGCCCCCAAGGTGTTGCAATTCATTATTCATATTGCTAAAATGATAGTACTGAGTCCAAATAGGGGACAAAATTGGAGACAAAAATAAGATATTTTGATGGTATAAACTCGATTTGGCATGTGTTTAATAATGCATTTCTCCTAGAAAAGTAGGAGGGATGTTTAATCGATATGGGGCTCATTTAAGAACAAATACAGTATGTATTCTGTCTCATATACTTAAAACTTTAGCACTCTGTAGATAAGACCATTATTAGAGATGGTCAATTAACATACTTATACTTTTTAGGGGCAGACTTAGACCTCAAAGCAGAAATCAGTACTACTTTGTGTGCAGACTTTCACCAGGAACTGACAACTGCCAAGGTTCTTGAAGCAGGGGAAGGGGGAGAACAACTATGGAAGTCATTCATGTCCAATACATCTCCACAGAAGTTATGGGGCCAAGTTGGGATTTGAACATACAACTCCTGGATCTGCAGTCAATTGTGCTATTGACTGCCTGTGAAGCTTGGCCCACACATAGAAAGAACACTGCCAGAACCTTTGCCCTAAAATGGTCAGTAGTAAAAATCTACCTGGGGTGGGAGGGCGAGTTTGGGTAAATCAATTTTACTGATACAAAATCTTCACTCCATGTTCAAATGTTGTAAAAAATGCAAAATAATTATTCTACTTGCATAAAGGCTCCCTTGTTAGGTGAAATTTTGCAATTAAATTATTTTTTTAGTTTACGTTTGTGTTTATATTTTTTTTCTTAGTATTTGACATTGCACAAATCTTTTCGAAGGGACTGATCAGTCTGTATGTCCTCACCTTTTCCATTTTTATGGAATAGAAATGCCAAAGATTAGAAAAGCATGTTTTACATCAGCATGTTAATGTAAAGGTAAACATGGGTATTAGACAGGGCAGATATTATGGTGTTCAGGAAAAGTCACAGGTATAAAATCATGAAAAAAAGTCTCACTCCACTTCAGTGGTTTTGGAGGAGTGGTCATTTAAGAAAATCCTTATTTAAAAAATTCAAAGTTGCCACGGCAACCAAACAAAATGGCCACTAATCATAAAATACATAAACTGGGTAGATAATCATCAAGATGATCACAACTGCCAGATATGGTTCACATCACTTCACTTGTTATAGAGAAAATGTGATTTAAGCACTTTCCCATTATAAGTCTGTGGGCATTATTTACTTGCAAAATAATCAGAAAAGCATTTCTGTGCTAACAGTGAAGAACTTCATCAAACTGCTCCTACAGGATCTGGGTCTACACTATTATTTACCATTCTATCAGTAATATTTACAGACAATAAAATATTCTGTAAATCATGGTACGAAGTCCAATTATATTTGATATATATAATTATGGTATAATTCTACATAAAAAAAAGTAAAACAAAAGGTTTTTCACTGATCAACTCGTACCTTAGTCAACTCGTACCTACTTTTGATCAACTTGTGCTTAGAAAATTTTAAAACTCCTGACTGAAAAACTACATCTGGAGCTGTGTTCATTGTTTGCTTACAGTCATTGAATACCATGTAATGACTTTAAAACTTACCAAGCCATGGGCAGATTCAGCAGATGACAAACTGACATTATTTTTTTCCCTCGAAAATAGATCCGACACTTTATGCAGATTCAATTTGCATGCAGTGCTTAATCATATTCTCTAGGAAAAAATTAAAAAAAAATTCAAAATGTATTCTGCTTAAACCTTTACCAAGCATGCAAAGTGTTAAAATACAGAAAAACTAGCAAATGTTTAACCCACTGCAGACTTAATAAATCCCCCACACAATATATTGGAAGATTCTAAAGTCAAGCTATGAGATTTAGATATTCTTTAAAAAATGCTAATATATTTGCAAACAATGTAGACCATGATCAGATGCTGAGTTCTTTGGTGTCTGATCTGGGTCTGGGTTTGCCAATTACCCTTTTTTGGGTCTCCAGGCTACAATGGGTTAAACCTTTGCTTTTTCATTTATTTGTTTATCGGATTTACAACTCTCTTGGGAAGTGTTTCCTGTATTGTAATGAACACAGCATCTGATCAGTGTCTACATTGTTTACCACTCATCCGGCAGTCTCTTATGTCATTATAATATTAAACAAAATAAGTGAATCTATCTATCTATCTATCTATCTATCTATCTATCTATCTATCTATCTATCTATTCACTATCTTTTTTTTTTAACAAGGTACAAGTTAACCAAACTAGGTACGACTTGACTTGGGTGGTATGAGCTGACCAGACAATGGGTATGGGTTAACCAAAAATAGGTTGTTGTGTTGAGGTTTTACGGCCCAGTCAACCCAATGGGGTCATGTCGAGCGCAGTCAGTTTACTTAACCACACGTTTACTGGGCAGGCTTAGTCCACTAAGCGGTTAACCAGTATTGTGCACATTCTTTCGCCAGAAACTGACAACTGCCCTTCTTGAATCAGCGGAAGGGAGAGACTGACCAGAGAAAATATTTCACGATCAATCTCCACGAAAGAATGTTGCCGACCTTGGCGGGGGTTTAACCCGCGACCTCCTGGTCTCCAGTCAGACGGCGCATCCAACTGAGCCATCCAGGCCAGCTATAACCAAAAATAGGTACAAGAAGACTAAGGTACGAGTTGACTAGGGTACGAGTGACCAGTAACCAAAACAAAGTAACAATCACTAACTTCCTACCTATCTATTTTTTTTTTTTTTTTTTTTTTTTTTTTTTTTTTTTTCCAAACCTTAAAACACACATTTTTATTTGGCCATATCAGTGTTTTAACTGTTTTTCATTTAAATCTGAAATAAATACATATACTTGTTTCTGTTGGAATATAGCACCCTATTTGGAGCTCTGATCTTTTATTATTATTATTATTATTATCTGCCAGTTTATGGCCTTTACACCAGACCTGGTGTACTCCAGATAATACAAATTTTATTTTGGTTTGTTTCATATTTTTTTCTCATACAAAAAAACAAACAAACAAAAAAAAAAAAAAAAAAAAAAACAACATAAAAAAAAACCCAATCGATATACTTTCTTTAAAACTTCATTTTATGTGCTTGCTGTGGGAACTCATTAGACTTGCCTCCGCAGTATAATTCTATTCATTTGGAGCTTATCTGGACATTGCCCACTTATCTGGAGCTACAAATCACCTAGCTTCTGTCCTGATAAGAAATTCCATTTTTAACTAATCCCTTTGTCTATTTGGGTACCATAAAACTTTCAATACCCTTCCATTTTATGACCAAATAACTTCCTGTAAATACCTTGACAAGATAAACAGACTATTAAATTTAACAAAATCACAACAGTGAATGTATTCTTCACAAAATTTATATTTTCAGTTATTTCATTTGTATCTCTTTTCAGAATCAACATTCAATTATAAGGACACATGGCATTTCATCTAAAAGATATTTTGTTTAAACGACATTTCTTCTAATGGATAATTCTAAATGGCATTTCATTGAATATGATATTTTTTTCTAAAATTTATCCTAGAGAGTCTAGAAAATTCATTTAAAATTAATCTTTGTTTATTTTCAAGACTCACCTTCATTCTGCTAAATCAGGGCATTTACCCATCTGGACATTTACCAATTGGACATTTACACACCCAGGCATTTACCCACCCCTCTTAACCTAAAAGAGGGCATTAACCCTTAAAGCGCCAAGAAAACCTGCATCTGAAAATGTCGTCTGTTTATGTAGTCTGCAGAATATTCTTGCAAACTTTTCAAACCTATTTTTGCAAACAGGCAAACAGTGTGGACCCAGATCAGACTGCTCCTGATCCGGGTCCACACAGTTTGCAGAAGTGACTTTTAAAGTAACCAGCAGAAGACAAAGCAGACGACAATAGTTGTGATTGGCGCTTTAAGGGTTAATAAAAAATTGCCCACCCCAAAATATGGTTAATGCAAAAGGTATGTTTCGGAAGTGACCTTTCATTTATCATATATCATTTTTCTTTCATCTGTTTGTTTAAAATTGGTAAAATGACTTTGTATATTTTCGATAGTTTAAGCTGAAAATGACTTTATATCGAAGGTGAAAGCTGAAAATGACTTGGTATCATGAAAAAACACTGTGCGACCAGTGAAGACTAAGATCAGTCAGCGCATCTGCACAGTCTGATCAATCTTTGCTGACTGTGCCTTCTACAGTCTTAGGGCTATCCAAAGAGGGATAAAAGGAAACCCTTGCTATATAGGATGGATGTACAGACTGATGTAAGCCTTTGCGAGTCAGAGAGGTCTTAGGTTTGTGCGCTGGCTGAAATCATAAATAGCAGTGCATTTTACTGTATCATCTTAAAATTATACTAATTACCAAAACATATATAAACAAGAGCTCCGCAAACTGAGCCTTATACGCCTGTGGCAAATAATAAGCTGTAACACCTGTATAATTCAGTGCTCAGGATGTAAACCTTAAGTGAAATTAATTGGGAAAAAAAAGAAAAAAATTCAAAGGGACATAACTCTGCTGATATTTGGTGAACTGTAATCTCGAGACATAATGCATTTTTCCACATCATGGTGTAACTATCCTGATTAGATGTAAACTATAGGAGGAGTAAGCCGGAAATGAAAAGTTGAAATTTTCAAAGGGGCATATCTCTGCTAATATTTGGTGGACTGTAACTTCGAAATAATATGCGCTGCTCCACATCATCCTGTTACTATTTACAAAGTTTCAGCTTTATCGGATGTAAACTGTAGGAGGAGTTAGCCGGAAACGAAAAATTTACAGAAATATTCAAAGGGACACGACTCTGCTAATATTTGGTGGACTGTAACCCTGAAATATTATGCTCTGCTCCACATCATGGTCTAAATGTATACCAAGTTTAAGCTTAATTGGATGTAAACTGTAGGAGGAGTTAGCGGAAACCAAAATGTGTACCGACAGAACGACAGACGCCAGAACCTGTAACATAATACGTTCATTTTTTCAAAGTGCATATAATGAATATTAGATCAAAGTTCAAAGTACTTCAGAGTTATTAACAATTATTCAAACCAATTTTATCATTATCCAAAAATGTTTATTATCAGGTTATGATAAATTAACAAACATTTTAGCAAAGTGAAAAAACAAGAGCTGTCCGATGACAGCATAGCTCATCTGTTTGCGCCTTGTCTACCTATGTTTTCAAGTTAAAATCTAGGTATGACATTTCTCTATCAAATAGTCTTCAAGATATAAGGTAATATCACTGGACTGTGAAATGTAGGCTTCAATGACCTACATATATTTAAGGTTACTCTTACTGTCACATGGAACTAATATTTATGGTATGATAAATCAAATAGTCTTTGAACTATAAGGAAAAAATCTCTGGACCATGAAATATAGGTCACACTGACATGCATATATTTTAAGGTCAGCCGTTGTATCACAATATTCAAGGTATGACATTTCTCTTATCAAATAGTCATTGAGATATATGGCATAATCACTGGACCATGAAACATGGATCATACTGACCTACATATATATTGAGGTCACTCTTCGTGTCACATGGAACTACTAAGGCATGCCATTTCTCTATAAAATAGTCGTCAATTTATCAAGTTATATATGGCATTATCTCTGGTCTATGAAATATAGGTCACACTGACCTATATCAATTTTGAGGTCACTCAAGGTGTCACATGGAACTAATATCCAAGTTATGACATTTCTCTATCAAATAGTCTTTGAGATGTAAGTCATAATCACTGGACCATGAAATATAGGTCAAATTGACCTACATATACTTTGAGGTCACTCTTAGTGTCACATGAAACTAATTTCAAAGGTATGACATTTCTCTATCAGAAAGTCTTCGAGATGTGAGGCATAATCACTGGACCATGAAATATAGGTCACACTGACCTAATTATATTTTGAGGTCACTCTTCCTGTCGCATGGAACTAATATCCAAGGTATGACATTTCTCAATCACATAGTCATCAAGATATATTGGTTTGTGCTGAAGTTTTACGGCCCAGTCAACACAATGGGGCCATGTCGAACACGGTCAGTTTTACCTAATCATATGTTTACTGGGCAGGCTTAGTCCTCTAAGCCGTTAACCAGTATTGTGCACATTCTTTCGCCAGAAACTGACAACTGCCCTTCTTGAATCAGCAGAAGAGAGGGAATGACCATAGAAAATATTTCATGATCAAATCTCCACGAAAAAATGTTGCCAACCCGAAGGGGGTCAAACCCGCAACCTCCCGATCACCAGTTGGACGGGCATCCAATTGAGCCATCGAGGCCGGCCCATGCACTCATGAAATAAATATTGACCTTAAGAGGGATTTTAACCTTGTTATCCGAAGTCAGGAGCGCTCAACTGACAATTGCCCTGCTTGAATTAGCAGACCCCTGAGAATGATGGTAGAAATAATTTCGTGATCAATCTCTAGAAAAGGTATGCTGCCAAGTTAGGATTCAAACTTGTGGCCCTAGAAAATACTTCATGATGAATCTCAACGAAAGAATCTTGCCGGCCAAAGGGGTCGAACCCGCAACCTCCTGACCACCAGTCGGATGCGCATCCAACTGAGTCACCGAGGCTGGCTCATCGAGATATAAGGCATAATCACTGGACTATGAAATATGGGTCACAATGACCTACATATATATTAAGGAAACTCTTCATGTCACATGGAACTAATATCTAAGGTATGTAATTTCTCTGTCAAATAGTCTTCGATTATAAGGCATAATCATTGGTCCATGAATTATAGGTCACATTGACGTACATATATTTTGAGGTCACTCTTCGTGTCACATGGAACTAATAATTCCAAGTTATGACATTTCTCTAGTAAATAGTCTTCAAGATATAAGGCAAAATCACTGGACCATGAAACACAGGTCAAATTGACCTACATATATTTTGACGTCACTCTTAGTTAAGGTGGGCTCGATTAATCGGATAATCTATTAAATGATTGATAAATTCTACAAAAATGATTAAAGAGGGTTGCTAATTATCGATGGTTTGACTTCTGTGTTTGTTACTTTACCATATTTACCCTTAGTATACAGACACCTCAGCTCCTTACCATGTACATACTTTATCTAAAATTTGAACAAGTCCAAGTTACTATCCACTGTTGTGTCTAAAATAGCTGGGTGAGTGGCAACAGTTTGTAGATTCTGATGAGATGCAGCACTTGCGGCATCTCATCTGGGTCTACACTGTTTGCTCAGACCAGTCTGACAAAATACGAACAATAAAGTATAACATATGAAAGGGTCATGCTCAAATGCTTGAAGTTTCAATGGCCCATTCAATCAAATGGGGTCATCATCAGCACGGTCAGTTTACCTAACCACACTTTTAATGGCCAGGCTAAGTCTTCTTAGCGGTTAACCAGTAGCGTGCACATTGTTTCGCTAGAAACTGACAATTGACCTTTTTGAATCACCGGAAGGGAGAGAATAACCGTAGAAAATATTTCATGATCAAATCTCCACGAAAGAATGTTGCCAACCCTTAGGGGGTCAAACCCGCAACCTCCCTATCACCAGTTGGACGGGCATCCAACTGAGCCACCGAGGCCGGCCTATACACTCATGAAATAAACATTGACCTCAAGGGATTTAAACCTCATGATCCATAGTCAGGAGTGCTTAACTGACAATTGCCCTCCTCGAATTAGCAGACCCCTGCGAATGATAGAAATAATTTCGTGATCAATCTCTAGAAAAGGTTTACTGCCAAGCTAGGATTCAAACTTGTGGCCCTAGAGATCTGCAATCTAATGCACTACTGACTGCACTGTTCAGCCGGGTCCAGTCCACTGATTTGTTTTTTTATTTGGGTTTTACAGCCCTTTCAAGAACATTTCACTTATATCGATCTGATCGTATATCAGAGGTGGGCAAAAACAGGAGAACAGGCGGAAAACCACCTGGCCATCAGTAAGCAGAACTTGGCTTTCCCATGTGACCCGAGCGAGGCTTGAACCACAGCGGTGAGAAACCTCATGGATTAAGAGTCAGTTCGTTTATCCTCTAGGCTACAGGGGCCTGCCCAATCTGCTGATGATCACTCTCTAAGTAAATTATTTCTAGCATAAGAGAGCAGCACTATTACTCTGCTACCAGGCCAGATTTTGTGCAAGTGTTTCAAAGTCTGCCTGGCAATGGTTCGACAAATGATTTAAATGTATATATAGTAGCCAGGTAACTTTGCATGCTGGGTACCCATACCGTCTTTTAGAAAATCTTGGCGTCAGGTATTTCCATTTCATCGACATGTGCATTTCTTTTTACCGAATATAGTTAAATTGCACATGCATATGCCAAATATCCAGCTTTTGCAGATAGTTTGATACTTGGTGGAAAAGTCTCTTACTTGAAATTTTATTTAAAATTTTTTGCAAGACCAAATTTTTATCAGATGTCTGGTATTCTACAGAATTTATATAACTGGCCCTGTTAATTCAATTCATAAGCTACAGAATAACAACTTCTGTACTATGATGACAATATGATATGCATGCAATCTGTAGCTTGTCCGATAACTGGTGTATGACGAGTAAGGGTGTCAGAAGGCGATTCGTTTCTGATTTTCTATAAATGAAAAAGACCGTATTAATAAGAGATGTTACTGTAATTGACTTAAAGACAAAAATGTTGTCAAACATAAAAGTAAAACGCAAACACTTAAAAACGACGATAATCAGTAAACTTACATTTTGTGTGGTTTATTTTCCGCGATCTTCTTCTTCGTTCCAGCCAGCTTGTTAGTGATGTTAAGAATATTCTGCCGATAATGGAACACCTCTTCTTAGGGTACTGCACCGGATCTAATTTGGGATTGTCTGAACAAGAAGTTCATTTGCTTTTGTTGCAGAATCTCTCTCTCTCTCTCTCTCTCTCTCTCTCTCTCTCTCTCTGTCTAGCCTCATCCATTTTTGTTTCAGGTGTAGGCCTACCTCTCTCTCGCTCTCCAGCCAGCCAGCATTTGTTTGTTTTAGTTATGGTTATACCACACAGTTAACCCTCAGGGTTCGATCCCCGGCCAAGTCATACCAAAGACTTTAAAAATGGTACTAGCTGTTCTTTCATTTGGCATGAAGAAAGTAGAGCTTAAGTCAGAACTAGTCAGCTCAGTGTCAGTAAAACGGATAAGGGCGCTGAACTAAGAAACTTTGCGTAGTTAGAGTGGGTTTACCGATGTTTTATAAAATATTGAATTTGTTTTTACAAAAACATGTTTTCAACTTGGTTAACAAACGAAAATGTAATGGGTATTTTTTGTAATGAATTGTCCAAATAGCAGTGCGCACTCGGAGACAGTCGGAGAGTTACGGAGATCGCCGGACTGGCGGAGTAATTTAAAAGAAACAAACACGAGGATTTGGGATTTAAAACGTATTTCTAGTGTATATTTTTTATTATCTTAAGGTCAATTTCATCATTAAAAATAAAAACATACTTATTTCGGGACCGAATGTCAATTTCCTACGCTTACATTGTATGTGATAAAGCGCACTATTTCTTCGCTAACTCGTACCCCTGATATGCACCCTTTTCCCTATATGCGTTTCCGTAAAGAAACTTGTCATTGCTTGTTCCTAATCTCTTCTTCATTCAGTGCCTTGAGAAGGCTGTGCTTCGTAATTGTGGCTTTTTTCTGCGTAACTTTACTTATATGTTTTACAGTAAACAACCATGTGTCACATTTTTACGAGCTGTTCTTAGAAGCCATACAATATGTCAAAGAGCATTATAAATAGAAGATTTGTTTGTTTGTGTTGAGGTTTTACGGCCCTGTCAACCCAATGGGGTCATGTCGAGCACGTAACCACACGTTTACTGGGCAGGCTTAGTCCTCTAAGCGGTTAACCAGTATTGTGCACATTCTTTCGCCAGAAACTGACAATTGCCCTTCTGTAATCAGTGGAAGGAAATGACCGTAGAAAATAGTTCATGATCATCTCCACGAAGGAATGTTGCCGACCTCAACAGGGGTTAAACCCGCGACCTCCTAGTCTCCAGTCGGACTGCGCATCCAATTGAGCCACCGAGGCCGGCTATGAACAGAAGACTTTTTAAGAAAGAGCATATGATGATAATTCATTTACTCCAATTTTTCCATAAAACAGATGCTGCGGACCTCATTAGAAGCGCCTCGCAGAGACGCTTCTTATTAAAACCAACAACACATGTTTTATGGTGAAGTAAGGAAAAAGGAACACATCACAGAATTACCGAATACTCCTTCTTAACAGGTCCTCAGTGTGATTTCTATAAACAAATTAATAACTATATAAAACATAATAATTATACATATAATGTAACCTTGTCCGGTGACCTGTGACGTTTCGTTTCAATTTTCTATATGAAGTAATGCAGCTAGGAATCAAAAACCTCAGGTCAACGGACAAGGTTATGTTTTTCATATAAAGTGTTACCTTTTGTTTCACAGACTACATCTTCAGCGGACCAAGACGTTTTTTCAGCAGCACAGGATTTTGTTGCTATAGAGGGGTTCTTTAACCTATATCCAATATCACATGTATATGAAGCAGTTAACGTAGTTGTAGTTGTAGCTTTACTGACTACAACCGTCGCGTGTGCTACAATAGGTGGTGAGCTGCACGGGACTGTAAGAGAAAATAATAAAAACAAAGATACACTAGAACTTCAATGGTTCAAACAAATTTGTTCTGCGCACGAATAATTCGGACCATTGATGATTAATCATAGTGCCAGGTCAGGAGGCAAATAGAGATAAATTAGATATGTCTTTTCGATCTTCGTGTGAATAATAGTATGTTATGTGTACTCATTTGAATCGCCCGATTAGGCGATTATAATGAGTACATACAACATACACTTTCATGAAAAAGTATCCCTAAATATTTATCCTCTTGTGCTATTTGAAGAAGTTCCGAGGGACTCCAAAACGAGTTTGAATCAGCCACGATGTCATTGATGCTTTGCTGTATTAACTGAAATGACAGCGTGACTGTAAGATCAAACCAAGAGTATAAATTGTATAATGACTATAGCATTGTTTAGTGTAAACAAGAAGCAAAAAGGAGGCCGTTTTGCTAATCTAAGCCTTACCTTGAGTATTGCTCGTTGCAGCATGAAAAATAGGAATAAGAAGCAACAAAGTATTTCCCTTTAGGTAGTCCAGAAATATGTCTACACAATTGCATCGAACGTGGATATTAATGTATTTATTTAAAATTTACCATACAAGAATATGGCCCTAAAAATGTTTGTAGGTACCCCAGGCTGAATAATCCAATATACGTTCCAATCCGTTTTTTTATGCTCAGTAAAAGCTTTCGTCTTTTCCTTTATTTAATAGATGAGTCAAGGAGTGGTATCAATATATGCTTACAAATATTAAATCATAACAAAATTCTTTAAAATTATTTTGCCTTACATCTGAAAACGGAAAAAAGCTCGTTTTCATTTGGAACAATTCTTTGCCTCTCTTGTACAAAATGTCCGAAAATCTACCATGTGAATACAGTCCTCTTTACTTAAGGAAAGGACCATGAGACCCATTTAGATATATTCCGATTTTCAAGACAAATACATTTTGCTTGGAAGCTAAAACACATTAAATAAATCGAGTTTGTTCACGAACAATGTGCAATTATGTCTAGGCCTCCAAGCCCATGAATGAGCAATAACATCCAAATGCGCTAAATGGTCCAAATGGCCTGACAGTATTCATTACACTAAATTAAACTATGGGTAGATTCACTACGGCCGCCACACAGCACTTAATACCAGTTGTATTGTGAAGTCCTTTACATTTCAACTATTTATGTGGGTCGCAGCCAGCGAAAAAATGTTTTCAGCCGTGCACAAAACTGTGCAGATTTACATCAACCTGCACATGCGCTAGGTCTCATCCAGTCCTTTGCTCTCAATTAATACATCCTGTAGTATCGAATGATTTAGTAAGCTGACATCAAAAGCCCTAATCAGACTGCGATGTGAAATCAAATCTGGGCCTGGGCAGTCCGCATATGCCCAAATACACGTTTTTGCATGTCCATGTAATGCCTGCTACAGCATTGCTTCAGACCATGAAAGTACATGATTTGTTTTTGTTTTTCGGACATACATATAACCATTAGACAGTATCATATGTGCCCCAGAATGCCATGATTCCAACAGTTGAATAAACCGCTCATGGTTATTTTTGAATATTTGCCAAGATTAAGCACAATGGCTTTAAACGTTGAATTTCAATATTTCAATTTTTCTTTGACATATAAACACATCAAGTGGGACAGAGGCAAACTGCATCAGTATGACGGATATCGGTGCCCAAGGAAAGGCTTTATGTTTGAAGTATGTGTATAGACTGGGAAAGCAAATGCTTTAAAACGGCATGTTTATGGATTTTGTTCGGTTTACATATGCATAGCCTTTGAGTGTATTTGTTTTACTGTCATATTTCACTTTGAGGTAGAAGACGGAAAGATTTTTGTTATTTGAAGCTTCATCAGAATTAAGGTTTCGCGCGAATAAGACTGGTTTAAGCTCCCCAGTAGTTTTTCAACTGACTGTTCCAAGCCAGTGCCTCTGTTCCATTTCTTCTTTGCTCGTGAGTCGGTGGTTTCATATGTTACGCTTGTTTTGTGATTCTAAGTTACTTTTGTCTACTTCTTTTGGTGCATAGGGAAGGCTGTGCGTAGTGACTGCACCATTTTTTGTGTATCGTCACTTATATTTTTGGGGTAGGGCAAATATTACTTGTTCAAGAATTTTCAGTTTTGTGTGGGTTTTTGCAGAGAGGGGAGAAAAAAAAATGAAGATCTCTCCCAACAAAAGAGCTATATATCAACACAAGCCATGCACGAGTAGTCCTCATCGAAATATCCACAATTTGCATACCTAGCTTAGTTGACGATCCTTACACAGAGAACAATCGCCTTGGGAGATATAGAACGTGCAAATCAGACCTTTCTTTAACCGAAGTATTTAAATTAAGGTATCCCAATATGAAGTTTATATAGTATACACACATGACAACAAAGTAGGCCACGCTTGCTTTTTACCAAGTAACTGAAATATATATATATATATATATATATATATATATATATATATATATATATATATATATATATATATATATATATATATATATATATATATATATAGATATATATATATATACTTACTCTCTTCACAAGTAGAATCGCCATTGCCCCCGTAGTACCCAGAATTACAAGTACACTTGAAACTACCGCTGGAATCTTCTGCACATCCGGAGTGGTCCACGGCGGTATTACAATCGTTGCTGTCACTTATACACGTATCACCAATACCTGAAACATAGGGAAATTGTGGTTCATGTGATGCACTAACTCAACAATTTATCAATGTTTCATCCTCTTTGCAAACAGAGATGCGATAATCCAGAATTTAATCTGTTCATAATTCTATTTGTAAAGTTTGTCAAAATGTACCTTAGGAAACTGGATACTTTTGGAAGAATTTCCGCCTTTTGATAAAGAAGACACTTTTGTGACTTCCTGTTTGCTTAAATGTACACCAAAATATATAAAGCAGTTACTCAAGAAAGGCTATAATCACGAAACACTGCCTTCCCGCGGCATTCAAAGAAGAAAAGATAAGGAACAAAGAGCATAAAAGACACAACGGCATAGTTGCAATATCCAACAAACAAAGTGAGAACGATCAGCAGAGACAGACAATAGTTTTACTCGATCGGAGAATGGCAATAAAGGTCCTTTGGAAAAAGGGTTTACACTGAAAGAAAGACTTTGCTCCGCTTGTGAGCAGATTATGTCTTATTAACTGTCCGTTTGGCTTTCTGCTAGTGATGTTTCCATTAAGGTCTAGTTATTTCGTGTTTGTGTTTCTTTCCCTTTGATGTCTCTGATGGGAGGTGTGGGAGAATACCCGATATTTGGCTTGCAACGAAGAATGTGCTTTTTTCACTTCTGATGTATATGATAATCACAATTTATGGTCATGTCAAAAAGTCTGTGATGCCCTTGTTTATCTTTTGGATAATAGTTTTATTAGATTTGAAACTAAACTTTATAGACAAACTATTGGTATTCCGATGGGAACTTATTGTGCTCCTCTTGTTGCAGATTTGTTTCTTTTTTGTTATGAGAGAGTTTTCATGAAGTCTCTCTCACGTAAAAATCAGGCTGACATTATTGAGGCTTTTAATTCAACTTTAAGATACCTTGACGATTTATTAAATATTGACAATATTTACTTTGACCAAATGGTGGACCGGATAATACCCTACAGAACTCGTTAAATAGAGCAAATTCTCTCGATACCGAGGCATCTTTTTTGGATTTGAATCTATGTATATCTAATGGTACAGTTTCCACCAAAATTTATGATAAACAGGACGATTTTGATTTTGATATAGTCAGTTTCCTTTTTCTGGATGGCGATGTACTCCGGCGTACCTCATATGGGGTATATATATCTCAACTTATAAGATTCGCAAGAGCTTCTTCAAAATGACTTTAACTACCGTAATAAAGCCATTACTGCCGAACTTCTTAGGCAGGGCTATCGTTATTTTAAACTTCGTAAGGCGTTTTCGAAATTTTATCGCAGACACAATGCCTTGTTAGAAAAATATAGCGTCAGTCTGAAAACACTTCTGCAACAAGGTATATCGGAACCCGAATTTTACGGTGACAGTGTACACATCTTTAGAAAAATTGTAGGTAAATCTAACTTTTCGGAGCAATTCAGAAAACTTATTAACCGTTATAAAAGAATTGGCTATAGCCTTGATATTATGCGGCACACTGCATGCCTAGTTGTCAACCCAATCATTGTTGATGGCTATGCTTCACTCTTTAATTGCACGACGGCGGTTCGGGCCTCAGACTCAATGACGGCCTCTTCATAAAACTTTAACCAGTGGGTTGGGGCTTGACGATATGTCTTTGGCTTGGCCCGCCGTGGTTCAACTATTGGTTTTCATTTACTCTGGCATACAGTAGAATTAGCCATGAGTACTCGTCTTTGTTTATTATAGTGATTAATTTGATTTTTATGTTTTCGCTTTGATGAATTGACTGAGTTGGGAGCCTTTATGCGAACCGAATTTTTATGTATTTCTGTATTAAGAGTAGCATCGGGACCCAGGGTGAAGTTAACTAGCTGTAAAAGTGCTTTAAACCCCCCAGTGGTTTGCTCTACCGACCGTTCTAAGGCGGTGGTCCCGGTGTTAGTCTTACTCTTTGTTGCTTTGTGGTTATTCTACGAGGCGATTTGTTGTATGTCTTTCCGTGTGTCATTTTGTTCTTGTGTTTTTTAGTCCTTTTAGTATTGCGATTACCTCGCTTGGGGAAGAGAGAGCTAATCTTAATGCTTATCGTACGTTTGTTCGGTTTGTGCTTGTTTAGATTTGTCGGTTTTCTCTTCCTCTTGGGGTCTGGGAAGGGCTGCGGTTCGTGAATGTGGCACTCCCTGGACTTTTCTCTTACTTTTTTTGTATCGATTCCTGATCATGCCTTCCCTTCTTTTTTATGATTTACCCTTTTCTGAAGGGATGTCAAACAGAGTTCCACCCCTGAAAGTGTACCCATTCCGCTTCATCGCGTATACATATACAGTGCACTCTCGCTATCTCAAACTCTAAGGGGCAAGAATGATTAGTTTGAGATAACAGCTGTTTGAGATAACAAGATCTGAAAGAACATAAAGCAAACCTAAACCAACGTTATACAAAAACTAGTTTGTCTTAAGCAGTAGTTTAAGCTATCAGTGGTTGAGATGACGAGAGTCAGCTGCAATTGTAATATAAAGCTAAACATGCGAAAACGGCTTATAAGGGGCGTATAAATGTTATTTAAAACGAGCAAATACCAAAGCAGTCTGAGCATTTGTTCGCTTTTTTTACATGTTCTGATGCCAGAATTGGCCGAAACGTATAATTCAGGCAGTTCTGCAGCAGATATAGAAAAAATGTAGGTGTTGAGTGGTTGCTTTGTAAATTAACCTAGAAATATGTAGACCATATTGCGCCTACACTGGTCGAGACCTCGTAAACAGAAGAGGGTCAGTCAGTTCAAAGACACGGAAACTTCTTACATGTGACATGACCTTTCACAACATTTTTGGTTCTGGACTTTTCAAATGTACTGCTATCAAGTAAATACTACTGTTTATCCGTTAGGCTCAAAAACAAAACTTTAGGTTTCAGAACAGTTGCCAAAATGTATGCAAAATATACATAGAACTTGTAATATATACAGTTAACTTAATGGTAGTCTGTATCTTTTAGCCATTTTAGCCTTTCAAACCAAACAAGATACCTGTGCACACAGTGTAAAACCAGATGACACAGCTCATAATCCTCTCACAAGGATCTGCACTGTTTCTCATTCTGTTTTTATTCTATTTTGGACTGAAACTAATATTCACATCAGTGGACATGTCCATGTTCAAGAATGGAAGAGCCCACTTCAGAAACTCCGGGACGAAAGGTGAAGGGTGAAGACAAATTGATTCTATAGTTTGTTTTTTATCAATAATTGCAAGACGGCATTACTTGGTTTATTCTGTTTACTACTTTCTTTCATTTACTTTTTACCCATAATAGAGGGCATCGCGAAAACATACCTATATAATTTTGACCCCATTTAACTCCACTTTTATACAGTAAAACTTGGGTTTACAGGGGTATATATTATTTTTTTTTATTATTTTTTTCTGCTTAAAAACATAGATTGTGGGTACTCGTAAGAAATGCCTCGGCAGGGCAGCTCCAACGAGTACCCACACTCTATGTTTGGAGCAGAAATATGAAAGTTTCAGAATTTTTAACTGAAAACTTTTAGTTTTTGGTGGTGAAATTTTTAATATATTTGAATAGGCGTGTTTTCGTAATGCTTGACATGCTCTTTGATTGTGGCTATTCTTCTTCTTACTATCTACTGAAGAGTTCTATTTGTATTGTTTAGTATGTGTTTATAAAAATAAAATAACTACTATTTCATGTTAATTTTTGACTATTAATATACTTCATTGATACATTCATCAATTAATACTTATAAAAAAACTGTATTAGAAAATAATAGTATCCCCATCTAGACCCTCAGTATACCAGAGACGGAAAAAGCAACACTTTAAAGGCATACTTATAGACAAAACTTTCAATTATTTGATGGTCTGGTGAGGCCCGATTGGTTTAAAGTAGATATTCTGTCCCAGAAAACATGACAACCACTGTTTTTGTGTTTGTGAGTATTTTCACTGACCTAAATGGCATTCTTTTTAGAATCCATTTCTCTTGAGACTCCGCCTGCATGGATTCTAATGCAAACCGGCAACATTCGTGCTTGTGCAGAAATAAGTAATCATACTCTTATAATATGAACCTATCACCATTAACAGCTTCTCTAACGCTCAAATCAGGAAAGAAAACGTATATGAAGATACAAAAAAAATGCCACAATCTTGAAGCACAGCCTTCTTGAGGCACCTAGAGAAGGCGAGATAAGGAACAAACAATCTAAAAGCTAACGCCGCGTATTAAACCGCCGAACAAACATAAACGAGCTCCAACAGAGGAACCGCCTTTAAATGACCAGATGAAAAAAAAAAAAAAAAAAAAAAAAAAAAAAACGTATAGGGACTCAAACCAGTTTTATTCGTCCTTACCGCTGATGCAGCTCCAAATTACAAACATATAATCGATCTGCATAGATGTGCTTTATCTCATCTGTGAAACGTCACAGAGAAACGCATATAATTACACTGCGATGAATTTAAGTAAAGAGCTCAATGGCGATCTGTAGGCAGCACACATGAACACCACAAGCAGGGCCACGACAGGCCCGACCACAGACATTGATAGCCAGATACTTACTATTCAAATTTATAGAAACACTTACCATATACATTGATAGGAACCTTTAGTATATAAACTAATTAAAACGCTTACTATAAGGATTGCAGCTTTTAGCGTGCATTCTATAGCCTGTGATGCAGGAACAAGTAGATGTGTCGCCATCAACTTCACATTCCGAATGGTCTGTTGTTGTGTTACACTGGACATGTTCTGTACAAGCATCCCCTAAACCTGTGGAAGAGAAAAATATGAGCCGCAACGCCAGAAAACGAACTTTAAGATCAGCTTGCGCATTCGTACAGTGTGTTCAGCATCTTCCTTGGACGTATTTAGGATAGCTAAGGATGCAAAGTTTCTTCGTGCTAACAACGGAGATTCTGATAACAATGTGCAAATGTGCAGGCTGATTTGAATCATTGCGGTATATATCGGTGGGTACGTTTTCGGACGTTGCGATATATATTATGACCACTGACATACATTACGTATACAAGTCTACGTACCGTGTATACATATGCTCCCTAATAACATATAGTAAAAACAGGGGTTTACAGGCTCCTACATTAATAGGAGGATGCTCCGATTGTTTTTAATTTTTAAACCAGTTTCAGAATGCGTTTGGTACTTTTAGCAAACTTTTGACTGCTGAAATTTGTCTTCCTGTGCTTAATAACCTAAAATGATCTAATTTCCAATATCATTTAGTTACAATGTCATGGCTCAATAAAACCGAGACTCATATTTTCTGATTTGTTATGGGTTTTTTTTTGTTTCCAAAGGCAATCGTTTTGAAGTTTATTTTACATAGTTCTGGATATGAGGGGGTATCAAAATAAATGTTTTGGTTTTGATTATTCAAAAATACACACTATACTTTACTTACTATTTACATTGATTTGATATACTTCAACACGATGTTCTGACAATGATTAAAATTGACTTCATTACCAAACCCCACACGAGCAGTACCAGCTGACCATTTATATTGTTAATTACTGTGCTGTAACAAAAATTATGAATCGAGGCAATCACCTCAGACATTGGCAGCCAGACCTGAAGGAAACCACGTTGAACCATGGTGGACCCGAACGAAGATAAAACATTAGGCATCAAGCTTCTGAAAGAGTTAGGTCGGCACCTTCATAAAGCCTGAGACCCAACTCACTGCCGTGTTCTTAAAGAGGAAAGAATAGCTATCAACCACAGAAAGGTAAAACCTAAGCATATAGAACAAAAAGTGAGAGGAAAGTCCAGGGAGTGCCACAATCACTAGCCAAGGCCCCTCTCAGCACCAAGAGCAAGATATAAAAGACAAAACCAAACAGGCGCAAATCGAACAAACGTACGAAAAGCACTTAGCTGTCCCTTCCCTATGCGATGTAATAGCAATTCTAATAGGACTGAAAACCACAAGAAAAAATAACACAAGGCAAGTCTTAAAACAAATAGCCACGTAGAATAAACCATAAAGCAACAAAGAGTAACACCGGGACCACCGCCTTAGAACGGCTAGTAGAATAAACCACCGGGGGTTTTAAAGCACTTTTACGGCCGGCCAACTTCACACTGGGTCCCGATGGTATGCTTAGTACAGAAATACATAAAAATTCGGTTCGCATAAAGGCTCCCATAAGACATAAAACTCAGACTAATCGCTGTTATAAAAAAAAGTCACACAATATCAAAATTACATCGCATTCTTTTATACCGGGTAAATGTTTTGATTATTTGTTTGTGTTGATGTTTTACGGCCCAGTTAATCCATTGGGGTTACGCCGAGCTCGGTCAGTTTACCTAACCACACGTTTACTGGGCAGGCTTAGTTCTCATAGCGGTTAACCTGTATTGTGCACACTGTTTCGCCAGAAACTGACAACGGCCTTTCTTGAATCAGCGGAAGGGATAGAATGACCGTAGCAAATATTTCATGATCAATCTCACGCATTCTTTTCTACTCAAACGAGAAATTAAGCCACTTTGTTTAGGCTGTAATAAACCTTTTACGGTAAAACACTTTCTGATCGACTGTATTTATCTCTCTCTTCTGTGCGATGTCAATTTTTCCAAACAAATCAACTGAGATACTTATTTGAAGATGTACCAGCTGATAACACACATATGTTTCTAAAACGCATCAATCTTTTTAACAAAATATAACTATTTTATTTCTTAAATTCGTTCTACTTTTACTTATTATACATATATGATTTGTCATTATAGACGTTTCATTACAAAAAAAGGTAAGAGAAAAGTCCAGGGAGTGCCACAATCACAAACCGCAGCCCTTCCCAGACCTCAAGAGGAAGAGGAAACCGACAAATCTAAACAAGCACAAACCGAACAAACGTACGAAAAGCACTAAGATTAGCTCTCTCTTCCCCAAGCAAGGTAATCGCAATACTGAAAGAACAAAAAAAAACACAAGAACAAAACGACACACGGAAAGACATACAACAAATCGCCTCGTAGAATAAACCACAAAGCAACAAAGAGTAAGACTAACACCGGGACCACCGCCTTAGAACGGTCGGTAGAGCAAACCACCGGGGGGGTTAATGCATTTTTACAGCTAGCCAACTTCACCCTGGGTCCCGATGCTACTCTTTATACAGAAATACATAAAAATTCGGTTCGCATAAAGGCTCCCAACTCAGTCAATGCATCAAACGAAAACACAAAAATCAAATTAATCACTATAATAAACAAAGACGAGTACTCATGGCTAATTCTACTGTATGCCTGAGTAAATGAAAACCAATAGTTGAACCACGGCGGGCCAAGCCAAAGACATATCGTCAAGCCTCAACCCACTGGTTAAAGTTTTATGAAGAGGCCGTCATTGGGTCTGAGGCCCGAACCGCCGTCGTGCAATTAAAGAGTGAAGCATAGCCATCAACAATGAATGGGTTGACAACTAGGCATGCAGTCTGCCGCATAATATCCAGGCTATAGCCAATTCTTTTATAACGGTTCATAAGTTTTCTGAATTGCTCCGAAAAGTTAGATTTACCTACATTTTTTCTAAATCTGTAAACTAAAAAAGGTAAGAGAAAAGGTAAGTCACCGTAAAATTCGGGTTCCAATATACCTTGTTGCAGAAGTGTTTTCAGACTGACGCTATATTTTTCTAACAAGGCACTGTGTCTGCGATAAAATTTCGAAAACGCCTTACGAAGTTGAAAATAACGATAGCCTTGCCTAAGAAGTTTGGCAGTAAGGGCTTTATTACGGTAGTTAAAGTCATTAAGATTTGAAGAAGCTCTAGCGAATCTTTTAAGTTGAGATATATATACCCCATATGAGGTACGCCGGGGGACATCGCCATCCAGAAAAGGGAAATTGACTATATCAAAATCAAAATCGTCCCGTTTATCATATATTTTGGTGGAAAATGTACCATTAGATATACATAGATTCAAATCCAAAAAAGGTGCCTCGGTATCGGAAGAATTTGCTCTATTTAATTGGAGTTCTGTAGGGTATATCCGGTCTACCATTAGGTCAAAGTAAATATTGTCAATATTTAATAAATCGTCAAGGTATCTTGAAGTTGAATTGAAAGCCTCAATAATGGCAGGCTGATTTTCACGTGAGAGAGACTTCATGAAATCTCTCTCATAACAAAAAAGAAACAAATCTGCAACAAGAGGAGCACAATTAGTTCCCATCGGAATACCAATAATTTGTCTATAAAGTTTAGTTCCAAATCTAATAAAAATATTATCCAAAAGATAAACAAGGGCATCACAGACTTTTTGACACGACCATGAATTGTGATTATTACATACATCAGAAGTGAAAAAAAAGCACATTCTTCGTTGCAAGCCAAATATTGGGTATTCTCCCGAATAAACATTCGGTTAATTAAATCAATAAGTTTATCTTTTATAAGATGATGGGGTAACGTAGTATACAGTGTAGAAAAATCATATGTAGACAATTTAAAACCCTGAAGGATTTAGATTTAAATTAATTGAGAACATCATTAGAATTTTTAATTGACCAAAAACAGTTAATTCCGTCCCTTTCGTAAACAGTATCATAGTATCTAATCCAATGTTTTTTAACAGCAGTAAGGCATGAAGTTAGCAGTTTGGACAAAACAGTAGTCGTACAAGAACTAGAATTAGCAATAAAACGTGCTTTATAAGTTCGTTTATGAAGTTTGTCTTGCTTTTCTTTAACACTCACTGCAAACTTAGCAGTAATATCGATAGAATGGGTATTGACAATAGATCTCTTGTCAGTAGAAATCCGTTCATATGTTTTGGTACTACCAAGTTCTTGTTTTAGAGTATTGATATAATAAAGTCGTCACACAACAACAACATTATTAATATCTTTATCAGCTGGAGCCAAAACATATTTCTATGAAATTCTTGGATACCTTGTTTCAAATATCGAAAAGATAATTTAGGCTTAGGAGGGAGAAGATCAAGGTCATTAGAGTAAAATAACACATGTTCACCAATGATCTTAAAAATCTTTAATGTACAGTTATTTAAAGCATTAGAGTCAACATACTCTCGTTTACACCAACGCGTACAATAATCATTTAAAGCACTGGCAATTGTTTCCCGACATTTATTGAAATCAGTGTGGGCTGGGAATCTATATTTAGGTCCTTTTGAAATAATTGAACGGATTCGTGAATCAGTTATAATCTTCAAGTTACAAGTGACAATATGACCCGCTGGTTTATAACAAAATTTAGAATCTTTACAATCTCAAGAATCAGGGTAACTAGTTTCAATATCAAGATCAGAAATTAATTTATTGAAATTAAGTATAGTATTACGGATAGGTTTGTTATATTTATAACAAATAATAGGAGATTCCGCGTTTTCGAAATATGAAGGTATAGCTGATATAACATTATTATCTCGAAATATTCTAGGTAAATCTATAAGTTTTAACACTTGTCCTACTGCATTAGCGTTGCTCTTGGTGCCGATAAGGCTGCTGACACGTAATTATTCAGTCATTATCACACGTATCTTGCAATGATGTTGTAAAGATCAATTTGGAGACAATATTGCAGACTGCAGTTACAATGAGAATCTAAAAGTTTACAGGCCAAAACTTTTTCTTGCAATCTTTGAATGCGCCGAAATTCAGACGACAAGTTTCCTTCGCACAATGTTCAAACAAACTGTCACTTGGCAATAATTTCATACTTTAACTTCAGAGACGGAATGTCAAACAGTGTAAATTCCGATAATACGACTAATAACCATGGTACACAATCACAGAACATAGCCTATCAATAAGAAAAAAGGAGGAAGAGCAAACAAATCTAGACAGACAATACACAAGCCACAAACAAAACAAAAGCAAATCAACCAGCTCCCTCTTCCCAAACAAGGTGATCACAATGCTAGACAGGATCCACTAAGCTTAATAAGCAAACGAACAGGTCAAAACATGAATATGCCCCACAACGAGTAGGCACGTAGAATCACCGCCTGAGAACAGCCAGTAGAAATGAGCTGTCGCCAGACAATGGAACTTGCCAGAAGCGCGCTTTGCCTCTAAAAACACTTTTACATAATATTTTTCTAAGTCCACGGCCTTGATCATCGGGTCTGTTTTCAGGTCGGGATGGTACAGCATAAAACTTCTGACCAGTATCTAACACCAGGGAAAGTGTAAACTATTTCCATCTAGGATTACAGGAGATGTAGCCTTTTAAAAAATCATCAAAACCTTTTATCCTACGCCAACGCTGTAACTGCAATAGATCTACCTGTACTTTCGTATAGGCAAGCTAAAACTACCTCGGGTTTAAATCAATTTTACTGGTACCAAATCTTAGTCTAGATTGAAATGTTGTACAAATAATAATAATAATAATAATAATAATAATAATAATAATAATCTGCCATTACTAACAATGAGCAATCTTAATCACATGCAAAAATGCTACTGTTTGTGTGTTCTAAGATGGCTGATTAGACCAATTCTAGCTCTAAAATGTCTGTTGAAGATGGAACAACAGAGGTCAGAGCAAGACAGCTCTGTTGGTGATGCCGTAGCTATGGTTTTGCGCTGTGCACGTTTCTGCTCGGCTTCGCTGATTCTGTTTGCCCCATATTCACTAGCACCTCTTCTAATGAGGCCTTGCCACTTTGCTCGGTCCTGTGCAATTTGTTCCCATGACTCTGTTGGTATGTTGAAATCTTTGAGGGAGGCTTTGAGGGTGTCTTTGTTTCGCTTCTTCTGACCACCATGGGAGCGTTTGCCCATTTCTATTTCTCCATGGAGGATTTTCTTTGGCAAACGTTCAGGCATCCTGGTAACATCGACTGTCCATCCTGTGCCGGTTTCAGAAGAGTATGTACACTCTGCACCACTGCCCTTTTCAGGACTTCTGTGTCTGGAATCCTGTCTTGCCACTTAATCTTTAAAAGTGGTTTGTGATTATGGCACTCCCTGGATTTTTCTCTTACCTTTTTTTTCTCAGGTAGCTTGTATGGAAGTGGTCCAGTCTTTTGGCGTGCCGTTGATAATCTGTCCCCGTTTCGCATGCATACAATAGTGTTGGCAGCACCACAGCTTTATAGACTTTCAGCTTTATGTCAAGCCTGATTCCACTTCGATCCCAAACACTACCACGTAGACGGCCAAATGCTGCACTAGCTTTGGAAATCATGGCATTGACTTCATCATCAAATCAGAATGTGCTTCCAAGGTAGGTGAACTTGTCTACTACTTGCAATCTTTGACCTTTTACTGTAATGGTGGGCTCCTTGTAAGGCTTGCCAGGTTCTGGTTGATAAACCACCTCGGTCTTTTTTATGCTGATTGTGAGGTCATAGTTGACACAGGAGTTAGATACTTGATCTACACCTTTTTGCATCTTCTCTTCTGTTAGAGCACCCTTTGTCATGTTATCAGCAAAGAGGAACTCGGAACTCGTCTAGCACCTCTGTCTGCACCTTGACTTTGTCTTGCAACCTTCTTAGGTTGAAAAGCTTCCGTTCAAAGCGATACTTAATAGGTATAACATTGTCATCATCCTGGAAAGCAGCTGTGAGAAAGGCAGAGAACATAATGCTGAACAGAGTTTGGGCTAGTACATTTGTCACAGGGAAAGGATAAAAAAACTCACCATCATTGTGGACCCGTGCAAGCATACCATGATGGAACTGCCTCGCCATTGCTATGAACCTGGTCGGACAGCCAAACTTCGCCATAATTTTCCAAAGACCCTCACGGCTGACTGTATCAAATGCTTTGATAAGGTCAACAAAGGTCATGTAGAGGTACATGTTCTGTTCCTGCATTTCTCGTGAAGCTGCTTGCTGTAAAGATCATGTCAATTGTTCCTCTGTCCTTTCTGAATCCACACTGGCTTTCTGGTAGAAGCCCTGACTGTTCAAAGTGTTCATTCAGTCGGTTACGTAGAACTCATGCAGGGACCTTCCCAGCAATTGACAATAAAGAGATGCCACAATGATTATCACACAACTAAGGATTCCCTTTCCGATTGAATAGGTGGATAATTGACGCATCAACATAATGTGAAATAACTGTCATCTTTTTTGCAACTGGAGTTCCGCCTGCTTTGTAGATCTCAGCAGGTATTGCATCTATCCTGGAGCCTTGCCAGATGACAGAAGTTTTATTGCTTTCGTTGTTTCAGCGAAGGTTGGGAACTCGTCAAGCAACAGATTACATTCCACCTGTTGTAGTCTGTTGATAGCGTCGACATTGATAGATGATGGTCGATTAAGAACACTATTAAAGTGCTCAGCCCATCTTTTCAAGATAGCCTCTTTGTCAGTCAGAAGAAGACTAGTTCCATCTGCACTGAGAAGAGGGGTGTTTCCTGAGCTCTCGGGACCATAAACTGTCTTTAGCGCATCAAAGAACTTCTTCATATCCTTTCTTTCTGCAAAAGGCTGGATGTCATCAGCCTTACTGCTCAGCCAGGAGTCTTGCATATCTCTGAGCCTAGTCTGGACTGTCTTGCATATATTTGAATATGTCGGCTTTTTGGATACTGAGCTGGTATCACTAAGGTTAGGTGTTTCTCTTGGAGAAGTCCCTGGATATTTTCGGCATTCTCGTCAAAACAGTCTTGGTGTTTGCGAGATACTGATCCTCGGTAATCCATTGCTGAAGATTGGACGATGTCTCTGAAGACTGTCCAGTTTTCTTCTGGACCATTTGAACGGAGTTCCATTGCATCTAATCGGCTGCATTGAAGAAGGCTTGCCTCTTGCCGCCTTGTTTCAGCTAAGAGACATGTGGTCTTGTGGTCGCCGTGCAGGTTCAGTTTGCTAACAACAAGCCTGTGATCTGTCCAGTAGTCTGAACCACACATAGTCTTTGTCACTATGACAACCTGTCTTTCCTACCTTCGTACTATGACATAATCAATGAGATGCCAGTGTTTGGAGCGAGGATGCATCCATGTTGTTGCGAGCTGGCAGACGGAAGCCTGTTAGTGATCAGCAGTTCATGCTCTGCCCACTTCTTCAAAAGGAGGAGGCCATTGCTGGTGCACTTTCCTATCCCTTCAGTACCAATCCCTTATTCCCAGGTTTGGTGGTCTGTACCCACTCTAGCATTGAAGTCTCCCAGGAAGAAGAATTTGTCTGTACGGGATGTAGCAGAAATCACAGAATCCAGATCATTATAGAACTTGTTTTTGACCTCATCTGGGTTGTAATTGTGGGTGCATAGGCACTTACACTAGTTGCATGCCGCTTACCAGATACGGGAAGTCTCAGCGTCATCAGGCGGTCGTTTACTCGTATGCCTTTCGAAAGTTCTGAGAGTTTGCTGACAAGGTGTGATTTGATGGCGAAACCTACTCCTGCGTCACGCCGCTCTTTTTTCTTGCGTCCACTCCAAAAGAACGTGTAGCCAGTACCAACTATTTTTAATAGCCCTTCCTCTGCAAGGCAAGTCTCACTCAGAGCTGCAATCTCAACTTTGTACCGATTAGTTGTCTATCAAGTAGAGCTGTTTTACGTTGTGGTCTGTCTGCCAGCACTGTTCATCAAGGTGCGCACATTCCATACGCCGATTGTCAAAGCTATCACCTTTATCTCCTTCTTTCTTGCTCGACCGCTAAATGGGATTCCCGCTGATCGCGGTTTACCAGCCAAGGGTTTTGAAGCAGGCAATTGTTTAGGGCACCTTTTCTAGCCCCTTCCCCATGCTAAGGGGGTGAGCAGTGCGATCCTAAAAGGTCAGTCACTCAGTTCGGCTGCCGAATTCCCCATACTGCTTCATTCTTAAGGAAAGCGACCATAAAGAAATGAGCCGCCTGTGTGCAGGTCCGCAACTACAGCTTCCAGTGTTTCCTCACTTGCTGCTTCGCCGCTCGCCCATCGCCACAGGGCTTTTTGTATGGCATGCGTATGTGTGCTTGCTGTTGCTGTGTGTATATGATTAAGATGACATGCGCTGTGAATTGGATTATAGTGAGGGAGAGACAAATAAATAATAATAATAATGCCAATAACAATAATAATATTGGTTTAAGCCCCCAGCAAGTCTTTTAATGACCAAGGCGGTTCCCCAATTGTTTGTTCGTCGGTAGTTTCCTAACTGTTGGTTTTGTCTAGTTTGTATTTCATTTCATTTTTGGAGCCTCTGGAAAGTTGCGCTTTAAGTGAGTATGGCATTCTCTGGGGAAGTTTTGTTTATAATTATTAAATATGACAAGGAAAGAAGTTAAACTACCTACCAGCTTACATAATAATTTTCACCATTATCATGCTTTTAAAATTTCTGTTTAATGACTGTACCACAGCGTCAGCAAAACGGAAATCATCTATTATCCTATAAGCTGACGCACTAAAAATTATCCTAATCAACATAAGATGAATTGATACACTTGATTAAAGTCTTGCCATCATTTCACAAGGAAAACTTTTGTAACTTTCGTAACGTTTGTGTACTTTCGTCCCCAGCAAGCCCATCTAAAATGGGCCTTCCCTAAAATGAAAGAATCTGATTTGCTCCTGTGGGGGTAAATTCATTCCTTTTAGAGTAGAACTCCTTTTATAGGAAGTTTAAACAATTCTGACAGTGTATCAGTATCTCGTAAAGGTTTGTTTGTTTGTTTGTGTTGAGGTTTTACGGCCCAGTCAACCCAATGGGGTCAAGTCGAGCGCGGTCAGTTTACCTAACCACACATTTACTGGGTAGGCTTAGTCCTCTAAGCGGTTAACCAGTATTGTGCACATTCTTTCGCCAGAAACTGACAACTGCCCTTCTTGAATCAGCGGAAGGGAGAGAATGACCGTAGAAAACATTTCATGATCAATCTCTACGAAAGAATGTTGCCGGCCTCGGCGGGGTTTGAACCCGCGACCTCCTGGTCTCCAGTCGGACGGCGCATCCAACTGAGCCATCGAGGCCGGCATCTCGTAAATGTACAAAACTTTTTGTTCTAGAAGTATTTACTTGTATTTAGTTACAAAAAGGAGCTTATCGAAGCTTTGAATTTTAGTCTTACCATATGCGACACAATTTCCAGTATTCTCCTTGTATCCAACTGAACATTTGCATGTAGCGGCATTGCCTTCAGGTTTACATTCCGAATGCATAATCGATGTACTGCAGTCTAAACTGTTTGTGCAATCGTCATCCAAACCTATAAAAGTATGCTTTGAATTAATTCTTTCGGCCCTGCTGCTCAAAACAAATACATGTGTTAACAATGCAAATCCAGGTGGGACCGGCTCATCAGGATCGACACAATGTGCAATTCTGTTTTTGACTTTGGACTAAAACTTCCATTTACATCAACGGACATGTCAAAATTCAAGGAAGGAAGAGACCTTTCTGGAAATTCAGGGGTGAAAGAGTTAAGGGATTAGACATACACCCTAGATATAACACATTTGTACAAGTGATAAAACCTTTGTGGCATCCAGAGCCCAGTTGTTCAAAACGGAGTTCTTAACTAACGTTCTATCTTAAAATGTGGCAAATACATTCATATTTCTGCAAAAATGTGAGTAGCTTTTGCATTACTCACATTGTTGCAGCAAAAAAATCAATGTATTTAAAATACCTAAAACAGCTTACAAGTTTCTCATTTACGAGCTCGGGCCCTGTTTGCCAAGTCCTTCTGAAAAGGACATGTGCTTAAGGAACATTTTCCTCTTGGGAGCAAATTCTTTTTTTTTTTTTTTTTTTTTTTTTTTTTTTTTTTAAGGGTAGGCATGTTTTAAAAACAGGCCAAGCAATATTGCCTCTGAAAATAAATTTATTTTCCTTAATAATTTAATGCTTTTGTGTATGCTGTTATGTAATTTGCCGTACCATAATTCGTGCAACGGAGGGTCCTGCTGTACCATATATAGCTCATGAAAAGACAAATATTACTCGTATCATAACTAAGCCAGAAAGTCACTAGAATAATTATGTACAAACCATAGTTGTAAATGCGTCGGGTGATATGCATGATGTTACCGAATAACAAAATTTACAATACAATCTAAAGCAAGCTAATGAATAGGAATGGCACATGGTTTAGCAGAAAAAATTGAAACCGCCAGTGTTTGACTGCAAAGAACATAGTGATTATCTACAGCGCACGATAAAAACCTACAATAAGACTACAATAAATCTACAACAAGCCAAGACTCACACCAACTTGTACATTAATCAGTACGGCAAATTATCTTTTACGCGATCTCTCTTTTAATAGCGTGGCGTTGTAAAGGCACATACGATCATCGACTAATCTGCGAAGGCTGGTCACACCAGTCTTACTGTAGGTTTAGTTGTTCGCTGGCTCAAGTAATACATTTGTGAGAATAACCCGGAGCACAGCGGCGATAAGAAGAACCCGAAAAAGGCAACGGTAGACCAAGGTTAGACAAAATATATTCAGCTGTACACTTCAAATATATCATTTTAGACCAAATATTGGATTTCAGCTATCAACAAACACATCAAAATGCTAACACTTAATTGTTGATTGTGATAATTATAACCAGATGATTGAATGACGCAAAATACTGAAAACAACGATATTAGATATAGAACATGACTTTATTTTACTAACTAAGCAATGTGGTGCTAGTACATGACTATTGCACAATTCCGTATAGATACTTACAACTTCTTATTTATTAATCTGAAGAAGATTGTAACAAAATATAGTGCAGTCGAACTCATCGGCGTGCCATCGGCTTAATGCAAAAGGAGATAAATGAAGATGTCCAGGAATAAACAATGAAGCACTGCAGCAGAGAAACCGCCATGGAACGGTCAATAGAAAAAACAAACTACTGGAATAGGGACATAAACTTTTAATGCGTTTCTTCTAATGCGAAACATGTGTGTGTGTGTGTGTGTGTGTGTGTGTGTGTGTGTTACATCATTCAAGTTTATAAATCAGTCTGCTTTGTTTATTGCTAAATAAATAATATTTCTCCATTTAAAATCTTTGGGATGTACAAGTTTCAATATTGGTTATTTCAAACAATTCGTTTGACTTTGGGGTTGGTTGGCAAACTCAATTTCAAGATCAAATATGAGCCTGCGCAGCTTATAAGAGCAAGTAACTCTAAGGTAAATAGTCCATTCTGATTGTTTGGAATTTCTGATACTCATCTACAAAGCCAATCTTGTAATATCTTACAAAATTTTACAATCAGTCTACTTTGGTTATTGATTATAAATATGTCTCCATTGATTGATGGTTTTCCAGACACAGCGCCTTCTTATAAAAATATAGCGTCAGTCTGAAAACACTTCTGCAACAAGGTATATCGAACCAGCAATTTACGGTGACTTAGTGTACAGATTTAGAAAAATTGTAAGTAAATCTAGCTTTTCGGAGCAATTCAGAAAACTTATTAACCGTTATATACGCTAGAGGGTGAAAGTAGTGTTGCAAACTTCATTACTGCTCCTGAAGAGTCTCAATAAAACCGAGATTTCCATTTTCGTATCTGTTGTGTGGTCTTTGTTTCGAAAGGCAATCTTTTTGACGTTTATTTTACTAAACTGCAGCTGGTATTAGTGCCGTGTGCCGTGTGACGACAGTAGAACGTCTCCCCGTACTTTACCATAGTGCAGATTATATTTCATTTCCTTTGGGCCCACTGTGGAATCTTTGAAAATGGAGTTCTGCTCATGTATACGCTAGAGGGCGTAAGCAGTGTTGCAAACTTCATTACTGCTTATGAAGAGTCTCAATTAAACCGAGACTCCCATTTTCTTATCTGTAGTGTGTTTTTTTGTTTCCAAATGCACTCTTTTTGACGTTTATTTTACTACACTGCAGCTGGTATTAGTGCCGTGTGGCGGCGGTAGAACGTCTCCCCGTATTTTACCATAGTGAGGATTATATTTCATTTCCTTTGGGATCATTGGGCCTATTATGGAATCTTTGAAAATGGAGTTCTGCTCATGTATACGCTAGAGGGCGTAAGCAGTGTTGCAAACTTCATTACTGTTTATGAAGAGTCTCAATAAAACCGAAACTCCCATTTTCTTACGTGTAGTGTGTTCTTTGTTTCCAAAGGCAATCTTTTTGACGTTTAGTTTCCAATGATGACGTATGAACACAATGCAGTGTTTATTCTTGGTACGCCTGAACAATCGCACTTCAGAGTAGAGTGAAAATAAATTGCTCTTGAACTTTATTGGAAAATCCAAATTCTTAAAGACGGCGATAGGTACACATGAAAGACACATTCCCACTTTTGACTTTAGTTGAAACATGTTGCTGCTCGAAGGTGTTGGGAATTTTGAATAGTCAGACTGCCGTTTTGAAACAAAGTGAAAGAATAAATCGCACTTTTGACTGATTAAATTCTGCAGCAATATCTAGTTTGGAATACCCTCCCCCCTTTTTTAGTTTTCAACACATTATATATATCGCTAATTAATTTATTGTGAACTTACTGAATGGAGTGCAGCTTCCAGATTCACTTCTGTAACCACTCATACAAATACATGTTAATGAAGATCCAACTGTTTTGCATTCTGAATGAGCAATAGTAGTACTACAGTCTGCGCTAGCTGTACAAGCGTCACCTAAACCTGTAATATTGAAAGAAATGGATACAGCAAACCCTATGTTGAGAAAAGAATTGTGTGCAAGAAAGCACATGAAGTTCCAAAAGATAATCTCTCAGTAAGAATAGCGAAAAACTTACCAAATGTGTCTAGCTCTCTTAATATAAACACATAAATAGAATTCTTTGTTTTGAAACAGATAGGAGCCATTTCATGTAATAAAGAAGTATTGGGCTGAAATACAGAGAAAACCTGGAATACTGTATTTACCCTAATTTTTCGGACAAGCATACTTGAGCATATTGTGTAAGCCCAGACGCTTCCAAATGCTGTGTCTGAAAAGGGGCTACGATGTGTGACATTTACATAGCACTTTAAAACATCAACAGGTGGTACAACTGACATTCTGGTCCTCTCATATCGAAACATTTGAAGATATATCGCTCAAGGCGGTGCTACGAAACGTCAGCAATATTGCAAATTCATTACTGTTCATTCACAGACTCATTAAATCCATCACAAAAACATTCCTATATGATTTTGACCCCACCCCCTAAACCTTACTCTTTATATAGTACAACTGGGGTTGACAGGGGTATACATTATTTTTCTATTTCTGCTCAATGCTTTGATTGTGTGTACTCGTTAGAACCACCTCGCCAAGGCGGTTCTAACGAGTACCAACAATCTGTGTTTTGAGTAGGAATATGAAAAATATCAGATTGTTTTTATTTGAAATTTTTCCCTTTTTTGGTTGGAAAATTTTTAATATATTTGAACAGGCATGTTTTCGTAATGCCATAACTGCACTGCAATTTCGGCTTTTTTGGTGTGTTTTTGTTTTTAAAAGATCAAGTTATTAACTTTGACTACAGCTGTTGCTAAGCAAAGTAATTCACCACGATTTTGTTTATGCTTTCCGGTACTTTAGGATCAATGTCCCCATTTAGAATAATTTGCAAATAAAATTTTGCTAGGATATTACTCACGTCGGCGCCAGGACAATTTCGAGGTGTGATCGAAAAACACGTTTCTTTTGTCTATAACTTTTGAGGTATGTATCTTAATGTTCTGTAATATTGTAGAAAAGTCGATTAATTGTTCAGCACAGGTTTTGATCATTAACTGACGTTATTATAAATGCGCTTCGGATGTCGCTGTTGAAGAAAACAGGACAGTTGTAAGATTTTATGTGAAATTTATGGAAATTAAAATCGCTGAAATAAACAAATGATGATCTGAGAACTGTATATATGGAGACTGCGCTCTAGCATATCCATGTGCCAGTAAGTGCTTTTGCGATTCGCTGCCGGGAGAGTGTCTGTAAATGATTACGCTCGAACAGGAAGGCCTGCGGCAGAAAAGACCAATAAAATGACTACACTGATTTTCTAAGTTAAGTATCGAAGACAGACGAATCATACTTCGTGACGCTGAGGATCATTCAAAATTGGCAATGGAACGGTTCATGAAATTTTGACGCAGGACTTTGAAATGTGACGGGTTTGCACTAGGCAGGTATCCCGTCCTGCAGCAAGAGCAAAAGAGGGCGAGGGTAAAATCGAGCAAAAATGTCCCGGAAAAATATTCAGCTGAAGGTAATTGGTTTCTAAAAAAAGTGATTACTTGTGATCGAATTTGGGTACACATTTTTGATCCCGAGAATAAACAACAAAGTTCTGTATGGAAACTTCCATCGTCTCATTCTCCTGACTTTCGAAATCAGCTGAAGAAGTCGGAACCATCATTTTCTGTGATATACGAGGAATTGTTCTTCCACATAGCTCCAAAGAAAATGAAAATACTTTCAGAGCAAGTTATTCTGCCAAATTGTTTTGGCTACCTTCTGAAATGGGTATATTAAAGAAAGGAATTGGCAAATTCTTTCTTTTTAGTGTACACCCCTTTTCAGACGAGAACTTATGTGCAGTAAAGCAAACAGGAAGTCAAAAAGATGTCTCTCTTAAAGAACTGGCACAAATTCCACCATGTGTATCAAGTCCCCTTAATAGTTTTCATCATTTCACAGTGTGATTATGTATTACCATTTCTTTTCTAGTGAATTATTTCACAGTTTATGAACTGTATTTAAATAGACTGCGTTCCCCATTATTGAATTTAATTTGACAAATTCTGCCCACAAGCAGATATATAAACGTGCCTGTTGCGATTATTTAATTTCTATAACATCAACGTCGCTAAATGACGTCAATTTTCTTATTTTGTTTAATGTACTTACATGATTGTTAAGCGTTTTCTTATAGCAAAAGCCGTTTTTTTTTACATAATACCAATGAAACTCAAAAACGGTATATAATAAACAGAATAATGAACAACGTTTGCTTGACAAAATAAAATCTCCCCTCTGGAGCGTGGATAATTCGGTAAAACTCTCATTCTCTCGGAACTCGTTTTTACCGATTACGCTCCTTACCGACATGTTTTTGGTGTTGATATCATTCAAACACTTTAGATTATTCTCTATGTTTTCTTACTATATGGAACGCAGTTTCCTGCCCCGTCAGGTTTATACCCAGCTCCACAAGCGCATTTAGATAAGTCACATACTGAGTTCGGTACAGCAGTGCTACAGTCAGGACTGTCTGTGCAAGCGTCGTCTAACTCTGCAACAGAAATAAGCCTCAACGTCAGTAAACCTACCTTTGATCATGTGCGTTCTGTGTACCAGGCCGGTTCTTCCCCTCCCTCCCCCCCCACTGTCAGTTTCTCCCCCTCCTCCCCCCAACCCCGGTCCCTTTCTTCCCCGCCTCCACAGATTTCATTCAGCATAAGGGTAAACTAGTTATTTATGTGCAATAAATGGAAGTAAATCATTGATTATGATAATTTAGATTAGCTACAACAATTGATTATTACAGCAAAGCACATTGACTTGGTAGGGGAAGAAACTTACTCGTTGGTTTCTTCCCCCACACCCACCTCCTCTGAGATTTTGTTCAACATTGGTTGAACTAGTTGTATACGTAAATCATACAATAAATTACTGTTTATAAGCATTACTGCAAAGTACCCTCACCGCTCAGGGAAGAAACTGATTGGGAATAAAATGACTAGTTGATTTCATTCCGCCCCATCCATCCTCTTGGACTTTTTTCAACATAAGGGTGAACTAGTTATATGTGTGATTAAATGGTGGTAAATTGTTGCAAATTATAATTTAAATAACTAGCACAATTCATCATTAACAAAATGTATCTTTGCTGGAACGGTGGACGGGGAGAGAGAAACTGACTAGTTGGTTTCTTCTCCCCACGCCCCCCACACGCACCCTCTCCACCTCTGTGAATTCGTTTCAACGTAAGGCTGAATTAGTTAAATACCACCTTTCTCTGCCTAGTAAAGTTAAAGATACCTGTATATAGCTAATAGAATGTCATTCATACAAAACAAGGGAGGTTGTGGGCGGGTGAAGGTAGGGGGCGGAACCAACTAGTCAGTTTCTTCCCCCCTCCACCCCCACTTGGTTTTAAGTGGTTGTTGTTGTTGATTTCACAACCAAAGTTTATCCCCGACCTTTTTCTGTCTAGTAAAGTTCAACATACCTGTATATAGCTATCAGAATTCTATACAGACAAATAAAAAAATAGAAACAGGAAGTCCAATGGGAGGTGAGGGTGGGGGAAGGAAACAACTAGTCAGTTTCTTCCCTCCTCCTCTAGATTTTGAGTGATTTCGATCTCACAACCAAATGTGTGTGTGGGGGGATGGGGTAGGGTGCGGAGGGAGGGGTGGAGGTGGAGGGAAGAGGTAAACAATGTCGTACTTATAACACCACTTGCAGCTTCAGAAGGTTATTCTATTTGTTTTACAATCATATTTAACACATATATAATCGGTTGAGTCTGCTGCTGAAAAAAAATCTCAAGGAGATGGGCGGGGTTGGGGGGATTAAGGGGGAAACAGCCTGTCCTTTTCTTTCCCCTGGCGGAAGATTTGGACGGGGAAAGAAACTGACCGTTACAACCAGCATTAACGCAGTCTGATCAAAATCGCCACAGGGTACACTTTGAAAAGCTAAATATGCAAAGTTTCTTCATGTGGACAACAAGACTGATCAGATTGCGCGGTCTTCGTTGGGCATTCTTGTCAGAAGGTATGTTTTATCACGTTGCGGCTCAAATGAAGTCTCCTGTTTGAATATACGTTAATAACTTTAAGTATTGGGGCCGAAAGGTCTGCGAAAACTGTGTCGACCAAGACCAGATGCTGCGGAACGCCATTGTTTGCACTGTTTGCCGTTGATTTAGCAGTTTTAGATACATCAACAGGAATGAAAACGGACTAGTTTTAATTATAGGACGAGTTTTGTGCGCAGTCTTTGTGTCCTAATATTTAGGAAAATAGTCTTTTTTTTTTTTTTTTTTTATTTTTACCACACAAGGATTAGCATTCTACCGCCGGTTTACACATTGCAAGGGCCTTTTAAATAGTCTGTTTCCTCTAAATATTAAGATAGACAGGCATAAGAAAACAACTTTGACCAAGATCAGACGCCCAAGAAAGCGGATTCTTATCAGGCTCAGTTTGCCACTCACCTAGCTGTATTTTAACAATCATACATGTTGTAAAATGGACTTATATAATTTCAAGAACAAATATGGAAAGGCGTTAAGGTGTCAGAATACCAGAGGCATAATATACTGGTACTTCATTAGGAGACAGACGAGAATCCTAGATCGATCACGAAAACATGCTTATTTAATTTTGGCCACCTTAAACCCCATTTTATATAGCAAAACAGGGGTTTACAGGAGTATATATTATTTTTTTCTGATGTCTGCTTAAAAACATAGATTGTGGGTACTCGTTAGAACAGTCTCGAGTATCCGCAATATATCTCTCTCTCTCTCTCCCTCTCTCTCTCTCTCTCTCTCTCTCTCTCTCTCTCTATATATATATATATATATATATATATATATATATATATATATATATATATATATATATATACAACAGAGGGCTTGTTAAGGAGGAGTATTTGGTGATAATTCTAGGAAATGTTTTCTTATTTCTCCATAAAACATATCTTGTGTGTACTCATTAAAAGACGCTTCTAATGAGTACCCACAACATATGTTTGTATGCGCCGAGGCGCCTCTAATGAGTACCACAACATGTTTTTTATAGAGAAATGAAGAAAATTATCCTAGAATTATCACGGAATACTCCTCCTTCACAAGTCCTCTGACAAAAAAAAATCAGATTTTTTTATCCGAAAATCTTCATTTTTTGGTGGTAAAAGTTTAAGTATTTGAATAGACATGTTTTCTTAATGGCTAGAATCCTACATACGTACAAGTATGACTATGGTGAACCCACTTTCCACTTCATCGGTGACCGAATTGCATAAAGCACGCTTTAGATGCAAACAATCTTTTTCCCCTTACCTAGAAACCGTCATTATCAATGCATTTGCTAAATCTGATGGCGAACTTTATTTTTATTTTTAAAGGAACTAATTATACTTTCAGGGGAGGCAACCAAGTCAAAATTTATTTTGCCCCCCCACCCCTCCCATCTAAAAATGGGTCTACTTTAAAAGGAGAGATATCGTAGCCCCTTTGCTAACAAGTGTATCCAGTTTTCTAAACATATTGTGTGGAGTGGAATTAAATTCATCTCAGGTTATAATCAAGGCCTGCAACTCCAATGAAACAAATTGTCGAAAGAATATATGTTTCCAGCCTTGAACTTGTCAATATCAGTACACTTACAATGTTTCATGAAAACCGATTGATTGGCTTAAGATATTACATGGAAATGAAGTGACGGATGTATAGAAGGACAAAGTCTGACGAAATCAAGGGTGGTAATTGTTTTGTATTTTTACACAAAGAAAGAAAAAACAACTATAACAAAACAACAGCGGTAACAACAAGAACAATAAAAAAAAAAAAAAAAAAAAAAAAAAAAGTACAACTTTACTTCAATCCAATCTAGTACCTGTCAATATCAATGCAAATGTAAAATTTGATGCAATTCATCATCTTTTCCTGAAGATATTTAGAGAATACTTAGCAGATCCGCCATCTTATGTAAAAAAGATATGTTTTCTCACTTCGATATTATTTTCTAGCGCATTAAGACCGAAAATGAATCCGAAAAGAAAAGATTTTACTTCCAAGGGGAGCATTTTCAGAAAAGAGGAAACTAATTTGACAGAGTTCCGTCCCCTGAAATTATACCAAATCCCTCCTAAGCGGAAATAATTATTTTGGTTCCAGATAGGCAGACAACCTGCAACCAGTATACCTAAACTAAAGTTATTTATGGGGCTAAACTGCACTTGGTCTGCTTGATATTAGCGCGTAGTCGCAATCAAAAGCGAACTACAACAGGAAAATATATCTATTAGTTTTTGGCCCTTAAACCCATTTTATAAAGTAAAACTGAGGTTTACAGGGGGATGCATTATTTTTCTTATTTCTGCTTAAAACATAGATTGTGAGTTCTCGATAGAACCGTCTTGCCGCGGCAGTGTAACGGGTACCTATAATCTATCTACTAAGCAGATATATGAAAAATATCAAATCTTTTTTATCTGAAAAGTTTCAGTTTTGGTGGTAAAATTTTCAGCATATTTGAATAGGCGTGTTTTCATAATGTATTCGCTGCTTACAATCTATTTACCAGATAAATTGCAAAATCAGAAAACGTACTTTCTGACATGTGCGCATGGCGAATATTTAGATCAGAATCTTCACTGCGCGCAATTTTGATCGCTAATCATGCAAAGTTTCTTAATACAGAATATGAAGACGCTTATCAGACTGCGCGGTGCACCTGTTAAAAGGTACGTTTTCTCACGTTGATGCTCAAATCGTCATACTAAGCAATAGGTGGTGTTTGAATTGCGCAAACTCTGATCAGAGTGTGCACCAAGCTTATCGTACTCTGCCCATTTCGCACAGGTGATAAATAAAATTTGAGTCAGCACTTGAGAAAAGAGTACTTACCGTACAGGCGACCAGCAAACGCACAGGCGAGCCTGCACATAAGCACAATCCCAGCAAAGCCTTTGCTGTTCTCAAACATGTAGTAGAAAACTTGAGACAGCTTCAGGCAAAACCCTTAAGTCTGTAGCCCAAATGGTCAAGAGCGCATGCACATTCGACGAACCACGAACAAAAAAAAACATAATGCCCCTTAGTTTGTGTGCCGGCTCATTTTTGCTGTCTTGATTTATGTTACATTACACTTACTAAAGGCAGTGCAGTTTCCTGAAGCCTCCTTGTAACCAATAGAACACGAACACCATGAGGAACTACCATTGTCTTTACATTCCGAGTCAGGTATTGTGGTACTGCAATCTGTATTCACCGTACATTGGTCATTCAAATCTGTTTAAAGAAGAAATACGGAAATACTGAATCCGTTCTGTTACCGTTTTCGATCCAATTATCGCACTGTGGTCTTAGATTTTTCAAATATACTGGAAAACTTGTAGTTAACTATACATCAAATAAGAGCATGAAAGATCAGCAAATGGTTTCTTTAGGGTGTACAAAAAGATGCTAAAGGCTGATTCTTTCGGTTTTCTTTATAAAGTATACATTGTTTGTATTCATTTGAATAGCCTCAATACGTTGCAGCCTTGACTTTTTTGTGACAGTTCAAATGGCTACCCACATCATATGCTTTTATTAAGAACATAAGAATACATAACCTTAATCGGAAGGCTACAAAACTGGCTGAATGTGCGCTTATAGGAAGGTAATAACATCGAATATTGTATATCTTGTGAGAAAAACAAAGGACTCAAGATATGGGCCGCGTCAATCGAAAAAGAGCCTTGGAGAATATGCAAAATGTTTCAGATTCAGAGCATTCTGCGTTTGCGCAAAGTATCATCCGGATTTTTTTTTCTCCAATTTTACATTCTATAGCATCAAATGAGTTTTTGGAGGACAGTGATGGTCATGATCAGACTGCGCAAATGCGCAGGCTGATCAGGGCCTTCGCTGCCCGCATATGCCCGAAGCCACATTTTCGCATGGTGCAGCCCATTAATACCTCAGCGTATAATAACTCAGCATGCGAATAAATGTTCGAGTATATAAATTATATATTTGGAGAAGTAAACTGGTTTAACAGTGATACTGGATAATTTGATAGATTATTATCCAAAATCTTTTGAATTCACAGGGTTCATCTTCAGGAATATTTAGGATGCAACAAAATTTCAAAAACTAAGAAACGAAATACAGAAGCAAATGTAGTATTGTGTGCACTATCATATCAAAAATCTAAATAAATATCTGAACTGTTAGAAGTTTCATTTTGCTGCGGTGTGTTTATTGTAAGTCGAGTTAGATTTTTCTTATTATGACTGACCATGAACATAACGTACTTAATACAATGTTACAGAACCAGGCCATACCGAGGTATCTCCAGGAAAGAATAAGCAAAAAAGGGACTCCTTAAAGGGTTATCCATACGAGGGGCGTTCATGAAGAATTGCTTATTTTAACCGGGTAAGTTCAAAATGTAACTTATCACAAATATCTTTATTTCATGTTCTCAAAGTAGTCCCAATAACCAGAAATGCATAATTTCAGTCGATTATCCCACTTCCAGAATGCGTCACGGTACGCTGACTTAGATATAATGATAACTGGGTTACGGCAGATACAAGCGCCTGTCTTGATCAATATATCCATCCAGCAAGGAAGGTTGTCAATTTCGGAAAGAAGGAGGAAGTCACCAGGGGCAAGGTCTGGTGAATAAGGAGGATGTGGTAAAACTGTTACATTCTCTCGTTTGCAAAATCAAATGTAACAATGGCAGAACAATGGTGTGGGGCATTATCATGTAGAAGTCGGACATGTTTGAAAACAGTGACTGGGCGCCGTTTCTGAAAGTATTATTTCAATTCTTCCGTACAACATCTTTGTATTATATGTTTCAGTAAAGTTTTTGCCCTTATGAACGGGCACCTGTATTATAACATCTTCACCATAGAAGAAAATTGCATATAAAAGCTTTGCACTTAACATGTATATAGCAATTACTGTTTTTCAGCTGTTTTTGGAGACACATATTTTATTGCTAACCTTCTCAACAGGTTCAAAATAATAAAACTAAATTTCATCGCCAGTGGCTACATTTGCAAATATCTTTTCATCATATTTTTGAAATATTTTGTGCAAGTATTTGGCTATTTTAACTCTCTGCTTCTTTTGACCATCAGTCATCAAATGAAGTACCCACCTGGCAGAAATCTTCCCAACACTCAAGATTTTCTTTAGAATGCAAAGAACTCTTGATAATGAGGTGTCAATATTAGGTGCAATATCATGTAGTGTTTATCTAGCATTTGTTTCAACAATTTGTTTTACTGTTGATACTTGTTGTATCACACGATGCAGACTTTGGCCTTCCTGATTTCGGTGCATTTTTAAATTGACTCCAACTCAGAATCAAATTTCTTTTTCTATCTGTAAACCGTGTCATTAGTCATATTAGTAGATCCTATCCAACAGAAACTTCAGCAAATATTTGTACCTACGTACGAACTTTTATGTAGGCCCGTTTTTCTCCTTCTTGACAAAAGTTTTACCAAATAGTTTTACTTTATATGGGTATGTGCGGTAATTAAGTCGAATACGGTATATATGGTAATGTAGTTTCACTATAAAAAATTCCAGAATGTTGTTTCTTTCTGAACCTTTTATCTAATGCCAGAATTGTTCAACATGTATACTGTAGTCAGCTCTGCAGATGACATAAGCAAATAGAGGGTTTTGAGTAATTGCTATGAAAATAAACATAGAGTGACGTCTGGAGAACATTTTGTCTGTGCCCCAATCATTGAAAATAATATGGGGTTAACTTAATTTGAGTTGCAACGTCTGACAACGTACTTAGCATACTGCAAAACGCTGGGCGCACATGTTCGAAGGAACATGTGCGCTCAGCGTTGCGCAGTATGGTAAGTATTTTTCACTGGAAAAAAAGTTTGACAACGAATGACGTAAACCTATTTCATACGGACAATGAAAACTCTGATCAGACTGCACGTCTTTATTTAACGCACATGTCAGAGGGTATTCTAATCAGAGTCCTCGTTGTCCGCACGAAGAAACGTTCAAACCTTTGTTATCCCACATACACCCAGTAATGATACTGATCAGACTGTGCTATTGCGCAGGATTATCTGAATCTTGGCGAGGCACGCATGCCCAAGTACTTTCTCTACATTGTGGTTCATTTGTCCTGTACTCACTGTAAGGTTCGCACCTTCCACTAACGTCTTTGTAACCGGTCGCACATCGACATGTTGAAGTACCACTAACGAACCTACATTCTGAATGACTGATTACCTCGGTGCACTCTTCACTCGTCAAACATACATCATTTAGACCTGTATCAGAAAAAAACTAGTATTAAACTATAAGTATATAATTGCATAATTTGAATATATCCTACGAGACTGCACGCGCAGCCAGCAAACTTAGATCAGTCTGCGCTTCTGCACATTAATATCAGAGCCTCTCAGGACACTTTATGGGTAGCAAGGGATCCACAGCGACTTAGAAAATGAGCCAAATAAGACAATTTATTAATATTCAATATGTCTACAATGATATCGAGTTTGTTGATTTACCTAGTATATTTAAGATAAATTTGTTGTTTCGTCTATTCCTGCTTAAGTATTGGATACTGAATGACACATAATCTATTACTGGTATAACATACCTATAGGGAATGCAGTATTTAAATTTCAATAAAATTGTTTCTGGTATTTATATTGGAGTTAAACGCCGATTGGTATTACCATTACCTTTTTACCCTGCAGCAAGCCGCTTTCTTACCTACAATTTCAAGATTATTTGCGATAGTAGAATTCGCTCTATTACCTGTATAGGACTTAGATACAGATTCCCTTGTCACATTAATTTCAATAAATGTCGGTAACTAGTTGCAGAAACTATACAGAAATACTGCAAACTTTGGTGCAAACGAAAGCACGCTTTGTCTAAAGCATTGAATGAGTGCATTTGTTTTCAAAATATTCTTTAAAATAATCAATCTTTTAATAAACAAAACATTTTACCACGTAAATTATCTTTTCGACATCTGGAGCAGAGTAACTAAGACTTCCACAGGAGGTATGTTTGGTTACAGTTGTCAAAGCTGCAAACAATATTGTATTGGTGTGGCGATTGCTCATTATGGCAATAATTTTAAAAAGAAACTTAGCAGTACTGAAATATACACGCAGACGTCCAGAAAATGTGAAGACAATGATTGACAATCATTATGTTCAGTCTGCAGTTTTATTATATTATTATTAAAGAGACCACGACAAGCTACCTATAGTGTTTTGGTTACCGAAGCTCAATTAAAGCACGCTTTAACATCATAAACGCTAGTTCTGATCTAACTTCCAGTCTATGTGGGGTATACTCGTTAGAACCACATCTACGAAACAATTCTAATGACTACACACAACATACATTTCCTGGCAAAATAAGAAAAAGTCCAAAAATATCTTAGGATATTTGTTGTTTTGAGCTATCGGAAAAATTTCCTAGGAACTCAAATACGAGTTAGAATCAGTCACGGTAAACGAGATGTCAATGTCCGAGTCATTGTAATTTTGCTGTAGTTATATGACAAAGTAAACATTAGATGCAAGTTAGAAACGTAGCTTACCAAGAATAGTGCATGTACTTTCATCTTGTTTGACACTATAACCGAGTTCACATAAACATTTATCTGTACCACTTTCATTCTTGCAAACAGTATGATTGAATGAACCACAATCAGAAACACCATTTGGACACGCGCCTCCGATATCTGGAATATACGGCAAGCATAAGTAAATAATATAACAGTAAACTGTAAACTACTGTGTGTGTGTTTTTCTGTCTTTTTTTTTTTTTTTTTTTTGCTACGAGAAACTTTTATAAATTTAGTAAACGATAGTCAATGTTTCCAAGGTCATCCTCCATAGATTTTATTTGACTCCATTGAATCTGGTCTCTACGTACTTCATAATATTGCAGTTTTTTATTTTATTTTCATTGGGATCAATGGGCTTATTCTGACATCTTACAAATTTGTGTTCTGCGTGCCAGCGGTATGGAAGAGGGGCGGGGGTATGAAAGCGTATGCAAACTACATTGCAGCCGTATGAAAATCCTAGTGAAAATGAGATCCGATGTTTCCTGATGACTACATTACTACTATATGAAGGTTCGCAATGAAATCGAGACTTCAATTCTCTTTCATTTATGTGGTCGTGGTTTCCAGAAGCATCCTTTATAGATTTTTTTGCCGGCGAGAGCCAGTCAAAGGTACGCAACGAATCGACAGCTTAGCATTCACAGATCAGATGAAGTAGTAAAAATAGCCGTTTTTAGATTTGCTATTAAAAATTTCGACGCTGGTAATTTTGACAACTTGGTAGCTACCAAGAGCGTTGGATGCTAAGGGGGAACTGATACACATTCAGGGGAGACAACTGTTTTCCTTTTTTGTTCAGAAGAAACTGAGGTACAGTAAAGCAACTGGGAAGTAAAACAGTCGTCTCCCTTAGAGAAAAAAGCGAACAACCAACAAGTGAATCAAGTTATTTAAGGAAATTGTAACAGGTTAGCATTTCAGTTAAGGTAATACACGGGAACTGCAATTAAGCGCCCAACTTCCACATATTGCTCAGTGCCTGGCGACTCTCAAACACCAGTTAACCATATGGATACTTACAGGGTCATCCAGTATTCGGTAAAGGGGGACTAATATATAGATACATAATAAGTTAGGTATTCAGTTTCAGAAATTCATACAACGCTTTGTACTCTTTTGCAGTGAAATACTGAGCAAAATACTAAGCTAATGTTTAGACTGTTTCGACGTGGAAAACATTAAATGCAGGTAAATGCAATGATGGCTGCTTAAGAATAATCTGCCGGCTGCCCACATTCGGTTGTGAAATTTGTCATACGAGCCCTGTATGATGAAATATCAATCAACCTTGCAAATAAAACTCTGGCCTTACAAAGTTGATGTATGTTTTGTTGATATTCACAAGGCAGACGCGGCAAATGTCACAGCAAGCTATGACAGCCAGTAGATTATTCGTAAATATAGAGAATCATTTACGTTATTATAGCTTACCCTCAACAGTGCAGTTTGTTTCTCCAGTTTTGACACTGTAATCACTTTCACACAAGCATTTATTAATACCACCACCGTCTCTGCATTCAATATTATGGAAAGGGCCACAGTCGCTTTTACCATTTGGACATTCACCTCCAACCGCTATAATGGATGAAATAGACTTTGAAGATTTCGATATGAGCCAGTGCATGACAAACCAACAAAATGACTGGAAGCCTATGGATGAGTCAGATTAGCAATGGTATCCATCCAGTCTATCAGTCTTTGCTGTGCGCTCAGATGGTTGCTAAGGACCTAAGGTTTCTACGTGCAGACAGTGATGGTCAGATGCCCAGGCGGCTCTGAATCTGCGCTTGGTGCACATGTCTTTTAGCTGATTTTGCCGTGCGACGGCTCATATTGTAGATTAATTGCAATGTTATTGGTGAATATTGTCGTGAGTTGGAATATCAAAGGACGCGAGGAAGCTCGCGCTCTTTGACATCCCAACGCAGGGCAATATTTACCAATATCAGTGCAATAACCCCATAATATTGTAATCTTTTATGTATATAGTTATAAATATTGTCCGTCATTTTCCGTTGTTTGTAGCCGCAAAATATTTCATTTTTTTTATCTAACATTCAAAGCCTGCACTAATGCAGGACACATTTTTGAGTGACGTCAGTACCCTAAGACCTGATCAAAAGCAACATCACATAACGGTACATTCGAAGACATCTGAGGAAATGTGCACTATATTGTTAGCATGCCGTTATCGAGTGATATCAGCACGCTTGCTTCTCGGCTTTTATCGTATATTTGTATTCATTCAGAATTTGTATGTTTTTTTTTTTTTTTTTTTTTTTTGTTTCTATATTGTTTGGTTGATATTTTTTTTATTATTTTTTTTATTTATTTCTTTTAATTTAATTTTATTTTTTTTTATTTCAATAATTGTATCTATGTAATAAAACAGTCATGGTCGCCATATAACTGGCATAATGATGGTGGCATTAGTTTAAAACCTCTTCTTGGATTTATTTATCTTGCCATTATTAAAATGTTGGCATAATAATAAACGTCACAAAGATTGCCTTTTGAAACAAAGAACACACTACAGATAAGAAAATGCGAGTCTCGGGTTTATTGAGAGTCTTCATAAGCAGTAATGAAGTTTGCAACACTGTTACGCCCTCTAGCGTATACATCAGCAGAACTCCATTTTCAAAGATTCCACAATGGGCCCAATGATCTCAAAGGAAATGAAATATAATCTGCACTATGGTAAAGTACGGGGAGACGTTCTACCGCCGCCACACGGCACTAATACCAGCTGCAGTGTAGTAAAATAAACGTCAAAAAGATTGCCTTTGGAAACAAAGAACACACTACAGGTAAGTAAATGGGAGTCTCGGTTTTATTGAGACTCTTCAAAAGCAGTAATGAAGTTTGCAACACTGCTAACGCCCTCTAGCGTATACATGAGCAGAACTCTATTTTCAAAGATTCCACAATGGGCCCAATGATCCCAAAGGAAATGAAATATAATCTGCACTATGATAAAGTACGGGGAGACGTTCTACCGCCGCCACACGGCACTAATACCAGCTGAAGTGTAGTAAAATAAACGTCAAAAAGATTGACTTTGGAAACAGGGAACACACTACAGATAAGAAAATGGGAGTCTCGGTTTTATTGAGACTCTTCATAAGCAGTAATGAAGTTTGCAACACTACTTACGCTCTCTAGCGTAAGATAAGTCAGATAAGTCGTAGGGAACGCGTTTTACAGTCAGCGGAACATTGGCAAATTGTGAAGTATATTTTACCTAAACAACTGGAAAGTTTATCTGAAGGGGGTATTTGTTTTGTTTTCAATAACATGATCGAATGACTGTGAACTAACTAAATGAATATGAACCACAACGTGTAAATACCTTCGGATATGTGCGCCGAGCGGGTGCATTTTGGATAGCCGAGGGGGTATTTGTTTTGTTTTTAATAACATGATCGAATGACTGTGAACTAACTAAATGAATATGAGCCACAACGTGTAAATGCCTTCGGATATGTGCGCCGAGTGGGTGCATTTTGGATAGCCGAGGCTAAAATGTTTCTTCATGCGGGCATTAGCGAAACTGATCAGACTGTGCAGATGCGCAAGCTGATTTGAGCCTACGTTGGGCGAACATGTCAGAAACTACGTTTTCTCACTATGCGGCTTATATATGATTACTGTGCACGTGGTTTCCGCCTAGAGAAACGTTTACGAATTCAGCATGTTCGATTTTGATTTGCGTAACAAAATGGAAAAATAAGGGTACATATTAACTATTCAAACGTTGATTGTAGGAGTCAGATTTGCAAATGATGACACAATCAACCATTGGCAACCATTAAAACGAATTTTAACTTAAGGACATTAGATGCTTCTGATAGATGTACCGCCATATTCTATAAAGGGGACAACTGTTGTGGCTTTCTGTTTAGTTTTATCCAGGAAACGTCCCTTCTGAAAATCCCTTAGTATAAATGTATACAATGGATGATCAGTAAACTTGCGAATTTTCTTGGTAAAGAAAACTTCAATGTTCAATTATTAAAGAAGTAACACCTTAAGTATGATAAACATTTAAATGTTAAAATATTGAAAATAAGACTCCTAAATTATCACAAACTTCCATGTTATTTTTTAACGCCTAATTTATAAAACAATATTCTGAGTTCAAGATGTGGTGCCATTGGTAGGCTATATTCTGTGATTGTGACTCTGCCTGAACATTGTCTTTCCTATGAGTACTTTAAAGTTGAATACATGTCCTTGCTATGCACGTTATGTCATATGACATGCCTGATGAATTCATTGTCTTCACGTGTAACATTTTGGAAGTTGCCTTATAATAAACATTTTATTTCTTATAAATGAACCTCGTTATATAAGCATAGCAATTGATCCGGACAAAAAACGGGTATGGGAAAACAAAGACATACTACACATTTTGAAGATAGCAGCAAACATTTAACTTTCAGTGCGTGTATCTAATCATATAAATATAACGTGTGATATATTTGGAAAATGAAACAAAGTACCGCAACTAATGTATCCCTTCCCTCTTTAATAAATGCAGTATAAAGCTAAAAATTTATATTTTATTAGTATCTGTAAACAAGAGGCCAATCGACCACAACGCTCACCTGAGTTAATTGCTGTAAGATAATCAGGTCATTTACTCATCATTCCCTATTAGCCCGTCAAGTTTCAAGGCAATGGATTTAAAAGATTTTTAGATATCTTGCTTACAAGGTTAAAATGCTGAAATTTTCAAAGGGCTGTAAGTAAAACCAGTTTAAACCCAAGGGGCTTGATTGGCAGGATTAATATAGGGGACCACTTAACATTGCTACATACTAAATACATAAGCGGCGGGCCTGATGGTTTCAGAGAAGAAGATTTTTGTGGGTTTTTTTTCCCATTATAAGTCTGCGGGAGCTAATGACCCCGGATCCTGGCCAATTTAGACCCCAGGAGCTTTATTGGCAGGATTTATGTAAGGGACCACTAAACATTGCTACATATTAAATATTCAAGCTGTGGGCCTAATAGTTTCAGTGAAAAAAGATTATTTTATTATTTTGCAACTATAAGTCCATGGCAGCTAATGACCCCCCCCCCCCCACACACACACACACACACACACCCCACCACACACACTGAGAAATGGCCAATTTGGACCCCAGAAGCATGGTTGGAAAAATTAATGTAATAGACCACCAAACATTCCTACAGACTAAATCTGTTAGCTCTGGGTCTTACGGTTTCAGAAGATTTTTAAAGATTCTTTGGCTACAGGGTTCTATATATGACCCCTGGGGTGTGGCCAGTTTAGACCCCAGGAGCTTGATTGGTAGGATTTAAGTAGGGGATCACTATAAATTGCTACATACTAAGTATATTAGCTCTGGGCCTCAGATGGGCTTGGCAACTTCAGAGAAGAATTTTTTCCCTATTAAGTCTATGGGAGCTAATGATCCCCGGGGCACAGCCAATCTGGACCCCAGGGACATGGTTGGCAGGATTTATTTAGGACACCACCAAACATCGCTACATTATTAACCTGTTAATTCTGGGCCTCATGGTTTCATGTTCTTAGCTATATAGCTCTATAGAAACATATGACCCCCTGGGGTGGGGCCAGTCTGAAGTCTAGCAGCTTGAACATTACTATACATTAAATATATAAGCTGTGGGTCTCAAGGTTTCAGAAAAAGATTCTTTTTTAAGTTTATTCCTTTATAAGTCTATGGGAGCTAATGATCCCCCGAGCCGTGGCCAGTTTAGACCCCAAGATCTTGATTGGCAGGATCTATGTAGGGGACCACTAACCATTGCTGCACACTAAATATATAAGCTGTGGGCCACATGGTTTCAGAGGAGAAGATTTTTTTTATGTATTTTTTCACATTATAAATCTATGGGAGCTAATGACCCCGGGGCTAGGCCGCTTTGAACCCAAGGGACTTTATTGGCAGGATTTAAGTAGGAGTCCATAATCTATTAGCTCTCTGCCTCATGGTTTCAGAGCAGAAGATTTTCAAAGGTTATTAGCTATATAGCTGTATATACACATATGACCCCCTGAGGTGTAGCCAGTTTGGAGCCCAGGGGCTTGATTGGCAGGATGTATGTAGGGGACTACTACACATTGCTACATACTCAATATATAAGCTGTGGGTCTCATGGTTTCAGAGACGAAGTTTTTATAGTTGTTCGCATTGTAAGTCTACGGGAGCTAATGACCCCGGGGCATGGCCAGTTTGGACCCCAGTGGCTTGATTGGCAATTTGATGTAGTGGTCTACTACACATTGCTACATACTAAATATATAAGCTCCGGGCCTCATGGTTTCAGAGAAGAAGAATTTTTAAGTTTTGTCCATTACAAGTTTATTGGAGCTAATGACCTCTGGGATGTGGCCATTTGGGACCCCAGGGGCATGGTTGGCAGGATTTATATAGGAGACTACTTATCATCGCTTCATACTTAATCTATTAGCTCTCTGTCTCATGGTTCCAGAGAAGAGTTTTGAAGGTTCTTTAGCTATATAGCTCTATAAAAGCATATGACCCCTGGGGCGTGGCCAATTTGGACCCCAGGGGCTTGATTGGCAATATTTATATCGGAGACCACTACAGATTGCTACATACTAAATATATAAGCTCTGGCCTCATGGTTTCAGAGATGAAGATTTTTAAGCTTTCAAATTTTAAGTCTATGGGAGCTAATGACCCCCGGAGCATGGCCAGTTTGGATCCCAGGGGCTTGATTGGCAGGATTTATGTAGGGGACACTAAATATTGCTATATACTAAATATGTAAGCTGTGCAAATGACCCCAGGGGAGTGGTCAGTTTGGACCCAGGGGCTTGATTGGCAGGATTTATGTAGGGGACTACAAAATATTGCTACATACTAAACATATAAGCTCTGGGCCTCATGGTTTCAGAGAAGAATTTTTTTTAAGTTTTTCTCAATATAAGGCTATGGAAGCTAATGGCCCCCAGGGCGTGGCAAGGTTTGGCCCAGGGGATTGAATTGCAGGATTTATGTAGGGGACCACTAAACAGTGCAACATACTAAATATGTAAGCTGTGAGCCTCATGATTTCAAAGAAGAAGATTTATTAATTTTTTCCAATTATAAGTCTATGGGAGCTAATGAACCCCGGGGCGTGTTCAGTTTAGATCCTAGGGGCTTGATTGGTAGGGTTTATGTAGGGGACCACAAAACATTGCTACATACTAAATATGTAAGCTCTGGGCCTCATGGTTTCAGAGAAGAAGAATATTTAAGTTTTTCATATTATGTCTATGGAAGCTAATTACCCCCGGGACGTGGCCGGTTTGGGCACAAGGGGCTTGATTGGCAGGATTTATGTAGGGGAGAACTAAATATTGCTACATACTAAATATGTAAGCTGTGAGCCGTATGGTTTCAAGGAGGAATATTTTTTAAGATTTTCCCATTATAAGTCTATTGGAGCTAATGACCCCAGGGGCGTGGCCACTTTGGGCGCCAGGGGCTTGATTGGCAGGATTTATGTAGTGGACCACTACACAATGCTACATACTAAATATACAAGCTCTGGGCCTCATGGTTTCGGAGAAGAAGATTTTTTTAAGTTTTTCCAATTACAAATTTATGAGAGCTAATGACCCTCGTGGAGTGGCCAATTGGGACCTCAGGGCATGGTTGGCAGGATTTATGTAGGAGACCACTTATCATCGCTTCATACTTAATCTATTATCTTATGACATGAAAGTCGTAACAAAGGAATCAACCATAACTGAAACTAGAAATGTGTCAGTATGACACAGATGCCTCCGCCCAGGGCCATCCTCACCCCCACGCAGGTATTTTGCAAAAATGAAGTTGAAAAAAGGGCCATAACTCTCATAATAATTGGCAGATTTTACAATAAATCGAACTTGACCATATTTTATGATTATATTACCTGGGTATAAAATATGAATCCAATATACATATCAATCTTTTTTAAAAAAAATAACAGAAGGAAAACATCTTTTGAAAGTGAAAAAGGGCCATAACTCCCATAATAATGGATTGATTTTACCCGTATTGGAACTTGACTTCTATTTTATGATTATATACCTGTGTGTTAAATATGAATTCAATACACTAATGTTTTCAAAAGATATCAAACTGAAACTATTTTTCAAAGTTGAAAAAGGGCTGTAACTCCAAATATAATTGGTGGGTTTTACCTTAAATCAAACTTGACGTATATTTTATAATTATATGCTATAATAATATATATAGTTATGGAACAGAAACCTATTTTTAAAGTTGGAAAAGGGCCATAACTCCGAAAATAATTGGTGGATTTTACCCTAAATCCAACTCGACATTTATGATTATATACCTTTGTATAAAATTTGAATCCAATACACTAATCTTTTCAAAAGATATCGAACGGAAACCATTTTTTTAACTCTTTTTCCACATTGATAAAGGGCCATAACTCCAAAAATAATTGGTGGATTTTACCCTTACTCAAACTTGACCTATATTTTATAATTATATGTTTGTTTATAAAATATGAATCCAATGCACTAATCTTTTAAAATGTTATGGAACAGAAACCATTTTTCTAAGTTGAAAAAGGGCCATAACTCCAAACATAATTGGTGGATTTTACCTTAATTCATACTTGACCTACATTTTATGATTATACACCTGTGTATAAAATTTGAATCCAATACACTAATCTTTTCAAAAGATATCGAACGGAAACCTTTTTCCAACTATTTTTCAACATTAATAAAGGGCCGTAACTCCAAAAATAATTGGTGGATTTTACCCTAAATCAAACTTGACCTATATTTTATAATTATATGCTTGTGTATAAAATATGAATCCAATACACCAATCTTTTCAAAAGTTATAGAATATAAACCATTTTTCAAAGTCGAAAAAGGGCCATAACTCCCAAATTAATTGATGGATTTTACTCTAAATCGAACTTAACCTACATTTTATGATTATATACCTGTGTATAAAATTTCAATTCAATAAACCTACCCTTTCAAAAGATATCACACGGAAACTATTTTTCAAAGTTGAAATTTTTTCAAAGTTGAATAGGGCCATAACTCCCAAAATAATTGGCGGATTTAACCCTAAATCGAATTTGACCTACATTTTATGATTATATACCTGTGTGTAAAATTTCAATCCAATACACCAATCCTTTCAAAAAGATATCGCACGGAAACCAAAAGTGTTACGTACGGGACGGATGGACGGACGGGACGGACGGGACGGACGGACGTACGTACGGACAGCGGTAATACTATATGCCCCCCGACCCCATTGAAAAGGCGGGGGGGGGGCATAAAAATTTCCCCGCCTAACGTGGGATTCACACCCGGTCCTCCCGGTTAAAAATTCAATGCTCTAACCATTGAGCCAAAGAGTCGACTCCCTGCCGCAGTTGTGAGATATTGAATATATACTTAGAAGCCATGCGTAATCTGCCTTGTAATCTGCCAAGGCAGATAATCGAAGGTAGGAGTGTTGGGCCGTAACAATTATTTAAGTTTTTCCCATTACAAGTTTATGGGAGCTAATGACATCCGTGGTGTAGGCATTTGGGACCGCAGGGTCGTGGTTGGCAGGATTTATGTAGGAGACCACATACCATCGTTTCATACTTAATTTAGCTCTCTGCCTCATGGTTTCAGAGAAGACGATTTTTGAAGGTTCTTTATCTATATAGCTCTATATAAGCATATGAACCATGGGGCGTGGCCTATTTGGACCCCAGGGGCTTGATTGACAGGATATATGTAGGGGACCACTACAGAGTGCTATGTACTAAATATATAAGCTCTGGGCCTCATGGTTTCATAGAAGAAGATTTGTTTAAGTTTTTCCCATTATAAGTCTATGGGAGCTAATGTTCCCCGGGGCATGGCCAGTTTGGCCCCAGGGGCTTGACTGGCGATTGATGTAGGGGACACTAAGTATTGCTATATACTAAATATGTAAGCTGTGGGCCTCATGTTTTCAGAGAAGAAGATTTTTTTTATTTTTTCCCATTATAAGTCTATGGGAGCTATTGACCGCCGGGAGTGGCCAGTTTGAGCCCCGGTGATTGATTTGCAGGAATAATGTAGGCAAGGGGACCACTAAACATTGCTACATACTAAATATGTAAGCTGTGGGCCTCATGGTTTCAGAGGAGAAGATTTTTAAGTATTTTCCATTATAAGTCTATGGGAGCTAATGGCCACCGAGGCGTGGCCATTTTGGGACCCAAAGGGCTTGTTTGGCAGGATTTATGTAGGGGATACTAAACATGTTTATATACTAAATATATAAGCTCTGGGCCTCATGCAATCAGAGGAAGAATTTTTCAAGTTTTCCCTATTATAAGTTTATGGGAGTTCACGACCCCCTGGGGCGTGGCCAGTTTAGACCCCAGGGGCTTGATTGGCTGGACTTATGCAGGGGACCACTAAACATTGCTACATACTAAATATATAAGCTCTGGACCTCATGGTTTCAGAGAAGAATACTTTTTTTTTTAAGTTTTTTCCCATTTTATGTCTATGGGAGCTATATCGCGGCATGGCGGCCACCTTGATTTACGGACCGTGACGATTTGTACAAATTTTCAATCCCCCTTTAACACAACGTTCCACATAAAGTTTGAAAAAATTTGGCTCAGGATTTCAGAGAAGTCGTTCAAAGATGTGAACGGACAGACAGACGAACGGACAGACGGACGGACGGATAGATGGACGGACGACGGACGGTGAGTGATCACAATAGCTCATCCTGAGCCTTTGGCTGAGCTAAAAACGCGAATTGTGTAATTAGACGTTTCTGCTTGTGAACAGTTAGCGTAATTAAAGCTGATAAAATAATGTATTTGTACAAGAACTATCCCAAAAAGTGACGCAAAAGTATATACATTCAGTGTAAGCATCTCGAGTTTAACTTTGTGTCTGAAATTTTGGAACGACGTTAGCTATATATGACGCCACCAACGTCACCCTGACGTCATAATAAATGCATTAATTCTGTTTTTATTTAATTTACTTTCAAAATTACCATAGCCGGCGGACACATGGCGCTTATACAACGTTGTCACAACGTCATTTCAAAGTTATGACGTTTCATCGGTAATGAGGTGACGTTCTATAAACGTTAGGTACCTGCTCGGTTATTTATGCTGGAAAAGCATAATGAAAAGTGATAAAGAATTAAAGGTAATAAGAGAGCATTCTCGAATATATAAAAATACATACCTTCAACGGAATTTCAAAGTGCTGCGTTCTTACCCAATTACCCAAACTTTTCTACTTCTACTGCTTCTATTTTCTTACGGGGATTGGGTACTCCTGTTGTATTTTCTGCCATATCTCACAGGGTGCCAACTGTTGTGACTTCCTGTTTTCGTTACTGCAGACTAAGCCCGTTCTGGAAAGGGGTCTAATGGCGTCCAGTAAAACAAAAAGGAAGTGAAGAACGTTGTCTTCCTTGCAAAAATGGCAAATTAAATCCAGTGTATCTATTTCTTGTAATGTTTCTTATTAGAAAATGAAGAGCCTAAACTTACCATTGACAGTGCAAGTTGCGTCTCCATCCTTAACACTGTAATCTACCTTACATAAACATTTATATGTTCCTGTATCATTAATACATTCAGTGTTAGGTAACGCACTGCAATCACTAGGGCCGTTTGGACACTTGCCTCCTACCGCTGCAAATAACAAAATAATTAAATGTATATGAGTTTAAAAGCATATTTTCTGGAAATAGTTTAGAAAATCTGGAAATATCCCGTGTTTTAACATCCTAAATAAATAATATTACATAATCTCCCTAATCAGTAGAAACAATATGAGGTAACGCGCCGCAATCTGTAGGACCATCTGGACACACGCCTCAAAACGATGCAAATGACAAACTTTTGAAGTGTTTAAAGCAATTTATCGAGAAACAATGTAGAAATTCTGGAAATATCATGTGTTTTAATCTCTTAAATCAATTTATACAATTTATAATATTCCTAATTCATAGAACTGAAGTGATGGAAACGTACAGCAATCAATAGGATCGTTTAGAAACAAGCCTCCAACTGATGCAAATGCCAAACTTTAGATGTGTGATAAAAAGCATATTTTCTAGAAATGATTTCTGAAAATATAACTTGTTATAATCATTATAATTAAATATTACTCTCCCTTATTAGAACAAAGAGTGTACGATAATGCATGGTAATTACAAGGGCCGTTCGGACACACGCTTCAAACCGATTACCTGGAAATACAAGTTGTGGGGCGACCGCAGAACGTTTGCTGTACTTCACGTTAATGTTCGGTATATGGTTTTGCTCCTTTGTGATCTTGAGAATTAGGCTCATACTTGGTTTAAACATATTCAACTTCAAGAAATACAATGTTAATACATACATAAATGCTTATCCTTGGGCTAGGGCGCTTGAGTTGTGTTGAGTAGCACATTACTGTTTATAAATAGACTCAATAAAAATATAAGTGGTTGCTATTATCTTTTATTTGATATGCTTTTATTTCCAAAGGACCCAACACCCTCTCCCCCGTGCATGCCTTTTTAAACACAACTATAAACTGCTTCATACATCTAGAATCTAGATAAATTCACCACTTTATATAGTACAAAGAAAAAATGGAGACTGATCGTGGATTGAGTAAGTAATCATAGGGAAGTTTACATGATGATAATGTCACCTAAATACTGAAAATGAGGCTATACCAGCGGCAGAGTTAAGAAATGAGCCACAGCATCAAAAAATATACCTTCGGACATGTTTGCCCAGCAAACATTCAAATCAGCCTGTGCATTCTATGGGCAGGTTGATCCGAATTATAACTACGCGCAGTTTGGATATCTGAATTTTCACTAGACGCATTTTGGATACTCGTGGATGCGCCATTTCTTCATGTTGACAACGAAGACGCTGATTTGACTGCGCGAATGCGCATTCTGATTTGTATCCTCAATGACAGCAACATGTCTATGTAATTTTGACCCTCTCGAACCCCAATTTTATAATGAAAGAATAGGGTTTGTAGTGGTATACATTATTTTTTCTGATTTCTGCTATAAAACATAGATTGTGGGTATCCGTTTGAACCGCTTCGATAAGGTGGTTCTAACGAGTACACACAATCTCTGTTTCGAGTAAAAATAACAAAACAATCACATTTTTCATCTGAAACGTTTCTGCAGCCAAAAAACTGCCATTATATTAAATGGGCGTGTTTTCGTAATGGGAATTATTCTCATGTTGCGTCTCAAATATTAATATCACAATTACGGAATCGGTTAAGGTTTGAATGACATGATATGACAATACAACACAGAACCTCATCGATAACATAATAAAGAACCACAACAGAAAAAATGACCCTCAGAACTGTTAAGGTGGGGTTTAATCGTGGTTTTAAGATGTCAAACTTCTCCCTAAATCCTTTTAAAGTCCAGTTACCTATATCTGTCCGGTCCGCGTACAGACTCTGTAACCCATAAGTGCACAAGTGCACTTTTAAAGACTGTGATGAAGGAGAGATGAGGGTACGACTACAAACTTAAAATCCGAATAAACAGATGGTCACCCAATACTTTTGGTAATCTATCATTGACAGAATAGCCTCGCTTCCTCAACTGCAAATGCACAGTTAGTCCCCATCGGTATATCCAGTGTCACAAACTATCTTACAACACCAAAAATATAATCTATAATGTTTATAATCCTAAGCATGAAAAAACATAAAAAAAAAAACTTTCTCATTACAAGCAAGGTAATAACAGCTTTCTCTCATAAAGGTTCATTTAGTTCAGTCAAGAAGTTTATCCTTGATCAGTTTATGCGGAGTTATTTTAAACTTCGTAAGGCGTTTTCAAAATTTTGTCGCAGACACAGTGCCTTGGTAGAACAATATAGCGTCAGTCTGAAAACACTTCTGCATGCCTAGTTGTCAACCCAATCATTATTGATGGCTATGCTTCACCCTTTAATTACACGACGGCGGTTCGGGCCTCAGACTCAATGACGGCCTCTCCGTAAAACGTTAACTAGTGGGTTGGGGCTTGATTATATGTCTTTGGCTTGACCAGCCGTGGTTCAGCTATTGGTTTTCATTTACTCTGGCATACAGTAGAATTAGCCATGAGTACTCGTCTTTGTTTATTATAGTGATTAATTTGATTTTTATGTTTTCGCTTTGATGCGTTGACTAAGTTGGGAGCCTATATGCGAATCGAAGTTTTATGTATTTCTATATTAAGAGTAGCATCGGGACCCAGGCCGAGGTTGGTTAGCTGTAAAAGTGCTTTAACCCCCACCCCCGGTGGTTTACTCTACTGACCGTTCTAAGGCGGTGACCCGGTGTTAGTTTTACTCTTTGTTGCTTTGTGGTTTATTCTACGAGGCGATTTGTTTTGTGTCTAACCCTTGTGTCATTTTGTTCTTGTGTTTTTCAATCCTTTTAGCATTGCTATTACCTCGCTTGGGAAAGATAGAGCTAATCTTAGTGCTTTTCGTACGTTTGTTCGATTTGTGTTTGTTTGGATTTGTCGGTTTCCTCTTCCTCTTTGTGTCTGGGAAGGGCTGCGCTTTGTGATTGTGGCACTCCCTGGACTTTTCTCTTACCTTTTTTATATAAAAACATAAAAAAAATCATAAGTAATCCAGCTATGCTAGTACGGTTAAACAGGACAGGTCAGATAAATGTATTCTATCTTTGCATCTAACCGGTTTTAGAAACTTTCCACTTTGCGACCAGCAGTATCAGTTAATTAGATGAGACTCCTCCGCCGCAGTCAACTTAGATTTTGGCACTCCCTGGACTTTTCTCTTACCTTATTTAGTTCAAAATCCATTCTCTGATCAATCATCAGAAGTATTGGGTACAATGCGAAATTATCAACAGTAGTTTTATAAAACTTATGTTTATTCTGTTCGTCTTACTTTTGTGTTTAGCATTGTTTCCAGCATTGTTATCGCCTTGTTGTTGAAGACATATCTGGTTGGTTTGTTTTTTCTTGTATTTGTGGCATATACATTACAAATACTTTGCAAAATGAATCTAAGTTTTATGGCGACTTAGTCTATAGAGTCAGCAAGATTGTTGGCTAAGCTGATTTTTCGGAATATTTAAAACATTGTCATTCGATACTCGTACAAAAGACAAGTTACAACATGGATATTGCGACAAACTATTACGGTTGATAACTTTGCTTCCCTCTTTAATTGCATAACGGTGGATCGTTCCTCAGACTAAATGACTGCTCCTTCCCCAATCTGTTTTATATGCTTAGTGCCTGACAATTTATTTCTGTGGTCAGGCTAATCGTGGTACTTTAAGGTTTTCTTGTGTTCTAGCTTCAGATTGCCAACAAGCCCTTTGCTTTGTGCTTTTTTTTCATAAAAGTGGTTTTGATTACATGTGTTTAACCGATTTTTTACAGATGTTGTAGACGAGCCATATGTGGACCGAACATATATTTATAATTGGAGATGATGCATGAGAATAAAGGATAAAATTTCGCGTTAAAGCTGATGTAACCCCTCACCGTCGCCTCCACCCCCTCACCTCCTCCCCCCCCCCCACACACACACACCCATCCACCCCGAGTAGTTTTACTGCAGACCGTTGCATGATGGGTAAACTGTAGACTGGCTCCAGTATCCAGTGATTAAATATTTTTGATATTCCACTAAAACAATACCAAACTAATTTCAGGATATGGAGTCGGGTCACTCTAGCTACGAGGGTCGTGCAGAAAGTTCTGTCACTAATAGCATTCCTTGGTTTAATCCCAGGTATATTTTAAAATGCTTCATTGCACTTGAATGGTGTGTTGAATAGCTAATGATACCTCTTTATTTCGTGCAAATTGCTTTCCAACTGACCGAGTTATTTCAAATTGAAATAGATGCAGTCATATACACTGACCAATTTACTTGTTACATTGGAACATGGACCAGAAGACTGAAATTCGTAGCTTTATTAAATGCCGCGTTAGGCTTAATATAGATTCAAAGCATATGTTTAATGACTTGTGTGGTATATATGGACCTCAGACCATTTCAATGCGCACAGTTTTAGGTGGGTTAAAGCTTTTCAAGCTGGGAAATTTTCTGTTGAAAATGATACTCGTCCTGGAAGGCATAAAACCTCTGTTACCAAGGCTAACATCGCTGCTGTAAAGATTGTGGTCGAACAGGATGCGCGATTGTCTGTTAAAGATATAACTAGTTGTACTGGCATATCAGAAGGCAGTGAGCAAACAATTCTGAGAAAGCGTTTGGACCGGAGAAAGGTTTACGCTAGGTGGGTACCTCATTTGCTCACTGAGGAGCAAACGACACAACACCTTAAATGTGCCCGGGAACTTTTGAAAACATACAAAGGCTGTAATAGACGGGTTATTTCTAACTTGCTAACAGGTGATGAAACCTGGGTGCACATGTTTGAGCCATAAAGAAGGGCTGATAATAAGCAATGGAAGGGAAAGATAAAAAACGCCAATTTATTGCCAAGAGAATCATAAGTTCGAAGAAGATGTTGTACGCAATTTTCTTTTATTCAAGTGGGCCAGTCGTTCAAATGCCTTGTCCATCTGGTCATACAATCACTGGCGGATTCTACAAGAATTCTGTACTGAAGAAAGTGAAAGAGTTTTACAATAAGAAACGACCAAGCAAAGGATGGGAAGGAGTCCACCTTTTACATGACAACGCCTCCTCTCATAAGTGTGAGGTTGTTAAGTCTGTTTTGGCTTCTGAAAAGGTGAAAGCTTTAAACCAGCCACCTTATTCACCTGACCTGAGTCCTTGTGACTTCGTATTATTTCCAAGGCTTAAGAAAATGCTTTCTGGAAATAAGTATACGTCTAGAAGTTCTCGGCAGCGCTATTTATCAGTGTCTCCAACAGATACCAAAAGAAGACTATTTTTCTGCTTTTCACAACTGGGTAAAAAGGTTACAAAAATGTGTTTCAGTAAAGGGGGAATACTTTGAAGGTTTGTAAGAAAAATATGTTTGATAAAACGTAGCACTAAAGTAATCCGAACCCAGTGACAAAACGTCTTGCAGGACCCTCGTACCAGTTTTTTATAGTCATGATATTATTTTTATTTTTGTGGATTATCAAACTTGATTATAAAGAAAAAATAGTAACTGGAGACTGGAGCCACTTAAGGTCCTCTGTAGAAAGTCGTCTCTGTTTGTGCGTTTTGGACTTCGTATGTAGCGTTTGTTTGTCATTGTTTGGTCCTCTCTCCTTCGTTTGATGCCTCGAGAGGGCTATGCTTCGTGATTGTGGCATTTCCTGGGTTTCTTCGCCTATACTTTTGTAATTGGTAGAATATATTCTATAGTTGTGACTCTTCCTTGACATCTTCTATACTATTTATTCAAGCCGCGTAAAAGACACACTAGTCTGTCCGTAGTAATAACTTACCGTCTACAGTGCAAGCTGTTTCTGAAGGTTTTACACTGAAACCGTCCTTACATAAACATTTGTTAATACCACTCTCGTCTCTGCACTCAATGTTATGAAACAAGCCACAGTCAGCGATACCATTGGGACACTCAATCCCCACCTCTGTAAAATATTAAACAAGTTTTAGTTTTGGCATGCAAAACGCAGCGCAGTACATCAGCGCAACTAAATCATATTAATATTGTTTATAGTAAATAGTGCTGAAGCTTCAGAATACGAAGGCACACATTTAGCCTTAGATTAATCTATTTGTTGGCACTGAAGTGTTCTTGTAGCCCGGCCCCACCAACCACCTAAACAAACCATTTTCACAAAGATGTCTACTATAAAAGGTGTTTGCATATAGCATTTATATACTGCAACACATTTATGCCTGACGTCCCATAAAATGTTAAGAAGATAAACCAAATACCGCTTAGAAATAATGTTTTGTAACATTTTAGTAATTTCATACAAGAAAATGCTTAATTGAAAAACATACAACTCCAGATATGGCGCTTTTTTCAACCAACAAGAACCAATGTCTCTTATTGCTCCATGAAAACAGAGGCTTCTAATGAGTGCCCACAACATATTGTTTTCTGAACAAATAAGCTAAAATATTATATGAATATCCCCTCTTATCTGGCCCGTTTGTATTATCTCAGTATGGAAAAACTGATGACAATACCGACATTTTGGTACCAGAACTGATGCTTTGAACTATGAGCAGAAATGATACCCAGTCCACAGCAAATATATTGATATAAACAGATTAAATAGTCCGATATTAATAGCAAATTCTTAGCAGAGAAGTACATATTTTTTAAGCGAATTAAATACGTATTTGTGATTTGGATTTTTGCCAGATTAACGACTGAGCCGTGCGCTATTTAAAAAAAATAAACGCCCGACAAGCCGTTGCTTCTGATGGCCGTTTCAATGCGGTTCTTCTGTTGTAGTTAATCTTTGAAGGTATGTTGGTTATTGCAACTATACCGTTATGTCTTGTCATTGTATGTACCCATCCCTCCTTCTGTTGGTGTCTCGGGAAGCTGTGTTTCGTGACCCTGACCATTACCGTGTAAGTTCCTTTACAGTATTAGGGAACGGGTTGATATTTATTTACTTATTTATGACAAAAGAAGAAGATCATGTGTCCAGATGTTTTGTAAGGAAACTTAAACAGTAGAAAACTTACCATTGACAGTACAGATTTTAGCTCCAACAGGTTTAACACTGTATCCATCTTTACACATACAAAACTTTGTATGAACATAGACTCTGCAGTCAATATTGGGTAACGGTTCACAATCAGAAATATTATTTGGGCACTCACTTCCAACAGCTGAAACAAAATATCGAATTATTGTTAAACGATTCCGGATTATTCGAGCCGCAACGCCAGTAAACATATTTTCTGATGTGTGCGCCCAGTGAGCATTCCCATCAACCTGCGCATAAGCGCAATCTGATCAGAATATTCACTGGGCGCATTTTGAATAGTCAAGGATGCAATAATTGTTAATTCCAACAACGAAGACGCTTACCAGAATACGCGGATGCGAAGGTTGATTTGAGACTAAGATCACTGAGCCCATCCTAGTTATTTTGAAAATCAAATACTGCTTAAGCCGGTTCTAGGAGGCGTACGCAGCCTCGGAAACTACAGTGTTGCATATGAAGAGACTCGATCAAACCGAGACTCCGATTTTCGTGATTTTGTGTGTTCTTTGTTTCCAAAGACAATCCCTTTGGACTTTTATCTGTTCGGCGCGCATGTCAGAAAGTACGTTTTCTCACGTTTCGGCTGATCTAATATTTTTTATCTGAATAATTTCGGGCCTAGTTAGAAATGGCCATGGAGAGCAATGAATACACACACACGAAATGAAAAACAGCAGAAGTGTAAAATTTTCTGGACCAAACTAGCTGGTTTTGGTCAAAAAGGCCTCATCAGTGATCCTCAAATAAATGTTCAAAACTTCCGGAATTGGCTCATTGACTAGTTCATGTACGACTACTGTTTTGTCCCAACTGCTTACTTCATGCCTTACTATTGTTAAAATAAACATTGGATTAGATACCCTGATACTGTTTACGAAAGAGACGGAATTAACTATTTTTGGCTAATTAAAAATTCCAATGATTTTTCATAACTTTAAATCTAAAAACTTTCAGGCTTCTAAATTGTCTACATAGTATACTACTTTACTTAATCTTATAAAATAAAAAAAACTTATTGATTTAATTAACCTAATGTCTATTCGGGAGAATACCCATTATTTGGCTTGCAACGAAGAATGTGCTTTTTTTCACTTTTTATGTATACAATAATCACAATTTATGATCGTGTCAAAAAGTCTGTGATGCCCTTGTTTATCTTTTGGATAATATTTTTATTAGATTTGGAACTAAACTTTATAGGCAAACTATTGGTATTCCGATGGGAACTAACTGTCCTCCTCTTGTTGCAGATTTGTTTCTTTTTTGTTATGAGAGAGATTTCATGAAGTCTCTCTCACCTGAAAATCAGGCTGACATAATTGAGGCTTTCAATTCAACTCCAAGATATCTCGATGATTTATTAGATATTGACAATATTTACTTTGACCAAATGGTGGACTGCATATACACTAAAGAACTCCAATTAAATAAGCCAAATTTTTTCGATACCGAGGCACCTTTTTTGGATTTGAATCTATGTATATCTAATGGTACAGTTTCCACCAAAATTTATGATAAACGGGACGATTTTGATTTTGATATAGTCAATTTCTCTTTTCTGGAAGGCGCTGTCCCACGGCGTACCTTATATGGGATATACAAACCTCAACTTATTAGATTCGCCAGAGCTCCTTCAAATCTTAGTGACTTTAACTAACGTAATAAAGCCCTTACTGCCAAACTTCTTAGGTAGGGCTATCGTTATTTTAAACTTCGTGCGATAGCCATTTGGCAAGTGTGCGGGAAAGTAACTGTCCGTTTGGCTTTCTGCTACTGATGTTTCCATTAGGGTCTACTTATTTCGTGTTTGTGTTTCTTTCCCTTTGATGTCTTTGATGGGAGGTGTGGGATAATTGTATTGATTCCTGATCATTGCTTTTCCTTCTATTTCGTAAGACGTTTTCGAAATTTTATCGCAGACACAGAGCCTTGGTCGATAAATATAGCATCAATCTGAAAACACTTCTGCAACAAGGTATATCGGAACCAGAATTTTACGGTGACTTAGTGTACAGATTTAGAAAAATTGCAGGAAAATCTAACTTTTCGGAGCAATTCAGAAAATTTATTAACCGTTATAATAGAACTGGCTATAGCCTGGATATTATGCGGCAGACTGCATGCCTAGTTGTCAACCCAATCATTGTTGATGGCTATGCTTCACTCTTTAATTGCACGACGGCGGTTCGGACCTCAGACTCAATGATGGCCTCTTCGTAAAACTTTAACCAATTGGTTGGGGCTTGACGATATGTCTTTGGCTTGGCCCGCCGTGGTTCAACTATTGGTTTACATTTACTCTGGCATACAGTAGAATTAGCCATGGGTACTCGTTTTTGTTTATTATAGTGATTAATTTGATTTTTATGTTTTCGCTATGATGCATTGGCTGAGTTGGGAGCCTTTATGCGAACCGAATGTTTATGTATTTCTGTATTAAGAGTAGCATCGGGACCCAGGGTGAAGTTGGCTAGCTGTAAAAGTGCTTTAAACTCCCCCCCCCCCCCCCTCGCGGTGGTTTACTGTACTGACCGGTCTAAGGCGGTGGTCCCGGTGTTAGTCTTACTCTTTATTGCTTTGTGGTTTATTCTACGAAGCGATTTGTTTTATGTCGTACCTTGTGTCATTTTGTTCTTGTGTTTTTCAGACCATTTAGCATTGTGATTACCTCGATTGGGGAATAGAGAGCTAATCTTAGTGCTTTTCGTACGTTTGTTCGATTTGTGCTCGTTTGGATGTGTCGGTTTCCTCTTCCTCTTGGTGTCTGGGAAGGGCTGCGGTTTGTGATTGTGGCACTCCCTGGACTTTTCTCTTACCTTTTTTTTAAGAAAACGTATAAGAAGTATAGGCCTTATTTGGGTGACACTTATCTACTCTACAAGTCATATGAAAAGTTATTTTGCAAGACAGGTAGATATCTCCGATGATAATAAGGCATACGGCGGGTTAGCAGATGTGTGGCGGCCGTTAAACGTACTTTACAATAGTGCACATTTTTTTCATTTCCTTTTGAATCATCGAACCAATTCTGGTTATACTGAAAATCGAATACCGCCTAAAATAAAGGCCAAAAAGGATTGCCTTTGGAAACAAAGAACACACAAATTCACAAAAATCGGAGACTCGGTTTGACTGAGTCTCTCCATATGCAACACTGTAGTTTGCAAGGCTGCATACGCCCCCTAGCGCCGGCTTAAGCGGTATTCGATTTTCAAAATAACCGGGATGGGCTCAATGATCCCAAAGGTAATAAAATATAAACTGCATAATGATGATGTACGGGGAGACTTTTTACGGCCGTCACGTGGCACAACACCAGGTACAGTAGAGTAAAATAAAAGTAAAAAAAGATTGCCTTTGGAAGCAAAGAACACACAAAAATCATGAAAATCGGAGACTCGGTTTGATAAAGTCACTTCATATGCAACACTGTAGTTTGTTGCCACGGAAATGTAATCGTCTTTAGCTCTGATTGTCTGTGTCTGATTCGAGTCCCATTCTTGTTTCAGCATAATGATCTATTTTTAATTGTTGGTTTTCTATGATGTTCGATAGCCTTTATGCGAAATGAAAAGTGTTCTGTATTTTGTTTAGTATTTTGTAACTTTACATTTGAACCAAGGCAGAAGACTTGGCGCCAGTACACTTGCTTTAAAGCTCTCCATTAATACATTCTGTAATATTCAACAGTTCTCCTAGTGGACAGTGAAGTCCCTGATCAGACTGTGCGGATGCGCAGGCTGATCTGGTTCTTCGTTATCGACATGTTTTTGCCTGGCGCGGCCCATATATTGTTCACGAAAAACATTCGTAATGTTCTAAATATCATAGTCATTTACCATGCAAAACAAGTGCAAATTACACGTATTCAAATCTATGACTGCGAGGATATAAAGGATGATTGTGTTTTGTCTGTAGTTGGATAGTATTGTTAGTCATACAATATTTTCATTCTGACTAAATTTGACTAAAGATTTGATAGTATTTAGAGAGAGAGAGAGAGAGAGAGAGAGAGAGAGAGAGAGAGAGAGAGAGAGATGGAGAGCGAGAGAGACAGAGAGAGAGAAAGAGTGTGTGTGTGTGTGTGTGTGTGTGTGTGTGTGTGTGTGTGTGTGTGTGTGTGTGTGTGTGTGTGTGACCAGAAGCAGAATAAGTAATAACCAAACCTGCACATGTCGGAATATCATCAAAGGAGCCTTCATTGCATGTTAGAATGACAGAATCTGTTCCATTTGCATCCAGTACGTACCCGTCATTACACTCTACATTAACTGTCACGCCACTAAACACATCAGTGGTTGAGTTGAGTACGGCATTGGATACATTGATAGCAGCACAATCTGAAATACAACAAATATAAGCAATATTACAGCAGCCGACACAGAATGTGCCTCATAATGGTCCGTTATTAACCGTTATAATATAATTGGCTATAGCCTGGATATTATGCGGCAGACTGCATGCCTAGTTGTCAACCTAATCATTGTTTGTGGCTATGCTTCACTCATAAATTGCACGACGGCGGTTCTGGCCTCAGACTCAGTGATGACCTCTTCGTAAAACTTTAACCAGTGGGTTGGGGCTTAACGATATGTCTTTGGCTTGGCCCGCCGTGGCTTAACTATTGGTTTTCATTTACTCTGGCATACAGTAGAAGTAGCCATGAGTACTCGTCTTTGTTTATTATAGTTTACAATTCACCATAAATAGTGTAGATTAAATTCCATTTCTTGATGCACTGAATGAGTTGGGAGCCTTTATGCGAACCGAACTTTTATGCATTTCTGTATTAAGAGAAACATTGGGACCTAGGGTGGCTAGCTGTAAAAGTGTTCAACCCCCCCCCCTCCCCCGCCCCCTCCGGTGGTTTACTCTACTGACCGTTCTAAGGCGGTGATCCCGGTGTTAGTCTTACTCTTTATTGCTTAAATTTTATTTCGGTTCGTAAAGTCTAGATGCTCTAACAATACGATTTAATTGAGAAATATATACACTAAATATACACTAAATGATGTAGCATGAGTAACTACGCCATTCAAAAAGAGACAATATGCAATATGAAAACAAGCTTTCTGTTATTAACTCACCTGAGCCGAAGGCTGAAGGTGAGCTTTTGTGATCACTCATCGTCCGTCGTCCTCGTCGTCGTCGTCCGTCCGTCTGTCCGTCCATCCGTCCGTTCACAATCTTTAAACAACATCTCCTCCTGAACCACTGATTGGATTTTGACCAAACTTCACAGGAATAATCCTTGGTTGGTCCTCTTTCAAAGTTGTTCAAATGGTTCCGGTCCATTGCATATCTAGGTCACAGGAGCTAAAAATAGATTTTAACTAAAAACTTAAAAAATCTTCTTGTCAGAAACCAGTTGACCGATTTCAATATAATTTTGCAGAAATGTCCTTTGATGAACCTCTACCAATATTGTTCAAGCCATTTGGATTCGTCAAAAAACATGGCCGACAGAGGGGGCGGGACTTATTTTCCCTATATATCTATATAGAAAACTTTAAAAATCTTCTTGTCAAAAACCACTGCACCGATTCAGTATAATTTTGCAGAAATGTTCCTTTGGTGATCCTCTACCAAGCATTACGAAAATACGCCTATTCAAATATATGGAAAATTTCACCACCGAAACCTGAAAATTTTCAGATAAAAAACTCTGATATTTTTTCTTATTACTGCTCAAAACATAGATTGTGGGTACTCGTAAGAACCGCCTCAGCGAGGCGGTTCTAACGAGTAACCACAATCTATATTTTGAGCAGATATAAAAGAAATAATGTATACCCCTGTAAACCCCAGTTTTACTACATAAAAGTGGGGTTTAAGGGGGTCAAAATTGTAAAGGCAGGTTTTCGTGATGATTGCTCAAGCCATTTGGATTCGTCAAAAAAAACATGGCCGCCAGGGGGCGGGACTTATTTTCCCTATATATCTATATAGAAAACTTTAAAAATCTTTTTGTCAGAAACCACTCGACCGATTTCAATATAATTTTGCAGAAATGTTTCTTTGGAAATCCTCTACCAAGATTATTCAAGCCATTTGGATTCGTCAAAAAACATGGCCGCCAGGGGGCGGGGCTTATTTTCCCTATATAACTATATAGAAAATTTTAAAATCTTCTTGTCAGAAACCACTGGACCGATTTCAGTATAATTTTGCAGAAATGTTCCTTTGGTGATCCTCTACCAAGATTGTTCAAGCCATTTGGATTCGTCAAAAAACATGGCCGCCAGGGGGCGGGGGCTTATTTTTCCTATATATATATATATATATATATATATATATATATATATATATATATATATATATATATATATATATATATATAAAACTTTAAAAATCTTCTTGTCAGAAACCACTGGACCGATTTCAATATAATTTTGCAGAAATGTTCCTTTGGTAATCCTCTACCAAGATTGTTCAAGCCATTATGATTCGTCAAAAACATGGCCGCCAGGGGGCGGGGCTTATTTTCCCTATATATCTATATAGAAAACTTTAAAAATCTTCTTGTCAGAAACCACTGGACCGATTTCAATATAATTTTGCAGAAATGTTTCTTTGGTGATCCTCTACCAAGATTGTTCAAGCCATTTGGATTCGTCGAAAAACATGGCCGCCAGGGGGCGGGGCTTATTTTTCCTATATATATATATATATATATATATATATATATATATATATATATATATATATATATATATATATATATATATATATATATATATATATATAGAAAACTTTAAAAATCTTCTTGTCAGAAACCACTAGACCGATTTCAATATAATTTTGCAGAAATGTTCCTTTGGTAATCCTCTACCAAGATTGTTCAAGCCATTTGGATTCGTCAAAAACATGGCCGCCAGGGGCCGGGGCTTATTTTCCCTATATATCTATATAGAAAACTTTAAAAATCTTCTTGTCAGAAACCACTGGACCGTTTTCAATATAATTTTGCAAAAATGTTCCTTTGGTGATCCTCTACCAAGAGTGTTCAATAGATTTAGATTCGTTAAAAAACATGGCCGTCAGGGAGCGGCGCTTCTTTTCCCTATATATCAATATAGAAAACTTTAAAAATCTTCTTGTCAGAAACCATTGAACCGATTTCAATATAATTTTGCAGAAATGTTCCTTTGGTAATCTTCTACCATGATTTTTCAAGCCATTTGGATTCGTCAAAAAACATGGCTGCCAGGGGGCGGGGCTTATTTTCCCTATATATCTATATAGAAACTTTAAAACTCTTCTTGTCAGAAACCAATGGACCGATTTCAATATATTTTTGTAGAAATGTTCCTTTGGTGATCCTCTACGAAGATTGTTTAAGCTATTTGGATTCGTCAAAAAGCATGGCCGCCATGGGGCAGGGCTTATTTTCCCTATATATCTATAGCGAAAACTTTAAAAAGTTTCTTGTCAGAAACCACTGGACCGATTTCAATATAACGTGGCAGAAATGTTACTTTTGTAACCTTCTCTCAAGATTGTTCAAGCCGTCATAATTCGTCAAAAAACATGGCTGCCAGGGGGAGGGGCTTATTTTCCCTATATATCTATATAGAAAACTTTAAAAACCTTCATGTCAGAAACCACTGGACCGATTTCTATATAACTTGGCAAAAATGTTTCCATGGTGATCCTCTACCAAGAGTGTTCAAGCCGTCATGATTTGTCAAAAAACATGGCCGCTAGTGGGCGGGGCTTATTTTCCCTGTATATCTATATAGAAAATTTTAATGATCTTCTTGTCAGAAACCACTGGACCGATTTCAGTATAACATTGCAGGAATGTTTCTTTTGTAACCCTCTACCAAGATTGTTCAAGTCGTCATGATTCATCAAAAAACGTGGCCGCCAGGGGGGCGGGGCTTAATTTCCCTATATATCTATAAAGAAAACTTTAAACATCTTCTAGTCAGAAACCACTGGACTGATTTCATTATAACTTGGCAGAAATGTTTCCTTGTTGACCCTCTACAAAGATTGTTCAAGTTATCATGCTTCGTCAAAAAACCTGGCCGCCGGGGGTGGGGGGTGGGGGGGGGGGGGCTAATTTTCCCTATATATCTACATAGAAAAGTTTAAAAATCTTCTTGTCAGAATCCAGTGGATCAATTTCAATATCACTTGGCAGGAATGTTTCTTTGGTGCCTCTCTATCAAGATTGTTCAAGCCGTCATGATTTGTCAAAAACATGGCCGCTAGGGGGCGGGGCATATTTTCCCTATATATCTGTATAGAAAACTTTAAAAATCTTCCCTTTAGAAATCATTGGATCGAGTTCAATGTAACTTGGCAGGAATGTTGCTTTGGTGACCTTCTACCAAGATTGTTCACGCCCTCTTGATACGTCAAAAAATATGGCCGCCAGGGGGTGGGGCTTATTTTTTGTATGTGTCTGTATAGAAAACTTTAAAATTCTTCTTGTCAGTAACCACCTGACTGATTTCAATATTACTTGGCAGGAATGTTGCTTTGGTGATCCTCTACCAAGATTGTTCAAGCAATCACGATTCGGCAAAAAACATGGCTGCTAGGGGTGGGGCTTATTTTCCCTATATATCTAAATAGAAAAATCTTCTTGTCAGAAACCACTGAACCGATTTCAATATAACTTAGCGGCAATGTTCCTTTGGTGACCCACTACCAAGTTTATTCAAGCAGTCATGATTCGTCAAAAACATGGCCGTTAGGGGGTGGGGCTTATTTTCCCCATGTAGCTATATAAAACATTGTAAAAATCTTTTTGTCAGAAACCACTGGACCGATTTCAAAATATCTTGGCTGAATTGTTCCTTTGGTGATCCTCTTTCAAGATTCAGTTCAAGCCATCATGATGCATGAAAAAAAAACATGGCCGCTGGGAAGCAGGGCTATAAAATTTATACAAAAATCTTAGAGCAGTAAACTTGGCTGAAACTTCAACAGTAAGTATGCAAAGCTGCTTGCTCAGGTGAGCGATATAGGACCATCATGGTCCTCTTGTAATTATGAGAATAATTACTATAAAAGAGAATAATTTTCATGATCCTCAGAAGTAAACAAAAACTGAGAAATATATACACCAAATGATGTAGCATGAGCAACATCGCCATTTAAAAACAGAAAATGTGCAATAAGAAAATGAAAGCCTAACAAGCCTAACAAAAACGAGAAATATATATTATAAATGAGAATAATTTTCATGATCCTCAGAAGTAAAAAAACTAAGAAATATATACTACAAATGATGTAGCATGAGCAATCTCGCCATTCGAAATCAGAAAATGTGCAATTGAAAATCAAAGCCCAAAAAGCTTTCTGTTATAGTTTTGAGAATAATTTTCATCATCCTCAGAAGTAAACAAAAAAGACATGTTTCTCATTACAAGCGAGGAAAAGTGATTTTTTTTTTCTTGAAAACGTTTTTTTTTTTTTTTTTTTCCATTTAAATTAATAAAACAAAAAGTATAAGAAAAAAGTTCAGGAAGTGACACAATCACAAAAAATGGTTATGGGAAAAGTCCAGGGAGTACCGAAATTACAGACCGCAGCCCTTCACAGACACCAAGAGGAAGAGAAAACCGACAAATCAAAACCAGCACAAATCGAACAAACGCACGAAGAGCACCAAGACCAGCCCTCTCCTCCCCAAGCGAGGCAATCGCAACGCCAAAAGGACCCAAAAACACAAGAACAAAACGACACAAATCAAGACACAAAACAAACCGCCCCGCAGAACAAACCACAAAGCAACAAAGAGCAAGATCAACACCGGACCACCTCCCCAGAACAGCCAGCAGAGTAAACCACCGGGCGGCCCAAAGCACCCCCACAGCCAGCTAACCCCACCCCGGGTCCCGACGCCACCCCAAATACAGATCTTAAAAACCCGGCCCGCACAAACCCAGCCAACGCATCAAAGCGAAAACACAAAATCCAAATCAATCACCACAACAAACAAAGACGAGCACCCACGGAGCACAAATCGCAGCCGCTCCCAGACACAAGAGGAAGAGGAAACCATCAAAACCAAACAAGCAAATCGAATAAACGTACGAAAAGCACTGTTAGCTTTCTCTTCCCCAAACGAGGCAATCCCAATTGTAAAAGGACTGGAAAACACAAGAACAAAATAACACAAGGTAAGACATAAAACAATTCGCCTCGTAGATTAAACCATAAAGCAACAAAGAGTAAGACCAACACCGGGACGACCGACTTAGAAACTACCGGGGGGTTAAAGCACTTTTACAGCTAACCAACTCCATCTTAGGTCCCGATGCTACTTTATATACAGAAATACATAAAAATTCGGTTTGCATAAAGGCTCCCAACTCATTGAATGGATCAAAGCGAAAACATAAAAATCAAATTAATCACAATAATAAACAAAGACGAGTAATCATGGCTAATTCTACTGTATGCCAGAGTAAATGAAAACCAATAGTTGAACCACGGCCGGCCAAGCCAAAGAAATATCGTTAAGCCCTATAGTGCATGGTCGAATGAATGCGATTTTTTGTACGTAAGTCCCTAGCTATATGCACTACCTGAAGCTAATTCAATATTTTGCGATGGAACACAAAATGTATTCATGGGATTTACAAAATAGTATAAAAAATGTACGGCATGTGGAATAAAGTCACAGACCATAGCCCACAAATGACACCAACAGGAAGAGTGAACAAATTATGATGAATAGTAATTGAGCAACAAAAAACAAAACAACCAGCTCTCTCTTCTCCAACGAGGTGAAAAGCGGTCACATTTTATTCCTGATAGGACCCATTAAACAGAATAACAAAACAATAACAGGATTAAACATGAAAAAAGGTTCCGCAGCAAGCAACCACAAAGTCCCACAAATGACGAATTAAACAAAAAAATGGCTACTTTAGAACTGTTCTAAATAAAATACTGATGCCAAACTTTTAAGTTGTTCAAATGAAATTAAACATTCTAAAATGTCCAAGAAGCTCCCTAATTCATTCATTTAATGATAACAATATACAAGGTACATGAAATGCCTTACCATATAATGGAATTAGTGATGGTGTAATGCTCGAGTTCCATTTATTGAGGTTCGCGACTGAAAAGAACCTTAAGGGGCATTGATACATCTGCCGCGGAGTCACGAGCCCTCAGCCTTAATTCAGCACAGTGATTTTATTTGATTTACACTTTGTTGGTTTTTTGTGATGTTTCAATGTTTGAATTAGGGAGCCGCTATGCAAACGAAACACATATTTTACTTTTTCTACATCATTTGGCACTAGGGTGAACATTTGATGAAAGGAAAGTCGATTTAACCTCCCGGTAGGGTTTACTCCTGACCGTTCTAAGGCGATGGTTCTGGTTTTTTTTGTTCTCTGTGTGTGTTGTAGGGCTTTTCTTCGTGTTTGTCTTGTTTGTTGTCATTGTTGCGTATACTGGATCTTGTTCAATATTATTATCACCTTGTTGGGGAAGAGGAAGCTGGCTTTGCTTTTTTCTGGTTTGTTCTTTCTAAATTGTCCGATTTGGATGTTTTGTTGTTTTTTTTTGTTGTTGTTGTTTTTTTTTTTTTTTTTTTTTTTTTAGTGTAATATTAGAAAATGATGAAAAAAAGACAACAAGTCTAATAATTATCGAGTAAATGGAAATGTTAAACACAATTCACATACTGAACTGCCGCTTACTAAACAACATTCATTAACAATCAGGACGGCATTCTATGCTACATGTATTAACATCACTATCTGTTTCTCTAACCGTAAATTAGACATGGAAGTTGATACATTTTGTGACGGTGGTCGCGACTTTTATGAGGCGGTTCGTTTTATACGATGCTTTCTGGCCCTATATTAACTAAGAAATTAACCACAAAGACATTTCAATAAATTTCTATATATTAACATGGGGGTTGAACTATTGGTTTTCATTTACTCTGGCATACAGTAGAATTAGCCATGAGTACTCGTCTTTGTTTATTATAGTGATTAATTTGATTTTTATGTTTTCGCTTTGATGCATTGACCGAGTTGGCAGCCTTTATGCGAACCGAATTTTTATGTATTTCTGTATTAAGAGTAGCATCGGGACCCAGGGTGAAGTTAACTAGCTGTAAAAGTGCTTTAAACCCCACGGTGGTTTGCTCTACCGACCGTTCTAAGGCGGTGGTCCCGGTGTTAGTCTTACTCTTTGTTGCTTTGTGGTTTATTCTACGAGGCGATTTGTTGTATGTCTTTCCGTGTGCCATTTTGTTCTTGTGTTTTTCAGTCCTTTTAGTATTCAATTACCTCGCGTGGGGAAGAGAGAGCTAATCTTAGTGCTTTTCGTACGTTTGTTCGGTTTTTGCTTGTTTAGATTTGTCGGTTTTCTCTTCCTCTTGGTGTCTGGGAAGGGCTGCGGTTTGTGATTGTGGCACTCCCTGGACTTTTCTCTTACCTTTTTTGAGTCTATTAATGTACCCAGTTTATGTGTGGATAATTCAGTTCTTCCTTCTATTCCTGTTTTGTTCTTAACGGGCAAACATAGTTGCAATAAGGTTATATATACGTCATGTCATGACGTCATTTCAAGGTTGTAGGAAGGTTGTAAATGAAAGTTTTTTAGGCGTAAAAATAGGACGTTGGTACGACGTCATAATATAACGTTGGTAGGACGTCATAATATGACGTTTGTAGGACGTCATGATATGACGTTGGTAGGAAGTCATAAAATGACGTTGGTATGACGTCAAAATATGACGTGATTCTACGTCAATTTATGACGTTATACCGACGTCATGATACAACGTTATTACAACGTCATAATATGACGGTTTTACGACGTCATTTTATCCTGTAAGTACAAAGTCATTATATGTTAGGATTGTATTATGTCATCTAATGTTTCAAATTGTCCTAGGCTATATATCTGGCTGGTCTGTACTACTAGTGGCTCAAGATAAAAAAAGTAAGTAAAGTTTGGAATGTGCGACTTTATTATTATTCAATCAAATGCCTCATACATTATTTGTTTTCATCTTGATGACAAGCCTATGCTATGAACACCTTTGAAAACCACCTTTTATAAAGAGAACAGTGGGTTTTGAAGGAAGACATTTTTCTTATTTCTGCTCCAAAAACACCACCATTATCGTGTCGCGGGCAGATAATCCTGTCAAACATTGACAAAATTTTCCCATTAGCAAGCCAAACCAGATCTCCTTCATATCAATGCCTGTACCAAGTTTGGTTAAAATACCTTGACATTTACCCAAGTAATCGTCCGGAAACGTAAAATATGGGCATGTCTCGGGCAGATAACTCCGTCAAAATTTGACTAAATTTGCCGATTAGCAATCCCAATCCAGATCTTCTCAATATCAATGCACATACCAAGTTTGGTGAAAATCCATTGACGCTTATTCAAGTAATCATCCGTGAATGAAAATATGGGCGTGTCTCGGGCAGATAACTTTGTCAAAATTTGCCCATTAGCAATACAAAACCAGATCTCCACAAGATCAGTGCACATACCAAATTTGGTGTAAATCCATTGATGTTTACTCAAGTTATCATCCGGGAACGAAAACCGGATGGAAGGACATATGACTGACGGACAGACAGACACGCGGACATCCAAAGTGAAACCATAATACCCCGCCACTATTGTGTGGCTGGCTATAAAAATGACGTAAATAAGACGTAAGCACGTCAAATTATGACACTGCTGTAACATAAAATACGACCATGAATTAGTGTCAAAATATGACGCAAAAAAAGGGCCACAATCGTACATTTATTTAAACCTTAAGATGCAAAAACAAACACATCTAAATATGTCATCTTTTAATGTTGTCTGCTGCATCTTCTTGCTAACGTTTTCAATTTTTTTTACATATATACGCAAACAGTGTGGATCCTGATCAGACTGCTACAGTCTGATCTGGGTTCACACTGTTTACAAAATGACATTTATAGTAATCATCAGCCAACAAAGCAGACGGCAATTGTTGCGATAAAAATGAGCAAGACAAAGATTTATTATTAAGGTTTATTACTGACGCACTCTTTGTCAAAACTTTGAATTTTCAAGTTTTTATTGTCAACTGTTACTCCAACTTGAACATTAGTCAAAACTTTTAACAAATGAAACACGTGTTAAACATCTGAGGAGAGCTGCAAACTATGCTGATAAAGATTAATGTCAACCACTATCATGTTCAAGGCCATGAACAGGAGAATGGTAGAAAAATCAACAGCAGAGAACACAGCCGCAACATTAATAGAAGTGGTATTAGTAGTATATTGTCCATTTGACTGGCACTTCAATGTCCGTTTGAATAGAAAGTCTAGTATCTAACTGCAATCAGCATGTGACTTTTTAACTCGTTATAGAATCCAAAGGCCTGGATGTGAAAGATGGTCGCAAATATCATTAAATATATACAAGCAAACCTATAGCCCCGATCAGACTGCTCCCAGGTGCAGATCCACGGCAATACAATGGCAAATAATTCAGACCCAAATCCAACTGTTCAGCAATGAACACCCCAATCCGGACCTGCATCACCTACCTTGACAAGCACTCATCCGAAAACCCAGGACCTTCCATCTAAAAATTCTATCGTCACATGTTACCATTATCTATGAACGGCACATCATAATGTCCTGGCTAGTAGATCACCCTCCTTTTGACTAGAAAACCACATAACTATCAAAGCAATCTATTTTACCAACAGAAATAACAAAGGCAGTCCAAAACATGCAGACGCATCGAATTACCAAAAATAAATCAAAGCCCTGACAGCACCGATGGGTCGATTGTCTCCGAATATAGACTGAAAAAATGGTCCTGAACGAGGACTTCGACTGTTTCGTTTAACCCTTAAGATGGCAATAACACCAATTGTCGACTGCTTTATTATTTGCTGGCTACATACTTTATAAGTCATAGTTACAGTGTTGACTCTGATAAGGGTCCACACTGTTTACCTGAATGCAAACATGTTTGAAAAGTTTGCGAGCAGACGACATAAACAGACACAACATTTTCAGATGCATCCTAAGGGTTTCATTCCTGTACTCTTAAGTAAACAGTGTAGACTCTGATCAGAAGCCCTGTTCTGCAGCACTCTGACCTCAAAGCAATAAGAATAGTGTGCATTCTTTTTTCTATAAATGATCATTATCAGTAATAATTCACGTGGACTTCAGCACAGAAGAGCTATCTGTGGTCCTTTGATAAACACTCGACCCAAAAAACAAAACAATTGTCATCCACCAAATATCAGCTCAGTTGGACAGAAGTTCAAAAGGAGATGTCAAAAAAGTGTAAAAACAACCCAGTCGGGGCACACAACGTTAAAATGACGTCGTATCAACGTCGATGCGACGTGATCACGTCAGATCGACGTTGATACGACGTCATTTTGATGCGGTGTGCACGCTGGGAACAGATGAACAGACGAGGGACAACAGGCCACTGTATTTATAAGATGACCTGGAGCCTTTGCTCCAGGTGAGCTAACTAGCACAAACAGTTCCACTTCAATGAATAAGTGTACATCTGAGCTTCGATGTCTTCCTCCACCTCCCTTTCTGCTTGGTGCGTATTTGAGAACATCTCCAACCAACTTGTCCACTTCACTGTCAGTTGCTTCCCATTTTTTCAACACATAAACTGTAAAAAGATTAAGTGTTAGTGCTAACAACATATTAACAATCAAACAAGTCTTTGAAAATCTTAACCTGCCAATCACAGCATTTGCAATATTTATCTCTTTATATATATATATATTTTTCTGATTTTTCAGCGAAAATAAGGCTGGATATTGCATATGAATCATCTGATAGGCAGACGATTAACATGTAATGGCAAACCTCACTTCCTCTGTAAATGATTTAAAAAGTGAAAGTGACATATGCACTAAATATACGTTACTCAATCCAAAACTTTTAAACTATTAAAGTGTAATGTAGTATTTGAAAGTCGACTAAAGAAATTAAGTGATACTGTGCGCCTAACTTACAAGTAGGGCTGCACTGCTGTTCGGTAACTTTGTGAATAGTACAACCATTTGATCCAGTTAGTAAAAGAGCCGGCACCTATATAGCAAGGCTGTAGAAGTGGTAATACCAACAAAAAATCCCTTATACGGATGAATGGTCCTGTGTGTACATCAGAAATCTGTGACCCTCAAACACACGCTCAAATATGATGTAAGTTCCAAATTATGACCTTGAAAACTATTTGACTTGCAGAGACATGTATATATATATATATATATATATATATATATATATATATATATATATATATATATATATATATATATATATATATATATATATATATACTGACTGTTATTAAGTCAGTGTTTGTGGACTGTAAATTCAAAACAATATACATGCTTCTCCACAACATGGTCTTACTTTAAACAAATGTCAGCTTGATAAGATGTTAACTGTAGGAGGAATTAGCCAGAAACAAAAAAAGATACAGAAATTTCAAAGAAGCATATTTCTGCCAATATTTGGTGTACTGTAACCTCCAGACTGTATATTCATTGCTCCACATCATATTGTAACTATTTACTAATTTTAACCATGATTAGATGAAAACTATATGAGGAGTTACCCGGCGATGAAAGTTTACAGAAACTTCCAAATTCTATTAATGCTGCTAATATTTGTTGGACTATAACCTTGAAACAATATGCGATGGTCCACACCGAGGTGTAACTATTTACAAAGTTTCAGCTTGCTTGGATGTAAACTATACCAGGATTTAGATGGAATCGAAAATTTTACAGAATTTTTGATAGAATGATCACTCTGCCAATATTTGCCAGACTGTAATCTTGAAACAATATACACTGCTCCATGGTCTTAAAATAAAACTAGTATCAGGTTATTACATGTAATAGTAAATCAACTGTGGGAGTTAGCCAGAAATGAAAAGCTTTGACATTTTCAAAGAGGAATAATACTCTGATAATATTTGGTGGACTGTAACCGCAAAAGCAAAACTGTACTGTTCCACATCATGGTGTAACTATTTATTTAGTTTTTTATACATTTTCAAGTGGAGACAACTATATAAAAATTGTTTTAGCTTCCTTATTGAAAAGAGGTCTAATTTAAAAGTAAAGTATTTGCTGCTTTCAGAGTAGACATTTTTTCCAGATATGGATTGGTGAACAGGAACACAAATGGATATATACATATACACAAAGATGTCTTCTTGTCAAAACTGGTGGAGACTATTACAAGTGTCTCCATTCATTTTAATTTCAACGGTTCTCACAAGATGGCACAGAATTTTCTTCTAATATTCACTTTCTGGGGACCTATATATTTTCGCATCTAACATTCAGCAAACTGGTTAAAAATTTCAGCAGACAACATTCAATGAGAAATACTTTCTTTTTATTTTTCCCAGAAATTAGCCTTTGACATTTCATGCAAATTGTCTCCTTACATGACACTTTGCATGAAATGTCAAAGAAGTTTTCTGTGAAAATCAAGCTGTCTGCTCACTTTGCCCAGAGAGTGTTAATTAAAGGTCTAAGGACAAGAAAAATAAAAAAAACAAAACAAAAAAAAAAAAACAAAAAAAACAAAACAAAAAAAACAAAAAAACACTTAAATATATTGTCAAATGCCTTGTTCTGATACCACTGTATTTCTTTTTTTTTTTTTTTTTTTTTTTTTTTTTTTTTGTTTGCTTTGTTTTGATTTTTTTTGTGAGGTTATGTTAAATATGCAAAAAAACAAAAAAAACAACAAAAACAGCTTTTATACATATAAATTTTCTGTTTCGTTTGATAAAATTTAAAAATATCTTTGCATAATGCTTTCATAGAAATACAGGCCGTCTTTGCATTCGTTCTATTTGAAGCTTTTTATTGTTTTAGTTCGATGTACCTACTTATTAATCATATTTCCTGTTCATGATTGTAATAAAGATTGTCAATAAAAATATAAATTTTATCAGTATAACTTCCGTTTTATTTTGATATGTATTTTCCGAGGCTCTACTCAGAGGGCACAACATTGAAACAAAGTCAATTTAACGTTGAACTGACGTTGTTTCAGCGTTGTGTGTTCCCTTGGTATATAATCTTCAAAAACATATCAACGTCCATGCAGTAGCAGGTAAATATCCAAAATCCAAAATTTCGATTCGTTCTTGGGCCATTTTTCAATCTGACTAAGAGAACTGGATACTTTTAGTTTTCCCAGTTCCTTTCAATTTTGGTCAAGTAACCAGTATTTAACCATTTTGGTTGAATTATCGAATAAATGGCGAAGCATGATGTAAATATATACCGGTCCATAGAAACACCCCAAACCACCCCAAAACACCCCTAACCATCCCAAAACACCCCAAACCACCTTCAACCCCCCACCCAAACCTCTCTTGTATGATAGGGTAGGGTCAGATAGAGATGGGTTAGGTATGTTGAAGTGGCCCGTAGTGGGTTTGGGTAACTTGGTAGAATATAGTATGTCCAAAACCGCCAAGCAAGCCACCCCAAACCGCCTCAAACATGTTAATAAAACCAAATAGCAAAATTTCCCTTATTTATTTATTTTGTTTTATTTTTTTTTTTATTTTTATTTATTTATTATTATTATTTTTTTATTTTTTATTTTTTTTTTCAGGTAAGATAGACTTAATAACAAAGTTTGGTTTTGAAGAGGTTGCGAAATACTTGATACAAAAATATCTACTGCAGCAAGTCCTAGTCACACCTCCACGTTTCACTTATACATTATTATGAATAGTAATAATCTTGTGCGGTACCAGCTGGAAATTAAGGATAATATTTTATCCATAGGTCTAATGTGACAGGGCGAAATGCAAGTTACTATCAATCTCTACACTGTCATACAGGGGTGAAATAAGGCAGTTTGGTGTGCTTTAATCAATTATGAACACACTATAATGAGGTTTGGGGTGGTTACCTTGGCATTGTGGGGTGCTGTACATAACCCCGGCCCTTCTTACTAACTTACTAGATATATCTCTGCGCAACTTAATCTGACTCTAACCTATCATGTAAGACTGGTTTGCGGGGGGGTGGGGGGGTGGTTGCGGTTAATGGTGGTTTGGGGTGTTTTTGGGTACTTTGGGGTGTTTCTATGGGCCCAATATATACCATTCAATTAACAGTGTGAGGCAAGTTCTTTTGGTCCCGGTCTGGTCCCGGGCATATTATTTCGAAAACTGATATATAAACTGTCAAAATGTTTCAATTTGAGAATTCCTTAGAATGACTTTGGTTAGCATATACCATAAAAGTCACTTGTCATTTACCATTTTGGCGATACTTGCAGAAATTTTGGACATGGTCATGAGCGCGAAAATTTGGCCCCGTTTTCTTTCCGGCTGATATGGGCCTATTCAACTGCCTATATTTCCTTCATAACAAAAAATACTTAAAAATCTGAAATGGGTTTTGAAGAAGACTCTATAACTAGAATGTCTGCCAAAAATCATCTTATTTCATTAAGGATAAAGGCTTTTCCTGGGGGATCAAACTTTGCTACCGTTTTATGGTTCCTTCTTTTTCCACGCGGTCCCGTCGAATGCAACTACCCGGGGTTTATAAACTGATGGATCATTATCATATCATAATCGGATTTTTGATTAACGTGCAGGTACAGGGGCAACATCCACATCAGTGGGCCCCCTTCCAGATAGCTGGCTTGCTGCACGCATGGCAGATCTCACACCAGATCTCCAGGTACGTCTATCATGAGGGTTGATAGCCGAGAGCTTCCACTCTCTGCAATCCCTCTCTGTCAGCTGCTTCCATGTCATTTTGGGCCTCCCAGGCCCACGCTTTCCATCAACCTGTATGTCAAAGTATTCTCTCCTTCAGAATGAGGTCCAGATCCTCAATGCCAAGCCGCACAAGTAGCTCATTGGACCTGGTGGTGAAAATGTGTTGCGGCCTGACATTGCATATCTGTCTGATCATTGCCCTGTCATTTCGCTGCCGACGCTGGAGGTTCGGCTTTGTCAATGGCCAAGTCTCGCTGGCATGGAGCATTGCGCTCCGCACACAAGAGCTGTACACATGACCACGTGTTTTGAAAGAGAGGTGGCGTGAAGAGATGACAGGTAGCAGATCCTTGAACTTCTTCCAGGCGGTTTTCACACGTGTTGTGGTTGAAAGTTCACAGCCACCTGCTGCTGAGAGCATGTCTCCTAGGTAGCAAAAGGAAGCTACCACCTCAAGCTTGTCAGGTTCGACCTGGCCTTCCTTCTGTGGTCTGCCATCCAAGGGGCGTGCAGTTCCCTGGCACCGTGTAGTCAGGGTCCTTTTTCAAGCGCTTGAGCCCACTGCATTTCTTGTGCACCCAGTGCTTGCAGCCATTGCAGAAGATGCTGTTGCTGCCCACTCCAGTGCGACAAACAGCACATGGAAACTCGCCTGAACTCTGCAGGAGGTCCAGTCCCGTACCGCAGATCATGATCTTTGTCTTTCCTGCATTTACTCTCAGTCCTTTCTTCTCCATTGCTTCTTTCCAAGTCAAGAGCCTCCTGACACATTCCTCAAGCGATTCAACGATGATAACAAGGTCATCGGCATAGAGGTCCTCCCAGGGGACCCCAGAGCGGAACTCTCGTGATAAGGCTTCAAGCACAATGATGAAGAGCAGTGGGCTGAGTACTTATCCTTGGTGAACACCAACCTTCACTTCAAACTCTTCACTGTACCCCTCACCAACACGGACACGGCTCCGTGTATTTGCATACATCCCCTGCACCAGTCGCACAATCCACTCCTCCACACCAAGTTTTCTTAGCGCCCTCCAGATGACCTTCCGATGTACTCGATCAAACGCCTTCTCCAGGTTTACGAAATGGAGATAAAAAAAAAAAACAACAAAAAAAACTTGTTTATCAGATTTTTTTTAAAATCTTTGGTTTCTAAATCCCATGTTCAAATTAGGAGAAAGATATCAAAAAGGAGATATCTGCAAACTGTACCTTTCTAGTATTCTTTTAATGTTAAACTGACTCCACCAACCTTGTACAGCATAGCTATCTGAAATCGAAATCATGAAGTAAACGAAAACATCTCGAAAATAATGACGCAGCAACAGCTGAGCACTTATGCAACTAGAAAGTTAGAAACTGATAGTGCCCCACCATTTACAAAGTAAAATGAAAATATTTTCCAAAGGAATAAAGCTGTGGAAAGGACATAGATTACTGTAAATTTATCTGTACTGAACATAAAGGTTAAATCTTTTTAAAGCAGTAAGAATGTGTGTTATTGTTCTTACACCTTGCACATCTTCAGACCAAAATGAGTAAATATACAAAATATCCATGAAAATATCTCAGTTATGGCCTGGGTATGGAATAATAGCAAAATTAATCAAAGGCCACAGCAGCCTCACAGACCCCAGTTAATAATTATACCAACCTTAATAAAAATATCGCAAAGGACATGAAGTTATGGAATAGACAAAAATGATTACCGCGATCAAAACGAATGCAATAAATTTGTAAAGGTACTTAGTTTTTTTTTCTTAAGCTATGCGCACCTTCCGACCCTTGTGTTCATATTGTATGAAAGGACTATGTAGGTTATGGGCCAGACATGGAATAATAGTGACATATTAACTGTTAGTGACTCTTATTGCAAACTGCATGCACACATTCAAATTAGTCAGTGAGTATACAGATGTACAAATTTAAATGAAAATATCTCACACCGTAACTTAGTTTACAAACTTTGATGAAGTATGTACACGCCAACAAGGACTAGCTATATCATACATGAACAACATGAAGTTAAGGGCGGGGAGGTTAATAAAAGTACAATAACTCTATGGAGAAGTAAGTTAAGAGTTACCTCTCTTGTGCTTTGACTACCCCTTTTGACCTATCAAAAGATACCCAATGTTATTCACCTACCCATACGAAATGATAGAAGGATCTGACTCATAGCACCACTTTTTCTTTTGGTATAGTCCCAGGATCAATATCACTGGATAAAATTCAAACAATACTCTATATAATATTACATAGAGATAATGATATATAACAGTTATCACGAATTGTTAAAACACATATCAAAATCCCCATATCAACTCAATGGCAAAATCTATGTAGAACTATCATATGTGTACATTTCTGAGTGAGCGCATGATATTTATGCTGCTATGCCACAACCATTGATGCATTACATAGTCAATTGCTGCAAAGGTATGATACATGGGGTGTAATACTGCGTATTTTCTAGTAGATGTATTCAATGTCATGCCACATGTTACAGCTAGGACAAGAAGCTTCGAAGGAGGCCTCTGAATTAATGTAAATTCCACCAAATGACATTCACCTACCTATAACAGAGACTGAAGGATCGACCCTAGGGCACCACCTTTTCTTCTGATATAGTCCCAGGATCCATATCATTTGGCAATAATGCATAGATGTATATTGCTATTTCATTTGGACTCATCCATTGATAGCCCCAGATAAGAGGAGGTGTCCACATATTTTCCTTATTCCTGCACAAAAACATGTGTTGTGAGTACTCAATAGAAGCGCCTCACAGAGGTGCTTATAATACGCACAAAGTATGTTTTCATGCAAAACTAAGAAAAAGTATCAGTACCTTTCGGATGAAAAATGCGCCTTATCTAGAGTGATAAAGAGTCATGTTTGGAAAGTAGGCTATTGGACAATTATAGGCATAGCGAGTCCACAGGACGTAAAACAGACAATAAAGTACTGTAAATAAAAAAATCACTGATTGTGGTCATAAACAAAACTGCTCTGAAATAATCAAAGGCTATATAAATTAAATATTAGTACTGACAATGTGTGCTAACACGGCTAAGTTTACTGAGTGCTATTTAGATATCAAACGTACACATGCTGACTCGATCAGTTATAAATAGCCACCTCGCGGCCAGGAAGTGCGGTAGCCTCGTTCGCCAGGCGACTATTAAAAATAGACTATCGAGCTGCGCAAGGAACTGGACTAAAAGTGCGGTTAACCGCCATTTTGTTCTGAATATTACATGGTGACGCTGCAAACACAATTTGCTGTCCTTGCATATTCTGACGTGTTGTTCAAAAGCTGTGTGAATAACTTAGGCTCTGCTTTGGAAAGCTGGCCTTTCGGTTACTCACACACACCCCATCCAAAGTAATTAAATCTGGTCAAGACGATATGAACTCAAACCAACGTTCATGCAGTGCTGTAAAAAAAAAAAAAAAAAAAAAAAAAAAAATAATTTACATGGAACTCACCTGGCCTCAAGATCCTGTTAGCAACTGGAATAAATAGCCTTCTTAAATAAGCTTTCAAGAACCACTCCACTAAATCTAAATTCGCGTTGATTGTAGCCGATTTTGTTCGTTTTAATTCTACTGCCATCCACCAGTTTTTTCTTTGTCTGCGAATGGTAATCGTACTATACTTTCTCTGGTTTTCTGACATTCTGCGCAATCCCAAAAGAGAAAGCATATACAGGGAACCAAGAATCTGACGTAAAATCAAGAATCTGACGTAATATAAGGCGTACAAAAATTAGCTGTCGACCGACTCTGTTTCAAATACTCGACTTCTATTTTTTTATCACTAAAGATGAAAAATAAAAAAAAGTAAAGCACCGACCCTCAACAAAATACCCATATTTTCATAAAATTACAGGCCCGACCCTGTTCTTTTCTGGAGAAAATAGAAAAAAATGTTTTGGTATGAAGTAGTTTTAATATATTAGAATTTTGCTGGGTGCAGCACTGCTACTCGAGTATATGATCTATTCAAATATGATATTTACAATAATTATAGTTTTTCCCTGAGGGTAGATTGGGAACACATCACTCATTATCTATTTCTTTCTGACCCAATATGCATGTATTTGAGACCGAACCGAAAACCCGCGGAAAACGAGATATATCTAAGGTGTGTACGTGTGGGTGGGGGGGGGGGGGGCGAAGGGGGCGGGTCATGTTAAAACTGAAACACTGATAGATATCGTATATCAAAGAGATAAATGGGCGGGTGTACTGCATGTGTATTTTGGCATCAAGTAGCCTATATTTTTTTAATATATTAAATAGTGTTCTGCGTACAGCAGCGGACTACCGGGCGGGCTACTCGAGTATCTATAATTATAATCTATATTCAAATATAATATTTGTAGTAAAAGTTACATGCAAACGTGGCATCGACGTGATTTCAAAAACGTCGTCAAACTTTGTTAAAAGGGTACGCGTCGACGTGACAAGAATACAATCGAAAAAATACGTCGTGATATGGTTACAAGCAAGACGTGTATAATGGACGTCAGGTGGACGTCGTAATATGGTTGTGCGACGTGATCACCAAAATACAACCAAAATACAACATCAGTTGGACGTCATGTGCCCGCTGGGTAAATAATGACTCATCTATAATTTGTTACAAGCAAAACAAATCTATTTGAAGTATAATATTTATTTTAAGGGAACATCGTAGTGAAAAAATTATCTGAGAAGCAAGTTCGTAACAAAGTGTATATTTTGATGCAAATTTTATTGAAACTGGATGAAAAAATTAATAAGTTATCACGGTTTAATGATATCAAATGTATCATCGCCGTCGTCAAAGAGACATAATTTGATATGCATAAACCTAATAAAAAATAATATCGGCAACAACATATAACCACTATATTTGTAGACGTATATAAATGTTTTTTATGCGTTTGTGTATTTGCTTAAAACCTGTATTATTTTCTATTAAAATGAAGATGTTAATTAATATTTTGAACTGTTTAGAAACCCCCCCCCCCCTCATTAGATATTCCAAATGGTAGTGCCCATGATAGTGATTTTAAAATCTTTAAATGTCTTGCACTTTCATAGGTTTTATCCATTTTTGACCATTTACATCAAAATGCATCACTTGTTAAAATGTTTCATCTAAGATAAAATTAAATACTTGCATTGTAGTACGTTTTATCGAATGTTCTAGAGTGTTTCATTTACAAATGTTTTTGTTTTAACAATTATGTACAATAAAAGTCGAAAAGGGTTGTCTTTGGAAACAAAAAACATACAAAATTACAAAAATCGAAGATTCGGTTTGATTGAGTCTCTTCATATGCAACACTGTAGTTTGCGAGGTTGCATACGCCTCCTAGCGCCGGCTTATGTGGTAGTCGATTTTCAAAATAACTAGAATGGGCCCAATGATCCCAAAGGAAATAAATTATACACTGAACTATGATGACGTACGGGGAGATTTTACGGCCGCCACACGGCACAACACCAGCTACAGCCGAGATACATAAAAGTAAAAAAGGATTCCCTTTGGAAATAAAGAACACACAAAAAAAATCACGAAAATCGGAGGCCCGGTTTGACTTAGTCTTTTCATATGCAATACTGTAGTTTCCGAGGCTGCATACGCTGCCTAGAGCCGGATTAAGCGGTATTCGATTTTTTGTCAAAATCAACAGGATGGGCCCAAAACGCCCAAAGGAAATAAAATATAACCTGCATTATGATGATGTACGGGGAGACTTTTTACGGCCACCACACAGCACAACACTAGCTTCAGTAGAATAAAATATAAGTCAGAAAGGAATTTGGAAACGAAGAATACACAAAAGCACGAAAATCGGAGACTCGGTTTGATTGAGTCTCTTCATATGCAACACTGTAGTTTGCGAGGCTGCATATGCCTCCTAGCGCCGGCTTAAGCGGTATTCGATTTCAAAATAACCAGGATGGGCCCAATGATCCTAAAGGAAATAAAATATAATCTGCACTATGATGATGTACCGGGAGACTTTAAAGATATATTCAGTTAAGTTTGGGTAATAGAGTTGCCACCTTTCTTTATTAGAAAGGGCTGCCAACTCTGCTTGCTATCAACGTATTCTTTTTGTGGCTTAATAATTGTATTTGTCTGTCTTTTTCGTTGATGTTGAGAACTAAATGTGGATTTAATTGAATCAGTTCCTTAGTTCACATATTGACCTTTCACCAACCTTGCGTATCCCCTTTATTTTTTTAAAAAAAAGCTTTGTTTATCTTACTACGGAAGTCAACAGCCCCAACTCCTGAAAATCCACAGGTTCTAAACTTTGTTACTCTGCACTGGTCAAGTTATTGCTAAAACCTGGAATTTCAGAATATGTAAGAAAGTAGACTTTGATTCATATAAGACATACAAAAGTAAATGAAAAGTATATCTGATTTGCTAAACAGTTCGCAGAGGTATTTGTAAATGAAAAGGTGCCCGAAATCTTAGGGTTTATAAGGTATAGAAAATAGAACTGCTTGCGTAGAAATGATAAAAAATATGAACCTGCACTACATGTTGGCGTTACATCATATTGGCCATTTGTGCATGTTAGAGTTGTATTGTTTTTGCCTGACGAATCCACTGTATAGCCACTTTCACAGTTTACATTAACTGCTGAACCACTATTCACAGTGCCGGCTGGTTCCACGATTGCATTTTGTACACTGACTGCTTGACAATCTGAAAACAGATATATTGTATTTGTAACACAAGCATTGCTACTATTCAGATCAACCTTGCATTCAACATTCAAGCAGATACATGTAAAAGTCTCTGCATTAATATACGTATAATGATCAAGGATATAATAAATATCGCTTGCCTGAGATAAAAAAATTGACATTTGATTATTTCAAGTCTTTAACAGGTCCAGACCCCGCAATAGAGATTGTCGATATATTATTCTAATTTAAATAAAAAAAAAGAAAGAAAAAAATAAGAGGCCCGACCTAGATCGCTCTACTTGCAATTACAGTATCTGTATTTATTTATTTATTTATTTATTTTTATTTTTTTTTTTTGTTTTGTTTTGTTGTCACCGCCATTACAATATTTTTTTTGCAAGTAAAAGACTGTTTCCGAATGAAAAATGCTTAGAATATCCTCCCATGCAACTCTCATGATTACAACCAAAATTTGTAAACCATCGATAATAATATGAATATCATTGTAGGTCACACCATGCATAGAAAACAAATCTCACAAATTGGGAAAAATCGATTTTCCAGTATTTTCCGGTTTTATGTAGTGTTCAATTATTTATAACTCGCTTAAAACTCGTGATACATTAATGTTTTTTTTTTCTGTTCTTTTTTTTTTTTTTTTTTTTTTTTTTTTGATGTTTTTTTGTGTCCGGTTGTAGATTATCTTGCTACGGAAGTTAGGAGCCCCAATTCCTGAAAATGCACAGGTTTTAGACTTTGCTACCCTGCACTGGTCACGTTATTGCTTAAACCTGGAATTTAAGAATACGTAAAAAGTAGAATTCGATTCATATAAGATGTACAAAAGTAAATAAAAAGTATAATCTGAAAACAGAGATATTGTTTTTGTAACACAAGCATTGCTACTATTCAGATCAACCATGCATTATATATTCAAACAGACATTTGTAAAAGTCTCTGCATTAATATACGTATAATGATCAAGGATATAATAAATATCAATTGCCTGAGGTCAGATATTGACATTTGATTATTTCAAGTCTTTAACAGGGCCAGACCCCGCAATCGAGATTGTCGATATATTATTCTAATTTAAACAAATAAAAAAAAACACGAGAGGCCCATCAGGACGTGGATCGCTCAAATTGCAATTACAGTATCTCTATATATTCTTCTTTTTTTTTTTCACAGCCATTACAATAACATAAATGATTTTTTTTGTGTGTGTGTATGGTTGTAGATTATCTTGCTAGGAAGTTAACCACCTCAATTCCTGAAAATGCACAGGTTTTAAACTTTGTTACCCTGCACTGGTCACGTTATTGCTAAAACCTGGAATTTGAGAATACGTAAGAAAGTAGAATTCGATTCATATAAGATATACAAAAGTAAATCCAAAGCATATTTGATTTGCTAAACAGTTCGCAGAGGTATTTGTAAATGAAAAAGTGTCCGAAATCTCAGGGTTTATATGGTATAGAAAACAGAACTGCTTGCGTTGAAATGATAAAAAATAAAAACCTGCACTACACGTTGGCGTTACGTCATCATATTGGCCATCTGTACATGTTAGAGTTGTATTAATTCTGCCTGACGAATCCAATGAATAGCCACTTTCACAGTTTACATGAACTCCTGAACCACTATTCACAGTACCGGTTGGTTCCACGATTGCATTTTGTACACTGATTGCTTGACAATCTGAAAACAGATATATTGTGTTTGTAACACAATCATTGCTACTATTCTGAGCAACCAGCATTCAACATTCAAACAGACATTTGTAACAGTCTCTGCATTAATATATGTATAAAATGATCAAGGATATAATAAATGTCGATTGCTGAGATCAGAAATTGACATTTGATTATTTCAAGTCTTTAATAGGGCCAGATCCCGCAGTCGAGATTCTAGATATATTATTCTAATTGAAACAAAAAGAAAGACAAAACCGACCAAAAAACAAAACGAAAAAAAAAAACAACAAAAGGACACAACAGGGCCTGGATCGCTCTGTTGTTTTTTTTTTTTTTTTTATTGTTTATTTTTTTTTTATTTATTTATTTTTTATTTTGTTTAGTTTTCACCGCCATTACAATAACTTTTCTTGCAGGTAGAACACTGTTTCCACATGAAAAATGCTTAGAATATCCCCCATGCAACTCTCATAATTCCAACAAAAACGTGGAAACCATCAATAATAATGTGAATATCATTATAGGTCACACCATGCATAGAAAACAAATCTCACAAATTGGGAAAAAAATTTCCGGTATTTTTCGGTTTTATGTGGTATTTAATTATTTATAACTCGAGAAAAACTCGTGATACATTGGTGTCTTTTTTGTGTCAGGTTATAGATTATCTTGCTACGGAAGTTAACAGCCCAAATTTCTGAAAATGCACAGGTTTTAAACTTTGTTACCCTGCACTGGTCACGTTATTGCTAAACTTTGGAATTTGAGAATATGTAAGAAAGTAGAATTCAATTCATATAAAAAAATACAAAAGTAAATCAAAAGTGTATTTGATTTGCAATACAATTCGCAGAAGTATTTGTAAATGAAAAGGTGTCCGGAATCTGAGGGTTTTTACGGTATAGAAAACGTAACTGTTTGCGTTGAAATGATCAAACATAAGAACCTGCACTACACGTTGGCGTTACATTATTATATTGGCCATCTGAGCATGTTAAAGTTGTATTGTTTCTGCCTGACGAATCCAATGTATAGCCACTTTCACAGTTTACATGAACTGCTGAACCACTATTCACAGTGCCGGCTGGTTCCACGATTGCATTTTGTACACTGATTGCTTGACAATCTGAAAACAGATATATTGTACTTGTAACAAAGCATTGCTACTATTCATATCAACCATGCATTCAACATTTAAACAGACATTTGTAAAAGTCTCTGCATTAATATCTATCTATAATGATCAAAGATATAATAAATGTCGATTGCCTGAGATCAGGCATTGACATTAGATTATTTCAAGTCTTTAACAGGGCCAGAACCCGCAATCGAGGATGTCGATATACTATTCTAATTTAAATCAAATTAAAAAAATATCAAGAGGCCCATCAGGACCTGGATCGCTCTACTTGCAATTACAGTATCTGTCTATCTTCATTATTATTTATTTATTTATTATTTTTTTTTTTCTTTCTTTTTTTTCTTTTTCTTTTTTTTTTTTTTTTATGTTTTTGTTTTGTTTTCACCGCCATTACAATAACTTTTCTTAAAGGTAAATGACTGTTTCCACATGAAAAATGCTTAGAATATCCCCCCATGCAACTCTCATGATTCCAACTAAAATTTGGTAACCATCTATAATAATGTGAATATCATTATAGGTCACACCATCACACCATGCATAGAAAACAAATCTCACAAATTGGAAAACAGAAAAGAAAAAAAAAAAAAAAAAAAAAAAAAAAAAAAACGAAAACGATTTTTGGGTATTTTCCGGTTTTATATGGTATTCAATTATTTCGCTTTAAACTCATGATACATTAATGTTTGTTTTCTTTGTGTGTGTTTTTCTTTTTCCTTTTCTTTTTGTGTGTGTGTGTCCGGTTGTAGATTTTCTTGCAACGGCTACGGAAGTTAACAGCCCAATTCCTGAAAATGCACAGGTTTTAAACTGTGTTACCCTGCACTGGCCACGCTATTGCTAAAACCTGGAATGTAAGAATATGTAAGGAAGTAGAATTCGATTCATATAAAACATACAAAAGTAAATGAAAAGCATATTTGTTTTGCTAAACAGTTCGCAGAAGTATTTGTAAATGAAAAGTTGTCCGAAACCTTAGGGTTTATACGGTATAGAAAACAAAACTGCTTGCGTTGAAATGATAAAAAAAATAAGGACCTGCACTACATGTTGGCGTTACGTCATCATATTGGCCATCTGTGCATGTTAGAGTTGTATTATTTCTGCCTGACGAATCCAATGTATAGCCACTTCCACAGTTTACATGAACTGCTGAACCACTATTCACAGTGCCGGCTGGTTCCACGATTGCATTTTGTACACTGATTGCTTGACAATCTGAAAACAGATATATTATACTTGTAACACAAGCATTGCTACTATTCATATCAACCATGCATTCAACATTTAAACATACATTTGAAAAAGTCTCTGCATTAATATGTGTATAATGATCAAAGATATGATAAATGTCGATTGCCTGAGATCAGAAATTGACATTTGATTATTTCAAGTCTTTAACAGGGCCAGACCCCGCAATCGAATTGTCGCAATCGCTGGTTCCACGATTGCATTTTGTACACTGACTGCTTGACAATCTGAAAACAGAGAAATTGTATTTGTAACACAAGCATTGCTATTATTCAGTTCAAACAGACATTTGTAAAAGTCTCTGCATTAATATACGTATAATGATCAAGGATGTAATAAATATCCATTGCCTGAGATCAAAAATTGACATTTGATTATTTCAAGTTCAACAGACCCCGCAATCGAGATTGTCGATATATTCTTATTTTTTTTTTGTTTTCACAGCCATTACAATAATTTTTCTTGCAGATAAAAGACTGTTTCCACATGAAAAATGCTTAGAATATCCTCCCATGCAACTCTCATTATTCCAACCAAAATTTGCAAACCATCGATAATAATGTGAATGTCATTATAGGTCACACCATCATAGAAAACAAATCTCACAAATTGGAACAAAAAAAAAAAAAACGATTTTCCGGCGTCCTTTGGTTGTATGTGGTGTTCATTTATTTATAACTAGCTTAAAACTCGTGATACATTAATGTTTTTTTTTCTGTTTTTTTTTTTTTTTTTTGTGTGTCCGGCTGTAGATTATCTTGCTACGGAAGTTAAGAGCCCAAATTCCTGAAAATGCACAGGTCTTAGACTTTGCTACCCTGCACTGGTCACGTTATTGCTTAAACCTGGAATTTGAGAATACGTAAGAAAGTAGAATTCGATTCATGTAAGATGTACAAAAGTAAATAAAAAATACAATATGAAAACAGATATATTGTATTTGTAACACAAGCATTGCTACTATTCAGATCAACCATGCATTCAACATTCAAACAGACATTTGTAAAAGTCTCCGCATTAATATACGTATAATGATCAAGAATATAATAAATATCGATAGCCTGAGATTAGATATTGACACTTGATTATATCAAATCTTTAAGAGGGCCAGACCCCGCATTCGAGATTGTCGATGTATTATTCTAATTTAAACAAATTCAAAAAAAAAAAAAAAAAGGAGAGGCCCATCAGGACGTGGATCGCTCAACTTGCAATTAAAGTATCTGTATATATATATATATTTTTTTTTTTTTTTTTTTTTTTTTTTTTTTTTTAGCTCACCTGAGCACGAAGTGCTCATTGTGAGCTATTGCGGTCAGTCAATCTCCGTCGTCCGTCGTCCGTCGTCCGTCATGCGTCGTGCGTCGTCCGTCGTCCGTCGTGCGTCGTGCGGCGTCAACAATTACTTTAAAAGCCTATTCCTCCTACACTCCTGGGCCAATTGACTTGATACTTAGTAGTAAGCATTGGGGTGACTTGTAGATTAAATATCGCTAAAATCGTGCCTATCGGAAATCCGAGATGGCCGCCATGGCCGCCATCTTGAAAATATATTTTTCGCTTCTTCCTCTGAACCGAAAGGCCAATTGACTCCAAACTTGCTAGGAACTATCAGGGTGACTTGTAGATCAAAAATAGCTAAAATCGTGCCGATCGGAAATCCAAGATGGCCGCCATGGCCGCCGTCTTGAAAATCTATTTTTCGCTTCTTCTCCTGAACCCAAAGGCCAGTTGACTCCAAACTTGCTAGGAAGCATCATGGTGACTTGTAGATCAAAAATAGCTAAAATCGTGCCGATCGGAAATCCAAGATGGCCGCCATGGCCGCCATCTTGAAAATCTATTTGTCGCTTCTTCTCCCGAACCGAAAGGCCAGCTGACTCCAAACTTGGTAGGAAGCATCGGGGTGACTTGTAGATCAAAAATAGTTAAAATCATGCCGATCGTAAAACCATGATGGGCGCCATGGCAGCCATCTTGAAAATCCATTTTCTGCTTCTTCTCCTGAACCGAAAGGCCAGTTGACTCGAAACTTGGTAGGAAACATTTGGGTGACTTGTAGATCAAAAATAGTTAAAATCATGCCGATCATATATCCAAGATAGCCGCCATGGCGGCTATCTTGAAAATCTATTTTTCGCGTCTTCTCCTAAACCCAAAAGTCACTTGACTCGAAACTTAGTAGGAAGCATCAGGGTGACTTGTAGATCAAATATAGCTAAAATCGTTCTGATCAGAAATCCCAGATGGCCACCGTGGCCGCCGTCTTGAAAATCTATTTTTCGCTTCTTCTCCTGAACCCAAAGGCCAGTTGACTCCAAACTTGCTAGGAAGCATCATGGTGACTTGTAGATCAAAAATAGCTAAAATCGTGCAGTTGGATATCCAAGATGGCCACCATGGCAGCCATCTTGAAAATCTATTTTTCGCCTCTTCTCCTGAGCTGAAAGGCCAGTTGACTCGAAACTTGGTAGGAAGCATTGGGGTGTAGATCAAAAATAGCTAAAATCGTGCCGATCGTAAGTCCAAATGGCTTGCATTTAGAGTCTGTTCAAATGATCACGCTCAATTGACTGGCATGCTATATATCTTCTTCTTCAAAATAAAGAACAGCTTAAAATGATGATCTTTTCATTAGTTGCGATGATAGGATTGGAAAAATGTTGCATAACATCTGCATATCTGCAGTGGCTATGTCAATCAGGTGAGCGACCCGTAGCCCGTGGGCCTCTTGTTTTTTTGTTGTTTTTTTGTTTTTTGTTTGTTTGTTTTTTTTGTTTTGTTTTTTTGTTTTGTTTTTTTTACTTTTTTACTTTTTTTTCACTGCCATTACAATAATATTAATGATTTATTTTGTGTGTGTGTCCAGCTGTAGATTATCTTGCTACGGAAGTTAACCACCCCAATTCCTGAAAATGCACATGTTTTAAACTTTGTTACCCTGCACTGGTCACGTTATTGCTAAAACCTGAAATTTGAAAATACGTAAGAAAGTAGAGTTCGATTCATATAAGATATACAAAAGTAAATAAAAAGTATATTTGATTTGCTAAACAGTTCGCAGAGGTATTTGTAAATGAAAAGATGTCCGAAATCTTAGGGCTTATACGGTATAGAAAACAGAACTGCTTGCGTTGAAATGATAAAAAATAAAGACCTCCACTACATGTTGGCGTTACATCATCATATTGGCCATCTGTGCATTTCAGAGTTGTATTGTATCCAATGTATAGCCACGTTCACAGTTTACATGAACTGCTAAACCACTATTCACAGTGCCGGCTGGTACCACGATTGCATTTTGTACACTGATTGCTTGACAATCCGAAAACAGATATATTGTATTTGTACCACAAGCATTGCTACTATTCAGATCACCCATGCATTCAACATTTAAACAGACATTTGTAAAAGTCTCTGCATTAATATATGTATACTGATCAAGGATATAATAAAAGTCGATTGCTGAGATCAGAAATTGTCATTTGATTATTTCAAGTCTTTAATAGGGCCAGACCCCGCAATCAAGATTGTAGATATATTATTCTAATTGAAACAAAAAGAAAGAAAATACAAGAACAAAAAAAAAAAAAAAAAAAAAAGGACACATCAAGGCCTGGATCGCTGTATTGGCAATTTCATTTTTTTTTTTTTTTTTTTTTTTTTTTTGTATTGTTTTGTTCTCACCGCTATTACAATAACCTATTTTGCAGGTAAAATACTGTTTCCACATATAAAAGTGCTAATAAAATCCTCGCATGCAGCTCTCATAATTCCAACAAAAACGTGGAAACAATCGATAATAATGTGAATATCATTAGAGGTCACACCATGCATAGAAAACAAATCTCACAAATTGGAAAAAAAAAAGTTTTCAGTATTTTCCGGTTTTATGTGATATTTAATTATTTATAACTCGCTTAAAACTCGTGATACATTACTGTGTTTCTGTGTCCAGTTATAGATTATCTTACCACGGAAGTTAACAGCCCATATTCCTGAAAATGCACAGGTTTTAAACTTTTTTACCCTGCACTGGTCACGTTATTACTAAACCCTGGAATTTGTGAATATGAAAGAAAGTAGAATTCGATTCATATAAGATATACAAAAGTAAATCCAAAGTATATTTGATTTGCTAAACAGTTCGCAAAAGTATTTGTATCATGAAAAGGTGTCCGAAATCTTAGGGTTTATACGATATAGAAAACAGAACTGCTAGCGTTGAAATGATTAAAAATAAGAACCTGCACTACATGTTGGCGTTACATCATCATATTGGCCATCTGTGCATGTTAGAGTTGTATTATTTCTGCCTGACGAATCCAATGTATAGCCACTTTCACAGTTTACATGAACTCCTGAACCACTATTCACAGTGCCAGCTGGTTCCACGATTGCATTTTGTACACTGACTGCTTGACAATCTGAAAACAGAGAAATTGTATTTGTAACACAAGCATTGCTATTATTCAGTTCAAACAGACATTTGTATAAGTCTCTGCGTTAATATACGTATAATGATCAAGGATATAATACATATCCATTGCCTGAGATCAAAAATTGACATTTGACTATTTCAAGTCTTTAACAGAGCGAGACTCCGCAATCGAGATTGTCGATATATTATTCTAATTTAAACAAAAAAAAAAAAAAAAAAAAAAAAAAAAGAAAAAAAGAAAACAGAAAAAAGAAAGAAAAAACAAGAGGCCCATCAGGATCTGGATCGCTCTACTGGCAATTACAGTATCTGTATTTTTTTTTTCTTTCTTTTCTTTTCTTTTATTATTTTATTTTTTTTTTTTATTTATTTATTTTTTTTTTTTTTATTTTTTTTATTTTATTTTTTTTTGTTTTGTTTTTACCGCCAATACAATATTTTTTCTTGCAGATACAAGACTGTTTCCACATGAAAAATGTGTAGAATATCGTCCCATGCAACTCTTAAACAGACATTTGTAAAAGTCTCTGCATTAATATATGTATAATGATCAAAGATATAATAAATATCGATTGCCTGAGACAGGCATTTACATTTGATTATTTCAAGTCTTTAAGAGGGCCAGACCGCGCAATCGAGATGTCGATATACTTCTCTAATATAAACAAAAAAAAAATATATATCAAGAGGCCCATCAGGACCTGGATCGCTTCACTTGCAATTACAGTATCTGTATTTCTTCTTTATTATTTATTTATTTATTTTTTTTTTTTTTTTTTTGGCTTGGTTTGTTTTCACCGCCATTACAATAACTTTTCTTGCAGGTAAATGACTGTTTCCACATGAAGAATGCTTAGAATATCCCCCATGCAACTCTCATGATTCCAACTAAACCGTGGAAACAGTAATAATAATCGATAATAATGTGAATATCAATATAGGTCACACCATGCATAGAAAACAAATCTCACAAATTGGAAAAAAAAAGAATTTCCGGTATTTTCCGGTTTTATATGGTATTTAATTATTTATAAGTCGCTTGAAACTCGTGACATTAATGTGTTTTTTGTGTCCGGTTGTAGATATTTATATATGCTAAAGTGCTGTATCAATGAATATAAGTATTGTACTGCGGAAATAGAACCCCGCAACGCCTGACAAGTTTAACCCCATGTTTTGGCATTTTTTTTTCTTTCATTTTAGATCCAATATCGTTCACTTGTTGCTTTATTACTGGCTTAATTTTTATGATTCTTGCATGTTTTGTTGTGCTTTTCTTTACATCAGAGTGTAGGTATATATGCATCTATAGGAATATGTCGGTAAATTATAACAACATACCGCACAAGTCGAGACGGACAAAAAGGCGACAAAAGGATTTTTATCCATTATTTTTAGAACAGTCGCGAATATAATTGCTTAGAACTCGCTATATATTGATTCTTTTATTAAAGTCTTTTATGTCACCTTACAGAAAATTATACCTAGTTTAGAAATTAGGCAAAAAATGAAAAATAAGGCTTACATTTGTAGCGTCTAACCCTTAATGCAATATAGGTACAAGCAAACTACCTAATAGTTGCGGCTGTATATCTGTTGACAACTGCAATTTACGGGATTTCCTCCAGACAGAAACGCAGTTTTTTTAGCATGTTTCATAAGTCTTAGATTATTCCTTGTAAGTCAGCCTTATATAAAAAAGAAGAGTACTAAAAAAACAAAACTATCATAAATGTCTAAGGTCTGACCATTATAAATGGATATAAAATCAGGTTCATGTTTTCTATTACTAACAAGTTTGATTTATTTTTGGCTGGATTAACTTCTAAATGTCATGATTTACAGAACAGAAACATAGCATTCAATGCTGAATGCAATTTGTTTTTCTTAGGATTCAGCGAAAATAACAGTGTTATCGGCATTGACTCGAATACATAACTTAAAAAAAACTTCAAGTTTATCGTTACCTAGCACAGCTGTAGACATTTCAGAAATTTCAAACCATTGTAATCATGTGATATAAATTCAGACAAAACTTTGAGAAACAGAGAAAACATTAGTTGAGAAAAGTTGTCACACTGACGCACTCTGACATTACTTACAAATGATTCTGATTTCATGTGCCCCACTCTGACGCAAGATTTTATATTAGCATACGGACTAGAAATAATTTTGAAAATTGTGCCATCTATTTGATGATTTAACAACTGCCATTAATAACTCCTATTTGCTAAATTAAAGGCTTTTTGATGGTCAGTAAAAGCACTAAAGAGATTTTCCCACTAAACAAATATAGATCTGTTAAGCATTTTCAATAAAAAGTATGGTCTATTGAACCGTAAATTTCACGGAAACCAGCCCGTTCTTCACAGAGCAAATTCATAGTTTCCAAATAAATGTTTCATCTACTACTCAACACAGCTGCAAATAGCTTTCCGTAATAGCTGCAAACGTTGTCTCCTGTCTGATAATTAGGGTTAGAATATTAATTAGGATTAGAATATTACATCACCAACAATCTGGCTGGAATGAAGAAGTAGAGCCACGGACATGTAATCACACAAAATGTGAGTTAAGGATAAATGGCCAGTCATATTGTTAATGATTAACATAATTTTCATAAAATTATAAATTACTGGTTTTCCATACGAGGTGAAGCAGATGCCTGTAATTTTGACTGTATAAGGAAATGTAGAGGAGTGAAGCTGTTCTATAAACGGGACGTAAATGAACCTTTTTTTTTATTTTAATTTTTTTTTTTTTTTTTTTTTTTTTTTGTTTGTTTTTTGCCGTTTTTATTTTTCAAATTCCGTTTCAAGAACGTTTAGACAAAACAAAAACAGTTTTCTTACTATATACAATAAATGTCAGGGAAAAGGTAGGTTAGTTTGTAAAAGAAAACATATTGCTAATAATGAAAAAAAATCTTTTTGTTCACGTGGTATGTTGGAAGAGAGCAGTCTAAACCTCAATGGCGACTTTGGTAAAGTGATACTTTACACAAATTTAAGATGAACGTATCTCCATTATGAGCTGAATGATCGGCGAGATGTTACATGTATACATGTTCTATGACACTACATCTGATAAAATAATATATTTGATTAGTTTGAAAATACTCATCAAATGTTTTATTCTCACATTTTTGTGCATCTTTATAATTGTTTACAAATCATCGTTCTCAAACCTTGTAACCGCCGTTCAAAAAAACGTGACAATTTGCACTGTCATTACTACTCACGATGCCAAAACCTGTTGTTTTGATAACAAATTTTCAAGTAACTAATGAAGATATTAGTATGCAAAGTGTTGTGGGTTTATTCTTTGTTCATTTCGAAACAGTATATTAAAAAACCTGGGGACAGAACGAAAATCATAGTCCACACCCGTCCGACCGGCTTGCAACAAAACTCGGTAAGCAAAGATATGACCGCGATTGAATTAACCGCTAGCAAGCAGACTGTTTTATGACACCAATGTTATACCACTTTCGTTTATAGCAAAACCCGTCTGAAAACGGGTATACCCAAACACTAGACAGCTTTTTAGAGGAAGATAAAACAATTCTGACATTCCCTGTTGAAAGTGTATCAATATTCTTAAAAGTACAAAGTTTATTGGTCTGGAAGTATTTACTTGACAATGCCTAGAAATATAAACATCTGACGTAGCTCCAGATAAAAGATGCTATCCACATAATATTTTCTTATTTCTCCACGAAAACATACATTAGTGGTACTCATCACAAGCGCCGCCATGAGGTGCTTCTTATGTGTATCCAATAGTATATTTTTGTTTGAAGAAATCAATTTAAAATGCGTCTTATCTGATGCTACGAAGTTTAGTCTTACTATTTGCGGCACAATTCCCAGCGTCCTCTTTGTATCCATTTAGTCATTTGCATGTTGCGGCATTGTCTTCAGCTTTGCATTCCGAATGCTATTGTTTTCATTTTCATATTTATATGCAGAGAAAACTTCATGCTCAGCTGAGTTGAGCATAAGACAAATTTTATAAAAACCTTGGGAACAGGAAATATGCTTCTTTCTTTTTTCTTTTTCTTTCTTTCTTTGTTTTGTTTTCACCGCCATTACAATAACTTTTCTTCCAGGTAAATGACTGTTTCCACATGAAAAATGCTTAGAATATCCCCCCATGCAACTCTCATGATTCCAACTAAAATTTGGAAACCATCTATAATAATGTGAATATCATTATAGGTCACACCATGCAAAGAAAACAAATCGCACAAATTGGAAAACAGAAAAGTAAAAAAAAAAAAAAAAAAAAAAAAAAACGAAAACGATTTTTGGGTATTTTCCGGTTTTATATGGTATTCAATTATTTATAAGTCGCTTTAAACTCATGATATATTAATGTTTGCTTTCTTTGTGTGTGTTTTTCTTTTTCCTTTTTTTTGTGTGTGTGTGTGTGTGTGTCCGGTTGTAGATTTTCTTGCTACGGCTACGGAAGTTAGCAGCCCCAATTCCTGAAAATGCGCAGGTTTTAAACTGTGTTACTCTGCACTGGCCACGCTGTTGCTAAAACCTGGAATTTAAGAATATGAAAGAAAGTAGAATTCGATTCATATAAAACATACAAAAGTAAATGAAAAGCATATTTGATTTGCTAAACAGTTCGCAGAAGTATTTGTAAATGAAAAGTTGTCCGAAACCTTAGGGTTTATACGGTATAGAAAACAAAACTGCTTGCGTTGAAATGATAAAAAAAAATAAGGACCTGCACTACATGTTGGCGTTACATCATCATATTGGCCATCTGTGCATGTTAGAGTTGTATTATTTCTGCCTGACGAATCCAATGTATAGCCATTTCCACAGTTTACATGAACTGCTGAACCACTATTCACAGTGCCGGCTGGTTCCACGATTGCATTTTGTACACTGATTGCTTGACAATCTGAAAACAGATATATTATACTTGTAACATAAGCATTGCTACTATTCATATCAACCATGCATTCAGCATTTAAACATACATTTGTAAAAGTCTCTGCATTAATATATGTATAATGATCAAAGGTAGTTGCGGTCATGGTACCAAAGCCGTAATCCAAAATCATAAATCCATAAACGAATGACGAATCAGAATGTTCAGACCAACAGACATGGACCCCAGAACAAAGGGTGTAATCAGGCGTCCGCGGATAGTAAGCATTACTTGGTAAGCAAGCTTCGCCCACCATGCCCATGGGCCTGAACGAAGGAAATATCGGTAGAAGCGTATGTCCGGGATTTTGGAAGTCTACTTATGGCGCGTCACTGGCAAAAACATCAGAAACAATTCTGGAAACTGCCACATTGTAGGGATTGACTAGATCATGATGTCTCCCATAGCTCTTCTTAAGTGTTGCTACCAGTTTGGTTTTTTGATACCCCTATAAGAAATGTCGATTGCCTGAGATCAGACATTGACATTTGATTATTTCAAGTCTTTAACAGGGCCAGACCCCGCAATCGAGATTGTCGATATACTATTCTCATTTAAACAAAATAAAAAATAAATATCAAGAGGCCCATCAGGAAATGGATCGTTCTACTTGCAATTACAGTATCTATATTTCTTAATTATTTTTTTTCACCGCCATTACAATAACTTTTCTTACAGGTAAATGACAGTTTCCGCATGAAAAATGCTTAGAATATCCTCCCATGCAACTCTCATGATTCCAACTAAAATTTGGAAACCATCGATAATAATGTGAATATCATTATAGGTCACACCCATCCTCGGTAACCCAGGTGTGATCCATTACGTTACACTTCATTCATCACCCCTGGGACAACTGACTGACGAAACGTCGTTTTCTATGAATATTCATAACATCGGGGAATACCTCAATAGCTAATCAAAATCTCGCTAAAATAGCGCTACTCTCTTCTGCGGCAGATTCATTTGTTCTTCTTCCGTTACTAAAAATAACTCAGGAAAACCCGATAAACGTTTTCGCCAGCAATTAATACCATGCCTGGATTGCAACGAACGATATGATTGGATATTCGCAAAACAAACATAGAACGATGACGTTATTTGCGGAGTACGCCAAATAAAAATAGATTAAAATTTCTCATGGAAATACTGAGATCACCAATCAGATGCCCTCATTAATAACTCATGAGGACGAAGAAACGTAAACGAGTTGTCCCAGGGGTGATGAATGAAGTGTAACGTAATGGGTCACACCTGGGTAACCGAGGATGAGGTCACCCCATGCATAAGAAACAATCTCACAAATTGGAAAAAAGAAAAGAAAAAAAAAATCTTCGGGTATTTTCCGGTTTTATATGGTATTCAATTATTTATAACTCACTTAAAACTCACGATACATTATTTTTGTTTTGTGTGTGTGTTTTTTGTTTTTGTGTGTGTGTGTGTGTGTGTGTGTGTGTGTGTGTGTCCGGTTGTAGATTTTCTTGCTACGGCTATGGAAGTTAACAGCCTCGATTCCTGAAAAATGCACAGGTTTTAAACTGTGTTACCCTGCACTGGTCACGCTATTGCTAAAACCTGGAATTTAAGAATATGAAAGAAAGTAGAATTCGATTCATATAAAACATACAAAAGTAAATGAAAAGCATATTTGATTTGCTAAACAGTTCGCAGAAGTATTTGTAAATGAAAAGTTGCCCGAAACCTTAGGGTTTATACGGTATAGAAAACAAAACTGCTTGCGTTGTAATGATAAAAAAAATAAGGACCTGCATTACACGTTGGCGTTACATCATCATATTGGCCATCTGTGCATGTTAGAGTTGTATTATTTCTGCCTGACGAATCCAATGTATAGCCACTTTCACAGTTTAAATTAACTGCTGAACCACTATTCACAGTGCCGGCTGGTTCCACGATTGCATTTTGTACACTGACTGCTTGACAATCTGAAAACAGAGAAATTGTATTTGTAACACAAGCATTGCTATTATTCAGTTCAAACAGACATTTGTATAGTCTCTGCATTAATATACGTATAATGATCAAGGATGTAATAAATATCCATTGCCTGAGATCAAAAATTGACATTTGATTATTTCAAGTCTTTAACAGAGCCAGACCCCGCAATCGAGATTGTCGATATATTCTTTTTTTTTTTTTTTTTTTTTTTTTGTTTTTGTTTTCACAGCCATTACAAGAATTTTTCTTGCAGAAAAAAGACTGTTTCCACATGAAAAATGCTTAGAATATCCTCCCATGCAACTCTCATTATTCCAACCAAAATTTGCAAACCATCGATAATAATGTGAATATCATTATAGGTCACACCATCATAGAAAACAAATTTCACAAATTGGAACAAAAAAAAAAAAAAAAAAAAAAAAAAAAAAAAAGAAAAAACGATTTTCCGGTATGTGGTGTTCATTTATTTATAACTAGCTCAAAACTCGTGATACATTAATGTTTTTTTTTTTTTTTTTTTTTTTTTTTTTTGTGTCCGGCTGTAGATTATCTTGCTACGGAAGTTAAGAGCCCAAATTCCTGAAAATGCACAGGTCTTAGCCTTTGCTACCCTGCACTGGTCACGTTATTGCTTAAACCTGGAATTTGAGAATACGTAAGAAAGTAGAATTCGATTCATGTAAGATGTACAAAAGTAAATAAAAAATACAATATGAAAACAGATATATTGTATTTGTAACACAAGCATTGCTACTATTCAGATCAACCATGCATTCAACATTCAAACAGACATTTGTAAAAGTCTCTGCATCAATATACGTATAATGATCAAGGATATAATAAATATCGATAGCCTGAGATTAGATATTGACATTTGATCATTTCAAATTTTTAAGAGGGCCAGACCCCGCAATCGAGATATATTATTCTAATTTAAACATATTAAAAAAAAAAAAAAAAAAAAAAAAAACATAAAAAAAAAAAGAGAGGCCCATCAGGACGTGGATCACTTAACTTGCAATTACAGTATCTGTATATTTTCTTTTTCTTTTTCTTTTTTTTTTCTTTTTTTTTCTTTCTTTGTATTTTTTTTTTTTTTTTTAGCTCACCTGAGCACGAAGTGCTCATGGTGAGCTATTGTGGTCAGTCAATGTCCGTCGTCCGTCGTCCGTCGTGCGTCGTGCGTCGTCCGTCGTGCGTCGTGCGGCGTCAACAATTGCTTTAAAAGCCTACTCCTCCTACGTCCTGGGTCAATTGATTTGATACTTGGTAGGAAGCATCGGGGGTGACTTGTAGATCAAAAATAGCTAAAATCGTGCCGATCGGAAATCAAAGATGGCCGCCATGGCCGCCATCTTGAAAATCTATTTTTCGCTTCTTCTCCTGAACCCAAAGGCCAGTTGACTCCAAACTTGCTAGGAAGCATCAGGGTGACTTGTAGATCAAAAATAGCTACCCTGCACTGGTCACGTTATTGCTTTAACCTGGAATTTGAGAATACGTAAGAAAGTAGAATTCGATTCATACATGATGGACAAAAGTAAATAAAAAGTATAATCTGAAATTAGAGATATTGTATTTGTAACACAAGCACTGCTACTATTCAGATCAACCATGCATTCAACATTCAAACAGACATTTGTAAACGTCTCTGCATTAATATACGTATAATGATCAAGGATATAATAAATATCGATGGCCTGAGATCAGAAATTGACATTTGATTATTTCAAGTCTTTAACAGGGCCAGATCCCGCAATCGAGATTGAATATCATTATAGGTCAAACCATCATAGAAAACAAATCTCACAAATTGGAACAAAAAAAAAAAAAAAAAAGATTTTCCGGTAAGTGGTGTTCATTTATTTATGACTAGCTTAAAACTCGTGATACATTAATGTTTTTTTTTTTTTTCTGTTTTTATTTTTTATTTTTTTTTTTTTTTTTTTTTTTTTTTGTGTGTGTCCGGCTGTAGATTATCTTGCTACGGAAGTTAAGAGCCCAAATTCCTGAAAATGCACAGGTCTTAGCCTTTGCTACCCTGCACTGGTCACGTTATTGCTTAAACCTGGAATTTGAGAATACGTAAGAAAGTAGAATTCGATTCATGTAAGATGTACAAAAGTAAATAAAAAATACAATATGAAAACAGATATATTGTATTTGTAACACAAGCATTGCTACTATTCAGATCAACCATGCATTCAACATTCAAACAGACATTTGTAAACGTCTCTGCATTAATATACGTATAATGATCAAGGATATAATAAATATCGATAGCCTGAGATTAGATATTGACATTTGATCATTTCAAATCTTTAAGAGGTCCAGACCCTGCAATCGAGATATATTATTCTAATTTAAACAAATTAAAACAAAAAAACAAAAAAAAAAACATAAAAATAAACAAAAAAAAAAAAAAAAAAAAAAAAAAAAAAAAAAAAAAAAGAGGCCCATCAGGACGTGGATCGCTCAACTTGCAATTACAGTATCTGTATATTTTTTTTTTTTTTTTTTTTTCTTTTTCTTTTTTTAGCTCACCTGAGCACGAAGTGCTCATGGTGAGCTATTGTGGTCAGTCAATGTCCGTCGTCCGTCGTCCCTCGTGCGTCGTGCGTCGTGCGGCGTCAACAATTGCTTTAAAAGCCTACTCCTCCTACATCCTGGGTCAATTGATTTGATCCTTGGTAGGAAGCATCGGGGTGACTTGTAGATCAAAAATTGCTAAAATCGTGCCTATCGGAATCCAAGATGGCCGCCATGGCCGCCACATTGAAAATCTATTTTTCGCTTCTTCTCCTGAACCCAAAGGCCAATAGACTCCAAACTTGCTAGAAACTATCAGGGTGACTTGTAGATCAAAAATAGCTAAAATCGTGCCGATCGGAAATCCAAGATGGCCGCCAAGGCCGCCATCTTGAAAATCTATTTTTCGCTTCTTCTCCTGAACCCAAAAGCCAGTTGACACCAAACTTACTAGGAAGCATCAGGGTGACTTGTAGATCAAAAATAGCTAAAATCGTGCCGATCGGAAATCCAAGATGGCCGCCATGGCCGCCATCTTGAAAATCTATTTTTCGCTTCTTTTCCTGAACCGAAAGGCCAATTGATTTCAAACTTGCTAGGAAGCATCGGGGTGACTTGTAGATCAAAAATAGCTAAAATCGTGCCGATCGGAAATCCATGATGGCCGCCATGGCTGCCATCTTGAAAATCTAGTTTTCGCTTCTTCTCCTGAACCGAAAGGCCAGTTGACTCCAAACTTGGTAGGAAGCATCGGGGTGACTTGCAGATCAAAAATAGCTAAAATCATGCCGATCGTAAAACCATGATGGGCGCCATGGCAGCCATCTTGAAAATCTATTTTTCGCTTCTTCTCCTGAACCGAAAGGCCAGTTGACTCGAAACTTGGTAGGAAGCATTTGGGTGACTTGTAGATCAAAAATAGTTAAAATCATGCCGATCATAAATCCAAGATAGCCGCCATGGCGGCTATCTTGAAAATCTATTTTTCGCTTCTTCTCCTAAACCCAAAAGTCACTTGACTCGAAACTTAGTAGGAAGCATCAGGGTGACTTGTAGATCAAATATAGCTAAAATCGTTCTGATCAGAAATCCCAGATGGCCACCATGGCCGCCATCTTGAAAATCTATTTAGCTATTTCTCCTGCACCGAAAGGCCAATTGACTCCAAACTTCGTAGGAGACATTAGGGTGACTTCTAGATCAAAAATAGCTAAAATCGTGCAGTTGGATATCCAAGATGGCCACCATGGCAGCCATCTTGAAAATCTTTATTTCGCCTCTTCTCCTGAACTGAAAGGCCAGTTGACTCGAAACTTAGTAGGAAGCATTGGGGTGACTTGTAGATCAAAAATAGCTAAAATCGTGCCGATCGTAAGTCCAAGTTGGCTGCCATTTAGATTTTGTTCAAATGATCACGCTCAATTGACTGGCATGCCATATATCTTCTTCTTCAAAATAAAGAACTGCTTAAAATGATGATCTTTTCATTAGTTGCGATGATAGGATTGGAAAAATGTTGCATAACATCTGCATATCTGCAGTGGCTATGTCAATCAGGTGAGCGACCCTCGCCCGTGGGCCTCTTGTTTTCTTTCTTTTTTTTTTTTTTTTTTTTTTTTTTTTTTGGACTTTTTTACTTTTTTTTTCACCGCCATTATTAATGATTTATTTTGTGTGTGTGTCCAGTTGTAGATTATCTTGCTACGGAAGTTAACCACCTCAATTCCTGAAAATGCACATGTTTTAAACTTTGTTACCCTGCATTGGTCACGTTATTGCTAAAACCTGAAATTTGAAAATACGTAAGAAAGTAGAATTCGATTCATAAAAGATATACAAAAGTAAATAAAAAGTATATTTGATTTCCTAAACAGTTCGCAGAGGTATTTGTAAATGAAAAGATGTCCGAAATCTTAGGGTTTATACGGTATAGAAAACAGAACTGCTTGCGTTGAAATGATAAAAAATAAAGACCTCAACTACATGTTGGCGTTACATCATCATATTGGCCATCTGTGCATTTTAGAGTTGTATTGTTTCTGCCTGACGAATCCAATGTATAGCCACGTTCACAGTTTACATGAACTGCTGAACCACTATTCACAGTGCCGGCTGGTACCACGATTGCATTTTGTACACTGATTGCTTGACAATCCGAAAACAGATATATTGTATTTGTACCATAAGCATTGCTACTATTCAGATCACCCATGCATTCAACATTCAAACAGACATTTGTAAAGGTCTCTGCATTAATATATGTATACTGATCAAAGATATAATAAAAGTCGATTGCTGAAATCAGAAATTGTCATTTGATTATTTCAAGTCTTTAACAGGGCCAGACCCCGCAATCAAGATTGTAGATATATTATTCTAATTGAAACAAAAAGAAAGAAAATACAAGAACAAAAAAAAAAAAAAAAAAAAAAAAAAAAAAAAAAAAAAAAGGACACAACAAAGCCTGGATCGCTCTTTTGGCAATTTCAGTATTTTTTTTTTTTTTTATTTTATTTTTTTTATTGTTTTGTTCTCACCGCTATTACAATAACCTATTTTGCAGGTAAAATACTGTTTCCACATATAAAGTGCTAAGAAAATCCTCGCATGCAGCTCTCATAATTCCAACAAAAACGTCGAAACAATCGATAATAATGTGAATATCATTAGAGGTCACACCATGCATAAAAAACAAATCTCACATATTGGAGAAAAAAGTTTTCTGTATTTTCGGGTTTTATGTGATATTTAATTATTTATAAGTCGCTTAAAACTCGTGATACATTACTGTGTTTCTGTGTCCAGTTATAGATTATCTTACCACGGAAGTTAACAGCCCATATTCCTGAAAATGCACAGGTTTTAAACTGTGTTACCCTGCACTGGCCACGCTATTGCTAAAACCTGGAATGTAAGAATATGTAAGGAAGTAGAATTCGATTCATATAAAACATACAAAAGTAAATGAAAAGCATATTTGTTTTGCTAAACAGTTCGCAGAAGTATTTGTAAATGAAAAGTTGTCCGAAACCTTAGGGTTTATACGGTATAGAAAACAAAACTGCTTGCGTTGAAATGATAAAAAAAATAAGGACCTGCACTACATGTTGGCGTTACGTCATCATATTGGCCATCTGTGCATGTTAGAGTTGTATTATTTCTGCCTGACGAATCCAATGTATAGCCACTTCCACAGTTTACATGAACTGCTGAACCACTATTCACAGTGCCGGCTGGTTCCACGATTGCATTTTGTACACTGATTGCTTGACAATCTGAAAACAGATATATTATACTTGTAACACAAGCATTGCTACTATTCATATCAACCATGCATTCAACATTTAAACATACATTTGAAAAAGTCTCTGCATTAATATGTGTATAATGATCAAAGATATGATAAATGTCGATTGCCTGAGATCAGAAATTGACATTTGATTATTTCAAGTCTTTAACAGGGCCAGACCCCGCAATCGAATTGTCGCAATCGCTGGTTCCACGATTGCATTTTGTACACTGACTGCTTGACAATCTGAAAACAGAGAAATTGTATTTGTAACACAAGCATTGCTATTATTCAGTTCAAACAGACATTTGTAAAAGTCTCTGCATTAATATACGTATAATGATCAAGGATGTAATAAATATCCATTGCCTGAGATCAAAAATTGACATTTGATTATTTCAAGTTCAACAGACCCCGCAATCGAGATTGTCGATATATTCTTATTTTTTTTTGTTTTCACAGCCATTACAATAATTTTTCTTGCAGATAAAAGACTGTTTCCACATGAAAAATGCTTAGAATATCCTCCCATGCAACTCTCATTATTCCAACCAAAATTTGCAAACCATCGATAATAATGTGAATGTCATTATAGGTCACACCGTCATAGAAAACAAATCTCACAAATTGGAACAAAAAAAAAAAAAAACGATTTTCCGGTGTGCTTTGGTTGTATGTGGTGTTCATTTATTTATAACTAGCTTAAAACTCGTGATACATTAATGTTTTTTTTTTTCTGTTTTTTTTTTTTTTTTTTTTTTGTTTTTTTTTTTTTTGTTTTTTTTTTTGTGTCCGGCTGTAGATTATCTTGCTACGGAAGTTAAGAGCCCAAATTCCTGAAAATGCACAGGTCTTAGACTTTGCTACCCTGCACTGGTCACGTTATTGCTTAAACCTGGAATTTGAGAATACGTAAGAAAGTAGAATTCGATTCATGTAAGATGTACAAAAGTAAATAAAAAATACAATATGAAAACAGATATATTGTATTTGTAACACAAGCATTGCTACTATTCAGATCAACCATGCATTCAACATTCAAACAGACATTTGTAAAAGTCTCTGCATTAATATACGTATAATGATCAAGGATATAATAAATATCGATAGCCTGAGATTAGATATTGACATATGATTATATCAAATCTTTAAGAGGGCCAGACCCCGAAATCGAGATTGTCGATATATTATTCTAATTTAAACAAATAAAAAAAAAATGAGAGTCCCATCACTCGACTTGCATCGCTCGACTTGCAATTACAGTATCTGTATATTTTCTGTTTTTTTTTTTTTTGTTGTTTTTTTTTTTTTTTTTTTTTTTTTACTTTTTTTTCACAGCCTTTACAATAACATTAGTGATTTCTTTTTTGTGTGTGTCCGGTTGTAGATTATCTTGCTAACAGTTCGCAGAGTTATTTGTAAATGAAAAAAGTGTCCGAAATCTTAGGGTTTATACGGTATAGAAAACAGAACTGCTTGCGTTGAAATGATAAGAAATAAAGACCTGCACTACACGTTGGCGTTACATCATCATATTGGCCATCTGTGCATGTTAGAGTTGTATTAATTCTGCCTGACGAATCCAATGTGTAGCCACTTTCACAGTTTACATGAACTGCTGAACCACTATTCACAGTGCCGTCTGGTTCCACGATTGCATTTTGTACACTGATTGCTTGACAATCTGAAAACAGATATACTGTATTTGTAACACAATCATTGCTTCTATTCAGATCAACCATGCATTCAACTTTTAAACAGGCATTTGTAAATGTCTCTACGTTAATATATGTATAATGATCAAGGATATAATAAATGTCGATTGCTGAGATCAGAAATTGACATTTGATTATTTCAAGTCTTTAATAGGGCCAGATTCCGCAATCGAGATTGTAAATATATTATTCTTATTGAAACAAAAAGAAAGAAAAAAACCAAGACCAAAAAACAAAAAGAAAAAAAAAATGACACATCAGGGCCTGGATCGCTCTGTCTTTTTTTTTTTTTTTTTTTTTTTTTTTATATTTGTTTTTTATTTTCGTTTTGTTTAGTTTTCACCCCCATTACAATAACTTTTCTTGCAGGTAGAACACTGTTTCCACACGAAAAATGCTTAGAATGTCCCCCCCCCCCCCCCCATGCAACTCTCGTAATTCCAACAAAAACGTGGAACCCATCGATAATAATGTGAATATCATTATAGGTCACACTAGCATAGAAAACAAATCTCACAAATTTGGAAAGAATTTTCCTGTATTTTCCGGTTTCATGTGATATTTAATTATTTATAACTCGAGAAAAACTCGTGATACATTAGTGTCTTTTTTGTGTCCGGTTATAGATTATCTTGCTACGGAAGTTAACAGCCCCAATTTCTGAAAATGCACAGGTTTTAAACTTTGTTACCCTGCACTGGTCACGTTATTGATAAACTCTGGAATTTGAGAATATGTAAGAAAGTAGATTTCAATTCAATAAGACATACAAAAGTAAATCAAAATTGTATTTGATTTGCTAAACAATTCGCAGAAGTATTTGTTAATGAAAAGGTGTCCGGAATCTTAGGGTTTATACGGTATAGAAAATTTAACTGCTTGCGTTGAAATGATAAAAACTAAGAACCTGCACTACACGTTGGCGTTACATCATCATATTGGCCATCTGTGCATGTTAAAGTTGTATTGTTTCTGCCTGACGAATCCAATGTATAGCCACTTTCACAGTTTACATGAACTGCTGAACCACTATTCACAGAGTCGGCTGGTTCCACGATTGCATTTTGTACACTGATTGCTTGACAACCTGAAAACAGATATATTGTACTTGTAACACAAGCATTGCTACTATTCATATCAACCTTGCATTCAACATTTAAACAGACATTTGTAAAAGTCTCTGCATTAATATATGTATAATGATCAAAGATATAATAAATATCGATTGCCTGAGACAGGCATTTACATTTGATTATTTCAAGTCTTTAAGAGGGCCAGACCGCGCAATCGAGATTGTCGATATACTACTCTAATATAAACAAAACAAATATATCAAGAGGCCCATCAGGACCTGGATCGCTCTACTTGCAATTACAGTATCTGTATTTCTTCTTTATTATTTATTTATCTTTTTTGGTTTGGTTTGTTTTCACCGCCATTACAATAACTTTTCTTGCAGGTAAATGACTGTTTCCACATGAAGAATGCTTAGAATATCCCCCATGCAACTCTCATGATTCCAACTAAAAATTGGAAACCATCGATAATAATTTGAATATCATTATAGATCACACCATGCATAGAAAACAAATCTCACAAATTGGAAAAAAGAAAAGAAAAAAAAAAAGCCAAAAAAAAAGCCAAAAAAAAAGCCAAAAAAAAAAAAAAAAAAAAAAAAAAAGAACGATTTTCGGGTATTTTCCGGTTTTATATGGTATTCAATTATTTATAACTCACTGAAAACTCAAGATACATTAATGTTTTTTTGTTGTTTTTTTTTTTTTGTCTGTTTTTTTTTTTTTTTTTTTTTTTTTTTTTTGTTGTTGTTTTTTGGGGGGTTTTGTGTGTGTGTGTGTGTTTGTGTGTGTGTGTGTGTGTGTGTGTGTGTGTGTGTGTGTCCGGTTGTAGATTTTCTTGCTACGGCTACAGAAGTTAACAGCCCCAATTCCTGAAACTGCACAGGTTTTAAACTGTGTTACCCTGCACTGGTCACGCTATTTCTAAAACCTTGAATTTAAGAATATGAAAGAAAGTATAATTTGATTCATATAAAACATACAAAAGTAAATGAAAAGCATATTTGATTTGCTAAACAGTTCGCAGAAGTATTTGTAAATGAAAAATTGTCCGAAACCTTAGGGTTTATACGGTATAGAAAACAAAACTGCTTGCGTTGAAATGATAAAAAAATAAGGACCTGCACTGCACGTTGGTGTTACATCATCATATTGGCCATCTGTGCATGTTAGAGTTGTATTATTTCTGCCTAACGAATCCAATGTATAACCACTTTCACAGTTTACATGAACTGCTGAACCACTATTCACAGTGCCGGCTGGTTCCACGATTGCATTTTGTACATTGATTGCTTGACAATCTGAAAACAGATATATTGTATTTGTAACACAAGCATTTCTACTATTCAGATTAACCATGCATTCAAACAGACATTTGTAAAAGTCTCTGCATCAATATATGTATAATGATCAAGGCTATAATAATTTCGATTGCTGGGATCTGAAATTGACATTTGATTATTTCAAGTCTTTAATAGGACCAGACCCCGCAATCGAGAGTGTAGATATATTATTCTTATTTAACAAAAAAAAAGAAAGAAAAAGAAAAAAGAAATTCAAGAACAACACAAAAAGGCCCATCTGGGCCTGGATCCCCGCTCTATCGGCAATTACAGTATCTGTTGTTTTTGTTTTTGCTCTTTTTTTTTTTTTTTTTTTTTTTTTGTTTTGTTTTGTTTTGTTTTCACCTCCATTATAATAACGTTTCTAGCAGGTAAAATACTGATTCCACTTGAAAAAAATGCTTAGAATATCCTCCCATGCAACTCTCATGATTCCAACCAAACCGTGGAAACAGTAATAATAATCGATAATAATGTGAATATCAATATAGGTCACACCATGCATAGAAAACAAATCTCACAAATTGGAAAAAAAAAAGGAATTTCCGGTATTTTCCGGTTTTATATGATATTTAATTATTTATAAGTCGCTTGAAACTCGTGACATTAATGTGTTTTTTGTGTCCGGTTGTAGATAATTATATATGCTTAAGTGCTGTATCAATGAATATAAGTATTTTTCTGCGGAAATAGAACCGCGCAACGCCTCACAAGTTTAACCCCATGTTTTGGCAGTTTTTTTCCTTCCATTTTAGATCCAATATCGTTCACTTGTTGCTTTATTACTGGCTTAATTTTAATAATTCTTGCATGTTTTTTTTGTGCTTTTCTTTACATCAGAGTGTAGGTATATATGCATCTATAGGAATATGTCGGTAAATTATAACAACATACCGCACAAGTCGAGACGGACAAAAAGGCGACAAAAGGATTTTTATCCATTATTTTTAGAACAGTCGCGAATATAACTGCTTAGAACTCGCTATATATTGATGCTTTTATTCAAGTCTTTTATGTCACCTTACAGAAAATTATACCTAGTTTAGAAATTAGGCAAAAAATGAAAAATAAGGCTTATATTTGTAGCGTCTAACCCTTAATGCAATATAGGTACAAGCAAACTACCTAATAGTTGCGGCTGTATATCTGTTGACAACTGCAATTTACGGGATTTCCTCCAGACAGAAACGCAGTTTTTCTTAGATTATTCTTTGTAAGTCAGCCTTATATAAAAAAGAAGAGTACTAAAAAAACAAAACTATCATAAATGTCTAAGGTCTGACCATTATAAATGGATATAAAATCAGGTTCATGCTTTCTATTACTAACAAGTTTGATTTATTTTTGGCTGGATTAATATCTAAATGCCATGATTTACAGAACAGAAACATAGCATTCAATGCTGAATGCAGTTTGTTTTTCTTTGGATTCCGCGAAAATAACAGTGTTATCGGCATTGACTCGAATACATAATTTAAAAAAAAACCTTCAAGTTTATCGTTACCTAGCACAGCTTACGTTACCTAGCACAGCTGTAGACATTTCAGAAATTTCAAACCATTGTAATCATGTGATATAAATTCAGAAAAAACTTTGAGAAACAGAGAAAACATTAGTTGAGAAAAATTGTCACACTGACGCACTCTGACATTACTTACAAATGATTCTGATTTCATGTGCCCCACTCTGACACAAGATTTTATATTAGCATACAGACTAGAAATAATTTTGAAAATTGTGCCATCTATTTGATGATTTAACAACTGCCATAAATAACTCCTATTTGCTAAATTAAAGGCTTTTCTGATGGTCAGTAAAAGCACTTAAGAGATTTTCCCACTAAACAAATATAGATCTGTTAAGCATTTTAAATAAAAATTATGGTCTATTGAACCGTAAATTTCACGGAAACCAGCCCGTTCTTCACAGAGCAAATTCATAGTTTCCAAATAAATGTTTCATCTACTACTCAACACAGCTGCAAATAGCTTTCCGTAATAGCTGAAAACGTTGTCTCCTGTCTGATAATTAGGGTTAGAATATTAATTAGGATTAGAATATTACATCACCAACAATCTGGCTGGAATGAAGAAGTAGAGCCACGGACATGTAATCACACAAAATGTGAGTTAAGGATAAATGGCCAGTCATATTGTTAATGATTAACATAATTTTCATAAAATTATAAATTATTGGATTTCCATACGAGGTGAAGCAGATAAAAATATTTTGATACATATCTATATTTAAAAATTACATGCCTGTAATTTCGACTATATAAGGAAATGTAGAGGAGTGAAGCTGTTCTATAAACGGGACGTAAATGAACCTTTTTTTTTGTTTGTTTGTTTGTTTGTTTGTTTGTTTGCCGTTTTTATTTTTCAAATTCCGTTTCAAGAACGCAGTGTTTAGATAAAACAAAAACAGTTTCGTACTATATACAATAAATGTCAGGGAAAAGGTAGGTTAGTTTGTAAAAAAAAAAAAATATTGCTAATAATGAAAAAAATCTTTTTGTTCACGTGGTATGTTGGAAGAGAGCAGTCTAAACCTCAATGGCGACTTTGTTAAAGTGATACTTTACACAAATTTAAGATGAACGTATCTCCATTATAAGCTGAATGATCGGCGAGATGTTACATGTATACATGTTCTATGACACTACATCTGATAAAATAATATATTTGATTAGTTTGAAAATACTCATCAAATGTTTTATTCTCATATTTTTGTGCATCTTTATAATTGTTTACAAATCATCGTTCTCAAACCTTGTAACCGCCGTTCAAAAAAACGTGACAATTTGCACTGTCATTACTACTCACGATGCCAAAACCTGTTGTTTTGATAACAAATTTTCAAGTAACTAATGAAGATATTAGTATGCAAAGTGTTGTGGGTTTATTCTTTGTTCATTTCGAAACAGTATATTAAAAAACCTGGGGACAGAACGAAAATCATAGTCCAAACCCGTCCGACCGGCTTGCAACAAAACTCGGAAAGCAAAGATATGACCGCGAATGAATTAACTGCTAGCAAGCAGACTGTTTTATGACACCAATTTTATACCCCTTTCGTTTATAGCAAACCCGTCTGAAAACGGGTATACCCAAACACTAGACATCTTTTTAGAGGAAGATAAAACAATTCTGACATTCCCTGTTGAAAGTGTATCAATATTCTTAAAAGTACAAAGTTTATTGGTCTGGAAGTATTTACTTGACAATGCCTAGAAATATAAACATCTGACGTAGCTCCAGATAAAAGATGCTATCCACATAATATTTTCTTATTTCTCCACGAAAACATACATTTCTCCACGAAAACATACATTAGTGGTACTCATCACAAGCGCCGCCATGAGGTGCTTCTTATGTGTATCCAATAGTATATTTTTGTTTGAAGAAATCAATTTAAAATGCGTCTTATCTGATGCTACGAAGTTTAGTCTTACTATTTGCGACACAATTCCCAGCGTCCTCTTTGTATCCATTTAATCATTTGCATGTTGCGGCATTGTCTTCAGCTTTGCATTCCGAATGCTATTGTTGTCATTTTCATATTTATATGCAGAGAAAACTTCATGCTCAGCTGAGTTGAGCATGAAACAAATTTTATAAAAACCTGGGGAACAGGAAATATGCTTCATTTGTGGGACATAGCGGCGACAAACAGAATCGGAAAAAAAAAAAAAACAAAAAAAAAAAAAAAAAAAAAAAAAAACGGTAGAGCAAAGGAAACTATCGTTTGAGACTGACTAAGTATTGGACCTCAGCCATCTACAATGGCGCAAAAACGCTAACTCTTAACTGGTTATGATAATCATACCAGAATATTAAAAAAAATCCAAATTCCATAGCAACAAGTTGTCAATACCAACATTCATGCAAAATATTATAAGATTCCTAAACTTATTAAGCAAGATAGACAGGAAATGCAAAAGTGTTACGGACATTAAATAATTACAAAGGGAATAACTATATCAGTATTGATCCCTTGACCCTTCTTTTGCTGTAGCATTTACATCTCATAAATATCAACATTTAAGCAAACTATGTTAAAATTCCTAATAATATTAATCAATATATGCAGGAGAAAAGATGGAGTGCACACAAGGCTCCATTTTTGAGTATTTATAATGTAGTGACCTTGAAAATAAGGACAAGGTCACCAAAATCTAATCGCTTCTTTCCCCTTCCTCCATTCTGATAATGTATCTGTGCTAGTTTGGTCAAATAGAGTGAACACAAGGCACCCTTTTGAGTATTTATAATGCAGTGACATTGAAAATGAGTTCAAGGTCACAAACATCTAATCACTTCTTTTACATTTCCTTATGATGTATCTGTGCAAGTTTGTTAAAATTCCAGCCATTGGTTCAACATTTAGTGTGCACACAAGCTTTTTTTGTCTACAAAACTTTGAGTTTCAAAATGCCGGCGTTACCTTGAAAATGACATATAGGTCACCAAAATGTACTCATTTCCTGCCCCAATCCAAATGATGTATCTGTGCTAGTTCGGTCAAATTCCATCTATTGATTCATGGCACAGAGTGCACACAAAGCTCACTTTTTGAGTATTCATAATGTAGTGATTTTGAAAAAAGGTCAAGGACACCAAAATCTTATCACTTCTTTTGCCCATCCTGGTGATGTATCTGTGCTAGTTTGGTCAAATATATTCCAGCCACTGGTTGAAGAGATAGTGTGCACACAAACTTTTTACAAGGCTCATTTTTAGAGTCTTCATAATGCGGTGACCTTGAAAATGAGGTCAAGGTCACCAAAATCTAATCACTTCTTTTACATGTCCTTATGATGTATCTGTGCCAGTTTGTTAAAATTTCAGCCATTGGTTCAACATTTAGTGAGCACACAAGCTTTTTCTATATCAAACTTTGAGTTCCAAAGTGCTGTTGTGACTTTGAAAATGATACGATATAGGTCAGCAAAATCTAATCACTTCTTTTCCTAAACCCAATAAATGTATCTGTGCTAATTTGGTCAAATTCCACTTACAGATTTATGAGATTGAGTATATACAAGTCTCACTTTTTGAGAATTTTTAATGTAGTGGCCTTGAAAATAAGGTCAAGGTCACAAAAGCTAATCATTTCTTTCCCGCATCCTGATGATGTATCTGTACAAGTTTGGTCAAAGTTATAGCCATTGTTTAAAGACACAGTGTACACACAAATGTTTTGCTGCATTAAGAAATTTTACAAAGGACAATAACTCCTACAGAATTGGCCCCTAGCCCTTACTTTCTCTTTTGTAGGTACACCTTATCGATATCAATGTATCTGCAGAAATTGATAAATATCCATCGGTGCGTTTTCAAGATATTAGGAAAGAAAGCGTCGCGAATGGAGACAGGGACGCACGGACGGACGCATGAAATGAGGGTTATGTGATGGCTAGTTTAAGCGGCGTTTTTCCAAGTTTTTACGTGACTTTTCAAATGTTCCAACAAAATGGTAGTTATGTAACACTGTCCAAATTTAAAGTGACCCATTAATACTTTTATTGTAATTTCAGACATAACAAGTCAAGTTTATTGATATTATTATTTAAATCAATGGTCATTTAAATTATTGAATGGGTCACAGTCACATAAATGCATGGACAGGCGTCACATAAGAACCTTCAGTCACATATTGTTTAGACAAGCGTCACGTAAGTTATTGACGGCTGTCCATATGACTCTAAATAGGACTGTGATTGACTAATTGATTGGAAAAATCTGCTATTGAAAGGTCTTACCCTAAGATAGGTGGGGGTCAAATATCAAGTCATCTTGACTACTTCAGCAATTACGTACACTTTTCAAAACTTAAACGCAGGACTTAAACGTGGGTGTAAATGACAAAGTGTGAACTGACCTTGACCTATATAGAGGGTCTAACTTGTGGATGCGGGGTTTATGCTATTGAAACTAAGGTAAGTGTATGCTAAATATGAAAGCAGTAACTTAAATGATTAAAAAGCTACGCACATCTTTGAAAAGTTAAACATTGTGTTAACGCGGACGCGGACAGACGCAAACGCCGATAACTGGGTGACGACATGAGCTCTCCAGGGACATAGTCCAAGAGCTAATGCATATCCTCAAACCACAAATCAAACAGCTGACGATTTCAAAGGATTAGCTTAAAACAGTGGAAGGAGGCGCCCACAAGTTACTTTCTGCATACACACGTTCATAGTATTGAAGCATGAAAATAGTCTTAGTTTAAAATGTGCAGAAAAAAGTAAAAAAAAAAAAGAAATAATAATTCCAGAATTCTGTAAGAAGCACAAGCATATTCTTAGACCATGATTAAAACACCTGTAAAGTTTCATAAGAAACAGTATAAAACGGTAGGGGGAGCTGCGCTCACAAGGTGCCTACTACATATACACTTTCATAGAATTGAATCATGGAAAAAGTCTAAGTTAACACAAATCAAGATTCTGTTAAAAGCTCATGCATATCATCAGACTATGATTAAAACATCTGTAAAGTCAGTATTAATCATTAGGAGGAGTTTCGCTCACAAGGTACGTACTACGAACTCGGAATCAAACGAAAAGAAGTCTAAGTTAAGAATGTGAAAAAAGTAAAAAAAAAAAAAAAAAAAAAAAAAAAAAAAACAACATTAAATAATAAAGTATCACAATGAAACACATATAATCCCAATCTCTTTGATGAATCAAAACAAAAGATTCAAAAGCAACCTGAAGCCAGAACACAAGTGAACCACAAACAGTACCACTGTGGGCCCGACAATTTGTGTAACTGTACAACCCGTTCGATTTGACACGCCACACGACCAGATACTAGAAAGGTTGAAATATGATCCCGGCCTCTCCACTCGACTCAAGTGACTCAAGGGCAAAACGTTTAATGAAAACGTAGTCTGCTGTACAGGCCATTCAAGTTTGATATTCCATATGATCATGTTACGACGGACTGTTTGACCCGACAGCCCAATACTATCTGGCGCTTATGCGGAGATCGTATCTTAGTTCTAGATAAGGCGCCGTTCACAACCAAAAAGTATATGTTTTTTGTTGTTTGTTTTTTCCTCTAATTTCCGCATAAAACCATACTTTGTGGGTTCCCATTAGAAGCGCCTCGCATAGGACGTACTGGAATACAAGAGCCCATTTTGAAGTTTGCGTTTTTAGTTAAGCTTTAGTTTGACTGTGTACATAACTGCATTTGATAAACTTATTCAAGTATAACGTCCGAGGATAAACTGACACTGACGTCACGGAGTCTACCACTGCACTGAGGTTAAACAGGTTTTGAAAAAAGTATCACGAAAACATTGCAGATAAGTTTGTGTATTACACCTATAGTGCTCGGAGGATAATTGACAGTGACGTCGCGGTAGTGGGTAAAGCAGGTTCTACTATTTGTGTCATTGTATGTCTTTCCATGTATGTACCAGTGTTGTTTTTTTTTTTTTTTTTTTTTTTTTTTTTTTTGTTTTGTTTTTTTGGATAGCCGTTTGGACAATTAGGAGAAAGAAACTGTCCTTTAGGCTTTTTGTATATTTGATACATTCCCACAGTTTTTCATGGTTAAAGTTCTGCTTGTAGTGTTTTGATTGTGATATCCATCATTTAAGTGCCTCCTTCTTTCCCTTTGGCGTAATTGTATCGATTCCTGATCATTGCCTTCCTTTCTATTGACATGAATAATGCTGAAAACGTAACAAATAATTTTATGTAGTATACAATCAGATTGCTATGAATACAAGGTTGCAAAAGCGCAATTGGTTGAGCGGAGCGCTGTGGACGAACGGTTTGATGATTGTTTTTGTGTTGTTGTTTTTTTTGTGCACGAATCCTAGCAGTACTTCAGCTTTTTTCTGGCGAAAGAATGTGCACAATACTGGTTAACCACTTAGAGGACTAAGCCTGCCCAGTAAACGTGTGGTTAGGTAAGCTGACCGCGCTCGACATGACCCCATTGGGTTGACTGGGCCGTAAAACCTCAACACAAACAAACTTCAGCTTTTTTTTAATTACTGTTAATTTCGCTTATCGTCCTTAAAATTGTTATGTATACGAACCAAACATACATCATAACTTTGGTTGTAAACACTTACCCGTGCTCCTGGCAGGTACGACAAACATTGTGAATAGCAACATCTCTAGTAAAACCATTGTCGCTGAATACTGAAATTTAAATATACAAGTTCTTGCACAGATAAATAATGAACAATGTGCGTAAACTTTTTGTTTCTTTTTCTTTCTTTTTTTTTTTTTTTTTTTTTTTGTAAGACTAGCTCATAGACCTTGATGTCATGTTTTATCACTCCCTTGTTGATTCAAATTCATGCATGATATCTTGTATAGCCAGTCTCTAATAGTTGCTCTGATCTATGATGAGTTGCTGCTATCACTTTTATTTGTGTTGAGTTAAGCTAATGGGGTCATGTCGAGCGCGTTTACCTTACCACATTTTACTGGGCAGGCTTAGTCCTCTAAGCGGTTAACCAGTATTGTGCACATTTTTTGCCTTTGCCAGAAACGCTGCTATCAAAGAGATGAGGCAATCAGTAAGCAGTAGATGGCCCTTAATTCATTAAGTAAATTGATAATTATAATTCATTGATGAAAATAAAAATATTGATAGCCGACTAGTAGCTAGTCTAGTCTCTGGTCTAACCTCCGTTTTCAATGAAACTCGCCCTTGTTCTACATATGGCGTATGGACGAAATCCACACACACACACACACACACACACACACACACACACACACACACACACACACACACACACATTCTATTAAGAATGAGAGAATTTAAATTGTAATGCGTATTTACAGTCTCAGTGCATTTACAGAAAACGTCTTAAGTTAACTTTTGGATGTAATATTGTTCAAACTTCAATCATTATACTGACTCATGTAACGTGGCATGATCATTAGGTGACGTCAAACATGTTCTTTCGAATATTATTGGATGTATTGGATGTTGGCGAAGTTACGACGCCAACGAGACTGTTCCGCTGTTTTTTTGTTGTTGTTTTTTTAAAGCAAACAAACAAAAAAAACTTCATTGTTCAAAACGTTTGGTCTGTTGGATGATGACTCACCTTCAGTAAATGGAAGAGCACATGTATAACACAGATGTTTACTGTATTAAATTATATTTTTATTTTTGTATGATAGGGAGACTGCACGGATACTTATACTCTCTGCAAATATTACTAACAAATATCAATCTGATACTACTGAAGTATTCATTTGTACTTCTAGATACTCAGATGGCCCGCTTAATAATGATAATAAAGCACCCTTTCAGATTAGAATGAGTTGATATTAAATTATATAATTTATTCGATATAAAATGGTATAATTTCTTCAAAAAATTACGACAAGTGTAATGATTTTCCTTTTAGATGGTGATATTCTTCGAGCTTCCATATATTCAGTATACACATCTCAACTTACTCTTTGTGTATGGGTATCTTCTCATGTAAATGATATTAAAACTCGGAATAAGTCCTGACTGTTAAACTAAATACACAAGGCTATTGGTATAATAAAGTAAATAAATGAACTCAGGAACTGATATACTCGTATATGGAGAAATATGAAATATCACTTGGCTGGGTGAGGTTCGAACCCACGCCGGCTTCTATGGCAGCGCCCAGGAGACATAAGCACTGTACATCTACGCTTGTTAAAAAAAAAAAGTTTCATGTACAGTATTATACATTATGCTTGATTTTTATGAATGGCCCGCCGGATATGGTATATTTTGGGCGCTCTAGCGAACACATCATATAAAAGGACCTCTGACTCCACAGGATACTGAAACTTGGAAATATTATTACAATTTAAGATTGAAACAAACTTCAACAAATAATTTCGGCCCTGGATCATTACTGATGCAAATACTTCAGAAACAAGATGCCCATGGGCCAGAACGCTCACCTGAGTTAACTGCTGTAAGTTAATCAGGTCATTTACTCATCATTCCCTATTAGCCCATCAAGTTTCAAGGCAATGGCTTACACAGTTTTTGAGATATCTTGCTTACAAGGTTAGCTAAAATTTTCAAAGGGCCATAAGTAAAACCAGTTTAAACCCAAGAGGCTTGATTGGCAAGATTTATGTAGGGGACCACTAAACATTGCTACATATTAAATATATAAGCTGAGCGCCTGATGGTTTCAGAGAAGAATATCCTTTAAGTTTTTCCAATTATAAGTCTGTGTGAGTAAATGACCCCCAGGGCATGGCCAATTTGGACCCCAGGGGAGGGCATGGTTGGCAGGATTTATGTAGGGGACCACTAAACATTGCTACATACTAAATATATGTGCTGTGGGCCTCATGGTTTCAGAGAAGAAGGGTTTTTTTTAAAGGTTTTCCCATTATAAGTCTATGGGAGCTAATGACCCACGGGACATGGCCAATTTAGACCAGGGGCTTCATTGGCAGGATTTATGTAGGGGAATCTTAAACATTGCTACACACTAAATATTTTAGCTGTGGGCCTCATAGTTTCAGAGAAAAAGATTCTATTATTTTTTCCACTATAAGTCCATTGGAGCTAATGACCCCCTGAGAAGTGGCCAATTTGGACCCCAGGGGCATAGTTGGAAGAATTAATATAGAAGACAACCAAACATTGCTACATACTAAATCTGTTAGCTCTGGGCCTCATGGTTTCAGAGAAAAAGATTTTCGAAAGTCCTTTGGCAACACGGTTCTATGTAAACATATCCCCCCTGGGGTGTGGCCGGTTTGGATCCCAGGGGCTTGATTGGCAGGATTTAAGTAGGGGACCACTACATATTGCTATATACTAAATATATAAGCTCTGGGTCTCATGGCTTCAGTGAAAAAAACATTTTAGGTTTTTTCCATTTTAAGTCTATGGGAGCTAATGACCCCCGGGGCACGGCCAATTTGGACCCCAGGGCATGGTTGGCAGGATTTATGTAGGAGACCATTTAGCATCGCTTCATTCTTAACCTGTTAGCTCTCGGCCTTATGGTTTCAGAGAAGACGATTTTTTAATGTTCTTTAGCTATGTAGCTCTATATAAATATATGACACACTGGGTGTAGCCAGTTTGGGGTCCAGGGCCTTGGTTAGCAGGATTTATGTAGCAGACCACCAAAAATTTCTATACACTAAATATATATATGATGTGGGCCTCGGGGTTTCAGAAAAAAGAGATATTTTAAGTTTTTCCGTTATGTCTATGGGAGGTAATGACCCCCGGGGCGTGGCCAGTTTAGACCCCAGAGGCTTGATGGGCATCATTTATGTAGGGGAGCACTAAACATTGTTACATACTAAATATATAAGCTCTGGGCCTTATGGTTTCAGAGAAGAAGATTTTTTTTAAAGTTTTTCCCATTTTAAGTCCATTGGAGCTAATGACCCGCGGGGCGTGGCCAGTTTCGGCCCCAGTGGCTTGATTGGCAGAATTTATGTAGGGGACTACTAAACATTGCTTAATACTAAATACGTAAGCTGTAGGTCTTATGCTTTCAGACAAGAGCACTAAACATTATTACATACTAAATATATAAGCTCGGGGCCTCATGGTTTTAGAGAAGAAGATGTTTTTCCATTATAAGTCTATGGGAGCTAATGACCCCCGGGCGTGGCCAGTTTGAACACCTGGGGCTTGGTTAGCAGGATTTATGTAGGGGACCACTAAACATTGATACATACAAAGTGTATAAGCTGTGGGCCTCATGGTTTCAGAGAAGATGATTTTTTTTAAAGTTTTTCTCATTATAAGTCTATGGGAGCTATATATAGGCATGACGGCCATCTTGATTTACGGACCGTGATCATTTTTCACCAATTTTCAACCCACCTTTAATACAAGGCTCCACATGAAGTTTGAAGAAATTTGGCTCAGAGATTTCAGAGGAGAATCGTTCAAAGTTGTGAACGGACGGACGACGGACGGGGAGTGATCACAAAAGCTCACCCTGCATGAGCCTTTGGCTCAGATCAGCTTAAAAGCGTATATGGAGAAATATGCAACTTGTTTCTAATAAGCGAAATGGTGCAGTGGTTATGTCTCCTTATTTTAAAGGGCTAGGCGCTGCCGTCGAACCCGGCGTGGGTTCGAACCTCACTCAGCCCAATGTTTTTTTTTTTATATCTCTCCATCTACATTTTATTTTCTGAAGTACTTGCATCAGTAATGATCCTGGGACGGAATTCTTTGTTGTTGAAGTATGTTAAATCTTGAATTATATATATATATATATATATATATATATATATATATATATATATATATATATATATATATATATATATATATATATATATATATATATATATATATATCACAACAAATGTACTGCCTTGAAATGGTCAATAATAAATTATAAATTACCGTGGGGGAGGGGAGATTGGGGAGGGGATCTTAAGTTAGCTTTACGGGATCACAGCTCTCGCTCTTAGCTTCAATAGTGGTAAAAAAAAAAACACATATTTATTCATTCCGTGTGGTCGTCTAACTTATCCATGAATCAAATATATCAGAGATAAAGCCTACAATGACTTAAAGAAACAACGAATCCTAAGGGTGACTAACAACACCACTGAGATATCGGAGCAATAGAAAACCATGAGTTGAACCCCGGTGCACCGAAGAACAGACACAAGACTTTACATCTAGGTGAAAAGGTCTCCTTTGTTCGTATGGTAGTTTCAACTTGACATTTTATGCGTTTGTAATGCTTAGCATGCTGGATAAAACTTTCAGCAGATGGCACTTTAAATTTTTATTCTTTTTTTTTTTTTTTTTTTCCTATAAAACCGCATTTGACATTTTGATGCGAATTGCCTCCGAATGGGACTTTATTTTGCATGAAATGTCAAATATTGAATTTGCCCAAAGCGTGCTAAGAATTAATCAGTATTGTACCCGGTGTGTCCTGCCGGTGTCCCAGTTTGTCTTGCCCCCTTGTATCTTGTCCCCGGCCTTGTATCTTGTCCCCGGGGAACAAGATACTACATAGTGTCTTGTCTCCCCTGGGTTATTTTGTCCTCGGGGACAAAATACCGCAGCTACATATATATATATATATATATATATATATATATATATATATATATATATATATATATATATATATATATATATATATTGATTGAAATGTTGCAGATTGGACAGGTGTAATGATACCATACCAACAGTATCTTGTCCCCCGGCCCTACTCCCCTCCCACTTATTGTTCTGTCGATTTTTGTTTGTCCAGGCTTTTTTATATTCCATTTCAAGTGTTTCCCTCTAGGTGACAAGATGCCACACCCAGGTATCTTCTGTCCCATTTTGTTATTTATACTTTAGTTTGTCTTGCTATTTACTCTGTTATATTTCAAGTGTTTTTTTTTTTTTTTTTTTGTTTTTTTTTTATTTATTTTTTTATATTTTTTATTTTTTCTACAAATGATCACATTTTTTTCTCATTTATAAATGTATATAGTTCCCTCAGATACACATTGAAATGTTTCTAATAGAACAGTGTAATCATGGGACAAGATACCATAGCTTGGTCCCTCTTTTTTTACCTCTAATTTTGTCTGTATATACTATTTTGTCTGTTTCATTGTACTTTCAACAGGTTTAATTTAAGAATTCAGCCTTCTTATTTCTAAATAAAAGCCCATATGGAGTGCACTTGTCTCATTTTCTCATTCATCTCAATGATTCGATTCTAAAAAATACCCACAATATAGGTTTGTAAACAGAAGTACTCCTCAAAGGCTCCATATTCCTCAAAAATAGACATTTTTTATCCAAGCAAGGTTTGATAAATTGATATATGGTATTAATACCATCATAAAATGTGGCATCTGACAGCTGTAAAATTTCAGTTTCTCGCTTTTTGAACTGGATCAAAAATGAAATGATTTTTTACAATATGGTAAAAAATTATTTCATTTTTGATTAATGTTGGCAACATTAATTTAGAGGTGCAATTAAAAATCGTTTCATTTCTTATCCAGTTCAAGAACGAGAGATTAATTGAATTTTTACAGGCTGTCATATGCCACATTTTATGATGGTATTAATACTGTATACCAATTTATCAAATCTTTGCTAGTAAGATGTCTGTTTTTGAAGTTTATGGAGCATTTAATTATAAGTATTATAAAAGCTTAATTATATCTTCATTCTGAAGATCACAATCTTTCTCATTATAAATTAAATTCCAAATATCTCTCTGCATATATGTATTGGGGCTTGCCATATCTTCAGGTTCAGACTAAATGCTACCATAAATAAAATGGATTATTTCATCACATATGAGATACAAAATGTTTTGTCTAATATGGGATAATTTATTAAAAGTGGGTAAGGTAAAACAGTGACTTGCTAGAATAATTAGAAAACAATAAATAATGGATGGGTTCTACAATTTTTAATAATAAGCATTTATTAAACTGATACTATGATTTTAATTGTTAACCCTTAAAATACCACACAAATATTTAGAGCAAATGACAGTTTGCTTTTTAAGATTGTTGAGGGGACAAGATAAACCAGCTACGGTATCTTGACCCCCAACATTTCTATGCAGACCCATTTTCAGTAAATTTCACATTCTGTATCTCCATTGCTTACCATAACAATTAATATCTTAACCAAACAAAATGCAGGGTGTATGGGGTGGGGACAAGATAAACCAGGTATGGTATCTTGTCCATCCCACCTCACTATACTCATCATTAGTATCCACCCATATACGGTTTAACTATAGCAGTATTGATCCCTTGACCCTTCTTTTTCTGTAGCAGCAACATCTCATGAACAGCAACATTTATGCAAAATATGATAAGATTCCTAATAATATTAATCAAGATATACAGGAAAAAAACTGTTTTTAATAACTACAAAGGGGGATAACTATATGTATCGATCCGTGGACCCTGATATCACCAAGTAACAACATCTTATCAATATCAACAATTATGCAAAATATGATAAGATACCTAAAACAATAAGCAAGACAGACGGGAAAACAAAAGTATAATGGACAACGTTTAAAGAATTATTCGTACTAAGGGGAATAACTATAACAGTATTGATCCCTTGACCCTTCATTTTCTGTAGCAGCATCTCCTAAATATCAACATTTAAGCAAAATGTGATAAGATTCTTAATATCATTAATCAAGATATGCAGGAAAAAAAAAAACAGTTTTCAAGAATTTCAAAGGGGAACAACTATAGTAGTATTGAGCCCTAGACCCTGATTTTGGCCTAGCAACAACATATTATCAGTATTAACATTTATGCAAAATGTGATAAGATTCCTAGTATAATTAATCAAGATATGGAGGAAATCCAAAGTGTTACAGACAAAAAGTTTGAAGAATTACAAAGGTAAATAATTATAGAAGTTTAACCTTACTTTTCTGTAGCAGCAACATCTTATAAATATCAACATTTGTGCAAAACTTGATAAGATTCCTAATATTATTAATCAAGATATGTAGAAAAACCAAAGTGTTATCGACAAAAAGTGTCACGGACAACTTTTAAAGGATTACGAAGGGGAATAGTTATAACAGTATTGATCCTCGACATTTATTTTTCTGTAGTAACAACATCTCATAAATATCAACATTTATGCAAAATGTAAAATAGGATTCCTAATATTATATTATTAGCCAAGATATTTATGAAACTAGTGTTACCGGCAAACTGACGGATAGATGGACAATGTAAAAACAATGTACCGCTTCCACCCTCATCAAACTTTGTTTGTGTGTGTGTGTGGAGGGCGTGGGGGGGGGGGGGGGGGGCGAGGGACGGGGTATACAAAAACTGTATCCCATATTGGCCAAAAAAATCCTCATCTCTGGTAAAATCTGAATTATAAATTGTTCCAACCCGACCAAATGCTGTGTGATGGTAATGGGGACAACATGAGGCAGTTGCAGTATTTAGTAAACCCCTGCCCATGTCCCTTCTCAGAATTGTTTTCATATCTCTTCCTTTTGGTCTTTCTGTTAGGCAACAGAATAGTATAAACTTGTTTTTTAAACATCTGATGACAACAGATAATATGAGAAGTTAAACTGGAACTGGTATGATCTATATATCAATGCTAAAAGGTAAAGGACATTGAATACTGAAGTTGAAAACAAAAATACAAAGACTAAAAAATAGTTTGAGGAAATAAGAGGGGGACAAGATACTGTAGCCGCGGTATCTTGTCCCCGAGGACAAAATACCCCAGAGGGGGAACAAGATACCACATGGTATCTTGTCCCCAGGGACAAGATACCGCGGGGGACAAGATAAACTGTCTTATCGGTTTTGCAGTCTAAGACCTGTTTCACGTGAACGCGATATTCCTTTTTAAATACTAACGCATTTTCATTTATGAGGCGCGAAAACGTATCTTCTGACACGTACGCCCAACGAAGACTCAAATCAGCCTGCGCATCCACACTTTGATCAAAGTCTTTCATCCTTGTTATCCAAAATGCGGCAAGTTAAGATTCTGATCAGGCTGCGCGAATATGCAGGCTGATCTTAATCTTCGCTGGGCTCACATATCCAAAAATACATTTTCTGACGCTCTCACGTTTTGAAATCGCCGTTCGGTGACTTTTCATAGGGCTTCGTCGTTCGCAAATGTGATATCATGAGATTAGCATATGCATCATTTATATCAGATCGCCTATGAAACGGCAGGATATAGTCTAGGGTTTGAAGAAATAGGGGTTATATTTTTTTTAAACTTTTGCTTATAAGTAGATTTTTTTTTTCATTAAGAACCACATTCGTCTTGCACAAGCAGCTTTAATGCCTGTCCACAAAAACGGTGAATTAAACTATAGTCTGTTTCATCCAGTAATAACCTACTGTGATCATCTAGATGGAAAAAAATGTAATCAGACTGAACCCTTTCAACCCCGAGTTTCTGGAGTAGACTATTCCATCTTTGAACTTGGTCACAACCTTTATTCCAAATAGGAGCCATCTCATCATGTTCTACATAGTTTGTAAAGAAATTATTTGGTCTACAGTGCTGAAAAGGTTAAGAAAAAGGCAGGATGCATTCATCTGGGCGCGGATTGGTGCAAGCAGATGAACTTCATGAATCATTTAAAAGCCCATGCCACATTCAATCGAAAATTAAAGCCGATCCAAAGACTCTGTTAGCGGACAGCAAATGTCCTGATTAGACTGCACGTAAGCCTATGCTTCCCGCATATGCCCGAAAACACCTTATAGCTTGGCCTGAACCGTACATATACCGTAAATACCCTAAATCAGGGGTTTCCCTGACTCGCATTTTGGCAGTTTTAACCCATAAAGCCTTGTTCTGGACCCTCAAAAGTTAGGGGCAAAGTTCCTGAATTTATGTATATAGATCAACTTAAAATTAATTTCATTTATCAATGGCTTTGTATTTTAATATTTGTGTGGTCTAAAGGGCAATAATTATCAATCGTTGGGAAAAAAGTTAATCCTTAAAGCATTACGCAAATTGTAGCAGATAGCATTCTATTTTTGTTTTCAGAGAAAATAAGACCTAACATTCCATGTGAATTGCCTACGATTCACATGAAATGGTAAATTTTACTTTTTTGCTGAAGAATAAAACGAAGTACTTCAACGTGCTGTCTGCTGTCGTTGCGATTCTTTAAGGGCACAACAAACACCTTAATCTTATTAAAGAACCTCTCCTCCCCATAAGGGAGTCCCCGGGACCCTCATTTTAAAACCCTGAGGGACAACCTGCCTAAATATTTGAACACCCTAACTCCACGCCAGACCGGTCCTAAAACTGAACAAGTCCATTTGACTACCTGTCGATGTGTCTAAAAATCTGCTATATAAGTGGCAAACACTGAATATCCCGATCAGACGTCACCGACCAGACACCGTCTTCTGCGGCGTCTGATCTGGAATGTACTGTTTGCTTGGGTATGTCTGGCCCAATCCTTTACATTTATTACAGCAGACAACGTGGGTATTAACCATTGCTTTGCTGAATAAATTAAGATGCCACGCCCAACTTTAATTTCCAGCCAATAAGATTACCTGATCCGGGTTTGTGATAGAAATTCATATATTTAATGACAAACAGTGCAGATCCAGATCAGTTGGCTTCTGAAGAAGCCAACTGATCTGGATCAACACTGTTTGCTCAGAGAGGGCATGTCGTGTTCAGCAAGGGAAGGGTTAAGTAATCAGATTTTCCAGTGATACCCCGCATCTGACGTATCGAAATACAATACTATAAATATGCAAAAAGATCATGTTTATACATTCTAATGATTATTTTTTTCCCAGCTTGAAATGATTTCATAGCCACAAGTTTAACCTTTACCACTCTCTGTGTTAAATCAGCAGATGAAAAATTAGTGACAGTTTTCTTATTTTTCCTCCAAAATAGGCTTTGACAGTTCATGCAGATTGTCTCGTTAGGTCATGAACCGACAGTTTAAAATATTTTTCTTGTACCCCCGCACCCTCACCACCACCAAAAAAAATCATGCAAATTATCTCCTTAGTATATGAAACGACAGTTTGAAATATTTTCCTATATTTCCCCCCCAAATAAGGATTTGGCATTTTATGCAAATTGTCTTCTTGAGAGACAATTTGGATGAAATTTTAAAGCCTATTTTCTTTAGGAGACAATTTGCATTAAAAACAAAAGCTTTTTTTTCGGGGAAAATCAGAAAAAATATTTCAGAATGCATACCTGTATAATTTTGACCCCATTAGACCCCACTTTTATATAAAAAAAAAATGGGGTTTACAGGGGTATACATTATTTTCCTTAGTTCTGCTAAAAATACTGATTGTGAGTATTCGTTAGAACCGCCTTTTCAAGGCGGTTCTAACGAGTATCCACAATCTATATTTGAGCAGAAATATGAAAAAATATCAGAATTTCTATCTGAAAACGTTCAGTAATTTTCAATATATTTGAATAGGCGTGTTTTCGTAATGGCATTCTGATTAATGTTTTACTCAGCATGCTAAGCGTTAAACAATAATACATAATACAGTTATATATTTAGCATCAATCATGAAAACATGGGACACTACCTTGACAAAACAGCACATCTTCATAGTCAGGCCAGTACCAAATAATATGCTCTTTGTTATGTCTTAATAAGATTCAACAACTAAAACTCTGCAAGTGTACCACCATCAGCCTGTGAAATGATTGGTTGATCTGGGTCTGCATTGCGAGCTCGTTATCAGTTTATTTATGCTTTTCATGAAACGAACCATATACCAAAAGTTATCTACAAATGGTCAATTTCCAATCGCAGGGGTGTCTGATTAGCTTGTATTATTACCATGTTTTCATATATACGAGGGTGAGTCAATAAGTAACCAGCCTAACTTATTTACGGGTGAGATCCATCTCTTCTTTTTCAACGTAATTGCCCTCTAGTGTGACGCACCTACAGTGTTCAAGTACCATCAGCACAGAACTGAAAAAGTCAGGGTCCTTTCCAATGATCCACTCCTCAACTGCCGTCACGACTTCTTCATCAGACCGGAAATGAAGTCCACGGATATCCTTTTTCAGGTTTGGAAATAGGAAGAAGTCGCTAGGGGCTAGGTCAGGCGAATAGGCATGATGTGGTATTAATTCATACCCGCTTCGCTCTACAGCATCCATTGCAACTTTGCAAGTGTGGACTCTCGCGTTGTCCTGTTGCAGCAAAACATCTTTAGAGAGTTTACCTCGGCGTTTTTCACGGATGGCGGTTCTCAGCTGGTCTAACAAATTTGCATAGTACACTCCGGTTATTGTACTTTTCTTGGGTAAGAAGTCCAACATAATAACGCCTTTTGCGTCCCAAAATACTGTGGCCATCACTTTGCCAGCAGATGGTCGCGTCTTGAACTTCTTTGGCCTCGGGGACCCAGGCCCTACCCACTGACGACTCAGAGCTTTATTCTCTGGCTCATAATAATGAACCCGTCTCATCTACAGTCACCAGACATAAAAGAAAATCATCTTCTGACCTAAAACGTTTCAACAAGGCGCTGCATACTGATGCTCTGATTGCCATTTGCTCATCGCTAAGGGATTTGTGGACCCAACGGGCTGTTAGCTTGCGCATACCTAAACGATCATGTAAGATTGTTGAAACGCTACCATGTGAAATGCCTAATGCCTGCGCTATTTCTTCCACCTGAATTTGCCTATCAGAGTATACCAGATCCCGAACTTTCTTACACATTTCTTCGTCGGTGGCATCCAGTGGGCGTCCACACCTGGCTTCATCTTCTTAAGACGTTCTACCGCGTTTGAATTCCCCTACTCTGAATTTAACCTGAGCATAAGATGGTGCAGAAGACCCATAAACATCGGCTAACTCGCCGTGTATTTCCTTGCCTGTTTTACCTTTTAAATACAAGTACCGAATTAAAGCACGGTACTCAGCTTTAGATGAAAAGCATGCCTTTGCATCACTAGCCATCTTTGACATTCAATATCTTATTATTAAAGAATGACTCAATCGATACGCGTGTAATTTTGTACCCATGTATAAATCATATGTTGAAACAAAGCATGTAAATCGTGACCGTCTCGGTACATCGGAAATAGGATAGGCTGGTTATTTATTGACACGCCCTCGTATTTCTGTATTTAATGAAAACATTGTACACCCTGATAAGACGCCGTGTTCTTTGGCGTATGACCTGGGTCTACACTGTTTGCCAATATTTTTGGGGACAGTAACCATTACAAGTGCATGACCGGCTTTGAATGGAGTCCTGTTTTATATTTATATTTTTTTACATTTTTATTTCCCTCGGCTTAGCCACTCTCCCTGTTAAATGACATTTAGCAAGTTCATTGGCTATATGGGCCCTGTCATGCGAAATTGTGTCTTCGGGCATAAGAGGACAGCGAAGGCCCAGATCAACATACGAATCCTTCACTGTCCGCTTTTTGAATCATGGCAACTGTAGAACATAACAAAGCATAGCAATGCTCCTGATGTGAAAATACATCTCCGCTGGCTGATCTGAATATTTACAATTTGCGTCTACCCCGATGACACTCGTTTTTTTTTTCTCATGCCGCGGCTCAAATAATGTCAATACAATCTTTTTTGTATAACTATAAATATTAAATGATTAGAAATGAACGATAAAATCCGAGGAACAAATATGCCGAAATTTCTCAATATCAAAATTGCACGCTTTCTTTAGATCAGTATTGCTTAATTGTCGAACATTAACAAATCTCAAACTTTATTACGGTAATATTACCGTTGTGCAATGTTGGCGCTGTATGACGTCAAAATTGCTGGCGTCATTTTCACTTGACGTCATGAAATATGACATCATACGGAACCAAAACTTAATATAAATTATCCTCAAAAAAGGTAAGAGAAAAGTCCAGGGAGTGCCACAATCACAAACCGCAGCCCTTCCCAGACCCCAAGAGGAAGAGGAAACCGACAAATCTAAACAAGCACAAAACGAACAAACGTACGAAAAGCACAAAGATGAGCTCTCTCTTCCCCAAGCGAGGTAAGCGCAATACTAAAAGGACTGAAAAACACAAGAACAAAATGACACAAGGTTTGAAAGTCGCAAATGAAGCAACAAAACTGACTTTTGCTCAGATAATACGGGACCAAAACTTAATATAAATTATTCTCAAAGTTTGAGAGTCGCAAGTGAAGGAACAAAACTGATTTTTGCTCAGATAATTGTGTTTTTACCGCTAGATTCGCTGCAAAATATATATATCATGTTGATATTGCACTAGGCCTAGTGCAAAAAATAATATCATTTTCTAATATCAGTTTTGCGCTGTTACAGAAAGGGCTATTATTTTCAGCGTCAAATTAAACAAAAATACAGAATAAGAAGCAAAACTAGAGAACAATATTTATAGCTATACAATAAAAGGGTTATTGTGCTGATATTGGTGAATATTGTCCCTCGTTGGGATATCTACGGACGCTCGCTCGCTCGCGTCCTTCAATATCGCAACTCGGGACAATATTCACCAGTATTAGAGCAATAACCATATATTATCACGCAGCTTCTGGCACTAAGTATACCATCACGAAAACACGCCTTTATAATTTTGACACCCTTAAACCCCACTTTTATATAGTAAAACTGGGGTTTACAGGGGTATATATTATTTTTCTTATTTCTGCTCAAAAACATAGATTGTGGGTACTCATTAGAACCGCCTCGGTGAGTCGGTTCTAACGAGTACTCACAATCTATGTTTTGAGCAGAAAATATGAAAAATATGAGAGTTTTTTATCTGAAAATTTTCAGTTTTTGGAGGTGAAATTTTCTGTATATTTGAATAGGCGTGTTTTCGTAATGAAATATACGCGCACAAAGTAGCATAAAATTTTCCAAGCGATACAGTAAAACTTCAATGACTCGAACTCCGATGTCGCGTTATGTAACGTGGGTGAATCGAACTCGTTTTTCCGATAGTTGAAGAAAATTAAAATTTTGGGATATTTTAGGGTAATTTTCATATTCTGTTATGAAAATATATGTTGTGTGTACTCATTAGACTCGGCTTATCATATCATTATTTTAAAATAGGTCAAGCAAACATCCCTAAATTATCCTCATTTGTGCTATGTTTAACATTCATTGACTCGAAACAGTTCATTACGAAAACACACCTATTCAAATGTATTGAAAATTTTACAACCAATAAAGGAAAATATTCTGATAAAAAATTCTGATATTTTTCATATTTCTGCTAAAAAGCATAGATTGTGGGTACTCGTTAGTACGAGTACCCACAATCTATGCTTTTAAGCAAAATAAGACAAATAATGTGTACCCCTGTAAATCCCAGTTTTACTATATAAGAGTGGGGTGTTCATGGGGTCAAAACTATATAGGCATGTTTTCGTGATATATCCATATCTAGAACAGGTCTCCATGGACCCAAAGATGTTCGAACCATTGAGATTCGCCCGTATTATGCTAGCAGGTATAAAATGGAACATATTCAAACGTATTCTGCGTTTTCAGTCAATACGAAATAAGGTTGTATTTTTTTTTTTTTTTTTAGTTTTTTTTTTTTCAATTCGTCGCATTTGGACTATTTGAACCATTTGAACGCGAACCCGGTTCGCCCGACTAAATCATATATTCTCTAGCTCGTCGCTATATAAGCCGGCTTATACCGGAAGGCAGTTGAAATATGTTATATACCTATACTCGATGACCTAAGAAACATTTCCTTTTGAATTAGAGCTTCTGATAAAAGCTAAAAAAAAAAAAAAAAAAAAAAAAAACATGAAATCTTGTATCGCCTGATATATGCAACAATGGAAATTTCAGACTCAGAAGCGTTTAAACGACGTGGCTGCAGGTATGCTAATCGATAGTATTCATAAAACATCATAACTTTAGTAAGGCGTTTTTTTTTTTGTTTTTTTTTTTTGTTTGTTTTGTTTTTTTTTTTTTTTTGTTGTTTTTTTTTCAGCAGAAAAACAATATTTTGCTTGCCTCTCCACAAATAAAAAAAAAAAAAAACTGTTGTAGTACACATTAGGAGCGCCTCATCGAGGCGCTTCTAACGAATACCTATAATATATGCTTAAATTGAGAAATAAGAAAAAATGCTATACAGCAAGATTCAGCCTAAACGGCAATGGTGTGGAACCATACAAAAAAATTGAACCGCCGAGGCGGTTCTAACGAGTACCCACAATCTATGTTTTAGCAGAAATAAGAAAAATAATTTATATCCCTGTAAACCCCAGTTTTACTACATAAAAGTAGGGTTTAATGGGGTCAAAATTATATAGGCGTGTTTTCGTGATGTAAAGAAAACTACTTACTAGTCAAGTTCAATCAAGTATTGCTTTTTTTTGCGTGTTTTTAAATCATCCCTTTTATGATTGTGTATTTTACATACATACGCTCACACACCTTATCCACCACGGATGTTTCAACTTACAATGCACATTAAGAATTAGCGTACACACCTTTTTACTAGTATCAATTACTTTGTTTTTTGAAACGAAATCTAATACCCGTCTATTAGTACTTTTACGCTTAGCACTCTGGGTAAAATCTCCAGCAGACGACATTAGACATATTTTTATTTTTTTCAGAAAACAGGTTTTGACATTTTATGCAAATTGTCTCCAGCGGAGACGGACAATTGGAGACAATTAGCATGGAAAGCCAAATCCTGTTTTCTATTAAAAAAAAACAGAAATGTATCAGTTTGTCGTCTGCTTAATTAGACCAGATACAGGTAAAGGTTAAAATAATGTGTTCAGCGGGTCAAGAACAGATAGTTATTTTGCATATGAAAGACCATTGTTTATAGCCAATCATGGAATATTTCCAAAAATAGCTGGTATAAAAAGCCGCGGGTTGTTAGCATTGAATTTCCCTTGCAATTTGATTTATTTACTTATGATCTGTATACATTCTTTGGTCTGTCTGCATTTCAACATGAACGCCACAGTGGGGTAGAGGAACCCAGTCAGCATTCTACGTAAATCTATATCGGGCCGTCATCGGGCCGTCAGGGTAGCTGACGGCCCGATGACGGCCCAATGTAGATTTACGTAGAATGCTAGCTGGGAAGGGCTTCAGCCTCGGTTGTGGGAGGTCAAGAGTGCGACCAGTCGATTTATACTAAAGATAAGAGCAGCAGACTTCGACTCCTTTGCTTGGAACATCGCATAAAATGAAGCTGGGACGGAGCATTGTCTACGCCGATCTTAATCATTACGAAAACACGCCTATTCAAATATATAAAAGCTCACCTCCAAAAACTAAATTTTCAGATAAAAAAAAACTTCGATATTTTTCATATTTCTGCTCAAAACATAGTTTGTGGGTACTCCTTAGAACCGCCTTGGCGAGGCGGTTCTAACAAGTATCCACAATCTATATTTTTGAGCAGAAGTAGGAAAAATCAAAGGACTGATAGTCCTAAGAGTCTGCTAGCTTGTAAAGTACTGATGGAGTGCTGTGTATCTTCTATGCAAACACAATACAAGCAAAGAAGATAGGTGGCATTCCAATGCTACCAATACTACACCATAAGATGGAGCTCTGTAGAATATATCAAGCATCTGGGCATTGCACTTCCTGAAAAGAAGAATTTCTTTCTGTAAGTGCATGTCCTTGACAAATCTGACCTCAGGGCTAAGTCTTGGAGAAATTTCAAACTATACTGTAAGATGATTCTGCATGCAAAATTTCTAGCTAGGACGGACAAATACGGATGGACGCACTAATATACACTCAAATATAGCTGTGGTGACTATGTCTTGCTCAGCGCAAGCGAGCTTGACAAAAAGGAAGATATTTCTCAAGTTATTTTCTTCAAACTATTAGCACATTGTTGACAGATCCATTCCTTATCCTCCACACTTTTATGTCCTATTGTACAGAGTCTTTTCATCTCAGGCTTTAGACCCTGAATATTAAATTTAACAACAGAATGTCTGAAAAATGTTTGACAACAGCTTGTACATATGTACTGGGGACTACAAGACACCAACTTGTGAAACTGTGTGACTAGAACTTTCCTTGTTTTTAAATTTCTTACTGCTCAAACCAATTTTTGATGTGTCATTTAACCTACGTTTCTTATTCAGGGAGGTTTGCAATTCATCACAAATAAGGGGTGAATCAAGTAATGCGGAACCGTGTTCATTTAAGCTGTTAGCAAGCAGGGAGGAAGCATCAGGCTGTGATGGACACAACTCAAATGAAATACATTCTTGTAAAGGAGGATAGGTAGTTATTCACAAATTTGAACCCCAGCTCATTGGTATCGTTTTATGGTCTCCCTGCAAACATGAGATATACAGAGCGAATGCAAATCAAACTGACTCACCGCTGTTGTAGAAATGGAATTTTCAGAATTAAACAATCTACGCAAATGTAAGGAAATGCCAGCTATATTTGTTTTCTTTAACAAAATGCTTTTGCCATTAACATTTGGCATTCCATCTGAATCTCTTGCATGCGAGTCAGAAAGGTAGAAACAGTCACCTTGTTCCAATAATGCAATGGAAAAGCCGTTGCAAATGAAGACTGCATATGGGTTGAATGAGAAAGTCATAGCGAATGCTATCTCTAAATCAAGGAAAGGATACTCAACTGAGGATATGATATTTAAATTTCCTGAAAATGCTTTTTTTTTTTTTTTTTTTTTTTTTTTTTTTTCACTTTCCAGTGATAATGCTGGTTGTCAAGTGAAAAATAAGATGGTAAATCACATGGCTCTAAATAGTCATGTTATGTCTTGGTATTCGTTTTTGCATACTTGTATAATTTATCTCCTATATGTCTTGGAATTCTTTTTTGCATACTTGTATAATTTATCTCCTGCAAACAGAATTTCATTCGTGTTGTTTACATTCCACATGTTGGTACAGATCCTTTTCTGTACAGTTTTCACCAAAAATACTAAACAACATGGTAGACATTGACGCCCTCTTGAATCACGACTAAATATCTCATCTCCTTGATGGATACTTCCTTGCAATAATACAGATGCATTTTCTTGTAGATTTATATGATTTGATGGACCTGCATTTTGCTCTATATTCATATTTTCACACTTGCTTACAACCAGTGGCTTCATCCAATATTAAATTTACATTCAGAGACAAGGCTTTGTGAGAAAATTTACTATTTCTTGAAAAACAACCAACATGAATACTCTGTACTACATGCTTTCACTATCAATTTCTCAAAATCAGTCAGATGAAAATGCATTCTTTTTAATGTATAAATAAGAATGGGCCTTTACTGAGGCATCTGTGTGAAACAGATATACATAAATAATCTAACCATGTACTGAAAAACTAAATACAATTATTTCTCTTCTGTTTTGTTTATTTCTTCACAAAAAATCCATTTTATTATCTGCATACATTGTATGTAGGCCAATGCAGTGATTGGAGAAATGAACCTCGTTATTTTCCAATGAAGTTTATCACCTGATTATTCCAAATGAGTGCATCTCCAGCAGCAATTTACAATTTCTAGAATTATTAAAGTTCAATTCTAGATATGCTCCAGTTAATACAAATTCAACACCTGATGTAGCTCCATGATTATTCTAGAGCAATTTTGTAAATATCTTTATCAACTTATTATGAAGACAAGAGCAAATTAAATAAATGAAATGGCTATGTTCAGTCCAGATTAGCTTTAATAACTAATTGTCATTTGCTAGTGCTTCACCTAAGCATCAACAGATTAGCCCGACCAGCTATGCCTACACTTTTCAAGAGATTTTCAGATGTCCACAAAAGAAGGGTCATAAACGTATAAATGGGCCAGCAGTCGTCAGACAACTCCGTGTCACTGAGGTGTGAATAACGTTATTTCATGTAGAAGGAATGAATTTAGTGCCAGATTTCTTGCTAGATTCAATATCGAATAAGTAGATTCTGATTATGTAAATACTGATACCTTTCTTTTCGTTCAGCTTCCGTTGCTAAGCATAACATCAAAGATGGCAAGCGGTCCTACTAATCACCCCATGGCACCCCACGGTACCCCATGGCAGCCCACGGTATCAAACTATATTGATATTTATCATAAAGTATGTTATAGATGGACAAGTATAGTTTTGCAATACTCGTTTTCATCTTATTAAACATATATTTATATTGATGATGATGACTTGTGTTTGATTTAAAATACTATGCCTAAAACTCTCTTAATTTTTTGCGCTCCATGGCATCAAAATATATGTATATTTACCATAAAATATGTGTTTTAAATGGCCACTAAAAGTTTTGTAATACTTGTCTCTATCTAAATAAACAGAGTATTTATACTGATGACTTGTGTTTGAACTTGAATATAAAATGTAATTTTAAGTTAAAATTTATTTTTGATAGACTATCAACTTACACCATTGGTCTCTTTGCTATATTTTAGCGTCAGTTTGAATCTTGGTGTTTAGGCGCCCCGAGATAATCGCTTGAAGTAAGGTTAATGTCTTAAACTATCCCAAAAACAAATTATGATACATAAAACTAATACCCTGGTGTAATTTCAGCATTTAATTAATAAATACAATGAAATAATTTAGTGCCGTGGGGTAACATGGGATGCCGTGGGGTGCCATGGGGTGATTAGTAGATAAAAGTAGCGCGTGTATTACAACATTGAATTATGAAGTCCATATTTCAAATTGCATTATCTAAATCGATTTCAGTTAAAGTTATGTTAGCGAAATAAAAAAGGCATACAAAATTCCACTGTTTCACATTCAGTTCACCGTAATAGTGCAGCATTGAGTCTGATTAAGAAGTAGTGCGCGTATGAATATACGCATAAATAGCTGTGATGAAAATCCGCTCGTGACGTAGTAAAACCCCATGCGATTGCAAAGAGCCTGCTAGCTGTCGCTAGCAGACTCAATAGTTTATACCCCTGTAAACCCATGTTCTACTATATAAAAGTGGGGTTAAATGGGGTCAAAATAATATAGGCATGTTTTCGTGATGGTTTGTCAGTGTTACAGAAGCACTTAAAAAAGGTCATTGACTGCTCCAATGCTATTTTCCATAGGTTGCTAAACCTATAGTATAACCAATTAGTGCATACCACACATGTACCAAGCATTTTCATAGGTCATAACTGCATTGCGTGCAAGTTTCTGTTTATAAGTGGAAGCACCGGTCCATAAAATGTGATAGTGCCCGATCTAAAAGCATGCGCGGAAAGCTCGGACTTCTGAAAGCAGCAACAGGTTCAACAGCAAAATGAGCAAAAAAGTGTCTCGTGTGCTCGTATGGTACATGCAAACAACGACGACCCAGATAAAACTGCGAAAATGCCCAGATAAAACTGTGCGTTATTAACTTAGGTCTTTATGGTCACTGTCTGTATGATTAGCATGACAACTAATGAAAGATAGCAGCAGTGTTTCTATCATCTCCCTTGACAGGTAAAGTCCAAGATAGATCAAATACTATCCAGGTCCTTCTAATTAGAATCCTCTGCTTTTATCATAGGTCTTCGGTGGAATTTAACAGATTCTTAACTTTACATTTCTCCATATCCTCATGAAAGATTTATTAACATTTTATATTTCATTGCACAGAAAATGTTTCTTTTTGATGTTTTGGAAACTGTTTTGGAATATGGCCTTGTTAAAATTAGATTTATCGAGGAAAAAGAAGTGATACTTAATGTAAATGCTAACGATAAAAGCAGAGGAATCCAATTATTTGGCCTGGTTGTTTACAGCGAGTACTGAAGGGAGTTAACTGACTGTTTTCTCTCATTATGTGAAAATCTTCATACTCATTTTCACTGCCCACAAGACTACCATTTTACTTAATTTATGTCCATTTAATCTCATTAAATCATGACATAGTTACAGTAATATCAAAGAGTGTTTTTAGCACATTTTTGAAACAAAAAAGAAAGTTCATTACGATGGAAAATTGACCCTACCCAACATTTCCCACGTTTTGTACACAAAAGGTGAGAAATGTGTGGCTAGGAATGTATAGGCAAAATTAAGTGATGTATAGTGGCTGCATATTCCGCAGGCTAATAGTTTCCCATTTCCTCAACCAGTAAAATGGGAAATTCCCAGCAGAGGAATGAATTTGAATAATATACTTGGAAATAACATAAGGGTTTGTGAATGGGGTTCTCAAGCATTTTGTAAAGACGATTTGTGCGTGTTGTTTTTTGACTGCAATATATAAGCTGCAACGTCGGAAAACGTACCTTCCGACATGTGCGCCCAGCGAAGATTCAGATCAGACTGCGCATTCGCGCAGCCTGATCTGAATCTTCGCTGTGCGCATTTTGGATAACCAAGGAGGCGAAGTTTCTTCATACGGAGACTAGCGGATACGTAGGCTGATTTGCGTCTTCGCTGGGCGCACATATCTAAAGGTACATGCCTTGACGTTTCGACCCATATCTTAGATCTCAGTGACAAAAGAGTGTGTAAAGTAATGACACTATCTTTGACAAAGTAAATATACTATTAAATAATGGGCTTCAAGAAAACAACACAAGGTTTCTTCGAGCATGCAAAATTACATGTACAGATCCTGATCACTATATGTATTCGCAAAGTCTCTGCCCTCTGCAAATACAGTGTACAGTTCCAAAATAAGCCTGTAATCAGCGGTAGAAGACTCTGATCGGAATACGCGAATGTGCAGGCTTATCGATGACTTTCTTCTTCTGAAGACATATGTTTTCCGGCATGTGCTGACTGCGAATGCCCAAATCAGCCTGCTGATCCGCACAGCATCACGAAAACATATCTATATAATTTTGACCACCTTAACCCCACTTTTATATAGTGAAACTGGGGTTTACATGGGTATACATTATTTTTCTTATTTCTGCTCAAAAACAGATTGTGGGTACTCGTTAGAACCGCCTCGCCGAGGCGGTTCTAACGAGCACTCACAATCTATGTTTTGAGCAGAAATATGAAAAATATCAGATTTTTTTATCTGAAAATTTCCAGTATTTTGGAGGTAAAGTTTTCTATATATTTGAATAGGCGGATTTTCGTAATGGTCTGATCAGCACCTTCACTGTCCATCTCCGCTGGCTGGTCTGGATCTTTACTGTTTGAATTTACACACGGGTCATATTTTCGTTTGATTTGGCTCGAATAGCTTCGTATTTTGTTTCAAATATTGGCCTGTTTGTTACCGTACTGTTCTCTAAATATTCCTAAATCCTTACCATACTTATCCTGCAGTTTCAACAAGCCCATTTTATTACTGTGTGTCGGAAATTGCAGGACCAGTAACAAACAGATAGACCCTATTCGGACGCCGCGTTCTTCTCAGGCCTGAGTTATCCGAATACTGAGGGGCTATTCGAGGGTTGAGCGCAAGACTGGCGTAAGTCAGATGGTTGTTTTTCCCCAAACCTAATCTCCTCACCATGAAGGCGTTATGAAGATTACAACATTTCTTTCTGTAAACAATGAAAATTTAGGTGCCATTGCTCGTATGAAAAGGGGTCCAAGTTGCTCCTAAACAAGGGTTTCACAAATATGTTTGAGTTACTATAGTCTTGCGCTCAACCCTCGAATTGCAGTATATTTGCACTTGCAATTTCCATTGTTTTAACGCTTAGTATATGCACAAAGTGTAGACTTAGAGTAGCAAGAGTATACACAGTCCATTCAAGGTCTGCTTTTGTTGCTTTACACATATATATTAATTGAACCCAGAAGAGTTTATATGGCGAGCAGCGAAGCACGTTCATTTAATTTTGAATCTGAGCTTCCTTTGTATTATCAACAATAAGATGCAATAAGATTTTTTCTGTGTTCCAAAGAAATGCGTCTACCCTCCACATTAGTAGCAGTGCGGCTAAGACCCAAAGTTTCGATCGAGTATTTTTTTTCGGCCTTGGTTTTCAACACCTCCCACGGGACCTGGCGAATGTAAATGCATGAAAAACCATGTTTGATCCCAAAAATGAGAGTGTTTGTGGTTATTGAAGATTCTTCAACTAAGAAAGCGGATATTATTGTATGACGAAACAAGCACTTGTGCAAACATAAATATGGCTCGAAAGCAGTTATTTACGAATTATTTGATTGATGCCATCTGCAGGTATTTGCCAATTTACTCAAGCTTGGTGCAAATTATGTGTACCGGAAATGAAATTGTATTCGTGTATGCGCAAAGGAAATTTGCCGAGGTGGTTCTAGATCAGATAATCTTATACTCAGCAACCGTAACAAATGTGGAAAGCTTCATGCTTGTGTCCGGAATAGCACAATTTTGGCTCTTTGCCGCCCTGTTATAGGGACACCAGCACCATGAGAATCTTCGCCTCTCCGACTGAAGATACTATGGACCCTTGGCTACCTACAGAGTGCCCAACAAAGGCTCTGATCAGACTACTTGGGTACGCAGGCTGATCTGCTTGTAATGGACCAAACGAAGAATTGTAAAACGGATTATAACTTCTTCGATGTAGCTTTTCTTGAGGTCCTTGTATGGCTTACGTAGGCTGGATGATTTAGTGCTGAGTGTTTGGTTTTCTCTAAGTGTCAGTACACGTATGACATATTTGACGTCCCGCATCTTGAGACTAACTCTTTCACCTTGAGAGTGGTATCTTCCATCTTTGAATTTGGACAAGTCCATTGTTGACAATAGGAGTTCAGTCTAAGCTGAGAAAACAGAATGGCAAACAGTGTAGATCCTGATGAGACGGCTCGTTACGAGCCGTCTCATCCGGGTCTACACTATTTGCACAGACCTTTGTGTTGGTCTGCAGTGTTGAACGGGTTAAGGGAAATTAAACTTTTAGGGTCAGGCAAGCTTTTTTTTTTTATTTTTGTTTGGCTCCTTTCTGAAAGAATCTATTCCACTCATGTCTAAGAAATTTATTCGAGTGGGCCGGTACTCAATTGGTGCCGCAAAGAGAAAAAAGGGCATTCTTTGCAGTTTTCGTATGCACAATAAGGGTCTTTTTCTCATGTAAGATTTATCCTTTGTGAAAATTTCCTTTCGAAATGTTCGAAATGCGAAGATTCAGATCATACGGGGGACAGTAAAGGTCCTAATTAGAACATACGGATACGCAGGCTGATCTGGGCCCTCGCTGTCTGCAAAAGCCAGAAGTCATATTTTCTCATGGCGCGGCAATTATTCCATTATAATGATAATAACTTCTAACAATATATCCCTCGTTTGTTATACATACACGGCACTCTTTGAGCAAACCCGCAGAGTCGTTTACCTAAAAACGCGTCAAAAACACAAGGAAGATTTTAACTTCATTGACAAAAAGTACCGCATTTAACTAGAAATTGGGACACCTAAACCCCTTACCACACTTCAAGTCTTGTCCTAAAAATACAACAAGTCAATTTCCTCTGTTGTTTTGTCAAAAACTGCCGGATAAGTAGCAAGCAGTGTAGACGCTGATCAGACGCCGCGTTCTGCGACGTCTGATCTGGGGCTACACTGTTTGTTCAGGCCGGTTTATCCCAATACTTAGAGTAAACACGGCTTAATAAAAACATGTTTTGTGACAGAAATATATCATAACCATCAAGGCTATCAGATATAGCAAAACAGCCGGGCCATTTCCTACAAGATTGCTTGTGCGCCCAGCGAAGACTCCGATCAGCCTGCGCATCCATACATTCCAAGCAGACCTTCTGCAGTCCGTTTAAGAAAGCTTAGGTGCTTGGCTAACCATAGAGCGTCAATCTATGACTCTGATCAGCATGTGCATTGTGCGGGCTGATCTGAGTCATTACTTGGATAGCACGCGATCTTGTAAGAAATCCTACGCCACGGTTTAAATCAATAAAATATTTTTGTGCCGGGTATATTGTGTTCTAAACTATTGTTGTACTGCACAGTCGCAGTTTTTTTTTTTTTGTTTTTTTTTTTGTTTTTTTTTTTGTGTGTGTGTGTTTTTGTTGTTTTTTTTTTTTTCGGCTACAAAGTGTACTGTAAGTTGTTCAGGTAAGATAATCACTAAATGTTTATTTTTCTTGTTCTATTGTCTATATTGATAACAAATAATCCAGGCCTTCAAATTGTTGAAAAGAAGACTAAAATAAAAATGTAAAAAGTTGCCTTTGGAAACAAAAAAGACGTAAAAGAACGATAATCGGAGAAGACTGGAAGACTCGGTTTTATTAAGCCTCTTCACAAGCAACAATGTACTTTAAGAGACGTATATGCATCCCTCCCCCCTCTCCCCCACGCCCCCCCCCCCCCCCTTCCTAGCACCGGCTTAAGAGATATTCGATTTTAAAATCAACCATCAGTTCAGTCGTATTTTTTAATTGCAACTATACAATGCAAGGGATTGGGCCACAAATTCTTAAAACATTAGTTATGGCCCTTCTTAAAGTGTAACCACCAGAATGGGCTTAATGATCCACATCCACTTTCTCTTACGTGCACGTCCCACCTAGATCTTGTCAATATAAATGTGCATACAATACTTTCTCAAAATATCACATATGGTTGAAGACCTACGTCTATTTCATCATTCTTATATTTTTGGCCTCGGTGTTGCCTCAGTCAGTAATATGTGGTATTAGGCAATTCATTTGGCTAGATCTTGACAATATTAATGTGAAGGCAAAATTTTATCAGAACAAACACATATTGTGGTTAGAAACCTGCATCGACTTCCATAGTTCCACATTTTTGCCTCGGTGGTTCCTAGGTCGATGAAAAGTTGCATTCTGCAAGCCCATTGGTTACATCTTGTTGGTATCAGTCTTTGTGCAAATAATTATGATGCATTCTTAATGGTTTAAGAGTTATGCAAAGTTTTGCAACGTTCCACAGACAAGCTCAAAAACTCTCCACGGACGGATGGGTGCGTTGATTATAGGGCCCTCTTCGAAAGTCGACCTTCCGGTCCTGTCGACTTTTTTTTGCGAAACGTGTAATATGTAGTTGAAAATATGGACACGCATTTGGCGGCTTAACGTTTAGCATATTGGGTGAAAATTTCAGCAGATGACATTTTGAAATGTTTTCTTATTTTTCCTGAAAAATGCACTTTGACATTACAATTATGTTTTATCCCATTAATCTTTCTCGCCTTACAAAGTGGACTTTGGCTGACAGTGTAGACCCAGATTAGTCAGCGGCGGGCGATCAGGCCGAGCAGTATTGTAAGATATTCCTTTAAAGGGAATCGATACACTTACAGGGGAGATACCTATTTCAAAACAGTTTCCCTCCCTTCAGAAAAGAAAAGGAAAGAATTTGCTTCCACTTAGAGAAGATCTCTTTTTAGAAGGGTCTTCGTGTGCAGGAGAGCAAACAGAAAGTCATAAAAGTTGTCTCCCTTGTATACCCTTTTTCAGAAAGAAGGTACAACAATTTTGACACTTTTACCTCCCTTGGAAATGAGTCGTTTCCTCTTAAATTAAGATGTCACTCCACATCAAGAAAACATGCCTATATAATTTGACCCCCCCCCCCCCCCTCAAACCCCACTTTCATATAGTAAAATGGGTTTTTAGGGGTAAACATTATTTTTCTTATTTCACTCGAAAACATAGATTGTGGTACTCATTAGAACTGCGTCGCCAAGGCGGTTCTAACGAGTACCCACAATCTATGTTTTGATCAGAATTATGAAAAATATCAGATTTTTTTTTTTATCTGAATTTTTTCAGTTTTTGGAGGTGAAGTATATTTGAATAGGTGTTTTTTCGTAATGATTTACACAATCAAACGTACAATAATAAAGAAAGAAGGAACACGAATCGTAGCAAGAATCTAAAGACTGTTTGTTGTACGTTCACCAAGCAATGCGCATAAGATTAGTATCAATCAAACAGGTTTAACTTAATTTCAAGGAACGTTGTTGTGTTGTTTAGGGATGAAAAAAAAATTATAATCTAAATACCGATTTAAGAATGAATGCATCTAAGGGAGGTGCACAAGGAGAAATAAAAAATATTATATATTGTAATTATATATTATCTTATGCTGAATTCCTCAAGGGTCCTCTGGAGACAATTTACATGAAATGTCACAGTAATTTTTCCGGGGAAAATAAGAAAAAAATCTCCACTTTGCCGTCTGCTGAATTCGCCCAGAGAGTGGTAAAGGTTACGATAAGGTATCAATTTTGATACGCTATATGTATACAATGTGTGTATGATATTACGATTGGAGTTAATTCGTCTAATTTTGTCTGTTTTCGGGGCTATCGTTTCTCTTTCTCGTGTTGCATGTAATTCGATATTGTAAAATCTTTCATTACGTAAACACGCCTATTGAAATATATTGAAAATTTCACAACCAAAGTAGGACAATTTTCAGACAAAAAATTCTCATATTTTCCCTATTACTGCTCAAAACGTAGATTGTGGTACTCGTTAGACCCGCCTCGGCGAGGCGGTTCTAACGAATACCCACAATCTATGTTTTTAGCAAAGTAAGAAAAATAATTTTTACCTCTGTAAACCCCAGTTTTACTGCATATGAGTGGGGTTTAAGGGTGTCTAAATTGAATAGGCTTCTTTTCGTGATGTAAGTAATATTTGGCGCCGAATTTAACGTTTGTGCCGAGTCGTACAAAAAGATGTCAGCTGATATATACTGTGGAGGTTATCTCCGTGAAAGTGAAATGTTAAAGCTGCCACCAGACCAAAATGGTCAATCCTCTCTTGTATTATTCAAAAGCAGTTATGGAGAAAATGGAATGATAAAAATCACCAAGAGGAAAAGACGGTATAACTTGGTTTATTGAACAAGAATCACAATATGTAGTAAGCTGTGTAACAAAAAGTTAATTCCAAACCATTTTAGGTATTCATTTGACTATAATTCCATCGTTTGAATTTTGACTAGATATTCCTAAACATAAAATGTCCCTTAATGTCCTAAACTACTTCCCAAATGCGAACACTTTTCAACGCCAAACAAGAGTTCTCCCCTTTTGACGTTTTGCTTCTCCTTTTATAGTCTAATGCTATACGGAAACCCGCTATTTCCGTTTCGCGTACCCGATTACCCGAACCGAATGCTACACGGAAGCCCGCCACTTCCGGTCTGGGTACCCGATTACCCGAACTGACAGGCAGACAATGATTCACCGTATTGGAACGGAGGAGTAATGCGATTGTGCATGTTGGTGACTCAGAGTTGCCTGGGCACAGTATATTAAAACAATTGTCAAACAACTCCTAAGTCGAAACTAGATCATGACACAAACCTAAGCTTAACACATACATACTAGAATGGAGTACGATATCCTATATATGACCCCAGGGTTTATCTTGGCGTAAGGAAAGAATGTAAACACCAGGGTTTATCTTACCGTAAAGAAAGAATGCTTGCCACCACTTTCAATACAGAAGTGCCAGAGCTGGTGGGACTAAACAGGTAAATACGGTAACACTTACGAGTATTTATTTTATTGTATAAAACGCTTCAGCCTTCGATCTAGATAAGGAAAACACTTACTTTTCGGGTCTAGATAAAAAAAAAAAACAATTACTTTTCACTGTCCCCTCCCTAGCTTGACACCTCCTGGTGGCACACAGAGCAAAGGAGACAAAATGTAATAATCGTACACCATCCAGCAAGCATGTCATACCGTACTTTAGTATACCTGTTAATGAATTTAATGAATACAGTGATGGATATTGGTTACAAAATCAGCTTATCATTCTAACCCCGTAATGCACAACATCTGTGAACTTAACATGCAACAAATAAAATCGACACCCGCGAAAATAATATTTTCTTTTGTCTAAAATTTACTTTTATTAAATAAAAATTGTGTCATGAATTTTGAATATATAAGATATGAAAATAACGTCAAAGGATGGAAATGTTCGCATTCATTTATTTTCTCTTATTTTATGCGAACTACGAACCAAAAACATCGCCTCCTGCAAACTTTTATTTATTTTTATATTTTTTTTATTATTATTTTTCTTTCTTTATTTATTTATTTATTTGAGCTGAATTGTAGCAAACACAGCACCATTAATTTCATGGTTTATATCGTTTAGTTATCAAAATTCAAGTAGCTGTATGCGATATTTTTGGTAAAAACTTTTACGAAAATCATATTACAACAAGTAATAATAATTATAAGAAAAAAAAGTCATAAAATACAAACTATCTCCACATGACACTTTGTTAAACATTTTGGTAATAACGAGCATTCAAATATTTAATAATTTTGAAAGTCCACGCCTAAATTTGACGGAATTATATGGACATTTAAATTAACTCGTAATCCAGGTTCATTTAGTGTTATTGCCCCCTGGAAACATTCTAAAGCAAAGCTGTCATGTAGAGATAACTACCGTATTTACAACATCTGCGTATTTATGGCAATCTGAACTACTAGCACCTAACGAGTTTGATATCACAAATAATGATAAACTCATTTATCAAGCAAACCAGACCCGTGGAATACAATAAAAATTAATTACCCGCTAATCCCCGCTACTGGATTTGACGGGTCTAACAGGTCATATAAACATATCATTAAGAGAAACAGGGAAGTACAGTATCCCTATTAAGCTTGAAATTCTTAATCTATTTGCAACAAAAGGCGTATATATATATATCAAAGGGTTGAGACCCTAAAGGTCGGTGAATTATTGACCGGTGCACGAGCGCTAAAAGCTCGCCATAGCTTCACTTCATAGTCATAGGTTTATTACTTTCTTGATATTTAGCTATGAAGCGCACCCCATATATACAATGCATAGAATGAGAAGCGAACTGATATGACTTTCTGGATGTGCTATCCTTGGTCATACATGAAATTACATCTTAGCATTAATAAGGCGCCATATCTGATATGAAATATGTTGCACTGATGCTTGCGTCATACGTCTTAAAACATGCTCGTATTAACATTGATGTAGATAACAGGCTGTGTATTGTTCCTATTTATTTGTTTATTTGTTGATAACAGGATTCAAAATGCATTACACGTATGAAACGTCAAGCGTTCATTTAAAAGTGTCGGTCCGCGGGAAAAAGCAATTTACTCGGACTCTCTAATAGACATTAGAATAGATAAACTACATTGAATGCTGCTAAAAGTGGGCATAATTAGATTTGTTTTACGGATATAAAGGTCTGGATTCCTTGATTTATGAGAGGATATACTATGACACATGCGCCGCCTAAGACGCATAAATTTAGCTTCATACTTCATTCTCTGTTACAAACACTTATCAAAGGATAGCTGTCGATAATAGTGAGAAAATAAAACATCACATATGAAACACATTGTTTGTCCCATCAAACCAATTTCATTGCATGTCATTTAGCGCATCATTCTGTTGCATAATGATTTTTTTTTTTTATCCAGGGGTCATTATTCTTGGATTCGACACCCAACAACCCCTGATTTTAGAAATCTTAAGCATGTTTCTCAATAACACCCCACTATTTGATGACAGTATTGGCCTGCGTAAGCACTGACGAGACGTTTTTAAGTCGACAACAGAATTCTAAAATATGCGCGTGCGTGATATATACCTATTTCTTATATATCTAGTTCATTTTATCTTCTGTGAGAAAGTTGGGAGAAGAAACATAGTAGTGCTTAAACTTACAAATTCCTGAAGTCATTAGTCATCAAATATTGAGAGGAAATTTTAAAACTATGATTAATAAAGCTATTACAAGGTGTTGTAAATAGTATCCGTCTTGTATTTGTTTTTCTTACAGATCAAAACTCTCCTAGCTCTATCCCTAAAGCAAGGAAAACATTAGGCAGGAAAAACAATATGTTCATCCAATACACTTGGCTACAGATTACAAGGATATATGTATGAAATGAATAGACAAACAAATATTAAAAATATACATGTACCTACAAGCGAACTTTCAATAATTAACCGCCCAGCATTTACGCTCCCGCTGAATTAACTGTTTGCTGTGAAGCAAAACCTTCCGTCTTTTTTTTTTTTTTTTTTTTTTTTTTTAGATTTGACATTCTTTATTCCCTTCTTTTGGGGAGTATTTAGTATTTGACGTAACACAAGGTATAATGTTGAATGAGAGATAGAAAAAAGTACAATAAACAAATTAAAAAAAAAAACATTTCATGTATAATGTAGCGAACCTTATAGGAACTTGATAAAACTAGTATACTGTTCGCAACATTCCCAAAGAAAAGGGCCTTAGTGATCCCCTGTTTAATTTCCCGTAAACTCAAGCCACGCGGAAAAGAAAAAAAAATCATACTCTTTTAATGATAGGCGATTAACCACCGACAGATCAGCATGTCCACATAACTGTGCGCCCTCATAAGGTAAATTAACTTAATAATAATAACTATTTCCATACAGAATATGGCATAAGATGTGGATAGAGAAATATCAGTTTGAAAAGCATGCGTGTAATTGACAATTAAAACTGAGTAGTATACACTACACTGTTACACAGTATTGCTAAAACCGCACCCGCCGTATGCATTCAGACAGGCAGGCCTGGGCAAACAGTGTAGACCCAGGTGGGACAGCGCGTCCCAATAGGGTCCACACCGCCCATCCAGCAACTTTTAGATACAACATCGGGTAGTAAATTGTATTTGTTCTAATTTTAGAACAAGCATGGTAAGGCGTCGAGATGTCCGAATACTTAGGGTAAATACAGTACACCTTTTTTTTTTTTTTTTTTTTTTTTTTTTGTTTTTTGTTATTAGCTGAAACTAATAATACGCACGTGTATGTGTATGCATGCACATATCTACACATATTCACGAGAACATTTCTACAGGAGGGCAATCGGTCTGCATGGAATCCTTTCAATTATAATAGCTGCGATATCGGTCAGGACGACCTTTATTACCTGAGACAGTCCGTAAATTTGGTGAGGGATAGTCTCGTTGGGTTATAAAAGCCCGTGCTGTCTGTAACTGTCTCGTGCAACTAGTGGCGATTAATACCGTTTGAAGGCTTCAACACCTTCAAACGTGAAAAACAGTACATGAACAATGAAAGCGCTAGTAAGACTGCACATTCAGAATCGCATGACCAGTATTTAACCATAACTAGATCCATTCCGTTTCAGTAATAATTACTATAATACCTTTTTCCGTATGCACTGATATCATCGTTTTGGCACACAGAATCTACTTCTACACTACTCCCTGTAGAGTAATGGACACACAGTCAAACAACTATATGTTATAAGTAAAATCATAAACACATATTTTAAAATAACAACACAGCAAAAGAAAGGATAATGGTAAAATATCTTAAAAATGTGTCGTTGCATTATTTTGCTAAAGTATTCAACTATAGAGTATTTTTTTTTTTTTCTAACTAAAGATAGTAAATAACCTATAATACTGTTTCTGTATTGTTAATTAGGCAATACATATTTAAACTTGTCACTCACTGAAGTGTCGATATCTGAAAATTATCTGTTAGCTAGACTAAAACCATGATCTTCCCAAGAATAGCTCTGTGCACGAAATGTGGCTATCTCACTGACAGAACTACGCTCGGCAAAATCGAGAAAGAAAGAAAAATAAAATAAAATAAACGAGTTTACTAAATATTGGTAGAACTCGACGAGAGCTAGATGGCTAAGAAGTTGAACCTCGAGGTTGGGAAAGAGCCCCTGATAACATACCCGAGATAATATCCCTCAGAACACTTCTGAAAGTATCATTCATTATGTTGAAAAGTTGTAATTGATATTGCATCATGTTTTCTAGTTTCTGTGAAATTTCTTCTTTACACATTTGAATTTCAGTTTTCAAGTTGTGTTCTACACTTTCAATTTTTCTTTCTAAGTCCCGGATTTGAGTCTCAAGATTCTCTGCCTCATTTCCGACGGTTGCACTCGGCAAACTGATATGCGTCTTTCTTTTTAACGGCCTTGTTACGAATGCCGGGGGTCAGGAAATATGGACTGTCCCGAAGCTATGTTATCGACCGATGTAGATGTTTGTGGGGCGTTAGTGCTCAGATTATCAAACAAATTTGACGAAACGACTCTGGAATTATATTCCATTGTTGGAGTTCCTGAACTGGTAGATTGGTTTAAATTCTGAACTTTGTTAACAGAACTTTGAACATCATAATTAGTCACACACTTTTGATTAATAAAATATTTTATATCTTTGGATGGAAACTCACATGATTTAGAACCGAAATATTTTCCTTCCCTTTCAAAGTAGTGCCTTCGTTTCAATTTATAATCAAAATCTCCACCAGTCTCCGATGTATGCGTCTGTTTAAAAATATGATCTAAAAGTTTGAGTTCAGTTTCAAAGCTTTTCTCACAAATCTGACAAACGTATTCCCCAAAAAAGTATGGCAAGTATGTTAAATAATGGCGTCTGAGTTTATACAAATCTCTGTAGAATCGTTTACAATTCAAACATTGTAACATTGGAATATTGATATATATATATATATATATATATATATATATATATATATATATATATAAGTTATTTTTATTTATTTATTTTTTTTTTATTATTTTTTTTTTTTATTTCTTAGAATAAATTCACATTCACAACCAGTCCCAGAACACAAAATGGTCTTTCCTAACATACAGATTTGTTTTTATTGTTCTTGGGAATGTCGGAGATAATGTATCCGCCATACGCCCGTTAATACAATTTCGGGCATGTCAAAGATCACTGCGGGTTTGTTCGGGGAAGAGATAATGAAACAATGAAACATCTTCCATGACCATAAGTCATTGCGGGTCTAGTCTAATGCGACAGTTGAAACACTTCATATGCTAGACCCAATTACAAATTAATGTGGAATTAGTCAATGTTATCTTCGTGTATCATAATTTGTACTCATGCCATCCAAAAACAAAACTCATCAACTAACCTAGTTTTAATTTCGCAAAATAAGTCTAGTTATGCAAATTCCTCGAAAGACATGATAAGGGAAAATCACTTTTTATGGAATTAGCATTTATTCAAAACAAAGCAATTTCCCGGACGCAAAAGTAAAATATCGGAAGATGTATACATGACCTTGCTTTAGAAAGATACTAGGAAGTGTCACTGCCCACTAACTGCAGACTGGTATAATAATAATTTCTGTTGCAAAAGAGAATAATACTTCATAATTTATGCAGGCTTATTTATCTATAACTTTCATTTATTTAATTGGAGAGAGATCGGAGTAAATTTGCTAGACTATTGCTTATTATTATAACCATTATTATTATTTATTATATTAGATAAACAACCTTACTATAGTTTGCACCTGAAGCAAGAATGCCGTTACTGTCAGCTTAATTACAGGCGTGTCTTCTTTCAATTCCAAATGGAACGAATTACTGTTATAAAGATAATATTTTTAGGAAATATGTTTCGCACGGCAAACAGATATAAATCACAGTGCTATCAACTCGTTTTGTCAGATCCATTCATGAGCAGTAAAGGATCTGCTGCGGAGTTTTATGTACTTTGTCACCCCAAATTTCCAGTAATGCTTGTTTGTTCGAAGTACTTAGATTATTTTCCACAGGCAATAATGCCGGTATGATCATAAGCGTTGGGCAACAAAGTAAGTTCAGTCAAAAATACTAGATGAGTATAAGAGTGTGTTCCGAGATAGTAGAGGGCAGCCGCGCAAAGTAAGGTACAAAAGTATAAAGAAAGTCATACCAGAGCTTAATAATACGCGGAATTCCATGGCTATATAAATTGTACTACTGATGACTGTTGTTTTTTTTTTGTTGTTGTTGTTGTTGTTGTTGTTTTTTTTTTTTTTTTTTTTTTTTTTTTTGTTTTTTTTTTTTGTTTTTTTTTTTTTTTTGTTTTTGTTTTTCTTTTTGTTTTTTTCAGACAACCCTGAGAACATGTTAGTTTATTTTACTTTATGTATTAGTAAAAAAAATAATCAAATAATATTCCACAAAAGTAAAATATTTCAAGATCTTTACATCGAAAAATCAGACAACCCTGAGTACTTAATAATTTACACTTTCTTTAGTTAGTTAAAGAAAGTTAATCAAATGCTTCGCGAAAATAAGGTATTCCAAGATTAGAGTCCCTTGAACTTCACATTACTATTTTTCTGCTCGCTGTTCTTCAGTATTATAACAAGACAAATATTTAGGCGTAAACGGCGAAGTACTGGCGCAAGAGTTTTTTTGCTTTATATATATATATATATATATATATATATATATATATATATAATATATATATAATATATATATATATATATATATATATATATATATTCCGGATCGTCGCAAGCCGACGACTCCGGCAAATCGAATAGTCTACCAAAGCTATAACATGAATTTAATATCTGCTGCCTATATCCGTGCGTCCAAATTATCATTACTTGCTTTATAGGTGGATTGACCAGATCTAACTGAATTTCATTTCAGACCATCCTTGACTTATGAATCCATTGCATGGGTTGCGATATAACGTCCAAGTCAACAATATTTCAGTAGTTCAGAGACACTACCTCCCAATTTGTGGACTTTTACCCGACCCGATCACATGAATGCGGGTCCTTCCTAGTTACTAGCAGCTCTGCCATGGAGGCTTTAGGCAGCCCAATGCATAATTAAGTCCATCGGTATTATCTGTCTGCAAAAAAAAAATTCTCTACCATCTATATAAGCTGAGCAACCTTGAAGTGATCAATATCATTAGTCGGTTGGGATTTTTACAATTTCAAACACGAAGAATAATGTTAATGCCATAACTATAACCATAATTATAATGACTGACTATTCAGAACTCCATCAAAGGACACGACAGCTATCTATAATAAAAAAAAAAAAAACAAGGAAAGAAATTCACTAGAAGCAGGAGTGCTCAAGATGTGAGCGTGTTTGAGACAAAGCAAGAACCTCCAGCTTATCAAATGTTCAACTGGATCGAACACGCACTTTGTGTGCAGAATGAGGGAAGAATCTGGACGATATTAATTCCAGTTTTAGTATAGGATGTAATAGGGGAATTCACTAGAAGCAGGAGTGCTCAAGATGTGAGCGTGTTTGAGACAAAGCAAGAACCTCCAGCTTATCAAATGTTCAACTGGATCAAACACACAACTTGTGTGCAGAATGAGGGAAGAATCTGGACGACATTGATTCCAGTTTTAGTATAGGGTGTAATAGGGGAATTCACGAGAAGCAGGAGTGCTCAAGATGTGAGCGTGTTTGAAACAAAGCAAGAATCTCCAGCTTATCAAATGTTCAACTGGATCAAACACACAACGTGTGCAGAATGAGGGAAGAATCTGGACGACATTGATTCCAGTTTAAATATAGGATGTAATAGGGAAGTGTTTAAGACAACAGATGATGAACTTTAGAAATAAAAAAAAATAGGTAAAAACCTACAGGACAGGAAGATCATCAAGACATACTCCGCTACCTCGGCGAGAGGAAAGAGAGAGAGAAAAAAAACCAATGTGACTGACTAACGTCAAATCACAAAATATTTTTTTTTCTTTAGGATTATTGCTATACTTGGAGGTAATCAATCGGAAATATATGTTTGTATAAATTTAAATCTATCTGACTTTGTTCCCCAAACTCTACCGGAATGGAAATAGATCAATCAATTGCTTGGACACTTAAAGCATTATATTATTATTATTTTTTTTTTTATTTTTTTATTTTTTTTTTTTTTTTTTTTTCAGAATACACCTCTATTTCATCTCGTAGAAAGGTATAATCAAAGAAACTAAGTAGAATTATATATAAACGCACACTGATAACAAAACAAAAAAAAAATGAATATGACACCTACAGGAAGTGATGCCGTCGACAGAAGGAACTATGATAACCTGGAATGATAGAATCCTACTGTTATGTGTATATATTTGCAACTTAACTTTCAGATAAAGAACAGCTTTCATTTCATCCAACTATGGATCAAATATGTACATTTTTCTTTTATTATTATTATTATTATTACTATTATTATTATTATTTATTATTATTATTTTTTAATTCGTGGGGAAAATGACAAGCTTTTAGGAGAAGAGATTTATTGTTTCCAGATAATTTCCATCTTCAACATAATTGTAAGCATATAGGCTAGGATAGAGTGGATTCCCAGCCATCTCGCTCTCATTCATACCATTTTCCACACATAGTTAAACTCATAAACTCATGTAGCTACTTAATCATAACCATATCTACAAGGAGCTTTTCTGTCCCTTTTTGGACTAGTCTTTACACCAGTCGGTGTCTTGGTCACCGATACTTGCTGCAGTTCATCAGCATTTCGCTTTTGTCTGGGGTTACGGAGTCCATTTCTTTTATTTTTCATATACATTGGTTCGGAGGCTGTTCGTTTTTGTACTGCAGACTTTTGAACAGCAGGAACCCAGTCAGGAATAGTGTCACAATAGTAAGGCTTTAATCGGTCATGATGCATTACCCGTTTCTTGCTTTCCGTTGGACCACTGATTTCGTAAAGAAGGTCACTGATTTTTCTCATAACTACAAAAGGACTTTTCTAGGGTTCTCTTTTAAGTTTAGGGTTTAATCCAATTTTCTTTTTACTGTCCAAGTAATACACTAAATCTCTAACGTTATAGGAATTCATAGATATTCGCTTGTCATAGTCCCGTTTTTGCCTTTCAGCTGCTATCCCAAGATGTTCGCGAACGTATTGCTGAATTTCACACATAGAATTCCACATATTCCGATGGGGAGATAGGCTTTTGACTTACTCCTGGAAACCCAAATTTTAGAGAAATTGGTTGATGAATCTCTCTCCCTAGCATAACTAGATTTGGGCTTAATCCAGAACTTCCGTGTGAACACGATCTATATGCCGACGTTAATAGAGATAGTTTCACATCCCAGTCCCTTTGATTCTCAATCACATAGGCGGAAATCATGTTCAATAGCGTGTGGTTTAATCTTTCAACCATACCGTTGCTCGAAGGATGATAAGGCGTAGTTCGAATTTTGTGTATCTCAAGCAGCTTACACACTTCTTTGAAAAGTTCAGAACCATAGTTACTCCCTTGGTCTGAATGTAACTCTAGTGGAACTTCGAAAAGGGAGAAGAACTCATGAACCAAAACACGAGCTACTGTCTCTGCTGATTGGTCTCTTATAGGATAAGCCTCCACCCATTTTGAAAACTGATCCTGTACTACTAAAATGTATCTACAACCTCGTTCAGAGACAGGGAACGGACCCATTATATCCGTTGAAACCCGATCCTTTGGTGCTCCGACTAAATAATGTCCTAGAGGCGCCCTGGCTCGTTTTCCATGTGTCTTCCTTGCACCACAGAGAGAACATTTCTTAATCCAGGTTTTAATATATTCTTTCATACGGAACCAATAAAAATTCATCTTTAATTTGCTTAATACTTTCTTATGTCCCAAATGTCCTGAAAACTTGGAATTATGTGCCGCTTCTAACAGTTCACTCCACAGTTTTCTTGTTGCTATTAACTGGAGAAAGCATTGTCCTTTAAGTCTCGGATACCAAATTTTGTACAGAATACCATCTACTAAATACAAGCTGAGTCCATAATAGCCATAAATGACGGTAAACTGACTTTCAGAAGTAACAGTCTCCCTAGATGGTCGTTCTGTACTAGTTTCCATCTATTTAATGACAGTCCCCACTCCAGGATCATTCTTTTGCAGTTTAGCTAAATCCACACCGGTATATCCCACAATATATGAAGGAAGCCTGAAAGTGAAGTTTTGTCCGTTGCATCCAAAGTCACCATCTTTTAGTTTTACACTCTGCGACCATAAATGTCCTCTTGAAAGCTTATTATTCACAAAATGACTGAATTGGTTAATCAACACACCAGGAGCTCTTAGTATTGACAAAAAGAAGCTATAAGATAACCATGTGAAAAATCGGGAAGCTAAGCCTTTTGTCATTCTATTAAAACTGGTCATTACAGTTCCAACAAGCTTGTTGTGATTTAACTTGAGCGGGATCACATCATCAAGCATCATAAACGATGACCATTGTTCATGTTTTTTTAGACAGTCAGAGCAACCTGAACATGGAAGATCTGATAAAACAGTCTGTCCATCATAGCAATCACAAGACGACGGTTCACATGCGCGTGACAAAAAATTGGCATTCCCATGCTTACTCCCAGGTCTGTGGACGACAGAAAAATCAAACTGAGATAAAATCTCTATCCATCTCGCCATTTGATTCTCAGGCACTTTGAATGACATTACCCAACGAATCGCGCTATGATCAGTTCTTATAATGAATTTCCTGCCGAGCAAATACTGCTTAAAGTGTTGCACAAATGTTACAACTGCCAACATTTCTCGTCTTGTAACACAATATCTTCTTTGGGTTTTAGTTAGCGATTTGCTGGCAAAGGATATTGGTCTCTCAACCTCCTTGCCTAATTTTTTACAGTACTGAATTTGTGATAGGACAGCGCCAACACCGTAATCCGAAGCATTCGTATCCAGGGTAAATAATCCAATATCTTTAGGAAAAGCTATCACTTCTTTACCTGTCAAAGCAATTTTAAGTCCTCAAAAGATCTTTCACAATCATCAGTCCAAATGAACGCTTGTCCGGCCTCCAACAAACGATTCAAAGGCGCCACTCTGACGGAGAAGTCCTTAATATAACGTCTGTAATACGAAACAAATCGCAGAAAAGAACGAACTTGAGTTACAGTTTGCGGACGTTTCCAACACTGCATTACCTTTACCTTATCCGGGCTTGGTCTTATCCCATTTCTTGTTATCAAATGTCCAAGAAATGTCACTTCAGATCGGAACAGTTCACATTTTGATGGCTTAAGCTTAAATCCGGCGGCCTTAAGCCGCTTAAAAACTTGTCTTATTCTATCTAAATGCGTTTCCAACGTTTCGGAAAAGATAATTATGTCGTCCAAATAGATCAATAAGATCTTCCACTGAAGACCACTAAATACTATTTCCATGCATCCCTGAAACGTAGATGGAGCATTACAAAATCCGAATGGCATAGTATTATACTCGTAAAGTCTACTTCTGGTTATAAATGCCGTTTTGGGTTTATCTTCTTCTGCAACAGCGATTTGCCAATATCCGCTTTGTAAATCGAGGGTTGATAGAAATTTTGCGTCACCAAAGTTATCTAAACAGTCATTAATTTTAGGGAGCGGATAAGCATCTTTCAGTGTGATGTCATTTAATCATCTATACTCCACACGTCGAATCGACCCATCCTTTTTCATAACATAAACCATTGGTGAAGCCCAAGGTGACGTTGATTCCCGTATTACGCACGCCTTCAATTGATCATGGATAATATCCTCTTCTTTACCAGCCAAAGTTGCTCAGTTGCTCGGTGGCTCAGTTGGATGCGCCGTCCGACTGGAGACCAGGAGGTCGCGGGTTCAACCCCCGCCGAGGTCGGCAACATTCTTTCGTGGAGATTGATCATGAAATATTTTCTACGGTCATTCTCTCCCTTCCGCTGATTTAAGAAGGGCAGTTGTCAGTTTCTGGCGAAAGAATGTGCACAATACTGGTTAACCGCTTAGAGGACTAAGCCTGCCCAGTAACGTGTGGTTAGGTAAACTGACCGCGCTCGACATGACCCCATTGGGTTGACTGGGCCGTAAAACCTCAACACAAACCAGCCAAAGTTCGAGGTGACCTACGTGCCTGTTGCTTAATTGGTTTTGCATCACCCGTATTGATTTTATGTTCCGCCACAGATGCTTTCTCCAAGTCAGAAGGAGAAGAAGCAAATAAATCAATCATAGAGTAAATTATGAAGTCTAGACTTCTGGTCAAGATTCAAATTTTTCGAGGATTTGGCGAAAAGTTCTGTTAAGTGGTCCGGCATCTCTTTTTTTAATTGCTATATTATTAACTTTAAATTTCTGCTTGGAAAATTCTGGTTTACTTTTCAGTGTTTCTTTTTCAACCAATGGTGAAATCTTTATGACTTCTTCTAATTTGCCTATCATTGTATCTTTCTTAATAGTCATCTCTTCTGTAGAAAGGTTTAAAATTCTTACTGGAAATCTAGTATTATTATTTTGAAGATTCACTAATGTATTACCGATCAAAATATTTTCAGTTTCACAAGTCTCATTCTTTGAAATTATCCCCCAGTTAGCACCGAAAGCATGACTTTCAACTCTTCCTCTTATAACCATTTCACTATAGGCAGGTATCTTCACAGTATCTGCACATACGACTTTTGAACAATAGTGAGTTCTTTCTAAGATACAAGGATACCGTTTTCTATTAAGCCGAAGGCCTGACTGAACTCCAACAGAATAATTATGAACATAAAGGAAATCTAGACATATTAATCCATCTTCTTGAATATCCGCAATATACATATCCCAGGTGAACACTGTATTTCGGACTTTGAAGTGCACCTCTACCACCCCTTCAAGCCTGAGAGCTGCTTTATTAGCTAACTCAATTTTAAAGTTAGGGTCCGTTTGACGTGATTCAACTTTAGTAATCGATGATATTTCATTAAACACCGCTGACGATATAATTGTAACTGCACTTCCAGTGTCTATAACAAACTTAAATTCGCGATTATGTATTTTTAAAGGAAGAAACATAGTGAAACCAATTCCAACATTTTCACAACAAAGTTTTGAAGAAGATTTGACCGAATCTAGGCCGACAGACTCGGTCAGGTCTAGTCCAAAGCTCGTATAAGACCATCAAATGATCTTGTAATTTCAGTCGAAAGTTGATTAAAAACATATTCAGCTGCTTCTCCACGTAAACTGCTAGTTAAACGAAACAGTTTTTCTTCTTCTGTCCATCTACAGACCATTGCCGTAGAAACAAATGGTTTGATAAAACTATCCCATGACATCTTTCCATCAAAGACCAGTTGTCTTGGCAGTGGAATCTCATATTTCGGAATTGCAGCTCTTGAAATGTGATCTTGCCATGGATCAGGAGCAGAAAATAATGGCGTCATTGGAGGTAACTCGTTTCGACGTCTCTGATTACTTTCTATATCCCCGTAAGGCATTCTTGTAGTTTGAGAAAATGGCCTCGGGAGATTTTGAGGCGTTCGATTTCGCTCTGCGACACTGTCGTTGACGTATGAATGAGGAGAAGGTGGTAAAATCACTGTATCATCGTCCCTGTAGTGCACTCTCAACTCGCTCGGTCGCTGCGTATTATCATTTACATCCCGCAACACATTGATAGTAGCTTGCATGTCATGGATGACCTTATCTTTCTCTTGACTCATTTCTGACATCTTCTGTTGATATAAACGTACATCCTCTTCTTTATCCTATTCATACTGTTTTAACATACCAGCTAGTTTTTGGAGTCATTTATTGCCTGAAGTTTTGTTTCCGCAATTTCCTCATCCGCTTCCGTTCATTTCTGTCGGAGATCCCTAATTTCTTCTTCCAATACAGCACATCGAACATCATCTTTTTCTTCAATCTCAACAAATAATTCCTTTTTATCTGCCGCCGCTTTTTTTGGTCCCATTTTATGCGCTCAAAAGAATGTCATGTAAGCGTTCAAAGTTTATTCTAATTTATAGACTAAAGGTGGCTCTTCTCCTTCCGTTTTAGTTAAAGCAAATTTCAGTTGCTCAATTTCAAGTTGCAGTTTTTCAATTTTCGTGTTACAGACAGATTTTAAATCCTTTATGACCTTAGAAAAGTTTTTATCTTGTCTTTGCAGATGTTCAATCAAGTTTGCTTTTTCTTCTTCTATCTGTCGAACAGTTACTTCCAAATCATCTATTTCCTCTTTAAATGTACTCATACTTGCGAACTGATTTAGATCTTTTACTGTATTTCATCCCTTTTTCTTGCTTTAATTTTAACACTTCACGATTTAACTCTTCAATTATGCTTTCTTTTTGCAAAGTTATGTCCACCGACAATTGCTTATAAGCAGTAATGATTTCAAAACTACGAGAGTCGTGCTCCCTGAGTTGTTCTAATGCACTTTTTGTTTCATTCTCGGCTTTTTGTAGCCTTGATTCTATCGTGTCAATTTTTTCCTGAAGTGATCGAATCTCATCACTAGCTGCTGAAGTAAGAAAAAGGTATGGAATATCCGTATTGGTAGCACAATCTTTCAACACAATAGCTGGTCTACTTCTTAAATTTCCCATAAACAATCCCTATATCCTCAAAAGTTACGAAGTCGTGTTAAAGTTGGTATCCCACCGCTGTTCACCACTTGTGATGTTATCTCCGTGAAAGTGAAATGTTAAAGCTGCCACCAGACCAAAATGGTCAATCCTCTCTTGTATTATTCAAAAGCAGTTATGGAGAAAATAGAATGATAAAAATCACCAAGAGGAAAAGACAGTATAACTTGGTTTATTGAACAAGAATCACAGAATGTAGTAAGCTGTGTAACAAAAAGTTAATTCCAAACCATTTTAGGTATTCATTTGACTATAATTCCATCGTTTGAATTTTGACTAGATATTCCTAAACATAAAATGTCCCTTAATGTCCTAAACTACTTCCCAAATGCGAACACTTTTCAACGCCAAACAAGAGTTCTCCCCTTTTGACGTTTTGCTTCTCCTTTTATAGTCTAATGCTTTATGGAAGCCCGCTATTTCCGTTTCGCGTACCCGATTACCCGAACCGAATGCTACACGGAAGCCCGCCACTTCCGGTTTGGGTACCCGATTACCCGAACTGACAGGCAGACAATGATTCACCGTATTGGAACGGAGGAGTAATGCGATTGTGCATGTTGGTGACTCAGAGTTGCCTGGGCACAGTATATTAAAACAATTGTCAAACAACTCCTAAGTCGAAACTAGATCATGACACAAACCTAAGCTTAACACATACATACTAGAATGGAGTACGATATCCTATATATGACCCCAGGGTTTATCTTGGCGTAAGGAAAGAATGTATACACCAGGGTTTATCTTACCGTAAAGAAAGAATGCTTGCCACCACTTTCAATACAGAAGTGCCAGAGCTGGTGGGACTAAACAGGTAAATACGGTAACACTTACGAGTATTTATTTTATTGTATAAAACGCTTCAGCCTTCGATCTAGATAAGGAAAACACTTACTTTTCGGGTCTAGAAAAAAAAAAAAAAAATTACTTTTCGGGTCTAGATAAAGAAACCAATTACTTTTCGGGTCTAGATAAAGAAAACAATTACCTTTCGGGTCTAGATAAGATTACCCGCGACCCACTAAGGCTGATGAGAAAAACCACCCGAAAAGACCCGAAACTTGAAGATAGCGGGCAGAATGGGCAAACACAAAGGAAATATCAAAATCTCATTACCAGTATTATTAATGGTTACTATAAATGACGAATCGCCACAATACGGACGGTAAAATCCGGGCATTCGCTTCTACTTAATGTATCAATATATCCTACAGAATGTGCGAAAGGAGGCCTAATACCTATTTGGCTCCCCTTCGTCTGTTTCCGGACCGAAGATCCTTCAATTACGGAATCATGCGAGGTTTGACGATTGGGCAATTACACTGATCAGACTGTGCCAATAAGCATAATTATCTCAATCGGAGCAATATGCAAACCGTATTTTCCCTAAATAGTGACACCTTAACTCATCATCATCACACTTGTTCTAACATTTGAAAAAGAAAGTCCATTTTACGACCTGTTGACGTGTCTAAAATACAGTATGAGTATCAAATAGTGTAGATTCTGATCAGACACTGCGTTCTGTGGTGTCTGATTAGGTTCTACAAAGTTTGCTACTCTGTAATTTTTTCTGATCCGTGTGCCCAAACACAATTTTCATTCTCGGTGCTCCTAGGGAACATTTTAAATTAAAACGGCTCTAAAGTATACCCGGATTAGCCAGTCCAATTACTGTATCTAAACAGGGAGTAACGTAACCTGTTCTCTTAATTGAATCGTGGGCCTTAACTTGGCTCATGTATTTAAATACTTCAATTTCAAGCATATACAATTCCGTAGATATACAGTTTCCATCATGAGAGAGAGAGAGAGACAGACAGACAGAGAGACAGACAGAGACAGAGACAAAGAGAGAGACAGAGACAAACAGACAGAGAGAGAGAGAGATAGAGACAGACTAACAGACCAACAGAGAGAGTTTAATTAGTATTTTGGGCTCTTTGTTCAACTTGTTCAAAAGGCGAAGGCACGTTCTACTTTCAGCAATAATCCCAGCGGGCACGTAACGCTTATACTACAACGCATTAAGGTCGATACAACCTATCCCGGCGAGCACATGACGTTTATACAACGTTGCAGTAACTTCGACGCAAAATCATGTCGTTGCATTGACTTTAATGCGACGGTGTATAAACATATCCCGGAGGGCACATGGCGTTTATGCAACGTCAAAATTACGCCGATTCAACGTCAGGATGTTGCAACGACGTGACTTGACATTGAAGAGACGTGTTATTCCCGCTGTGATCTTCGTGAAGCTTGATATTAGCGAACTCGCTGCCTCATGTGGCCGACAGGACAAACGCGACGTAGACCGACAGCTACAGCACACTTAACTTGAATTTCCATCACGAAGATATACCTATATAGTTTTATATAGAAAAATTGGGGTTTACAGGGGTATACATTATTTTTCTCATTTCTGCTCAAAGGCATAGATTGTGGGTACTCGTTAGAACCGCCTCGCCGAGGCGGTTCTAACGGGTACCCACAATCTATGTTTTGAGCAGATATATGAAAAATATCAGAATTTTTATCTGAAAAACTTTCAGTTTTTGGTGGTAAAATTTTCAAATATATTTGAATAGGCTTGTTTTCGTAATGTCAACGAGAAGCTTACATTACATGCTTGAGACACGTTTTTTCCAATGAATTTATAACGTATTTCACAATTTGTTTATGTTGTCTACAAATACATTAGCCAGGTCTTACTATGTCGATCTGAAAAAAAAAAGAAAAGAAAGAAGAAGAATACCGATATCCTTTAAATTCGCTTACCAAGGAAGAAAAGTCATGGATATGTTTCGTTGCCGTCAGACCAAACCGGAAATAAACATTGTGTTAGCAGTTTGTCGCGTTCTCAATTAATGTAGCAGAAATATTTGTATTTGCCGAGACCAGCTGGGAAAACCCGATACCAAAATCCGGTACAAAACTTTTAACGGTATAGCTTTGGTCTTTGTATACTTTTATTTTTTGGGTGATTTCTGCATAGTGCATTGCGAGCTCGCATGTAGGCCTTGCCTATGCTCATAGTATTACATTTTAGCAACCGCACGACATCGTCACAGGTAAATTCAGCAGATGACAAACTAATATGTTTCTTAAATTTCCCAGAAAAAAGCTTTCAGTTGACATGTTATGCAAATCGTCTTCAAAGGAGAAGATTTCATGATATGTCAAAACATATCAAAGCATATTTTCTGGGAAAGATACAACCAAAAATAAAAACATTAAAAAAATAAAAATGTCGTCTATTGAAATCTTAAACCAGCTTGCTAAACGTTAAATAGGCAATACGATATCTGCAACCGTAATAGCATGAGAGTGTCGAACCCCGGATATAGGTCAAGTTTCGTCTTTGCACAGATTTATTTAGGTGCGACATAATCAACGCAAGAAAATGAACCGTGGGCAGGCAACAAAGGCCTAAATCAATTCGCACAGTCTGGCCAAGGCCTTCGTTATTCTCTTACAGAATCAATGAGTTCCCTAGAATATATCAACGTACACAAAAAGACCAGGACCCAGTTGTTCAAAGCATCGTTAGCTTAAAGAGCTCGTCAGTGGTCAAAATATCAACTGTTCAAGTAAGCACAATATCTAATTCACAGGTATGTTTGCTGCAAAATTATGAGTAGCTTTTGCAAATGCAAAAGCTGCTCATATTTTTTCAGCAGAAATATTAGCATATATGCCGTATTTAATGATCATATGTTTAACGATACGTTAACTAACGACATCGTTAGTTTTGAACAACTGGGCCCAGATTAGCGGAGCGGATGCACAGGTTGCTCTAGTTTTCGCTGTTCAGATATAATAAAAAAGGCCTTTTGTTGCGGTGAGCGAAAGCGTGTCTTAAGGTAAATGCAGATAGCGAAGGCCCAGTTCAGCCTGCGGATACGCGCAGTCTGGTCAGGGCCTTCACAGTCGCTAACAGAATCATTGGATACAACAGACAGTATGAAGAGAGAAAGAGAGACAAAGGCACGGATGATACTAGGTGCATGCAAAATCTAATCTTTGATGATAGCATTTTTCGCTTGACGTTGATCATATGATGACACCTGTCTTTTTGCATTCACTTATATATAATACAATGGGAGCTTGGTTTACAGTAAACATGAAACATTGTCTCTGCCTGCAGTGGTCGTACAAATGGCCCTTACATACATTTTATATCAGATACCCTGAGTAGTATTGCTAAAAAATCCATTTTTCATATTCTGCATATCTGCAGGATTCCCCCCCCCCCCCTCCCCCCCCCCCTCTCTCTCTCTCTCTCTCTCTCTCTCTCTCTCTCTCTCTCTCTATATATATATATATATATATATATATATATATATATATATATATATATATATATATATATATATATATCAGTCCGTCCGTCTGTTTACCCATCCATCCATTCACCCATGTACCCACCCATCCATCCATCCGTCTGTCTATCTATCTATCTATCTATCTATCTATCTATCTATCTATCTATCTATCTATCTATCTATCTGTGTCTTTGTCTGCTGTCTGTCTGTCTATGTATCTACCTACTTGCCTGCCTGCCTGCCTGCCTGTCTGTCTGTCTGTCTATATATCTTTCGAAGAATTTCTTATCTAGCGCGATGACATAAAATATGGTGAATTCACGTTACATTTGTTCCCAAAGATGTTGCCATTAAAATGCATTGGTTTTTGTAATAAATACTATGGATACTTGTTAGAATCACCTCATTGAGACGATGTTAACAAATAGCCCAAAACAAATGTTTCTTGAAGTATTGATTTCAATGTTCTTGTACTATTTCCGACTTGAATTTTGTCGTTTAAACGAGTGGCGGTATGAAGAGAGTTGATTGCATTCACAGAGGTGTGTTCTTATGATGACTGTCAACATTTACGCTTCAGTAAAGTGTTGTACATTTCAAAGAACTACTTTCCACTCTGATTTTACATGTATTTTTTCCATGATTTTATACATGCCATATAGCTTTTGGGTAGGGCAGACAACACCCTATAAATACAATGATCTCAACTGAAGGTCCAGCCGTCTCAGATCAAATGCTGCAAGTTTCTCTTACAGTATTTTTTTTTTTTCTCAAACAGTTTGAGAAAATAACTTTCCAATAATTATCCAATATAAACTGATAAGGAAGCATATTTGACGTTGCGGCAACCAGACTTACAGTTCTTTTTTCCGCATATCCCCTCATGGTGGTTCACATTCGTGTACAGTTTATAAGTGTATCACATAAACTATTATTTTCAGCGTTCAAAGACCCATAACTCAAAAAGTAATTAAGTAGACTTACGGTTCTTGTGTTCTACATGTCATCTTTTGTTTGTTTGTTTTGTTGTTTTTTTTTTCACTTTTTTGCAATGCTTCAAGAAAATCTTTACAGTTTAAAAAGAGGCAAATGACAACCTATGATCATCATTCAAACAAATTTGCAGTTGCTAGACCTCCAATACTCGGTGCTATATACACTGCATCAATATTCAGACTGAAAACTTCCTTGTTTCTTGAGAAGAAAAAAGTAAATGATTTTACCATGGTATGAGAAATTGTGACTTCGCAGTAAATGCAAACAGTAACGATCCAGATCAGCCTGGGGTGATTTATAGTGTGATCAAGAACTTACGAGGGATGTTCGAAATGAATTGCTTATTGTCCTCTAGCTCGATATCCACGTGGGGCACGATAAAAACCAATACATACCTGTATAGGGCTATTCAATATCTACACAATGGTGTATAAATGTACATGTTAGACTAAGTGTAAGACATAAAATTTGCCATTTGAATACACGCAGTCATTGACCACTGCAGTAAAAATGGTTGGTAGATGCGTCGACAAAAAAGATGAAATACGGGCTTACATCAAAGCTCGCTCAAAACTTGGTTGTTCTTTGAAGAAGTTGATGACTGAAATTTCTACTGCTTTTGGACCTTCTTGTGTGTCTTATGACACAGTTCGGCGGTGGAAAAAGAAATTTGAGTCTGGTGTAGAGTCCATCAAAAATGCACCGAAATCAGGTAGGCCAAAATCTGCATCTAGTAAAGAAATAGTTTCCAAAATAAAGGAAATCATTGAAGGAGATGCCAGATTTACAGTTCGTGATATTGCACGAAAGGTAGGCATATCACTTTCAACGGTTCACCTTATTTTGAAGAAGCATTTGAAAGTCAGAAAGATTTCTACTAGATGGGTGCCACATCTGTTGACTGACGAGCAAAAGAGGCAACGGGTTAAAGTGGCCAAAAAGCTGCTTCAAATGTTTCCAAAATATGACAAAAAGCAGTTTGCCAATGTCGTCACAGGTGATGAAACCTGGGTCCATTATTTTGAGCCCGTCAGAAAGGTTAGCAATAAGATCTGGGCCACTAAACACAGCAAACGCCCAATAATTGCCAAACGTTCTTTGAGTACAAAGAAGGTTTTGTATGCAATCTTCTTCTCTGGTGAAGGAGTCGCAATAAAAGTGCTAGTGAAAAAGGACAAAAACATCACCGGAAAGTACTACAAAGACGTAGTACTGAAGAAACTGAAAAAGTATTATCAGAAACGACGCCCTGCCACTGGTTTTAAACATGTCCGTTTTCTACATGACAATGCCCCAGCTCATACCTCCGCAATAGTTACGGCGTTTTTGAAGAAAGAAAAAGTAACTGTTTTGCCTCACCCCCCGTATTCCCCAGACCTTGCCCCATGTGATTTCTTTTTGTTTCCGAAATTGAAAGCATTCCTTGCTGGGCGGAAATACCAGTCCCGACAGGCACTTGGATCTGCCATTCATCAGTACCTTATTACTGTGCCCAAATCAGCGTACCGTGACGCCTTCAAGAAGTGGATACATCGACTGAAACTTTGCATTTCTAGCCACGGGGAGTATTTCGAGGGCATAAATGAGTACTTTTGGGATAACTTGAAATTTGAAGTCTTCAGATAGAAATAAGCAATTCATTTCGAACATCCCTCGTAACTATACTGCGTTACGTTTCACAATACTCGCATTACGAAAACACACCTATCCAAATATAAAGAAAGTTTCACCTCCAAAAACTGAAAATTTTCGGAGAAAAAGCTCTGATATGTTTTCATAAAAACATAGATTGTGGGTACTCGTTAGAACCGCCACGCAGAGGCGGTTCTAACGAGTGTCCACAATCTATGTTTTTGAGCAGAAATAAGAAAAATAATGTATACCCCTGTAAACCCTAGATTTACTATATAAAAGTGGGGTTTAAGGGGATCAAAATTATATAGGCATGTATTCGTGATGGATTACAATGCATTGTACAAACGGGCAGTAAAGGTCCTTATCAGACTGCGAGGATACGCAGGCTGATCTGGGCCTTCGCTCTCAGCACATGCCCGTAGACACGTTTTCGTTTTATTTTATGGGTGGTCTCCTAGATCCTTCGATTTTGGTCAATTTATCACACTTTTGTTCCCCTATCCAATGAGGCGCCATACGAAATCTGGCTAAATTGTCATTTGGCTACCGAGAAGTCTTTAAAAGTTTAAGGCACTGATGCACCGACGGACAGAGGAAAGCAATGACTAAAGTTCATACCAAGCTTAGCTCAATTGAGCTAGCAATATAAAACCGATATCAAGGATGAAATTATAAAAAAAAAAAGATAAGGAAACATGCTTAGTTTTAATAATCTATTTACAAGTTATTATTAAATGAAACGGTAGTACGAAGAAGAAAGAAAATTTTAAGAAAATTTTATCATTTTATAAACGTTTCTCTTTATGTTACACACATCTACTTTAAAAGGGAAGAATTTGCTCCCAGCGGGGGCAAATGTTTTCCTTTTAGAGTAGATCCCTTTTCAGAAGGGAACAAAGCAATTTTGACAGAATTGTCTCATTTGAGACTGTTGCATTTCCCTGAAGACCCGTTTCGCATGACGTGCTAAAATTTAACCCATTTTAGTCGGGAGACCCCCATAAAGGTAACTGGCAAACAATGCAGACCCAGATCAGACGCCGCAGAATGCGGCGTCTGATCAGGGTCTACACTGTTAACATCAAATATACGAATTTCTATAAAACATACTAATAATACAAACCCTGCTATTGAAAATAAACCGGTCCAAGTTGTGGTAGAAGAATCCACTCGAGGCAAATGGGTAAATTTAGCAGCCTCAGGGTATTAGATATTAGCAATTAAGAAATACATTGAAATATAGAAGAAAAACAAAAAGAATATTTACATTTAACCCTTTTAGCTCGGCAGACCATAACGGATACGTATATGCCAGCGGTGTAGGTTCAGATAAGAAGGCTCTAAACGAGCCATTTCAACAGGGTCTACACCGTTTACCATTCTGATTTTGATTTTTGAGTGACATACCTGTTTCAAATTGTGGATGCGACTAAATTCAAAACTAGAAGAGTTTACTTAAGAAATTCAGGGTTGAAAGGGTTAACGCACTTTTAAACAGATAATCTATCCGACATAACTGATAGTTCATATATATCTAGGCATTTGTGGGATACAATTATTGATAGTCCGTTAGAAAATTAACCCTTTTATGCCTAGCGTCCCATAAAAGGGACATTGGCAGACAGTGTAGACCAAGATCAGTTAGGTGGCATCTGATCAGGGTCTACACTGTTTGCATTAAAGACAGGAATTTATACAGGCAGCCCTATTAATGGAAAGGGACCGGTCCAAACACTTAAGATAGAAAAGTCCACTCGGCATAAATGGGTTAATTACATATCTATAACGACGACCCTTGGGAATACATAAAACTGGCTGTTGAAGAGACGTGGCTATTGTAAAGATGTTAATGGAATACACATAGTACAAAGTTTATTTTTACACGAAATGCATCTGTTTTGACTTTCTGTTTGCTTTCATGCACAACAAGTTCCTTCTGAAAAAAAAAGGATCTCTAAAAGGAAAAAAAATCGGAGCAAATTCTTTCTTTATATTGTACACTTCTCTTCATAAGGGAAGTACAACAATTTTGAAAGTGTTATCTTCTCATGAAAGTGTATCAATCCCCTTCATCAAAAATATGGTTGTTATAAGGGGGTGGCTGTTATTGAAAGGTACAGCTCCTGGAGGTTTCAGTGTATTAAAACGACATGCAAGAAATAACAGAGATGGAGCTGTATCATAAAAAATGTGTCCTCGAGGCATATGCGACAGTTAATTGGTCGCACCAAGAGAAAAACTGCTTTCGAACCTGCACAAAATGCACAGATTCAGATCATCATGCGCATGCTCAAATTATCATCCGGGCCTTTGCTCTCCATTCATACATTATGTAGTATATTTTGATTCTGTGAGAGCGGATGCGCATGCTGATCTGGGCCTTCGCTGTCCGCATATGCCCGAAAACACGTACAATATTGATCCGATTTTTTTCGCATCTGATTTTAAAACATCAACTGTTTGAAAACTATATCACTGATAGGCATATACTTGTATTAAAGATCATGTTCAGCTATATTTATACTTGTATATTTCACAGTATCAAATGATATTGTGAGCGGGCAGCGAAAGTCTAGATCAGCCTGATCTTTGGTCTTCGCTGCCCGCATGTGCTCAAAAGGACTGTTGGTCAATGCGATGGATTCCTCTTCACTTAAGATGATCCCATTACAGAAACACGCCTATTCAAATATACTGAAAATTTTACCACCAAAAATAAAAAAATTCAGATAAAAAAATCTGATTTTCAAGTGTATTTTTCTGCTCAAACCATAGATTGTAGACACTCGTTAGAACCAACTCACCGAGACGGTTCGAACGAGAACCCACAATCTATGTTTTTGAGCATAAATAAGAAAATAATGTAGACCCCTCTAAACCCCAGTTTTACTTCATAAAATTGGGACTTAAGGGGGTCAAAATTATATAGGCATGTTTTCGTGATGCACACATAGTCAAATTGTGTATTCACGCATATTATCTATAAATGTTTATCTTGTTTGATGGGTTGTTCATAGTCACGATTTTCTGGATCCAGTGAATCGTACGTACTTTCGTTAATGTTGCTGCTGAAAACGAATACGACAAAACATTAATATAAATCACATGGATAGATGCTATGAATATAAGTGTAGTTGTGTATTTTGATCAGGGTCTATACCGTTTGCCATTCATCCAGCAATTTTAGACACGTTCTGTGGTAATTAAACGATCTTGTTGAAAATTTAGAAGTTTTAGGTAAAAAGTAAGGCGTGCGGATATTTTAGAGTAAACACGGTACCCAAACTGAACTTTTGAGACAAAGTGGCAGGGGTTCTACCGAACCGCTTGAACAGTTCTAGATCCGCTCTCGATTCTAAATTCGCTGGATTCAAACATGTCAACTGGCATAGATGGTATTAGTCCAAAAATGCTAATACTAACATCTGATGTAATACTCCCGTCTCTTCTGCAAATGATCGATATAAGCATCCATACAGGAGTATTTCCTGATGTTCTGAAAGAAGCCCGTGTATTCCCTATTCATAAAGGGGGTGCACCCGAAGACCCATCGAATTACAGACCGATATCTATTTTGCCAATTATTTCAAAAGTGATAGAAAAACACGTAACAAAACACTTATTTGCCTATCTGAATAAGTACAAGCTACTACATGATGCCCAGTCAGGTTTTCGGAAACATCACTCTTGTCAAACCGCGCTTCTAAAGCTTACAAACGAATGGCTTGAGCATATTGACAAGGGAAATATCGTCGGTGCATTATTTTTCGACCTAAAGAAAGCGTTTGATGTTATAGACCACGACATCCTTTTGCAAAAACTAGCTGTGTATGGAATAAAAGGCAAGGACTTACGCTGGTTCGAATCTTATCTTTCAAACAAGTGTCAGTGCATAGTAGATGGCATGAATGTATCAAAAACTGAACTCGTGACAAGCGGGGTGCCCCAGGGTTCTGTGCTCGGCCCCGTGCTATTTCTCATATTTATAAATGACCTTCCTCTTTATTTGAAAACTAATACTGATCTATACGCCGATGATACTGTGACTCATGCAACCGATCCAAGTTTAAATATTGTACAAACTGAACTTCAATGCAGTGCAATAAATTTCGAGCTCTAGTGTGTCGATCATAACGTGCTAGTAAATTGGCTAAAAACCCACGCAATGGTTCTAGGGACTAAACACATGACAAATGGTAATGATACCGTTTCAATTTCAGCGAATGGACAAGCAATTGAAATAGTCAACTTGCAAAAACATCTAGGCATTACAAGCGACATTAATTTAACATGGGAGCAGCAAATCAGCATAGTGTGCAAAAACGTAAGTCGTAAACTTACTTTAATGAAACTGTTGTCAAAATACATCAATCAGGAATGTCTTAAGTTATATTATAATTCATATATCCTGCCAATATTTGATTTTTGCTGTATAATATGGGGAAATACCACAGTAACAAATCAGTCAAGACTTATAAAACTTTAAAAGCGTGCTGCGCGACTGATATTAAAGGCAGACATTTTAATACCATCAGACCAGATGTTTAAAGAACTTGGCTGGTTATCTTTTCAAAAACGTGTTTGTTACCATACTTGTCGAATGGTTTATAAAGGTATGAAAGGGCAGTCTCCAGAATATATTACATCAATGCTTACGCCTGTCTCAGAATACCACGAGCGGCAAACGATATCAACAGCAAATAATAAACTACACGTTCCCAGATCTCATACGTCAAAATACGACAAAGCCGTTTCGATCACAGTCCACGAGCATGGAACAGCTTACCAACCGAATTAAGGGAAAGTACAAATTTGTTTGAATTTAAACGCGAACTCGAACACTACTTACTCCACAGAGATTAAACTGCGCTTATATTACATGATGCATGTAGCACCCATATCGGGACGTTATCGTGTAGCTCTTTTAAGTCCTCTGGCGGTTGAGCGGGCTAGTCGGGTGGGGCTGTGTTTGGACGCTAGATCGACCTCAGCTGGCTGTCTCCATATCTCCGAAGGTCTCTCTTATCTAAAATAGTCTTAGCAGCCCGGTGTGTTACCTTCTGCATAAGGACACGTGTGCAGTAACTGATTTGTCCACGGTTTAGAGGTCGCGTGTTAGTTCTTATTTTTCTGCTGAAATTGCATTTAATCACTGCTTGACATAAATTGTATCCATTTTAAACATCACATTTTTAACAATCTAGGTAATAATTTTGTACTTGCGGGACGAATCGGCAGTCTCATACTGTCCATTTCGAGGCAGATTTTTCGATTTTTCGACACTTTTCGATGTCGCGGTACATTTTCCTGGAACTTTCAGCATAGGGTAACTTAAATGGGCTAGCATGCAGTCTGTGGAGTGATGTGGTGTGTGTTAATCCCTATTGCACGACGTACATGCCAGACGACCCCGAAAATATATGGCCCGTAATATCTTCTACAGGTACAAAGGATTCAATCATGATTGAAAATTATGGTTGAAAACTGTTTATTTGTGGGACCTATGATGGTTCCGGTGTGCAAACAACGCGTGTATAGTCTCATACTTCTATAAAAAATGGCTTGATATAAATGACTCTGGCGCGGACCTGATCGCATTATCTGAATATTTTGTATTTGCATCTCTGTGATATAATTTTAATAGTCTGTCTTTATATATGTGTCAACCATGGCGGCCATAACAGACCTGTGATAAAATCATCTTATCAATCCATGCATCTTAAGAGTCACGCCAATATCAATGCACATGATTTTAATTAGAGTGAAATTATTTTAACAAAGTTTATAACTTATTTTTCATTTTTACAGCGAGCATCTTTTAAATAGTCTGCTTTAGATTTAATTTGCAATGTAACCTTTAAATTAGAGTGAAATTATTTTAACAAAGTCTACAACTAATTTTTCTTTTTACAACGAACATCTTCTAAACAGCATGGTTTAGATTTAATTTGCAACTTCTAAAACTTTTGTGATATTTTAATTGCTTTTAACATTGTGTACATATGTCTATATGTTTAAACGTACGTCTGATTGCTAACATTTGTTTGTATGTTTTTACGTCTGCTTGTTGAATATTTATAATTGTACATGTCATTCTTAACAGTGAGGACCATATTTTAGACTGGCACTCGTGCCAAATATGTTATCCTCTTGAAATAAAGTTATCATTATTATTATTATTATTATTATTATTATTATTGTCATTATTATGAACATTTACTTGTAACTGCGTCCTAATCGCAAAAAAGGCTGTACATAGCATTAAACAGTCCACATGCAACTTCCTAATTTTGTGTTAATATTTAACGGTCTCGGATGCTCATTTTAACACTTTCGTCTCATGAGAGGTATTGTTGACAAGCATTCTGAGGATGCAAAATATTCTTGTATATAATAACAGGCAATGAAATCAGCGGAAATTAATGAGAGATTAACCCATTGTAGGCTGAAGACCCCTTAAAGGGTGATTGGCAAACAGTGCAGAATATCTGAATTACAAAGCCTGACATACCTAAAATCGAAATTAGAATTTTTCAATATAAGAGTTCATTCAGTCTACAATGGGTTAACTAAAATGTCAACAAGATTACCTTCGGTTTGCTGGCTGGGATGTCAACTCGTAAGGAGCGTTGTCTGAAATTAAAATAAACGCAGAAAGAGATATGACAAGACCAACTTCAAACAAAAGAGCCGGAATGTCAGAAAACGTACCTTCGGATATGTGCACCCAACGAAGATTCAAATCAGCCTGCACATTCACGCATGCTGATCAGAATATTCACTGCATATGGGTGCATTTTCGAAAGCCGAGGATTCAAAGTTGCCTCATGCGGGCAAGGAGGACTCTGATCAGGCTGCGCAGATGGGCAAGCCTTTTTGAATCATCGTTGGGCGCACATGTCCTAAGGTACATTCTCGGACGTTACGGCTCATATATTTTGCAAATCAATTTATGTAAACAAAACTAGTACAGCCATGGTTTGTCTAGTGAGGTTTGGAAAAGGAAGGGGGAGAGGAGAGAGAGAGAGAGAGAGAGAGAGAGAGAGAGAGAGAGAGAGAGAGAGAGGTGGGGCAATCGGTTGCTTGTATACGAATTTATACCTCGAAGTAATACTGAGTTAAAGAAGCCAAGTTCACTTTACAGTAAAACCGCTACTAGGTTGATGGGAGGGCAAAATAATCTGCTGGTACTTCACTATAGTGCAGTTTATATTTTGTGAGCATTGAATGAGCATCACTGATGGAGCATGGCTGACCGGAACTAGCTAGTCATGGCCAGAAATCTTAAACGCTTCAGCTATTTTAAGGTCTGTGTGTCTTTTAGTGCTCTTAAGAGGCATTCCTTTTAGACGCACTATTAATTATGTCCAACGTAAGCGATGTTATTCCCTAGTTGGAAACTAATTCGTTTCAATATGCCGGGCTTAACTCACAGCAACAGAAACAAATGTGTCTATTTAATTGTGCCCGAGCCATGTCTAAAAGCTAATATTTGTGTTAATGCAAAATAGGACTCTATAAACAACCATCACGAAGCACTTAATTTTACGCTATCAAATGTGCTTTTGACAGTACAATGAATTAACTTCAAACCTTACTGATACTTGTTGCTATGTTCTATCGGCTGTATAAGTCCGATTACAACCACTTGACCGAGATGGTCAAACCGTGCGCAAAGAGATTGTCTAACACTGTCAAAATGACTCAATTTATATATAAATTTGGTTGGACAGAGTTCCTAATACGTTGACATTTTCAACATTATTATACGCGAAACGAATATCTACGCATTACGAAAACAAGCCTATTCAAATATACTGAAAATTCTACGACCAAAAAAAAATATGGAGATTTTCAGATAAAAAAATCTGATATTTTTCTTATTTCTGCTCAAAACATAGATTGTGGGTATTCGTTAGAACCGCCTCGTTGAGGCGGTTCTATCGAGTACCCACAATCTATGTTTTGAGCAGAAAAAAGAAAAATAATGTATACCCCTATAAACCACAGTTTTACTATATAAAAATGGGGTTTGAGGGGGTCAAAATTATATAGGTATGTTTTCGTGATGGCCTGATAGGCGTAGTCGGTTGTATATACATTTGTCACAGACGTATTTGGCATTCTTCATCGTCGATCTTGACCATATTGTAGTTTTTTGGGAAGGTAAATCAAGAGAAATGACTCTTGAAGGAAACAGTTATTTTCTCAAAGTCCTTATTTCTATCATTACATAACCAAACATACAATAACAAAATGTAGGAAACAGAAATATATCGAAAAGACTCTGTTTGCTTTACGTTCATCAGACAATGTGCAAAAGATAAGTTTTTACTCAACTTCAAGGAGTGTTTGATAATAGATAATTAAAATTCCGAATTAAAAAGTAAATGCATCCAAAGTAGGTGCGTAATTGAACTCCTCCCGGTCAAGAGGACCCAAATAGTATATTTTTGCCAAAATTATTAACAGTGCATTTAAACATTCACTGGCGGGTTGCAAATTACCTGGACGCATGCCGAGTTTACGTTGTTTTAATCTGTGAACTAGGAGCACAACAGCAGCGATCAATATTAGGATGATAGCCCCCAGCAATCCCGCTACCGTTCCTAAAGCGACTTTAAAATCTGAAAGAAAAATGCTACCATAATAACCCTTTCTCCCTGAGTTTCAGAAGTGGATTTAACCACCTTTGAATTTGGACATGCCCACTTGATGCAAATGTGGGTTTTAGTCTACGAGGGCGCGTCAATAAGTAACCAGCCTATCCCTTTTCCGATGGACGGTCACGATTTTCATGCTTTATTTCAATATATGTTTTATACATGGGTACAAAATTGCACGCGTATCGAGTCATTCTTTAATAAGATATTGAATGTAAACATGGCTAGTGATGCAAAGGCATGCTTTTCATCTAAAGTTGAGTACCGTGCTGTAATTCGGTACTTGTATTTAAAAGGTAAAACAGGCAAGGAAATACACGGCGAGTTAGCCGATGTTTATGGGTCTTCTGCACAATCTTATGCTCAGGTAAAATTCTGGGTAGGGGAATTCAAACGCGGTAGAACGTCTCTTGAAGATGAAGCCAGGTCTGGATGCCCACTAGATGCCACCGACGAAGAAATGTGTAAGAAAGTTCGGCATCTGGTATACTCTGATAGGCAAATTCAGGTGGAAGAAAGAGCGCAGGCATTAGGCATTTCACATGGTAGCATTTCAACAATCTTACATGATCGTTTAGGTATGCGCAAGACTGTTGGGTCCCCAAATCCCTTAGCGATGACCAAATGGCAACCAGAGCATCAGTATGCAGCGCCTTGTTGAAGCGTTTTAGGTCAAAAAATGATTTTTTTTTTTTTTTGCGTCTGGTGACTGTAGATGAGATTTGGGTTCATTATTATGAGCCAGAGAATAAAGCTCAGAGTCGTCAGTGGGTAGGGCCTGGGTCCCCGAGGCCAAAGAAGTTCAAGACGCAAACATCTGCTGGCAAGGTGATGGCCACAGTATTTTGGGACGCAAAAGGTGTTATTATTTTGGACTTTTTACCCAAGAGAAGTACAATAACTGGAGTGTACTATGCAAACTTGTTAGACCAGCTGAGAACCGCCATCCGTGAAAAACGCCGAGGTAAACTCTCTAAAGGTGTTTTGCTGCAACAGGACAACGCGAGAGTCCACACTTGCAAACCTGCAATGGATGCTGTAGAGCAAAACGGGTATGAATAAATACCACATCCTGCCTATTCGCCTGACCTAGTTCCTAGCGACTTCCTCCTATTCCCAAACTGTATTAAGAGTAGTATCGGGACCCAGGGTGAAGTTAGCTAGCTGTAACAGTGCTTTAAACCCCCCGGTGGTTTGCTCTACCGACCGTTCTAAGGCGGTGGTCCCGGTGTTAGTCTTACTCTTTGTTGCTTTGTGGTTTATTCTACGAGGCGATTTGTTGTATGTCTTTCCGTGTGTCATTTTGTTCTTGTCTTTTTCAGTCCTTTTAGTATTGCGATTACCTCGCTTGGGGAAGAGAGAGCTAATCTTAGTGTTTTTCGTACGTTTGTTTGGTTTGTGCTTGTTTAGATTTGTCGGTTTCCTCTTCCTCTTGGGGTCTGGGAAGGGCTGCGGGTTTGTGATTGTGGCACTCCCTGGACTTTTCTCTTACCTTTTTTTGAAAAAGGATATCCGTGGACTTCATTTCCGGTCTGATGAAGACGTCGTGACGGCAGTTGAGGAGTGGATCAATGGAAAGGACCCTGACTTTTTTCAGTTCTGGGCTGATGGCACTTGAACACCGTTGGTCTAAGTGCATCACACTAGAGGGCAATTGCGTCGAAAAAAAAAGAGGTGGATCTCAACCGGAAATAAGTTAGGCTGGTTACTTATTGACTCACCCTCGTAAAATCAAAATCAGAATGGCAAACAGTGCAGATCCTGACGGCTCGTCTGAATCTACACTGTTTGCACAGCTATATGTGTTGTTCTACAATATTTTAATATATCTCTAACTTCAAGAGTCCAATTATATACATATTTGTTAAAAGTGGTTGTTCGAACTATTTTTTCCTCAATTCTGCAAATCTGATATGTCGAGGTACGGATATCTCAAAGTATTCAGACTGTCCCTTGGAATTCAAGAGAACGAGAGTCAGATAGTCCCTTGGAATTTGAGATAACGAGAGTCGACTGTAATAAGAAACCTTAAGATCTTACCTTACTTGTCTTAAAAGTTAACAATTCCATTTTGCTATCTGTTGATCTGTCTAATGATAGCTGGATGATCGGAAAACTGTGTAGACCCTGATCAGGCGTTGGGTCTGGAACTGCACTGTTTGATCAGGCCTGTTCACCAGAGCTATTACGAGGAAACGAGATACAAAAGTGGAATATTGCATACATCATGCAAATGTCCCGAAGTCGAAAACCAGAAAGGGGAAGGAGGTTATGTAATATATAGGACGCTTCCGTGTTTTTGCTCCAATATGGTGACTGCTCAAATATTGTTTACTTGGGCTGCGTTCACGTTTACGATTACTCATAAATTTTACAATTGTGACAGTTTTCGGAGGTCGGTAACGAATATCCGCAAACTATTTTAACCTATCTTTAACACAACCAAAATGGCGTCCAATGAGATTTTTTTTTTGTAAGTTTGTTGGTAAAACAATTACGGATTTGTTTACTTGGTAAATATTATACGGTCAATGTTTTTATAAAGTTAATAATTATTAAAAATTTATTCGATCTAATACGAATTCTGGCTAACGAGAATAACAGTTACTGTCCAATTTGAGGTAACAAACAACGGGTTTACAATAACCATTCTAAAGGTGCAAACTAGTTTCTGAAAATCCTATCAAATGTTTTGCTTTATCCCATTGAACACTGGAGACCCGTAACCCGTTAACTGGCAAACAGTGCAGACCCAGATCAGACACCACAGAATGCGGTGATCAAGGTCTCCTATGTTTGCAAACAGTTCAACCATATTTTTTCAAGAATATCTATATCATAAAGCTTGTCAAACCTAAAATCTAAAATTGACTCTTCCAATATATAGTGTAGAAGAGTTTATAAGTCTTTAGTGGGTTATTGAACGCTACCCTGGTCTCAAAAGGTACAAAAGCAATCTATTATCCAGACGACTCCAGTTTCATTTTTTTCAAAGCAACCATTAACCCTTGTTATGCTGAATAAACCTAGATGCCACGCCCACTTTTAATTTTAGGCCAGTCAGATTACTTGATCCAGATTATTGATACGAATTCACATACTGAATGGCAAGCAGTGCAGATCCAGATCGGTTGGCTTTTTAGGCACCAACTGATCTGGATCTACCCTGTTTGCAAAGGCAGGGCATAACCGGGCACAGCAGGACCAGGGTAACGACCGGCCTGGGTTCGATCCTTGGTGGGGGAGAAAGGTGATTTGATTTTTTTTCAATCAGATCCAGTTAGGTAAGGCACCCCACGTTTGACGTCATTTTTTACACTCAAGTCCATTAGCCTAGTGATCGAGGGTGAATGAAATACTATAGATTAATGATGATGATGATGGATTTCTGCAACTCCTATATAGACAAATACATACATAAATGAATACATACATATGGCCGAAATGTAACCTTGATCAGAGGCTTCTGGTTCCCAGCTGTATTACGTCAAACAGAAAATTGAAATCAGAGAATACAGGTCGCTTGGAAAGGCTATTATTACACCTAGAGCCAAAGTAATTCGGTATTTAATTTTCAAATGACACCAGCTAAGGGCGCGCAAGTCTAACTCTGGGCATCGCTAACTATGGACTGCCTCAGATAGAGCCGATAGGAAATACCAAAATATCAAATATTGCGCAAATACTCGTAAATATATAGATATAATAGTGATGAATAAACTACGATAAAGAAAACACCGCAACGAAAAAATTAGTAGTATAAGGGACTACAGTCAACTCTCGTTATCTTGAATTCCAAGGGACTGTCTGAAATACTTCGAGATATCCGTACCTCGACGTATCAGATTTGCAGAATTGAGGAAATAATAATTCGAACAACCACACTTAACAAATATAAATGTAGGAGCAATTTCTCCTCTTTTCCACAATATTTTTTTACCTGTTGTTAGATTTTCATGTCTAGGCTGGGACCAGATTTTCACTTCGAAATAAGCGGTTATTCGAGATAAACTAGGTCGAGATAACGAGAGTCAACTGTACTTGCGTATATAATCTAGGTAATTAGATAGATAAAATATCAAAGCCGACTCAAATCTATTCCTTGTAATAGCTAACTGTAGACTAACCAGGAGGCCGCTTAATTTGTGAGCATGCTAAGTGCAGATATTTGGTTCCTTGTGCATGTTGCGCGCGCAAATAACTGGACCGTGCTTAAACAGGTATAACTGGGGTTTGCTTTTGAAAAAGAAATGATCATGGTGGGAAACGATTTGCATGAACTGTCAAAACTTGATATTTGTGTAAAAATAATTTCCGAAAATTTCACCCCGCATACCTAGTGTTAATGTCTCTATTCTCATTATCACGAAAACATGCCTATGTAATGCTGACCCCCTTAAACCCCACTTTTATATAGTAAAACTTCGATTTACAGGAGTATACATTATTTTTCTTATTTCTGCGCAAAAACATAGATTGTGAGTACTCGTTAGAACCGCCTCGTCGAGTACCCACAATCTATGTTTTGAGCAGAAATAAGAAAAATATTTTTTATCAGAACATTTTCGTTTTTGGTAGTAAAATTTTCAGTATATTTGAATAGTCATGTTTTCGTTATGCGTATACCTTGACAAAGAGCATCCGTGTCGCACTGACAGTAGAACGATCCCACGGTGTTTTTACAGGTTGAACCAGGCGGACAATTATGTACTTCAGCACTGCTACACTCGTTGATATCTAAATTGCACGAAGTACCTATCCATCCAACCTTGCACTCGCATGCTCCTGTCACCATGTCACATGACTCAGTATTCGCTTTGACACATTGACAATCTTTAGTGCAACCCGCTCCAAATTTTCCAGTTGGACAGCTTGTGACTAGAAAGAGACACCAATTTGTTATTTAGGTCGTTTGAATTTTATTTGGATACATTTTGAACTTAAAACTTAACCCTTAAAACGATAAGAAAACCGAAAATGTCGTCTGTTTATGTCGCCTGCTGAATATTCTTGCAAACTTTTCAAATCTATTTTTGGATACAGGCAAACAGTGTGGACCATGATCAGACTGCTCCTAGAGGAGCAGTGTGATATGGGTCCACGCTGTTTGCAAAACTGACTTTTTAAAATCACAAGCAGATGACAAAGCAGACGACAATATTTGTAATTGGCGGTTTAAGGGTTAACGTATCGACAATATAGGGTTATTTCACCCTGATATTGGTGAATATTAACCTGAGTTAGAATATCAAAGGGGCTCGCGTCCTTTGTTATCCCTACTCGGGACATTAGTCATTGATATAAGTGCAATAATCCTTTTATTATATAGTTATAAATATTTAACGCCATGTTCAGTTGTCTGAAGCCTTAAAATATGCATTTTTTATTAACTAATATTCTTTTGTTTGTAGCCTAAAAATATGCATTTTTAAATATCTAATATTCAGAACCTTATAACATGCATTTCAAAATTTGTCGCAGCGCTATTGCTCTAAGACTTCATCAAAAGCGTTTTCGTGTAACGGTAACATTTGGAGGCATTTAAGTAAACGTGCAATATCAAGTAAGCGTGTCGATATCGAGTGAAATCTGCACGCTTGCCTCGGATTTAATTGCACATTGTTAATTATTCAATATTCATAGCAATACAATTAAGTATAATAGATGTCACAAAATGAGATAAAGAAACTGCAAACATACATGTATACAACAATAATTAGCATTTTTATCAGTCGATGTGTTTTAAATTTAAAAGCCACCAAATCTATAAGCCACACCAGTTGGCAAAACACATTATAGTTTCTATACAAGACAACACCAAACATTTGGTGTTGCCAAGTAATACAATATATATAAACCAAATACAATGAATGTGTGTGAAATTTCACACCAACTTTTTGTAATGTTCTCACAGTGAGAAAACTTTGGATATACATGTAGACATATTGCAGAAAACTCCTTAAAATGAGCCTCTTCTGCTATATGGCCTATCAAGATACTCTGAACTCTTATGTTCAACCACTTCGTCGCGCAAGCGCGACTCGCGCGCTAAAGCGACGAGGTCTGTTTTATATTACTCTAACGCACTTGTAGTTTAACGCACATGGGATACGATAACTTCCAGTATTGGAAAGTTTTTGTACACTTATTTGACTATTTTTTATTTAATAAACAAGTTCCTTTGTTGTTTATTTGTATTTAATAGTTTTTAAGACGTCAATTGGAAAACATAACAGTCATACATAAATGTAAAAAGCGTATATCTTACCTGTAGGGATGTTATGTAGAGCGTCTAGTTGTTGTCATTGACTGATGGTATGACTGTACCCTAGTAGGAGAAGGGCCGTAAATAATGTTGTGATAAGTTGTGGAATACCAATATATCAATACATCGATATATTGGAATACATATCATTACGAAAACACGCCTATCTAATTTTGATCCCTTTAAACATCACTTTTATATAGTAAAATTGGGGTTTACAGGGGTATACATTATTTTTTTTTATTTCTACTCAAAAAATAGATCGCCGAGGCAGTTCTTACGAGTACCCACAATTTATACCTTGAGCAGAAATATGAAAACTACCAGAATTTTTCAACTGAAAGTTTTCATTTTTAGTGGTAAAATTCTCAATATATTTGAATAGGCGTATTTTCGTAACGGATTAAACTACTTACCTGCTAGTTAACCCTTCAGCCTTGTAGTCCAAAAAGATACTTTTGAAAACGGTGTATATCCATATGAGACGGCTCATAAGGGGCCGTCTCAGCTGGATCTACACTGTTTGCCATTCTGTCCTTGATTTACACCTATCACCCTTTTGGCAACAATGGATGTGTCAGGTGTAGAGATGAAAGAGTATATTTCAGAAACTCAGGGTTGAAAGGATACATTCTTCATACGGAATTTCTGCCGGTCTCTAAATACTGAAAAAAAAAATCACATAATTGTAAATCGGAATGATATAATTAAATGCATTTAATTTGTTATGTGTTATAGACAATGAAGAGAAAAATGAAACGTTTTCCTGTATTATTAATAACCTATTTATGCCCAGCGTCAACAAAAGAAAAGACATTGGCAAAAATTGTAGACCCAGATCAGACGCCACAAAACGCGACGTCTGGTAAAGATATATACAGTTTGCATTAAGTATAGGAATGTCTGTAAATCTTGACAATAATACAAAGTAAACGCAAATCCCTTCTATTGGAAATTCAAAGAATTGAGGTAGAACAGTCCACTCGGCATGAATGAGTTTAATGGGGACGATTTTTGATAACCGAGGAGATAACTATATCAAAAGTGTGTACCTCCCTTCTGAAAATAATGTGTACTCGCACAGGAAAGAATTTGCTCCCAGAAGGAGCATATTCTTTTCTTTAAGAGCAGGCTTTTCAGAATGGAGCTTAGTTTAAACATATTTTATTCAGAGAAGTTTGCAATACAACATTCAGTACACAATATATAATCTGTAATTTTTAAAAGGATCAGAACGAAATCAAAAGCTTATGTGGTTCTTCTTAAACATTCAGCTTTATACTTTGATGCGGTTTACAACTTTCTAAGACACTGAATAAATACAGAGATGAAATAAAACGTGGTAAAGGCAAATACAAAAAAAAAAAAAACAAAAAAAAAACCCCTACATCGGGGTCAGGAATGGGGGCACAGGCACACAGAATGACCTAGGCACTAAAGGTAAGTAAAGATCACGTCGCATGTGATATACTCTACAACGTTTAGTTTCTATTTGTGCATATGTTCAACATAACGAAAACACACCTATTCAAATACACTGAAGATTTACCACCAAAACAAAATGAAACTTTTCAGGTAAAATTCTAATATTTTTCAGATTCCTGTCCACAACAGAGACTGTAGGTACTCGTTAGAACCGCCTTGTCGAGGCGGTTCTAATGAGTACCCACAATCTATGTTTTTGAGCAGAAATATGAAAAACCTCAGTTTTACTATATAAAAGTGGGGTTTAAGGGGGTCAAAATAATATAGGTATATTTTAGTGATATATCAAATTATTTGTCGACTGGGATAACGTCGAGTCTCCGTACAACAGTAGATTGAGTGAAGGAGTCCGATAGAATTCAACACAGTTCAGAAGAAGGACACGCGGGGCTTCACAAAATCTACAGTGAAAGAAGTAATGTGTATTTTCTATACTACCGCAGCGACAAAATGGCAAGTCAGTAATGATCTAAATTTAATGAACTGCATCGTGCTAAAACGTGAATGTAGTATTTGAGCTCTTAGTGCTCCATAAAATTAATATTTCAGAAGGGGCTTGGTGAGCGGGAAAGCAAACCGAATGTCTCAGTTATCTACCATATTAAAATGGCGGAAAATCTATCAAGTATATCTAGTCCCCATATGAATTCCCCTCCCCCTTCTTTGCACCTCATCATTTACTAAATGTTGAGGAGAATGAATAAATTTGATGTAGAATACTGTCGTGGTCGATTCTGGTTCCCTTCTGGAGAAGCGTTTATTCTGAAAGGAAAGAAAAAAATCTTATTTTATTTTCACGAAAACATATGTTGTGGTAATCATTAGAAGCGTCTCACTGAGACGTTTCTAATGAGTACCTACAACATATGTTTTCGCGGAGAAATAAGAAAAAATATCAATATATTTGGATTGAAAAATATTTCTTATCTGGATCTATGGCTTATGCCAAAATATGCATTTTCTCTTGGTTCAGTTTATGTCTAGGGCTACTGCATTGCGAAAACACGCCTATTCAAATATATTGAAAATTTTACGACCAAAATGGAAAAAAAAAAATCTGACATTTTTCATATTCCTGCTCAAAACATAGATTGTGGGTACTCGTTAGAACCTATGTTTTTAGTAAATTAAGAAAAAATTTGTATACCCCTGTAAACCCCAGTTATACTATATGAAAGTGGGGTTTAAGGGGATTCGTGATGATATTTTATCTGACCTTACAATACTTGTCCTATAAATTGAATACTATCTTTTAATATCTCTCAAAACTGCTGTATAAGTGGAAAATGTTTAGGTAGTGATCAAACGTTTCGTTCTGAGTTTATATTGTTACTTTAGCCTGTAACTGCGTATACTTTGGTTAAAATACGGTCGAATATAAAATGTGCCGAAAAGTACATTGTCTAGTACAATTTTGTTTCGGATCATCAAAAAAAGCAAAGAAGAATTCTAAGATTGGTTGTAAATTACCTTAAGCACCTTAAATATTCGGACACTGTTAGCGCCTACAATAAGCATTCATCCTAAAATTTCATGTGGATTGGTCATTTCGCTGATTTAAGAAGGACATTCCGTTTCTGGCAAAAGAATGTGCACAAGTACTTGTAAACTTCTTGGAAGACTAATCCTGCCCAGGAAAAAATGTGGTTAGGTAAATCGACCGGCTCGACATGACCTTAACAGTATTGACTTGGCCATTAAACTTAAAATCAACCGATCATCCTAAAATTTGAGCAAATAAGAACGCATTAAAACTTCATTTCCATTTCGCTACCTTGGGACGTGACTAATACGTTTTACAATTGTGAAGACCCTGATTTAACTGCAACAGGTCCATCTTGATGTACTCATGTGACAGGTCCATGTTCGAGGTCCATGATGGTGCACTCATAGTGACGAATGTCCAACAAGATGAAGATTTGTCGTCAACACATAGTAGAGCCTGTGCTTAGTAGCTTCTGTGGTTCTCTCAGAATCATCCATTGCGGGGCCTCGTTGCAAAATAACCCTGTCTGGGGTTTGTAGTAGATTTATCATGCTGAAACCATTATAGGAATTACTTTTATTTTTTAAGGATATTATCAATATGTAAACACCAGCGAATCATTCGCAAACTGGCCCCCAGGTTACAAAACTTTTTCCATGCTCAACTCAACTGAGTATGAAGTTTCGCTTGGTCATAAAAATAAAAATACCAAATATTTATAGCTTTTTGTCATGCTCCTGCTCAGCTGAGTTGAGAATGAAAGAAGTTTTAAAATTTTGTCAGTATTTTAAAGGGGAACGCAATCTTAAAAGGTATTGTGCTTTAAAGTAAAGGACTTTACAAACAATGAATTTTGACACAAATTTAATCAAAATCGGTTGAAACTTAAGCAAGATATAGACAACTGAATATTTTAACATTCATGGAACGGGCGCCGCCATTTTGAATATTTAATGAGGTTTCAGAAAAATGAAAATTTGTTTCATAAAGGCAGTTCTTCTCATAAAGTTGGTTTATTTTGGGGTAAATGATGGCTTGTAACTAGAATTAAAAGGTTATAAAAAATTTGTAGCAAAATTATTCTTAAAAACCCTTTATAATTTGGTTTTGCATATTTAATTTGGGCTGTGTGATGTCACAAAGCCTACAATATGGCGGCATCCATGACAGCCATTTCAAATATATTCAAACCGCCATAACTTCTTTATTTCTAGACCGATTTTGAAAACTCTTGCATCAAATAAATGACTTGGTATTACTAAGCACTTTACTCCAAGATATACTTACAACTTATATTGCATTCCCCGTTAAGATTTATAAACAAAACAAATTTCTTGCTCAGCTGAATGAAGCATGAAAACAGTTTTATAACCTCGGGGGCAGACGTTTGTGAGTGATTCACCTGCGTTTAACATAGTATAAGATCCATAAATGAAAACTGGCTCCGTATAGTTCCAACAAGGACGTGTTTACGTTGAAAACTTGAGTAAAAATTATTATTATTGATATCTACGCAAAGAAAATAGTTCCAGGATTCGTCCGCGGTAGATTTATCGAAGTGTAAATGCCGTTTTGAAGTTGCCCGTAACCAATATTTTTTTCTAAATTTGTGTAATGCTGCTGAGTCTGAAATTATGACTATCACTGTTGAACACAATAACCTAAATTAAAATATGAATACATGACACACTCTTTAATTTTACTTGCATTGTACAAACTATACGAAAGGGCAATTCTATCTGGACAAATTAAAATATCAAAGAAAATCATCTGCACACAATACCAGACAACCAGTGTACAATCCTTATTATGAACTGATTGACAACTTGATAGTTAAGAGGAACAGATACACTTTCACGGAAGGCAACTATTTCAAGTTCGTTTTTCTGCCTTCTTAAAAGAAAACAAAAATACCCCCCCCCCCCCCCCCCCCACCAACTCCTCTTTGGGTTTTCTTTTTCTTTTTTTAGATTAGAATTCGTTTTCAGAAGTTGGCCAGCCTTGCTGGAAAGGGAAAAAGGAAGTCACAGAAGTTGTCTCCCTTGTTAGGTTATCAAGTCCCCTTCAACATTGTTTTCAAAGCAATTCTAATTAATAATGATATACAATGTGGGGAAAGGGCCTTTAGGCATTGTGCTGGCAACACAGGCCTAGATCAGACTACACTTTTTAGCAATCTGATTAGGGCCTTCGTTAGTGGCTAGCAGTTAGCATGTGAATCCCATATTGTATAAACCGGTTCATAGGAAAAGAGCCGTTATAGTAGATGCAAACAGCAAAGGTTTAGGCGAGCCTGGAAATCCGCGCAGTCTCGCCAGAACCTTTGCTGTTCGCTCACGTAAGCGGTAGGTCAGCTAAATAACTAGACATGTGACCCCGCTAAGGCACCGAGTATGCGCACTAAAAGATTGATTCAACGGAATCCCAAAGAACCTTTTTCGCACGACGCGGAAGCATGTTTCTGATGTTTGGGTATCAATCAATAAATCAAGATTGTAGATGACTATCATTAATAGCCATTACCTGTGAAATATTCCTCTAAAACATGTCAAAAATCCTCCCTAGGCTGACTTGCAGATAAGTTCCCGGACACAGTCTCTCTAAATGATGCACTATTCCCAGGTTGACTTCCGGGAAGACTTGAAGACTTGAAGACATGGCTGCAGACACAGCCTCTCTCAGTGATATACTATCCCCAGTATGACCTGATGATATGTCCCCGAGCACAACCTCTCTAAACGATGTACATGTATTATCCCCAGATTGCCTTGCAGATGTCACCGAGCACAGCCTCTCCAGAAGATATGTCACACAGCCTTCCTAAAGAATGTACCAGAATTCAAGGCTGAACCAATCGACGTGACCTCCAACGAGGAAGTTTTGAAATTTCGTAAACAACAGACATAGTTGACTTTTCTTAGCTATATACTGCAATCGACGTGACCTCCAACGAGGAAGTTTTGAAATTTCGTAAACGATAGACATAGTTGACTTTTCTTAGCTATATACTGCAAGTTAAGACTCCTTAATTGTGGTTTGGTTTGTATAGTTACCCATTCGTCTGTAATACAATCTGAATAATGCATGCTATGCTATTCAAATAACACAAAAGACAACTTGTGTCGAATATATTTGAGCCACAGCGTGAGGAAATGAACCTTATTTTATGTGCAAATTACAAAGATTCAAATCATCATGCGCATCCGCGCAGTCTGGTCAGTCTTTGTTGTCCGCATGAATAAAAGTGGCATCCTTGGCTATCCAAACCGCATCCAGTGAATGTTCTGATCAGACTGCGCGAAGGCGCATGCTGATCTGTATTTTCGCTGGGCGTACATGTCAGAAGGTACTTTTTCGCACGTTGAGGCTCCCGTCGTATGTCATGCCCTTGATGACTAAGCTAACCGGGAAGTAATACTGTGAAACAGGGAGACCTGCTGTTCGTACGAGAGTTAATACCCGTTTTCTCATATGTTAGTTTATTCGTTTGATTCTAGAATTTCACAGCCCAGTCAACAATCATCAGGTCATGTCGGGTTGGTCAGTTAACCTACTCACACTTTTCTTTGACATGCTTAGCTCTCTAGGCGTGAGCCAGTATTTTGTGCTCATACTTTTGCCATCTACTGAAAATGTCTTTCTTTAATAAGCAGAAGGGGGAGAATGACCGTGGAAATTATTTAACATTACGGAAACACGCCTATTCAAATACATGGAAAATTTCACCTCCAAAAACTAAAAATTTTCATACAAAAACTCTGGTATTTTTCACATTTCTGCTCAAAACATAGACTGTGGGTACTTGTTAGAACCGCCTCGCCGAGGCGGTTCTAACGGATACCCACAATCTATGTTTTTGAGCAGAAATCAGAAAAATAATGTATACCCCTGTGAACCCCAGTTTTACTACATACAAGTGGGATTTAGAGAGGTCAAAATTATATAGATATGTTTTCGTGATGATGATCAATCTCGATGAAAGAATGATAGCCAAGGGTGAAAGTTTCTTTGTGCGGAAAACGAAGACCCTGATCAGCCTGCGCAGGCTCATTTGAGTGTTCGTTTGGCGCAAGTTGAGAAGGTACGTTTTCTCATGTTGCGGCTCTCTTAACGACATTCGCCTTTGACGGAAAAGTCGCCGTCACTCCACGATGTTTGCCAGTACATCACGAAAACATACCTATATAATATTGACCCCCTTAAACCCCACTCTTATATAGTAAAACTGGGGTTTACAGGGGTATATATTATTTTTCTTATTTGTGCCCAAAAACATAGATTGTGGGTACTCGTTAGAACCGCCTCGCCGAGGCGGTTCTAACGAGTACCCAGAATCTATGTTTTGAGCAGAAATATGAGAAATATCAAAATTTTTTATCTGAAAATTTTACTGTTTTGGTTGTAAAATTCTCTATATATTTGAATAGGCGTGTTTTCGTAATGTTTTAACGCCGAGAAATTCGGCAGAGGAAACGAAACGTTTGTCATGGGAGAAAAAAGCGGTCTAACACTAAGTGATTTAAGGCTGTTTTGTATGTTACGCAGAAAGCAAATGCGTTTGGAACATGTCGTATTGCGGAGAAAATAATAGTGGGCTTAGTAATAAATACTAATAGCGACAGAGTCTCCGATTTTCGTTCTTTGTTTCCTAATGGAAAATTGAATTGAAAACTATAACTGAATGTACAACTCCATCAGATTGTGCCTGTTATGACCCTAGAGGCCGAGAAAGTTCTAATCCTGCCCCCAAATCCTGACCATGTGTTAATTTTAGCAAATGTAGATTATATTGATCTTAAGTTAGTTTGAGAGGTCGTCAAGGATGATGGCCTAGATAGGACGCATGCATAGATAAAGTGAAAAGAAATGGCTGGGAAGGGTGGTAAATTCGGAAGCCATTAGTATGTAATGATGTATTTCCAGTGTCCATGGACAAACGCATTAATACCAAACAGTACGGCCATATGCCTCTGACCGCAAGCGGGCTCGACCAGTAAATATTGCGCAAAATAGAGACACTGAACCCTTCTTGCTAAGCATTTTACATATGTTGTGGAAACTCTTTAGAAGCGCCTCGCTTCAAATGAGTACCACATTATATGTTTTATGTCGATAACTATAAGATAATATTTGTCATGGAGAGCTAGGGATTATAATAAGAAACTTCATTACCGTAAATTTACTCCAAATATTTGAACTTGACGTATTTGGCCTATGCACTGAATACAGGCTATTTTACTGCCTGTTGATATTAAAATTGTTCGAAGAGTGGCAAAAGCGTAGACCTTGGTCAACGCCATGTTCATCTGATCTGGCCCCGAGGATATATAACTTTTTTCATGCTCAACTCAGCTGAGCATGAAATTTTTTCTGCTAATAGATATGAAAATGCCAACAATAGTTGGCATTTTCATATTTATTGGCAGATAACTTTTTCATGCTCAGCTATGTTTAGAAGAAAGAATTGGCAACTGTTAGTAATTTGAGATACAGTAGCATGCAAAATTTCGTGCTCAGCCGAGCTGAGCACGAAACAAAGTTTTATAACCTCGGGGCCTGGACTCTTTCCTGTTTGCTAATCAGTACGTTGGGTGAATACAGTAGGCTTTTTCAGATTATACTAGTAGTTACACTATAAATGGTGTGCTTATGAAACGCAATGACACATTTTAAAGAATTTTGATTTGTTTTCGTCAACGTATTTGTGATTATACGTGTTTAACTGTGATGTTTCACTGATGAGGTAGAGCACCCCTATGCGGATGAACATATGTTTATATTTTGGAGCTGCATCAAAATTTATGGCGAGGTTTCTCACGAGTAAATTTCCAGCAGTTGTTTTCTACTGACAGTTCCAAGGCGGTTTCCCTCACGAAAACATGCCTATTTAATTTTGACCCCCTTTAAGCTCACTTTTATATAGTAAAACTGGGGGTTACAGGGTATATATCATTTTTCTTATTTCTGCTCACAGATTGTGGGTACTCATTAGAACCGCCTCGTTGATGCGGTATTAACGAGTACTCACAATCTATTTTTTGAGCAGAAATATGGAAAATATCAGATTTTGTCTATCTGAAAATTTTCATTTTTTTGTGGTTAAATTTTCAGTATGTTTGAATAGGCATGTTTTCGATATGCTATGTTGCAGTTCTTGTGTTCGCGCGTCGGTGATTTTATATGTCGAGTTTGTTGTATTAGTGTTTGTTCCTCATCGCTTATTCTTTCATTGCTTCGGGAGGACTGCGCTTCGTGATTGTGGCATTTCCTGGGTACATGCACGTATATTTTGGTAATGAAAAAACATTAACTGACAGGCACAGACAGTTCAATAACTTTTTTCCTTTATTTATGAAAATATAAATTCATTACAAATCTCATAAATGTAAAACATATACACAGAAATAATCATTCCATTGCAATAACACATCTATGTAATGTGTACCCCCATTATATACAGTGAAGATATTACATCATGGAGGTCTACATTATTAGGCAGGGTTTTAACTCTTGTCATGCTGAATAAATTCAGATGCCACACCCAGTCATATTCCCAGGCGGAAGCTATGAAGCCCTGACTTCAACATAAATTTGGCAATTTAACCTTATTTTCACCTCATCCTTTCTGGCTACATAAATCTGCCTTAATTAGCTTAGTTACAAAACTACTCCTCATGTCCCATATTTATATGGTGACAACGCCATGACTCACATAGCTCTGGGCCCAGTTGTTCAAAGCTGTGTTAGCTTAACGAGCTCGCTAAAAGTCAAAATATTAACTGTTCTAATAAGTACAATATCTAATTCAGAGGTATTTTTGCTGAAAAAAAATACGAGTAGCTTTTGCAAATGCAAAAGCTACTCACATTATTTCAGCAAACATATTAGTATAATTATATGCCATATTTAATGATTACAGTTTTAACGATATGTTAACTAACGACATCGTTAGTTTTGAACAACTAAGCCCTGGTATCAAAAATATTTTACTGCTCTCTCCGCATAAATATATGTTTTATGTACTCATTAGAAGCTCATCTGCGATGTGCTCCGAATGAGTAACTACGGGATATGTGCTTTTGTGGAGAAATGAGAAACTATCTATATTTGGTTAACAATTGCTTGTCTAGAGCATTAGTTATGAAGTGTAGAAAATACCCTTTACAGGTCCATGAAAACATTGACCCGTTTTTGCGTTACAATAATGAGCCATCACAAAGGCTTATAATTCTATTTAGAATTATAAGCCTTTGGCCAACAAGAACAGAAGCTGACATAAAGATTTTGGTGGCCCAGATTAGCCTTCACGCAGTCTGTTCAAATTCTATTCACTCTCTACATCAAGGAAACCTGCCTATATATTTTTGATTCCCTTAAACCCCACTTTTATACAGTTAAACTGGGTTTACAGGGGTATACATTATTTTTTTCTTATTTCTGCTCAAAAACAGTGAAGTGAAACTAACTGAAACGTTACCAGTTTGTTGACTTCATGCAGGACCGACACAAACGAACGGACGAACAAACCAACGAACGAACGGACGGAAACATGCACTCCTAAATCGTCCATGCTAACACAGGTGCGACAAACATAAGATTTGTCTGATTAAATATCAGAAAATGGCAATTATGCATTGATACATGTAACAACATAAAACAAATAGAAATATAAATGTGTCTAATGAAGATAATATAAACATTTGATTTTAAGAAGACAAGGAAAAATAGAGTTCGCTCAGATGCGAAGGACAATGAGCTTGACAAGCCGTCACATTCGCACAAACCGTTCAACATATTCAGTGTTTTTACACAAGTATAATTTGCAAAAAGAAGTGTGGAAACTCGTAAAAGGCCACAAACACAAACCACCAAGTTATATAACCCTTTCATCCTTGAGTATCTGAAGTGGACTCTTCCAATCTTATATTTGGAGTTGGCCAAGTCTAAAATCAAAAATGGCAAATAGTGTAGATCCTAATGAGACGGCTCATCACGAGCCGTCTCATTAGGAGCTACACTGTTTGCTTAGGTATCTGGGTTGGTCTGCCGGGCTGAAGGGATAAGCAGACATGAGTAATTAACTTATCGGACACCTTGCCTCTTACCAAGCTTACTATAAAAATTTGAACAAATCCATATCACTACTCTGCTGAATCCAAACACGACTGGATAAGTGGCAAACAACGCAGAACCTGTTCAGAAGTCGTGGTTTGCTGAGTCTGATCTGTGTCTATACCGTTTGGGCATGCCTACCTGTCCGTCTTAGGATAAATACGGTAATCACCCTTCGCTCGTGTGAAAAATGTTTGTTTTGTCATGCCTCACTATAGCAGAACCTCACATCAGTTCGGTTAGGATCAAATAGAACCGTGTCTTACTTTGAAGATTCCATGGAGGATAAAAGCCATGCTTTTGCATGGCACTCAACTGCTATTATATACCATCTCATTTGGTATTAAGAAATTACTAATTTTACATTCTGTTATATTATATGTGCTGTCCCGGAATAAAAAAGTTAATTCGTGAACATTCAAACTGCGCATACAAAAATCATTTTGCATAGATATGCAGATAATGCGCAGCATTACGAAAACACGCCTATTCAAATATATTGAAAATTTCACCACCAAAAACTGAAAGTTTTCAGATAAAAATTTCTGATATTTTCATATTTCTGCCTAAAACATAGATTGTGGGTACTCGTTAGATACCATCCTCGGTAACCCAGGTGTGACCCATTACGTTACACTTCATTCATCACCCCTGGGACAACTCGCTTACGTTTCTCCGTCTTCATGAATTATTAATGAGGGCATCTGATTGGTGATCTCAGTATTTCCATCAGAAATTTTAATCTATTTTTATCTGGCGTACTCCGCAAATAACGTCATCGTTCTATGTTTGTTTTGCGAATATCCAATCATATCGTTCGTTGCAATCCAGGCATGGTATTAATTGCTGACGAAAACGTTTATCGGGTTTTCCTGAGTTATTTTTAGTAACGGAAGAAGAACAAATGAATCTTCCGCAGAGATGTTAGCGACATTTTGATTAGCTATTGAGGTAGTCCCTGGTGTTATGAATATTCATAGAAAACGACGTTTCGTCAGTCAGTTGTCCCAGGGGTGATGAATGAAGTGTAACGTAATGGATCACACCTGGGTTACCGAGGATGGTTAGATACGAGTACCCACAATCTATGTTTTTGAGCAGAAATAAGAAAAATAATGTATACCCCTGTAAACCCCTGTTTTACTATATAAAAGTGGGCTTTAAAGGGGTCAAAATTATATAGGTATGTTTTCGTGATGTATAATCTGTACACGCAAACAAAATCCACATGAGCCGCAATGTGAGAAAATGTACCTTCGGACATATGCGCCCAGCGAAGACTTAGAACACATTACTGAAACATGCCTATTCAAATATACAGAAAATTTTACCACCAAAAAATGAAACTTTTCAAATAAAAATTCGGATATTTTGCAAATTTCTGCTTAAAACATAGATTGTTGGTACTCCTACGAACCGCCTCGGCAAGGCGGTTCTAACGAGTAATCACAATCTATGTTTTTGAGCAGGAAGATGAAAAAATAATGTATTCCCATGTAAACCCCAGTTTTACTATATAAAAGTGGGGTTCAAGGGGATCAAAATTATATAGGCATGTTTTGTGATGGGTCTGTACATCCGGGCAGTCCTACCATTCCTTGCTTTTTGTCCCAAGAAAAATTGGATGCTTGGCTACCCAAAGCGCAAACAGAAAAAAATCTGAACAGGAGACGTAAATGCGCATGCTGGTCCGAGTCTTGGCTGGACACACATGTGCGAAGGAATATTATTTCATTTTATGGCTTGTATTGCGTATGTGTGCATATGCTGCAAAATGGGTTGTCATGATGTGATTGATATTTCAAAAACACATTTATGCCCAGTGAAGTCTTCTGTCTCTCTCTCTCTCTCTACGGGCAGGTCCATTTCCAATAGAATGGGGTATCTGGTTTGGTTTTAATATTATTGCTTATTATAGAAATTTCTGGACTGCTGCATCTCATCTGGGTCTACACTGTTTTGCCCCTTTTAGGGGTCGCTAGGTTTAAATGTATTAACTTTGACTGTCAATTAAGAAGAACTGATACACTTTCAAGGGAGACAATTCTGTCAAAATGTTTCTCTCTTCTGAAAAGGGGTCTACTCTAAAAGGAAAGAATTAGCTCCTAAGGTGAGTAAAATGTTTCCTTTGTAGTAGACTCCAAGGAAAGAAAACTCTCTCCTTTTTGAGTAAATCCCTTTAAAGAATTTCTCATATGGTAATCACAGTCTTTTGTTTCAAAGAAGTACCATTTTCAATAGGGGACTGAGGTACAGAAAACATATAGGAAGTCATAATGGTTGCTCCCTTGTCGTGAACTGCGTACCAATGTATCCATTCCCTTAATAAAAGTATATTCATTTAAATCACTCTCCATTTGCCTTCTAAGCATTTCTCTTGTCACCAAAGTATACACTTTATAATGGGCAAGTATCCGCAGCAGATTATTTTAAATCTGAAAGAAAAATGCAAAAGAAAAAAATTAGTGTGAAAAAGGCCAATTTATGCAGTGAAAAGACTACTTAAAGTAATGAACAAGTACTTGAAGTAATAAACAAATCGAACACGGTGACTGCAAAATTCTGAAAATCCACCTGATAACGTTGACACAGTACATACCTGTTTTCACCGTATGTTATGCGCTAACATGGTGGTACATATTATATGGGCCGCGTGGGGTGGAAATGTGTCTTCCAGCATGCGCAAAATACACAAATTCAGATTCATCCAACGCATGCGCAAAGTCTCATTAGGGCATTTGCTCTCCATTGATACGTTCTATAGCGTCCTATGATCCTGTTAGTAGACAACGATTACCCTTAACAACTGCGCGGAAGCGCAGGCTATTCTGGATCTTCACTGTCCGCATATGCTCGAAGACACGTGTTCGTTTGGCGCGGCCCATATATTCTTGTAAACATAATGACGAAAAACTTAAACAGACAAGACGTTTGTCAGGCCGCAGCGTGAGAAACCATACCTTCTGACATGGGCGCCCGACCAAAAAATAAATCTGCCTGCACACTAGAACATTTGCTGTCCGCATGGAGAAATTTTGCATCGTGGGCTATCTAAAATACGCCCAGAGAAGATCCTGATCAGTCCACAAATTAAGTTGTCATCAACAAGTGATATGTCATATTCATAAAACAATAATCAGGCAGGGATGCTTTTTGAACATAGACACAGACAGAGCGGTCTGATAAGGGTCTAACTGGTGGGCATTCCGGCATAATAATTAAGAACTGTCATATACAGTTGAGTCTCGTTATCTCGAAGTTCGAGGGATTCTCTGAAATACTTCGATATATCCGTACCTCGACATATCAGATTTGCAGAATTAGGGAGAAAAATCGAACAACAAGATTTTATAAATGAATATGTAATATGACTCCTGAAGTTAAAGATACCTTGGAAAATACCTTAGGAGCAATTTCACCTCTTTTCCACAATTTTGATACCTGCTGTAAGATTTTCATGTTTAAACAGGGATCAGATTTTCACTTCGAGATAAGCGGTTATTCGAGATAAGCGAAGTCGAAATAGCGAGAGTCGACTTATACATATTCTGATTTTAGGAGAAGTACACTTAGGAGTAAAGGGGTGAATATTTAGAGTAATTACGCACAGCCGATCCGAAGTAAACAAAATAGGAAAGGAGAAAGCCGTGCCCCGAGGTTATAAAACATTTTTCATGCTCAATTCAGCTGAGCATGAATGCTCAGCTAAGTTTAGCAAGGAAGAATTTACAATTTTTAGTAATTTGAGATTTATTAGCAGGAAAAATTTCATGCTCGGGTGGCTTAAGCATGAAAAACGTTTTATAACCTCGGGGCAAGGTACGGCCACAAAACAGAACACATCCTTTCAAGGTACCGGAATACAAATGGAACACAAAATATAAATATAGTAAAGATACCCAAGAAATGCCACAATTGCAAAGCACAGCCTTCCAGAGGCACCTAAGGAAGGAGAGATGGGGAACAAATAATGACAAAACAAACGCCACATATGAAACCATCGACACACAAAGAAACGCTGCAACAGAAAGAGCGCACTGAAATAGTTAGAGGCACATTTCTAAGGTCTTAAACTAGTTTTAGTCGCGCAAAATCTAATCTTAAATTCTGCTTAAGCACCAAATTACAAATAAATTCGGTCTGCAGAGGAATATTCTATCTCATCGGTGAAACATCATAGTGAAACACTTCGAAAAGAAAACGAACAAACGAGATCAAGAAAACACTAAAGACATAAAAGCGCATACTTACATCTAATTTCGCTTAGCTTAGTATTTCGGTCGCTTTATCTCTAACTGAAATGGAAAAAAATGTAGGACTAAGAGTAATGATAACATACAGCGACTGTGAATGCAATCGTACTATATCACTACGGTCTATCTATACAGGCAACTGCTGGTGTGTATACAGCACAATGGTGCCTTATTCTACGGACACAACAAAAGAACGCAAACAAACCGTCAGCTGCCTGTGCACAAATATTAGCCCTATTTCTGCTTAACCCGGATATGCCCTGCCTTTGCAAACAGTGTAGATCCAGATCAGTTGGCTTCTGAAGAAGACAGCTTATTTGGATCTGCACTGTTTGCCATTAAGTATGTGAATTAATATCGACAATCTGGACCAAGTAACCTGATTGGCTGAAAATTAGAAATAGATGCGGCATCTTGATTTATTTACCAGGACAAGGTTTAAATGAAGATACTCAGAAAATGCCACAAACGAAGCGCAGCCTCCCCGAGGAACCAGAAGAATGAGAAATGAAGCGCAGCCTCCACGAGGCACCAGAAGAATGAGAAATGAAGCACAGGTTCCCCGAGGCACCAGAAGAATGAGAAATGAAGCGCAGCCTCCCCGAGGCACCAGAAGAATGAGAAATGAAGCGCAGCCTCCCCGAGGAACCAGAAGAATGAGAAATGAAACGCAGCCTCCGCGAGGCACCAGAAGAATGAGAAATGAAGCACAGCCTCCCCGAGGAACCATAAGAATGAGAAATGAAGCGCAGCCTCCTCGAGGCACCAGAAGAATGAGAAATGAAGCACAGCTTCCCCGAGGCACCAGAAGTATGAGAAATGAAGCGCAGCCTCCCCGAGGCACCAGAAGAATGAGAAATGAAGCGCAGCCTCCCCGAGGCATTAAAATGCCTCCCCGAGGCACCCGAAGAATGAGAAATGAAGCACAGCCTCCCCGAGGAACCAGAAGAATGAGAAATAAAGCGCAGCCTCCCCGAGGAACCAGAAGAATGAGAAATGAAGCGCAGCCTCCCCAAGGAACCAGAAGAATGAGAAATGAAGCGCAGACTTACCGAGGTACCAGAAGAATGAGAAATGAAGCGCAGCGTCACCGAGGTACCAGAAGAATGAGAAATGAAGCGCAGCCAAACCGAGGTACCAGAAGAATGAGAAATGTAACGCAGCCTCCCCGAGGAGCCAGAAGAATGAGAGATAAAACGCAGCCTCACCGAGGTACCGGAAGAATGAGAAATCAAGCGCAGCCTCCCCGATGCACCAGAAGAATGAGAAATGAAGCGCAGCCTCGCCCCGAGGCACCAGAAGAATGAGAAATGAGGAAGAGATAATGACAAAGCTCGTTTCCATTATGCGTACAACAATATAAATGAAGTTACCAAGGGAAGTACACAATGTCTAAAGACAGTCTTTTCAATGTTAAACAATGTCGTACACAATTCAAATTAAAACGAAAAGAGTGAAAAGCATTGCACTGTCTTAGCGCCAGATAACATTACGAAAACAAGCTTATTCAAATATACTGAACATTTTACCACCAAAAAATGAAAATTTTCACATTAAAAAAGTCTGATACTTTTCATATTTCTGCTCAAAACATAGATTGTGGGTACTCGTTAGAACCGCCTCGGCGAGGCGGTTCTAACGAGTACCCACAATCTATGTTTGTGAGCAGAAATAAAAAAAAATAATGTATACCACTGTAAACCCCCAGTTTTACTATACAAAAGTGGGGTTTAAGGGAGTCAACATTACATAGGCATGTTTTCATGATGAGACACATTTCTCTAGCAAAAGGTATTGATATATTTAATCATTTCTCCGCAAAAAGTATGGACCTCTTCCATAGAGTATCCACAACATCTGTTTTATTTGTGCTTTACAGTAAATATGTTCTGTTAATTGCCAATATTGTTACAATGAACAACACAATAAACAAGGCTGCCTTTGGAAGCAAAGAAAACAAAAAAGAACGAGAACGGGAGACTCGGTCTTATTAAGTCTCTCAATATGTAATAATGTAGTTTGCGAGACTGTGTGATCCAGCTAAACCGGTATTCGATTCGATTCTCTAAGTAACCACAACGGGTTCAATGATTCCAAAGGAACTAAAATATAGTCTGCACTATGATGATGTAAGGGGAGACGTTTTACTGCCGCCACATGACATTAAACACCAGCGGCAATGAAGTAAAATAAAAATCTAAAACAAGTTGCCTTGGAAACAAAGAACACGGAAAAGAAAAAGGATTCGGAGATTCGATTTTTAAACCACGTATTTTCATAACACGTACCTTTCTTCCAGGACCAATATAATGAGATACATAATCCCAAGGGTAGTAAAACTTCGCTGGCTGCTCAAAGGCCGATGCTGTAATGAAAAATGTATTATTTATTATATACAAAGTAATGAAATATAGAGAATTATTAATGAAATAAAATGCATATTTTCACCAGTGAAATATAAGTTTTATATTTTCACTAGTGAAAATATAAAACTTATATTTTCACTCCTCTGAGCAGTGAAAAATATAAGATCTGGATCTACTTTTTTCTTATTTACATTAATGTTTTCATTACACGAGATAAAAATTTTTACGGTATTCACTGAAAAAGAGTAAATTTTCTTTTTATTTTATTTTTACATGCCAATGCGCGTTTCTGACGTCATATCTAACGTCACCAAACAAACAAAACATAAACGTCATGGCGCCAAGGGACAAAACTGCGTGTCAGACTTTCCCTTGCAAATGCAAGATTTGCATCTCTTCTATCGAAAGTGATGTATATAATAAAAAGAAAATTCAAATGTTTGTCGTGAATATGACTTTTATTTCATCTCTTGAAGTGAAAAAATGTATATTTCATTCGTGCCTTCGGCACTCATGAAATATACATGTTTTCACTTCACTCGATGAAATAAAAGTCATATTCACTCCAAACATTTGAATATCCTCTATATATTAAATTACTTAAATTTTTAAAATTAACTAATTTTTACTATACCAATAATAAGAAGAAATGTCAATAAGCAGTGCTTATTAGGTACCGCCGGCGCAGAAACCAAAACGTAATGGACGGACGGATAGACAGACATGCGGACGGATCACGTGAAAACAATGTACACCAAACGCAATGTGCAGATTTGGGGGGTAGGGTGTCGTAATAAACCTATGTATTAGACGGACGGGCCTAAGCAAACAGTGTAGGCCCAGATAAGACACTGCAGAACGTGGCATCTGATCAGATCTACATTGTTTGTCACTCATCCAGAAGATTTTTAAGACACATCAATCGGTAGTGAAATGGAATTGTTCAAATGTAGGATACGTATGGTAAGAGGTTGGAGTGTCCTACTATTTCGGGTAATACCGTTATGGGGGTACCTAGGGAAAGCACAGTCACGGAATACGGTCCTCGCAAGGTACGGAATAATAATTATAATGACACGAAGCGACTTCAGAGAACAGCACTTTAACGAAAACTAAACGGTAAGGAACTGCAACATCAATACCGCCCGGGAATATAGGGATCAAACATGGTTTTTTGCATGCCGAAGGCTGCGGTTTTCAACACCTCCCTAGGGACCTGGTGATTGTTAATGCATTGAAAAACCATGTTCAATCGCTATTATTGCTCAAAAACTGGAAACATTTGCTACATTTCGCGTTATTTCTTGCACTATTTTGTTTTGCCTTTTCACCGATGTATCGCGAACGCAATTTCCACAGACTATGCTCGTTCTAGGATCGGGCAGTACACATCTTGTAACGGCAGCAAATCTGTGGTCTCGGTACGATCATATTGAAGGTTTTGTAGCCGTGCATTAACAGCGCGTTTATTGCCTTGTTAATACACGACTTTTCGCCGGTTAATGCACGACTGTTAATAACGTATGACGCTGCTTTTTATGCAATAATGATCAATAGTAAAACTCAATAGTAGCACTGTTGGGGGTTTTAACCTGCTTTTATGAGAGCTCAAAGCTCGTCCTTTATCCTGATCCAGCGATACATAGCTGTTCGATCCCGTAGGTGTTCCCAAAGTCATTGGTAGGTCAACACAGTAAACATATTAATTGCACAACACAAAGGCAAACTCAGTGAGAGGTTGGTTACAAAGTGAAATAAAAATCTAAAAGGTTGCCTCGAGAAACAAGAAAAAAATACACACACACACACAAAAAAAAAAAAAAAAAAAAAAAAAACGAAAATCGGAGACTTGGTTTTATTTAGTCTGTTCATATGTAGCTATGAAGTTGCCGGGCTGCATACGACCCTCGGCATTCGATTTTCAAAGTAATCAGAATGGGCTCAACGATCCCAGAGGAAATAAAAAAATATATTATGCACTATGGTGAAAAATAGAAGGGAAGGCAATGATCAGGAATCGATACAATTATCCCACACCTCCCATCATAGACAGCAAAGGGAAAGAAACACACAACGAAATAACTAGACCCTAATAGAAACATCACTAGCAGAAAGCCAAACGGACAGTTACTTCCCATAAAGTGGCCAAATGGCTATCCAAAACAAAGATGTAAGCGACACACACATTCGGGGAGACGTTTTACGAACGCTACACGGCATTTAATACCAGATAAAAGTCGAGTAAAGATAATCACTAGTAGACACACGGTAGATGAAAGACATACGTGTGACGAGGAACTGGAATAAACTGAAAATTCGATAGTCAACTTAATAACTATATAGGTACAGGCCAGTTCTCAGTCACAGTGTGTGACTTGTTCGGGTCGTTTTAACAATGCAAATTGATTTGCTTTGTTCGCGTTCACTGCATTTCCCTGGAAAAGTATTTACAAAGATGTACCATTATGAGCAATCAAATATTAGCAATAGTTTGTTTACCTTGTGAGTTGCCGTATGATTCGAAATGCGCTGGGCCATCGAATCCATTGCCTGCTGTCCCATATCTCCCTGTATAACGCTTTGGTATTTGACGCCCAAATTGGGACCTGTCGTCACTTTCGGAAATACTAGAAACAAATTAATTTGAAATAATTTTTTCTATTTCAATATACGCTGAATAATCAAAGCAAACAAAGTAATGAGCAACTGTTAAACAGTAGCACTGGTCTTAATTAATTAACTACCAGTGATATAAGACAGAAACGGTCCACATCATGACAATCATAAATTCGGCAAATACAGATAACTCGGCCAATACAGCCGGAATCCGGTAAATACGACTCGGCCAATTGCGATTATATTGTTTCTATTCTTACTAATTAAACGTAAATGAATTTATCAATATTGACCGAGTTGTCCTAGCCAAGTTCCTAACTAATTAAACGTAAATGAATTAATCGATATTGACCGAGTTGTACTAGCCAAGCTCCGATTGTATTAGCCGAGTTTCTATGTGCCCTGATCGAGTTTGTGATTGACATATGTTCAAATTTGAACTAGTATTAGATCTGAAGAAGTTAATTAATAAAATTATCATTAATGAAAAAAGAAACAAAAAGAAACATCGTACTGGTGCGATTACATGTCATCGATCTGCTGTAATGTCACACGTCCTGTGGCCTACGACCAATATAACAGACCTCGGAATTTTAACTGGGCCAATACCAATATCTTGATTAATAACATTATTGTACAAGTAAGCCGGGGCACAAGATTTCTTACAAGATTGTTAATGCGCCCAGCGAATACTCGGATTAGTCTGTGCAGCCAGGCATTCCAAGCAGAACCTCTGTCATCTGTTTAAAGAAAGTTTGGAATTTTCGTACTGACCGGTCCAATGTGGTTCATCTACTGCAGTTCTTCTTTAATTGTGCGTCGTTGGAGTTTCTTTTGTCATTGTTTGTTCCTCATCTCTCCTTCTTCAGGTGCCTCGGGAAGGCTGTGTAGCATTTCCAGGGTATCTTCACTTATAGTTTGGGATGTTTTACTAACCACAGAGCACCAAGCAATGCCTCTGATCAGGCTACACATTTGCATAGGCTGATCTGAGTCATTACTTGGCGGACATGCGCTCTTGTAGGAAATGCTACGTCCCGGCTCATATCATATATGTCACCAGTCTAAGAATGATAATGTGTAATGACTCTTTGCCTACTTCGTTTGCATTACCTTTCAGCGTATTTTCGGTTCCGGTACTCCTTTCTTCTGACGTATATTCCCACCGAAATACAAACAATAACGGCCAGAAGAAACACAGGAACGCCAACCCCTACTCCAATGATAACACCCAAATTATCTGCAATAAAATTAAATACCGATTTGAACCTTTGTCACTACATGAGTGCTAATATAATTGCGTATATCTGAGAGATTTTACAAAGAGTGAGAAGGTTTTGCATGCAAACTGCAGGCAAGATTTAACCCAAATATGGCTGATAACTTTGCTGCCCTCTTTAATTACACGTCAGTGATCGGTCCTCAGATTATGTGAGTCTCCCTCCTCTATCTAATTTAGATGGTCCGCACCTGACTATCAATGTCTGTGGTCGGCTCATCATGGTCCTGTGTGGTTTTCTTGTGTTCTGGCTTCAGATCACCATTCAGCCCTTTGCTTTCTTTCATCACAGTGAGTTTGATTATATGTGTGTTTTACTGTGATTTTTCACAGATTAGGTAGAGGACCGCTACCTAAACTGAACATTTGAAAGTAATTTCGAGCAGCATCACAATTAAGCATGAGGTTTCGCGCCAAAAAAATTGTTTAAGCCCCATCCCACCCCACTCACCGACCTAGTAGTTTTCCTACTGACCATTTCAAGGCGGTGTTGTAGCTGCTTTTAGTTTGTGCTACTGTGATTTTATTTTAGGCGTTTGGATTGTCAGTATTTGCTCTTCTTCTCTTCTTATTTTGGTGCCGCCGGATGGCTGTACTTCGTGATTATGGACTTTCTGAGTATTTATACTTATATGTTTGTTACAGAGAACTGACTTGCGAGTAGTCGACTTTTTTTACAAAATTGGAGCTTCTCTAAAAGGAAATAATTTCTTTCACACAGTGTGTCAGTAACGTATAAAACAATCTATGTACATCGGAATTTAGCAGATGGAAGTTTATCCCCGTATCAATCAGTCAAATGTTAATACAAGATCCTTTAAATAGGTGCACGGTACTGAAAACAAACATGCAAAATCAAATGTGCTTTTTGGTCAAATCCATAAGCATAACTGTCATAAGCTATAAAGTATAAATAAGCAGAAAGTATGTATTACCTGTTTCCGCCACCCTCCTGAAATTAGAAGAAGAAAAAAACATAAAAATATATTGCACTCATGAAGTAAATTATGAATATTTTATGGGTTGAGAATACGAATATTTAGCTCGAATCACGAAACTTTGACATACTTAGAAATATAATAGGCATTATTATGTAGCTCATGGATAATGACAAAACCACGGAGACAGTGCAGAGAACATAAACATACAATATGCGATCATCAAAAACTCATACAAGCCTTTTAATGTCCCAGTTGGAGACTAAAGCTACAACTTCCCGATCCAAAAGAGGACACTCTCCAACTAAGCCACTCAAACGGTGAAAAGCTCACGACATAATATCAATTGCGAACATGGGCCGCATAGATAACTGCGTATTAGCAAATTGATGGTCAGAGCTTGTAATGTTTGCTTGAAGCAAGATCCTAATCAAACTGCATTGATATGCAGTGTGTTTGCGTCATCAAAATTCTGTTGATTTACTTTGTAGAAAAAAAAGGTAAGAGAAAAGTCCAGGGAGTGCTACAATCACCAAACGCAGCCCTTCCCAGACCCCAAGAGGAAGAGGAAACCGACAAATCTGATCTGGCTGTGCACAACCTCAATTTATATTCAACATTATTGTCTACAAACTAGTTTGATATTGTTTCGGAAGTACTTTATGGAAGGTCATGGACTGGTCCAATGCTTTATTCCATGGACTGTTCAACGTTATTATTTATATCCAAGTATTAGCTTTCACAAAAAGCTTTATCTACGATTGGTACACGATGTAATATAGAAACGTATGCAGAAGCATTACAAATGAGGCATTTCAGGTAGCACTAGTTAAAATTGTTGCCAGAACTCAGACCTGGCCAGTCTTCGAGAGCGTCTTTTCTGTAAACACGTATGATTTTCGTGTTCAACAAACATAGAGAATGTGCTCTATTCGTCTAAAATGTAATTGATAGCATTTCTGGCTTCAGTGCATGGATACACACTAACTAGAAATATGTTTGTAAATCATTTTCCCCAAAATATATGCTTGTCGATAAATGCTGAAGATAAAAAGGGACATAACTCTGACAAACGTAATCCATAGTTCACAAAACTTGAATTATGTTTACACTTTGGTTTCAAACTGCTTGCATAATTGCGCATGAGCGTAACTCAAGTGTTTCTTTAGATAATTTGCTTGCACGACTTTTATTTGCGGCGTAGAAGAATCTGACAGAAAGAAACAAAAAAATAAAGGTCAACTAACTTTTATTAGCAATGCATATTTGAAATTTCTAAATCCTAGCATACATGGTTCCAAAGATATCAGAGGTCTCAAAAGTGTGCTGGACGGACGGACAAGCCAAAAGCAATATACCCTCAAAACTTCTTGGGAGTTTTGGGCATAAAGAGAGACTAGATCATTGTTGATGTACAACTAATTTTCAGTTTCTGCTTAGGGAACCATTTTTCTTCTAATTCAGACCCAGAGAGGGGCTATGCACATCACATTAACGGTAACATTCCTTACAACTATCATTTAATGTGTTATTTGTACAAGTTTCAACATGCTGTACCCTTGAATAAAATATACATACCTGCATCCAGCTGTACCCGCACCAGAGTTTGCGATAGCAACACATTCATATCCCGACTGGCACTGTCCTTCCAGATATTCAAAAGCCGTACAGAGATAAGAATCAATGTTAGTCTTTGTATATGTTGCTGAAATAAATAAACAAAATGAGCCAAGCCGGAAGAAAACGTATCTATTGACATGTGCGCCCAACGTAGACTCAGATCAGCCTGCGCATCCGCGCATTCTGATCAGTCTACATTGTCCGCATTAAGAAACTTTGCATCGTTTGCTATTCAATAATGCATCCAGTGAAGATTTTGATCAGAACGTGCGAATGCGCAGGCTAATCTGAACCCTCGCTGGGCACACATGTCCGAAGATACGTTTTCTGCCGTTGCGGCTCATGTGCATTAACACTGGTCGAAATTCAGCACTGCTTACTACAGGGCATTTCTAGCGACCAGTACTGACTCAATGCAATCTGCACAGCCTTACTGTAGAGTTCCCATTTGAATACATGTACATTTGGACGGCGTCATGCGAAAATGTGCCTTCGAACATGCACAAAATGCATTTACTCAGATCATCCTCCGCATGCGCGAAATATCATCCGGGTCTTTGCTCTCCATTCAAACATTCTTTAGAACCAAATGATTCTGTTTGCGGGCAATAAATACGTTAATCAGACTGCGCGGATGCGCAGAATCATCTGGGTCTTCGCTGTCCGATTATGCCCGAAGACATGTTTTCGCATGTATAAGAAATGAATAATAAAGAAGAAATTGATGTGCTACTTTTACCACGTGATAGAAGACTGTCATAAGATGACTATAATTTATAATTTATTTTGCAGTGTGTGCATAAAACCAGGCGCTAAGTGAAATGGGCGCATTATCCAAATGCTTTTACATTTAAATAATGCCATTTTTAAAATGGTAGCTGGTTGTCTTGTTTAATAAAGTCTATAAAATATGTCCTTGGAAACAACGAAGACATTAAGAAAAAGAAAATCGGACACGGTTTTATGAAGAGTCTCCATGTGGTATATGAATTGTAATCGTTTGTATCTATTTCAACACTGCAGACATTAGACGTGTCACAATTTCAAAACGTTGAATGAATACCATCATGCATATCAACATTCATTACCCTTTGATCCATATTGATAAAACTTTTTCACTTACTATTAGCAATGGTTATGCTACTAAATGTTCCGACTTGGTTGTCCACCGTTATTGTTTCTTCATTGAAAACCATTGTACCAGACGCATTTAAGTACTTGCTGTTACTGTTAGTATCGTCCGGAATAATGATCTCTGCATCAATAATTAAACTGCCTGATCTGCAGAAATAATAGGACAAGATAAAACAGAAGTGCTGAAGGGCATTTATATAAGTTTGTGCAATCGCACACACACACACACACACACACACACACACACACACACACACACACACACACACACACTGCTACTCGTTAGAACTGTTGCCTAAAAGCACTTCTACTGAATATGACACTAAGAAGAAGCAAAGGTCAACAGCCAATGTCCACATCAGTCTGCGCATCCGCGTGTGTTTCCAGTTCTTTCACAGTCTACAAAGTTTACAGGTCCTATAAACAGGAAACAAGCCCCTTGTAAATTTTGCGCAAATGCATTGGCTGATTTAACCTTTCGCTGCCTGCATATGTGATAAGTGGTTTGTTACTATTTGCGTCAAAATATTGCATACATATGATGTGCAGGTATATAGGATTATTGCCAAGCAATCTTGCTTCTTTTGTCTAAATATCTTGCGCAGGTTATAAGAATCTGTTTAACTAAGCTTCAGAAAAACATACTTATATAATTTTGACCACCTTAAACCCCACTTTTATATAGTAAAACTAGAGTAATCAGGGGTATACATTATTTTCTAATTTCTGCTCAAAACATAGATTGTTGGTACTCGTTAGAACCGCCTCGCCGAGGCGGTTCTAACGAGTACCCACAATCAATGTTGGTGGTTCTAATGAGTACCCACAATCTATGTTTTGAGCAGAAATATGAAAAAATATCAAAATATTTATCTGAAAACTTTCAATTTGTGGTGGTGATTTTTTTTCAATATATTTGAACAGGCGTGTTTTCGTAATGAGGAAGCAAATGATAAAACGATTCGGTGGGTGGTGTATGTTATTTTTCATGTACTTCGAGATGTATGTGGTCACTATAATGTAGTATTCTAATGGAATATACCATTCATAATGATTGTTAAATCAGGTATTTAAAACTGCAAAAAAGCTAGAAAGTGATGGTTTGCTGAGTTGCTTTCTTTTCGTTTTCGCTGATCATAACTTGAAGATAAATACCAATCATTGTTCAGATTTATAACACTTTCAGACACACGTGAAAACGTCGAATGTGTATTATGCATTACATGTTAGTATTGTACATATGCTTTCATGGATTACCCGTGCCAATTTGGTCTTAGTATCTGTGATCAAGCACCTCTCTGTCCACTTACACCGATAGCCATGAGCCATGGTTTTTTTTTTCAGGCAGACGCCGACGACTGTGATGATATTGCATTACTAAGCGGTCTGATCTGATTCTTAGCTTAATGCAGGGGTCCGAAGGTACAAAACCCCATGTTGTGACTTGCACATCTTCTCATTATGAAAACACGCCTATTCAAATATATCAAAATTTTCACCTCCAAAAACTGAATATGTTCAGATAAAAATAACTCTAATATTTTTTTTCATATTTCCTCTCAAAACATAGATTGTGGGTACTCGTTAGAACCGCCTCCCAAAGGCGGTTTAACAAGTACCCACAATCTATATTTTTGACCAGAAATAAGAACAATAACGTATACCCCTGTAAACCTGTGTTATTATATAAAAGTGGGGTTTAAGGGGGTCAAATTATATAGGCATGTTTTTGTGATGGATAAAAAAGCCAATTCTTTTCAGTTTTTATTGCTATAAACTACAAAAATACACAGACTATTTACAATAGATTATATTACCTTAAACTGTTTATAACAACCTTTAGGTTGCTAATTCCTGTTTGCGTTCTCAGTAATTGTAACAGCTGAAATAAAGATAATACGTAATGAACAAATTATATTTATATTGTACACATTACTGATATCCAACCAGAATATTTTAAAATAGTCTTTTATTCATAAAACAGCTCTTTGGGTACAAGAACACTTTTAATAATCTTAATCCTGCTAACTTAGATAACAAAAAAAAAAAAAAAAAAAAAAAAAAAAACAACAATATTTCTACAGTCAATATAGCTCCAGATAAAAAGGGTATCCACATATTATAATCCATATTTCTCAACAAAAAACATACATTGTGGGTACTCATCAAAAGCGTCTAAGCAAGGCGCTTCTAATGAGTACCCATAACATATGTGTGGAGAAACAAGAAAAATATCAGGACTTTTTGGTTGTAAAAAAGTGCTACTATTGTCGTCAGAGTATTCTTGTTATTCTACTTCGGATCGTTCCTGTAAGTGTAACAAACGTTTGACCTTTAACAACCATGATAAATGATTGCAACCCACAATGTTACGACTTCACCTTGATATGTACTCGCAATAAACGGCAGTTATAATAAAAAGTCGGAAGGTAAGTATACTAGATTATTTAACACTGGTATCCTGATTGTAACACACGATGATTATGATACCAGTCTCCATATGTATCAGGCTATTAAAATGAATAGATACAGTGAAATTTCAATGACTCAAAAACCGATGACTTATTTACCGTGACTGATTCTAACTCGTTTTGGGTCCCTTTGAAATGCTTTCGATAGCTCAAAAAAAAAGACTATGTAGGGATATTCAGGGAAATTTTCAAATTTTATCTCGAAACGGTATGACGTGTATACTCATTAGAATCGCATCAACATTTATCGAAGATCAGAGTGTCATCCCTAAATTACCCCAATTTGCCTCCTAATCTAGCGGTTTTAACCCGCAGTGGTTCGAACTATCCATGTCTAGAACACATTTCTGTAGTCCCAAAGATGTTCGAACTTCAATAGCTCATAAAAAAGAGGTTTTACGCAGCAAATTGTCAAAAAAAAATAACAAAACTATTTTATGTAAAATTACAATTTAAATGGGCTCTGTCAATTCTACGGCTGCGGAAATGCGGAGCTCACTGACCTTGAATTCTGTGAACTTCGAAAATCGTAACGTATTCATCTGATTTCAGTAAAACGACAAATTTTGTAACAACAACCTCCCTGAGAAACGTGGAGCCTGCCTCCCGTTCCACTATAACGGTTATGAAAGGGTGCCTTTTTCATACAGAAATGATATTCAAAAGAGATGTCGAGAAGTTTGCATTTGAAAATAGACACAAGAATGGAGTTTGTTTACAGAAAAATAAAACATACGAACAGCATTAGTTACATGACCCATGTAATGCAAAATGACTAACAGCCTTCGCAGAATGCAAATTCTTGATAATCCAGAGTATTTACAAGCCGCATAATCATTCTTTTATTAATGCTTAGCACTCTTAGTAAACTTTTTAGCAGACGACATGTTTAAATACTTGTCTTTTTGTTTCCTGAAGTCATGCTTTGGCATTTTAAATAGACGCAAGTTACATGAAATGTCAAATCCTGAATTTGTCCAGAGTGTGGTAAAGGTTAAATGGACTTGCCATGTAGTAAACTAATGCACGTTCTACAGGTAATATAAAAACTTACACTTGTTTGTACTTCCGTTTTATAGTACGCTTGTGTAGCAGGATCGTTCAAATTTGCAACAGATACAGATGCGACGGTAAGACTTATGGGAATTTTCTTGGCATTTGCTGTAACGAAAACGAAACTGTAATAGACAACTGCATATTAAGCTATCACCTCCGTTAGGCTTTCACCTATTTTAACCTTTTCATCCCTGAGTTTCTGAGGTGGGGTCTTCCATTTTTAAGTTGGTCAGAACGATTGTTCCAAACAGGGGTTTCAGCCAAAAATCAATTGCAGAATGGCAAATAATGTGGATCCTGATGAGACGGCTCATCGGTATAATCTGCATTATTTGCAAAGGTATCTTATCCAGACCTGTTGTAATTGTAATCAGTAATCGTGATTACATGTAATCGATTACAAGTTTTGAGTAATCGAAATGTAATCTGTAATCGTTGATTTCTATGATTACAAGTAATTGTAATTGTAATCGAATACATTGCAAAACAGCCTGTAATCATGATTACTTTGACGATTTCAATACAATTACAATATGGATAATTAAATAAAATAAGTCAAAAGGAATAGAATTGAAAAAAAAAAAAAAACATTTCTGGTATGACAACTTGACAAGAAACAAGAATATTGGAGATAATTATTTTGATCTGTATACATTTAATGACTTAAGGACTCTGTATTGGTTTTATGACACTGTATTGGTTTGTTTAAAACAATCAATACATCTTTGAGATAAAAGAAAATTTAAAAAATACATCTTCGAGATCAAAGGAAATTGAAGTTTCACACATGGATTAGCTGATATGGATTAGCAAATAATCAAAGTAATTAAATTGGCAAACATTTAATTACTTAAAGTAGTTTTCTTTGAAGCTACTGTACATGCTAATTAGTCTCAAGGCAAACATTGCAGATCCAGATCAGAATTGACTAATCCATGTGATAATAGTAAAGGCATGTACCAAAAGAGGCATTTCAGGTGCAGCTTTGAATTTGTGCAGTCCCACCAGAGCCTTCACTGTCTCCACACATGTAATATGGAAAATGAAAATTTTAGTGTTTTTATAGTAACTTACTTATATAATTTCATGTTTATTGTGTGCATGCTGTCAGCAATGTCTCTCATGTCAGATGACCTACTGTAAAAGTTATATACATTTGGACAATTGTTAAGTGGCTAAAGTTGACCTGTCATAATTTATAGTTGGTTTGTGGTCTTGTCATATATTCTGCATCTAAACAATGACATTTGAATTTGAAAGGATGTAGACCCTGATGTACTTTTTCTTCATTGTTTGCATAGGCCTATTTATCAAGTATCCAAATACTTGAATTATTTATGGCATTTACTGGCCCAATTATACCCTTCTGTAAAGTACCTGTGTTAAGTTTTGACATATTGCCTGAGGACATTGACAGGTTTTGAGCTGGTTCTTTCATACAGGCAGAGGACCAAATAAGGAGTAAATTAGTGATAATTCAGGGATAATTTTTCTTTTCTCTCAATGAAAACATGTTGTGGGTACTCATTTGAACCATCTCGGTTCAAATGAGTACCCACAACATATGTTTTCATTGAAAGATAAGGAAAATTATCCTTCAATTATCAGCAATTTACTCCTCTTATCTGGTCTACTGACAGGTAAAGCAATGTCCTAACCAAACTTATTCACTACCCCCGATCAACCACCACATGCCATTTTTAGATAGAGAAGGGATTGTTCTTTCCTTTGTTCCATGAAGCTTAATAATGCTGCTTATACAAATTAAACTTATTTATAACAGATGAAAACATGATTTAATTCCATTGTTGTTTTCATTTTTATATATCAATGCTTAAGGTGAACAGCCTGACAGAATTATATTGCACCCAAGGGAGTACAACAAAAGCCAGGCACTATAAGTCTTTGAACCAGCACATGGTACCAAGAGGAAGAGTAAAACTAACCATACGTCATAGAAAATGTATAATAAATGGAATATCATAAAAAAATGAATATATGGTATAAAGAATATGAAATAATGAATAACATCTTGTCAGAAGATATCGCATGCCATACATGAAGCTTTGAAAGAACAATAAAACAGATTATTAATTTAAATTAGAATTTTTTTAAACAGGGAACAAGAAGAAAGTAATTGTAATTGTAATCAATTACATTGCAATGTAATTGTAATTGTAATTGATTACATTCAGGAAAGATGTAATTGTAAATGTAATCAGTAATCATGAAATTACAAAGTAATTGTAATTGTAATCGAATACATTTGTATGTAATCGGTAACAGGTCTGATCTTATCACGAATATACGTCTATATAATTTTGACCCCCTTAGACCCAACTTTTATATAATATAATTGGGGTTTACAGGGTATTCATTATTTTTCTTATTTCTGCTCAAAAGCATAAATTGAGGATACCCGTTAGAACCGCCTCAGCGAGGCAGTTCTTACGACTATCCACAATCTATGTTTTGAGCAGGCAGAAATATGAAAAAGTGTCAGATTTTTTTATCTGTAAATTTTCATTTTATGGTGGTAAAATTTTCAATATATCTTAATAGGCGTGTTTTCTTAATGGTTTGCAGAGATGAAAGAGTTATGCAACCAGATTCTGACAATCACTATTCTAGCATTTTGTAAGTAATGTATATATGCAATACCTTAACCTGCTTCATTAAAATATCAGCACGTGACACTTCACTCATATTTTGCCTATTTTCGCATACAATTATACTGATATTTGATTCCATAGGAAGGTTTGCGTAAGAACACGGTCAGTTATTTATCTTCTGTGAATGCTGCCTAAAATATGGATAGATATAGCATTCACAAGTCAAGATTTATCTGTGTAATTTACATCTGCTAAGGAGTCATACGTTTACAGTAGATAAATACAAAAGAGTCGCGTCGCAAGAAAAAGGCTCTTTGAGTTTTTCCGTCGAATTTATCCTTCAGCGCGCATGCACGGCCCCTTAACGAGGCCACATGTCTAATTCTTTGGTTGAAGTTTCCCCTTTACCTGCCGCTTAAGTGTTTCCCCTTTGCCTGCCGCCTACCTGTGCAAAGCGTATAGGTTCTGGCGAGACTGTGCGGCTGCTATTCGCGTATATTATAATGTTTCTTTTCCCATGAAGCGGCTCAAAATGTACTAAACGCTTAAACGTATAGATGTATTAATATAAGGACTTTCAGCAACTTGTTTATTACCTTTAATCTACATCTATAAGATTTGGCGTAAACAACAGCTGTGTTTCCGCTAACAGGCTGAAAAAAATTGATCGGTAGGTAGGAGAAACTTATTTTTTTTATTTTTTTTCTATTTTTTGTCTCCAGAAAAGAACAGAGTCGGGCCTGTAATTTTATGAAAATACAGGTATTTTGTTGAGGGTCGGTGCTATACTTTTTTATTCTGTAATTTTACTGATAGAAAAATTGCAGAGTCGGGTGTTATTTTTTACGCCTTATTAAAATGAGCGAAGGCATCTTTCTACAGCAACGTTCGTTACCATAAATCTAGTGGTATATCTATCAACTTATCAAACTGAACTAAGGAATCTGATTTAACCAACGTTCGTTACCTTTAATCTAGGGTAAATCCATTAATAAACGACTGTGCATAGGATAATATACATAATTCGGCGTGAATATTACCATATCATTTACGTTAATGCCCTTGCTCATTTGGACCGCGCATGCGAAAACGTCCTCGGCAATATGCGGACAGTAAAGGCCAAGAGCTGCCTGAGTAGGGCCTTCACTCTCCGCTAACATAATCATTGGATATTATACAATTAATAAATGGAGTGCAAAGACAGGATGATACTTTGGACATGCGCAGAACGATCTGAATCTGCGCATTTTTAGGCTTGTACGAAGACACTTTTTTCGCCTGACATGACACATTTGTCGTCAGAGACTTCAGCAACCAGCGAGAGGCCTTGTCAGAAACTGTAAATATTTTCTAGTTCTCGTTTGATTTTGTGGCGTATTTGTTTCTTATCTCTTCGGGAAGGCTGTGCTTCGTCAGTGCGGCATTTCATAGGACACTTCATTTATAAATCATATGCCAATATGCAGGATTCGCTACCACCTCTTTTTACAAAGACAAATTACAGAAAATGGCATACCTTGTACTCTGCATTCTGGCTGTGTTCCAGTCCACACTCCATTTGTACATGTCAACGTCCGGGCGTTAGAATTTACGAACTGGTAACCGGATATACACTGGTATGTCACCAGAGTGCCGGCTTCGTTTAACGTTGTTGTTGTGTAAGCGAGAACAGGTACCAGTCCACACTCAACAGCTATAAATATAATACCATATATACCCTAGATATTGAAAGATCTTTATTCCTTACCATTCCTGTCTTAACTTTGATTAAATTCATTTTACTACCTGTTGATATATCTAAAATTGTTTGATGAGTGGCAAACAGGACCAAGACTGACTTTATTATGACGTCTGATCTGGGTCTACATTGTGTATTCAGGCTTTGCTATCCGTTTGTCCGAATAATTAATTACAGTAACAGTCAAAGACAAGTGCGGAACAAAATTTCATTTAGACGGTTTCGACATACATTATAGGGACGAATTTTATTTCTGTAGACTGTGTCGATGTGTATCTGCCGGGGAAGAACTTTATTTTAAATTTGTTTTGAATGTGTAGGTATTTATGCATCGATAAATACATAAAAAGAAAATTTCAACTTGGTCATATTTACGTTGCAACTTTTAATAAAATTAGTTGATGTAGAAATATACACAAAGAAATAGTACCATGATTACTGCTGTGGGGATATATCGAACAATAAAGGACGTTTTGAATTTGCTCTTTACTATATTTATATTATTGTTGTGACAGTTTTAAACAACTTCCGAAATGCCAGATGTTTATATATAACGTGCTTATATATATTATACGTCTAGTTTGACACTGTTCGCTCAGGCCTGAATATATACAGAACAGGTACTTACATATTATTTCACAAGTTGGGCTTGCAAGTCCACTCCACTGTCCATTTGCCTCACATGTACGCAAGGCAGATCCCGCCACTTGGTACCCAGTTATACAGGAAAATGTGGCGTTGGACCCGAAAGTAGTTGATGGAACTGTCACCTCACCATTAATCGGGGCAAACAATCTTGGACAATCTATAAATACAATGTCAAGGTACCGTGAAATACAGACAGTGGTCGCAACATTGTGTTTGGATAATTGAGCCAGTGCATGACAAAACCTACAAGACCTCAGAGTCCGCTAAGTCTGATCGCAGTCTTTGTTGATCGCATGTGCCTTCTACAGCCCCCGGGCTATCCAAAGATGGATAAACAAGAATCCTTGCCATACTGAGTGACAGTACAGGCTGATCTAAGTCTTTGTAGGTTACACAGATCTTATTATAGGTTTTGCAGTGCACTGTCTTAATTTTAAATCAAATCTGATGGAAAGCCGCTAGACTGAGAAACATGGTTTATACCCGATAATAAAATCATAGCATTGGAAGTCATTTTAAAGAGGACATATATCCTGTACTTGAAGTTTTTCTTTTTTTTCCAGTTTGAAGAAACATGACGTTATGCTGAATATGTAATACAGCGTAACACCACTACAACAGCATCTTTGGGAACTCACAAAACGGGCTGTTGACGAGCGGATATATATTTATACTCGTATATATATATATATATATATATATATATATATATATATATATATATATATATATATATATATATATATATATATATATATATATATATATTAACTGCTTAAATTAAATATAGTTAATCAAACGCATATATAGTGTGGACCCGGCATGAACGGTCACTTCTAAACAAAATCCATTTCCCCTAAACAGACACTTTTGGTTTCCTAAAATGCGGTGTGTATATATATATATATATATATATATATATATATATATACATATATATATATATATATATAAACAGACACTTTTGGTTTCCTAAAATGCGGTATATATATATATATATATATATATATATATATATATATATATATATATATATATATATATATATATATATATATATATATATAAAGTTAGGGGAACTGGATTTTGTTTAGAAGTGACCGTTCATGCCGGGTCCACACTATATATGCGTTTGATTAACTATATTTAATTTAAACAGTTAAGACAAATGAGAAGTTGTACAGATATCTGTTTTATGAAAAGATGTGAAACAGTCAGTAAAGATGATTATGGAAGTCAGTCCGACTCTTTGGCAGTTGTCAAAAACAGTAAAGATACCTAGACAAAATAAAGCTTTACAGACCACCAGACCACTGGAACTACTTGTCTATCGCTAACTATGACAGTTCTCTCTCTCTCTCTCTCTCTCTCTCTCTCTCTCTCTCTCTCTCTCTCCAGTAAACTTCCGCTATTAACCCTCTAGTGCCCAACCATAGAAAGCATTGTCCCAAAATTTTCATATAACCCACAGTGACTTATTTTGGAAGCGTATATTACAAAAGTACACTTGAAATTTTCGGGAGGTCAAATTTCATGGAGATACGTATGTATCATATAATCATATATATCACATATGATATATTGAGCATTAAGTGTTCCCAAGCAAGGTGAATAATTCCAGAATAAAAGATCTTTTAGGATGTATTTGTGCCTTCAATATTTGCATTTATTTAAAAGATTCTTTTGGAAAATACATATCAAGTTTTTCTCTAAAAATGTGGTTGGCAGAGCAATTTTTCATTTTGAGCAAACTTTTTGCCCAGGGTATCATATGTGATACATCCAACTTTTTTCACTTTGATTGCTAAAAAAAAAACACTATTTTTAAGTTAAACCATAGAATAATCAACTGTATTTTCTTATGACCTCACATCTCGACATACTTTATAGCATTAAATATCAACAATATATTGAAATATCCTGGTACCAAATATATGTCATGCGGGGCACTAGAGGGTTAAGACCACTCCACCATTAACAGCAGGTCAACAGTGGAATTTTATTGAATATATGTAACTATCTATCCCTTAGCTCTTGATATGCCTTTTGTACAGACATTATTGACCGTTTTGTTTTCAAAATGCGTTTATTGCATATTTTTTTCTCTATCTCTACATCTACATGCCCTCACAGACATTCTAGCAGGTGTGGAAACCTGGGCTATAAGAAAACTAATATAAAATATAAAAGCAAATATGACACTTCAGACTTAAGAATGATAGCTAAGTGGATGAAAGGTGACCATTAAATTACACAAGATGAAATTAAAATCAGGTTAAAAACAAGCTTCTCATATTATTATGTACTGATACGAATCGCCTTTGCCAGGCGGTTCATGATTAAAATGATTCTAGAAAAATGTACTAATTCAGAAATTAAACAAAATACTTGGAGCTGTAACAGCCCGTTACTTACTTTTAATTATGCACTCTACAGGTCCTGCACTCCAATATCCGTCCGCCATACATTCAATTGTCGTTGTTCCAGCGGTGTCGTAACCAACGTTACAAGACTGGGTTGCCCCGGCGCCATATGTTGTGACACCTTGTAAAACAATGGCTCCATTGTCTGGCTGCGTAGGGTCACCGCAATCTGTTAAAATAAAACAAATAAACACCCGTATTTTCTTCAAATGTCAGTTGGCTTTACTGGGAATAATTTGTAACCATTTCTGTTTCACGAAAAATGCGTAACACTATGATTAGTACAAAACGCACACAATATGGTAGTACCTGACGTCTTCTTCTAATTGCGGCTGAAAGAAATATTAACTTAATTAGAGCACTGAATATTTAACGAGCTTAGGTTTGAAAAGTGATACATTAAAGCCTAGTAGCGAGAAACGGTACTCATTAGAATCGCTTCATTACTATTTTTTTTTTTTTTTTTGGTAAATTTCGCTAAATTATCCCACTTTGCCACCTGACCTGGCGTTATGATTAATCCTCAGTGACAAACTATCCATTGCCAGACCAAATTCCATGGTCCCAAGGATGTTCAACTAGTTTAAGTTCGACTGTACAAGGAAGAATACACAAATACATAAATTAGGTCGAAATGGTAAAACAAAACTAAAATCTTACCGACAATTGTACATCCTGTAGGGTTAGACCAACTTCCACTGGACAGGCAAATTATCTGTGAGATTGTAACAGTTCCGTTGTATCCCGTATCACAGGATGATACAGAAACAGTACTTCCATAAAACTCCGTTGTTACTGCACCAAGGACATATCCTGGTTTACTCGGTGTACCACAGTCTAGAAGTAGTAAAACAACATCGTATCAATATCATCGATGCAGCGTAAATATATTAAAACAACATCGTATCAATATCATCGATGCAGCGTAAATATATTAAAACAACATCGTATCAATATCATCGATGCAGCGTAAATATATTAAAACAACATCGTATCAATATCATCGATGCAGCGTAAATATATTAAAACAACATCGTATCAACATCTATTAAACGTCATGACGTTAAAACATCGTCGTAGCGACGTCGATGTAACGTCATGATGTTCAAACGTAGTATCAACATCGATGCAACGTTATGACTTTGCATCTAGGTTGACATGACGTCGTTTCTACGTTATGTGCCCGCCAGGATGTCAAAATCTACAACCACCATCGGCATTTTTTCCTCCTAACGATGATGATGATTTCCTGGTTAACAACGCGTTACTCGTTTGCATCAGAAAGATGATTTAACAATGTTTATTACAAAGGTATGGCGGCCACTGAGTTGTTATCAGAACAATACAAAAGACTAAAAAGAAACGAAGATAGAATGGTACCTCCATCTAGTTCATTCCGGAGGGTATAAACATCGCCCAAAGCGCAAGTGACACAATAGTGAAAACTAGACCCGGTAGCGTAAGGCGGTATGCGGTAAATGAACGCAGTTACCCAGTCAACCCACATTAAATCGTCATTCGCGGATTGGCTTATTCGAGTCTGCGGCTAGATGTAGAAAGAGAAGCGGGTAATACAAAGCCAGACGCCTACCAATAAATCAAGTGATATAATTGCAAGTTCTAAATGTATGATAGAAGGCGTCTTTAGCTAATAATACTCCTAAAAAGACATTCTTTAAGTAAAAACATGCTGTAAATTCTGTGACTTTGACAATAAAGTCAGGGTTAAGAAATATACATATTGTGATCGTTTCAAAACATTACAGTATTTCGAAAGCTTAAATATGTGCCCGCCGCATGCTCAAGACCATCACATAACATGGCAGAGACAGACATCGAAAGAGATTGCATAGAAGAACCCAAACTGCGCCAAACTATATCACGTGAAAACAGTTTATGCGGATTAAAACAAAAACACAAAATGATATACGATCTACATACCGACAATTTCACATCCGGCTGGCGTGGTCCACTGACCATTTGCCTGGCAAGTGGTAACACCGGGAGATCCGGTGTAACCAGTGGCACAAGAAACACTAACAGAGCTCTGATATACCGTCGTTCCAATTGTTCCTAAAGTATATCCCGTTGTTTCCGAAGGCATACTACAATCTGAAACAGACAAATCAACAATAAAAACAATAAAGCGCCTTTAAGCGAACTGGATATATTTGGTACATTTTTCCGCTATTTTATATAAGAGAGATAATTTTTGTGACTTCAATTTTCCTTTCATGCGCACGATGTCCCTTCTGAAAAGGAGTCTACTATAAAATGATGGAATTTGCACACATAGGAGCAAATTCTGTACATCTATAATAGGCTCCTTTTCAGACAGGAAATATAACAATTTTTATCGTGTTGTATGTCCTGAAAATGTATAAATTCCTCTTAAAGTCCCATCTTTAAAAGACGCGTAAACATATGCTGTAAGAAGCAAGTAGAGGAGCACCTGTAGGTGAGGTCTGTCCAAAATGTAACGAAAACAAATGAGCATTGTTGACAAATCAATAATCATTTCCGAGCTACATTTTTCCTATTCTAGTAACAGCACAGACAGTGGAAAATCTGCTTTGTTAGAGAGAGGTCGTGAGTTAAAGCACTAATCAAGCTGTAGCAAATACTTCGAAACAAAATCAGCGACTGTGTCGATTTCCTGTAGCGCTTAGTATTTAGAAAGACAAGAATATCATTCCGGCCCGTGTCAGAGAGATGTAGAAGTTTCTGCGGGAGGTTCTGATATGCACAATTTTAACTTTTGATATTTTTATGGGATCATGAGCCAATTTTGCTATTCCGATATTCTGACAATCGAGATACGATTAAGCCAGAGCCAGGGGCGAAAGCAGTCCTATATAACATAATGCGACCATATTAACGGTTTCAATAAAACCGACTCCGACTTTCGTTTCTTTCATGAGTTTGGTGTTTCCAAGGGCAACTTTTATAGATTTTATTTTACCATAACGTTTTACAACAAATCGTACCGACAAGTGTACATCCTGCAGGATCCGTCCAACTCCCATCAGCTTGACACGTGATCTGAGAAGTAGGAGATCCTGAGTAACCATTTGTACAAGAAGAAACAGTTACAGTGCTTTGGTATGTTGTGGTAGTAGGAGTGGCAAATACATATCCGGATACAGTCGGCTGTCCACAGTCTGCAAATGAAAAAATATATATTTCGTTGCAATAACATATTGACAAAATAAATTACATGTATTTCTTCGCAAGTTTTATCAGCATCGCTTAAGTAAACTGGTGGGGCTCAACTGGCGGTTTTCTTTATCTCCAGTATTTAAGTAGTGTTGTATGATACCTCAGGGATCTTCAGATGTCTCAATACGTTGTTTGTCTTGAGTTTTTATCTTTGCTTCACTATAGGCTTTATCTGTGATTCATTTGTTGCCCGTAATGATTCATGAATGAGTTGAAGGCTTCCAAGCCGACCGAACACACGTAAATTTTTACCACGATGGAACCTGAGTGTAAGGACCTGGATCCCGTAAAGCTAGCTAAACTGAACTCAGGAAATGATACAATCAGATACAATCAAGTTCTGAACATAAAGGGAAAGTCCGACTAATACAATTTAACAGCAACAAAATGTACAAATAGTAAGCAGAGCCTTGGAATGGTCAGTAATAAATTACTTGGGAAATTTAGTTGATTGAATTGGCCTTCGTTAATCGCATACGCTACACTAATGTTTGCCGGCTTGATATTTTGATACAAAGGACTAAAACAAACGTTAAATCCTATCTTGCATGTTAGTTGAAACCTGATACTTACCTGTTATTGTACACGTCAACGTAGCAGCTTCCCATTGTCCTGTTCCAAGGCATGACAAAATTGTTGTCCCCGATGGAATGTATCCTGTATTACAGCTTTGTGTTGCTGTGGCACCGAAGGTCGAAACTCCAGTTACATCAAGGACAGTCCTACCGTTAGTTGGCACAGGTAACGTTGAGCCACAGTCTAGAAGAGGGGCATATTATAATATTAGCTATCAATATGTAAATGCATTCACTTGTATCTCTTAAATTCATATGATGACATTTCCTTGGTAACAGTAGTACTTTGGTTTCACCTACATTTCATGAAAATTATTAAAGACAATACTTATTAAGATAGCAGACTCCACAATCGTTTCATTGTTGACTGTATCCACGCGGTACTGTAGAAAAAAAGGTAAGAGAAAAGTCCAGGGAGTGCCACAATCACAAACCGCAGCCCTTCCCAGACTCCAAGAGAAAGAGGAAACCGACAAATCTAAACAAGCACAAACCGAACTCTTTGTTTATTTGATCTTTCGTTTTAATTATGCGCTGTTCTGTATCGGCATGTCGTGCTATTCAACACTTTAGCTAGTGCTTTGGTAGGAACGCGTTCAGTGGCTGATACATTTCCTGGATTTCGTCTGACAACTGGCATCATATATACAATATGTTTTCAAGTTAAGATGACTTACACTTTATATTCAATCATGACTGGATTACATAATATTAAGAACAACTTATTGTAAACGTGTATACAGAAAAGTGAAACAAGCTTTAAAAGTACAATAAAAATAAGAACACGTGAGATGATTTGACGCCTATTATTAAAGATATAGCCTACTGCCCCGTGCTGATTCCTTACATTAACTATTCCAATCGAAAGTCATTGATATCAGGCAATGCATAATGCCGGACCAATGCGTGCTTATTCCAGATGTATATTTATTAAAATGCTGGGTTACTAATATCTGAAAACATGTTTTAGAACATGACAGGGCTAATATTATGCTATTTGGTTTCTAAATATGGACGAGTTCGACCTTTTTCACCGTATTACATCAAGCCACACGAAAAAAGTTCAACGAGAAGCGCTAAAATCACTATACTTGTACCTCTAATAGTACATCCTGAAACAGCTGTCCAGCTGCCAGTCGCTTCACATGAAACAGAAGAAGGAGTAGCTGTCCCGCCATATCCTGTCGCACAGACCACAGATGAAGAACCCCCATACGTTGTTGCTGTTATACTAGTAAATGTATATCCGGTCTTTGACAGACTGCCACAATCTAACATGCAAATGATGACAAGGAGAATAACATTATCATTTAAGATAAGAGGCCGTGTTCGTGCAAAGATGTGTTCATACATGCATACATATATATTCACGCGTCATCAAGAATGCATGGTTAAAAGAATAAAAATAATAATGAAATAGAATAACCTGTATATGATTAATGCTCCCACGGGACCGGGGTAATGCAAATATGAGGCGTGCATGTTTTTTGTGATAGTACTGCTCCGCACTCGTATTTTGTTCTCTAACGTACATATGACATGTTTGGTGCAACATAACTGATCAGATAAGATTTCTAACTTTTTATGTTCTGAAACAGTTAGCAGAATTTGACTACTCACCATTTTCTAACAAACAAACTACGTTCTTAAGTCGTCATTCGTTAATTGACCTCGAGTATATCCAGGTATGTAAATAAGTCTATTACAAGTAGCTAGAAGTTAGCAGTGTACACATATCGAATTTATACTTCAGACATGCAAGTAAGAACTTTTCAAAAAGGACTCCACACCAACAATACATCCTCTGTTTTTGTATGATGCATTTACTTTCACATTTTCGTATCAATAATATGCAATAACCTAAGTTATTTTACATGGAATATATACTCAAGGAAAAAAGAAACTGTGCAAATGGGTTTACCAATATTTTTCACATATCTTTTAAATTTATATATACAAATTTGGTACCAAAATGTAGGTCATTCATAGGCTGATTTGACACTTCGGCTTTCGTTGAAATTATCGGTACAAAAACATGTGTTTTGGACGTTAAATGTCGTAGGGGTCAAAGTTCACAAATATTGATGTTAACTTGACAGTACTTTTGTTCTTCCGGATTTTTCAATAAATGTGCATCTCGTTCAATTCTGAGTGTGTCTACCTCTCCTCCGAATTACAGAAATCATTCTCGAGCGCATTGACCGGACGTAATGTCTAACAACGTCATTTGGAATAGCGTTCTATTCTTGGATTAGTGCAGCTCTAAGGTCATTAATGTTGGTGATGACATGGTTCTTCCTTGCCCTGCTTCCAAGAACATCCCAAATGTGTTCAATGGGGTTCATGTCTGGAGATCAAGCCGGCCATTGCAGCACGTTAACGTTACGTCTGGCTAGGTAATTCTGTGTCAATCTAGCCGTGTGTGGCTATGCATCATCATGCATCAGGGTACCAGGATTCTGGTTCAGAAACGGGATAACAACAGGACCGAGAACCTCGATGATGTAACGTTGGGCATTAAGAATACCAGGAATTACGATCAAGTCTGTTTTCCTACCACCCGTTATCCCTCCCCAAACCATAACACTACCCTCGCCAAATCTGTCCCTCTCTAACAAGCAATTATTGGCGAAACGTTCACCTCAGCAGCGAAAAACGCATATTCTACCATCAGCAAAGCTCAAATAGAAACGAGACTCATCTGTAAACACGACCCTTGCCCACTGGGCTTGAGTCCAAAGTAAATGACGTCGAGCCTAAAGCAACTGAAGATTATGATTGCGGGGTCTAATGATGTGTCCTACATATGGTCGCCTGACTCTTATTGGATCTGCATTTTTGCAAAGGCGATTCAAAACAGTTTTTCTTGAAATGCCAAACTGAATACCAGTGCTTTTAGCCGTTTTAAACCTGTTATGTAGATGCGTTAACGTAATGTAACGATCTTGACGTGGGGTCGTTACCTTTGGCCTACCTGAACGCACCTCATCCTAGACGCTTCCAGTTTGCCAAAAAACGTTGTCAAAGATTATTTATGGTGTTCCGATGGCAGTGAAATTGTCTTGCGATGTCAGAAACACTAACGCCAGAAGCAAGGAGTACAATAGCCTGAACTCTACCATTTTTACGAAGCCATGGCATCTTTGAATTGAAACGAATTCAAAGTGGTGTGTGATTTTTGAGTGTATAGAGGTCGCGTAAATCGGTCACTGACAAATAACACTTGGTAGTCGAGGATCACGACTTGCAGGTGCAAAAGTTACATAACTGCACTCGGTGGCTTTGGAGGACATTTATGCAATAAAATGTAAGGCAAATGAGTGCAGTAGATACATGGGTATATGTGTACTTATCCTTGAAAAATCCGTTCATGTAGTCACAGTAGTTTAAAAATTACAGCGAAGAAAAAGTGCACAGTTTCTTTTTTCCTTGAGTATATATAGCCTCAATTCTTGTACCTTTTATTTTACACCCAGAAACACTTGTCCAGCTTCCGCTGGCTTCACATGTGACAGAGTTCGGACTTGCAGTTCCATTATATCCGTCCGCACAAGACACAGATGACGTTCCTCCGTATGTTGTTGCTGTTGTACTTGTGAATAAATATCCGGTCTCCACTGGACTCCCACAATCTAAGGTTTTAGTAACAAAATATAATTTTAAGAAGAGCAGAAACATTTTCAGGAGTGGTAAGTATCTCTAAACTGATTTATTTCCATTCTGAAAGGAAGGTCTCTCTAAAAGGAAAAAGTGTTCCGAGACGGTTGACAGAATTTGTAACACAGACTTGTTTCAAAACTGGACCGACTTTAGAATTTGAAATTTACTACCTTGGAACTATCGATTTACTGTCTATGAGCCGCTAATAGATTTACTGTCTATGGGCTGCTAGGACATGAAACGTTACGCGTATAAAGCGGCGAAATTCTGGTATAATAAAAGAGTTTTAAATGGTTTATCATTCAAAAAAAATGTTTTAAAATATTTAGACGCTTACATGTTTATTTCAAATCAAATGATTTCTACGTACAATTAAACTATACAAAAGGGTTTACCTGAATAATTAGGTACTTGTATTGAATGCATAACTGTTAAACCTTATGATACACCACTTTGTAGCATCAAGCGATGGTATTAAATGTTGTTTTGGCAAGACTATTACTATTTTAATGCATGTTTACAGCAAAATAAATAGCAATGATATAATAATACAATGTTGCAGTTGTCGTTGCTTTCTTTGCTTAACAATAATTTAGATATTCAAATCATACTAATACATTAGAGCTGATGATTTGCTCTCGGTTATTTCACTATCATTTACAAGCAAAAACAAACACATTTTAACGACTGACTCTGTAGCCTGAGTCACTTCTTCGACTTTAGCGATATGTTACTTTATATGTTAGCAACATTCCTCTAAAATAATGTCCAATGAGCAGATTTCTTCAATAGCCCATTTGAAATGGACATATCAACTATATCAGACAAGCTAAACCCTTACTTAAGGCTAATCAATTATAGCATTCACAACAAGCCCCAGATTAGATAAGATTGAATAAGTCATCGAATACAACCAATCTTATTATATAATACTTATATTCCGAAATCAGAATCGTTTCTTAGTATACATTACAGTGTGTCTATCTAACGTTTGTAGTATACCTTGAATTGTACACCCTGAAACGGCTGTCCAGAGTCCAGTATCCTCACATGAAATAGATGAAGGACTAGCTGTTCCGGTGTATCCTACCGTGCAAGAAACTGACGAGGTGCCCCCGAACGTTGTTGCAGTAATATCAGTAAATGAGTAGCCTGTCTCCAGTGGTATACCACAGTCTACAACCAGCAATAAATAAATAAATGTGGTCTTAACAAATGACTAGAGAAAACAATAAGGGTAAGAGAAAAGTCCAATGAATGCCACAATCACAAACCGCAGCCCTTCCCAGACACCAAAAGGAAGAGGAAACAGACAAAACCAAACAAGCAGCAAATCGACCTAACGTACGAAAAGCATCAAGACTAGCTACCTCTTCACCAAGTGAGGTAATCGCAATGTTAAAAGGACTGAAAAATACAAGAGCAAAATAATACACGGCAAGACATAAAAAAAAATGCCTCGTAGATTAAACCACAAAACAACAAAGTGTAGGACTAAAACCGGGACCACCGCCTTAGAACGGTCAGCAGAATAAACCACCGGGGGTTTAAAGCACTTTTACGGCCTGCCAACTTCACCCTGGGTCCCGGTGTAACTCTTAATACAGAAAAACATAAAAAAAAATGTTCGCATAAAGGCTCCCAACTCAGTCAATGCATCAAAGCGAAAACATAAAAATCAAATTCTTCACTAGCACTATGATAAACAAAGACGAGTACTCACGGCTAATTCTGTAAATGTAAATCTCTAGTTGAACCACGGCGGGACAAGCCAAGGACAAATCGACAAGCCCCAACTCACTGGTAAAAGTTTTACGAAGAGGCCGTGATTGAGTCTGAGGCCTGAATCGCCGTCGTGCAATGGAAAAGTGAAGCATAGCCGTCAGCATGCTTGGGTTGATATAACCGGGCACGCAGTCTGCCGCATAATAGCCAGGCTATAACCGGTTCTTTAATAACGGTTAATAAATTTTCTGAATTGCACGGAAAAGTTAGATTTTCCCACAATTTTTTCTAAATCTGTACACTAAGTCACCGTAAAATTCTGGTTCCAATATACCTTGTTGCAGAAGTGTTTTCATGTATAATGGGTTTGTAATGTATAGTGTTGCGACCAATAAATTGATGTGATAACGCTTGTATTCGTGCCATATCAGATAAAACAAGGCATGTGTAGAGACATCTGTGTATCTGTAGTCGCCAGCTTGCTTTCAGTAACCAGTCAAGTATAATAAAGTTATGGGACTGAAGTGACGTGAAATGTGGTCATTACTTTTGATTGCATATCTAAAGCACATCAAGAATAGCTTCTCGTCCCTGTATGTAAATATTTGATAACTGCACACAACATGTAATTGCACAATATATCTAATCTGCTCATATTTTTTCTACCTTGAATTACTATGATTCCTAACGGGCACATGCCTTTTATACAACGTCGGATCAACGTCGATACAACGTCATGACGCTCCATTGATGAGACATTGTCAAAGTTGCGTGCCCGCTGGTAAGTATTTTAGCAGGCATCAAGCGGTAGCAGCAGCACAACGCTCCATACACATTGTTCGTTCGTCTGTCATTACTGATAATGACCAATCCTAATCAACTCTGTGATGTGTTATTATTTGTATGTTCTAAAATGACTGATGAGACCAATCTTAGCTCTAAACTGCCTGTTGCAGATAGAACAAGAGAGGTCTGAGGAAGAAAGCTCTGTTGGTGATGCCTTAGCTCTGGCTTTCCGCTGTGCACGTTTCTGCTCGGCTTCGCTGATCCTTTCTGCTTCATATTCACCAGCTCCCCTTTTTATGAGGCCTCGCCACTTTGTACGATCCTGTGCAATCTGTTCCCATGACTGTTGGCATGTTGAAGTCTTTAAGGGAGGCTTTGAGGGTGTCCTTGTATCGCTTCCTCTGACCACCATGGGAGCGTTTTCCTACTTGTTCTCCAGAGGATTACTTTTGCAAACGTTCATCAGGCATTCTGGTAACATGGCCTGTCCATCTTAACTGTGCCAATTTCAGAAGAGTATGTACACTGCATCCCTGTCCTTATCAGGACTTCTGTGTCTGGAATCCTGTCTTGCCACTTGATCTTTTGAGTTTTCTAAGACAGCTTGTATGGATGTGGTTCAGTCTTTTGGCATGCCGTTGGTAAACTGTCCAAGTTTCGCATGCGTATAATAGTGTTGGCAGCACTACCGATCTATATACTTTCAGCTTTGTGTCAAGTCTGATCCCACTTCGGTCCCAAATACTTCCACGTAGCCGGCCTAATGTTGCACTAGCTTTGGCAGTTCTAGCATTGACTTCATCATCAATGTGCACAACTCTAGACAATGTGCTTCCAAGGTAGGTGAACTTGTCTACCACTTGCAGTTGTTGACCTTTCACTGTGATGGTAGGCTCCATGTACCAACACACACACACACACACACACACACACACACACACACACACACACACACACACACACACACACACACACTGTTCAAAATACAAAGCCGCACAAGTAATAACGTGAATTAAGCACATGATATGAATGTTTATCTTATCCCGATTTGTTGAAAGATATCCCTCAAGTTTGAAACTGGAATTAAGTGATATTAACAAAATTAACGTCTATCGATTATGATACGATTACTGACGTGAAACATGCGCATGTGTGTGCTTACATGCATATGCTTGTGTACACACATGTGTGTATATGTGTGTGTTTTACCTTTAATTGTACATCCTGACACCGTCTTCCAGCTTCCAGTGTCCAAGCAAGTAACTGCAGAAGGAGTAGCTGATCCGTCGTATCCTGCTGCACAGGTCACAGATGCTTTACTGGCATACGTTGTCGTCATGTAACCCGTAAATGCATAGCCAGTCACTGCTGGACTGCTACAGTCTAATATAAAACAAAATTATACTAATAAACAGAGTAGTAAATGAAGAAGCTGTTCAGAAAGTGCCACAATCTGGGATAAAGTAAAAACTGAAGTCAGGAACTGATACAATTAGATTCACATCTCAAGTTCTCAACATCAAAGGGAAAGAAAGACAAATATAATTAAACAGCAACAGAAAGAACATGTGATAAGGAGCATTAGCACCCCTTTCCCAAACCGTTGGCAACTCTGTTACCCAAACAGCTGAATATCTTTTACTTATATATTGTTCAAAGAAAAAACATTTGTAAGTGAAACACTGCAGAACATTTAACACAAAGTACTACAATGACAGTACCACATTGGAATGGTCAGTAGTAAATTACTTTGGGTGGAGCTTAAGCTAGCTTAACTGGATCTCGCCTTCCATAGTGTTAAAACATATTTGTTCGGTCTGCACAGCCTACCCGGATTACACCATGAGGAAGAACAAACAAACTGTTAACACGCATTGATACAATGGCAAGCAAAGCAGCCGGCTCTCTTATTCCCCAACAAGGTGAAAACAATGCCAGAAATAAACAACCAAACACATCAATTAGACATTACAGAGGATAAATCACGGAAACATGGCCAACATTAAACAAGAATCTATATTTCATTAGCTCTATTGTAGTTTGTTAATTCTTCCTCCTTGTGTCATTTATAGGGTATGTTCTGTTAGGAGGGTTGTTCAATAAATTTGAAGACTGTCCGTCTCATTTGATTGCGATTGTTATTTAGTAATACTTTCTTATATCATAACAAATTTGAATCTATTATCTATAATTAAGCCAAATAGTTGAATCATAAAACAAACTAGTTACATTTAATGCGCATCTGCATTACCCTAGTAACGCGCTACCACACCCGTCCAACTTTTGTACATTTAGCACTAGTTTATCCACTAATACATTCAGTAACGGTTCCTGTACATTCATAAAACAAAAACTTGCTAGATTGTTGCATGAAGTTATGACGACGACATGTCGATTTTTGACGTCCTTTGGATGTTGGAGTTTGAAATAAACAAAGATGGAACAAGGCGACCTATACGCTCATAAACGTCAACATGTCAACTTAAGAACCCATGGAAATCCGCGGATATATAAAAATTATGCATGGATCTTGGAGGAACACCAACAAAAGCGTATAAAAAGCTGCAGATGGCGAAAGGCGAACATAAAATGAGTAGGTTGTTGTGTTGAGGTTTTACGGGCCAGTCAACCCAATGGGGGTCATGTCGAGCGCGGTAAGTTTACCTAACCACACGTTTACTGGGCAGGCTTAGTCCTCTAAGAGGTTAACCAGTACTGTGTACATTATTTCGCCAGAAACTGACAACTGCCCTTCTTGAATCAGCGGAAGGGAGAGAATGACCGTAGAAAATATTTCATGATCAATTTCCACGAAAGAATATTGCCGACCACGGCGGGGGTTGAAGCCGCGACCTCCTTGTCTCAAATCGGACGGCGCATCCAACTGAGCCACCGAGGCCGGCAAAATGAGTAGGACTCTTGTGTTTTAAATGGCACAAGCTGTTTTCGGAGGGCTGGCTAGCATCAAACTACAGTTGAAGAGACAAACATGTGACAATTTGCTACAACTTTAGAGAGAAACAAATAAAATCATTCGAGGGTATTCTACGGCTTAGTTTTCGGATGTTACAAGTATTAAGAGACAGTGACCTGAACGACGTCAACGATGCGTTTTCCATTTTGAGGCATACTTTGAGAAAAAGTGAATTTCACTTTATGTCATTGACCGTAGAAGACGTCATTGACGTCGGAATGTAAACTGCGCCATGTGGTGGTTTCGCTTAGATGGCACATTTATTTCAGCCATATCTATATGTATAATGGTACAATATTTGATACACTTACTTAATCACGAAAGACTGTAGTTTACTATGGTGTTTGTTTTATTTCTCTGAGATATTTGATGTTGAAATTATGAACCCAGTCTACGAATATATCTAACAACCCTCGTACTGTGGCTATTCCTAGACATTTTCTGTACTATTTACATAGCTTTCCAAGAGCTTTCTGTTGAACGTTCCAAGGCGGTATTTCGTTTGGTTACCTCGCTCTGTTGCCGATTAAATGTCGTTTCTGTGATGTCGTTTTGCGTCATACAACACATCCGCGATGCCTTGGAAGGGCTGTTTTCCGTGATTGCGGCCTTTTTGGGGGTATTTTCATATTTAGTTTGTGTATTTTTTTTGTTTTTATCTATTTACAGTCGAACCTTAACAGCTCGAACACCGATGGCTCGTTTACCATGGCTAAATCGAACTCATTTTTGAGTCCCTACGAACTTCTTCCGCTAGCTCAAGAAAAAAAATATTTAGGGCAATTTTCTTATTTTATCATGAAATTGTGTGTTGTGTGTACTCATTAGAATCGCCTTATCGATGCGATTCTAATGAGTACACTCAACATACAATTGTTATGAAGGAAAAAAATCCCTAAATTATCGCTATTTGCTTCCAGACCTGGCACCATGATCAATCCTCAGTGGCTCGAACTACTCATGTCTCGAACAATTTTCTATGGTCCCAAAGATGTTTGAGCCATTGAATTTCGACTGTATTTATTTATTTTTATTTATTTATTTATTTATTTATTTATTTATTTATTGTTGTTTTTTTTTGCAACACACATTTTATGAAAAAATCGGTAAGTGGGTGAAACGTTGGTAACAAATTACGCTTATGACCGCAACTACTTACTCAAAATTCCTCGTTTAGTAAATAGTGTTTGTTGTCAGTCATAGTATTGCATTAAATCGTTTGGTTAGTTCCATTTGCGTTAGTGATGGGTTGTGAAGCAGTTTCAATCGGTACTTTAAACGGCGCAGCATTTCGAGATTGCCGTTGTCGCCTTTCGTGGTATTGCCAATATTTATATTATTTATTTGAGACGACCAAATACCACTACAGACCACTTCTTTGAATACCTTAGTGAAAAGGGTAAGAACTTACCAACAATGGTGCAGCCTCTCTGAGTAGTCCATGAACCATCTGCCTGACACAGTATGCCAGCAGCTGTTCCCGTATATCCTGTTGCACAACTCATAGTAGAAGCACTGCCATATGTTGTTGATGAATACGTTCCAACCTCATATCCGGCTAATGCCGAAGGATTACCACAATCTGAAAAAAGATATTTATAATATTAGGGCTTTCATCAAATAGGTTCTGACAATTAAACCCTTCTAAAATAACACAGAAGATATAAAAAAGAGTCACAATCACAGAACATAGCCTGCTAATGACACGAAGGGAAACGGCATTCAAACCATGACAAACAGTACACTTGCCACTAACCAAAGAAAAACAATGGAACTAGCTCCCTCTTCACCAATCGGGTGATTCCAATGTAGACAAGACAAAACTAAGCGCACAATCTATCGATAGCATACTATTTAATATATGCGTATTTTTAAAATATTATTTTGTATGCCTTCAAGCAAGTGAAGAAATAGTATGACGTATTAGAAGGTATCTAAACTTCCGCAGAGGAACTTTAATCATATATGGTAGATATAATAAAATGCAGAAACGCTTTACATTCCTTACTTCTGTATTTAATATCGTGTTATATAATTGGACTTTTGTATCTTCACTTATATTTTCATTGGAAATGTCACATTTGTTTCTTAGAAAGATGAACATTTAAGACCAAGTCCAACTCTTAAGATTACAAAAATAATCTCGAATGCAAATGCCTAAGTTTAATGAAACCGTTTTCATGAAACATACGCATACAACGGCTAGTTTTTACCGTTAATAGTACATCCTGAAACCACTGTCCAGCTTCCGGTAGCCTCACATGTAACAGAAGCAGGGCTAGCTGTTCCGCTGTATCCCGTAGCACATGTAACTGATGAACTTGCCCCATATGTTGTTGCAGCATATCCGGTAAATGAGTATCCGATCTTCGACGGAACACCACAATCTATTTTAAAACAATAGAGGATATTTTCTTGTCAATTTTAATTTAATTATACCCTCAGTATTCGGAAAGATAGGTCTGAGCAAAACAGTATAAACGCGACATTTGAATAGGACGTACACAGCTTGCCGCACATCCAACAGATTTTAAACACATAGATGGACAGAAATATGGACTGTTAAAATTTCGGAGCAGGTATCGTTAGGAGTAAAGGTTTCCTAAAATTTAAGATAAATACAGTAACTATTGTGTAAAAAGCCTTCGATTCTCGTCAATTTACAGTACCCAAGGAACATCCCGCTTAGACGGTCCAAGTGTACAGTGCTTCAGTATGTTACGGTAGTTAAACCCAGATGCAGACATTGATACCTCCTTCCCGTGGAGCAATGCTGTCAAAATAGTTTTTATTTTTTTTTTTTTGAAAAGGAAAGAATCTGCTTCCACTGAGAGAATAATTTTTCTTCCAGGGTAAATCCCTTTTAAGATGGAAAATAGGGAACAGAAAAACATACCGGAAGTCACCAAAGTGGTCTTCTTTGTCAAAAATGGCAGAAAATCTGTATCAATTCACATCAAACCAGGCTCGGCATGACCCCATTGGTGTTGAATAGGCCGTAAAACTTCAGCAGAAGTACAGATTATATTTTGTTTCCTTTTGGATAATTAAGCCTATCCTGTTTATTTTGAAAATCGAATACCGCTTAAGCCGGCGCTAGGGGGCGTATGCAGTCTTGCAAATTACAGTGTTGCATATGAAGAAACTCAATCAAACCGAGTCTCCGATTTTCGTCATTTTTGTGTGTTCTTTATTTTCAAAGGCAATCCTTTTTGACTTTTATTTCACAGGTACCAATAGTAGGACAAGCTGTTTCATCATATACTGTCGCGAGTAAACAGATTTATCAGCCGTTTTGGTGTAATTTTTATTAGATTTCAATAAAAGCCGTAATACCTTTAATAGTACATCCAAAAACAGTTGTCCAGGATCCTGAAGCTTCACAGGTAATAGTGGTAGGACTAGGTGTTCCATCATATCCTGCTGCACAGCTTACAGATGAAGTGCCCTGATATGTTGTTGCTGTTATACCAGTAAAGTCATAACCCATCTCAGCTGGAGTACCGCAGTCTAATATAAAATACAATAAAAATAACAAGTAACCGTACAGTAGTTTACATTCAATCATGTTGCGAAGCAAAGAAATTAAGACTTGTTTATACATTATCGTATTCTTTATCACCTGTTTGACGAACTGGAACAATACAAACGGTCTTGAAGTCAGTTGACGTTATAGTAAACAATAAACTTTCAGAGTTAATACTTTCCAGGTAATACAAATAAATATTATTATATACATTTTTATATTTTATATATATTATATATTTTATTTCCTTTGGGATTATTGAGCCCATCTTGGTTATTTTGAAAATCGAATGCCGCTTAAGCCGGCGCTATGGGACGTATGCAGCCTCGCAAACTACAGTGTTGCATATGAAGAGACTCGATCAAACGGAGTCTCCATGTTTCGTGATTTTAGTGTGTTCTTTGTTTCCAAAGGCAATCCTTTTTGACTTTCATTAATTAACAAGCTCGACGGACATTATGGTACGTTATAGATCATTTTATTAAAATCCGGAACTACCATTATCTGTTTCCGAAAAGAGTTGTAAAGATTCATATTATATACAGAATATCAGTTCAAGTCAAATCATCTAAATAACTCGTTTGATTACAGTGACACTTAATAAAGCAATGTAAACTAGTCCAAGTTCAAGCCGTTCTCCATACAAACATAGATTGAATCTGATATTTTCTGTTATTGTTTTGTTTTGTGTTTCGAAAGTATTCCATTTTATACTGTTTACTGTGTACCTAGGTAAGGGCCGAAAAGAGCTACATTACTTTGGTCGTGTATTACGGAAGTCCTGCACTAATCTTTATCAGTGTTTAATTCTGAATTTTGGTATTGGGAATACACCAACAACCATAGCAACAGAAGGTCCGAATATGCATAAAGTCAATCACATTTCAGCTGCGTGACTAATGTCTAATGCATCACTTTCAGCATGCCAGGGTTAAGACTTAGCATGCTTTGTAACAATTTCGGAAGACGACATTTTGAAACATTTGTCTTTCTTAGTTTCCCAAGAAAATAGACTGATGTTTCATGCATTTAATAGTTTGTTGTTTGCTGAATTTGTTTGTAGAGTAGTAAAGGGTAAAACAGCAACACTGTAAAATACAGCAGCCATAACCTTTAAGAAATAAACTAAAAATCAAATATCTAAATGTAATAATAGTATGAAAGAAATAACTGATGCACACCTTTAATAGTACATCCTGAAACAATGGTCCAGCTTCCAGTAGTTTCACATGTAACAGTAGTAGGATTCGCTGTTCCGTCATATCCTGTCGCACAGGAGACGGATGAAGTACCCAGGTATGTTGTTGCAGTAGTACCAGTAAATATATATCCCGTCTCTGATGGTGTACCACAGTCTGACATAAACCGAATATAAATAAATGAATAATTTTGAAATGTGTCTAAAACTATTTGCTTTCAGAAAACAGCTCTATGGCGTCTGACCTGGTCTATGCTATTTGCTAAGGCCTGTTCGTTCGAATACAATTTGTGTAAATGCGTTCTTCTAAACCTGATTTCTTTTTATTTCTGCTTTTAACATCTGATCGTTGCTTGCAAATTACCTTAGATTGAAGGAATCTGAACACTAATGAAAACGCTGTGTTTGTGCCGATGCATTGATCCGCTACGAAACTGAACAATTAGTCTTTTTGCCCCAAATAATCTTAAAGCTTGCCTTGATCCGGAAGTACTTTTCTTGATCCTGGTTGTTTATACAAATTTAAATATTTAATGACAAACAGCATAGATCCCGGTTAGTTGATTTCTTCAGAAGCCAACTAATGTGGATGTACATTGGTTGCAAAAGTATTTAATATCCTGGTTCAGCAGGGTCAGGGTTAACATGAAAAACATATAGAATCTGCTGCAAGGGGACGGTGATTGCAAACGACTGATCAATAAAATCTTCTCTTGGTTGGTTCAATCTACCGAAAATACGTAAGAGGCATTTGTATATACCTTCGATACCACATCCTGAAACAGTTGTCCAACTGCCATCAGCTTGACAGGAAACAGTGGCAGGACTAGCAGTGCCATCATATCCTTTAGCACAGGACACAGACGAAGTGCCACCATATGTTGTAGCAGTAGTACTTGTGAATGTATATCCAGTCACTGACGGAGTACCGCAAACTAAAAATAACAAAGATATATAGATATTAGTTTAATCTCTTTTTCAACATATTTAAACAAATTAATGCAATTAGTTTCACAAAAAATATAAGACCAAGTCTGCTTATGCAATCACGTACACTAATGGCGTTTCGAAGATGATTATATTACCGCAGCACGTTCTTCTCTACAAGAGCAGTACTCAGCGGACACATGACGTTTATACAACGTCGCATTTAAGTCGGTCTATGCGCTATCATGACACTGCGCCGACGTTAATACGACGTTGTATAAACGTCATGTATCCGCTGGGTAAATACCCCGAACATGTGCTTGGTGGCGTTAACCCCTGGACATTTGCAAATTGAATATCTTATTAGGCTTTGTTGAAGCGAGACAGATCCAACTGATTACTACATGTCAGACTATTTTATTCCAAAATGGCATTTTAAGGCTTTTGTAAGTTATCCTTGTTGCCATATATAAAAAAAATTTGCATTAGCTGCACAAATAAAAATACCTGATGATCCAGTTCGCCACTATATTCTTTCAAAGTGATACAAATTAAAATGAAACCTCAACCAGACTATAAGCCAAAGAACATATCTTTAAATTCTCTGTCAGTTTTAATGACACTTAATAGTCTTAGTCGAATCTAACAATCTCAGGCAATATACTAAAATATTTTTTTGTCAGAAAACTGGTGACTGTGGGCATCTACGGCCATTGTATCAAGAAGCCATTGACAACGATAGAGGGTCCTCCGAGGAATCCAAGCCTCAAAGTATTGCAGTCGAAAGAAGCATATGTATGCTAACGTCACTATAAATTAATCATATTTCTCCATTTGGTGCCTCGAAAAAGCACCAAATTGTGATTTTGTCTGGGTATCTTAACTTATGTTATTGTAGCTGTATACATTTTGTTCCTTGAACGAGGTTCAACTATTGCACAAGCTTTTAATGATGAAATCTATCAGTATGTATGAAAAGGATCTACGTAGTCACTGCAGATCGTGCATGCCGGCCTGTGTGATACAGATAAGTGATCGCCCGTATGTCAAGACTGAGGTCATTGGTATCAGTATCATTCGTTGAACAAGTTTATTTTCCATTTATTTTTGCGCTGCTTCTTGTGAACTGAAAACAACAATTATTGATATGAAATTCTTAGACGATTTAAGGCTTTGTGTTTGTGCTACAGCTGGTTTTAGTGTCGTGTGGCGGACGTAGACGTCTCCTCACTGTGGAATAAGTAGTTGCGCTATAATCCAAACAAATTTATATTTACTGGTCCTTTATGATCACTAAGCATATTTCGGGATTTTCGAAAACGGAGGGTTACTGATGAGGCTTATTACTAGGAACTAGGTAGTCTGGTTCAGAAAAATTAATGCTTTATCTCTTTTGAACTTTTAGAAAACGTTTGTTTGGCTCTCAAAGCCATTTCATTAAGAATCTATATACCTTTAATGGTACATCCTGTAACCGTTGACCAGGATCCAGTGGAATCGCACGAAACAGTAGCAGGGCTAGCAGTTCCTTCGTAGCCTGACGCACAGGACACAGACGAAGTACCTCCGTATGTTGTAGCAGTAGTTCCAGTAAATGCATATCCAGTCTCTCCTGGACTACCACAATCTTTATACAAATAAAATGAAGAAACTAAAGCCATATGTTTTCAATGGCCAAATATAAACTAGAGCTGTCAGAGGATCTGACTATAGCCCCGGTGCAGTGCTATCAGAGGAGAAATACCCATAGTGTTGAAATATCTTTAATTCATGCTTACAAGATACATCACTGTAGGACATGGTAACATGGAAACGTAAAACCTATCAAGGGATTCAACTCCACGTGCTATAGGCCCTTGGCCCCGACTCCGCTATACACGATACATCAACCCACTCTCCATATGTGTACCAGATTTCAAATCTGTTACCCTTACAGTTCTTGAGAAAAATGCTACAAAAAATTGTAATGATGATGATGAGTTCAGGTTTAACGACGCATCAACCCATGAAGGTCATTTGCGTCAAAAAGGTGTACTAACTTGGTTTTGTAATAAAACGGCTATAATGATGAGTCATTTATGCATAAAATGTAAAAATAGTAGAAATTTAAAAATCAAAATTATATATGTGTTTTAAAAACGTAAGTGTATTATCAGCTGGTGCATCTTCAAATAAGTATCTTAGGTCATTTGTTTGGAAAATTTGACTTGCACTTGAGAGAATTCAAAGCAGTGAATTAGAAAGTGTTTCACCGTAAAAGGTTCATTACAGCTTACACAAAGTGGTTGATCTTCTCAAGTAGATAAGAATGTGTGAGTCTAGTATGACCTATACGTAGACGTGTAAGAACCACTTCTTCTCGTCTTAATGATCGATAAATGGTATTTTTACCAAGAACATGTTTTATTTCATGTACTTTTTTGAATGTCGCTCTGTCCCATGACATCTGCCATTTGGATAAGATGTACCTGTTGATAAAAGGTTAAAATCTGTATATGGAAGTTTGAAATCTGAAATACCTAGATCAAGTGAGGTCTTTGCTTTTATATCAGCAGCCTCGTTACCTCTTATGCCAACATGACTGGGGAGCCAACAGAACAAAATTTCCTTAGTTTTCAATAACTCATGATGTTTTTCGATCAGGTTATGATTTTTTTTTTTTTTTTTTTTTTTTTTTTTTTTTTTCTTTTTTTTTTTTGAAGATGTATGGCTTAGAGATTTTAAAACAGAAAGAGAGTCTGAAAAAATAACGAATTTCTTGTTTAAAGAAATATTCCTCACGTAATCCAAAGAAGCCATATCCAATAGCTTTGGATTAAGCAGTGAAAATAGATGAACCATCAGGAAGACGGATATTTTCATGGTGGCTGCCCCATACATACGCACAGACAACTTTATTTTCAGCTTTGGGGCCATCAGTGTAGATGTGTTGATAATCTGAAAGTCGCGATTGCAATTCTTGAAAGTTTTGTTTTATGAGTTGTGAATCAGAAAGTGACATTTTGCTGTTGTGTAAATCGAAAAGAACAGTTGGTTTTGTAATGCACCAGGACGGAATATCAGGAAAAAATGTTTTTGAATGTTTTAGTGGTAATATTAGAAGATTTTAAACGTGGTGCTATACGAAGGCCAAAGGATTTAATTGCGTTAGGTTTTCTTTCATAATATTCCTGAAACTGTGGTGGAAATGTGACTTCAAAAGCAGGGTTAGACGGATAAGCAGCAAGTCTGATGGCATACTAAAGAGAAAATTTTTCTCTGCGTAGCCATAATGATGGCTCATCTGCCCCTACGTAAAGGCTCGATACTGGAGATGTACGAAAAGCTCCTAATGTCAGACGAAGTCCTTGATGATGTATAAAGTCTAACATCTGCATTTAAGATTTTCTAGCAGATCTCGAAATTTGTTTCAACTTTAGAGCTTTTATGTTCAATGTTTGGACCAAATCTCACATTTAGAACCTTCATAGCTCCTGAGAAATATGTAAAGAAAATTTTTCATGTTATGGCAAATTGTAAAACCCAGCAAGGGATTTATCTCAAAGAATATGGGCTGATTCTAGAATACACAATACACCAGCCCACTGTCCATGTGTGTACCAGGTTTCAACGTTGTAACCGTTACAGTTCTTAAGAAAATTGTGACATTTGTTTTTCATTAATGGCAAAATTGTAAAACCTATCAAAAGATGTAACTCCAAGAGTTATAGGCCCTTGGCCCTGATTCGGATATACACAATTTATATCAGACCACTGTCCACATATGCACTAAGTTTCAACTTTACAGATTTTATAGCCCCTGAGAAATCTATAACGATTATGTTCAGTGATGGTAAATTGTAACAACTATCAATGTTTCATTTATGGCAAACTGTAAAACATATCACGGGATTTAACTCCAAAAGTTATGGGCCCTGGCCCTGATTCCGGTATACAAAATACATCTATCCACTGTCCATGTGTGTACCACATTTCAATTTTGTAAAACTTACAGTTCTTGAGGAAAGTGTGACGAAAATATTTCATTTATGGCAAATTGAAAACCTATCAAAGGCTGTAACTCCAAGAGTTATGGACCCTTGCCGCTGATACAAATACATCAACCCATTGTCTATAGGTGTACCAAGTTTCAACTTTACAACTTTGATAGTTTCTGAGAAATCTGTAACGTAAATTTTCCATGAAAGGTAAATTGTATAATCTATCAAAGGATGTAACTCCAAGAATTACGGACCCTTGCCCCTGATACACATACACACGATACATCGTCCATGTGTGTATCAAGTTTCAACTTTGCACCTTTCAAGTTCCTGAGAAATCTGTTTCATTAATGATAAAGTGTAAAATTTATCAAGGGATATAACTCAAAGAGTTATGGGCCCTTGCCCCTGATTCCGATAAACACGATACACGAAGGAAGGAATGACGGACGGAATGACGAAAGGACAAGGGAAATCCAGTATAGCCCCACTTTTTCAAAGCGGGGCTGAAACAATTTATTTATGGTATTCTGATTCGCTGACATAAAATATACAATAATTCCGCCTAATGTGGTGTCGCACCTGTTGGTGCCTGTCAGTATTGTAAATGAGCTAACATTTCATGTAAAGAATGACAGGACCGTGATATGTAAGTCATGGTCACGACATGATACTGCAGTGTTTAAGTCCCAATTAGGGAGGAAGTGTAGGCCAAGTTTGCTGGTTATATTTGTATTTTGCGGATCACGACATGCATAAGTACTTGGTGGGTACGTGTAATGACTGTTGTTTTCTGACCATTTAACATTTAACTTTTACCTTTTGTAAATTAGTGCTCCTTTTGAAGATTTAAATTTATACAATTTCTCATCTAGAACACTATATTTCGTATGATTACGTGTAGTTTTTTGTACGTTAAATCTATTTTACCGTTGGTGTCTACATTTAGTTTAAATAACACATTATCATTTCTCCTATTTCCATACCATTCACATGAAAACCAAAATATTTTGCATCATAATCCTTTGGTGACCGAACAGTAATGCGGCTGTGTATCAATGAAACAAATTTACTTAGAAATATTCACTCAGTTATCTGGACATAAATCTCTGCAATGATTCGCAATAAAACTGTAGTTCGTTTTGACAATGTACACCAGCGCATCTATCGAAGCGGGGATATAATGACAGGATTTACATTTATTATTCCAAGATGCCATTCAAAGCACAGAAGATCATCAACTAGCAACACAGAAGAAGCAGAATGAGTGACAAGATTCACAGTGCAGAATAAACTGATGATTTCATTATGATATACTTTAATATGCGAATAAATGTTTAGAAAGTCCTTACTACCTTTTATTGTACATCCAGAAACTGTTGTCCACGCTCCTGAGTCCTCACATGTAACAGAGATAGGACTAGCTGTTCCGCTATATCCTATCGCACAGGATACAGATGAGGTTCCACCATATGCTGTTGCACTAGTACCAGAAAATATATATCCCGGCTCTGACGGACTACCGCAATCTTAAATACAATAAGACATTTTAATACAAAACAGATAAGAATCTAAATGTGCCATGATTTACTAATTGTGCATGTGTACCCGGTCTCCTATATAGTTGCTCAGTTTAATTTAAATACTACAACATAAGGTGAATGGATGCATTTTCAACTGCCAAAATTTTACGTTCTCCTTTTCTAACAATCAATTTAATTAAACAGATTATCTAACACCAACTGCAGCCTTTGGGCAGGTAAGGCACACCCTCAATTGTTTTCTCCTAAGTACATAACAAGGTCATACGCTTGGCTCTTTAACCTCTGCACAGGCTGCTAAGAATTTGTACTGTCCGCTTATTACACTCCCAACAGTCGAAACAGTATGCATGCGAATATCCTAAAAAGTGTTACATGCGCTGATGTAGATTTTCATCGGTCGCGCATCTACTAAGTATCGGCTGTTCTTTCCAAATTATTCATGACACACACTTAAATACACAAAATTAGATATTATTTCCTAATATAATTTATACTTTACTAACAAACTGTATTGTAAATGATTTTTAACGTCAATGCTGCTGGCATATGCGTGGTACCTGATATTTGAAAGTCCCGTATATATATTTACTGAGCACATACATTATATATGTGATGAACATGACATGACGCAGGCCTGATGACAAACTGAGTCAAATAATTCAACAAAAGAATGACTTTACTTAATGGAAAGCAATGCATTTGTTTGTTACGAGTTCCAATCACTTATCCGAAAAGTGTCCAAAATGGAGACTGACTATTATGGTCACTTGTCATCTGACGAATTATGTCATTTTAAAAAAAAATCATTCTTTACCTCTAATAGTACATCCCGAAACAGCTGTCCAGCTTCCAGTACTATCACATGTAACGGAGGTAGGGCTGGCTGTGCCTTCATATCCCACTGCACAGAACACCGATGAACTCCCTTGATAGGTTGTTGCAGTAGTTCGGGTAAACAAATAACCGGTCTCTGATGGAGTACCACAGTCTAATACCAAGATAAAACTACTATTATAGCAGATCAGTTGGATATTTATCAATCTACTTTCAGTTAACATATAATGTCATTTTTGTATAATCTTGCGTTTGTAAAAATGTAGACAATTTACATTATCTCCTATTTCTTTTTTTTTAAGTTTCATTCTCTTTTATAAAGGAAAAGGGTTATTATTACTTTGTCTGTAGATTTTGTACTATATTACAAACAGATCGGCCGTTCGGATTATTTTATAACTTTGAAACTTCTAGAATTTTATCTATATATTGTAAGAGCAGAACAAGTAAAGCAGAGGTAAACTGCCATCTGCGTTATAACTCAAAACCGCTTAAAGCACACACAAGACATATACAACTTAAGTCTGCACATCATATTTTTAAATAGTCAGTACAAAATGTGTTATGTGTAATCAAATTTGAACGACTAGTAAGCTAAGACTGGCCCAATTATGCAAGCCGAATAATGAGTGCGAAACGGTTAAGAAGACGGAATAGTAACTTAACAGAACAACTCAAGTATAAGTGGATATGCAATAGAAAAATCTGCATATGTACCTTTAATAGTACATCCTGAAGCAGTTGTCCAACTACCCGTGTCTTCGCATGAAATAGTTACAGGACTCGCTGTTCCTTCATATCCTGCTGCACAGACGACTGACGAAGTTCCTCCGTATGTTGTTGCAGTAGTACCAGTAAAGACATACCCTGTCTGTGATGGAATACCACAATCTGACATAATAAAAAAGACATACTTGTAAAATAGAACAAATATAAGTGAAGATACCCAAGAAATCCACAGTCACGAAGCACAACCTTCCTAAGGCCCCAAATGAAGGCGACAAAAGGAACAAACAACGCCACATATAAAGACAACGACAGATAAACAAAAAAAAACTGCAGCAGAGGAACCGCCTTGGAACTGTCAGTAGAAGATCTACTGGGATGGAGTTGGTGGGGCGGCTAAAACCAGCTTTACTCTGATTAATTATGTTTATCTGTAAATTAACAATAAATTGTATTAAATGATCGCATTATAAATCACCGATAGACAAACAAAGAAGAACTGCTGCAACGTAACCGCTTTGGAATGGTCAGTAGAAATCTACCTGGATGGTGTGGCTGGGGTTAGAACCAGTTTTATTCGCGCGAATCATCGCGTTCTGATTAATTGTGGTTGTCTATAAATTAACAATACATTTTATTGTATGGTCGCTTTATTAAGAATCAACAACCACAATACTGATGCAGACTAGACTGCTGTAATACGTCTTACTACTTTAGTACATCTGCCATCGCAAACTTGCTCAAAATGACTTCCGGCTGAAAGGTACCACCATTCCAAAATTGACCTGAGATTAATTCTTACTAGGATCTATTTCTCTGCTTACTAATCACTTTACAAATCCATGTACAAAGCATATGTGGCGCGTGCTAAATTTTCATATAATCTTTATAGGAGCCGCACCATCCGCATCCGCGCAGTCTAATCAGGACCTTCACTGTCCGCTTATAGAATCATTGGTACCGTAGAACATAACGAGGTGTGGCAACTTTCCTGATCAGACTATATTCTCCACTGGCTGATATGGATCTTTACTGCTTGGATTTACGCCGAAGACTTTTTTGCTCGTATCGTGCCTCGTATGATGTTGGATTAGGAGTTTATACGGTGTATATCAACTTACTCAAACAGTTAGTTTTGAAACATTCCGTTAAATACTAAACACTATCTTCTGGATTTAATGTTGATACAATAAGAATAAGAAATAAGTTTTACCATAGTAAATGTTTAACACGTCTCCTTCTTATTTGTATTATGCAATCAATTTTAATTATTAAACTCTTTAAGTTTATTAATTTGTAGTTTCAAACGCGTTATTGTTTTGATTTTTATTTGAACAAATCTGTAAATTCTCTTTATGGAAAACACACGCACGCACGCGCGCGCGCGCGAAAACGATCAGATTCGACTATCCAATGGTAGTAATAAGATTTGAAATATAAAATTATTTGAATATCATGAACAACAAGAAGTGACAATAAGCAGAGCTTATTAGATACCCCCGCCAGATAAAATCACAAAGTAACGAACGTATAGACTACGTGGAAACAATATATCCCCTTTAAACAAAATGTGCAGTATAATAAAGAGAGCTGTATTGTATTACAAACAGCCGTAGATGCATTTATAAGTGTAGCAAAATTTTATAAGACGAATTATCATACCCGTAAAAACAGTACGGAGATGCCACGAACATATGCGATTTAAAAAAAAACACGATTGTATCTCACCTTCGATAGTACATCCTGACACGGTTGTCCAGCTGCCATCTTCTTGACATGATACTGTGGCAGGAATAGCATTTCCGTCATATCCTGTAGCACAGGCCACAGATGAGGTAGCGCCGTATGTTGTAGCAGAAATACCAGTAAATATGTACCCAGTTTCTGACGGAGAATTGCAATCTAAAAGTACAAGTCAGAGTATGAATATTTTTATTTTGGTTTATACAGAATTCATTTTATATACGTTGCTAAACTGTAGATGATCCTTTAGCCTTAGGAAAAAAAAAAACACGCAACAACCATTGCTTTCGCATTTCTTATTTATGAACTGAAAAGGACTTGCTTATACCACGACCAGTGCAAACGCCTATCTGTACCAACGCCCAGGCCAATGTGTGAAGTACTGTCGAACTTCAATGGCCCGAACATCTTTGGGACTATGGAATTTTTTTAGTCATGGATAGCTCGATCAAATGAGGGTTAATCATAGCGCCATGTCAGAGGGCAAATCTTCTATGAAAGAAAGTTATGTTGAGTGTACTTATTAGAATCGCATATTTTGACTGACAGATGTTTTAGTGGGCTATTTGATGGGTAATAGAATTGAGTCTGAGAAGAACAAACCAAAATTGTAATTTTGAAAATCATAGTCGATATACACGAAAAAGAAATAGAACTATTTAGACCGACAGACATGAACCCAAAATAAATGAAGTGTAATCTGGCGTCCATGGAAGAGTATTACTTGGTAGGCATGCTTCGCTGACTATGCCTATCTGCCTGAACAAAGCTTAAATAAAGGGGGACTAGTGACGTCCGGGGTTTAAAATGTCCCTTTATGGTTTGGCAGTGGGAAAACCATAAAACATACGTCTGAATAAAGCCACACTATGGAAGGAACGGCATACTGTAGTTCTCATTTTTAATATTACAAGAACAACCTTCGCTACAGCCTCTGTCTAGTGAACCAGTTTATGAGGAATACTTGAGGACGTCAGTGTTATATGAAAAGAAAAGTATTACATACCGACAATTGCACATCCTGTTGGCGCAGACCAACTACCGTCAGCCTGACAGTTTATTACAGATGCTGTTCCTGTGTATCCGATGGCGCATTCCATCGTAGAAATACTTCTATATGTCGTTATAGTGAAAATTCCTACTTCGTATCCCGTTGATGCAGTTGGATTACCACAGTCTGAATAAAAACAAAATAATAATTAAAATGGCGTCTCAGATCATTAAGAACATATATGTGTCAATATTTACATTTTAAATGTAATTGTCACATGAATGTGGCAACTATGATCTCAAAATAAGCATCAAAAAGACTGAGGTAGAATATCAGCCAGCACCTGGAAAGCCTTACAAGGAGCCTACCATCACAGTGACAGGTCAACGACTGCAAGTGGTAGACAAGCTCACCTACCTTGGAAGAACATTTTCTGGAGTTGTGCACATTGATGATGAAGTCAATGCTTGAATTGCCAAAGCTAGTGCAGCATTTGGCCGGCTACGTGGAAGTATTTGGGACAGAAGTGGAATCAGACTTGACACAAAGCTGAAAGTATATAGATCGGTAGTGCTGCCAACACTATTATACGTATGCGAAATTTGGACAGTTTGCCAACGGCATGCCAAAAGACTGAACCACTTCCATACAAGCTGCCTTAGAAAACTTCTAAAGATCAAGCGGCAAGACTGGATTCCAGACATAGAAGTCCTGTAAAGGGCAGGGATGCAGAGTACACATACTTTTCTGAAATTGGAACAGCTAAGATGGACAGGCCATGTTACCAGAATGTCTGATGAACGTTTGCCAAAGAAAATCCTCTATGGAGAACTTCAAGTAGGAAAATGCTCCCACGGTGGTTAGAAGAAGCGATACAAGGACACCCTCAAAGTCTCCCTTAAAGACTTCAACATACCAACAGAGTCATGGGAACAGATTGCACAAGGTCGTACAAAGTGGCGAGGCCTCATAAAAAGAGAAGCTGGTGAATACGAAGCAAAAAGAATCAGCGAAGCCGAGCAGAAACGTGCACAGTGGAAAGCCAGAACTAAGGCATCACCAACAGAGCTTTCTTCCTCAGACCTCTCTTGTTCTATCTGCAACAGGCAGTTTAGAGCTACGATTGTTCTCATCAGCCATCTTAGAACACACAAGTAATAACACATCACACAGTTGATTAGGATTGGTCATTGTCAGTAATGACAGACGAACATGTAAATGTAATCGTCTACGATAAAGCTGGCATTCTTGTTATAGCTCATTTCTCGATGTAAACCCTGAACGATCACGTGATCTAGGCCGCGCATAATGACGCGGTAATTTGAGCGTCCGCCTGCATCGTTCTTTGTTTTCACATGTTCGCGTGACGTCGGTCACGTATCTCTATGAAGTTAAGCGTAGAAAATCCAACGCCGGGCTGTTCCGTTAAGTGAAATTTAATTCAAAATATTAGGAAACCAAACGAATTTTATTGTAAATTAAGAGCCGATAATTAATTAATGATATGAAATATAAATGCAAAAATTGAATTTCAAATTTTTAGCTTGCATTGAATGGAATAAAACATTAGGCTATTTACATATCTCCGAGAGGCCCTTCAGGCTTCTCAGGCATGAAAATAGCCCAATGATTTTCATTATCAAGTGCAAGCTCAAAATATGAATTTCAATTCTTAATTTAAATGACCTTAATAAAAAAAAGAATAATGAATTCTAAAAACACTGACCTTTGAGAACAATGAACGCACTCATAGCATTAAAAACATGTGAAGTGTCAAGTAATCTCGGCCAAACTAGCTAGTTTTGAGCAATTAACCTCATCAAATTATTACTCAGATTAAAGGGGAATTGATACACTTACAAGGGAACACCTCTCTCTAATTGTTTTAATGTATCTCTTCTAAAAAGGAGTCTACAATAAAAGGAAAGAATGTGCTCCCTATCAGAAACATTGTTTTCCATTTAGAGTAAACACACTTCAGAAGGGTTTTTTTTGCATCGTTTCCTTGGTATCAACTTATATGTTTGATGTGCAAGAAAGCAAAACATAAATAATAAAAGTTGTTTCTCTTTGTAAACAATGGCGGAGAATCTATCAATGGTATCTGTTTCTCTTAAGTCGGTAAACAACCCTTCCACATGTATCTTAAGAGAATTATCCCCATAGAATACACATGTATTAGACTACCTAGTTTTCATATACTAATTGTCCCATACTCATACATCTTTAAAATTATATTGGCCGCCATGTGAGAAAACGTACCTTCTGACATGTGCGCCAAGTAAATACTCAAATCAGTTTGCGAATCCACAGTCTCATCAGAATCTTCGAAAGAAAGGTTGCGTCAATGTCTAATCAAAATAGGCCCCCGTATTATTCTTAAAGCGAAAAGATAATACATTAGTAAACAGGCTTCGAACGACCCTAAATATTGCACATTAAACTAAGCATTATGGGTAACGATTGAAGACAGGTTGCAAAATTAACTACAACAATCATGTATACCCAAAAGACCACTAATGAAACACTTCAAGCCAATTATATCAGAAATGCAAGCAAAACATACTTATTTAATGCAACCTCAGAATGACAGAGGCAAAATACGTATAAATGATAAATTTTTGAAGCATGATTTTGTGTAAAACATCCAGCTGTTACCTATTATAGTACACCCTGAAACAACTGTCCAGCTGCCGGTGGCCTCACATGTAACTGAAGTAGGACTAGCTGTTCCTTCAAATCCTGTAGCACATACCACAGATGAACGTTCCCCATATGTTGTTGCTGCGTGACCGGTAAATGTGTATCCCGCAACTGATGGATTCCCGCAGTCTGTTAAAACATTAAGATATGAACGTCAGGCGATATCATGCATTTATTTTAAGTGCATTTTCTTTATAGAGCAATTATTTTAACAAGAACTGGCACAAGAGCACATCTCATCTCAATATTATTTTCATGAAAATTTGACGTACACTTAGAACTCGCTCTTTGAGTTACATTTAGACTGTGCTTCACTGGAAAGAAGCAGCTATACATAGAGAAAACTTAAAATGCGCTCGGATATTCATCAGTATATACCGTATAAACAAATGCCTGAAATTTAAATCGGAAAACCATAACTATACATTTTCAGAGAAATCGGCGTACATATGTACGCTTTTAATGGATTTCTTCTTTTTAAGTCAGTAACTGAATTGTTTTGTTTTGTTTTATCATCGTTTCCTTTCGTCAGCTCTCTTATTTCGGCGATTAAGGAAGGTTGTGCCAGTGATTATGGTATGGTAAATTTATTTGTCAGAAAACGTACGAGTATATTGGGACATATGCGCCCAGCAACAATCTAGATGTGAATGTTTGGGCTGATTTGGGTCTCAGTTGGGAGCACATGTCAGAAGGTACGTTTTCTCACGTTGCGTTTTTTTTTATCATATTGTAGTGCATCGGGTAACCTGACTATTTGCGTTACTTGACGTTATTGAATCCATACCGACATCGGTAGTATCATTTTCTTCAGTTTAACATATTGACGGTTGTACTGGAGGAAAATTATGAATATGAAATCTTATCAAGAAATGAGGATACCACATGGAAATTCATGAAAATTATTCATCATAACGTTGTATGCAAGATGTTATATCGTATATCAAGTGTAAGGTTAGACAAGCATACATGTGTGAATACATTTCGATATCTAAGTAGATTTTCAGTAATTTATTCTTCACTCTAACTTGAAATCTAAGCCAAGATGCCAAAAACATACAACATACTTCATTCCGTGAATAAGTCTTGCCGTTATTACTAGCAAAGTAATCGGTGAAGCATAGTTAACAAAATATAAGGATTCCAATAGCACCGTATGGAAACTGCAAAAAACCCAAATCAGCATGTAATCTAAGCGTCTGTTTGTATTTTTACATTTGCATTTACCAGTAAATTAGTTAAAAATAATAATTTCAGATTCTGAAGATGAAATAATTGTAGTCATATGTTAAATTATCATAATCCATTATAAGAAGGTTAAGTTTTAAAGACTGATTTTAGTCCACGCTGTTCAGAAACAAATTTACTTTTCCAAACGACGGTAGAGAGTAATATTGATTATCATGTGCTAACAAACAAAAGCTAAATTTTGTATAGTGTTATCCCTTAAAATCTCTACTACCTTTAATAGAACATCCAGAAACACTTGTCCAAGATCCAGTATCTTCACAGGTAATAGTGCTAGGACTAGCTGTTCCATCGTATCCTGTTGCACAGCTTACAGACGATGTACCCTGATATGTAGTTCCTGTTGTACTGGTAAAGTCATATCCAGTCTCTGTTGGAATACCGCAGTCTATTAAAGAAATTATTACCATTTAAAACAATCACTGTCTTTTATGATTTGTTTGCTCTTCCCCTTGGTGTCATTGGTTGGCAATGATATGTAATTGTGGCTATTCCTGGACATCTTCTAAACTATAAATCATGGAATGATCTGTATACATCATTATTTATTTCAAAACAAAACATTTACAGAGGACTGAAATGTACTTTGGATAAGACTTAGAGAAACATAAATCAAAAAACAGTTTGATAAGCAAAATGATCCCTATTTACCTTTAATTGTACAGCCTGAGACAGTTGTCCAGCTTCCAGTATCTTCACATGTAATAGTGGTAGGACTCGCTGTTCCTTCATAACCGGCCGCACAAGACACTGATGAAGTACCCTGGTATGTTGTTGCAGCAGTACCAGTATATGTATATCCCGGGTCTGATGGAGTACCACAGTCTGGTGTAACATAAAAGTAAGCAAAATCGTAAATTATTTTCCGTGTAATACTTGGTTTGAAAACATATCAGCAGGAAGCTCTGTTTAAAAAGATTGTTAATCATTACAAAAAGATTGGTTACAACATGAATTCTATGTGGCAAGCTGCAGGCATGACCGCTGATAACATCTATAAATGGTTACCATTGGAAACAGCGAACATACCTTAAACAAAAACCGGAGCCTCTGTTTCACTGAGATTCCTCAAATGGAAGCAATTTAGTTTCAGAGCTGCATAAGAACCTCTGCCCCTGTAGCACTTGCTTAAGTGGAACTTGATTTTCTAAGGTATCGGCTCAATGATCCCAAACGAAAATAATATAAGGAATTATCATGGATGTGATAAATGGACAGAAACATCCGTCCCGAGGATCACTGTCTGGCATCACGAGGCTTGCCTCGTGATGTCAGACTGTGATTCCGAATGACGAGTGTTTCTATCTACCCCTCACTCCCATGATAGATTCTATTTCTTGCACACCTTTCATTTTTGAACGTAGATTTTTGAATAATGCAGTCACTTTGATTGCTGATGTCCGACATATAGTGATAACATTACTGTTGCGTTAAATGACGTCATTACGTTCAGTGACGTAAACCTTAACGACGGTGTACGTGACGTCTATTACAACCAGTGTACGTATCAAACACATAATAATTCTCGATTTTTATCTTATCCTGGGTAGGATAACCTGGGTTAGATAAGAATTTTTATCCCAGGGTAAAATCCAGGATTTCCTGATCTTGTGTGCAAGAAAATCTATACTATGAAGAAGAACAGGGAGACGTTTAAAACCTCCCTACTGCACTTAACATTAGTTTCAGTGAAATCAATTATAATCAAATCCCAGTTATGTCTTTGCATTTCTTATGTCTTTGCATATGTCTTTGGCTCTCTCTTCAACTGCACGACAGGAAGTCGGGCCTCAGACTGAATAAAGACTGGGCCCTTGATCTGACTCAGACGGTAAGTGCCTTTCTGCCTTTGCTCTCTGTGGTCGGGCCCATCTAGGTCCAACTTATGTGTTTCCTTGCAATGGTTTTGAGTGTTTGTATTTTCCTGTGATGGTTCATTTATGAGGTAGAGGACTCTACACGGACCTAACAGATTGAGTAATTTTGAACTGCATCAATATCAAGGGCGAATTTGTTGTTTTTTTTTTTGTTTTTGTTTTTTTTTTCTAAGGAGTAAAAATAGCTTAAACCCTTAGCAGCTCATCACGAAAACATACCTATATAATTTTGAACCTCTTAAATCCCACTTTATATAGTAAAACTGGGATTTACAGGGGTATACATTATTTTTCTTATTTCTGCTCAAAAACATAGATTGTGTGTACTCCACAATTTATGTTTTGAGTAGAAATATGAAAAATATCAGAAGTTTTATCTGAAAACTTTCAGTTTTTGGTGGTGAATTTTTCAATATATTTGAATAGGCGTGTTTTCGTAATGTGTTTCTGCTGATCCGTCCAAGGCGGTTCCACTTGTTTGGAGTTCTATCTTTGTATGTCGGTCATTGCAATTGTGCTGTTATGTTTTTTCAATGTTTGTTCCTCACCTCTTCCTCTTTCTATTCCTCGGGAAGGCTAACTTCGTGACTATGGCCTTTTCGGGGTATACTGTTTAGACGATGATAAGACTCCAAATTTATTTTCAAAAGATTTGATATAAAATATGAGCCAATGATATCGTTCTACTTCTAAAAGTACATTCAGAAACACGTCTACAGCTCCCATTGTCTTCACATGTAACAGTCGTAGGACTAGGTGTTCCATTATATCCTGTCGCAAAGTCAACAGATGGATATTTGAGAACAGGAGAGCTCCAGATTAGCCCTTTTGATGTAATTTATATAACACATTACAGTAAAATACGCATTACCTTTGATAGTACATCCAGAAACACTTGTCCAGGATCCAGTAGCTTCACAGGTAATAGTGGTAGGACTAGGGGTTCCATCATATCCTGCCGCACAGCTTACAGATGAAGTACCCTGATAACTTGTTGATGTTGTACCAGTGAAGTCATACCCGGTCACAGTTGGAGTACCGCAGTCTAATATAAGCAAAACATGATAATAAATAAGGATTTGTACACCTTCCACAGAGACGACATCTGACAAATATGTCCGATTTTGTTACATATGATCTGGTAGATCCGCATGTTTCCTGTTTGTCCGATATCAAATTAATGTAGACAAATATATTTTTCACAGATCATTTTATCAACCTTTGTTTAAACTAATCATTATTCATATTTACTAGGCCATCCAAATATCGAGACGTTGAACTGAATGCTTCACATCACGAAAACATGCCTATCTAATTTTTACCCCCTTAAACCCCACTTTTATATAGTAAAACTGGGGTTTACAGGGGTATACATTATTTTTCATATTTCTGCTCAAAAACATAGATTTTGGGTACTCGCTAGAACCGCCTCGCCGAGGCGGTTCTAACGAGTACCCACAATCTATGTTTTGAGCAGAAATATGAAAAAATGTCAGAGATTTTATCTGAAAATTTTCAGTTTTTGGAGGTGAAATTTTCTATATATTTGTATAGGCATGTTTTCGTAATGATTAATATTGGCGTGATTTTTGTAACTTGCTGGGGCACAATTAGTACTCACAGATATACAGTATGTTGGTATAATTTAGTACGAAACCAAACAAAGATGTAAAATATAATAAACAACAGAACCTGACAAAACTTTCTAACATGAGCACAAACTTTGCAAAACGCTACTAAGTTTTATAATGTAGCAACGGCTACATGTCAGTATCATTGAAATATCATAACACAGCAGAATGCAGATGGGAGAAACATTTTATTAAATTTGTCATTGAAATACGTCCTAAAAGCATCTGTGATAACAAAGCAAAATACCCCAAGATAGAATTAGAAGAACTGAAACAGGAGCGCATTTATACATGCATGAAAGAAACTGACGTACACACACCTTTGATGGTACATCCCGAAACCGTTGTCCAGAATCCAGTATCTTCACAGGTAACAGTGGTAGGGCTGGCTGTTCCATCATATCCAATAGCGCAGGATACCGATGAAGTACCTTGATAGGTTGTTGCAGTAGTGCCCGTATATGTATATCCCATCTCTGATGGTGTTCCACAGTCTGACAGTAACAAAATATAAAACAACCTGTTAATAAACGGTTCGTTATTTAAATCATAGCATAACTTATTTCTTTTAGCATATCGCTAATATCGCTCTCGAACTTAATTGCAACGCTCAGGGAGAACCTAAGCGTTGCACTTTGGTTCGAGCGATTTACTAAAGTACCCAGGAAATGCCACGACGCACAACTCTCCCAATGCATCAAAGTAAGAGCGATGAGAAACAAGTAAGAAAAGAACGAACGCCAGATATAAAACCCCATCCCCTTAAAAAATGAAACCTTCAACAGAGCGACCGCCTTGGAATGGACAGTAGGAAAGCAACTCGGGGGCTTAAGCCAGTTTTATTCGTGCAAATTCTCACCCCTAATTCTGATGCAGGTCCAAATTCAAACTATAACAGACTATAAATGAAATTATCTTCATGACAAAAGACCCATAGAAAATCTTATGAACAAAATTATCCATGGGAATGACTATTAATGCAATTACCAATCAGAAATATTATAAATGAAATTATCCATGGAAAAGATTATTAATGATGTTACCCATGGGAAAGACTACAATGAATTTATCCGTGAGAAAGACTGTAAATGAAGCTACCCATGAGAAATATTATACATGAGTTTACCCATAGGAAATTCCAAATGAAGTTATCCATGGGAAGTACTATAAATCAAGCTACTTATGGGAAAGACTATAAATGAAATTACCCATGGGGAAGACTGTAAACGGAGCCACACATTGGAAAGACTTAAACTAAAATTACACATGAGAAAGACTATAAACGATCTTACCTGTGGCAAAGCTATCGATGGGAAAGACTATGAAAATAAAAAGGTAAGAGAACAGTCCAGGGAGTGCCACAATCACAAACCGCAGCCCTTCTCTGACACCAAGAGGAAACCGACAAATCCAAACAAGAACAAATCGAACAAACGTACGAAAAGCACTAAGATTAGCTCTCTCTTCCCCAAGCGAGGTAATCGCAATACTAAAACGACTGAAAAACACAAGAACAAAATGACACATGGTAAGACATACAACAAATCGCTTCGTACAATAAACCACAAAGCAACAAAGAGTAAGACTAACACCAGGACCATCGCCTTAGAACGGTCAGTAGAGTAAACCACCGGGGGGTGGGGGGGGGGGGGTTAAAGCACTTTTACACCTAGCTAACTTCACCCTGGGTCCCGATGCTACTCTTAATACAAAAATACATAAAACTTCGGTTCACATAACGGCTCCCAACTCAGTCAATGCATCAAAGCGAAAACATAACATCAAATTAATCACTATAATAAACAAAGACGAGTACTCATGGCTAATTCTACAGTATGCCAGAGTAAATTAAAACCAATAGTTGAACCACGGCGGCCCAACCCACTGGTTAAAGTTTTACGAAGAGGCCGTCATTGAGTCTGAGGCCCGAACCGCCGTCGTGCAATAAAAGAGTAAGTTAGAATATAAATGAATCTACCCATGAGAATGACTATAAATGAGGTTACCCATGGCAAATGCTATAAATGATGCTATCCATAGGAAATACTTTACATGAAGCTAACCATGAGGAAGATTATTAATATAATTACCCGTGGGAAACGACTATAAATGAAGTTACCCGTGGAAAAGATTATAAATGAAGCTATCAATGGAAAAGCCTGTAAAAGAAGTTTCTATTGGAACGACTATAAATGAAGCTACCCATAGGAAAGACTAAAATGAAGTTATCTTCAGAAAGTGCTATAAATGAAGTTGTCGATGGAAGAGACTATAATGAAGCTATCCAGGGGAAAGTAAGGTTGAGCCGAGTTAAATTTTACGCCCCAGTCGAACCATTATGGTCATGTCGAGCCGGTCTGTTTATCTAGCCGGTCTGTTTACCTAGCCACACTTTTCCTGGGCAGGCTAAGTCATCAAAGCAGTTAACCAGTACGTGCAATTCTTTCGCCAGAAACGGCCTTTCTTGAATCAGCTGAAGTGACAGAATGACTAAAAACATATTTTATGATCAAGAAAGAATGTTGCCGGACCCAGAGGAAGCTAACTCTCGACCTCCTGATATCCAGTTGAACGCGCAACCGACTGAGCCACCAAGGCCGATTACATGGGCAAGACTATAAATGAAGTTATCAATTAAAAGTACTATTAATAACATTAACCATACGAAGCATAAATGATTTTTACCATATGAAAGGCCATAAATGAAGATAATCATAGGAGAGACTGTTTCGGAAAATATACTTTTTATTTTGCTCCTACCTTTAATAGTACATCCTGACACGATTGTCCAGCTGCCGGTATCCTCACATGTAATTGAACTTGGACTAGCAGTTCCTTGATATCCTGCAGCACATGTCACGGATGATCTTTCCCCATATGTTGTTGCAACATGGCCAGTAAATGTGTATCCGGTTACTGATGGATTCCCGCAGTCTGTTTTAAAAGCAATTAGAAATAGACGCTCGGATGAATAAAAATCTAAAAATGTAATAAAGCATAGTTTACGATGAAGCAATAACTTAAATCAGAATTTCTTTTATAAATCTATTAAACTGAAATAATGTGACAGTATAAAACATCAATTGCAACGTCGAGATCGTAATGTTTTGTCAGTTAACCATGCCCCTAATGTTATGCATATTTTGCTGGATTCTTAACTCTGTCCGAAGTCTTTGCACGACCTTATGATTTTCCTTCTTATGTCTTTCACACTGACAGATGGGATTTGAATAAAAACTTTAAAATGCAAATCCAATAACATGTTTTCGTGGCTTAGATTAAATCTATACTGAATTCTTTTTCATCAGTAGTTGACATAAATCTTCATCTACCATACATACGTAAACACCTACCTAATAACAAAATAGTCAGTCATAATCTAAATTTGTCTGCATTGGGACTAATTATAATCAGGTAGGTCTCCATATCTAAGTTTCATTGAGATCGCTATTCATTTTCGTTGCTTAGCTCGAGTTCAAAACTAGACCTGGTGTTTGTAAAAAAACTATGCCCCAACTGCCTGACTGTAACACTGCTTGACTCCAACACTGCTTGCCCATCACGGTAACAACAGTATAGATATATGCGATTTCAATCTTATATTTATCAAAAGAGAAATAACTCTAAAACAGGAGATAACTGGGATAAGAAAAAATACGGATCACCTATTTTTTCATGAGAAATCAAAAAAAGAAATTTCAAAACATTAGCATACATGGTTGTAAACTTATGCTATACACAATAAAGCAATGACATTAAATGGCAAGAAAATGCGAAGGACCATAACTCCAATATTAAATTTAATTGGTTCAAAATTAAATCAGGTGATCTCCTCCTCAATCCCAGTCAGTATACCAAATATCATGGTTTTGGCTTAAATACTTTTTGAGATACCTTGCTGACAAGGTCAAAATGCCTAGAACTACAAAGGACAATAACTACGTCAATGTTTCATGGAATTCCCTAAAAACAAATCAGGTAATCTCCACATTATCCTCAATCAGCATATATTATTTCAAGACCCTAGCTTAAGTACTTTTTGAGACATCTTGCTGACAAGGTTAAAATGTGCAGAACCGCAAAGGGCCGTAACTTTATCAATTTTTTCACGGAATTCTCTCAAAATATAATCAGGTAATCTACACATCATTCCCACTCACTATATCGAATTTCAAGAATCCAGCTTAAATACTTTTCGAGATATCTTGCTCACAAGATTTAATTCTGATTTTTTTTTTTCAAACAGGCAAAACTCTAAACAAACACGCCGGACAAGAAAAAAAATACGAATCAGCTATTTTTTCATTGGGAACCCAAATTTAAAATTTCAAAACCCTTATATGCAGCGTTCTTAAGACATGACATGCATAAAAAGCTTGACGAACGGACAAACAGACGGACGGACAAACGAAGGCAAAATAATATGCTCCATCAATTTCATTCGAAATTGGGTGCATAATCAGGCCATCTGCTCATCGCTACCAATCTATTCATCAAGCTCCAAGGCTCCAGCTTCAACAGTTTTAGAGATATTTTGCTGACAAGGGAAACATGCCCAAATTTTCAAAGGGCCATTACTTACGAAATATTTTTCAGAATTTACATAAAAGTTAATCAGGTCATGTACTCATCATTACCAATCAATTCACCAAATTTCAAGTCTCTAGCTCAAACAGTTTTTGAAATATTTTGCTGACAAGATAAAAATGCCCACAAATACAAATGCCCATAACTCAATAAGTGTTTTTCAAAATGTATTCAAAAGTTAAACCGGTTGTCTACTCATCATTACAAACCCATTTACCAAACTTAACGGCTCTTGCTCTAACAGTTTTTTGAGATATTTTGCTGACAAGGTAAAAATGCCCAAAATCACAAAAGGCCATAACTCAAGAAGTATATTTCAAAATTTCTTCAAAATTTAATCAGGTTGTCTACATATCACTACCAGTCTATTCATCAAGTTTCAAGGCTCTAGCGCCAACGGTTTTTGAGATATTTTGCTGACAAGGTAAAAATGCCCAAAATTAAAAAGGGCCATTACTCATGAAGTATTTTTTAGAATTTCTTCGAAAGTTAATCAGGTCATCTACTTATCATTATAAATCCATTTATTAAGTTTCAAGGCTCTAGCTCTAAAAGTTTTTGAGATATTTTGCTGACAAGGTTAAAATGCCCAAAATTACAAAGGACCATAACTCAAGAAGTATATTTCAAAATTTCTTCAGTCTATTCGTCAATTTTCAGGGCTCTAGCGCCAACGATTTTTGAGATATTTTGCTGACAAGGTAAAATTGCCCAAAATTACAAAGGGTCATAACTATATGAAGTATTTTTTTCATAATTTCTTCAAAAGTTAATCAGGTTATCTAATCACTACAAATCCATTTACTAAGTTTCAAGGCTCTAGCTCTAAACAAGTTTTGAGATATTTTGCTAACAAGGTAAAAAATCCCAAAATTACAAAGGGCCATAACTCAAGAATTATTTTTCAAAATGTCTTCAAACATTTACCAGTTTGTCTACTCATCACTATCAGTCTATTTATCAAGTTCCAAGGCTCCAGCTCCAAAGGTTTTTGAAATATTTTGCTGACAATGTAAAAATGCCCAAAATTACAAAGGGCAATAACTCAAGAAGTATTTTTCAGAATTTCTTCAAAAGTCAATCAGGTTGTCTACTCATCACCACCAGTCTATTCACCAAGTTTCAAGGCTCTAGCTCGTCAGTTTTTGAGATATTTTGCTGACAATGTAAAAATGCCCAGAATTACAAAGGGCCATAACTCATGAAGTGTTTTTCAGAATTTACTCAAAGGTTAATCAGATAATTTACTCATCACTACAAATTCATTTACTAAGTTTCAAGGCTCTAGCTCTAACAGTTTTTAGACATTTGGTTGACAAGGTAAAATGCCCGAAATTACTAAGGGCCATAACTCAAGAAGTATATTTCAAAATTTCTTAAAAAGTTAATCAGGTTGTCTACTCATCACTACCAGTCTATTCATCAAGGCTCTAGCTCCAACGGTTTTTTTGAGATATTTTTCTGACAAGGTAAAAATGCCCAAAATTACAAAGGGCCACAACTCATGAAGTATTTTTTTTTAGAATTTCTTCAAATGTTAATCAGGTCATTTAGTCATCACTACAAATCCATTTACTAAGTTTCAAGGCTCTAGATTTAACAGTTTTTGATATGTTTTGCTGACAAAGTAAATGTGCCCAAAATTACAAAGGCTCATTCCTCAAGAAGCATAATTTAAAATTTCTTCAAAAGTTAATCAGGTTGTCTACTCATCACTACCAATCTATTCGTCAAGTTGCAAGGTTCTAGCTCCAGCGATTTCTGAGATATTTTGCTGACAAGGTAAAATTGCCCAAAATTACAAAGGGCCATAACTCATGAAGTATTTTTCATAATTTCTTCAAAAGTTAATCAGGTCATCTACTCATCACTACAAATCCATTTACTAAGTTTCAAGGCTCTAGCTCTAACAAGTTTTGAGATATTTTGCTGACAAGGTAAAATGTCCAAAATTACAAAGGGCCATAACTCAAGAAGCATTTTTTAAAATTTCATTAGAAATTAATCAGGTTGTCTACTCATCACTACCAGTCTATTCATCAAGTTTTAATGCTCTAGCCTCAATAGTTTTAGAGACATTTTGCTGACAAGATTGCATCCATATTTTTTCAAAGGGCCATAACTCAGAAAAGGGGCATAATCCTGTCAAGAAAAAAATACTTGTCAGCTATTTTTTCATGAGGAATCCATATAAGAAATTTCAAAACAGTAGCATTCACGGTCCTTAAGTTATGCTATGCTTCAAAAAACGTGACGACCGGGTGACCAGAAGGACGGACGGACGAACAACCCAAAAGCAATATGACCCCCCAAACATAATGAAGGCTATAGCTAGTCCTGACGTACTTCACCGTAGTGTAATTTTACCTTTCTGGTCCCTTGTGATCACTGAATCCATATCAGGCATTTTAACTCTTTAATAGGGTCACTGTTGACGTCTTAGTAGCCAAAGCTAGCTGGTCTTGCCCAGACTACTCGGTACTTCAGTCATTTCATCTATGAGTGTCCATTGCCCTCAGTGGCCTTCCTTTTATAAGTATCATCAAAGAAAGTAGTGGATGCAATACCAAGGCCCATATCAGACTGCACAGATACACAGTCATTCCAGAAGTGTTGAAATTTAGCTAGTTTTGGCCTATCAGGCATCATCACTGACCCTAATTTAACTTTTCAAAATTAACGGAATAGGATTAGTGATCACAATGTACCAGATTATATAGACTATACACCGGTAGAACCTCAGTTGCTCGAACACCAATGGCTCGTTTACCATGGCTAATTCGGACTCGTTTTTTGAGTCCCGACGTAATTCTCTCGAATGCTCCAGAAAACAAATATTTCATGAAATTTTCTTATATTATCATGAAATTGTATGTTGTGTGTACGCATTAGAAATGCCTAATCGAGGCAATTCTAATGAGTACACTCAACACACTAACATTGTGTAGAAGATCAAATAGATTTCTCTAAATTATCACCGTTTGCATCCTGACTTGGCGCCATAATTAACCCTTAGTGGCTCAAACTACCCATATCTCGAACAACTTTCCATGGTCTCAAAGATGTTCGAGCTATTAAGTTCTTTAATGTAATTTGCATTATATTCATACGAAAATCCATATTACCTTTAATATTACATCCAGAAACAGTTGTCCATAATCCCGAAGCTTCACATGTAATAGTGGTAGGACTAGCAGTTCCATCATATCCCATCGTACAGCTGACCGTCGAAGTACCTTGATATGTTGTTGCTGTTGTACCGGTAAAGTCGTAGCCGGCAACGGTTGGGGTGCCGCAGTCTAATATAACAGCAAGTGAGAAATAGGTTTGCTATTATTTCTTTGATAAGTGAAGTACAAGACCAATAACTAACTAGGTGCCTCTTATTGGAATCCTCTATTTTATTCATGGATCCTCAGTGAATTTTCATCTTATTTTTTATTTTATAATTTTCAACTTCCGCATGAAAAAATTATTAACATTAAATAATTTACTTCAGAGAAACTACCTTTTTCTGTCAGTTTTACTGGCTAATGTATACCAGTAAGCTAGAGTTTTGAAGGGAAAGTAATATATACTAAATGGAGATGCTAATTGTAAGAGTAGAGGAAACTAGTTATTAGCAGCTAGTTGTTTACGATCGAAGGGGGGGGGGAGTTAATTAACAACTCTACCTCGTCAATAATCAAATACAGGCACTTGAATAGTTTCTGATTTCAAAAGTAGTAAATGTTGTACAGGGCACAGATTAAAGTCTTGTACATCACTCTATGGACTGATATTATTATAGCACCAGCACCAAATTAGCCGTGACGTGAGAAAACTTACCTTCTGATATGTGCACTCAACAAAGACTCAAATCTTAGATTATAAATTTATTACCCTATTAAAAGCATAGCAAAGTTAAGGAAATGTTTCCAAGTTCTTTGGTCTGCTTTTTAGCAACAGCAATTTAAACGTTCCGATTACATCTTGACGATTCTATATGCACAAAAGGCAGTTTGAATGTCCACAGATACACATATACCTTTAATTATACATCCTGAAACAGTTGTCCAGCTTCCAGTATCTTCACATGTAACAGTTGTAGGACTCGCTGTTCCATCATATCCTGTCGCACAGGAGACTGACGAAGTACCCTGATATGTTGTTGCAGTAGTACCAGTATAAGTATATCCAGTCTCTGATGGTCTACCACAGTCTGAAATAAACCAAAAATACGACATTTCAAATTTGAAAACTTGTTTTCGCTAACCTCTGCATATATAAGCAAATTCGAATGACAATACATTACGTGGTAAGGTAATATTAAGTGCAGACAATTATTACTGGATGCCCGAAAATAGCTAAATCTAGGTTTATTCAGAACCTCAACACAGTTTTCTGTTGAACGAATAGGTTTGTATCCGACATTTTAAAACATTTTGTACAGTATTTAATTGTATGTTTTTTATGGCGGTGCGGCAAGACGGTCAAGACTAAGTAAGTCCGTATTAACTCCCTTTTTTGTGTCAAATGAATGGTCAGAACCCGATACATGTTTCTAACGGAAGCATGGTTAATTTACTAGTAAGTGTAGCATAACTATGTAGTTAAAAGATTTTTTCTACATTAATATGTGATATATTAGATAAGGGATTATCTATTCCTATGCAGTAGTGTATGCAATGCTGCGAATGGCTGCAAACGTCCTGATATCTCCTAGGCATATATTGGATTCTTGTCTTACCTTGTTTGTTTTGTTCTTGTGTTTTTCAGTCCTTTTAGCATTGTGATTACCTCGCTTGGGGAAGAGAGAGCTAATTGTAGTGTTTTTTGTACGTTTGTTTGATTTGTGCTTGTTTGGTCTTATCGGTTTCCTCTTCCTCTTGGTGTCTGGAAGGGGCTGCGGTTTGTGATTGTGGCACTCCCTGATTTCTTCTCTTACCTTTGTTTTTCAACGTCTGCTAGTTTGTAATTTAAGGGGAATAAATACGCTTTCAGGGGAGGCACTTTTGTCAAAACAATTGTACCAGAAATTGCACACCCGGTATTGTGGCCTTCCTTGGGAAACCTCATTTATATGTTACTTCCCCTCCTCTTAAAGGAAATAGTATTTTCCCCTTAGGAGCAAATTCTTTTATTTCCTTTCTAGAAGATATATATTGTGTCGGAGAGTAAAGAGGGAATCAAGCACGTTTTTGCCATTGGAGAAATGACGAAACATTTACCAAGTGCATCTGCTCCTCTTAACACAAATCTAGATTCTGAACTGGTTAGTATCAAAGACCAAACAGCAAAGCGCATGGCAGTTGATGTCGTTATACACACTATGTTGGCATTTGGTTTTCATAAATAACAATACGTAGGCTTCTGTTCTGGACTATTTCATTATTTTCGTCTAATAAGAATAAAAATGAGTATCCTAACTTTTTATATGCCCTGTAAAGATTTGTAATACCTTTAATTGTACATCCAGAAACACTTGTCCAGCTTCCAGAGTCTTCACAAGTAACAGTGGATGGATTAGCTGTTCCACTATATCCTGCCGCACAAGTCACGGACGAAGAACCCTGATATGTTGTTGCTGTCGTACGAGTAAATGCATACCCGGTAACTGTTGGTGTACCGCAATCTAATATAAAACAAAAAAGACGTAAAAAAACACTTGTATAGCTGTATAGTTCTTATTGGATTCGTATACAGCAAATATGATGATCTGTTGCAAAGGACATCGAAGACCCTTTTCAAGTTCTTGTAGAACTAAAACAGAAATTTTAAGGATTTTTAACTATCAGCTTGACACCAACAATACAAACAATTCTTGGTCGAATTCCATGTAATGTACCCATTTGTCAATATTTGAGTGTAGAACTTTAGTGAAGTCACCCAAACAAGTCAAATTTACAACAATGTTAAGATATTCTCGATAGTCGCATTGTATAAATCTAGAATGCAAAATAAATAAGTAAACTCAGGAACTAATACAATCAGATTGAAAACAAGTCCCCAACATCAAAGGGAAAGACAGACAAATACACTTAAACAACCAGAAGTAGAACACATGGCACGTAGAGTTGGCAACTCTGTTACCGAAACTGAACTGAATATATGCAATCAATATGTTTGAGACGATAACAGATAGTTTGGGAAATTGACTTATTTGGAGAAGAGAGTTGAATGGTTTATTTATTAATTTGTTTCTTTCAATCTTACAATATTTATTTAATTTTATTTATTTCATATTTTTGTTTACTTAAGAAACTTCTGAAGGGAATACATATTGTGAAGGAATAAAACATAGTTTGGAAAATTGGAAGGTAGACACGAAAGTGTTTTTATTTATCAATTGTTTTATTTCATTGTTAAAATATTCATTTTAAGTTGCGTTCTGAAGGTTTGTAAATATTTTTGGGGATAAAATCTATTTAAAACAAATAAATATAATAAATAAAAAAAGGAAAAAATATGTTTTATTTTTATTTTATTTTTACTAATTTTATTTTTAAATTTGTTTTTTTCTTTCAATGTTTGAGTATTTATTTATTTTTATATTTTATTATGCTTTCGTGGCCTTTTAAAGGGTTATCGATATTGTTAAGGATATTTATAACGATATTTGGTTTCTAGTAAAAATTCGACCAGCCTGCATATCCATAGTCTACTTAGTCTTCTGATCAGATGTGCAGACTGGTGTGACGCTCCACTCAGCCAACAGCTAACTTTGAAGGGCAATTGTTGTGCGCCGGCTTATATGATATTACCTATGGAACAGATAAATAAGTCAATACTAAATTCCCAAATATTATAATCCCCCACCTATTGAGCCTCTATGCGTTTATCTTTCCTTGACAGAATACCAGGTTTCATTGTACCCAGAAATAAGACTAGTGACCCAGACTCATCAAATTTTTATGTCTTTAAAAGAAAATCATCTGCAAGTGAAACAAAACATCGAACAAAAGGTATCACAATAAAAGTACCATCTTGGAACGGTCAGCAATGAATTACTGGGAGCTTACGGTAGCTTTACGGGATCCCAGCCCTCGCCATCCGCATACAAAGTGGTAAAACATATACTTATTCGGTCCGTGTCGAGGTCTTCTGACTCATTCATGAATCATTAAGGACAACAAATAAATCACAGATAGAGCCTAAAATAAAGCAAAGATGATGACAATTTATACAACGTGTTAAGACACTTGGAGATCCCAAGGACGTAAGACAACGCCACTGGAATACTGGAGCAAACGAAAACCACCAGTTGAACCCCGGGGGCCGAGAAATAGACATAAAATTTCCAGTCCAGCAAGGCTGAAACAATTTCAAAACTGCCACAATCACAAAACACATCCCTCCCAATGTACTAGATAAGGACCGAGTGACGCGAATTCATCACACAAAACAGCACTTCATCGCAAACAGAACGAACAAAATAAGCGAGAGGAACTTCAACAGAACAACTACCTTTGGATGGCAGACAGAATGAATAAATCAAGAGGAACTTGAACAGCACAACTTTCTTTGGACGGAAGATAGGATGAACATAACAAGAGGAACGTCAACAGAAGAACTATCAATGGACGGCAAACAGAATGAAAATAACAAGGGAAACTTCAACAGAACAATTATCTTTGGACGGAAAGAGAACGAAAAAAACAATAGGAACTTCAACAGAACAGCTTTTTTTGGACAGCTAACAAAACGAAGAAACAAGAGTAACTTCAACAGAACAACTATCTTTGGACGACAGACAGAACTAAGCAAACAAGAGGCACTTCAATAGAACAATTATTTTTAGACGGCAGGCAGCAAAATTACCTTAGGGTTAAACTGAATATTTCCCACGGACATTCCCTCTTTTTGTCGACAGTATCATCAACAAAACAGCTGAATACCTACCGAATAGTTTAATGGCACAAATTATTGTGCTGAAGCAAAATACTAAACTTTCTTTGGACTTCTCCAATCAGGCACATATTTATATTATAACAGTAAAATACTACAGAGCGATATCAAAGAACTAAAATAAGAAGTCAATCACCTGTGAGGCTGGCTCTTTCAAAGTTTACATACCTTTAATGCCACATCCTGAAACTGTTGTCCAGCTTCCAGTATCTTCACAAGTAACAGTGGTAGGACTCGCTGTTCCATCATATCCTGTCGCACAGGACACTGATGAAGTACCCTGGTATACTGTAGCAGTAGTACCGGTAAATACATACCCTGTCGCTGACGGCGTACCACAGTCTGACATAAAGAAATACATAATACAGATTCAGTAGCTATCATTTGTTTTATTTTTATTTTATTTTATTTTATTTTATTTTTATTTCCTATCTTTTTGTATGTTTTAATATATCTGATAATGTCTTGTAAAGTATCAATTAACGCTGCAATGTGAATCCAGTGTGATACACTAACATATATATACAGTTACTCAGAAAAAAACCACGATCACGAAGACCTCTCGAGGTACCAAAGGAAGAAGGAGTGAGAAACAAAGCATGACACAGCTGTGAAATTCTAACAGACGATAGACAAACAACAAAGATCTGTAGCAGAAGAACGAACCCAGAAAGGAAAGCAGAAAACTACCGTATGCATGGAAGGGGGGGGGAGGGCGCGGGGGGGGGGGGGGGTGGGGGGCGGTGCGGGGCGGGGAAAGAAGGGGAGCTTAAACTAGTTTTACTCGATCAAAACAATACCCGTATCTTAAGACGGCTTTTGCAAAATTCTTATTATCTTGTTATACGTAAGCGTCTGCAATGACAACGAAATAAAGTCAGTTGAAATATGTAAATCGACTTCAGTTAAAGGTAAAACATTTTTTAACACTTTGTAGGTTTAGAGTTGAAGGGTTTAGCCAACACTATTACGGTCATGTCGAGCAGGCCAGTTTACCTAAATTACTTTTTCTTGGGCAGACTTAGTCCTCTAGGTGGTTAACAGGTACTTGTGCACAATCGTTCGCCAGAAACTAAAAACTGCCCTTCTTGAATAAACGGGAATGATAGATTAACCGTAGAAAATATTTATGATCAAATTCAACGAAAGAATGTTGACAGACCTAGATCGAACCCGCGACCTACAGATAATCATTGTGACGCAAATCTAATGGAGCAACCGAGGACGGCTGTTTTGAACACAGATTCACGATCAGTTTACGACAGCTGCAATGCAAAATGGTAAACAATAAAGTAGAAAAGTATAGTTTCTAGAGCTAACAATTGTCTAATAAAGTATACACTAGACTGGCTCCAGTTTTCAGTGACTAAATATTTTTCTTAAAATCCTGTTTAATAATCAAACAAAATAAAACAAAAATACCATCATGACTATAAAAGCTGGCAGCTTGATCTAGTGACTAACCTTTATAGTCATGATTTTTTTTTTGTTTTAAAAAACTGATCATCAAACATGATCGTAAGAAAAAAATAGTCACTGCAGACAAGGACCAGTCTAAGTATATTCCTGCGTTTCCGGGTATCTTGTGTTTTTTTAGTCATTTGACTTGCGCCAAGAAATAAACTTTTATTCTAACGTTCGACTGGTCATTATATGTGTTTTGAAAATTGAAAAGTGTTACCAAAACCCTTCGAAAGTTAGAAGCAAGAGCATATATGTCTATTCTTAAATGTATATATCTAACAAAAACGTTAGTGTCACTTTAGAAAGTAGTGACCTGGACAGGTGAACATCAAGGTTTTATTTTAACGATTCCGAATTTGTAAAGACCTTAATCAAATACGTTAAATTTGTTTAGTGTAGACCGGGCATACAGTCGGTCATTAGAATGTTCTTTGTCATACAAAGTGCACAGCATACGCACATATTTGACTTTGATGTATCAAATAATCTTACAGCAGCACCAGTCTAACTCATACCCTTAATAGTACATCCTGAAACAGTTGTCCAGCTTCCTGTGGCTTCACATGTAACAGAAAACGGACTAGCTGTTCCGCCATATCCTGCAGCACACGTCACAGATGAACTTTCTCCATATGTTGTTGAAGCGTGGCCCGTAAATGTGTACCCGGTTTCTAATGGATTCCCACAGTCTGTTAAAAATAAACGATCGGATTAGCTGTAGTCATTTAATTTGAGCAGAACTCGATGAAAAGTCTTTGTAAATTCGACCTTTTAACCAACAAAACATTCCTATCTTGCAGATTCTGTCAGTGCTATGTAGCTGGAACTTCAAAGGAGGATAACTGGCTGAATTAACTATAACATCATTGTAAAAAATATAAAAAAGATACCCGGAAATGCCACGACAACGAAGCACAGTTCTCCCGAGACACCATAAGAAGGAGAGACGAGAAACAAACAAGGATACCACAAACGCCACATATAAATCCACAAACGCAAAAAGAACTGCAAGAGAGGAGCCGACTTGGAACGGTCAGTAGGCAAACAAGGAAGGAAGGCTTATACTAGATCAACTCGCGCAAAACGTCGCCCTTAATTCTGATGCAGTTTCAGAATATGTTTGTTCCGTATAGGGGTCTTCCACCACATCTGTGAAACATCTATAAACTTCTGTAATCTTGACTTTATTTAACAACTGACTTTAGATTTTGTTCGTAGGTCTCTTTTGTAGCTTTTGTAAGTTAGATAAGCGTAACTTCAAACAAAGATGACTATCTCCTAGTGTCACAGCATTATTAAACCCCGGCATATACAATATGACACGAGATATACAACTAAAGTAATTCCTTTGGTAGGAACTTCAAAATGAGCGTTACGTTTGTAAGCTTTGCTTATATTTGTGAGTGTCTTCTATTATTGAAGTTAGTCGACTGTAGAAGTGCTTTAAAGCTCCCGGTAGTTTATACTACTGACTGCACTAAGGCGGTGGTACCGATGTTGCTCTTACTGTAGTTTTTTTGTCAATTGTTCGAGGTGATTTATATTAAGATTTGCATTCCATTTTGTTCTTGTGTTTTTCAGTCCCTTTACCATGGCAATCACACGCTTGGGGAAGAGAGAGCTGATCTGTGTGTGTTTTTTGTGCGTTTGTTTGTTTTGTGTGTGTCGGTTTGTGTCTCTTTCCTCTTCATCTTGGTGCCAGGGATTGGCTGCGACTTGGGATTGTGACACACCTTGGACTTTTCGTTTTGACCTTTCTTAGTATCTCCGTAGGGGTTGGTTATTTACAAACATTATTAACAAACATTTTTCGCACTATCGTCAGTTGGCTGAGTACAGTTGCTCTTCGAACATCATGTTTATATGAGTCAGAAATGGAGTTCTGCTCATGCATACGCTAGAGGGCATAAGCAGAGTTGCAAACTTCATTACTGCTTATGAAGCGTCTCAATAAAACCGAAACTCCCATTTTCTATCTGTAATGAATTCTTTGTTTCCGAAGGCAATCTTTTAGATTTTTTTACGTTGGCAACAGAAGATTGTTTTTATTCTATATTATATCAATGATATTTATATGAAATCCATATTACCCTTAACAGTACATCCAGAAAGACTTGTCCAGGATCCAGAAGCTTCACAGGTAATAGAGGCAGGACTTGCTGTTCCATCATATCCTGTCGCGCAGCTGACAGACGAAGTACCCTGATATGTTGTGGCTGTTGTACCGCTAAATACATACCCAGCCGTTGATGGCGTTCCACAGTCTAATAATATAATAGATAAGCCTGGCATTAAGAAAAGACGTCCTTGTAGTTATACAAACCAGTAAAGCTCAAGATCAGCAAGCTAGGCCACACCAGCTGACAAGGGTATTTTCTATATACAAATGTACTTATATTTTCTACAACACCCGATGTTTCTGTAAGAGGATAGCGATGACCCTGTTCAGACTTAGCGGGTGCACTGTCGGGATACAAGCGGTATAGCGAACTTGTTTGATGCATTGCTAAAGTGAAGCACTTCTTCCTCAATATTTGTTCCATGTAACAATATTAAAAATCAAAGATCATTGATTTATTAACAGATTGCTACTTAAAGCTAGAATGTATCACATGTGTTAAAAGGCACTAACTCAAAGATTATCTAGTAGTGCATCATTGCGATATAACCTGATAAGACAAAATGTCGACAAAATTTGTAAAAATGCTTTCAGATAATTAATTAGGCTGTGTACAATAACATTTATATGCATTTGATAAAACCAAAACTTTTATAAACGCAGAAGTCAATTTTCAGGCAAACATATGCACATATACCTTTAATTGTACATCCTGAAACAGTTGTCCAGCTTCCAGTATCTTCACATGTAACAGTTGTAGGACTCGCTGTTCCATCATATCCTGTAGCACAGGACACTGATGAAGTACCCTGATATGTTGTTGCAGTAGTACCGGTATATATGTATCCTGTCTCTGATGGTGTACCACAGTCTGATGAGAAACAAATACTTGTTACACAACGGCTTTATGTGTAGTAATTTCCTCATTTATCTCCAATCGTTGAATTTGGAGCAAGTTGCATTTGATTCCTACATATTCTTAATAAGTACTTTTGTACATACAGTACAAAAAAGACTAGAAAAATACGGTCCACAGATTCGACAAAACTCAATGCAATACAAACATATAAAGAATGTTACCCTTAAAATAAACAATAACAAGTGCACAGACTTTTGAGGCACCAACAGTAGATAAAATGAACAAACACTGATACGACAACGGCATAATTGCAATAAATAACATACAAAAAAGAAGAAGAGCTGCCGCAAAGATAAGCCGGAATGATCAGCAGGAACAACTACTAGGAACTTAAAATATTTTTATTCGATCGTAATCTCGAGAAGCAGAACCTTACGTAGATTTTTTGTTTCACATGAATTACTATTTTATATGAATTATATAAACTCAACAGAATCAAATAACAAGAAAAAATAATATCACCAAATTATTAACGCCCATTTAAGGCAATATATGACGATCATTTATCTGAGGCTGGTAACTTTTCAGCTGCATATGGGTTTTGGCCCTAACAACAAAATGTAATCAGCTTACAAACGTTACTTTAAATAAAACTGAAGTCTGCAATATAACCTGACTTGAGCTGTAAACAAAAATGACACCTTACTGACTTATTAACACAATAATTCATTATGCAAAATTATACGACCAATTAGCTATATTTTATATAAAATACGGATTTCAAACATGAAATTATCTTCCAATTATATAAATAGTATCATACACCTACGGCAGAGTAACCTTCAATGATGTATAAGAGGTACGTTATTTCAAATAGCACTAACAAAATAAAAGTGAGGTAATTGTGCATTGTTTTATTGATAAAAGAACCACTTCCCAATGTATAGGAGACATATCAGATTAAAGATTACTAAAAAAAGGAGAAAGTATGAAAATTGCACATGGCCATGACTGCCTTGCTATATACATGGTCATATCCTGGCTTCATTTTTATCTGGCTAGTCAGAGGCACACACAGTTTGATTCCGAAAAGACTATTACCCAAGTCCCAGCACCAAATGCCCTGCCAAATGGCATTTGCAATTTAAAAAAGTAATTGTAGATAATCAAGAAATGCCACAATCACGAAACACAGCCCTCCTGCGGCACCAAATGAAGGACATATGACAAAAATGACAGAATGAACTCCTCATATGAACCCTGAGACGCACAAACAAAGATGATCTGCACCAGAGGAGTAGCGTCGCAACGGTCAGTTGGAAAATTGCTAGGGGAAGGGAATGATCAACCCAATTTTACTCGCGCGAAACCTCATCCTGAATTCTGATGCAGTTCTAAATTTCACATATATTTTTGGTCCACAAAGGGATCCTAAAAACTTCAACACTTAAGCGGTTGTCATTGCGGAACATTTTATTTCTATTATGTATTGTTTTTTTCTTCTCTTAATTGTTTTCTTAGTTGTTATGTAGAAAACGTTTGGATTTGACTTCATTTAATATATTTCTCTACAAAATCAACATTACCTTTAATAGCACATCCAGAAACACTCGTCCAACTTCCAGAGTCCTCACATGTGATAGTTGTAGGACTTGCTGATCCACTGTATCCTGTCGCACAGGTCACGGATGACGTACCCTGATATGTCGTTACTGTTGTACCAGTAAATGTGTACCCGGTAACTACTGGTGTACCACAATCTTACATAAAGCATAAAAAGAGAAATTGATACATTTTGAAGGGACACAACTCATCCAAAACTGTTTTGTCCTCTCCTAAAAAGGGGTCTATTCTTTCAGAAAAGCTTTGCTTCCAGAGGGAGCAAATTCTTTCTGTATGGTGTTTACCCATTTTTAGAAGAGATCTGCTGTGCAATAAAGTTAACAAGAAATGGTAAAACGTCTAGCAAATGTGTCATACCCCTAATATTAAGATACAGTTGTTCAAATTTTGAGCACGTGGTGTTTGCTAAAAACATCATCTTCTTTCATGAACCGTTACAGTATCAATACATCAGTATTATATTGCAATAACAGCGAATGACGTCAACCTAGATCTGGAAGAAAACAATGTTATGTCAGCCTCTATGTCTAAATGTATGAATCTCAGATGAACATGCTTGTTCATTTTGTAAAAGTGCTTTAAACCACCCAATGGTTTACTCTACTGACAGTTTTAAGGCGGCAGTCTCGGTGTTAGTCTTACTTTTTGTTGCTTTGTGGTTTAATCTACGAGGCGATTTGTTTTATGTCTTACCTTGTGTTATTTTGATCTTGTGTTTTCAGTCCTTTTAGCAATGCCATTACCTCGCTTGGGGAAGAGAGAGCTAATCTTAGTGCTTTTTGTACGTTTGTTGGATTTGTGCTTGTTTGGGTTATCGGTTTCCTGTTCCTCTTGGTGTCTGGGAAGGGCTGCGGTTTGTGATTGTGGCGCTCCCTGGACTTTTCACTTTCCTTTTTTGTAACTAATGCTGATAAAGAGAATTTGTTTTATTATTTTTAAATCTGAAATAAGTTGCCGTACTTAAGGGGACTAGATAACTAGGTAGTTTTTATGCATTTGTTAACAAGGGATAAAATTTTTATGGTTTCCCCTTTGCATTCCTGCTCATCATGTTTTCACATGGGGAGCAAATTCGTTTGTATTAGAGAGGGCCATTTAAGATTAGAATTAGTCTTTTCAGAAGGGAAAGGCAACCATTGTTCAGTGCTGGCTCCCCTAGAAATATATGCATTTCCTTTAAATACTGAAAATAAAATATATGGTAATTGTAACTATAAAGTTATACTGATTACATTCACAACCACAGTAAGACTGTCTTCTTGTGTATATACCTACAGTCTAATCCTACTGAAATATTCCCTTTTATTTCTGAAATTCAAATAATATTTCAGACTCTTACAAGGCCAACCTGTTTTGAGCTGTGTGAAAGGAACCAAAGTCCACCTACCTTTAATTGTGCACCCAGAAACAGTTGTCCAACTTCCAGTATCTTCACATGTAACAGTAGTAGGACTCGCTGTTCCGTCAAATCCTGCAGCACAGGAGACTGATGAAGTACCTTGATATGTTGTTGCAGTCGTACCAGTGAATGTATATCCAGTCTCTGATGGTGTTCCACAGTCTGCGAAAAGACATAATAAATAATAATGATAAACAATAGTCTTTCGTTTGATTTGCTTTTCACTGTCTAATCCTTTCTTTCAAAGTATTGCTAAGTATCAAAACTTGATTTAGTTGTGCTTTAGAAAAAACGTCTTACTCTAGATGCTTAATTTCATATTTAAGGTGAGCATTTGCAGTGACGCCAAAATGTATATAGATTGTTAATGAAAATGCACTACAACATAAACTGAAATTATACCTCAAACTGTCAGTGTTTACATATCGGTCAGAATGATAGACATTACTTCATTTGTCTTATTGCGGACAACGATTTCATGATTGTTTTCTGAGAATATAAATGCTAGACATGTTCACGGGCTGAATCATGAAAAAAATCGCGGAGAGCATGTTTTGTGTAATCAGTAATGGATATAAAAACCAAGTTTAATGATGACTTACTATAAAAAGTAGGAGAGTTGTTGGTAAGAGTATTTTTTTTTTCAGCAAAAATACAAAATGGTTATTAATTGATATAAATGGGCAGATTGCATGTTTAGCGGTTAACCCAGTCAAGTTTAAACAGCTTTACTAACCTCGTTTTACGCAAGACTATTAGCCGGGCCGCACACTAATTCTTGAACCGATTTACATTTTTTGTGTCTGAATGCAATCACCTGGGGTCGATACCACCGTGATAATCGTTTACTCTGACTTTCATTTTGTAGTTTAGATTTCAGAAGTTAAACTACTCTTCCTGTGTTGACGCACTACAAAGGTCATATCTAGCCGACCAGTTTACCTAACCACATTTTTTCCAAAGCAGACTTTGTCCTCTAAGAGGTTAATCGGTACTTGTGCACATTCTTTATCCAGAAACTGACAATGGTCCTTGAAAGAGGAAGAAAAAAAAAATGCCCGTAGACCACTAAAGACTGTTACCGGAAACGGATCAAATCCGCGACGTCCTGATCATCATTATGACACGCATCCGACTGAGCCTTCCAGGTCGGCTCTTTTGAACAAAGATTTACAAACACTGATAGACAGCTGCAAAGCATAATGGTAAATAATAAAGTAAACATATATAGTCTACGCGGATATAACAAATATATGTTTTTATCACTATGGAAGTGGAGAACTAGAGTGTGGATCCCATAAAGGTAGCTTAAGTTCCTTTCCCCCACCCGTGTCACACACCCCAGCGCCCCGACCACAGTAATTTATTACTGAACCTTCCAAGACTATACTTTTTTGTGGTACTTTTTGTTTATTGATTGTGTTGGGGTTTAACGACATGTCAGTCCTTGTGGAACACTTTGTGCCGTCTACTAGAGAATGAGAAAAGAGAGACAGAAGAGACAGTAAAAGAGATAAAAGAGAGGGACAAGAGAGAAAGAGGAAAATGAAAGAAAGTGAAGAAACAGAAGAAATAAAAACATTGGCAGAGATAGCAGTCCTTGCCCAACTGTAAGCCAATCTCAGTTGGACGCCCCAGTGACGTAAGACAGAAATTTGCCTCACCCAACCACCCCCACGTTTTGTTTAATGTTCTGTAGTGTTTCACTTACAAATGCTTTTTCTTTTAACGATTATGTATTGTTTGTTTATTTGTTTTATCAGGCTTTACGTCGCTTTCAATAATTTTTAGTCATATCGCGACAGTGTCTGGATGTGGCAAGGAGCTCAATGCTCACTTCTAGAGTGTTGCCTCACTGAAATATCACACCCCAGACATTTGACATGATATTGACATGATATTCCACCCAGACACGTTATACTGACACTGAGATGACCAGTTCTGATTCCTAGTTCTACTTTCTTGATGTTGAGTGCGAGGCGAAAGAGTACCTGACACCATTTTTTTCAATCTTTGGTATGACTCGGCCGAGGATCGAACACCCAAGCTCCCGGTCACAAAGCGGACACTTCTACGAGGGCGTATCAATAAATAACCATAACCAGCCTATCCAATTTACGATGGACAGAGACGGTCACGATTTTCATGCTTTGTTTCAATATATGATTTATACATGGATACAAAATTATACGCGTATCGAGTCATTCTTTAATAAAATATTGAATGTCAAACATGGCTAGTGATGCAAAGACATGCTTTTCATCTAAAGTTGAGTACCGTGCTGTAATTCGGTACTTGTATTTAAAAGGTAAAACAGGCAAGGAAATACACGGCGAGTTATCCGATGTTTATGGGTCTTCTGCACCATGTTATGCTCAGGTTAAATCCTAGGTAGGGGAATTCAAACGCGGTAGAACGTCTTTAGAAGATGAAGCCAGGTCTGGACGCCCACTGGATGCCACCGACAAAGAAATGTGTAAGAAAGTTCGGGATTTGGTATACTCTGATAGGCGAATTCAGGTGGAAGAAATAGCGCAGACATTAGGCATTTCACATGGTAGCGTTTCAACAATCTTACATGATCGTTTAGGTATGCGCAGGCTAACAGCCCTTTGGGTCCCTAAATCCCTTAGCAATAAGAAATGGGAACCAGAGCATCAGTATGCAGCGCCTTGTTGAAGCGTTTTAGGTCAAAAGATGATTTTCTTTTGCGTCTCGTGACTGTAGATGAGACTTGGGTTCATTATTATGTGCCAGAGAATGAAGCTCAGAGTCGTCAGTGGGTAGGGCCTGGGTCCCTAAGGCCAAAGAAGTTCAAGAAGCAACCATCTGCTGGCAAGGTGATGGCCACAGTATTTAGGGACGCAAAAGGAATTAATATGTTTGGCTTTTTACCCAAGAGAAATACAATAACTGGAGTGTACTATGCAAACTTGTTAGACCAGCTGAGAACCGCCATCCGTGAAAACCGCCGAGGTAAACTCTCTAAATGTGTTTTGCTGCAACAGGACAACGCGAGAGTCCACACTTGCAAAGTTGCAATGGATGCTGTAGAGCGAAACGGGTATGAATTAATTCCACATCCTGCCTATTCGCCTGACCTAGCTCCTAGCGACTTCTTCCTATTCCCAAACTTGAAAAAGGGTATCCGTGGACTTCATTTCCGGTCTGATGAAGAAGTCGTGACGGCAGTTGAGGAGCGTGTCAATGGAAAGGACCCTGACTTTTTCAGTTCTTGGCTGATGGCACTTGAACACGGTTGGTCTAAGTGCATCACACTAGAGGGCAATTACATCGAAAAAGAAGAGGTGGCTTTCAACCGGAAATAAGTTAGGCTGGTTACTTATTGACTCACCCTCGTACCAACTGAGTCATTGTAAAGGTATATTCAGTTAGGTTTGGGTAATATAGTTGTCACTTTTCTGAGATAAATCTCCCAACTCTGCTTGCCATTTGTGCATTTTGTGGCCGTTTCATTGTATTTGTCTGTCTTTCCCTTTGATGTTGAGAACTTGATGTGGATCTGATTGTATGACGTCCTGAGTTCACTTGTTTACTTTTTATAGCAAACAATTGTCAAATAAAGTGTATCCCTACAATTCAAGACTTTTAAAACCCGGTGGTTTGCTCTACCGGCCGTTCTAAGGCGATGGTCCCGGTGTTAGTCTTACTCTTTGTTGCTTTGTGGTTTATTCTACGAGGCGATTTGTTGTGTGTCTTTCCGTGTGTCGTTTTGTTCTTGTGTTTTTCAGTCCTTTTAGTATTGCGATTACCTCGCTTGGGAAAGAGAGAGCTTATCTTAGTACTTTTCGTGCGTTTGTTCGGTTTGTGCTTGTTTAGATTTGTCGGTTTCCTCTTCCTCTTGGGGTCTGGGAAGGGCTGCGGTTTGTGATTGTGGCACTCCCTGGACTTTTCTCTTACCTTTTTTTTTAATTTATTTTGCAGAGTAAATGGGGCATATATTATATAGACTTGGTAACGTAATGTTGACATTACACTGTGTGATTGTGTATGTGTAAGAGAGAGAGAGTAAGAGTGCATGAAGCATATGTTTTTGGATATTTTGATTCATTTGACTAGCCCGAAGATATGAATATAAACTTTTATTCTAACGTGCGACAGGTTGTCAAATGTTTTCAACAAAATTAAAGTCAAAAAAAAAAAAAAAAAAAAAAAAGCGAGATTATAAAAATGGACATGTCTTTTATCAAATGTAAATATCTAACAAAAACGATCACTACACCCTAGTATGTTGTATCCTAAAAGGAGGCTTTGATGGACAAGTGAACAAATTATACTTTTATGTTAACGTTTCCGAATATTTCAAAAAGCTATACACTCAATGTGTTTGGTGTAAACATAGCATACAATTGGTCACTAGAATATGTTCTTTGTCATATAAAGTGCACAGCAAACCGAAATTCGTGATATCACAAAATTACACAGCATATATACATGCTATTTGACTTTGTTTTATCAAATGATCTTACAATATCACTAATCTAACTCATACCTTTGATACTACATCCTGCAACAGATGTCCAGCTTCCTGTGGCTTCACATGTAACAGAAGAAGGACTAGCTGTTCCGTCATATCCTGCAGCACACGTCACAGATGAACTTTCTCCGTATGTTGTCGAAGCGTGGCCCGTAAATGTGTACCCTGTTTCTGATGGATTCCCGCAGTCTGTTTAAAATAAATTTGACATAAATAATCGGATTAGCTGTAGTCATTTAAATTCATGCCATGTTTTTCTCTTAGAGAATTTGACCCCCACTAAACCGACTATTATTATATCAAAGTCGGGTTAGTGGGGTATTGCTTTCTCATATGTTTCTGATGACTGAGACCATAAAACTCTGCCCCGTTGCCAATAAAATGATGCTCTGTTATGCAAATAGTTAAGTAATACTGATAAGACAGTTAACTAGAAACCTACACACAAACTTCTTAAATATAAAACACAATGAAGAAGCTCAAAACCGATACCAAAATCTACTTCTGCGTCAAAAATTAATCAAATTACAAATTTTAAATTATTTCCTATGTTAATAAATAAAGCTTTTAAGACTATATTTTGCAGTGCAGGGAACCAGTATTATCAGAGAAAAGTAGTTCCTTAGGTAAATCTGGTAATACCACCTGTTGTGAACAGACTCATTAGTGTAGGAGAGTTGAGGGCAGTAGCCATAAAACAACTGGTAGAATGATCAGTTGAGCATGAACTTTTTAGCCACTTTTTATCTAAAAGAAAAACTTGTCATGTGAGAAGGCGTAATTTCAAACGAAGATGACTATTTCCTAGTACTACAGCACCACTATACCCGGCATTCAAAATATGCCATGGATAAACAATTAGTGTAATTCCATTCAAAATGAGCGTTAAGTTTATAAGCACTTTTGATATTTAATGAAGGTCTTCACTTGAAGTTAATGATATATAAATAGTATTGCTACAGAATGGATACCGGTCGGGTGATAGGATCTTTCTGATGCTACTGCAGAACAACTCGTGCAAGAAAAGCAAAAAACATTAAAACACACAACTTTCATGGGAATGCTAATAAAATTTCTACGTCTGCATTCTACACCTTCGTTCATGATATTTGGCGTGTTACCTCTGTAAACGTGCCTCTGTAGGGTTAGGGGGGGTATGTAGCCTCGCAAACTACGGTGTTGCATATGAAGAGACCAATCAAACCGAGTCTCCAATTTTCGTGATTTTGGGTGTTCTTTGATTCCAAAGGCAGTTTTTTTTTACTTTTATTTTTGTTTTTATACCTCTTTCACTATCTTTTGTCGGATGTCTATAGTTCCTCTTTTTCGTACATCATGATAGATGATGATGTGCTTGATGGCCAGATATTCTAGACAGTATTTGTAAAATCCTTCATCTTGGACTTGGGGAGATGGTTAGGCATGTGCCTTATGGCATCTTTTGTAGGTTTCGCGATTTGGACTAATTTATTACTCATTCAAATTATGAATTAATTTAATTAGCTTACAATATATGACAATGTACCTAAACCAAACCTGTAATATGCACTTTGCAGCAAGTTAAACTTACGTGCATCATCGCATAGAAACAGAGGATGGTCTTGTTTTTTTTATTTTAACACTGATTTTGTTTAGAAACTATTGATACGCGGCTTACCTGTACGTTTTCTATGGTGAGCACAACGACACAGATTTTAGATCATTACATATGCGTTCAAATATCAAACATCAGTACCAGAAGGTCTAGCATCAACTAGTTTACCTTCACGACTTTCACAAACGCTATGTTTCCGATAGTTTGTCTTAATAAGGTTGACATAAGTTGACAAACAAAAGAATGCTTTTATTTATATATTAACTTTTATATACTTGAGCAATATTTGTACGAAATCCGTATTACCCTTAATAGCACATCCAGACACGGTTGTCCAGGATCCAGAAGCTTCACAGGTAATTGTAGTAGGGCTAGCTGTTCCATCATATCCTGTCGTACAGCTGACAGATGAAGTTCCCTGATATGTTGTGGCTGTTGTACCAGTAAACTCATACCCATTCACTGTTGGAGTTCCGCAGTCTAATAAAATAAACAAGACTCGCATTGCGAAAAGAGGTTTTTGGGGTTATACAAACCAGTAAAGCTCAAAATCAGCCAGCAAGGCCACACCTGCTAACAAGGGTCTTTTCTATATACTCAGGTACCTATATCCTCTACAACACCCAGTGTTTCTGTAAGAGGATAGCGATGACCCTGTTCAGACTGAGCGGATGCATTGTCGGGATACAAGCGGCATAGCGAACTCGTTTGATGCATTACTGAAGTGAAGCACTTCTGCGTTAATATTTATTCGGATACCATATATTAATATTTAAAATCAAAGATAATTCATTTTTTAACAGATTGCCACTAAAAGATACAATTTACCGCATTCGTTAAAAAACACCCAACTCAAAAATTAATTAGATGTAGTGCATCATTGCGATATAACCTGATCTAAAGATAAAATGTCGAGCAAATTTATAAAACGCTTTCAGATAATTTGTGAGGCTGTGTACAAAACCATTTATATGCAATAGAAAAATTCAAAACTTATATAAACGCAAGAGTCATTTCGGGCAAACATGTGCACATATACCTTTTAATGTACATCCTGAAACAGTTGTCCAGCTTCCAGTATCTTCACATGTAACAGTGGTAGGACTCGCTGTTCCATCATATCCTGTAGCACAGGACACCGATGAAGTACCCTGATATGTTGTTGCAGTAGTACCGGTATATATGTATCCCGTTTCTGATGGCGTGCCACAGTCTGATAAGAAACAAATACTAATTACACAACGGCTTAATGTTTAGTAATTTCCTCATTTATCGCCCATCGCTGCATTTGGGGCAAGTGCGATTCCTACATATCCTTAATAAGTTTGTTTGTGTTTGTGTTGAGGTTTTACGGCCCAGTCAACCCAGTGGGGTCATGTCGACCGCGGTCAGTTTACCTAATCACACGTTTACTGGGCAGGCTTAGTCCACTAAGCGGTTTACCAGTATTGTGCACATTCTTTCGCCAGAAACTGACAACTGCCCTTCTTGAATCAGCGGAAGGGAGAGAATGACCGTAGAAAATATTACATGATCAATCTCCACGAAAGAATGTTGCCGACCTCGGCGGGGTATCAAACCCGCGACCTCCTGGTCTCTAGTCGGACGCGCATCCAACTGAGGCACCGAGGCCGGCTTCCTTAATAAGAACTTTTTGTAGATACATTACAAAAATGCTATTAATAACAAGAGGGCCATGATGGCCCTAAATCGCTCACCTGTGTCCCATTGCTTTAGGTTCAGGGTGGTTGTATTAATTTAATTGAAATCAGGCAAGTGGTTTGTAAGATTGTCAAAGTCTTATACAGATCATATTTTTGTACAAATATATAGGGAAAACAAGTGGTCCGGGGGGAGGGTGGGGGGGCGGTGGGTGAGTGGGGGGTGGGGGTTGTGTAATTGAAAAAAAAATTAGGAAAGGGTCTCTTGAGGAACATTTGAGACAGGTTAGATCAGTGGTTTACTTTTTTTGACTGTTTTCTCTTCAATTTTTAAACAATTACCTAATACAATCCATCCACTGGTTAAGGGGGAGAAGTTTGAAGTTGTTTTTTTTCTATCTTTAGCTCTGGCAGCCATTTCGTTCAACCGAGCGGAAAAGTTTGAGCAATGTTGGTAAAGGGTCACCCAAGGAACCATTCCTGTGAAATTATTTAAAACTCCATCCACTGGTTAAGGAGGAGAAGACGTTTAAAAGATTTTTTTTCTATTTTTTAGCTCCGGCTGCCACTTTGTTCCTCCGAGCGGATCAGTTTAAGCAATTTTTGTAGAGGGTCACCCAAGAAACAGTCATGTCAAATTATTTCAGAATCCATCCACTGGTTTTCTATAAATTTAGCCCTTGCAGTCATCTTTTTCGTCCAAGCGGAACGGTTTGAGCAATTGTGGTAGAGGATCGTCCAAGAAACATTCATGTCTAATTATTTTAAAATCTGTCCACTGGTTAACCAGAAGAAGTCGTTTGAAGGTTTGTCTATTTTTAGCTCTGACGGCTAGCTTGTTCGTCCGAGCGGAACGATTTGAGAAATTTTTATAGAGTGTCACCCAAGGAATATGCCTGTGTAATTACTTTGAAATTGGGCCAGTGGCCTTGGAGGAGATGTCGTTTTAAGGTTTTTCTATTTTTAGCTCTGGCGGCCATTTTGTTTAGCGGAGCGGAACCATTTAGACAATTATGGTAGAGGGTCACCGAAGAAACATTCCTTTAAAATTCTTTCAAAATCCATTCAAAAGTTTAGGAGGAGATGTCTTTTAAGCAAATTGTTGGCAGACGCACGACGAACGACGCAAGACGGACGACGCACGACGGACATCGGGCGGTCACAACAGCTCACCTTTAGCCTTTGCCTCAGGTGAGCTAAAATAAGACGGTCCACAGATTCGACAAAACACAATGCAATACAAACATATAAATAAAGATACCCTTAAAAAACACAATAACATTGCACACCTTCTTGAGGCACCAAAAGTAGAAAATAAAATAAACGAACAATGATACGACAACGGCATAGTTGCAATAAACAAAATACAAAACAGAAGAAGAACTGCTGCAAATAAATACGTGGAAACATCAGCAGGAACAACTAGTAGATACTTAACATATTTTTACTTGATCGTAACCACGAGAAGCAGAAACTTACGTAGATTTTTATTTTACATAAATTATAGAAACTCAACAGAATCAAGTAACAAGAAAAAAATAATATCACCAAATTATTAAATCCCGTTTAAGGCAATACATGACGATCATTTATCTGAGGCTGGTAATGTTTCAATTACAACTGGGTATCTGCCTTGACAACCAAATGTACTCAGCTTACAAAAGTTACTTTAAACAGAACTGAACTCTGGAACATTACCTAACACTAGCTATAAACAAGGACACCATACTGGCTTTTTAACATAATAATTCATTGTGCACAATTATAAGAGCGATTAGCTATATTTTTAATAAAACACTAATTTCAAACATGATATTATCTTCCAATTATGTAAATTGTATCTTACACCTACGGCATAGTAACCTTTAATGATGTATAAGAGGTACGTTATTTTCAATTAGCACTAACCAAAAAAAAGGGAGGTAATTATGTTTTTTGTTTGTTTGTTTGTTTTTTTTTGTATTAATAAAAGAACTACTTCCCAATATATTTGAGATATATCAGATTAAGGGTTATTAACAAAAAAGGCAGAGAAAGTATGAAAATTGCTCATGGTCATGACTGTTTTAATATCTACTCAGTCAAATCCTGGCTTCATTTCTTTTAGCTAGTCAGGGGCACGCAAAGCTTGATTCCGACAAAACTAGTACCCAAGTCCAAGTACTAAATGTCGTGCCAAACGGTGCACGTCTACAGACTATATTGGCCTTTGCAATTTAAAAATATATGTGAAGATAACCAGGAAATGCCACAATCACGAACCACAGCCCTCCTGAGGCACCAAACGAAGGAGAGTTGAGGAACAAATAATGAAACAAGGGGACAATCATGACCTGGAACGCTCACCTGAGCTAAGATTAGCTCTGGCAGCCATTTTGTTCAGCGAGTGGAACTATTTTAGCAAGTCTGGTAAAGGGTCACCCAGGAACATTTCTATGAAATTATTTTGAAATCGGTCTATTGGCCTAGGAGGAGATGTAGTTTAAAGTTGTTCCTATTTTTAGCTTTGGCGGCCATTTTGTTCAGCAGAGCGGAACCATTTTATTAATTTTGGTAGAGGGTAACGCAAGGAACATTTCTGGGAAATAATTCTGAAATCTGCCCGTTGGCCTAGGAGGAGATGTCGTTTAAAGGTTTTTCTATTTTTAGCTTTGGCGGTCATTTATCCAGCGGAGCGGAACCATTTAGGCAATTTTGGCAGAATAAAAAAAGTAAGAGAAAAGTCCAGGGAGTGCCACAATCACAAACCGCAGCCCTTCCCAGATCCCAAGAGGAAGAGGAAACCGACAAACCCAAACAAGCACAAACCGAACAAACGTACGAAAAGCACTAAGACCAGCTCTCTCTTCCCCAAGCGAGGTAAGCGCAATACTAAAAGGACTGAAAAACACAAGAACAAAATGACACACGGAAAGACATACAACAAATCGCCTCATAGAATAAACCATAAAGCAACAAGGGTAAGACTAACACCGGAACCACCGCCTTAGAACGGTCGGTAGAGCAAACCACCGGGGGGTTTAAAGCACTTTTAGAGCTAGCTATCTTCACCCTGGGTCCCGATGCTACTCTTAATACAGAAATACATAAAAATTCGGTTCGCATAAAGGCTCCCAACTTAGTCAATGCATCAAAGCGAAAACATAAAAATCAAATTAATCACTATAGTAAACAAAGACGAGTACTCATGGCTAATTCTACTGTATGCCAGAGTAAATGAAAACCAGTAGATGAACCACGGCGGGCCAAGCCAAAGACAAATCGTCAAGCCCCAACCCACTGGTTAAAGTTTTACGAAGAGGCCGTCATTGAGGTCTGAGGCCCGAACCGCCGTCGTGCAAGTAAAGAGTGAAGCATAGCCATCAACAATGATTGGGCTGACAACTAGGAATGCACTCTGCCGCATAATATCCAGGCTATAGCCAATTCTTTTATAACGGTCAATAAGTTTTCTGAATTGCTCCCAAAAGTTAGATTTACCTACAATTTGTTTTAAATCTGTACACTAAGTCACCGTAAAATTCGGGTTCCGATATACCTTGTTGCAGAAGTGTTTTCACCTAAGAAATATTTTTGTGAAATTATTTTGAAATCGAGCCATTGTCCTTAGAGGAGATGTCGTATAAAGGTTTTCTATTTTCAGCTTTGGCGGCCATTGTGTTCAGTGGAGCGAAACCATTTTAGCAATTTTGGTAGAGGGTAACCAAAGGAACATTTCTGTGAAATTATTTTGAAATCGGGCCATTGGCCTAGGAGGAGATCTCGTTTAAAGGTTTTTCTATTTTTATACCTGGCGGCCGTTTTGTTCAGCCGAGCGGAAACATTTTAGCAATTTTGAAAAGGGGTCACCCAAGGAATATGTCTGTGAAATTATTTTGAAATCGGGCCATTTGCCTAGGAGGAGATTTCGTTTAAAGGTGTTTTTTTTATTTGTTTTTTTTTACTATTTTTAGCTTTAGTGGACATTTTATTTAGCAGAATAAAACAATGTTAACACTTTTAGTAGAGGGTCACCCAAGGAACAATTCCGTGAAATTATTTTGAAATCAGCTCGTTGGCCTAGGAGGAGATGTCGTTAAAATGTTGTTGTTTTTTCCATTTCTAGCTATGGCGGCCATTTTGTTCAGCGGAGCGGAACCGCTTTAGAAATTTTGGTAGAGAGTCACCTATGGAACATTTCTGTGAAATTATTTTGAAATCGGGCCAATGGCCTAGGCGGAGATATCGTTTAATTTTTTTTGTTTCTATTTTTAGCTTTAGCAGCCATTGTGTTCAGCGGAGCGGAACCGTTTTAGCAATTTTTGTAGAGGGTCACCCAAGGAACATTTCTGTAAACTTATTTTAAAATCGGGGCACTGGCCTAGGAGGAGATGTCATTTAAAGGTTGTTTTTTTTTTATTTTTTCTCTCTGGCGGCCATTTTGTTCAGCGTAGCGGAGCCATTTTAGCAATTCTGGTAGAGGGTGACCAAAGGAACATTTCTTTGAAATTATTCTTAAACTGGGTCATTGACCTAGGAGGAGATGTCGATTAAATGTTTTTGTTATTTTTCATTTTTAGCTTTGGCTGCCATTTTGTTCAGCGGAGCGGTACCATTTTACCCGTTTTGGTACATAGTCACCTAAGCAACATTTTTGTGAAAGTATTTTGAAATCGGACCACTAGCCTAGTAGGAGTTGTCGTTTAAAAGTTTGTTTGTTCTTTTTTTTTTGTCTATTTTTAGCTCTGGTGGCCATTTTGTTCAGCGGAGCGGAACCATTTAGCAATTTTGGTGGAAGGTCACCCAAGGTACATTTCTGTGAAATCATTTTGAAATCGGGCAACTGGCCTAGGAGGTGATGTAGTTTAAAACAAATTCTAATTTTAGCTCTGGCGACCATTTTGTGCGGCGGTGCGGAACGATTTGAGCAATTTCGGTAGAGGATCTCCAAAGAAATAATCCTGTCAAGTTTGGTTGAAATCCGCTTAGTAGTTACGAAGGAGATGTCATTTGAATCAAATTATGGATGATGGACGACGCATGACAGTCGACGGATGACGGAGGCCAGACACAGGGCGATCACAATAGCTTATCCCGAGAGTTGTGCTCAGGTGAGCTAAAAATGAACTCCGTATATGAACCCACAGACGCACATTAAAAGCTGAACTGCAGCAGAGGAATCGCATCAGATGGGGTGCTTAAACCAGTTTTACTCTAGCGAGACCTCATCTTTAATTCTGATGCAGAAACCAAATTATAAATATATGTTTGGTCCGCACAGGGGTCCTAAAACGTCAACACGTAAGCGGTTTGTCATTTTGGAACATTTTATTTTTATTATTTATTGATGTTTCTGCTCTTAATTGTTTTACTTCAGTGGTTAAGTAGAAAACGTTAGGATTTGCCTTCCTTTATATATATTCTCTACAAAATCAATAATACCTTTAATAGTACATCCAGAAACACTTGTCCAACTTCCAGAGTCCTCACATGTAATAGTAGTAGGACTTGCTGTTCCACTGTATCCTGTCGCACAAGTCACGGATGAAGTGCCCTGGTATGTTGTTGCTGTTGTCCCGGCAAATGCGTACCCGGTAACTGTTGGTGTGCCACAATCTGATATAAAGCATAAAAAGACATAAGACAAGCTGATGCATTTTCAAGGTAAACAACTCAGCAAAACTGTTTTTGTTCTCTTTTAAAAAAGGGTCTATTTTTTTTTTCAGGAATGAACTGCGCACCACTTGTAGCTGATTTGCGCTTGTTCTGTTATGAAAGAGAAGTTATTGAAACTTTCAGCTCGACCCCCAGATATTGGGATGATTTATTAAATACTGAATATAACTACTTCGATGGTTTGCTCAGCCAAATTTATCCTTGAGAGCTTCAACTAAATAAAGGAAATTATTCTGAAACTTCAGCCCCATTTTTATCTCCTCGCACAACAAAGTTGTGGAGGGGATATAGCGTTTGTCTCGTATTTAAGTACGTACGTATCGTAAGTATGTATGTTCACTTTTTGTCATCGCTCTAGCGCCTACATTTATTGATGGATTTTTATATACCTTTATACAAATGTTAGGTTTCACAATATCTCAAGCAGTTCGAATTTAAGGGTCCTGGGCTGATGGTCAATGTCACTGTGGCTATTTTTAGAAAAAACTCTGTCATCATTCTAGTGCCTATATTTATTAATGGATTTTAATATAACTTCACAAAAATGTTGGGTATGACAATATCTCGAGCAAGTTCGACTTTCAGGGTCCTGGGCGAAAGGTCAAGGTCACTGTGCCTATTTTTAGAAAAACTCTGTCATCGTTCTAGTACCTACATTTATTGATGGATTTTAATGTAACTTCACACTACTGTTGGGTATGATAATATCTCGAGCAAGTTTGACTTTTACGGTCCTGGGCGTAAAGTAACGGCCGTTGTGGCTATTTTTTTTTTTTTTTTAAATCTCTGTCATCGCTCTAGTGCCTACATTTATAAATGTATTTTAATAGAATTTCACATAAATGTTGGTTATGATAATCTCTCGAGCAATTTCAACATTCAGGTCGCAGGGCTCAAGGTCAAGGTTACTCTAGCTATTTTAGAAAAAAAAAAACATATATATCTCAACTATTAAATTCGCCAGAGCTTTTTCAAATCTTCGTTACTTTAACTGCCGTAATAAAGCCTTAATTCCAAACGTCTTTGGCAGGGCTATCATTATTTTAAACTTCATAAGGCATTTTCGAAATGTTATCGCAGACACAATGCCTTGGTAGAAAAATATAACGTCGGTCTGAAAACACATCTGCAACAGGTATATCGAAACCAGAATTTTACGGTGACTTGATGTATAGATTTATATAAACTGTGGAAAAATCTAACTCATTGGAGCATTTCAGAAAATTAATTAACCGTTCTAAAAGAATCGGTTATAGCCTGGATATGTGGGAGACTGCATGCCTAGTTATAAACCCAATCATTGTTGATGGCTATGCTTCACTCTTAATTGCGCGACGGCGCTTCGGGCCTCAGCCTCAATGACGGCCTCTCCGTAAAACTTTAAGCAGTAGGTTGGGGCTTGAAGATTTGTCTTTGGTTTGGCTCGCCGTAGTTCAACTATTGGCTTTCATTTACTCTGTCACACAGTAGAATTAGCCATGAAGACTCGTCTTTGTTTATCATAGTGATGCATTTGTGTTTTATGTTTTCGCTTTGATGCATTTTCTGAGCTGGGAGACTTTATGCGAACCGATTTTATGGGTTTTTTTCTGTATTAAGAGTAACATCGGGAGCCAGGGTGAAGTTGGCTGGCCGTAAAAGTGCTTTAAACCCCCTCGGTGTTTTTTTTAGTCTACTGACCGTTCTAAGGCGATGGTCCCGGTGTTAGTCTTACTCTTTGTTCTTTGTGGGTTATTCTACGAGGCGATTTGTTTTATGTCTAGCCTTTTTTTTATTTTGTTCTTGTTTTTACATTCCTTTTAGGATTGCGATTACCTCGCTTGGGGATGAGAAAGTTAGTCTTAGTGCTTTTCGTACGTCTGTTCGATTTGCGCTTGTTTGGTTTGTCTGTTTCCTCTTCCTCTTGGGGTCTGGGAAGGGCTGCTGTTTGGGATTGTGGCACTTTCTGGACTTTCCTCTTACCCGATTTTTTTTTGGACGGAAAAAGTTAGGTAATTGTATCGATTCCTGATCAGTGTCTTTCTTTCTATTTGTTTCCAGAGGGGGCAAATTCCTTCCGTATAGTGTAGACCCATTTTAAGAAAAGCTATGCTTTGAAGTAAAGCTTACAGTAAATCACAAATGTTGTCGCCCTTGCTTGAAATGGAAAAAACTTCTAGTAACTGTCAGTCTCCTAATGAATTATGGTACATCTTTACAGATTTTGATCAGGTGGTGTTTGGTTAAAACATCATTTAGCATTAGAGCATTTTCTTTCACGTACAGTTGCAGTATCAATGTACCAGTGTTGTATTGCAATAACAGCGAATGAAGTCAAACTGGATCTGGAAGAAAACAGTGTTATGTCAGCCTCTATATCTAATTGTATGAATCTCAGATGCACATGCTTGTTAATTCTGTAACTTTAATTCTGATAAGGACAATCTGTTTTATAGTTTGTAAATCTCAAATAAATTGCTGAACTTTAGTTCCTCCTACCTTTAATGGTGCATCCAGAAACAGCTGTCCAACTTCCAGTATCTTCACACGTAATAGTAGTAGGACTCGCTGTTCCGTCATATCCTGCAGCACAGGAGACTGATGAAGTACCTTGATATGTTGTTGCAGTCGTACCAGTAAATATATATCCAGTCTCTGATGGTGTTCCACAGTCTGCGATAAGACAATAAACAGACGATAAATATAATAAACAATAACCCTTCGTTTGATTTGCTTTTCACTGTCTAATCCTTTCTTTCAAAGTATCGCTAAGCATCACAACGTAATTCGGTGGTACTCTAGAAAACAAACGTCTTACTCTAGATGCTAAATTTAATATTTTAGGTGAGCATTTGCATTTACAAAATGTAAATTGACCGTCAACGAAAAATGCACTACAATATAAACTGACATTATGTACGTACTTCCAACTATCAGTTTTTGAAATACAAGTCAGAATTGTGTACATTACTTCACTTGTCTTATTGCGGACAACAATTTTGTAATTGTTTTCTGAGACAAACATGTTCTTGGGCTGAATCGTAAAAATCGCGGAGATCATATTTTGTGTAATCAGTAATGGGTATAACAACCAAATTTAATGGTGACTTACTATAAAATTAAGGAGAGTTCTTGGCATGTCTGTTTTTGTTTTGTTTTTTTTTTCAGAAAAATACAAAACTGTTATTTATTTATATAAATGGGCAGATTCCATGTTAAGCGTTCAACCCAGTCAAGTTTAAAAACTTTGCTACCCTCTTTATATGCAAAACTATTGGCCGGGCCGCACACCAATTTCTGAATCAATTTACATATTGTTCGTGCCTAAATTATATCGTCTGGGTCGATTACACCGTGCTAATCGTTTCCTCTATCTTTCATTCTGTAGTTTAGATTTCAAACAAAGGTAAGCGAAAAGTCCAGGGAGTGCCACAACCACAAAACGCAGCCCTTCCCAGACCCCAAGAGGAAGAGGAAACCGACAAATCCAAACAAGCACAAATCGAACAAACGTACGAAAAGCATTAAGATTAGCTCTCTCTTCCCCAAGCGAGGTAATCGCAATACTAAAAGGACTGAAAAACACAAGAACAAATAGACACACGAAAGACATACAACAAATCGCCTCGTAGAATAAACCACAAAGCAACAAAGAGTAAGACTAACTTCGGGACCACCGCCTTAGAACAGTCCGTAGAGTAAACCAACGGGGGTTTAAAGCACTTTTACAGCTAACTAACTTCACCCTGGGTCCCGATGCTACTCTCAAAACTTAAACTACGCTTCCTATGTTGACCCACTATAGAGATCATATCGAGCCGACCAGTTTACCGAAATACATTTTTCCTGGGCAGACTTAGTCCTCTTAGCGGTTAACCTGTACTTGTGCACATTCTTTTGCCAGAAACTGACAAATGCCTTTCTTGAAAGCGGAAGGAAGAAAATGACCGTAGAAAATATTTATGACCAATCTCCACCGAAGACTGTTGCCGGACACGGATCAAACCCGCAACCTCCTGATCATCATTATGACGAATATCCAACTGAGCCACCGAGGCCGGCTGTTTTGAACAAAGTTTCACAATTCACTTTTTTAACAAATTTTGTATTGTTTGTTTGTCTGTTTGTTTTATTCGGGCTTTACGTCGCTTTCAACGACTTGTCAGTGATATCGCGACAGTATCTGGTTGTGGCAGGGAGCTGAATGTTCACTTTAAGAGTGCCGCCTCACTGAAATATTATGCCCTAGACACTTGACATGATATTTCATCCAGTCACATTATACTGACATTTTGATTCCTAGCTCCTCTTCTTTCTGAATTTTAAGCGCCAAGCAAAATAGCAGCAATACGATATACCATATTTTAAGTGTTTGGTATGACTCGTCTGAGGAGCAAACCCGAAAACTCCCAGTCACAAAGTAGACGTCCTACCAACTGAGTCACTGTAAGTTAAAGATATATTCAATTAAATTTGGATAACAGAAGCATCACCTTTCTGAGAAAAAGCTTCCAACTCTGCTTGCCATCTGTTCATTTTGTGGTCGTTTAATTGTATTTCACTGTCTTTCCCTTTGATGTTGAGAACTTAATGTGGATCTGATTGTATCAGTTCCCGAGTTCACCTATTTACTTTTTATGGCAAAAAATGTCACATAAAGTAAATCCCTACATTTCCAGGTTTTAAGTATATATTACAGAATAAATGGTGCATTATATTACAGACTCAGTGACCTAATGCTGACATTACACTTTGTGTGTGTGTGCGTGTGAGAGAGAGAGCGAGAGAGAGAGAGAAAGAAAGAAAGAGAGAGAGAATGCATGAAGCATATATTTTGTGGATATTTTAATTCATTTGACTTGCACCAAGATATAAATACAAACTTTTAATTTAACTTGCGATGGGTTGTCAAACAAATGTGTTCAACAGAATGGAAATGTGTAACGCAAATCTTCGGAAGTCAGAAGCGAGAGTATATAAAGGTACACGTCTTTTCTCAAATGTAAATATCTAACAAAAACGTTCTCTACACACACTAGAATATGGTGATCCAAAAAGGGGTTTTAAAGGACAAGTGAACACAATATAGTTTTATGTAAACGTTTCCGGATGTGTAAACAGCTATACACTCAATGTGTTCAGTGAAGACATAGCATACAATTGGCCATAAGAATATGTTCTTCGTCATATAAAGTGCACAGCAAACAGAAAGACGTGATATTATAGAAACACACAGCATATATATATATACTATTTGACTGTTTTATCAAATGATCTTACAATACCTCCAGTCTAACTCATACCTTTGATAGTACACCCCGAAACAGTTGTCCAGCTTCCCGTGGCCTCACATGTAACAGAAGAAGGACTAGCTGTTCCGTCATATCCTGCAGCACAAGTCACAGATGAACTTTCTCCATATGTTGTTGAAGCATGGCCCGTAAAGGTGTAACCGGTTTCTGATGGAGTCCTGCAGTCTGTTTAAAATAAGACAATTGACGAATTTGGATTGGCAGTAGTCATTTAAATTGAGAAGGCGTCACTTCAAACGAAGATGACTATCTCCTAGTGCCACAGTACACTCGCATAAAATATGCCATGGGATATATAATTAATGTAATTCCATTCATATGAACTTCGAAATGAGCATTAAGTTTGTAAACTTTTTTTTAATTTATAAGTGTCTTCACCTGAAGTCAATGATATGTAAATAGTATTGCTACAGAAAGGATACCGGTCGGGTGACACAATCTTGCTGCTGCTGCAGACCAAAATGTGCAAGAGAAGCGAAGAAAAAAAAACAACAACAAAAAACAAAAAAAAAACACGCAACATTTCCGGGAATGCTAATGAAATTTCTGTGTCAGCAGTCTACACCTTTCATTCGTGATAATGGGCAAGTGTTACCTCTGTAAACTTGTCTTCGTAGGGTTGCTTATTTTCACACCTCTTTGTCTTTTGTCGGATGTCTATGGTTGCTCTTTTTCGTACATCATGTGCGTAATGATAATAATAATTCAAACTATGAATTACTTTAATCAGCTTACAATATATGAGAATATATCTAAATCAAACCTACATTATGTACTTTGCGGCAAGTGAAACTTTCATACATCATCGCGACTTTAAATTACTTACTTCTTTCAAATATCAAAATTTAGTACCAGAAGGTCTAGCATCAATGACTAGATTCGCTTCTCGACATACATTCATAAACGCAACTATGTAGTTTCCGATGGTCTGTCTTAAGAAGACTGAATTCCGTTGACAAACAAAATAATGTTTTATTTGTATATTTACTTTAATATACTTGAACAATGTTTGTACGAAATCCGTATTACCCTTAATAATACATCCTGACACGGCTGTCCATGATCCAGAAGCTTCACAGATAATCGTAGTAGGACTAGCTGTTCCATCGTATCCTGTTGCACAGCTGACAGATGAAATACCCTGATATGTTGTGGCTGTTGTACCAGTAAAATCATACCCATTCACTGTTAGAGTTCCGCAGTCTAAGAAAATGAACAAGTCTCGAAATGCGAAAGGGATATTTGGAATAATACAACCCAGCAAAGATCCAGATCAGCCAGATAAGCCACATAATCAGGGCCCTTTTTTATATGCCTATATCTTCTACAATATCCAATGATTCTTTAAAATGAAAGTAATAACCCTGATCAGACTGAGCGGATGCAGTGTCTGCATATGTTAGACGACTCCTTTTTCCAAAAAAGGTAAGAGAAAAGTCCAGGGAGTGCCACAATTGCAAATCGCAGCCTTTCCCAGACCCAAAGAGGAAGAGGAAACCGACAAATCCAAACAAGCACAAACCGAACAAACGTACGAAAAAGCACTAAGATTAGCTCTCACTTCCCCAAGCGTGGTTATCGCAATGCTAAAAGGACTGAAAAACACAAGAACAAAATGACACACGGAAAGACATACAACAAATCGCCTCGTAGAATAAACCACAAAGCAACAAAGAGTAAGACTAACACCGGGACCACCACCTTAGAACGGTCGGTAGAGCAAACCACCGGGGGGTTTAAAGCACTTTTACAGCTAGCTAACTTCACCCTGGGTCCCGATGCTACTCTTAATACAGCAATACATAAAAATTCGGTTCGCATAAAGGCTCCTAACTCAGTCAATGCATCAAAGCGAAAACATAAAAATCAAATTAATCACTATAATAAACAAAGACGAGTACTCATGGCTAATTCTTCTGTATGCCAGAGTAAATGAAAACCAATAGTTGAATCACGGCGGGCCAAGCCAAAGACATACTGTCAAGCCCCAAACCACTGGTTAAAGTTTTACGAAGAGGCCGTCATTGAGTCTGAGGCCCGAACCGCCGTCGTGCAATTAAAGAGTGAAGCATAGCCATCAACAATGATTGGGTTGACAACTAGGCATGCAGTCTGCCGCATAATATCCAGGCTATAGCCAATTCTTTTATAACGGTTAACAAGTTTTCTGAATTGCTCCGAAAAGTTAGATTTACCTACAATTTTTCTAAATCTGTACACTAAGTCACCGTAAAACTCGGGTTCCGATATACCTTGTTGCAGAAGTGTTTTCAGACTGACGCTATATTTTTCTAACAAGGCACTGTGTCTGCGATAAAAGTTCGAAAACGCCTTACGAAGTTTAAAATAACGATAGCCCTGCCTAAGAAGTTTGGCAGTAAGGGCTTTATTACGGTAGTTAAAGTCATTAAGATTTGAAGAAGCTCTGGCGAATCTTATAAGTTGAGATATGTATGCCCCATATGAGGTACGTCGGGGGACATCGCCATCCAGAAAAGGGAAATTGACTATATCAAAATCAAAATCGCCCCGTTTATCATAAATTTTGGTGGAAACTGTACCATTAGATATACATACATTCAAGTTCAAAAAAGGTGCCTCGGTATCGGAAGAATTTGCTCTATTTAATTGGAGTTCTGTAGGGTATATCCGGTCCACCATTTGATCAAAGTAAATATTGTCAATATTTAATAAATCATCAAGGTATCTTAAAGTTGAATTGAAAGCCTCAATAATGTCAGCCTGATTTTCACGTGAGAGAGACTTCATGAAATCTCTCTCATAACAAAAAAGAAACAAATCTGCAACAAGAGGAGCACAATTAGTTCCCATCGGAATACCAGTAGTTTGTCTATAAAGTTTAGTTCCAAATCTAATAAAAATGTTATCCAAAAGATAAACAAGGGCATCACAGACATTTTGATACGACCATAAATTGTGATTATTATACACATCAGAAGTGAAAAAAGCACATTCTTCGTTGCAAGCCAAATATTGGGTATTCTCCCGAATAAACGTTCGGTTAATTAAATCAATAAGTTTATCTTTTATAAGATGATGAGGTAACGTATTATACAGTGTAGAAAAATCATATGTAGACAATTTAGAAGCCTGAAAGTTTTTAGATTTAAATTTATTGAGAACATCATTAGAATTTTTTATTGACAAAAATAATTAATTCCGTCCCTTTCATAAACAGTATCATAGTATCTAATCCAATGTTTTTTAACAGCAGTAAGGCATGAAGTTAGCAGTTTGGACAAAACAGTAATCGTACAAGAACTAGAATTAGCAATGAAACGTGCTTTATAAGATCGTTTATGAAGTTTCGGTAACCAATATAACGTAGGAAGTCTGTCTTGCTTTTCTTTAATACTCACTGCAAACTTAGCAGTAATATCGATAGAATTGGGTATTGACAATAGATCTCTCGTCAGTAGAAATCCGTTCATATGTTTTGGTACTACCAAGTTCTTGTTTTAGAGTATTGATATAATAAAGTTGTCACACAACAACAACATTATTAGCAGCTTTATCAGCTGGAGCAAAATATACTTCCTATGAAATTCTTGGATACCTTGTTTCAAATATCGAAAAGATAATTTAGGCTTAGGAGAAGAAGATCAAGGTTATTAGAGTAAACTAACACACGTTCATCAATGATCTTAAAAATCTTTAATTTCCAATTCTTTAAAGCATTAGACTCAACATGCTCTCGTTTACACCAACGCGTACAATAATCATTTAAAGCACTGGCAATTGTTTCCCGACATTTATTGAAATCAATGTGGGCTGGGAATCTATATTTAGGTCCTTTTGAAATAACTGAACGGATTCGTGAATCAGTTATAAACTTCAATTTACCAATGGCAATATGACCCGCTGGTTGATAACAAAATTTAGAATCTTTACAATCTCAAGAAACAGGGGAACTAGTTTCAAGATCAAGATCAGAAACTAATTTATTGAAATTAAGTATAGTATTACGGATAGATTTGTTATATTTATAACAAATAATAGGAGATTCCGTGTTTTCGAAATATGAAGGCACGGTTCAAATACATATATGTTAAGTGAACAAAAATAACCGAACAACTGTTTAACATCTACCGGCCTTAAGTGTACCAAGATATAGCTCTCGCATATTACACATATAAAGTTCTTTAATGCACTGATATTCTTCAACCAACTACAACTTACTCCGCAATTAATGTTACCATAAATTTAATTTTAGTGTTTATTGTTTCAAGAAAACTCCGATTTTTCTATTTTGCAGTAAAGGGCAAGTTGATACAAGAACAAACCAAACTATTTGTCGTTTCGTGTCATTCAACCTTTAGCCTGAGAGAGCTGTATACTGTGATTGTGGCTTTCCTACTTTACTAGGTATCCCAATATTTATTTCGTGTTTTTGTTTTCATTATAGGTCTTTCTGAAATCCAATGACAATAAAATATGATTGGTACATAGATATTATTGGTTTCCAAAGTGGTACTTTCATTGCAGTACGTTTTGTTAATTGTTATGTAATATTTCACTTTCTATTTTTTTTTACCATTAATATAGGTTTTAGATATATTAAGTTCAGTTTGGGTAACAGAGTTGCCATTTTTTACGGAAAGAGCTGCCAACTCTGCTTGCCATATCTTCATTTTGTGGCTGCTTAGTTGTATTTTTGTTTTGGAGGGCCTGATGTGGGTCTGACTCAGTCCTGAGTTCATTTACTTACTTTGTATACCTGTGAAAAGATTAATAAACTGCCAACTTGTAAATATTTAAAATACAAATGTTTCCAATTCAACATAGTTTATGTTTTATAATTTCTGGCATTTTAACAAACCAATGCGCTTTTCGTTTCCATTTGCTTCAAACCCTGTAGTTATATGTCGTTTTAGTCTTAGTCAGCATCTCAGGATAAAAGCAGCATAGCAAACTCGTTAGATGCATTAGTAAAGTGAAGCATTCCTGCATCAATACTTACTCAAAGATTAACTACATATGGTGCATCATTGCGTTATGACATGATCTCAAGACAAAATGTCGACCAAATTTATAAAACGTTTTCCTGATAATCAGTCAGGTTATATACAATAACATTTAAAATGCATTGGATAAATCCAGTTTACAAATACAAAATTCAGTTTTCAAGCAAAATATATGCGCATATACCTTTAATTGTACATCCTGAAACTGCTGTCCAGCTTCCAGTATCTTCACATGTAACAGCAGTAGGACTAGCTGTTCCCTGATAGCCAGTAGCACAGGACACTGATGAAGTACCCTGATATGTCGTTGCAGTAGTACCGGTATATGTGTATCCTATCTCTGATGGCGTACCACAGTCTGATAAGAAACAAACACTAAATACTCAATTGCGTTACCATGTGGAATCATTTCCTAATTGATCGCTAATCGTTGCATTTAGGGCAAATGTGATTCCTATATATCAATATTACGGATGCTTTTGAAAACAGAAAAATTAAGCTATTTATAGACAAATTCGTTCTACTAATCCTATCCATATAAAGGAGATTCGATAAAGTACAATGCAATACAAATTTATAAATAATGTTACCAAAGAAAGACCACAATAACGAAGCCCATCCTTCTCTAAGCACCGACAGAATGATAAATAAACAATAATACGACAATGGTGTAATTGTAATGGTGTAATAAACGACATACAAACACAGAAGAATTGCAACAAAGCAATCGCTGTAGAACAATCAGCAGAAACAACTTCTGGGGGGGCGGGGGGGGGGGGGGGGGGGCGGGGTAAACATTTTCTTATCCTTGTCCCGAGAAGTAGAACCTTACGTAGAGTCTAGTTTCACATGTAATAAATTAACTCAACAGAATCCAGTAACAAGACAAATAGTATTATCGCCAAAATAATAACGCATCTTTGAGGCAATATATGACGATCATTTTTTCAGTAATTTTTTCGAATATAAATGGGCATCTGCCCTAACAACAAAATGTACTCAGCGCACAACTGTCAGTTAAACGACGCTCTGGACTATTATCTAACTTGAACTGTAAAAAACAAAACCTCACTGCTTTAGTAACACAATAGTTTATTCAGCACAATTATATGACCTTTTAGCCATATTTAAAATAAAATAAAACATAAATTTCAAACATGATAATTCCCATCATGTAAATTATTAAGCAGGGAAACTTATAAGAAGTTAGATATCTACCAAATGAATGAGAGGTAACTGCGTATGTTTGTTAATAAAAGAACTGCCTCCCAGTGTACACGAAACGTATCAGATTAAAGATCGATAAAAAGGGAGAGGTTATGGAAATTGCACATGGTATTGGCTGTTTTGATATCTGTATAGTAGTAATATCCTGGCTTCAGTATTTTAACTAGTCAGAGAACCACTAATCTAGATTCTGAAAAAGAGTGGTATCTACGTCCCAGTAACAAATGTCATGCCAAATAATGCAATAGTACAGACTGTATTGGCCTTCGCTTTTCAAAACGTCAGTGATTTTTATTTTATGGGTGTGTTCAGTGGTCTTAAAGAGGTTTCTTTTAGATATTTATTTGTATTATTTAAAGGAGTTTTCTGCTCTTAACTATTTTGTCAGGTGCTTATAGTATCAAGCGTTAGGATTTACTATCGTTTCATATATTTCTCTATGAAATCAGCACTACCTTTAATAGTACATCCAGAAACGCTTGTCCAACTTCCAGAGTCCTCACATGTAATAGTAGCAGGACTCGCTGTTCCACTATATCCTGTCGCACAAGTCACGGATGAAGTATCTTGATAAGATGTTGCTGTTGTACCGGTAAAAGCGTATCCAGTAACTGTTGGTGTACCGCAATCTAATGTAAGGCAAAAAAAGAAGACTAAATGGAATTGATACATTGTAAAGACAGACGACTGCTAAAATTGTGTCACGTTTTGAAAAAAGGTGTACACTTTTAGGACAGAATGTGTCGCGGAGGGAGCTAATTCTTTTCTTAAAGTGTACACCCAATTTTAGAAGAGATTAGGTAAAAGCAGTAAAACAAACAGAAAATCACAAGTTGTCGTCCTAGACGGAACTAGCGAACCATCTTACAAATGTATCCAGCTCCCTTGATAAACAATGTCACAGTTGTATAAATTTTATAACAGGTCATTTTGCTTAAAGAATCATTTAACATCAGTGCTTCGTCTTTCCATCATCAATACTGCATTGTAATAACAGCCAAATACGTTCACCAACAATTTTATGACAGCCTTTAAATCAACTGTATGATATATATATATATATATATATATATATATATATATATATATATATATATATATATATATATATATATATATATATATATATACGTATTCATTTAAATTCCATAAAGGCAATATGTTTTATGATTTTGTAGATTTAAATGAATTGCCGTACTTTAGGGAACTAGATATACTAGGTAGTTTTCTGTCAATTTAACAAGGGAGAGTACTTCAGTGAGTTTCCGTGTCCTGTCCTTCTCATCAAAGCCCTTCTGATAAGCGGCCTACTCTAAAGGGAAGCATTTACTCACAGAAAAACATTACGAAAACACGCCTATTCAAATGTACTGAAAATTTTACAACCAAAAAATGAAAATTTTCAGATAAAAATTTCATATATGTTTCATATTTCTGCTCAAAACATAGATTGTTGATACTCGAGGCGGTTCTAACGAGTACCCACAATCTATGCTTTGAGCAGAAATAAGAAAAATAAGAAATACCCCTGTAAACGCCAGTTTTACTATATAAAAGTGGGGTTTAAGGTGGACAAATTATATAGGCGTGTTTTCCTGATGGGAAATTGTTCATATCTAAAGAAGACCATTTCATATTAGATTAGAGTAGACCTTTGCAGAAGGGAGATAAACCCATTATAACAGATCTGCCTCCCCTGAAAGCATATACATTATACTTAACTTTTTGAGAAGAAAAAATATGGTATGTGAAACTACAATACATATGTATTATTTAGATCTCTGTCACAATTGTGTACTTATTGGCATTCTGATCATACTAAAACTTTTTTTCTTTCATACCCGGAACTCAAATAGCATTTCAGACTTGGTAAAATTCGTGGCCTTTAATCTGTTTTGATCTGTGCGAAAAGAACCTGTCTACCCACCTTTAATGGTGCATCCAGAAACTGGAGTCCAACTTCCAGTATCTTCACATGAAACTGTCGAAGGGTTAGCTGTTCCGTCATATCCCGTCGCACAGGATACTGATGAAGTACCTTGATATGTTGTTGCAGTCGTACCAGTAAATGTATATCCAGTCTCTGATGGTGTTCCACAGTCTGCGATAAGACATAACAAAAAATGGCCCTTCGTTTACTTTGTTTTTCACTGCCTTATTTTTCTTTCAAAGTATCTCTGTGTATTGCAATTTGATTCAAAGGTGATTCAGAAAGACAACTTATTCAAGCTGCTAAATTTCATATTCTACGTAGGAATTTGCACTGACACCGAAATGTATCTTGATCGCCAACGAGAATATGACCTGACTTTATAGACGACGTACCTGCAACCGTTTATTTTTAACTACTCAAAAGTGTGCACATTACTTTTACTTACATAGTTGCGGACCAAAACTTCATGATTGTATTCTGCGACAAAGTGCACGACTTCCTCCATGGGTTGAATCATAAACATCCGAGCTAAGATATGTTCTGTAATCAGTAATGCGTATAAAAATCGAGTTCAGTGGTGACTTACTTTACAATTTAAGAGAGTTGTTGGTCGGTCTGATTGTTTAAAACAATCAGCGAAAAATATTAATATTAATGTATATGGTAGATTTTATGCATCAGACCGCATGTTCAGTGGTTAATTCAGTCACGATAAACAACTCGCTATTCTTTTTTACATACAAGTTGATCGGGTCGCAAACTCATTTTAGAGTTTATTTATGCCTGACTTTACTCGGCTGTTCTCGGGCCCACGGTATTTCTACAGATGGTTATATTTTTCTTTCATTTTCATGTTGTAGTCTACTTTTCACTTCTTGTGTTGAGCTATGATAAGTTAGTAAACTCTAACAAATATGTGTAGCTTCGGTTCAGGCCGAAAGTTGAGCATTCGTAACATTTGAGTGCCACCATACCGTTATCGTTCTGCTTACGTTAAAGTGCTGTTTTGTGAAGTCGTTACGTGTCATTTAAACCTTATCCCACATCTTGTGGCTTTTGTCAGGCTTCACGACCAATTGTATAACCCTCGTAAGCAAAGAATAAATTTAAAACGCCAAACGTTGGACTACGTACAGACGCAATTTCTAAAATATATTGCTCCATGCCACGCATTGTATGCTGGAAGCACAGAAAAGCATTAACAATGAAACAGGAGTGAGATGACCAAGAAAGGGTCGTTGCTGTATTTTCATGCTTCAGAATGCGTAGACTAAGCATTTCAGATATATTTAATATTTCAGCAAAAGCCATGCACCATGTGTAACTGACAAATGTGTCTTGCGACAGGAGCGACAAACAAAAATGCAACTTTCATTACCAAAGAAAAACCATATTGCGGACATACATATTATGTTTTTTTTTTGGAATGTCAGACTAAATCAGACCTTTAATAGAGCATCCAGAAACCGTTGTCCAGCTTCCACTGGCCTCACATGTAACAGAAGTAGGACTAGCTGATCCGTCATATCCTGTTGCACACGCCACAGATGAACTTTCCCCATACGTTGTTGCAGCATGACCCGTAAATGTGTATCCGGTTACAGATGGAGTCCCGCAGTCTGTTGTAAAAAATGATATAAACGATTATTTCAATCTGCAAAGCATGTTTAATGAAACAATCACCTATAGTCAAACAAACTAATAGAATATGAAAGTCTAAATTCAACTTCAGCAATGATGTCAGAATGCCACTCGTGGTATATGTTCGAACTCACTTCTGCCGAAAGTCTTCTAACGACCGTATTGTATCTTCTTTTACTGAACCCATCTCTAAACAAGTGACACACAACCGGTAGAATATTAAACAATAAAACATTATATAAAATTTCATTAAAATTTATCACAGCTAAGATTTTACTTACTCTTATGATTTATCATTAACAGTTACAGTAATATCTCTGTCTACCTTGTGCACACCTCTCGTTCAAAACTCTATCAAACCCTAGCTGATACAAGTCATTCTGTCTACGCATGTTTTATGATCCTGAAACTATTTATCTGTTAAGACTGATCAAAGTTCCAATGTTGTGTACGCAAACAAAACGATTTCAATTGATCTTCAGTAGATGCCTATCCTGGATCAATATTATCTCTTCGCATGTGTTTGTCATACATATTTCTCATTTGTAGCTTTGTCTTTTGTGAGTATTTGCGTACATCAGCGCATGTCGTTGTTAACAATTCACTTGTGTATATTATGTCATTACCTTTGATACTGATCGAAAACAAAATACAAAATGATAATTTCAGGAGGAAAGAACAACATCTATGCAGATAGCTATTTCCAAACAAGATGTCGATATTTCTGATTTATTTATATAAAAATTTCTTCACATGAACTAGAGTATAGATTTTTATGTTTTCGCTTTGTTGCATTGACTGAGTTGGTACCCTTTATGCGAACCGAATTTTTATGTTTTTTCTATATTAAGAGTTACATCGGTAGCCAGGGTGAAGTTGGCTGGCCGTAAAAGTGCTTTTACACCCTCCACCCTACCCCCCCCCCCCCGGTGGCATATTCTACTGACCGTTCTAAGGCGATGGTCCCGGTGTTGGTCTTACTCTTTGCTGCTTTGTGGTTTATTCCAGAAGGCGATTTTGTTTTATGTCTAGCCTTTTTTTTTATTTTGTTCTTCTGTTTTTCAGTCCTTTTAGAATTGCGATTACCTCGCGTGGGGAAGAGAGAGCTAATCTTGGTGCTTTTCATACGTTTGTTCTACTTGCGCTTGTTTGGTTTTGTCTGTTTCCTCTTCCTCTTAGTGTCTGGGAAGGGCTGCTGTTTGTGACTGTGACATTCCCTTGACTTTTCTCTTACCCTTTTTTTGTATGTCTTTTTTAAGAAACCAGATATGCTTGGCTACATGTTAGCGTTTTCCTGACTGACAGAGGTATTGTATTAACTAATACAGATATGGTATTTTTGATGGTGGGTGTTGCTGATCTTGAACTATTTTGTTATGATAAAGATGTGACATAGTTAAAAAGCGTTCTATGTCAGTATTTCCTTTGTAGTTGAGGTAAACTTGAAACGTACGTTAACAAACAAAAGGTAACTTTAGTAAGCAGTGAGATAAAGTACATTATAAATACCTTTAATAGTACATCCAGAAACACTTGTCCAGGTTCCAGAAGGTTCACATGTAATACTAGTAGGACTAGCGGTTCCATCATAGCCTGTCGCACAGCTGACAGACGAAGTACCCTGATACGTTGTTGCTGTTGTACCGGTAAAGGCGTACCCAGTCACTGTTGGAGTACCGCAGTCTAATATAAAATGTTAAAATATACAATAGATAACCGTATAGTTGTTCATGATAATTTGGTGTTTTACGTCCACTTCAACATTGTTTAAATCAGAAATGCCGTACGGTCATGAGTTTATTCCTGTCGCTTCTCAGCGGGATTCGTATCCAGGACATCGTGATCCAAAGTCGGGAGCGCAAACCACTCGGATATCCGAACACTTTCTACAGATGCCCAACCTCTGCTGGCTACGAGTGTAGTCGATGTCAAATATGTCGAACATGACTTCACATATATGAAGATATTGTACATCAGGAACTTTGTGGAAGCATATTCTTATACCAACTATAAAAAAATAATCTTGACGGGCCGATGGCATTGCAGTTATTAGTATATTAATTATCATTACGCTTTATTTATTCAAGAACATACCAATTAATCAATGTTGCGCATAAAGCAACTATTATATCGAAAAAGCATAACTGTATTACCATATTCGACCTGATTACAACACTTAAAATTTTCAAAATTGCTAGAAAACTTATAGTAAAATATCCACCTAATCAGGGCACACTTTAAAGAAAGATCAGCATAGGACTTCATGAAGGGCGTATTTAGTGAGGCTTATGCGATACTTTTTCCTGATTTTCATTAAAAAACATAATATTGTGGGTATTCATTTGAATTGCCTTGAAACAAAGTCAGTGAGTAGCCACATGATATGTTGTTATAAAGTAGATAAAAGTACATGAATTGTAATCCGAAGGCTACGAAATAGGCTGTGTGCTTATAGGTGTATAAGCGGTAATTAGGTCAAATACGGTAAGAACAGTATTCTTTCAATAACACATACAATTACGGATTTTTCGTTGTAGCATCTGCGATTGTCATTATTTTTCTATACATCTATAATCTTAAAAAAATATACAAAAAAAACAACAACTTTTTTTTTCTATTCCATCTGACATCTTTATACGATTACATTTTGGGAAATTCTAACAAACAGGGGTTTATTCCAAATGCATATCCATCTATTATTTTAGCTTTAGTAAGCATTTCTGGATATGGGTTTTAAAGCGAACCCGTGAGATGCTTATTTAAACTAACAAATTTCCCGTCATATTTCATTTGACTGTATTCAAAATGCTTGAATTATACCTAGAATGCCGATGAACATTAGAAGTACCAGAACATCACTCAAGCTTAAACTGCATGATGTTCATCATTATACTGTCAGCAACCCAAAAGTAGATGATAATGCACTAGTGCTTTTCGTCCCTTTACACATTTTTTAAGTGATATTGGGACGACCAAAGAGATGTTGTGAAAGGCTATGGGCAAAAGAAGCGCCTTACAGTCATCAGCTGAATTCCATCCCAGCTGGATTTGAACCCGGGTCCTCATGATCCGAAGTGGAAAGTTGTAATGACTTCGCAACTCGAACGCTTTCCTAGCACTAGGACAAATCATTTGAGAGTTTCTTTCCTTACTTTATGTCAAGAAGCATTAGGATAATCCACAAGCAAGTAAATTTGACTTTATAATGTCTTCGTGTAGCTTAGGCATCATTTTAAGAAATGAAACTGGAACTTCTAAATACGTGTATATGCAAGAGTGCATTTATGAACGTTATTCTCATATACCTTTAATGGTACATCCTGTAACAGTTGTCCACATTCCAGAAGCTTCGCAAGAAACTGTAGTAGGACTCGCTGTACCGTCATATCCTGTAGCACAGGACACTGATGATGAACCCTGGTATGTTGTTGCAGTAGTACCGGTAAATGAGTATCCAGTCTCTGATGGCGTACCACAGTCTGACATAAGAAACAAATAAGAAAATATATTGTTAATAGGACCACATAATTTGTCTAATGCTCGTTAATAATGGGTTAAAAGGTGTTTTTTTTTCTAAAACCGCTCATCTGAGACTGATAATTGTCGATTACAATTGCGTCTCTTCACTGATAACTGTCCGTTAAATAAAAATGAACGAATATATTATAAACTGACATAACATTTACTCCTCTCTTCGCTAATTCAGCAGACGACAAATTGACAATATTTCTTTATTGACAGTTCGTTTGTTTTTCAGAAAATAGGCTTTGTCATTTTATGTTAGTTGTCTCCTTAGGCAAATAGGGCACAATACGAAAATACGAAATTATAATGAAAAATAAATTATTAAATAAAAACAAAGTGTTTCATTCGAAAATATAAACGAAGTAACGTAGAAAAGGTCACAATCACGAAACTCAGCATTCCTGAGGCACGGAAAGGAGACGGAATAAGGAACAAACAATGACATAAAATAAAAGCGCATTTGCAATACTCGACATACAAACAAGAATAGAATTTAAACAGAAAAACAAACCTAGAGGGGTTATCAGGAATACTTTGCACAGTTCATAAATTCCCTAAATTGGTCAGTTTGACAGGAGATTACGTTTCCTGTTCTAGAGGAAAGCATTATCTAAACATTTTAAGACTCTAAATGTATTTTTAAAACATTATATATAATATATAATCCACCAATGTCCACAGTACCTTTAATAGTGCATCCAGACACACTTGACCAGCTCCCAGTGTCCTCACATGTAATAGTCGTAGGACTTGCCGTTCCACTATATCCTGTAGCACAAGTCACGGATGAAGTACCCTGATACGTTGTCGCCGTTGTCCCGGTAAATGCATAACCAGTCTCTGCTGGTGAACCACAATCTAATACCAAAGCAAATAAGACATAAACTGCACGTTTAGAATTATATAACTTCCTTCCACCGCACTAATGTCTGACAAATATCATATTGCACGGGACACAAAAGACCCGTTTCACTTTCTTACAGTGTAGCAAACCATACATACCAGCTGACATGAAGAACTGTCACGTTGATATATCCACGACAAAAACTATCATTTCTAACCGATTATGCTGGAATCATCATTTATCTATAAGCACTTATTCTACGATTAAATTAATCAATTAATGAATATTGCACTGCACATATAAGCGTGAGATTAGCCACTATTGGTATTACGAAATGTTATAAAATAATATAAAAATAATAATAAAACACAGTGTTGTGCAGCTTCCTCTATTTCAACACATATTTTTCACGACATATATACATTAGGCTTAATGATATGTTCTTGCTTTGTACGAATAGATATGAGTCACAACGTCGAAAAACGTACCTTCGGGACATAGGTCCCCAGCGAAGGTTCTGATCAGCCTGTGCATTGGCGAAGTCTATTAAGAAACTTCACTGGACGCATTTTGGATAGCCAAGGATGCAAAAGTTCTTCATTGGGACAACGAAGACTCTGATCAGACTGCGCGGATGCGCAGGCTCACTTGAATATTCGTTGGACGCCCGTGTGAGAAGGTAGGTGTTTCTCACTTTACGGCTCACTGGTACCGAGACTTGATGGCCTGCCACCGTCGTATACCAGCAAACACAAAATTACACTTAATAGGTAGTCATATTGTAACTGACACTTAATAATCAGTAATACTGTAATCGACACTTAATGGCCCGTTATACTGTAATTAACATTTAATAGGCAATTAAGTTACAGTGTAATCCACACTAAAGAGGCAGTTTAACTTATACTTAATGGCAGTTATAATGTAATCGGCATTTTATAAATAGACAGTTTTAATTTCATCCACACTAAATAGGCCGTTATATTGTCAGCAACCCTTTATATGTAGGTATATTGTAAACGACACTTAATAAACAGTAAATACTGTGAATTACACTAGACAGGCATTATTCCTTGATGGGCAGATAACTATATTGTAATAGACTTTCACAGTTAATCCGTTATGCTAGAGCCTGCTCTGAGTATCAGGACCTTATCAAACGAGGAAGACTGCTCACTACGGGACTGTTGACACGGGGATACCAAAGAACTGAACTGGTTTTACACTTGAGTTCTATGGGAGGCATCATGACCTTGTTAATCCCTATAATGTGGCTGTTCCAGTCTTATATCTCATACTTTAGTCATAGCCAAGCCATAATCTCACTTTCTAAATCCCGGACATAAATTCCCGTATTTTCCTTAATCTCCGTTCAGGCTGATAGGCATAGAGGACGAAGCGGGCTTACCAAGTAATGCTTACATTCTTTGGATGCCTGATTACAATCCATTTATTTTGGGTCCACGTCTGTTTGTCTGAATATTCTTAATTATGCCTTAGTGTACATCGATTTCGTGATTTTCCGTAATACGATACTGGTGTGTTGAACTCAGTCTCACTTAATCGACAGTTGTATTGTAATCGACATTTAACCATTTCTTCTTGTGTTTCTGCTATGGACTCTTTCGTCTTTGAATTATGATACGTCCATTGTTGCAAAAGGGGATATCGTTCAAAATCTAGACCAAACAGAAAAGAGCGTGGATCCTGATGAAACGGCTTGCAACGCGCCATCTCATCTAGATCTAATCCGTTTACATAAGAATTCGGTTTAGTCTACCGGGCTGAAAGTGTTTAGTCAGTTGTATTGTAATCGACATTTCATAGGAAGTTATATCGCAATCGACACTTAATAAACAGGTATATTGTAATCGACAATTTATTTTCACGACTACTTTGCCACAAAAATAAGCACATTTACAAAAATGAAAACAAAGAAAGCGTGAAATGTTTTGGATACGACCAGCTAGTATCGTCTAATTAGGCCAAACTCGTGACCCACCGATGATTAAAACATAGTCTTAAAGCATAAGTTTGAAACAATAAAGGTAAAGACATAATGATTCTTATTGAGGAAATATTTCCTACGGTTCTATAAACCGGTAGTAAGTAATAATATATTGCTACACTCAAAATTACGTGCAACATAGTCAAAACATAAGTATATATACCTTTAATGATACAGCCCGATACAGTTGTCCAGCTTCCAGTATCTTCACATGTAACAGTAGTAGGATTCGCTGTTCCGTCATATCCAGTCGCACAGGAGACTGATGAGGTTCCCTGATATGTTGTTGCAGTAGTACCAGTATATGTATATCCAGTCTCTGATGGTGTACCACAGTCTGGAAGAAGGAAGGCAAAATACAGTTTTCACCTTTTCATTTGCAGTTTTTTATATTGTTTCATGTCAATCTAACCGTAGTTGGTGTGTAGCATTATAATACATGTATAATTCACTGTTTTAGTTGACATGTATTTCTAGTAATTATACAAACAGTACGTGGTTCTGAATGAAGGCTGACTATTTATAGACATAAGAAATAATATTGTGTCCCATACTCGGAGTCTTCTTACAAACAGAAACTCACCAAAATATTTCGTGCCACCTGTTTTAGTTCTGTGCTTTTTTTTATTTGGTTGTTATTTGTTTCTTTACGAAGGATGTCACAACGCGTGACGGTAAACGACATCATACAGAACAAGTGACATTTGTTCTTTGATTTCTGAATAATTGATCGGTATTTCAAAAACAATAAAAAGTTGACGGGTTTCCTTTGGAAACAAAGAACACATAAAAGAAATAGACTCAAAAACTGAGTTTTATTAAGTTTCCCATATGCAGCAATGTAGTTCGCGAGGCTGCATATGCCCTCTAGAAACAAATACTTACAAAAATACTTCTAAACGTAAATATGGTGTATTAAAATAAGTCACTATTAGCCAAAACAATCTCAATACACATTATATGCATTTGATTTCAAAATGTGTAGAGCAACATTAGTTTTATAGGTGAATCGTAATCATCAAAGACAAACTGTGGCTGCCACAGAAAAAACAAAACAAAAACGAAAAGAATGTATATATAATACGCATCACATTTTTACCAGATATTCTCTCATGCATACAGAAAATATTATTATTGATACCTTTGATATTGCATCCTGAAACTACTGTCCAGCTTCCAGAGGCTTCACAGGTAACTGATGTAGGACTAGCTGTTCCGTCATATCCGGTCGCACAGGTCACGGATGAACTTTCTCCATACGTTGTTCCGGTGTAGCCGGTAAATGTGTATCCAGTAACTGATGGACTTCCGCAGTCTGTTTTAGAATAATTAAGAGCAACCGATTGGCATTAACTGGTTTGGTATATACGAGTATGTATATGTATATGCAATATTTACAGCTGTGCAGTTATTAGATTACCAAAGTAACAAGTAAACAATTTTATGTTTTGTTATATTTATTCTAATGATTCTTATGTAAAGCCAGTCAAAGCAGATCATCACCATCCTTGCTGAAAGTAAATAACTCGCTCTAGAAATGCCTTTTGTATTTTTTTGCCTCGGTGTGATAGTTTAGTTGCCGTGGTATCTTTCGATTTACTAACATGATAACTATTTGGTAATATCACTAATTCTGAAGTGGATAATGCACACTTAGATCTATTGGATGAAGTTAATCGACGTTTGTTAAAAATGGAAGATTAGTTTTGAAACAGGACCTTTGTACAAATTTGTGCAATCTTTGTCAAGATGTGATACATTGTTTGTCAGGCTAAACATTTAAAATAAACAAACACGTTAAATGTTATAGTTGTTGAAATTATAAAGCAGATAATATTTAGTTAACTCCACAAGAAACAGTTCACCACGTCCTTTGGTAAATGCAAATAACTATGAGATAACTGTCTTCGCAAGTGCCTAACGTTTCGTTTTATTTTCCCCACTGTGAGACCTTCGTGCCACGTAATCATTGACAACACGACCTGTCTTGCAATTAGAAAGTAGACGATCCCTATTTAGATATACCATATGTAGTTAGCCCTCACGTATTTGACGACAGATGACTGTCTAAACCTTGTGACTGTTTGCCAAGGTGTGGTAATTTTGTTGCCGTGTTATCGAAAACAGTACAAATATTTATAACTTATAAATTTTGTTGTTATAAAAGTAAATATTTCAGTTTTACGAAACTAGCACGCTGTTGCTTTGTATCAATATATTGCACTCAGTCCATATACTGCTTGCTAGCGATGTAAATGCATTTGACAAATTAAGAGCTTCGGCGTAAATCTGAAAGATGCCCTTCTGGTGACGATAGACAAGCGTTATGTAGAACATATTCAAAATGGCAAAACCCAATTCCTACCGATTAGTGTCGCTATTAATGTTATCCATACATAATGACGCAAAATAAATCAAAACACGAAAATAGTATGCATTTACAAACTATGTGTTTTCATATGCAAACTATGAACACCTAGTTTAGGCTACATATCGGCTGTCCGATTGTGACTCCTCTGTTTGTCTCTTGACAGACCGGAGCAAAAATATAAATACAAACGCGACAATCACGAAAACAGCCTTCCTGAAGCACCGTAAATAAAAGAGAAGAGGAAAACAAATATTAAAAAAAACACAACGCCACAGTCACAAAAATACGATCAAATAAGAAAGCTGAATGGTAATCTAAGTCAGAACAAAAGGAAATGAAAACACAATTGGGACCAAGATAGGCCCGATCACAAACAGCAATTGTCAGGCGCCAACCAGGTTATAAAAACATCAATATCGTAAGTTCGACTATCACAGGTCAGAATGAGAAAAATGTATGTTGACCTTTCACATATGACATCAAAATGTTTCCTTATGATTATTGTCTTAAAGATAATCTTTAATGTAGGTTGCTTCTTAAATAATTCTTACTACCTTTTATAGTACATCCAGAAAAACTTGTCCAACTTCCTGTGTCCTCACATGTAACAGTGGTAGGAGAAGGTGTCCCATCATATCCCGTCGCACAGGTTACAGATGAAGTACCCTGATATGTAGTTGCGGTGATACTGGTAAATGAATACCCAGTCTCTGTTGGTGTGCCGCAGTCTAATATAAAAAATAAGACAAAAGCAGTATATAGAAGACATAATGAAGAACTTTATGACCCTAGAGCTTCCATTTTTGTCTCATATGTACAATGAATTGTAACAAGTAGCGAACTACATCGACGACATGTAGTTGCATTGTGCTAATTTATGTATACTAGAAATCTGATAGATTATCAGTCTTACACCAAAAATAAAAAATATATATATATTTAAGGTAACTAGATGCACTTTCAGGGAAAGAAACTCTTTCAAAGATGCCCATGTTTCCTTCTACAATGAATTTGATGAGCAGGAAAGCGGACGGAAAGTCACAAAAGTTATCTTCTTTGTGACAAAATGGTGGTAAAATACTAACAAGTGTTCCAGTTTCCTTTACTTTAATCATTCATTTAATGGCGTTATGGGTAGTTTACTTTCATGCTTTGTTTTGGATGAATATTATTAAGCAATCTATGTTGCACTGCCAGTAAGTTTTATTTTCAAACAAAACATCATTTTACGAAAGATTATTTATGGTATCGCTCTTCGTGACTGAGGCCCTTCCTGGATAACGTATTATATATATTTCAGACAGCCTATCCAGTGTAAGTTCGGCATATTATGATTAATATATACAAAAAATAAGTTATCCTTAATCATATGATGCCAAACTCATTTCCTTTGGGATCACTGGGCCCATTGTGGAATCTTTGAAAATGGAGTTCTATTCATGTATACGCTAGAGGGCGTAAGCAGTGTTGCAAACTTCATTACTGCTTATGAAGAGTCTCAATAAAACCGAGACTCCCATTTTCTTATCTGCAGTGTGTTCTATGTTTCAAAAGGCAATCTTTTTGACGTTTATTACACTGAACAGGCTATCTGAAATATATAAATGAAGCTACCTAGGAAGGGCCAGAATAACAAAGCTCAGCCTTCTCAAGGATTAAGAAGAAGAGATGAGGAACAAATACTGACAAGACACAACCACATTGTGGAAATAACCAACATACAAACAATAAAGAGCTGCAATACAGAATTTTAAAACGGTCCGTAGAAAAACTACAGGGTCTTTAACTAGTTTTACTCGACTGAAATCTCGCCCTTAATTCTGATGCGACTTCAGAATACAAATATGTGTCCGTGCAGGGTTTTCTATCGCATCAATGAAACACAACAACAGCAAATAAATAATTACATAGCTTTGATGAAACAAAACAGGGCTTAGTGGCGACCTGAAACTAAACAAAAAGATAAATGATGCTCACATACCTTTGATGGTACACCCTGAAACAGTTGTCCAGCTTCCAATGTCTTCACATGTCACAGTGGTAGGACTCGCTGTTCCGTCATATCCTGTCGCACAGGACACTGATGAAGTACCCTGATATGTTGTTGCAGTAGTCCCGGTAAATGTATATCCGGTCTCTGATGGCGTTCCACAGTCTGACATAACAAAATATAAGACAGAGTTATGAAGTGCAATTCACTGTGTAACTAATAATTTTTCGAAGCATCAAAAATGGAAGAAATGCAATTAAATCACATTGAAACAACTACGACAAAACAACGATAAGGCTCCAAAGTATATACACTGGTAGCCAGAGTAAAAGGACACCATTTCGTCGTAAATTTTTTAATCTTACTTTTTGTGTTACTGGTAGGGTATGATCTCTGATTGTGGCTCCACATGAACATCTTTTTTTACTATTTAACATGTTAGAGGACATGCAGATAATCTACCCCAATGCTAAATATGGTAAAACACTAATAGTATAGGAGACTGATAATGTCATGTCCATGAATATACTAAAGAGGTAATGGTTGCCATCCACAGTTTATCCACAGTTTATATTTTCTTTTATACATGAGCTTGGGCATAGCATATGGTATAAGACTGCTTCTGCACCCAGTGAAACTTCAGCTCAACCTGCTCTTTCGCGTAGTGTTTGCAGAGCACAATGTGCGTAGCCAAGGCTCCAAAGCATTCCTAGGCGGTTCCACTGGTGCAGTCCCGTGTTTGTGCGTCGGTGGTTTCATATGTGGCGTCTGTTTTGTCATTGTTTGTTTCTCAACTCTCCTTCGTTTGGTGTCTCGGGAAGGTTGTGCTTCGTGTTTATGGCATTTCCTGGGATTCTTCACTTCTATTCAGACGGACAGCGAAGACTGATCGGCCTGCGGGGATGCACAGGCTGATTAGAGTCTTCGATAGGTACACATGCAATCTGGTAAGAAACTGTTGCACTCCGGCTCCTATATATCATAGTGTGATTAACTGTATTGGTCAGTTCTTCCATACCGAAACTACAATGGCTGCTGAAAGACGGAAAAACCCTGCCCTTATATCTATTCCAAAACATTGTGATTACAAGGGAAGTATGATCGACACGTCATAAAAGACATGACACAATAGCAGACAGCATGCATAATATATCACGCATTTTATCATACATTTCCACATGAATAGCTTAACTCATACCTTTAATCGTACATCCCGAAACTGTTGTCCAGCTGCCGGTGGCCTCACATGTAACAGAAGTAGGACTAGGTGTCCCGTCATATCCAGCTGCACATGCTACAGATGAGCTTTCCCCATATGTCGTAAAGGTATGTCCCGTAAATGTGTACCCAGTGACTGATGGACTCCCGCAGTCTGTTTACAAAAATTAAGAATAAAATTTAAATTTACAAGAATCGAGGAATGGGCTCAGTGATCATAGAGAAACAGAAAATACAATCTACACTACATTGAAGCACGGGTAGACGTTTACGGTCGCCACATTAGATTAACACCAGCAGTAGTGAAGATGAATAGGTTCTTGTGAGAAATGGATATACTCACAAAATTGAAATATGCTGAAGTGTCAAATCAAAGTATGTGAATTTAAATTTATCTTCAATAATTAGAGAAAAATCCAAATCTGCTATTTGCACAAACTACTACAATTTTCCGTTGTCAAAAAAAGGTAAGAGAAAATCCAGGGAGTACCACAATCACAAGCCGCAGCCCATTCCAGACACCAAGAGGAAGTGGAAACAGACATAACCAAACAAGCACAAACTGAACAAACGAAAAGCACTAAGATTAGCTCTCTCTTCCCCAAGCGAGGTAATCGCAATGCTAAAAGTACTGAAAAATACAATGAAAAATAAAACAAGGCCAGACTTAAAACAAATCGCCTCGTAGAATAAACCACAACGCAACAAAAAGTAAAACTAACACCGGGACAACCGCCTTAGAACGGTCAGCAGAATAAACCCGCGCGGGGTTTAAAGCACTTCTTCGGCCAGCCAACTTCACCTTGGGACTCGATGCTATTCTTAATACAGAAATTCATAAAAATTCGGTTCGCATAAAGGTTCCCAACTCAGTCAGTGCGTCCAAGCTAAAACATAAAAATCAAATTAATCACTGTGATAAACAAAGACGAGTATTACTGGCAATTCTACTGTGTGCCAGAGTAAATGAAAACCAATATTTGAACCACGGCAGGCCAAGACAAAGCAAATTCGTCAAGCCCCAACCCACTGGTTAAAGTTTTACGCAGAAGCCATCACTGAGTCTGAGGCTCGAACCGCCGTCGTGCAATTTAAGAGTGAAGCATAGCCATCAACAATATTAGGCATGCAGTCTGTCACATAGTATCCAGGCTACAGCCAATTCTTTTATAACGTTTAATTAGGTTTTTGAATTGCTCGGGAAAGTGAGACTTTCCCACAATTTTTCTAAATCTGTACAATAAGTCACCGCAAAATTCTGGTTCCGATATAGCTTGTTGCAGAAGTGTTTTTAGACCCACGTTATATTTTTCTACCAAGGCACTGTGTCTGCGATAAAATTTCGAAAACGCTTTGAGAAGTTTAAAATAACGATAGCCCTGCCTAAGAAGTTTGGCAGTAAGGGTTTTGCAGTTAAATAAAAGTCAAACAGGATTGACCTTGGAAACAAAGAACACACAAATCACGAAAATCAGAGACTCGGTTTGATGGAGTCCCTCCATATGCTGCATACGCCCCCTAGCGCCGGCTTAAGCGGTATTCGAATTTCAAAATAATCAGGACAGGCTCAATGATCCCAAAGAAAATGAAATATAACCTGCAATATGATGATGTACGGGGAGACTTTTTACGGCCGCAACACGGCACAACACCAGCTACAGTTGAGTAAAATAAAAGTCAAAAAGGATTGCTTTTGGAAACAAAGAACATACAAAATCATAAAAATTGGAGACTCGGTTTCATTTGAAGAAGCTCTGGCAATTCTAATAAGTTGAGATAATTATATGAGGTACTCCGGGGGACATCGCCATCCAGAAAAGGAAAATTTCTATATCAAAATCAAAATCGTCTCCTTTATCATAAATTTGGTGGAAACTGTACCGATTCAAATCCAAAATAGGTGCCTCAGTATCGGAAGAATTAGCTTGATTTAGTTTGAGTTCAGTAGAGTACGAGGGATGTTCGAAATGAATTGCTTATTGTCCTCTAGCTCGATATCCACGTGGGGCACGATAAAAACCAATACATATCTGTATAGGGTTATTCAATATCTACACAATGGTGTATAAATATACATGTTAGACTAAGTGTAAGACATAAAATTTGCCATTTGAATATATGCAGTCATTGACCACTGCAATAAAAATGGTTGGTAGAAGCGTCGACAAAAACGATGAAATACGGGCTTACATGAAAGCTCGCTCAAAACTTGGTTGTTCTTTGAAGAAGCTGATGACTGAAATTTCTACTGCTTTTGGACCTTCTTGTGTGTCTTATGACACCGTTCTGCGGTGGAAAAAGAAATTTGAGTCTGGTGTAGAGTCCATCAAAAATGAACCGAAATCAGGTAGGCCAAAATCTGCATCTCGTAGAGAAATCGTTTCCAAAATAAAGGAAACCATTGAAGAAGATGCCAGATTCACAGTTCGTGATATTGCACGAAAGGCCATATCACTTTCAACGGTTCACCTTATTTTGAAGAAGCATTTGAAAGTCAGAAAGATTTCTGCTAGATGGGTGCCACATCTGTTGACTGACGAGCAAAAGAGGCAACGGGTTAAAGTGGCCAAAAAGCTGCATCAAATGTTTCCAAATTATGACAAAAAGCAGTTTGCCAATGTCGTCACAGGTGATGAAACCTGGGTCCATTATTTTGAGCCCGTCAGAAAGGTTAGCAATAAGATCTGGGCCACTAAACACAGCAAACGCCCAATAATTGCCAAACGTTCTTTGAGTACAAAGAAGGTTTTGTATGCAATCTTCTTCTCTGGTGAAGGAGTCGCAATAAAAGTGCCAGTGAAAAAGGGCAAAAGCATCACCGGAAAGTACTACAAAGACGTAGTACTGAAGAAACTGAAAAAGTATTATCAGAAACGACGCCCTGTCACTGGTTTTAAATATGTCCGTCTTCTACATGACAATGCCCCAGCTCATACCTCCGCAACAGTTACGGCGTTTTTGAAGAAAGAAAAAGTAACTGTTTTGCCTCTCCCCCCGTATTCCCCAGACCTTGCCCCATGTGATTTCTTTTTGTTTCCGAAATTGAAAGCATTCCTTGCTGGGCGGAAATACCAGTCCCGACAGCACTTGGATCAGCCATTCATCAGTACCTTATTACTGTGCCCAAATCAGCATACCGTGACGCCTTCAAGAAGTGGATACATCGGCTGAAATTTTGCATTTCTAGCCACAGGGAGTACTTCGAAGGCATGAAATGAGTACTTTTGGGCTAACTTGAAATTTGAAGTCTCCAGATAGAATTAAGCAATTCATTTCAAACATCCCTCGTATATGCGGTCCACCATTTGGTCAAAGTAAATATTGTCAATATTTAACAAACCTAAGATCCCGGAACGCCTTCACATTAATAGCTTGTTCCGGTGATCATATTAACAGTTTAAGACCGATAGGTTTCAGATAATGTTTACAGGTAATGTGAGTACGAAAGGGTAGCTCTTCAGCCGTTTATGGACATGCTAAAAAAGTGGTCGCTATTCACGTGTAGTTTTTGAAGAAAAAAAAAGGTAAGGGAAACGTCCAGGGAGTGCCACAATCACAAACTGCAGCCCATCCCAGACCCCAAGAGGAAGAGGAAACCGACAAATCTAAACAAGCACAAACCGAACAAACGTACGAAAAGCACTAAGATTAGCTCTCTCTTCCCCAAGCGAGGTAATCGCAATACTAAAAGGACTAAAAAACACAAAAACAAAATGACACACGGAAAGACATACAACAAATCGCCACGTAGAATAAACCACTAAGCAACAAAGAGTCAGACTAACACCGGGACCACCGCCTTAGAACGGTCAGTAGAGTAAACCATGGGGGGGTTTAAGCACTTTTACAGCTAGCTAACTTCACCCTGGGTCCCGATGCTACTCTTAATACAGAAACATATAAAAATTCGGTTCGCATAAAGGCTCCAAACTCAGTCAATGCATCAAAGCGAAAACACAAAAATCAAATTAATCACTATAATAAACAAAGACGAGTACTCATGGCTAATTCTACTGTATGCCAGAGTAAATGAAAACTAATAGCTGAACCACGGCGGGCCAAGCCAAAGACATGAAGCTTTCATCAGTTTTATTGTAGTTCATCTATTAGTTGAGATGTATGTAATGGCGAAGTTTAGGAGTACTCGCACATATGGTTATAATGCATTTAGATCTATAGATTCGGACATATATATGAACGTCACATGCTAAGAAAAAAAAATGTGTAAATTTTATAGGATAATACTTTACCTTTAATTGTACATCCAGAAACTCCAGTCCAGTCTCCAGTATCTTCACAAGTAACAGTGGTAGGACTTGCAGTTCCATCATAGCCTGTGGCACAAGCGACAAATGAAGTACCCTGATATGTTGTTGCTGTTGTGCCGGTAAATTCATACCCACTCTCTGCTGGAGTACCGCAGTCTGATATAAAATAAATATGAAATAACAAATAAACGAAAAGCTGTCCATCTTTAACCGGTACGAAATGTAAAAGGTGGCATACATCAGAAACAGCGTGCACTGCCTAATTTTCGTATCAGTAACACCCAACTGACCCTCTAAACAATAAAACGTATTGCAACACATTGCATAGTCTCCGAAAAGGCGGGGGACAACTAAAACAATTACTGACAGAATTCACAACACAAATGTTTCCTTTTTATTTTATTGACGCTTAGTATGCTTGTATTGGATTTAGTCAGTATCTCGGGTAATGTTACAAAAAAAAGACCATCGACCACTTTAGCTACATCACTAAAGGTAAAGCCAACGTTACCGACGAATCATTTTATATATTGGTATTAATGAATTCAATATCTAACGGCGGTTCGGGCCTCAGACTCAATGACGGCCTCTTCGTAAAACTTTAACCAGTGGGTTGGGGCTTGACGATATGTCTTTGGCTTGGCCCGCTGTGGTTCAACTACTGGTTTTCATTTACTCTGGCATACAGTAGAATTAGCCATGAGTACTCGTCTTTGTTTATTATAGTGATTAATTTGATTTTTATGTTTTCGCTTTGATGCATTGACTGAGTTGGGAGCGTTTATGCGAACCAAATTTTTATGTGTTTATGTATTAAGAGTAGCATCGGGATCCAGGGTGAAGTTAGTTAGCTGTAAAAGTGCTTTAAACCCCCCGGTGGTTTGCTCTACTGACCGTTCTAAGGCGGTAGTCCCGGTGTTAGTCTTACTCCTTGTTGCTTTGTGGTTTATTCTACGTGGCGATTTGTTGTATGTCTTTCCGTGTGTCATTTTGTTTTTGTGGTTTTTAGTCCTTTTAGTATTGCGATTATCTCGCTTGGGGAAGAGAGAGCTAATCTTAGTGCTTTTCGTACGTTTGTTCGGTTTGTGCTTGTTTAGATTTGTCGGTTTCCTCTTCCTCTTGGGGTCTGGGATGGGCTGCGGTTTGTGATTGTGGCACTCCCTGGACTTTTCTCTTACTTTTTTTTTTTAAAATCACTAGTAAAAGTCTACATAGTTTTATTGTGCTTGGTGATAAAAAGTGTTGTTGTTTTATCAGTATATTATAAATCAGAACTCAGAAAATAAACTTTCAAAAGAACAGAAATCTGTCGAAATTTGTTCTATCAAGACATAAGCGAAACCCAAAGGCATGTACATTGGATTTGCAAGTCTATACTTGAGCTGTTTTTAACCATAAAACAAACAAACTAACTAAAACATATGTCTCCCCGCAGCTGCCACTCGCATATAAAAAAGTTTACCTATGCTAATTGTTTATTATCACTGCAGGCGCGCACGCAGAGAGGGGTGCAAGGAGAGGGCGAGGGGGAGTGCGAACCCTTTTCTGGAAAAAAATATTTTGTGGTCTGCATGTCGTCTGATGATGCTATATATTTCTATAAATTTTCATGAACATATCTTGAATGGTTTTCAACTTATACAGCGGACACAAAATTACTACTGTCAAACTTCAAAGGGGAACAACTCCAACATACAGACGATAGTTACACTTCTTGTGATCTGTACATCATCTGATGATGCTTTATATTTCTGTAAAGTTTTATAAAAATATCTTTAAAGCGTTTCTGCTAATACAACGGCAACTAAACTACAATTGTCACATTTCAAAGGAGAATTGCTCCAAAAATATATAGACAAGAGCTGCGGTTCTTGTCGTCTGCACGTCTTGTGATCATGTTTCATATTTCTATGAAGTTTCATGAAAATACCTAGACCGGTGTATGATTTATAGAGCGGACACGCATCTTGTATTGTCAAAATCCTACGGCGAATAACTCCAAAACTGTACAAACAAGAGTTATGGTTCTAGTAGTCTGCACATTATTTGATGATGCTTTATATTTCTATGAAGTCTCATGAGAATACATTTAACGGTTCTTAAATTTAGAGCGGACACAATTTTATAACAGACTGACGTACGGACAGATGGAGAGACAAGAGTTACGTTTTTTGTCGTCTGCTCGTCGACTTATAATGCTTTGTATATTTGAGAAGTTTCATAAAAATGTCTTGAACGGTTTTCAAGTTATAGAGCGTACACGTAATTACCATTGTCGAATTTCAAAGGGGAATAACTCCAAAATTGTATAGACAAGTTACGGTTCTTGTGGTCTGTACTACGCCTGATGATGCTTGATATTTCTATGAAGTTTCTTGATATTATCATGAACGATATTCAAAATCTAGAGCGGACACGAAATCATCATTGTCAAATTTCAAAGGTCAACTACAAAAATGTATAAACAAGAGTTACTGTTCTTGCAATCCGCACGTCGTCTAATGATGCTTTATATTTCTATGAAGTGTCATGAAAATATGTTAAACATTTTTTTAAGTTATAGAGCGGACACAAAATTACCATTGCCAAATTTCAACGGGCTTAACTCCAAAATGTATTGACAATAGTTATGGTTTTGTAGTCTGTACGTCGTCTGATGATGCTTTATATTTCTAAAGTTTCATAAAACTATACTGAATTGTTTTCAAGTTATAAAGCAGACACGAATTTGTTACAGACAGTCAGACAGGCGGACGGACGGAGAAACGGACAAACAATCAAGGTAAAAATGTCACCACCCTTTCGAGGGTGGGGGCATAATAACATGAACCAATGTTATAAAATACTCCAAGGAATACTGAGGAAATAACATTGTAAGCATGTAGCCTGACAGTCAAAATCCATCTGTACCTTGAATGGTACATCCTGAAACAGTTGTCCAACTTCCAGTATCTTCACATATAACAGTGGTAGGATTAGCTGTTCCGGAATATCCTGTAGCACAAGACACTGATGAAGTACCCTGATAGGTCGTTGCAGTAGTACCGGTATATGTATATCCCGTCTCTAATGGGGTACCACAGTCTGACATTAAGAAAAAAATTAACAAATTAGTAAATTATTTTCATTGTATTTGTCTTTTCATCGGGGTAAATTGTATTTTTGTATTTCAAGAGTTTGGTGTGATTCTTTAACTTCTGACATACTACTCAGTTTAATGAATATACTCAGAAAATAAAATGCAGTTATTTCTTAAGATCCGGGCGTGAGACTTTCTTTTAGATTTCTGAATGATCATCATATGTTTACCATTACATGTTCATCCAACTAAAGACAGAGCCACTTCAATTCCATTCTATGTGCTTCTATCCTGAGTAGCATGATCCGTGATACTGAACAGCTAACAATCCTTAAAAAGGGTCGGAAATACTGCAATAATTATTTATTATATTAAAATAATTTAAAAAAAACAACATACATTTTAAGTGGGGATATAATTGGCTGAGACCAGTCAGTCTAGTCCAGAACATGTATCGCAAAATAATATGAAGACTTTACAAAAACTGCCAGATCCCGTTCAAAGCGTTCAAAGCGAGAACACAGACTGCACATCTGCTTAGGGAGACCCGGCCGGGGATCGAACCCTCAACCTCCTGGTCACAAAGCGGACGCTCTACCATTGAGCCACTGTGCCCGTTAAGATTAACGTAAATTGGAACATCACATGTTATAGTTAGACGAAGCAATTGTTAAACTCATTTATGCCGAGTGGATTCGTCAACATAATCCTTTAGACATGTTCATCAGCCAGGTAAGGCGTGTCTGGTTCATTTGTTTCCTTTATTTCTTTCACAAAAATTCCTATTCTCAGTGCAAGCACTGTGGATCCTGATCAGATGTTCAGGAGCAACTCGTCTGGTTTTGCTTGTTTGTTTGTGTTGAGGTTTTACGGCCCAGTCAACCCAATGGGGTCATGTCGAGCGCGATCAGTTTACCTAGCCACACGTTTACTGGGCAGGCTTAGTCCTCTGAGCGGTTAACCAGTATTGTGCACATTCTTTCGCCAGAAACTGACAACTGCCCTTCTTGAATCAGCGGAGGGGAGAGAATGACCGTAGAAAATATTTCATGATCAATCTCCACGAAAGAATGTTGCCGACCTCGGCGGGGGTTGAACCCGCCACCTCCTGGTCTCCAGTCGGACGGCGCATCCAACTGAGCCACCGAGGCCATTGTCTGGTTTTACACTGTTTTGTTAATGTCCCTTTTATGGCACAATAGGAATTAATGGATTAACCTGTTGTATTTTTTGCTATTCACCTGTAGGAATTAATGGATTAACCTGTTGTATTTTTTGCTATTCACCTGTAGGAATTAATGGATTAATCTGTTGTATTTTTTGCTTTTCACAAATAATCTGCTCTGGATTATTTGAGACTTATCTGTTAAGAAGCAACACATGTTTTTAAGTGAATAGATTGATGTCAGTTTGAAGTAGCTCTATTAAAACTGATTTTGCTTACCTTATGGAAAGGGGTCTACTCTTAAAGAAAGCATTTGTACCCTTTGGGAGAACTGTGAGTGGAAGCCATAAGGAAGTCACGAAAGTTACTTGCCTTGTAAAAACCCAACTAGGTAGCTACTTTCACCTCAAATATTTTGCATTATTAACGACTCTACAAAATCCGCACTACCTTTAATTGTACATCCCGAAACACTTGTCCAACTTCCAGAGTCCTCACATGTAATAGTTGTAGGACTTGCTGTTCCACTATATCCTGTGGCACATGTGACTGATGAAGTTCCCTGGTATGTTGTTGCCGTTGTACCAGTGAATGTATACCCGGTCACTACTGGTGTACCGCAATCTAATTAATAGTAAAAATCAAAACGATTAATGTGTTGTGCAGCTTATGGCATGTCTGTCAGATATCATGCATTATATACTCATATTTTCCTGTCTTGCAGAACATCGATGACGTTTAGTGACCTTGTCTTGTACTGATCGAATCGGAATTTTATGAAAATATAATTGTCTATGCTAACAACCCTAACCAATTCTTAATAGACTGTTGTAGTCATCGATGTATATTCAGCATTTATTCTTTCAGAAAAATACTACAAAATAGATGGCCATGTAGAAAATGAGGAGTAAGCTGGATTTAGGTAACATACCAAGAGAATAGACTAAACACATTATAATAAGGCACGACACAAGTAAGTCAGACACACAATCCATTTGATAATATTTACAATATCAGCAATATTGTAAGAAAATGTCCTTCAAAAAGAAAACTTGAAGAAAGAAAATAAAAACATATGATAGCTTTTGGAGAGAAACACAAATGCACATATACCTTTTATGCTACATCCTAAAACAGTTGTCCAGCTTCCAGTATCTTCACATGTAACAGACGTAGGACTCGCTGTTCCTTCATATCCCGTAGCACAGGACGCTGATGATGTACCCTGATATGTTGTTGCAGTAGTACCGGTAAATGTATATCCAGTCTCTGATGGTGTTCCACAGTCTGACAAAATATAAAAAAGCTTCATCAACGTTATTTCGTTTTATTTTGTATTTATTGCATCTGATCGTTGCTTCAAAAGTTATTGCTATGCAATGCAATTCTGGTCCATGTGTAATTCTCTAAATTTCTAAACAAAAAATTTATTCATGCACCATTTTCTAAGTCTACTGGTAATTTTTGCTAACAACCGCTGGCTAAATGATAAACCCTGTTGAAAAAGTCCGTCAAATATACGGAACGACGGAAAACTGATTGTTTCAAATTATGCTTTACACAATGGGGAAATAGTTTGGGCAGTTATAATCTTGCTCTATACACCATTTAGCCTGTATGGCTGAGCAATCATATATAGTGTGAACCGAAATCTGTAAGTATAGCATAATGAATGTATTTACTAAACTCATTTATTCACAATACCGGTGGACACAATACTTATGCAGTCACAAGATATTGTTAACTTGCATCCTTTTTTTGTTCCACTGGTTGTATTATAAACAATGCTAGAAATCAATACAGTTGACTCTCGCTATCTCGATCTCGCTTATCTCGAATAACCGCTTATCTCGAAGTGAAACTCTGCTCCCTTCCTAAACATGAAAATCTAACAACAGGTAAAAGATATTGTGGAAAAGAGGAGAAATTGCTCCAATTTCTCCTCTTTTCCACAATATTTTTCAATATATCTTAACTTCAAGAGTCCAATTACATATAAATTTGTTAAATGTGGTTAATCAAATTTTTTCCTCAATTCTGCAAATCTGATAAGTCGAGGTACGGATATCTCGAAGTATTTCAGAGAGTCCCTTGGAATTTGAGATAACAAGAGTCGACTGTATATATCTGAACGCGTTTGACTGTTATAGGTTGTCTTCAGTTTTAATACAAAAATGTTACATATCAAGAGAAAAACAAATTCAAGCAAAAAAAAAAAATGAAAACACTGAATTTCCTCTTTGGTTTATGGTCTAAACAACACAAGAAGTCATGTTCTACTGACTAGAAGTGTTTCGCGAAAGGGGTTATTTTGAATTTGCAGTCTCTCCCGTCATTGGTCTAGTTCGGTCTAGTTTGTTTTCTTTTAATGGGCGTTTTGTTTCTCCCATGTACTGTTTACACCGGCTGTAAGATATGAGGTAGACAGCAACTGACTGTTCCTCCGGACGACATTTTGATCATATATGTCATTCGGCAAGATTTAAATTTTGCCCTGCCATGAAGTCGTGACGTTCCAACCGGTCCATCATCATACGGGTCCGGGTCAGTTTGGCTTATATAAGAAGGTCCAATAGACATTTCAAGTCCATTTGATAAACTTACTGCATCGCATCAATAATTAAAATACAATGGAAATTCGGTGCTTTGAATCTGTGACGTCTCCGCATTTCATTATAAAGGTTGGTCAGTTTTTGTATCAATTTTGGTACGTTTGTGTCTGTTGTGTTTATCATAATGCATTTATACAACAAGTGACACGTCACACGAACATTCTGTGCTACTGAAGAATGGGTCACGCAAGTGACATGCAGGGACTAAATATATAGAATAGTTCCGCCATTAAGACCGCTCGGAATTAAGACCATTCCACTATTAAGACCAGTTTTTGTCAGTCCCAAATCTCTTCATTCTTATAAGGGTAAATGTCCTAAAGATACACTAAACTTTCTAACAAAATGGCATATACAAACAGAGTAGACCAAGATTAGACTGTTCCTTTCTAATCAGGGTCTACACAGTTTGCCAACTAGATATTTCAAGAAACTACTGCATAAAAAAGCAAACATTAGGAAAAACTGTATGGAATCTATATGGAATAAAAGTGATCGAAATATTGGGACGTTTACCATATTCTATATACAATAGTAAGACCACTCCACTAATAAGACCACTTTTAGACATTCCCAGAGTAGTCTCATCTTGGCTTTATTTTAGGCTTTATCTGTGATTTATTTGTTGCCCGTAATGATTTATGGATGCGTTAGAAGACCTCCGCGCAGACCAAACAAATATATGTCTTTTACAACTAAGGAAGCTGAGAGCTAGATTTGGGATCCCGTAATACTAATCAGTTAAGTTTGGGTAACAGAGTTGCCGCCTTTTTGGAAAGGTTTGCCAACTGTTCCTTTTTTGTGTCTGTTTAATTGTATTTGTCTGTCTTTCCCTTTGGTGTTGAGAACTTGATGTGGATCTGATTGTATCAGTTCCTGAGTTCACTTGTTTAACTTTGAATAGCGAAATTATACTGTAAATTATATTATAAATGAACCTATCTGCATTTATTTAGAAAACAAGAGAATCGGTAAAACCGAAGAATGCTCGGTAAGGACGTAAGTGATTTTCAACAAAGAATTTAAAAATCAGGAAAAAAAATAAGGCGTGCATTTAGAGTATAAGTGAAGGAGGGAGATAACTCCAGACGGACAGATGGCTGGACAGACAGACGCTCATGCACTTTTGCCTGCACTCTGCACTTCCTCTAAAGGCCATCTATCAATGTATCAAGTTTCATTTAATTCTATTCTATACTTTCAGATATATGCTCTGGACAGGCTTTTTATTGCAAAAATTAAGAAGGGAAGTAACTCCGTAAATACTAGTGACAGGGTCAGGGTTCTTGCATACTGTAATTTTCTTAATGGCCCTCTATCAGTGTATCAAGTGTCATTTATTTATCTTCAATACCTTTAGAGATATGCTCCAGACAAGCTTACAATTGCAAAAATGAGAAAGGGAAATAACTTTGTAATTACTTGTATTAGAGTTACGGTTCTTGCACTCTGCACTTTCTCTGATGGCCGTCTATCAATGTATCAAGTTTTATTTAATTCCCCTCTAAACTTTTAAAGATATGCTCCGGACAAGCTTTTTTAATGCAAAAATTAAAAGGCGCAGTAACTCCGTAAATACTGGTGACAGGGTTATGGTTCTTGCATTCTGCAATTTCCTTTATAGCCCTCTATCGCTTTATTATTTATCTTCAATACTTCTAGAGATATACGCCAGACAAGCTTACTAGTGCCAAAATTGGAAAGGAAAATAACTCTGAAATTACTTGCGATACAGTTACGGTTCTAGCACTCTGCACTTTCACTGATGGCCGTCTATCAATGTATCAAGTTTCATTTAATTCCCTTCGTTACTTTCACTGAGAGATATGCTCCGGACAAGCCTTTTACTGCAAAAATTAAGAAGGGAAGTAACTTCGTAAATACTTGTGACATGGTTATGGTTCTTGCATTCTGCTATTTCCCTCATGACCCTCTGTCTGTGTATCAAGTTTCATTAAATTACCTTCAATACTTTTAGAGATATGCTCCGGACAAAAGTGTGAGAGACGGACGGACAGACGGACGGACGGACAGAGCGGCGACTATATGCGCTCCCTTCGGGGAGCACAAAAATAAGATTTTTCTACTTAAATTTGTCTGTCCACCTAATATGTTTGTTAATTCTCTGAAGGAGGCTGATAGCGGTCGGGTGTGATATTGATGTTATGTTTCGTGTGAACACCGTAGAAACACGCTCACAACAAATATGATAAATCACGTGTAATATCAAATATTTTCTCATGTGTACATACAAGAAAACAATCTAACTAATACCTTTAATAGTACATCCTGTAACTATTGTCCAGCTTCCGGTATCCTCACATGTAACTGAGCTTGGACTAGCCGTTCCTTCATATCCTGCAGCACACGTTACGGATGAACTTTCCCCATATGTGGTTGCTGCGTGACCGGTAAAGGTGTATCCCGTAACGGATGGACTGCCACAGTCTGTTTTAAAAGATCGAGTGCTATGTCGTCAGTCAGTGATACAAAATAATGTCTCGTAGAAAAACAATCACAGATAATCTAATCAAAATTACTATGCTATACTACAAAGAAATAGAAAGGAAGGAAATGATCAGGAATCGATACAATTACCTAACACCTTCCGTTCCAAACACCAAAGGGAAAGAAGCACACATTTAAAGTAACGGCACCACAATCAAAATACTACATGCAGAAAGCCAAAAGGACAGTTTCTTCCAAAAAATGGCCAAACGTATGGCAAGCCGTTTTACTATTTATTCTATAAATCAGATATCTGATTTAATATATCAGATATCTTATATAATATATAAGATATCTGATATATTATATTAGATATCTAATATAAATAAGATATCTTATATGTCAATTTAGATATCTTATATGCTATATAAGATATCTGATATGCTATATAAGATATCTTAATTGGCATATAAGATATCTTATATGCTATATAAGATATCTGAAATGCTATATAAGATATCTTATATAGGATATAAGATATCTTATTTACTAAAGAAGATATCTCATTTGTTCAATTAAATAAGATATCTTATTTAGTATATCAGATATCTTATTTAGTATATCAGATATCTATATTAATATATTAGATATCTTATTAAACATATAAGATATCTTATATGGTAAATAAGATATCTTATATGTGGAATTAAATAAGATATCTAATATGGTATATCAGATATCTTATATCGGATATAAGATATCTTATATAGGATATAAGATATCTGATATACTAATTCAGATATCTTATATCCTATATTAGATATCTTATATCCTATATAAGATATCTGATATACTGTATAATAAATAGTAAAATGGCTTGCCAGAAAGCGGTTTTACTATTTATTCTATAAATCAGATATCTGATTTAATATATCAGATATCTTATATAATATATCAGATATCTGATATATTATATTAGATATCTTATATAAAATAGATATCTTATATGTCAATTAAGATATCTAATATGTTATATAAGATATCTGAATTGACATATAAGATATCTAATATGCTATATAAGATATCTGATATGCTATATAAGATATCTCATATAGGATATAAGATATCTTATTTACTAAAGAAGATATCTCATTTATTAAATCAAATAAGATATCTGATTTAGTATATCAGATATCTTATTTAGTATATTAGATATCTATATTAATAAATAAGATATCTTATTTAACAAATAAGATATCTTTTATGGTAAAGTAGATATCTTATATGCGGAATTAAATAAGATATCTCATATATTATATCAGATATCTTATATAGGATATAAGATATCTAATATAGGATATAAGATATCTGAATTAGTATATCAGATATCTTATATCCTATATTAGATATCTTATATCCTATATAAGATATCTAATATAATATATAAGATATCTATTTTGCTTAATAAATAGTAAAACGGCTTGCCATACAAACGGCTAACCAAAGTAAAAATTTCACCAAGACATACATGCAAAAACATACAATGACAGATTCAGTAAACCACAACAGAGGCACTGCCTTGGAACGGCTATCGTCAAGTGGTCGGATGCGTATTGTGAAATTTAACATAGTACCTTTACACCGTGCAGACATTGTTGTAATATCCTGGCCCGTTGGAATTGTTAGGTAAATATTACGTGAAAATAGAGTATTTAATATCCAGTGTAAAGTTTAGGAACTTACAACCAACTTTCAGCTCAGACGCCTAAGACTGCCTGATTATCTACAATGTCAGATTAGAGGTTTAACTATTCACTGTTTAATCTGTATAATTAAGATTCTGACATAGTTGATACTTGTGTTTGAATATAAAAAAAAAACTCATTATCAAAATACGCAAGCTCACGGGTTTGGGTCTTCGCTTCCCACAAACGGCAATGGTATGCGTCGCCTATAAAATAATAGATGGATATCATCAGTTCAGAAAAAGGCTAGCTTTGTTAAAGCTTACCTTTTATAGTACATCCAGACACAGTTGTCCAGGATCCCGAAGCTTCACAAGTTACAGTGGTAGGACTAGCTGTTCCATCATATCCTGCTGTACAGCTTACAGAAGACGTGCCCTGATATGTTGTTGCTGTTGTACCAGTAAAGTCATACCCGGTCACAGTTGGAGTACCGCAGTCTAACATAAAATAATTAAGAGAAAGCAAACAACCATGAAGATCCTAAACACTACAACAATTTTATACGAACAAAACCAGAAGCAAACAACTTTATTATTACAATTTGGTGTTTTACGTACTTTTCTCAACAATTAAGTCATATCGAGACGATGGAAGGATGATAATGGAAATCTCTGTGCAATAAAGTGCCCTACACTCTTGAGCTAAATTCTGCGAAATTCGAACCCGGGACCTCATGATACGAAGTCGAGCGCGCTAACCACTTTGACATACGGACGCTTCAAACTAAACAACTAAAGAAACCTTTTAACACCAAATTCTTATCTGAACAAAACCAAATTATTTCTAAATATGCATACGATGTTTTAATTATCTATTTTATTTTATTTTATTTTATTTTATTTTTTTTTTTTTTTTTTGTTTTTTTTGGAGGGGGGGGGGGGGGGCGTGCTGGGGCGGTTTTTTTTTTTTTTTTTTTTTTTTTGCATGGTTATTATTTCATGAAATTAAAAATCCTTAACACGACCTTGGTGCGAAACAAAACATATATATGAATGTTTAATACAACAACCAGGTCCGTTTGACACTTTCTCTAATTGTAATATGATGTCCTGATTGATTTCAATGATTGTAAATAGTCATATTGCCACATTGAAGAAAAAAAAGAAAAGAAAAGAATGAGCAGGTTTTTTTGTCATTTCATCTGTGAAAATTCGATTATGATAACTGACAATCTAATAAACAAGGGTACTTTTACCGATTCAAAGCTAATGTCACATTTCAGAGTTTGTCAACACTGGGTGTGGCTGCAAAAGGGCCAGCGATTGCCCACGCAAGGTGCATGGCTAAAGTAAAACTCCCTATTAAAGTTGGTTTTTAAAATCTAGAAATCAAGGATGACGTCTCCGTACAATTAGAACCTCGTTTACTCGGGAGTCTAATCATAGTAAAACTATAATAAGATTATCACCAAGCATAACAGGTTCTTATTGTACACATACGTCATTATTTAATTATACTTAGGATGATATACTATATCTTGTGTATCAATTTATCGTCACCCCTAATGCTGAGCAAATCTATCGAAACGATAGAGTTCTATTCATAACATTTTGTATTTTGTATGAAGAAAGCTTATTCTTATTCTAAGGCACGTATATCGTAAGTTATTAATAAAATATCTTAAAATATTGAAAATAAATATATTGAGGAAATTTAGTCAGATAGTACACATTTATGCAACATGTTATGTGTACTTTGTATGAAAATGATACACTTGTACCTTTAATAGTACATCCTGAAACAGTCGTCCAGCTTCCAGTATCTTCACATGTAACAGTGGTAGGACTCGCTGTTCCATCATATCCTATCGCACAGGTCACTGATGAAGTACCTTGATATGTTGTTGCAGTAGTTCCGGTATATGTATATCCAGTCTCTGATGGTGTACCACAGTCTGAAATAAGACAATTAAGACAGTTTCGCATTGTTTGTTTCGCTGCTGTACGAGATTTAATCGATCCTTCCAATTATCAATACGCCAATATGTTTCAAAACTATATTTGGAGATATCTAGATAATTCCACAATCACGAATTACAGCCTTCTCGAGGCATTAAAAGAAATCGAGATAAGAAGCAAACTATGCCACTGACGTACTGGAACAGAGGAAGCGTCACGGAACGGTCGGTAGATGGATGGATGGATATTTTGTTTATAGACGCTCAACCCTAAAAGGGCATATAGCGTCTAATAAGTTTTATGTTATATGATTATTTTATTTAATGAGAAATTTAAAAATATCTAGGATTGATGTATTTATTTTAAAGAGATAAAGTATCAATGATTTTAAGTGATTAAAAATACTGATCATATTTTATTAAAAAGTCCGATCTCTTTAAGAAAGTCGAGTATTTTCTGAGTTGGCATATCAAAAAGTTCCTTTATAGTTTTTATATTAAAATACTTTGTGCGAATGTGATTAAATTCAGCACAAGTGATAAGAAAATGTTTGACTGTGAAAGGTTCATTACAAGGAATGCAGAATGGAGCTTGTTCATTGTTTAAAATATAAGAATGAGTAATTCTAGTGTGTCCAAGTCTACATCTCGTGATTTTTGTTTGTTCTTTTCTGCTGAGATTAGAGAATGTGCATTTGCTGTTAAAATTTGGTTTGATTTCATTTAATTTATTATAAGTTTGTGTTTCCCAAACAGACTGACATTTGTTGTTGATGTATTGACAGACGTTTGATTTAAAGTCGGAGTGAGGAATTTAAAAATTGGTTATTACTAAGGATAATGCAGATTTGGCTTCTGAATCTGCTAATTCATTTCCACGAATATTAACGTGGCTGGGAAGCCAACAAAATACAATTTCTTTTGAAGCGGAAAGATAATAATATTTTTTAAGAATTTGCTGAATTAATGGGTTTGTATGGTGTAAATCTTTAAGAGATTTTAATACAGAAAGAGAATCTGAATAAATGATAAACTGTTTTTCAGACTGATCTCTGATATGGTAAAGTGCAATATCAATTGCCTTGGCTTCGGCGGTAAAAATGGAGCTATTATCAGGTAATCTGATACTGTCAGTAAAATTTGGACTAATAACAGAACAAGCAACTTTCTCATCTTGTTTCGAACCATCTGTATAAATTGACAGGTAATGTTTATAATTTGATTTGATTTCTAAAAATTCATTCTTAAAAATATGCGACTCGACTTCTGTTTTTTTATTTTTATGAAGGTCTAAAATAATCTTTGGAGGGTTTAACGTCCATGGCTCTTTTGATGGAAAAGAAAAATGCTGAATATTTTTAATATTGATATTGGCCTCTTCAAGTAACGGTTGTATTCTCAGGCCTAATGGTTTAATAGCCGTTGGTTTGTTGATGTAAAATCTTTCATATTTAGGATTAAAAACACAATCATAGGCTGAATTACGTGGATTGGCAGCTAATTTAGTAACATATTGAAGAGACAATTTCTCTCTTCTTATATACAATGATGGTTCATTTGATTCAGCGTATAAACTTTCGACGGGGGAAGTACGAAAAGCCCCTAGAGCCAGACGTAAACCTTGGTGATGAATAGTATCCAAAGATTTCAAATAAGATTTTCTAGCGAATCCATAAACTATGGATCCATAATCCAGTTTAGATCGAATTAAAGATCTATAAAGATTTAAAAGAACAGTACGATCTCCTCCCCAGTCGGAACTGGAGAGAACTTTAAGAATATCAAGTGCTTTAAGACATTTAGCTTTTAAAGCTTTGATGTGTGGTATAAAAGATAATTTGTTATCGAACAAAAGACCCAGGAATTTTGCTTCACTGACGACTGGAATTGGACTACCGTATATGGTGAGATGAGGATCTAAATGTAGCTGACGTATCTGACAAAAATGAACGCATTGAGTTTTTGTTTTTGAAAATTTGAAACCATTTTCTGTTGCCCAATCTTCTATATTGTTTAAACATCGTTGTAGTTTGAATTCAATGGTTTCCATATTTTTCGATCTAATAAATATTCCAAAATCGTCAACAAAAAGTGAACAATCAAGGTCTTTCACACATTTAACAATATCGTTAATTTTAATGCCAAACAAGGTAGGTGATAAAATGCTTCCCTGTGGTGCACCTTGTTCTTGTTTAAATATGTCCGATAACGTATTACCTATTCGAACATTAAATGTTCGATCTGATAAAAAATTTTGAATAAAAAGTGGTAATCGGCCTTGAAGGCCTAATTTTTGTAAATCTTTCATGATGCCATGTTTCCATGTAGTATCGTAAGCTTTTTCAAGATCAAAAAATACAGCTACGACATGTTCTTTTTTAATAAAGGCATCACGAATAAAGGATTCCAAACGAATCAAATGATCGTTTGTACAGTTATTTTTTCTGAATCCAGCTTGATATTTTGTTATTAGCTGGTTTGATTCCAAGAACCAAACCAGTCTATCATTAATCATTCTCTCCATTGTTTTACATAAACAACTTGTCAAAGCAATAGGTCTGTAGTTAGTAGCTTCAGTATGATCTTTATTTGGTTTTGGTATAGGTATAATCGTTGCTTTACTCCAGTCTTTTGGAAATTTTCCAGTGATCCAAATATCATTTAAAATATTTAATAAAGTTTTTAAAGCGTTATCGGGTAAATGTTTAAGAATTTGGTAATGAATGTCATCAGGACCAGCAGCTGTATCATGAGATTTATGAAGAGCATCTAATAATTCTGAAGCTGTGAATGGTACATTATATTTTTCATGATTTAGTGACGTAAAATTTAGATGCTCTTTCTCTCGTTCCTGTTTTATGTTTTGAAAGGTTTCAGAATAGTTTGCACTAGAAGAGTTTTTCTGAAAATTCTCTCCTAGTGCATTGGAAATATCTTTAGTCGTTGAGCATATATTTCCATTTGATTTAATATGGACATGTTTGTTATTTTTATTTTTGCCAGTAATTTTTCGAATCATGTCCCATATTTTCTTTGCTGGAGTTCTAGAATTAAGTTTGGAGACGTATTGCTGCCAAGATGTTCTTTTAGCCGTTTTTATTGTCTTGCGAGCTTTAGCTCGCATTTGTTTGGCATGGATTAGATTTTCTTTTGTTGGCTGCCTATTGAACTTTCGTAAGGCAGATTTTCTTTTATTTATTGATTTTTTAACATCTTTATTAAACCAAGGTCTATTTTTTTTTGAACGTGTCGAGGACTTTGGAATACATTTTTCGGCTACATGAATTAATGTATCAGTAAAAGCTTGTATATCATCTGCTGTTTTAAACATTTCAGGATTTAATTTTTCATTACATAGCTCCATAAAATTCTCCCAGTTTGCTTTATTCAAATTCCATCGGGAATGATGGTCTTCATTTGTCGATTCAATTTCTTCAATTTTAATTGGAAAATGATCGCTCCCATGAAGGTCATCTAAAACTGACCAATCAAAATCTAAGTAAATATTTGGAGAGCATATAGACAAATCTAAAGCAAAATAATTTCTTGTAGGAGAATGAAGATAAGTTGGTTGTTTATCGTTAAATAAACATAAATCATTTTCTGCAATAAAATTTTCTATTATTTCTCCTTTGTCATTTGTATCCAGACAACCCCATAGTTTGCTGTGACTATTAAAATCACCTAATAATAAATAAGGACGAGGTAACTGGTTTATAAGATTTTCTAAATCGTGTTTAGAAAATTTACAGTGTGGAGGGAGATATAGAGAACAAATTGTTATGGATTTAGACAGAGTGACATTTACAGCAACAGCTTGTAAATTACTATTTATATCTATCTGTCTATGAGGAACATTTGATTTTACAAGGATAGATGAGCCTCCTGAGGCTTTCTGATTTTCAGTTGCGATATGATTATATAAACTATAATTTTTAAAATTAATATTATCTGTATTCTTTAAAAAGGTTTCCTGGAGACAAAAGACAGTCGGAGAAAGTAGTGTTGTTAAAATTAAAATTTCGTTATAATTTGCTTTTAGTCCTCGACAGTTCCACTGAATAATTGATTTTTTATCCATGATGAATGGAGAGATGATTTGAAAATAAGGAACTTAATCCTTTTGTTTTCTCTGAGACTGCAAGAACATGGAGGAGTCAGTCTCTAACTCCATGTTCTCAAGGGAATCGAACCGATTGACCAACTTGATCGGATCGGCCGACGCCCCTTTACTATATGGATTTGGTTCTTTATCTTTATCTTTTTCTTTTCCATTTTTTCCTTTCTGGTCAGCTGTCCTGGACCTGGATCTCTGTTGTGATCCACTTGTTTTAGTCGGCTGTGTTTGTGAACTGTTTTGAGATTTTGTTGGTGGTCTAGACTGATGAGTAGATGTGGGTTTAGGTTTAGGTTTTACAGTAGGAGTAATAACTTTTGAATTTGCTTTGATGACAGAATCTTTTTCGTTAAACTGGGTAGAACTTTCTTTGGTTTCAGGTTTAGTGTTTAGGGATTGAACAACTTTTGCAAAGGTGATTTCAGGTTGATTTTCTTGAATCTTTTTGGCTTCCAAATAAGTGATTTTTTGTGTAACTTTAATTTTCATGATTTCTTTCTCTTTTTTCCAAATTTCACACTGATTTGATTTTGATTGATGGTTTTTGTGACAGTTCACACACTTGGCTTCATTTTTACAAGCATTTGTAGGGTGATCAAATTCACCCATACCACATTTTTCACATACTGATCCAGGTGCTTCCGGACAGCCGTTTTCATGATGTCCAAACCTCTGACAGTTGAAACACCGCAGAGGATTTGGAATGTAGACTTCAACCGGTATAATTCGGTAAAAGATTTTTAGTGATTTCGGTAAAGTTGTGGTGTTGAAAGTTAGTAAAAGTGTATTTGTTTCTATAAAGTTTCCATCTTTTTTAATTTTAAAACGTTTGCAAGCTGTTACTCCTTGTGTGTTAAGATATTCTGTGATATTTTCTTCAGTTTCATGTTTTAGCATTCTGTCACGGATAATACCTTTGCAACTGTTTAGAGTTTTATGTTCCGTGACAGAGACATTAATGTTAAAGAATTTTGTAATTTTCAAGAGATTATCAGTTTGAGATTTTCTGTTAGTTTCGACCAAAAGAGTTCCATTTTTTAATTTTTTTACATTTTTTGGAGTGCCTATTAAAGATTCTATTTGCTTTTCTATGATGAAAGGAGACAGTGAAGTAATTGGTTTGTCTTCCTTACTCGAAATCACTAAAAATTTAGCGAAGTTCTCATTTGCTTTGAAAGTAAAAGTAGTCGGTTGCGTGTCGTCCTCCGAAGAGTCGAACGCCAGAAATCGTTTTCGAGATGCCATGGTGATGAAATTTTTGATTCGATAGCTATGCGCCCCACCCTCCATGGAGCCCTACAAGGGGACGTTTAACAGAAATGGATCTCCTATTTCTAACGTCAAGGCTACATTGCTATTATACTCGGTGTCAAGATCAGAGTCTTCAGCTCGGCCTCATGCTTAGATGATTTCCCACCTATTCATCTAAATTTCCATAGAAAAATTTATGAACAGTTGAGTTCATCCCCCTATCCACAGCCTCCACTCACAGAACGGTCGGTAGAAAAAACTTCTTGGTTGTTTATACTAAACCATGGTTCCCTTACACTTTTTATCGAGATTAGTTTTTTTTGGCAACTTCACTAATATCAAAAGGCATATTAATTGGAAACCGTCACCAAATCAAACGAATGAGCAACTTTAGTTTTAAATAGACCCTTGGACAATGACTAATAATTCTGTTAATTAGATGTGCAGTTTACATTACGATTCGACCCCATCCAGGAGTATAGTAATACTACAAACAGAAAGAGCAATGCAGATATGGAAAAAGTCGCCGAATATGCTCACAATCAAAAACAATTCCTCTAAGTTCAAAAGCAAATGCTGCCATTTACATGTGACAATTGGCCACAATACCAACATTTGTTACATTTATAATGACGAAATGATTATGTTACTATCACAAAACAATGATGGCCAGACTTATTATTAATGTAAAAAGTAAATGCATTTAGTTCAGATCATGTTGAATTAAACTAGAAATGTGTCAGTATGACACAGATGCCCCCGTCCAGGGCCATCCTCGGCCCCGCGCAGGTATTTTGCAAAAAATGAAGTTGAAAAAAGGGCCATAACTCTCATAATGATTGGCAGATTTTACAATAAATCAAACTTGACCGTATTTTATGATTATACTACCTGGGTATAAAATATGAATCCTAAAAAGGTAAAAGAAAAGTCCAGGGAGTGCCTCAATCACAAACCGCAGCCCATCCCAGACCCCAAGAGGAAGAGGAAACCGACAAATCTAAACAAGCACAAACCGAACAAACGTACGAAAAGCACAAAGATTAGCTCTCTCTTCCCCAAGCGAGGTAATCGCAATACTAAAAGGACTAAAAAACACAAGAACAAAATGACACACGGAAAGACATACAACAAATCGCCTCGTAGAATAAACCACAAAGCAACAAAAAGTAAGACTAACACCGGGACCACCGCCTTAGAACGGTCGGTAAAGAAACCACCGGGGGGGGGGGGGGGGGTGGGGGGAGGGTTTAAAGCACTTTTACAGCTAGCTAACTTCACCCAGAGTAAATAAAAACCAATAGTTGAACCACGGCGGGCCAAGCCAAAGACATATCGTTTAGCCCCAACCCACTGGTTAAAGTTTTACGAAGAGGCCATTGGGTCTGAGACCCGAACCGCCGTCGTGCAATTAAAGAGTGAAGCATAGCCATCAACAATGATTGGGTTGACAACTAGGCATGCAGTCTGCCGCATAATATCCAGGCTATAGCCAATTCATTTATAACGGTTAATAAGTTTTCAGAATTGCTCCGAAAAGTTAGATTTACCTACATTTTTTCTAAATCTGTACACTAAGTCACGTAAAATTCTGGTTCCGATATACCTTGTTGCAGAAGTGTTTTCAGACTGAAACTCCATATATCATATTAAGGTCTCCCCTGGGGCTTGGGGCAACAAGGAAGTATGCCCATTTATTTTCAGGGAACAATGGGACATTGTTAAATAGTTTAAGGGACTAGTTTTGGAGTATAGGAAACATTGAAAATTTTGAATATCACTTTTAGCGAACCAGAGAACAAGGCCGAACAATGGAACATGGACTCTTACCCGCTGGGAGGGTCTCCCTATTGCCTGAATTAAGTTTGTTCCCACCTAGCTCATGTTGATTTGACCTTTTGTACCGGAAACAATATCTTCTGAAAAAAGAGCTGTGATTGGCCAAAAACCAGCCGCCCTCTCCCCTCTCTTCGCCCTCCCTCCAATACACATATCAATCTTTTTAAAAAAAAATATCAGAAGGAAAACATCTTTTGAAGGTGAAAAAGCGCCATAACTCCCATAATAATGGGTTGATTTTACCCGTATTGGAACTTGACCTCTATTTTATGATTATATACCTGTGTGTTAAATATGAATTCGATACACTAATGTTTTCAAAAGATATCAAACTGAAACTATTTTTCAAAGTTGAAAAATGTCTGTAACTCCAAACATAATTGGTTGATTTTACCCTAAATCAAATTTGACCTATATTTTATAATTATATGCTTGTGTATAAAATATAAATCCAATTCACTAATCTTTTCAAATGTTATGGAACGGAAACCATTTTTCAAAGTTGAAGAAGGGCCATAACTCCAAAAATAACTTGTGGATTTTACTCTAAATCCAACTTGACGTACATTTTATGATTATATACCTGTGTATAAAATTTGAATCCAATACACTATTCTTTTCAAAAGATATCGAACGGAAACCATTTTTTCAACTATTTTTCAACATTGATAAAGGGCCATAATTCCAAAAATAATTGGTGGATTTTACCCCAAATCAAACTTGACCTATATTTTATAATTATATGCTTGATTATAAAATATGAATCCAATTCACTACTCTTTTAAAATGTTATGGAACGGAAACCATTTCTCTAAGTTGAAAAAAGGCCATAACTCCAAAAATAATTGGTAGATTTTACCCTAAATCATACTTAACCTACATTTTATGATTATATACCTGTGTATAAAATTTGAATCCAATACACTAATCTGTTAAAAAGATATCGAACGGAAACCATTTTTCAACATTAATAAAGGGCCGTAACTCCAAAAATAATTGGTGGATTTTGCCCTAAATCGAACGACCTATATTTTATGATTATATGCTTGTGTATAAAATATGAATCCAATACACCAATCTTTTCAAAAGTTATAGAACGGAAACCATTTTTCAAAGTCGAAAAAGGGTCATAACTCCCAAAATAATAGATGGATTTTATTCCAAATCAAACTTGACCTACTACATTATATGATTATATACCTGTGTACAAACTTTCAATCCAATATACCTATCCTTTCAAAAGATATCGCACGGAAACCTTTTTTCAAAGTTGAAAATTTTTCAAAGATGAAAAGGGCCATAACTCCAAAAATAATTGGCGGATTTTACCCTAAATCAAACTTGACCTACATTTTATGATTATATACCTGTGTGTAAAATTTCAATCTAATACACCAATACTTTCAAAAGATATCACACGAAAACCAAAAGTGTTACCTACGGGACGGACGGACGTACGTACGGACAGCGGTGATACTTTATGCCCCCCCCCCCCCCATTGAAAATGGCGGGGGCATAAAAAATGAAGAACACAAACAGAAAACAGATGAAGATAGTAGTTTTGTAAATAAACAAGTAAATAGTCCATTCTGATATTTGATAGTCACATTAACATGATACACATTCAAGGCTACAGTTTTGAAGATATGGCAAGGCGTTCAGAACATACAGAACCAAAATAAATGATCAATCGAAAAATGGCAGAGACCATTCTGTTTTCAGTTTATCTCAACCATATGACGTTAAGTTCATATTTAACTTGGTCAGGGCATATTGCCTATGAACAAAGTAAATGTTTACAACAAATTCAGAAACAGAACAGAAATTGAATTTATGATCCTATGCTTTGACGACGACATTGTACTGCACTATACGATAAACTTTGGATAGCAGATATTTGTTACAAAGGAGTTTTCAGTTAATAGATTCTATAAGAGATGATACTTAAGAGCAATCAACAAACTCACAAAAGTGAAAACAGCTGAATATTAAACACAGACTAGGCTGTATAAATATGAATACAAAAACAACATACAAATTGAGAACGTCTAGGAACCCCGCTATCTACAGAGACAGTATCCAATTTCCACTCTGTACAAATCAACATTCTAAAACGATCGCTATCGCAACGATCTGAAGTCGGAATACAAAGGTCACAATCAGACGGTGCAGGTGTATTTGCTAGCCTGATATTCTTTTCGACAAACGTTATATTGTAGGTCGCACGAAATTTAAATAATTGAATTCAAAGTATTACAATTCACGAATGTGCAGAAATTGCATGTATTCTGTGTAATATATGCCGCAATCAAAATAACAATACCTTTGATAGTACATCCGGAAACACTTGTCCAACTCCCAGAGTCCTCACATGTAACGGTGGTTGGATTTGCTGTTCCACTATATCCTGCCGCGCAGGCCACAGACGAAGTACCCAGATATGTTGTTGCTGATGTACCAGTAAATGCATACCCGGTAACTGTTGGTGTACCGCAGTCTGTTATAGAATAGTTGATAATTAATAAACATCGTAGGGATGATAACTGCTTGATTAATGATTAACAAATATCATGTCCTGTCGTACAGGACTTTGACGAAGTTTAAATATGTTTTCTTGCTCTGTCTTAACACATTTATGTGTTTACCAGAGACTCTCTCAATCTTTTTGCAGATGACTTGACTATCGTTATCAGTTGACGGGACTATTTTTCCCAGCGTGTGTTTTCTTATGCTCTGGTAGCAGATTGTCACTGACTCCTTTTCTCTGTTTCATAATAGTGTTTATGCATATATGTGATTATTAATGTTTTTTTTTTTTTGTTTGTTTGCTTTTTTTTAATAATTAAGAGGACTCTTATGCTGCCCGAACATATTTGTACTTTTGAATATCTTTTTTTATCAAAGTGCAATATAAATTATTCTTCAACAAATTTAGATATTTACACGTATTTGTATAAATATCATTTATAAAAGTGTACTGATTTTGTCAGAGGATTTATGTCATAAAGCCTTATCAAAAGTCCTGAATCCTTGCAGACTTTTCATAACTTCCTTACTTTCTTTAAAGAACTGAATTGTGACAATCAATACATAATTACAGCTTTACCTTTTATAGTACATCCTGAAACAGTTGTCCAGCTTCCAGTATCTTCACATGTAACAGTGGTAGGACTAGCTGTTCCGTCATATCCTGTAGCACAGGACACTGATGAAGTACCCTGATATGTTGTTGCAGTAGTTCCGGTATATGTATATCCTATCTCTGATGGCGTACCACAGTCTGACATAAACAAAATATAAAGACACCGATTTTAATCTTTATTCATTTTAGATTTTATTTCACCGCATTTAATTGTGTCAGTCAAATAAGCACTAGGCATTGCCGTCTGGTCATTCTTTTTTGAGCATCTATTAACCCTGTTTCACTAAGACGGTGGCTTAATTCAAAATCCCAGCAGAGCTCTGGATAAATCTGATTTTCAGAACAATTCAAATTGATTATATCAGATGGCAATCTTAGTGTTTAACCAAATTTGGTAATAACCTTGCCGCCCTCTTTAATGGCACGATGACAGGTCTGGCTGCAGACTAAAACACCAGGCCGTCATTGAACCCATTTTGTAGTTATATGTATTATACGATGTGAATTCAGTATTTTCCCGAGTGAACATGTAATAAATATACCAACTTATACCTTTAATGGTACATCCTGAGACAGTTGTCCAGCTTCCAGTGGCCTCACATGTAATGGAGGAGGGGCTAGCTGTTCCACCATAACCCGTCGCACACGCAACAGATGAGCTTTCTCCATATGTTGTTCCAGTTTGGCCGGTAAATATGTACCCCGAAACTGATGGATTCCCGCAGTCTGTTTAAAATAAATAAGAGTATAATAATTTATGTCGTGAATAAATTTCTAATTGCTACAAGTCGTTTTTCTTCGATGAGCAAACACTTAACGGGACTTGATACGCTTGGTAGATTTTCCGCACTATTTTAATAGAGAGACAGCTTCTTTGACTCACGCTGTTTGCTTTCTTGCACACTAAAGCACATCTGAAAGCGGTTTACTCTAAAATGACAGTTTTTTCTCAACTGGGTATAAATTCTTTCCTTTTAGAATAGACCTTTTTCAGAAGGGAGGTAAAACAACTGCGTCCATTTAAAGTGTATCGCTTACTTCAAACGTCTTGTAGGAACTAATATAGCAGATTTCAAATGTTATTCAGATATCTGTCTTGCGCAAAAGACTGACAAGACTTGCATATTTTAATCCTTTAAAAATGAGATGAATAACGTTTCTCACGAGGCAATTATGTCAAAATTAGTTGTTTCCCTTCTGAAAAGGGCTCTATTCTAAAGGAAATGAATGTGCTCTCCCCTGGGAGCAAATACTCGCATTTTAAAATAGACACCTTTACAGAAGAGATTTGGTGTGCAGAAATGCAACAGAAAGTCACAAAGGTCGTCTCTCTTGTAACAAACGGCGCAAATACACTCGGTTTATTAAGTCCCCGTGAACGTTAAGAGGCAGGTCAGTTAGCACACACATATGGTCTGCTCCTGGTATTCGCAGTCGGCTGCTTAGATTTGGCATCAAATATTATTTCGCAAACAGGAAGGCCTTCCCGAGATGAACATGCTTTTTATGCTCCCTTAATTCGCATGTAGCCATGTCCTTTGGATTATATCTTAGTTTAGAGTTTGCTAATATATTAAGTTTAACAGCTGCTATCACTAGTAACGGAAAGAAAACTATGTAATTCACATACGTATTCATACAGACAGGTCTAAGAAAACTTTGTTACTAGCGTATGCATCCCTGCAAGCTACAGAGATGTCCTACGAAGAGTCCCAATGAAAACGATACACCAATTTCTTTCATTTACGCGTTCTGTGATCCCGAGTGCAATATTTATAAATTTTATTACAATACACTCAGATCAAGTAATGCTGAATGCGGAGACTGATTGGGGTCCTAACCGTTAGCTCATCAAAATAAATAAGTGACCTTTGAAACTGATACAACCAAATCCACATCAAGTTCCTGACATCAAAGGGAAAGACAGATAAATACAAACAACCAGAAAAAGAACAGATGGCAAACAGAGGTGCCACCCTTTCCAAAAAAGGTGACAAATCTATTACATACACTTAACTGAATATATCTTTAATCTCGAAATCATTAAAAGAAAAACGGTTTTAAGTGAAACAGTGCAGAACATTTTTCGACAGATCAGATAGTAATACAGACCAGTTCAAATGAAAATAAAGACAACCATGATGAGGAGTTAGATGAAGAATAGTTCGCAGTATTTCAGCAACGCTTATATATTGACCCCTGCTGATTGCTACATACAGATATGAGACCGCATATATAGGGCAATTTAGAAGAGTGAACATACAGATCAGCCCATTTCTAGTAAATATTTATATGACGTGTTTCAATAAAAGCCGTATTTACCTTTGATAGTACATCCAGATACACTTGTCCAGGATCCAGAAGCTTCACAGGCAATCGTTGTAGGACTAGCTGTTCCGTCATATCCTGTTGCACAGCTGACAGACGAAGTACCCTGATATGTTGTTGCTGTTGTACCGGTAAATGCATACCCGATCACAGTTGGAGTACCACAGTCTATTATATAAAATGATGACGAAATAAAAACAACTGAACATTTGTTCAGCGTCTGCTAGACTCAGGTATAACAAATATCATACCTATCACCCAGGACACAGACAAAGAACCCTGCATGCCACATACCCTATGGTATGTAATCATCAGCAGACGTGTGCGTTTAGTATTTCCCGAAAACAATATTTAACCTTTAAACTGCCAATCACTCTAACTGTCGTCTGCTTTGTCATCTGCTTGTGATTTTAAAAGTCATTTTTGCAAACAGTGTGAACCCAGATCAGACTGCTCCTCAGTCTGACCAGGATCCACACTGTTTGCCTGTATGCAAAAATAGGTTTTAAAAGTTTGCAAGAATAAACAGACGACATTTTCAGATGCAGGTTTCCTTGGCATTTAAAGTGTTAAATTCTCTTGAAAAAATATCAGTCGTTGAATACTCTATCATAAACATAATGTAATGCTTGTTTATTTGTTTCTTTTTGGACGATAGAGGACGAGTACATAGGGTCGCATCTTTAGGAAACGTACCTTCGGACATATGCTTCTGCGCAACCTTATCAGAATCTTCACTGGATGCCTTTTGGATTGCCAAGTATGCAAAGTTTCTTCATGCGGACAATAAAGATTCTGATCGGATTGCGCAGATGCGCATGATAATTTGAGTCTTTGTCGAGCGCACATGAGAAAGGTACGTTTTCTCACGTTGCGGCACATAGAAAGACGGTTGTCAATTAAAATTATACATTTGAGGAAAAGAACACACTCTTAAACATTACTTGGGTGTTACGTATTTTTGCATTGTCAACTTATGCTCAATAAGATAGCAGATTAATATGAGCAGCAACTCCAGGAAACATACCTACCTTCGCAAATGTGTGGCAAATGAAGAGTCAGATCAGCTGTCAGAATATTCACTGGGTGCATTTTGGGTAACCACGGATGCAACGTTTCCTCATGTGGACAATGAAGATTGATCAGACTGCGAAGATGTGCAGGTTGGTTTGAGTTTTTGTTGGGCATACATGTCAGAAGATATGTTTTCTCACGTTCCGCCTCATATATTCTGGGAAAATGCTAGCAAAACTTTAATTCGTTTATGCTAAAAGAATCAGCACACATTAAAGACAAGTAATCCGGCCGTAAAATGTTCAATGTTCAAGGCAAATCATGAAGAACTGTTATAGGAAACAGTGAAAATATGTAACAGACAGTTTGAAAGAACATGTACCTCTAATAGTACATCCTGAAACAACTGTCCAGCTTCCAGTACTCTCACACGTAACAGTGGTAGGATTAGCTGTTCCATCATATCCTGTCGCACACGAGACTGATGAAGTTCCCTGATATGTTGTTGCAGTAGTACCGGTGAATGTATATCCAATCTTGGATGGTGTACCACAGTCTGAGACAAGAGACAAATAAAAAAAATACAAAGTGTACGTAATAAAATCTAAAAGGTTTCCTTTGGAAACAAAGAACATGCAAAAAATGAATAACGGAGGCTCGGTATTATTATTAAGTAAGTCTCTTCATACACCGCAGTGTAGTTTGCGAGGCTGTATACATCCCCGAGCACCGACTTAAGCGGGTTTCGATTCTCAAAGTAACACGAATGGGCCCAATGATCCCAAAGGAAATAAAAATAGAATCTACACTGTGATGAAGTACGGGGAGACTTTTTTTACGGCCAACACACGGCACTTAACACCAGCTGCGGTAAAGGAAAACACTTAAAATATTGCCTATGGAAACAAAAAAAAACAATCAATAATGAAAATTGGAGACCCGTTTAAATTCAGTCTCTCCATGTATGTTCAGGGCCACACAAATACTCTAATGCAGATGTTGTGAAGATTCTGGAACGCCCAATCGACACATCTTTTTGGAGTTTGGTGGACGGATAATTCAAATAATTGACATTCCTATGGAAACGAATTGTGCTCTATTACTTGCTAACTTGTTTTTATACTTAAATGAGTCTCATGGAAGCAGGCGAACTAAAGCCTTGCCTAACAACTCGATTTCGCCTACAGCTATATAAATGGTGTATTATCTCTCAAGTTTTCAAAGTATCTCGAATTCATTTACCAACGTGAACTTGAAACAGCTGAGACGATAATCTCATCCTCATACTTGGTTTTATACCTGTATATCTACAATGGAAAGTTCACTACCTGGCATTACGACAATCGGGATGACTTCAACTTTCTCATATTTAATTTTCCGTTTCTGAGCAGCAATATTCCTTCTGCGCCATAAACAGATATTCTAAACTCCGGACATTAATTCCCGTATTTTCCTAAATCTTTGTTCAGGCTGATAAGTATGTTGGGCGGAGTTAGCTTATCAAGTAATGCTTACTTTCCATGGAGCTTAATTACAACCCATTTTTGGTCTTTGTTTGTCTGTCTGAACATTATTAATTTTGCCTTTGTGTATATAATTTTCCGAGATATGATTTTCGTGTGTTGACCGCAGACGCATACAGCAGTGTAGTTTGCAAAGATGTGTACGCTGTGTAAATCCTCAAGTTTTTTGGCTATATTACCATTTGAATCGTTAGTTCTACTTATTGCTAACCAATGCAATTTCTTTCTTGCGTGCTCAGCTAACTTTACTAAGGACTATGTTTTCGAGACCAGCAGATTTTTCATTATATACGTACGCATCTGTACTGACATTATGCTGTACTAGCTAAAAACAGTTCAAGCGATTGCATCAGCTATTGTGCTTGCTTGGAGGAGGTATACAAGCGCATTCGGCCTTCATATTTTTAAGTGTTATAGTATGTTCCCTGTTCTCTCAGCAATACTCAAGGTTTCATCAACTCCTAAGGATCAAAGTTATTGTATGTGTTTGTAAAAATATGTACTTATAGAATCGGCACTACCTTTAATTGTACATCCAGAGACACTTGTCCAACTTCCAGAGTCCTCACATGTAACTGTGGTAGGACTAGCTGTTCCACTATATCCGGTCGCACACGTCACGGAAGAAGTACCCTGATATGTTGTCGCCGTCATACCGGTAAATGTATACCCGGTTACTGTTGGTGTACCACAATCTAATAGAAAATGATTAAGAAATAATGAGCAAATAGTAGAATACATAAATGACACTTTATTCGACCAAACATTGTGGATACATTTATTGCTTCTCCATGGACACATATAGATATATGTTGTTGGTAACCATCCAACCAATTTACTCACAGCTCCGAATAAGATAGGATGTCAAAATAATATTTACTTCTCCATGACAATATAGGCTGCAGGTGGTCATTAGAAGCGCCTCACACATGTTTTCATTGTGACATAAGAAAAACATTTTCCTAATATCCCCTCTTATTTGAAGCTATGAGAGTGGTATGGTTTCCATAGCCCTTAAATATAAAGTATGGAATATGTCCTTTATCACAAACAGCAGCGAGGTTTCGTTATATCGTCACTCGCAATGCATTTAGATTAATGTATATTTTCCATGGACTTGATAAATGCCAACGGCACAAAACTGTTTTCATAGGCTGCTTATGTTATAATCCTTTATTTATTTTTAAAGTTTACTTCCTTAGGAAAATACCCATTAATCAATGTTCTGTTATTAGATGAACTAGTAACTTCCTGCCTTACCGCCACTAGGAAACGCCACATAAATTTATGAACCAGCGGGTTTCAAACCCGGGGTCTCGTGATCCCAAATCAAGAGCGATAACCACTCGGCCACCCGTATGATATCATTTTGAAATACTTCGTTTAAAACATGAAGTAGTCGAACCCAATCTTATATGCCATAGCAGAGTGTTTGATAGAAGAACATAGAATTTCGTCATGGGAAAAGAGGCGTTAAGACATATGCGAAAAGCAAAAATCAGTTTAGGAACTTACAACCAACTTTCAGCTCAGACGCCTAAGACTGCCTGGTTATCTACAATATCAGATAAGAGGTTTAACTATTCATTGTTTAATCTGTGTAATTAAGATTATGACATAGTTGATACTTGTGTTTGAATATAAAAACTCATTATAAAAATATGCAAGCTCACGGGTTTAGATCTACGCTTCTCACAAACGGCAATGGTATGCGTCGCCTATAAAATAATAAATAGACATCATCAATTCAGAAAAAAGGCTAGCTGTTAAAGCTTACCTTTTATAGTACATCCAGACACAGTTGTCCAGGATCCCGAAGCTTCACAAGTTACAGTGGTAGGACTAGCTGTTCCATCATATCCTGTTGCACAGTTTACAGAAGACGTGCCCTGATATGTTGTTGCTGTTGTACCAGTAAAGTCATACCCGGTCACAGTTGGAGTACCGCAGTCTAATATAAAATAAACAAGAGATAGCAAACAACCATGAAGACTCTAAACACTACAACAATTTTATACGAACAAAACCAGAAGCAAACAACTTTATTATTACAAGTTGGAGTTTTACATACTTTTCTCAACAATTAAATCACATGGAAGAATGATACGAAGTCGGGCGCGCTAACCACTTTGACATACGGACGCTTCAAACCAAACAACTAAAGAAACCTTTTAACACTGCCGAATTCTTATCATAACAAAACCAAATTATTTCTAAATACGCGTACGATGTTTAAATTATCTATTGTTTTTTTCTTTTCTTTTTCTTTTTTTTTTTTTTTTCTTTTTTTTTTTTGTTTGTTTTTTTTTTGTTTGTTTTGTTTTGTTTTGTTTTCTGCATAGTTATTATTTCATGAAATTAAAAATCCTTAACACGACCTTGGTGCGAAACATATCATATATATGAATGTTTAATACAACAACCAGGTCCGTTTGACACTTTCTCTAATTGTAATATGATGTCCTGATTGATTTCTATGGTTGGATATGGTCATACTGCCACACTGAAGAAACAAAAAGAAAAGAATGAACAGGCTTTTTGTCATTTCATCTGTGAAAATTCGATTATGATAACTGACAATCTAATAAACAAGGGTAGTTTTACCGATTCAAGGCGAATGTCACATTTCAGAGTTTCTCCACACTGTGGGTGTGGCTGCAAAAGGGCCAGCGATCCCCCACACCAGGTGCATGACTAAAGTAAAACTCCCTATTAAAGTTGGTTTTTAAAATATATAAATCAAGGATGACGTCTCCGTACAATTAGAACCTCTTTTACTGGGGAGTCTAATTATAGTAAAATTATAGTAATATCATCGCCATGTATAAGAGGTTCTTATTGTACACATACGGCATTATTTAATCAAACTTAAGATAATTTACTCTATCTTGTGTATCAATTTATCGTCACCCCTAATACTGAGCAAATCTATCGAAAGAATAGAGTTCTATCCATAACATTTTGTATTTTGTATGAAAAAAGCTTATTATTGTTCTAAGGCTCGTATCATAAGTCATTAATAAAACATTTTAAAATATTGAAAATAAATATATTGAGGAAATTAAGTCAGAAAGTACACATTTATGCAACACGTTATGTGTACTTTTGTATGAAAATGATACACTTGTACCTTTAATAGTACATCCTGAAACAGTCGTCCAGCTTCCAGTATCTTCACATGTAACAGTGGTAGGACTCGCTGTTCCATCATATCCTATCGCACAGGTCACTGATGAAGTACCTTGATATGTTGTTGCAGTAGTTCCGGTATATGTATATCCAATCTCTGATGGTGTACCACAGTCTGAAATAAGACAAACAAGACAGATTCGCATTGTTTTTTTCGCTGCTGTACAAGATTTAATCGATCCTTCCAATTATCAATACGCCAGTATGTTTCAAAAATATAAGTGGAGGTATCTAGATAATTCTACAATCACGAATTACAGCCTTCCCGAGGCATTAAAAGAATGCGAGATAAGAAGCAAACTACGCCACTGACGTACTGCAACAGCAGAAGCGCCACGGAACGGTCAGTAGAAAAAACTTTCTTGGTCCTTTATACTAAACCATGGTTCCCTTACACTTTTTAGGAAAATTTTAGGAGATTAGTATTTTTGGCAACTTCACTTATACCAAAATGCATTTCAATTAAAAACTGTGACCAAATCAAACGAATGATCAGCTTTAGTTTTAAATAGATCTATGGACAATGAATACTAATTCTGTTAATTAGATGTAAAAGTTTACATTACGATTCGATCCCATCCAGGAGTATAGTAATACTACAAACATAAAGAGCAATGCAGATATAGAAAAAGTCGCCGAATATGCTCACTATTAAAAATAATTCATCTAAGTACAAAAGCAAAATGCTGTCATTTATATGTGACGATTGGCCACAATACCAACATTTGTTACATTTATAATGATCTTCGAAACGATTACGTTACCAGCACAAAAACAATGATGGTCAGACTTATTATTAATGTAAAAAGTAAATGCATTTAGTTCAGATCATGTTAAATTAAAAAAAATGTAGAACAAACAGAAAACAGATGAAGATAGTAGTTTTGTAAATAAACAAGTAAATAACCCATTCTGATATTTGATAGTCACATTAACATGATACACATTCAAGGCTACAGTTTTGAAGATATGACAAGGCGTTCAGAAAATACAGATCCGATATAAATGATCAATCAAAAAATGGCAGAGACCATCCTGTTTTCAGTTTTTCACAACCATATGACGCTGAGTTCATATTTAACTTGGTCAGGTCATATTGCCTATGAACAAAGTAAATGTTAACAACAAAATCAGAAACAGAACAGAAATCAAACTTATGATCCTATGCTTCGACGACGACATTTTACTGCACTGTATGACATACTTTGGGTAGCAGATATTTGTTACAAAGGAGTTTTCAGTTAACCGATTCTATAAGGGATGACATTTGAGACCAAAGAACACACTCACAAAAGTGAAAACAGCTGAATATTAAATGTAGACTAGACTGTATAAATATCAATACTAAAACAACATACAAATTGAGAACGTCTACGAACCCCGCAATCTACAGAGTCAGTACCCAATATCCACTCTGTACAGATCAACATTCTAAAAAGATCGCTAACGCAATGATCTGAAGTCGGAATACAAAGGTCACAATCAGACGGTGCAGGTGTATAGGCTAGCCTGACATTCTTTTCGGCAAACGTTATATTGTAGGTCGCCTCATCTCTGGATTGAAATCATTACAATTCACCAATGTACAGAAATTGCATGTATTCTGTGTAATATATGCCGCCATCAAAATAACAATACCTTTGATAGTACATCCGGAAACACTTGTCCAACTTCCAGAGTCCTCACATGTAACGGTGGTTGGATTTGCTGTTCCACTATATCCTGCCGCGCAGGCCACAGACGAAGTACCCTGATATGTTGTTGCTGTTGTACCGGTAAATGCATACCCGGTAACTGTTGGTGTACCGCAGTCTGTTATAGAATAGTTAATAATTAATAAACATCGTAGGGTTGATAACTGCTTGATTTATGGTTAACAAATATCATGCCCTGTTGTACAGGACTTTGACGAAGTTTAAGTATGTTTTCTTGCTCTGTCTTAACACATGTATGTGTTACCAGAGACTCCCTTACTCTTTTGCAGATGACTTGACTATCGTTGTCAGTTGAAGGAACTATGTTACCTAGCGTGTGTTTTCTTGTGCTCTGGTGGCAGATTGTCACTGACTCTTCTTCTCTGTTTCATAATTGTGTTTATGCATATATGTGATTATTAATGTTTTTTTTTTAATAATTAAGAGGACTCTTATGCTGCCCGAACATATTATTTGTACTTTTGAATATTTTTTCATCGAAGTGCAATATAAATAATTCTTCAACAAATTAAGATATTTACACGTATTTGTATAAATATCATTTATAAAATTGTACTGACTTTGTCAGAGGATTTATGTCATAAAGCCTTATTAAAAGTCCTGAATCCTTGCAGACTTTTCATAACTTCATTAATTTCTTTAAAGAATTGAATTGTGACAATCAATACATAATTACAGCTTTACCTTTTATAGTACATCCTGAAACAGTTGTCCAGCTTCCAGTATCTTCACATGTAACTGTGGTAGGACTAGCTGTTCCGTCATATCCTGTAGCACAGGAAACTGATGAAGTACCCTGATATGTTGTTGCAGTAGTTCCGGTATATGTATATCCTATCTCTGATGGCGTACCACAGTCTGACATAAACAAAATATAAAGACACCGATTTTAATCTTTATTCATTTTAGATTTTATTTCACCGCATCTAATTGTGTCAGTCAGATAAGCACTAGGCATTGCCATCTGGTCATTCTTTTTTAGCATCTATTAACCCTGTTTCACTAAGACGGTGGCTTAATTCAAAATCCCAGCAGAGCTCTGGATAAGTCTGATTTTCAGAACAATTCAAATTGATTATGTCAGATGGCAATCTTAGTGTTTAACCAAATTTGGTAATAACCTTGCCGCCCTCTTTAATGGCACGATGACAGGTCTGGCTGCAGACTAAAACACTAGGCCGTCATTGAACCCATTTTGTAGTTATATGTATTATACGATGTGAATTCAGTATTTTCCCGAGTGAACATGTAATAAATATACCAACTTATACCTTTAATGGTACATCCTGAGACAGTTGTCCAGCTTCCAGTGGCCTCACATGTAATGGAGGAGGGGCTAGCTGTTCCACCATAACCCGTCGCACACGCAACAGATGAGCTTTCTCCATATGTTGTTCCAGTTTGGCCGGTAAATATGTACCCCGTAACTGACGGATTCCCGCAGTCTGTTTTAAATAAATAAGAGTATAATAGTTTATGTCATGAATAAATTTCTAATTACTACAAGTCATTGTTCTTCGATGAGCAAACACTTAACGGGACTTGATACGCTTAGTAGATTTTCCGCACTATTTTAATAGGAAGACAGCTTCTTTGATTCACCGTTTGCTTTCTTGCACACTGAAGCACATCTGAAAGCGGTTTACTCTAAAATGACAGTTTTTCCTCCACTGGGTACAAATTCTTTCCTTTTAGAATAGACCTTTTTCAGAAAGGAGGCAAAACAACTGCCTCCATTTAATGTGTATCGCTTACTTCAAACGTCTTGTAGGAACTAGTATAGCAGATTTCAAATATTATTCAGATATCGGTCGCGCAAATAACTGACATGCCTTGCTTATTTCAATCCTTTAAAAATGAAATGGATAACGTTTCTCATGAGGCAATTATGTCAAAATTATTTGTTTCCCTTCTGGAAAGATCTCTATTCAAAAGGAAATGAATGTGCTCCCCCAGGGAGCAAATACTCGCATTTTAAAATAGATACCTTTACAGAAGGGATTTGGTGAACAGAAAAGCAACAGAAAGTCACAAAGGTCGTCTCTCTTGTAACAAACGGCGCAAAATACACTCAGTTTATTAAGTCCTCGTGAACGTTAAGAGGCAGGTCAGCTAGCACACACATATTGTCTGCTCCTGGTATTCGCAGTCGGCTGCTTAGACTTAGCATCAAATATTATTTCGCAAACAGGAAGGCCTTCCCGAGATGAACATGCCTTTTATGCTCCCTTAATTCGCATGTAGACATGTCCTTTGGATTACGTCTTTGTTTAGAGTTTGCTAATATATTAAGTTTAACAGCTGCTATCACTGGTAACGGAAAGAAAACTATGAAAGTCACATACGTATTCAGACAGACAGGTCTAAGAAAACTTTGTTACTAGCGTATGCATCCCTGCAAGCTAGAGAGATGTCCTACGAAGAGTCTCAATGAAAACGATACACTACTTTTCTTGTGATCCCGAGTGCAATATTTATAGATTTTATTACAGTACACTCAGATCAAGTAATGCTGAATGCGGAGACTGATTGGGGTCCTAACCTTTAGCTCATCAAAATTAATAAGTTAACTCAGAAACTGATACAACCAAATCCACATCAAGTTCCTAACATCAAATGGAAGGACAGATAAATACAAACAACCAGAAAAAGAACAGATGGCAAACAAAAGTGCCAACCTTTCCCAAATAGGTGACAAATCTATTACATAAACTTAACTGAATATATCTTTAATCTACATAATAATTAAAAGAAAAACGGATGTAAATGAAACAGTACAGAATATTTTTCGACAGATCAGATAGTAATACAGACCAGTTCAAATGAAAAAAGACAAATATGATGAGGAGTTAGATGAAGGATAGTTCGCAGTGCTTCAGCAACGCTTATATATTGACCCCTGCTGATTGCTACATACGGATACGAGATCCGCATATATGCAGGGCAATTTAGAAGAGCGAACATACAGATCAGCCCATTTCCAGTAAATATTTCTACGACGTGTTTCAATAAAAGCCGTATTTACCTTTGATAGTACATCCAGATACACTTGTCCAGGATCCAGAAGCTTCACAGGTTATCGCTGTAGGACTAGCTGTTCCGTCATATCCTGTCGCACAGCTGACAGACGAAGTACCCTGATATGTTGTTGCTGTTGTACCGGTAAATGCATACCCGATCACAGTTGGAGTACCACAGTCTATTATATAAAATGATGACGAAATAAAAACAACTGAACATTTGTTCAGCGTCTGCTAGACTCATTATAACAAATATCATACCTATCACCCAGGACACAGACAAAGAGCCCTGCATGCCACATACCCTATGGAGTGCAATCATCAGCAGACATGTGCGTTTAGTATTTCCCGAAAACAATATTTAACCTTTAAACTGCCAATCACTCTAATTGTCGTCTGCTTTGTCATCTGCTTGTGATTTTAAAAGTCATTTTTGTAAACAGTGTGAACCCAGATCAGACTGCTCCTCAGTCTGACCAAGATCCACACTGTTTGCCTGTATGCAAAAATAGGTTTTAAAAGTTTGCAAGAATATTCAGTAGACGACATAAACAGACGACATTTTAAGATGCAGGTTTCCTTGGCATTTAAAGTGTTAAATTCTCTTGAAAAGATATCAGTCGTTCAATACTCTTTCATAAACCTAATGTAATGCTTGTTTATTTGTTTCTTTTTGGACGAGTACATAAGGCCGCATCTTTAGGAAACGTACCTTCGGACATATGCTTCTGCGTCTTATCAGAATCTTCACTGGTTGGCTTTTGGATAGCCAAGTTTGCAAAGTTTCTTCATGCGGACAATAAAGATTCTGATCGGATTGAGCGGATGCGCAGGATGATTTGAGTCTTTGTCGACCTCACATGAGGAAGGTACGTTTTCTCACGTTACAGCACATAGAAAGACGGTTGTCACTTAAAATTATACATTTGAGGAAAAGAATACACTCTTAAACATTACTTGGGTGATACCTATTTTTGCATTATCAACATATGCTCAATAAGACAGCAGATTTATATGATCCGGTACTCCAGAAAATATACCTACCTTCGCACATGTGTGGTAAATGAAGAGTCAGATCAGCTGTCATAATATTCACTGGGTGCATTTTGGGTAACCACGGATGCAACGTTTCCTCATGCGGACAATGAAGATCGATCAGACTGCGATGTGCAGGTTGGTTTGAGTTTTTGTTGGGCATACATGTCAGAAGATACGTTTTCTCACGTTCCGCCTCATATATTCTGGGAGACTGTAAATTAGCAAAATGCTAGAAAAACATTAATTCGTTTATGCTAAAAGAATCAGCACACGTAAAAGACAAGTAATCCTTCTGTAAAAACCTGTCTCAATTTTCAAGACAAATCCTGAAGAACTGTTATAGGAAACAGTGAAAATATGTAACAGACAGTTTGAAAGAAACAGAATTCAAGTACATGTACCTCTAATAGTACATCCTGAAACAACTGTCCAGCTTCCAGTACTCTCACATGTAACAGTGGTAGGATTAGCTGTTCCATCGTATCCTGTCGCACACGAGACTGATGAAGTTCCCTGATATGTTGTTGCAGTAGTACCGGTGAATGTATATCCAATCTCGGATGGTGTACCACAGTCTGAGACAAGACAAATAAAAAAATACAAAGTGTACGTAATAAAATCTAAAAGGTTTCCTTTGGAAACAAAAAACACGCAAAAGAATGAATAACGGAGGCTCAGTATTATTATTAAGTAAGTCTCTTCATACACCGCAGTGTAATTTGCGAGGCTGTATACAAAGTAACCCGAATGGGCCCAATGATCCCAAAGGAAATAAAAATAGAATCTACACTGTGATGAAGTACGGAGAGACTTTTTTACGGCCGACACACGGCACTTAACACCAGCTGCGGTAAAGGAAAACACTTAAAATGTTGCCTATGGAAACAAAGAAAACAATAAAAAATGAAAATTGGAGACCCGTTTAAATTCAGTCTCTCCATGTATGTTCAGGGCCACACAAATACTCTAACGCAGATGTTGTGAAGATTGTGGAACGTCTAATCGACAACATCTTTTTGGAGTTTGGTGGACGGATAATTCAAATAATTGACATTCCTATGGAAACGAATTGTGCTCCATTACTTGCCAACTTGTTTTTATACTTAAATGAATCTCATGGAAGCAGGCAAACTAACGCCTTGCCTAACAACTCGATTTCGCCTACAGCTATATAAATGATGTATTATCTATCAAAGTTTTCAAAGAATCTCGAATTCATTTACCCACGTGAACTTGAAACAGCTCATCCTCATACTTGGCTTTATACCTGTATATCTATAATGGAAAGTTCACTACTTGGCATTACGACAATCGGGATGACTTCAACTTTCCCATATTTAATTTTCCGCTTCTGAGCAGCAATATCCCTTCTGCGCCAGGATACATTGTTTATGTTTCACAGTTTATTCGTTATGCTAGAGATTGCTTTGAGTATCAGGATTTTATCGAACGAGGAAGACTTCTCACTACGAGACTGCTGTTAGGGACCCAAAGAATTTAACTAGCGTCAACACTTAAGGTCACTACTGGTACTAATAACCGCAACTCTTGAATTACAAGGGAGATAATTAGGGTGGTTTTCGATTAAAATAGAGGAGCATTTTTTTAGACCGGAGTAGATAATTTCTAGTGTTAATTAAATCTGTATCCGCGTAGTATGACCCGTCAACTATGCATATACTAGTGAAAACAAAACTGATAAATATTTTTCATCTGACCAAATAAAGGGAAAGAAAAAATATTCTAACGTTGAATTGATTCTAACGACGGACGCTCTGCTACGAACATTCGGTGTAAACAAACACACAAAATTTATTTACGTTTTTTTCGCGGGAAGTGTCAGACGACGAACCGAGACTGAACACAGAAAACCAAGGATTGTTTTAGGGATATTTGAACGTGCTTCTCTCGATTTTTTTTATATTTATTTTGATGAATTTTATATTATTATGACGTGATTTTATCTACTTTTCTACATAGTAATTGACTGAGGCAAGGAGGCAGGTTCAAGAGAAAGAGGGGCTCATCGTCATCTCGTATGAAAGTAGGGAAATAGAATATTACATGAGCGGTCTGTCTCAGGCCGAGGGGTGAGCTGCATTCTTTTTATCATATACTTGCGTAAAAGTGTTTATGATAAAAAAAATCTTCTTAAATGTAATTTAATGTAAGATCTATATATTATACCCGGAGAAAATGCAATGTGCTCTCGCTAGCCTAAACCTTTCTAGACCTTTCAAAAGAGCTTTATTCCATGATAGTGTCAATTTATTGCAACAAAACTGATACAATAAAAGAGGAAAGAAAAAAATCAGACAGGAAATAAAATGATTTACCTTCAGTTTTTCGGTCCCAAATTGAAGAGGTTGATCAGGCACTCATACTATATGATCTATATGGGTAGGTCATTAAATCCTTTGTTTGTCACTTTGCAAGAAATAGACAAATCGAAAGGTTGAAAATTTTCATATGAACTCGTTGAAATTCAGCATGTTGACATTGTTATCTTTTGTAACGCTTTACCGATTACGTCACAGTTACATGTAATGACGTAGGCAGGCAGTTTTCTGAGGAGGGCCTCAGCGGGGTAATTAAAATAAACACTTATGAGGCCCTCCCAGGGGTTTTGGGAAACAGGGGAATAAGGCCATTTATTTCAGGGGAAAAAGGGAACAAAAGTCTAAAACTGAAGGGAACAGGGGAACAAAGGCAATTTTTGGGAACAAGGAACATAGATAATCGGGATTTTGATTTGGGGGAACAAGGGAAAATGCCGATTTCTCAGGGAAACAAAGGAACAGGTACCCTCTCTGGGAGGGACTTACTTATGAATTTACAGTTAAGTTGAGGCAAAAATGCTTATTGACCCTGTTCCTTTATTTTCCCAAATGTTTATTTCTCTTTTGGTTTCAATGACGACAATGCAATGGACGGGTCTTTTTCACACAGTTTTTATATTTTATCAAGAACTAGACCTTTATTATGGTAATAAGCCATTATATTTAAGGCATATTCATGTTGCCATGGCAACAGAAGTTTGAAATTAATTTTGTCAAAAAGTAACTTTTCATTTCTTACTGCGTATGGATATTGTACATGAGTTTTTGTAAAATTTTGTTTCATATTTTATGGTTATCTTTAGAAATTAACTCTGTGTATGATGTAAGGGTTTGACTAACTGCCTATTGTATTTTCAAAAAAAAAAAAAAAAAAAAATCAGGTCACGTGTGCCTAATTGTGTACAGGAGTAGTCAAGATGCTAGCTATGATGTATTTATGTTCGGATGCAATTGTTAATTGCAGGAAAAAAAAAAGCTTCTGAAAGTACGGAGAAGCTGTCGCTAAAACATTTGATGATCCCAATCCTTTATTTCCAAATTATTAGTCTTTTGGTTTCCATGACAACAATCAAATGAAAGGGTCTTTTGCACAAAATTCTTACATTTTATTGAGAACTACTTATGGAAACTTTTTGGTTAAATTTTGTTGAAACGTATAGAATAGTTTGACCTTTTTTATGGTAATTTTTCATTATGCTTAATTTCTTTTTGGTTGCCATGACAACAAAAGTTTAAAATTAATTTGGTCAACAAGAAATCTTTTGATTCATATTGTGTATGGATGTTGTATGTCAAATTTTGTAAAATTTTGTATAATATTTTCATAACTATCTTTAGACTTACAGAGTACGATGAGGTGGGTGGGGTAACTTCCTATTGTATTATCAGAAATTTTTCAGGTCACATGTTTCTTACCGTGTACAGGAGTAGCCAATATGCTTAATATTGTTAAAGCAACGATTGGTCACAGAATATGCAAATTAAGAGAATCGTTATTAAATTTATATCCATAATAATTATCATTTTCTTCATAATTGCTTTTTTATGATTTAGAGGGTAGGGGTAAATAAAATTTAATACCACTCAAACGACATGGTGGCTTACCTTCATACTCCGTCAGAATACAACTGATACATTGTTTGATCTGTTGAAAAAGTTCAAAGGAAATCTATTGTTAGGAAGTATGTTACATATTAGTATCTTCAGGATATGCTTGTTAAAACTGATGTGATATTGTCTGAATTTTCTTGTTTGAAAATGAGAAATAAAAAATATACACTTGTATTCGGTAAAACCTTTGTATGTTTTGCTCTGGTTATTCCTTTGTGGTAAATCACTTACAGTATAAAAAAGATTTAACCCTATATTAATGAACTAATAATTAATTTTAGCATGTCAGTAAAATTTTGCGAAGATGGCCATAGTAGTAAACATAGTAGGGTTCTTTAAAGAGCCATAACTGGTAAACCAGATGGTAACATGGCTATTTTATTGACGTAAAATAGTCAAAATATAACACAGAACTGAATAATAAAATATGAAAAAAAATTATTGTTGGGAAAAAAATAAGGGTCAGGTGTCAGTAGTGACCTTAAATATTCTATGAGAGGCATCATTACAGTGTCAATCCGTACAATGTGGCTGTTTCTAGACTTATATGTGATATATATTTTTTATAAATTTGTTTTTTGTTACAGCCTAGCGTAAACAGATTTTCTAAACTCCGGACATTAATTCCCGTATTTTCCTAAACCTTTGTTGAGGCTGATAGGTATGTTCGGCAGAGCTAGCTTATCAAGTAATGCTTACTTTCTATGGAGCTTAATTACAACCCATTTTTTGGTCTACGTTTGTTTGTCTGAACATTATTAATTTTGCCTTTGTGTATATAGTTTTCCGAAATATGATTTTCGTATGTTGACCGCAGATGCATATAGCAGTGTAGTTTGCAAAGCTGTATATGCTGTGTAAATCCTTAAGTTTTTTGGCTATATTACCATTTGAATCGTTAATCTACTTATTGCTAACCAATGCAATTTCTTTCTTGCGTGCTCAACTAATCTTACTAAGGACTATGTTTTCGAGACCAGCAGATTTTTTCTTTATACGTACGCATCTGTACTGACACAAGGCTGTACTAGCTAAAAACAGTTCAAGCGATTGCACCAGCTATCGTGCTTGCTTGGAAGAGGTATACAAGCGCATTAGGCCTTCATATTTCTAAATGGTATAGTATAAGTTCCCTGTTCTCTCAGCAATACTCAAGGTTTCATCAACTCCCCTAAGGATCAAAGTAATTGTATGTTTGTAAAATTATGTACATATAGAATCGGTATTACCTTTAATTGTACATCCAGAGACACTTGTCCAACTTCCAGAGTCCTCACATGTAACTGTGGTAGGACTAGCTGTTCCACTATATCCTGTCGCACACGTCACGGATGAAGTACCCTGATACGTTGTCACCGTTATACCAGTAAATGTATACCCGGTTACTGTTGGTGTACCACAATCTAATAGAAAATGATTAAGAAATAATAAGCAAATAGTAGAGTATATAAACGACACTTTATTCACCAAACATTATGGATATATATATTGCTTCTCCATGGAAACATATAGGTAAATGTTGTTGGTAACCATCCAACCAACTATAGTGTAGATTATATTTCATTTCCTTTGGAATCATTGGGCTCATTGTGGAATATTTGAAGATGGAGTTCTGCTCATGTATACGCTAGAGGGCGTAAGCAGTGTTGCAAATTTCATTACTGCTTATGAAGAGTCTCAATAAAACCGAGACTCCCATTTTCTTATCTGTAGTGTGTTCTTTGTTTCCAAAGGCAATCTTTTTGACAATTATTTTACTCACAGTTCCGAATAAAACAGGATGTCAAAATAATATTTAGTAATACTTCTCCATGACAATATAGGCTGTAGGTGGTCATTAGAAGCGCCTCACACATGTTTTCATTGTGAATTAAGAGAAACATTTTCCTAATATCCCCTCTTATTTGAAGCTATGAGAGTGGTATGGTTTCCATAGCCCTTAAATATAAAGTATGGAAAATGTCCTTTCTCACAAAACAACAGCGATGTTTCGTCATATCATCACTCGCAATGCATTTAGATTAATGTATATTTTCCATGGACTTGATAAATGCCAACGGCACAAAACTGATTTCATAGGCTGCTTATGTTATAATCATTTATTTATTTTTAATGTTTACTTCCTTAGGAAAATACCCATTAATCAATGTTCTGTTATTAGACGAACTAGTAACTTCCTGCCTTACCGCCACCACATACATCTATGAACCAGCAGGTTTCGAACCCGGGGTCTCGTGATCCGAAATCGAGAGCGATAACCACTCGGTCACCCGTATAATATCATTTTAAAATACTTTGTTTAAACTATGAAGAAGCCGAACCCAATCATATATGCCGTAGCAGAGTGTTTGATAGAAGAACATAGAATTTCGTCATGGGGAAAAAGAGGCGTTAAAACATATGCAAAAAGCAAAGGTCAGGCGAGCCTGCGCATTCGCGCAGTTTCGCCAGAACCTGAGCTGTTCACTCACGTAAGCGGAAGGTCCAGGGGAAACAGCAAAACAACTAGACATGTGACCTTGCTAAGAGGTCGGGCACTGAAAGATCAATTTGATGTAAAGTCCTAAAAGATTTTTTTTCCCGCGGCGCGGTTCATATACATACACACCTTTAATAGTACATCCTGAAACTGTTGTCCAGCTTCCAGTACTCCCACATGTAACAGTAGTAGGACTAGCTGTACCATCATATCCTGTAGCACAGGACACTGATGAAGTACCTTGATATGTTGTTGCAGTTGTTCCGGTATATGTATATCCAGTCTCCGATGGTGTACCACAGTCTGAGATAAGAAAGGATTGAACGTGGATTGTATATAGTTACTATTAATCGATGATCACTTAACCCTAGCTCTTACATGTCATATTTAATCACTCTTTACTATACGCGTATTCAAATTCATGCAAGTTACTTTGGTAAAAATCCCGCAAGTTACTTTGTATAGCCAGTCTTTGATATTTTGTCCAAAATGAGTTGGTGCTATCAAAGAGGTGAGGCAAGAGTAGGCAGTATATGGCTTCATTCATGGTTTTAATTCATTAAGTACATCAATTAATGCTGATATTCGACTAGTAGTTAGTCTAATGAACACTGAATTATTGTTAAATAATTTTGCTGATAGTTCGATATAACATTGCCTATTTATAAATACTTTTTTTCTTCCTGAGGTTTTTACAAATCGTCCTTCTAGCATAATAGCATTGCTGGATGACAACGTCGAAACATAATTGCTTTTATAGTGCATTACCGGAAACAACTCCATTATGACATGAGACCGGAAGTGTGTAGAAAAGCAGTTTTATGTTATACCAGAATATCAAATTCTTAATGTCTCGCAAACAGAACCTTTACTTGTGCAAACAGCGCAAATACTGGCTGTCCTGCGAAACAGCACATTTATATATTCGGTCCGCGCCATGCGAAAACGTGTCTTCGTGAATATGCGGAGAGCAATGGCCTAGATCAACCTGTCTAATCAGGGCCTTAACTGTTCGCTAACAGACTCCTTACTAAAGAATGTATGAACAGAGAAAATACTCGGATGATCCTTCACGCATGCACAGGAATATATGAATCTGCGCATTTTTCGAATGTTCGAAAGCACTTCTACGCTTGAAGCTGCCCATATACAAACGATCTCGTATGATCATTGATAAAAAATGAAATTATTCTCGCAATAGACGGAATACTTGACTGCGTTTATCTTCTTTTTTTTTTTGTGCAGCATTGTGGACATTCACTGTCCTTATATAACTAAAGTCACCTAGCATTCTACATAAATTTATATCGGACCATTATCAACCGCTAGGATTCCTGTCGGGCAGATAAAGGTCCAATATAATTTTAAAGGCCCGACATAAATTTATAAACCATTTGTGCTAAGTGGGCTCTTCTAACTTCACTCTTCGAACCGGTCTATTTCCAGTATAAGGGGTGTTAGTGTTTATTATTGCCATGCTTTTTACAAATTTCTGTATTTAATGCAAACAGTGTGAAAACGCTTATCAGACGCCGCGTCTGATCTAGATCTACAATGTTTGCCAATGTCCTTTTTAGAGGACGCTAACCGTAAAGGTGTTAAAGTAGAATGCTAGCTGGGAAGTATGCGTTTAACTGCTCGGCTCAACTACCTACCAACAATGGTACATCCGGTTTGAGCCGACCAAGTACCATCAGACTGACATGTTATATCACCAGCTGTTCCCGTATAACCTGTGTCACAACTCATTGTGGATACACTTCCGTATGTCGTTGTGGTAAAGATTCCAACAACGTATCCCGTATCAGCAACTGGTGTATTACAATCTGAAATAAACAGCAACTACAGTATAACACCAATGACTCGAACACCGATGACTCGTTTACCACAGTTGCTTCAAACTCGTTTGTTAGTCCCTAGAAACTTCTTACGATAGCTCAAGAAAAAAAATATGGATATTTATGGGGAACTGTTTAATTTTATCATAAAAACGTATGTTGTGTGTACTCACTGGGATCGGCCCACTGAAGCGATTATAATGACTATACATAACATACCATTATTTTGTAGAAAAACTGAATATACATTCATAAGTTTTCCCCATTTGCCTCCTGACCAGGTGCTATATGATTAACTCCCAGTGGCTCGAATTACCCGTGTCTAAAACAAATTTCCGTGGTCTCAAAGACGTTCGAGCCATTGAAGTTCGACTGTAAATGAGCCGCGTCCCGAGAAAAGTACTCTTCGGACTTTCCGTGGAATGATTTTTTTAGTGTGTATGCCCTGCCTTTAGTAAGGTCACATGTCATTTGAGAAATGATCTTTATTACATAGACCCACAGCAAAACATCCCTATCAGCCTATATGTCAGCGCAGTATAATCCGGCCATTATACAGTTAAGCTCCGATTGTATCGTAGCCAACGTACCCACAGATGGAAAGCCAAGAGCATCGCATATCGGACTTCCACTGTCCGCACTTGCAAATTGTCGCTAGAACACAATTTACATAAGAAGGGCCGCGCCATGCGAAAATGTGTCTTCGAGGAAATGCGCACAGAAAAGGCCCATAACAGACAAATGCGCAGTCTGATCATGTCCTTTACTGTCCGCTAACAGAATCACTGGAAGAAGAGCATAGGTTTTACTACGAAAGACCGGTAGTGACATTTCAGCTACATTACTTCAAGATTTCAACTTCACGAATTCACGATTTCAGCTTCACGAATTCACGATTTCAACTTCACGAATTCACGAATTGAACTTCACGAATTCAACTTCACGAATTCACTTTTACGAATTCACGAATTGAACTTCACGAATTCAACTTTACGAATTCACGAATTCAACATCACGAACTGACGAATTCAACTTAACGAATTCAACTTCATGAATTCCACTTCACGAATTCAACTTCACGAATTCAACACGAATTCATGAATTCCACTTCACGAATTCAACTTTACGAATTCAACAGTTGAATTCGTGAAGTTGAATTCGTGAATTCCTAAAGTTGAATTCGTAAAGTGGAATTCGTGAAGTTGAATTCGTGAATTCGTGGTTGAATTCGTGAATTCGTGAAGCTGAATTCGTGAATTCGTGAAGTTGAATTCGTGCAGTTGAATTCATGAAGTTGAATTCGTGAATTCGTGAAGTTAAATTCGTGAAGTTGAAATCGTGAATTCGTGAAGCTGAAATCGTGAATTCGTGAAGCTGAAATCGTGAATTCGTGAAGTTGAAACCTTGAATAAATGTAGTTGAAATATCACTAACGGTCTTTCGTACTTTACTATACAGCTGTGCTATTCTTGTTGCTGAGACGTCCGAGTGCTGTATAAAGAGGGTTACGCGGCGTCTGATCAGGGTCCGCACTGTTTGCTTACATTTAAGGAAGATTTGAGTTAAATGAAACAGTCTTAAGTCCCCGTTCGGGATTATTTTCCCAGCCTACACTCAGAGACAATCGACCCACCTGATTTGATATTCTTGCGGCAAAACAGATTTACCACTGACCATATACAAAGACGAACAAAAGAAAACAAAACAGACCTTTTATTGTGCAACCTGTTGGGGTAGTCCACTGGCCAGTAGATTCACATGTCAGGGAGGACTGTGTAGAGCTACCTTCGTATCCTGTTGCACATCCTGTCACGGCGACAGTGTCTCCATACGTCGTAGATGGCGAGGGAGTACCATATGTATAGCCGGTCGTTGAAGGATTTCCACAGTCTGAAATACATTCGAACTTCAATCGTCCTTAATATATTGTTCCAAAATCAGTAACACAAGTGCATTATGATATATTTCATTACGAAAACATGCCTATTCAAATATACTGAAAATTGTACCACCAAAAACATGAAAATTTTCAGATGCAAAAATTCTGATATTTTTTTCTTATTTCTGCTCAAAACATAGATTGTGGGTACTTGTTAGAGCCGCCTCGACGAGACCATATCTAACGAGAACCCACAATTTACGCTTTTGAGCAGAAATAAAAAAACAAGAGGCCCACGGGCCACAACTCGCTCACCTGAGTGAAACCGCCACTGCAGATATGCAGATGGCATGCAACATTTTTCCAATACTCTTATGACAAGGCAATGGCTTAAACAGTTTTTGAAATATCTTGCTTACAAGGTTAAAATGCTGAAATTTTCAAAACGTTACAAGTAAAATAAGTCACCCCCAATGCCTCCTACCAACTTTTGAGTCAACTGGCATTTCGGTGCAGTAGAAGAAGCAAAAAATAGATTTTCAAGATGGCTGCCATCTTGGATTTCCGATCGGAATGATTATAGCTATTTTCTGATCTACAAGTCACCCTGATGCTTCCTACTAAGTTTCAAGTCAATTGACTTTTAGGTTTAAGAGAAGAAGCGAAAAATAGATTTTCAAGATGGCTGTCATGGAGGCCATCTTGGATTTCCAATTGGCACGATTTGAGCTATTTTTTATGTACAAGTCATCCCGATGCTTCCTAGCAAGTTTGGAGTCAATTGGCCTTTCGGTTCAGGAGAAGAAGCGAAAAATAGCTTTTCAAGATAGCTGCCATGGTGGCCATCTTGGATTTCTAATCAGCACAATTTTAGCTATTTTTGATTTATAAGTCACCCCAATGCTTCCTAACCAGTTTGGAGTCAATTGGCCTTTCGGTTCAGGAGAAGAAGCGAAAAAGATTTTCAAGATGGCGGCCATGGCGGCCATCTTGGATTTCCGATCAGAACGATTTTAGCTATTTTTTTATCTACATTTCACCCTGATGCTTCCTACCAAGTATCGAGTCAATTGGCCCTGGGGTGTAGGAAGAGTAGGCCTTTAAAGCAATTGTTCACGCCGCATGACCCATGATGGACGACGGACATTGACTGACCACAATAGCTCACCATGCGCACTTCATGCTCAGGTGAAATAAAAATCTGAGCAAATTTGGCTCGGTGGCTTCAGAGAAGTCGTCAAATTCTCAACAATTTTCCCATATAAATGTTATGGGGCTCATACAAATGCATAGGGAAGCAAACTTGACCTTGCCGTAAAAAGGTCAAATGTCAACGTACGATAATCTTTTCAGCAATTTTGGTAGATCTCCTGTCCCTGATGATTTGTGCACAGATTTAGCCCCAAGGCATCCTCAGTTCTGAAGAAGAAGATTTTTAAAGGGTCTTACCATATATGGGCATGGTGGCCATCTTGGTCGACCTACCGCGACCATTTTAGCAATCTTTCGTTCCCCTGACTTAAGAAGGCACAATACGAAATTTGAGCAAATTTGGCTCAGTGGCTTCAGAGAAGAAGAAATTTAAAATTCTCAACAATTTTCCTATTCAAATGTATGGGGCTCATACAAATGCATAGGGAAGCAAACTTGATCCTGCTGTAAAAAGGTCAAATGTCAACGTACGACAATTCTTTTGGCAACTTTGGTAGACCTCTCCTTCCCGATGATTTGTGCAAAGATTCAGCCCCAAGGCATTCTCGGTTCTGGAGAAGAAGATTTTTAAAGGTTTTTACCATATATGGGCATGGCGGCCATCTTGGTCAACGGACCATGACAATTTTAGCAATCTTTTGTTTCCCCACCCTAAGGTGGCTCCATATGAAATTTGAACAAAATTAGCTCAGAGGCTTCAGAGGAGAAGTCGTTTGAAACTCTTAACAATGTTCCCATTCAAATGTATAGAGCTCATACAAATGCATAGGGAAGCGAACTTGACCTTGCCGTAAAAAGGTCAAACGTCAACGTACGATAATTCTTTTAGCAACTTTGGTTGACCTCTTGTCCCCGATGATTCGTGCAAAGATTCAGCCCCAAGGCATCCCCGGTTATGGAGAAGAAGATTTTTAAAGGTTTTTACCATATATGGGCATGGCGGCCATCTTGGTCAACGGACCGCGACAATTTTAGCAATCTTTTGTTTCCCCACCCTAAGGTGGCTCCATATGAAATTTGAACAAAATTAGCTCAGAGGCTTCAGAGGAGAAGTCGTTTGAAACTCTTAACAATTTTCCCATTCAAATGTATAGAGCTCATATAAATGCATAGGGAAGCGAACTTGACCTTGCCGTAAAAAGGTCAAACGTCAACGTACGACAATTCTTTTAGCAACTTTCGTTGACCTCCCGTCTCCGATGATTCATGCAAAGATTCAGCCCCAAGGCATCCTCGGTTATGGAGAAGAAGATTTTTAAAGGTTTTTACCATATATGGGCATGGCGGCCATCTTAGTCGACGGACCGCGACCATTTTAGCAATCTTTCGTTCCCCCACCCTAAGGAGGCTCCATATGAAATTTGAGCAAAATTGGCTCAGCGGCTTCAGAGAAGAAGTCGTTTGAAAATGTTAACGGACGGACGCACGGACGGACGGACGGACGACGGACGAAAAGTGATCACAATAGCTCATCCTGAGCAGAGCTCAGGTGAGCTAAAAATAATGTATACCCCTGTAAACCCCAGTTTACTATGTAAATGTATGGTTTAAGGGGATTTTAATTATATAGGCATGTTTTCGTGATGTGATACTTGACAACATTGACTGTGCTGTACAGGTCAGCTACAGATTCATGTACTGATCCAGCTATAATTGCTGACAGCAACAGAACTTATATTGTACTGATTCATTCTATACTGTCCTATGATTCTCTCAGCGGACACCGAAGGCCATAATCAGACTGCAAGGAGGCACAGGCTGTTCTGGGCCTTCGCTTCCAGCATATTCCAAAAGACACGTTTTTGAATGGTGCGGTCCATATACTGTAGTACTGGGGTAATTACATGTCACCATACACTTTCCATTCAAAACCGTATTACTTAGCAACAATAGTACTTCCGCACTGCGGTAATTTGATGGCCCCATACACTTTCCAATTCTCAAACATATTACTTACCAACAATTGTACATCCGCACTACGGTAATTGTATGCCACCATATACTTTCCAATTCACAACCGTATTATTCACTTACAAGAGTACATCCTCAGTGTGGTTATTTTATACAACCATACACTTTCCAATCCACAGACGTACTACTTATCAACAATAGTATATCCGCACTGCTGTAATTTTATACCACCATACACATTCCAATTTACAAACGAACTACTTACCAACAAGCATCCGCAGTGCGGTAATTTCATGCCACCATACACTTTCCATGCTTACCAACAATAGTATATCCGCACTGCGGTAATTTTATGCAACCATATACTTTCTAATTCACAAACGTTCTACTTACCAACAATAGTACATCCTGTTGGCGTAGACCAGCTACGATCAGCCTGACAGGTAATGTCCTGGGCTGTTCCAATGTATCCCGTGTCACAACTCATTGTGGAAGTACTTTCAAAGTTTGTTGTTGTAAAAGTTCCGACAGTGTACCCTGTCGACGCCGTAGGTGTACCACAATCTGAAAATAACCATGACATACCAAACGGTATGAGCCAGCGTTTGACAAAACCAACAAAATGGCATGTGTGCCCAGCAAAGACTCAGATCAGCTTGGGCATCCGCCCAGTCAGATCAGCGTCTTTGCTATCCGCATGAAGAAAGCTTAGGTTATTAGCTACCCACTGAGCGTACAGCAAAGACTCTTATCAGACTGGGTAATGCCTAGGCTGATCTGAGTCTTCGCTGGGCGCACATGCCATTTTGTTGGTTTTGTCATGTGATGGCTCATAAACCAATCAAATATGAGCCGCAACGTGAGAAAACGTACTTTCTGACATATGCGTCCAACGAAGATTCCAATCAGCCTACACATCCGCGCAGTCTGATCAAAGTCTTCGTTTTCTGTATGAAGAAACTTTGCATCCTTCTCTATCTAAAATGTGCTCAGTGACGATTCTGATCAGACTGCTCTGATCTGAATCTTCGCTGGGCGCACATGTCCGAAGATACATTGTCTGACGTTGCGATTCATATGCAAATGCATAGATACAACACAGCGTACGCATTCAAACAAGATGATCTGCATGGACGGCATGCGCATTCAAAGAAGATGATCTAAATTTGTATTTCTAGCATAATACTGCTCTTTTTCAGAAAGTCGGCGGTGGTTTGAATGGTCTTTTAATCAGCAGAAGTAAATATGCTAACTTTTCTCATAATTCGATGCGCAATCTATTTTCATATCTACCTATGCACTAAAAGCTTTATTCTATTTATTGCTTTAAAAACCTAAATACTTTTATTTTTACAATAGTGAAAATGTGCAACTAGAAGACAGACGGCATAATCTTGAATTATATGCGACGCGTTTTGAGGCAGAAAGTAAACAGGATGATGATGATGAGTTCAGGCTCAACGACGCGTCAACCCCTGAGGGACATTTGCGTTAAAATGGTAAATTAACTTGGTTTGGTATTGAAACGGCTATAATGATAGCAAGTCATATAGTAAGTGAACATACCAACCTATTAGCAGCATGTATTTTAACCAGTTTATGCTGAGTGGACTCTGCTAAATTAACTCTTTGGACTAGTCCTTTTCCAACAGAAGGGGCGTCTGGCTGATTTTTTATTATTACTATGTTTTATAGAATCCCTACATTTAATGCAAGCAGTGCGGATCCGGATCAGACGCCGCGTACTGATCCGTGAGTACACTTTTTTCTATGTCCCTCTTATTGGACGCCAGGCGTAAGTATGTAAACCCTCATCCCTGCTGACCGAAAAACCGTTTTGTTTGCAAACAATTTAGATCCTGATGAGACGGCTCATAATGAGCGCTCTCACCAGGAACTACACTGTTTGCCATTCTGTTTTTATTATAGACTGAGACCCCTATTTGGAACAGATGGAAGAGTCCACTTCAGACACACACACACACACACACACACACACACAGATGTAAGGGTTAATAATATCTTACCGACTTTGGTACACCCAGAGGGCGTTGTCCACGTTCCGTCAGCTTGGCAAACAATTGTACTCGAATCTGGTGTTGTTTCGTATCCACTAGCACATGTAACTACCACAGTGCTCTGGTATGTTGTTAGACTTGGTGAAGCTAAATTATAGCCGACTGTTGAAGGTGGAGTACCACAATCTACAACGATGGTGATGATGATGACAATGAGTTCAGGTTTAACCCATGACGGTCATTTTTGCGTCAAAATGGTACATTAAATTGGTTTGGTATGGAAACGGTTTTAATAATAATGAGTCAGGTATGCATGAAAATATAAAACTGGGAAAAATGCAATCTACAAAGAATAGAATTATGGCATCAGAGTTCACATAGAGCATATACCACGCTGACATATCGTAATCGCCCTACTGTGCTTTCGACATATTTCAGAATATCGGTTTTTGCTTGGAGCTTTACACAAAAGAAGTAAATTTGCAAACTTTTGTCATGATTTAATGCAAAACCATTTGTCGTAACTACCTACGCACAAAAAAGTTTTATTCTAGTCAATGTTTTTTTGTTTTTTTTTTTAAATGAAACATTTTCACTTTTTCCCCATAGTAAAAAGGAATGCAAATTATGCAGAAATATGTAGGATATGTAACTTGGAGCTAGATTTCAACAAGTTCCGCTCATTCAGTTTTTTTTCTGAAATTTTAACATTATTGTTGTGAAAAATCAATAATTGAAATTCAGCAAACAAAAGTAAAAAATATTTTCTTAGATACAAAAAACAGTCAAAAACATCACTTCACTATAGAAACTGCATAGGTCTGACCAATGTTTGGCCATAAATTTAATTTTAGGGGTACACATTTGGGAATATCCCTGCCCAAGGCTTAGAAATATACATATATATATTTTGGCTTATTGAGCTCTGTGGCTAGTCTATAGATAATATGGTCTGGATTTCAGAGACAACCACAGAAGAAAAGTTCACCCATAGACTAGCTAAACATTGAATCAAAAAGTAGAATATAAATGAAAAAAAAAGTAAAAAAAAAAAGTGACAAATATACTTATATATTGGCCTAGTAGCTAGGCTAATTTGGGAACAAAACACAGAAACAGAAAAGACAAATGGTTTCTGATAAGATATGGTCAATTAGAACAAAATACTTTCATTTAAGAAAACGCGAAGCAAAAAACAAACGTCTTTCCGAGTGATGTTGAAAGAACAGTAAGTACTGGGACAGAGAGGCCTTGGCAAACAATGCAGACCCAGATCAGACGCCGCCGAACGTGGCGCCTAATCTGGTTCTGCATTGTCTCCCACTCAACCCAGCGGTTGATTAGACAAAGCAACAGATAGTGAAATGGTTATGTGCTGGAACAAATATGGAAATGAGTTAAGGTGTCCCAATATTTAGGAAAAAAATAGGTGCATTCAACATATTAACAGTTTGAAGAGGATGGATTCACTTTCGAGGACGCCAAACCTGTCAAAATTGTTTTACCTCCCTTCTGCAAAGGGGTCAGCTCTAAAAAAAAGAATATGCCCTGCAGTCAGACGCACTACCGACTATGTTATCATCACGAAAACATACCTATATAATTCTGACCCCCTTAAACCCCACTTTTATATAGTAAATCTGGGGTTTACAGGGGTATACATTATTTTTTCTTATTTTTGCTAAAAAACATAGACTTTGGATACTCGTTAGAACAGCCTATGGATACTCGTTAGAACCGCCTCGCCGAGGCGGTTCTAACGAGTATCTACAATCTATATTTTGGGCAGATATATGTAAAATATCAGAATATTTATCCAAAAACTTTCAGTTTTTAGTGGTGAAATTTTCAATATTTTTGAATAAGCGTGTTTTCGTAATGTGGAGCCTGATCTTTGTAGTTATTCGCTTTGATAGACTATGTATACTTAGCAGTTCTTTTTACGAGTTATTACAGGAAGAGACAACTTTTTGCGGTGTTCCGTTTTCTTTCTTAGATAGCTAAGAGGGTACTAGTCTAAAATGGTAGCATATTTATTCCTACGGGATTATTCCTTTTTTTTTTTGGTATACTGTCCTTTTTCAGACGGGAATCTAAATAAGTTTGTCACACTTACTTATTTAGCCCCCACACCCCTCCACCATTGAAATTGTATCCAATTCCCTTAACCTGCTGGCTATGCATACTTTAGGATACATGTCGAAGATCTACTTTAGTGAACAAACTGGCCACAGAAAGCTTAGACAAGACTTTGGGAACGCTTAGGCTCGAATGGATCGTATCGATCTATTTTCACAAATTTTAATATTATTTTTACGGGAGATAGTAGACAACTGAATACTATGTGTGCTCCATGTAAACAACTAGATCCAGTTAACTTCATTTTTCTTGAGAAATCTAATTTAACGCTTAGCATGCTGTGTACATTGTTCAGCAGAGGACATATCAAAATAAATTTCTTATTTTTTTCCAGAAAAAATGCTTTGTCATTTCATGTAAATTGTCTCCAATGTGCATATTGTTGTTCCAGAAGTTCCATCGTAACCCATCAAGCACAAACATATGCTGTTTTCCGGGAAAAAAAGAAAACAAATCATCATATTTGTCGTCTGCTGAAGGGAGTGGTAAAGGTTAAGAAATCTAACTTAAAAATTGTCATATACCAATAAAACTTTAGAGAAAACATTTTCTGTGTAATAATGTACTGTAAACTATCTTTCATTCAGAATGTGGATTTGTTGTTTTTGTTGTTAACTAAAAGCCAGTTAAATATCACTGTGTACCCATGATAAACTAGACGGACATATATCTTTCGCTTTACCTATTAAGAGAGATAATCGAAAAACTGCTGCTTTCTATTTCTTTGCGATCCACAACTTTATGGCATTAAAGAAACTAACCTTTAATAGTACATGTTGTTGTGCCGGAAGTTCCATCGTAACCAGTCAAGCACAAACACTCTGAACCGCTTCCATCGTCCCGGCATTCAGCGTTGGCAATAGAAGAGCAGTCTGTACCACTGGTACAGGTTCCCCCAAGAACTGTTAACAGAGTATCATATACCACATTAATATTCATAAGCTATATCAGAAATCTTTTTGGTCGAGGGCACATCACGTGCAGGGCAATATTCTATCAGGTTGCTCTGCAACATTACCCTCTGGTGACGTCATTGCTGTCAGTGCAGTTGAAGTTGTCAGAATTCAGTAATTCGGTACAATAAAACAATTGTTGCCCTTGTACGAGGGTACTACGACGATTTGTTCACCCTCGATCGGATGAACAAATAGTCATATTACCCTCGCACAAGGGCAATAATTGAATAATGACAGTTCACCAATGAACCGGGAACAAGTACAAACTATCTTGCATTAGATTTGAACGGGGGCACAGCGTTTCCTACAATATTGTATGTGCGCCAAGCCGAGACTTAAATCAGACTGCGCATCTGCAGTCTGATCAGTCTTTGCTATCCACCTGAAGAGCTTTGCCACATAAACAGGGTCTACCGGCTCTCATTTACTTCTACGATACTATAAAAAGCTATTTGTCATTATGCAAGACAAGAATTAGAACATATTAAGTGGTATTGATACAGTATCAGGGAGGAAACTTTGTCAAAATGTTTTGCTCTCATTCTCAAAAGGGGTCTGTTCTGAAAGGAAAGAATTTGCTCCTCTTGGAGGAGCAAATTCTTTCCTTTCAGAGTAGACCCCTTTTCAGAAGGGGTTTAGTGTGCATGATAGCAAACAGGAAGTAACAAGTGTTGTAGCTATTGTTAAAAATGGCCGTAAAAGTACCAGATGCATCCATTTACCTCAAGTTAAACATGTAAGGGCAGTATTCGCTTACCGTTCTGATTACAACTGGCATTATCAACGGCTGGTATATGTCCCGCCAGGCATGTACACTGGGAACCAACGCATTCGGCGTTAGCAATCGCACTGCAGTCATCATCTGTCGCACAAGTTGATCCTACCACTGCAAGAGACAGTTGGTATAAAGTTAACCTTTAAGATACCAAGAAAAACTGCATCTGAAAATGCCATCTGTTTATGTCGTCTGCTGCATCTTCTTGCAAACTTTTCAAACATACTTCTTGCATATAGGCAAACAGTATGGACCCAGATTAGACTGTTTCTAGAGGAGCAGTCTGATCTGGGTCCATACTGTTTGCAACAATGACTTTTAAAGTAACCGGCAGACGACAATTGGTGTGTTTGGCATCAAGGGTAAAACAACACTTAGCATGATAGGTAAAATTTTAGCAGATGCCATTTTCCATTTTTCTTCTGAAAATAGGCATTGACATTTCATGCAAACTGTCTCCTAGAGAGAAAATTTGCATGAAATATCAAAGCCTATTTGTTGGGTAGTTCGAGCAGAATCTATACTGGTTGCTTTCTTTGCACGTGACCAAATACGTTCATGAGTCATTGAACTGCAAATGAAGAGCAAAAATAAAATGAAACAGAATAGATAGAAATGATAGTAAAATAAATAAATAAATAAATAACTTTCTTTACGCTTAGTACTCTGGGTAAACATTTTGGCAGACGACAATTTAAAAATATATTTCTTATTTTTTTCCAGAAAAGAGCCGTTGACATTTGATGCAAATTGTATCCTTTTGAGACAATTTGCATTACTGTCAAAGACTATTTTGGGGGATAATAAGAAAACAATAGCAGTTCATCATCTGCTGAATATGCCCGGAGAGGGGTAAAGGTAAAAGACACTTACCATTATCCTCACAAGTTGTTTTATCAGCACTAGCAGTATGTCCAGCATCACATGTGCACACATTTCCAGTACATTCGGCATTAGCAACATTAGAACAGTCACTGTCAGACGTACACGCGTCGTCAATCTCTGCAAAAAAAAAAAAAAAAAAAAAAAAAAAAACACAACAAGTATTAACTTTCACAAAAAGCTTGGTTTACGATTAACAAGCAATGAATGTTAAAGCTGATTTTAATACGGAGTGGCCTTGGGTCCTTTACAGGCAAATAATGGCTAAATCGTTTAAATTCGAGAGGTCTAAATGAGATTTCGTCCCACTGGCCTCTAGATATCATTTTTGTCACACTGTCCCAGTGTCTTAAAATTGTGCTAAGTAGTATTAATGTATCCATCCACTTTAAAAAGTGAAATTGTCAAAATTAATGTATCCCCTATAACCTTTGATAAAGTGCTGCAACTATAACCTCTTAGAATATCTACATAATGTGGTGTGCCGAGACAGTACATGTGGATGGAGAAGTCCTTCTGTATATAAAGGTTTTTACAGTAAATATTATTCTATTCCATTCTATTCTTTTCAGATTCCGGCTAGTTCCGGGTTTTAGATGGAGGCATCAAGCATAAGGTCAAGGACGCATTGTTGATCAACGATGGATTCACTTCTGTGTCTCTCCTCATCTCTACAGAGACATTAACAGTACCAAAATAATTTGAAAAGCCGCAGTTCACCAAACATTTCGTTCTGTTTATTTGTCTCTTATATATTTGATGTGCAATGCCCGAAAAGAGCCCTTATGCAACTGCGGACAACGCAGGTTCAGATCAGCCTGCACGAATGTGCAGGCTAATCTGGGCCTTCGTTGCCCGCTTACAGAATCAATGGCTTCTGTAGTATACGTCGACGCAAAGAGAATGCTCAGGTCAGACTGCACGGATGCGCATGCTGATTTGGACCTTCGCTGTTCGCGTATGACATTAGAGCCCTTTTCCCACGTTGCGTACCGTTTATGTACCCTTATACAGCTGCATCGTCTGATCTGGGTATAGGAAATGGGTACCTTAACATGAGCACCGGTCGGATCCCTCGTTATTTTCCCGTTTTAATTCAGACCCATAAAAAACGGACCTCTGGAGGGTAGCGTCAGATGTAGGTATTGCAGGTAGATTTTGATTCCTCTACACGTTGTGTATATTTATAGCCGGTACATATATAGGTAGATTTTGTATGCTTGGCAGAGGATCCTATTTGATCGTATGGGAAAAATTGGAAACGATGAAATCTGCCCGTGATTTTTTGAATAATTATTCCACTGACTGGTCTTTAATGCAGACAAACGAAGGTTTATATTAAAACACATCCCCTCCCCTGTCGGTATACATATAACTAAGGACACAGCCATGTTCTTGTACGTTCTGAGATGCACTCAAGAAAAAATAACCCAAAAAAGTCGCGAACAGAAGAATAATGTTAAAAAAGAAAATAATTCGGTGATTGGTTTTGAGTTTAACGCTAAAAAGACCATGTCGATCACCACTTTTCAGAGAAAAATAAGACTTGACAATTCATGTCAATTGTCTGCATGTTAGGGACACATGTTGTACCGTCAGGTCGATCATCAGTTTTACTCTCTCTCTCTCTCTCTCTCTCTCTCTAATATTTCTAGTATGATAGTATACTCACTGTTAGAGACACATGTTGTTGTACCATCAGCTCGATAACCAGTTTTACACAGACACGTACTGGATAAACTGCACTCTGAATTTGCAATCACGTTGGAACAATCTGTATCGGTAGTACATTCTCCCCCAATTTCTGAATCACAAAAAATGCATACAATAAAATTCAATCAACAGCAAACACATGCCCAGCGGGCACACAACGTTGAAACAACGTCGTTTTAACGTTGATTCAACGAATCAACGTTGAAACGACGTTATTTCACGATTATACTAATACCATATTAACCATAAGCATTCGGATACATTAACTACTTACCGTATTTTTCCTATACCAAAACATAACTATAAGTGAAGATACACAAGAAATGCCACAATCACGAATCACAGCCCTCCCGAGGCTCCAACAGAAGAAGAGATGAGGAACAAATAAAGACAAACAAACGGCATACATGAAACCATAGACGCACAAAGAAGAGCTGCAGCAGAGAAACCGCTTTTTTGTGTTGAGATTCTACGGCCCAGTCACCATCCCAATGGGTTCATGTCGAACGCGGTGAGTTTACCTAACCACACGTTTACTGGGTATGCGCAGTCCTCTAAGCGGTTAACCAGTATTGTGCACATTCTTTCGCCAGAAACTGACAACTGTCTTTTTTGTATCAGCGGAAGGGAGAGAATGCAATAGAAAATATTCCATGATCAATCTCCACGAAAGAATGTTGCCAACCCGGCAGGTGTCGAACCCGCAACCTCCTGATCACCAGTCGGACGCGCACCTTACTAAGCCACCGAGGCCGGCGAGATACCGCCTTGGAACGGTAAGTAGGAAACCTACTGAGGGGCTTAAACTCGTTTTATTCGCGCGAAACCTCGCCCTTCATTATGATACTGTTCTACTTACAAATGTAAATTTGGTCCGCATAGGGGTCCTCTACCCCATCTGTGAAACATCAAAGTGAAATACAGTGTAGACCCTGCTCAGAAGAGTTCTATGGCGTCTAATCTAGGTCTGCACTCATAGCAGCTTCGTCCGAATACTTAGGGTAAATACGGCATATTTAGCTAGTAAGGAAATGCATGTAGAAATGTTCTGAAATAAGCTTTATGTACCACAAATCTTGAAATAGCATGATGATGGTGGTTTAATGTTTTATGTCCCTTTCGACATTATTTAAGTAATATCGGGACGATGAAAAGATGATAATGGAAGGCTCTTTGAAATGTACCGCTGTACAATCAACAGATGAATTCCACCTTCAGCGGGATTCGTGGTCCGAAGTCGCGAGCGGTAACCACTCAGCCATCCGGAAGCTTCAAAAATAGCATGGCTGAAATCGCCCTATATACAAAGAACGAGGTAACAGGAAAATCTACCGTTCACAATAAACTAATTTGTTTGACCATGCGTAATGTACAAAATATATGTTTAACGCTATAATAATGTGAGCAACCACATCGAAATCTCGGACGGCGACACCTCGTAGCATTGGTGTGGCGACTCCGACCATTTCAAGATGGAGGCTAAGTTGTAGACGGGGAAAAACACCGATGAATCAACCATGGGCTCGCTTGCGCCCAGCGGTGTGGGGGGGGGGGGCCTCAAAACATCGGACGATCTTGACTTTAACAGCTTTGGCCCAGCAGAGCAGGGTGATAGCTAACGAACAACTGATAACCAAGTCTCCAAGTGAAGATCTATGGCTGGATGACCCTAAGAAGAGCCGCTTTGGGTTTAATGAAAATTACCATCCGCCTGTTGCTGGCGTACGACGAGGAGGAGCCCTAGGCCGGATCTACAAGGTTGGTTTATTCTAGTATCATTTTACAATCGCTCCCGATCTGGTGACAGGACTGAGCAAGCGTAAGATTACATTGTTCATTAGTAATAAACATGTATTGAAGCTCTTATTTTGATTCGCTGCCCTAAAGTATGAAACTTACAAGCCAGATCCCTAGCACCCGGTCCACGCGATGTTTCTCTGCGAATGAATTACGCGCAAAGACCGTTTCAAACCTTAGACCAGGCAAAACTATTCCAGATTTCTCTGGCGCTGCCTCTAAGTGGCTAGGTTGCCTGGCAGCGTTAAAACTCAACCTGTCTTTCTACGTTAGCAGCCAATGTTCATATAGCTTGCGTATCCGTGAAGACTAGTTAAGACATGCGCTGTCTGTTTACAGACTCAGTGGATATTGCGGAATATATCGTAGAACAGAGAAGACCGTGGTTGCTCGAGCTGCTCTAGATTCCCGTTATCTGCACATCCGCACATTTTTAACATCAGGACCCAGTTGTTCAAAGCTAACGATGTCGTTAGTTAACGATTCGTTAAAATTTAAATCAAGTGATATGCAAATATGCTGAAATTTTTTGCTGAAAAAATGTGAGTAGCTTTTGCAGTGCAAAAGCTACTCACATTTCTTCAGCAAAAAATATCAGAATATTGTATATTGAATCCGCTTAATCAGTTAACGAAATTACCCTTAACGAGCTCGTTAAGCTGACAACGCTTTGAACAACTGGGCCCAGAGCTTTATATGCGCAAAGCAAATACATAAAAAACTTCCATGCAGTAGAGTTCTAGATAAGAAAGCTATTTAAATGAATATTTCTTCTTTCTCCCTGAAAACGTATGTTGTGGGTACACATTATGATGTTGTGGGTACACATTATAGGGGTTCAGAACACGTTTTCGTGGAAAAATAAGTAAGTTATCAATAATTTGAGAAAAATAATAATCCATAATGCTCTGGTACAGTTCTATGCGAATGTGAAAGCTGGTCTTAGCTTGTCGCATACAGGATGTTAATTTGGAGTTTTGCGTCTCTTTCAACATTAGTTAAGTCATATCAAGACGATGAAAGGGTGATAATGAAAAGCTCTGTGCATTGAAGCGCCATATAGTCACAAGCTGAATTCCAGCGGAATTCGAAAGACAAGTCATGGGATATACTATATTTGTAAACTTACCAATAACTATACAAAAGCTAGCACCAGTCGCTCCAGCGTGTCCGGATAAACATGTACACGTTCCACTGTTACACTCGGAATTGGCGATGAACTGACAATCAGTTTCTATACTGCATGAGTCCCCTACCGCTGTAAAAGAAGTTGTATTATTACATATATTATCAGCATCATTATTATTATTATTATTATTATTATTATTATTATTATCCCACGCTTTTCGAAGAAAAAGGGGATATTGTGATACCCTCGTCCGTCCGGCCTTCCGTCCGTACGTCCGTCTGTAATCACACCATTGCTCCTAGACCATTTAAGCTGGAATCTCGAAACTTTCACAGGCAGGCGATAGCCCTATGGATGAAGAATGGATAACACATTCGGAATTTTGATGTAACCCCTGGAGATTAGGCCCAGAAGGGTCCAAAATCCACTTTGTACAAACATAGTCACTTTGCATAGCAAATCAAAGGTAATGAAGAGTAGAATATAGTAATGCAAATATTTTGCCTCAGGGCATCTCTGGGGGTCACCAGAGGTCAAAACGCAGGGTTTGGGGTCCTTTTTTTATTGTCACACAACTCCTCCTAGGCTTTTTTGAGCTAGAACCTTGAAACTGTCACAGGTAATAGCCCTATGGATGGAACTGGAGGAACGCATTTGGAATTTTGATGTGCGCGCCGATATGTGATGGCTCGCCATCGACTTGCTCTAGTTTATTATTATTATTATTATTATTATTATTATTTGCATTATTTTTTAGGTAAAATTATAACCTTTATTATTATTATCACTATTATTATAAATATCATAGATAAAAAAATATAACCTTGTCCGGGGACCCGGGACTTCTGGTTCCCAGCTGTATTACGTTATATAGTTTAATTTATATCTATACTTTTATTATTATTATTATTATCATCTTTATACCTACGAGTACAAGCTTTATGCTTTTACTACAATAATGTATGATACAAAATACTTATTCCTATTTCTCGACGAAAATATACGTTCTGGGTACTCATGAGAAGCGCCTCTTCTAAGCGCTTCTAATGAGTACCCACAAAATATGTTTTCTTGGAGAAATAAGCAAATTATTTGATAGCGCCTGTAATCCGGAACTATGAATGAGGATAGGAATATTTTCACAATTGATCCAAAAGCAGGACAAATCATACCAAGTTTACAGATAATACACGCGTGGGGTGCTCTCTCTCTCTCTCTCTCTCTCTCTCTCTCTCTCTCTCTCTCTCTCTCTTTCTTTCTGTGTGTGTATGTGTGTATGTGTGTGTGTGTGTGTGTGTGTCGGGGCGGAGGGTTGTGTGTACATTTGTATGCCTCGTTGACTTACCAGCACTGCAAAGCTATAAAAAGCAGAAATTATATAACCTATTAACAAATAGCTTGCTTTAAAAAAATGTGGGCTATTCCTGTGTCGTACTCAGGGAGATTTCCTGTGTCATACTCAGGGAGATTAGCAGGTTTTGATAGCCAGTGGATAGAGCTTGCGTCGCTGGAGGCCCACTAGTTAACCATAGCATATACAAAATAACAAAATAAATTATCATGCATTATAAAGCGGATATAAATGAAGGTCGCCGACTGCCTAAATTACAATATCCATTATATGCACTTTACAGTCCTATAGACGGTAGGAGTACCACACTGAAAAGGCTGTCCTTTTAAGTATAATTACACAATGAGTGAGCGAAATACCAACACCTTTATAGGCAGATTACAACGACCTGACCGGGAGTGGTCTAAGCCTGAGCAAATTACATTGCTTATAACTTTTACTCTCAGTCTGTTCCTAAATATTGTTGAACAGCGTTTCCATTACTTTGACACTTTCATTATTGATATATATCGAAATGAATGAATGTCAGAGTTTTATTTCGTCACGCCTATGACAAATGTACAAACAATCGACTGCGTCTTCCTGAATGCCGAAGTCTTATTTCGTCGCATCTATGACAAATGCATATACAATCAACTGAGTCTACCTGGTAGACGCAGTCGACTGAATTTGCATTGGTCATAGATGTAACGAAATAAGACTCCGGCATTCACCTGGCAGACGCAGTCGATTAAAAGTATTTGCATTTGTCAAAGATGTGACGAAATAAGACTCCAGCATTCACCATCGTCGACCTTAACCACATAGCAGAACCCACTTATACAAATAGAATTTTCTTTCTTATATACTGGACAGGTTCGTTTCTAATTTAGGGGTGCCTGATGGTAGTTTCTTTTTTTTTTTTTTTTTTTGTCAAAAATTCTTTTTTTTAAATATACACCGTGTTTATTCTGATCAAAAGTACTTAATGTCCTAATTCAGCACCTGTCGCAGACCTCAAACTCGGCATGACTCGATTTCTAGTCAGACATTAGAACTATCACTTGCCCAGCCAGACGTAATAATAAAGAAAAAGGAAAGAACGAAGGAATAGCAAATAGCAAGTAACTACAAGCACCTGTTTATAACACGTCCATCATGCAAGAAGCATAAGATTGGTGTCAGTCAGACAGTCTGTATTCAATTTTAAGGTTTGTTTGTAAGAAGAGAAAATCAAAGCAATTATAGTCAAAATACCGATTTCAAAAATGAATGTATTCAAGGGACGTTTCCGTTTTCTACTCCTTCCGCCCAGAAGGGAAAAATCTTACTATACTTACTTTTAGCGATACAACCCGAGTTATCTCCGTTTGCTTTGTATCCAGTTTTACACAGACATTGGCTCCCGGAACACTCAGTATTGGCAATAAACTCGCAATCTGTGTTTGTCGCACAACTGTCTCCTACAGCTGTAATAGAGATTTTAGGGGAATAAATATACTTCCAAGGGAGACAATTACGTTTAAATAGTTTGTCTCCCTTCTGAAACGGGGTTTACTCAGAAAAAGGAAAGAATTATCCCCCACAGGGAGCAAAATTCTTTCCTTTTTTAGTGGGCCCGTTTTCAGAAGGGTAGGGAGCAAATTCTTTTTTTTTTTTTTTTATAGTAGAACACTTTTCAGAAGGGGAATGGTGTGTCGGAATGCAAATAGGAAGTCACGAAAGTTGTCTTTCTTTGTAAAACATTGCGGAAAAGCCGTTCTATACTGAAAAGTACCGCAAAGGATACGTTACATAAGAAAAGGGCAGTTATGCCGTATGAGAACAGCAATGCAAAGATCCAAGGGGACTGGATGGGCTTGGTTATTTTCCACAATCTTTTACAATGTAAGAGATTATTTACGACTTCCTGTCTGCTTTCATGCACACTAAGCCCCTTCTGAAAAGAGGTCTACTCTAAAAGGGAAGAGTTTGTTCCTAGAGTAAACCCTTTTTCAGAAGGGAGGCTAAACAATTTTGATGGAGTTACCTGCCCCTGAAAGTTTATTTCCCTTAAGTGTGTGAAATTTGCATCGTCTTATTAGGATGTTTTTTTTTGTTTGTTTTTTTTTTTTGTTTTTTTTTTTTTTGTTCATCTTCATCCTCTACAGTTTCAAGTATTTACAAAATAAATCTTGAAATGATAATAACCCGCCATTATCGTGTCGTGGACAGACAACTCTATCAAAATTGGATGAAAATTGCCAATGAACAATCCCAAAGCACATCTCCACAATATCAATGCACATCAAATTTGATGAAAATCCATTGAGATTTACACAAGTTATCGGCCTGAAAGTAAAATAAAGATGTGTTGCGGGCAGATAACTCTGTCTAAAATGGACGAAATTCTACCATTAGCAATCCCAAGGCAGATGTCTACAATATCAATGCAACTCCGTTTGGTAAAAATCGATTGATATTTAGTAAAGTTATCATCAAAAATGAAAATACGGACGTGTCCCTGGCAGATGAATCAGTCAAAATTTGACGAAGTTTACCTATCAGCAATCCCAAAGCAGATCTCAACAATGTACACACCAAGTTCAGTGAAAATCTATTGCTATATACTAAAGTTATAATCCGGAAAGGAAAATTTAGATCTGTCGCGGGCAGATAACTCTGTCAAAAATTGACGAAATTTGCCCATTAACAATCCCAAACCAGTTCTTCACAGTATCAATGCACACACCGAGTTTAGTGCAAATCCATTGACATTTACTAAAGATATCGTCCGGAAACGAAAATACGGGCGGGCGGGCGGACGACAGACGGACGGACAGATGGACGGACACACGGACAGCCAACGTGATACCATAATATCCCGCCACTATCGTGTGGCGGGGTATAAAAAGGGCAACGCCTTTCTGACTAGACCTCTTTACAGAAGGGAAAGAAATGAAGTTCTTTCCTTTAAGAGTAGATCCCTTTACCGAGGGGGAAAAATATCACATTCCTTTCCTTTTAGAGTAGATCCCTTTACAGAGGGGAAATATATCACCATCCTTTCCTTTTAGAGTAGATCCCTTTACAGAAGAAAGAGATATCACATTCTTTTCCTTTACGAGTACACCCCTTTACAAAAGGGAAAGATATTACATTCCTTTCCTTTTAGAGTAGATTCCTTTACAGCTGGGAAAGATATCACATTCTTTTCTTTTTAGAGTAGATCCCTATATAGAAGGGAAAGATATCACATTATTTTCCTTTTAGAGTAGATCCCTTTACAAATGAGAAAGATATCACATTCTTTTCCTTTAAGAGTAGACTCGTTTACAGAAGGGAAAGATATTACATTCTTATCCTTTGAGAGTAGATCCCTTTATAGAAGGGAAATATATCACATTATTTTCCTTTTAAAGTAGACCCCTATACAGAAGGGAAAGATATAACGTTCTTCTCCTTTTAGAGTAGATCCCTTTACAGAAGGGAAATATATCACATTATTTTCCTTTTAGAGTAGACCCCTTTACAGAAGAGAAAAATATCACATTCTTGCCCTTCAAGAGTGACCCCTTTACAGAAAGAAAAGAAATTACATTCTTATCCTTTAAGAGAAGACCACTTTATAGAAGGGAAAGATATCAGATTCCGGTCCTTTTAGAGTAGACCCATTTACAGAAGGGAAAGATCTCATATTATTTTCCTTTTAGAGTAGACAACCTTTACAGAAGGGAAAGATATCACATTCTTTTCCTTTTAGAGTAGAGCCCTTTGCATAAGGAAAATACATCACGTTCGTCTCCTTTTAGAGTAGCACCTTTTATAGAAATAAATGATATCACATTTTTTTCCTTTTAGAGTAGACCCCTTTACAGAAGGGTAAGATATCACATTCATGTACTTTAAGAGTAGACCTCTTTTACAAAAGGGAAAGATATCATATTCTTATTCTTTAAGTGTAGACCCCTTCACAGAAGAGAAAAATATCACATTTCTGTCTTTTAGAGTAGACCCCTTTACAGAAGGGAAAAATATCATATTCCTGTTTTTTAGAGTAGACCCCTTAACAGAAGGGAAAGAAATTATATTATTTTCCTTTTAGAATAGACCTCTTAACAGAAAGGAAAGATATCACATTTCTGTCCTTTTAGAATAGACCCTTTAACAGAAAGGAAAGATATTACATTTCTGTCCTTTTAGAAAAGACCTTTAACAGAAAGGAAATGTATCACATTTTTGTCCTTTTAGAGTAGACACCTTTATAGAAGGGAAATATATCACATTCCTATCCTTTTAGAGTAGACCACTACAGAAAGGAAAGATATCACATTTCTGTCCTTTTAGAGTTGACCCCTTTATAGAAGGGAAAGATATTATATTCCTGTCCGTTTCGAGTTGACACCTTTATAAAAGGGAAAGATATCATATTCCTGTGTGTTTTTAGAGTAGACCCCTTTACAGAAAGGAAATATACATTATTCCTGTCCTTTTAGAGTATATAGAGGATATTTATTCTTTTGCTGTGAATACCATAAATATTGTCATCGAGTGAAATGAAAACATCAGTATTTTCACGAGTGCGAAGCACGAGTGAAACTTTGAAAGTTTTCATTACACGAGATGAAAATTTTATGGTATTCACTGAAAAAGAGTAAATTTTCTTTTTATTTTATTGTTCACACGTCAATGCGCGTTTCTGACGTCATAAGTAACGTCACCAAACAAAACATGAACGTCATGGCGTCGACGCTCAGTGCTTAACATGTGAACCGCTGGAGAGACAAAAAACAAAAAGTTTCGGCGAATCAAAATAATTTTGATACCATAATGTTGCTTACATTCTAACTAAGAAAATGCATACCAACACTTGATAGTTTAGTTCAGAAACAAAGAAGTTAGAGGTGTTCAAAAATCTGAAGTGGAGGTAACATCCACTTCTGAAACAGTGTGAAAACCGAAGTCGTCCAAAGCGAAGAGTGAAAATATAAATCGTATCATTCACTATAGTGATACGATATCAATTCACTAGTGATTGATACCACTTTTATTTTCATCAGATATGCACTGATTTCACCGCTGACAATAAAATAAACACCTTTACTGAAGGGAAAGATATCACATCTTTTCCTTTAAGAGTAAATTCCGATACATAGGCGAAAGAGGACAAATGATTTCCTTTTAGAATAGATCCCTTTATAGAAGGAAAATGGGATCAAATTATTTCCTTTTAGAGTTATTTCCTTTGCAGAAGGAAACAAGATCAAATTGTTTCCTTTAGAGTAGACCCCTTTACAGAAGGGAAAGTGATCAATTTCTTTCCTTTAAGAGTAGACCCCATTGTAGAAGAGAAGGCGATAAAATTCTTTCCTTTTAGAGTAGACCTCTTTACAGACGGGAAAGTGATCAAAATCTTTCCTTTTAGAGTCGACCCCTTAACAGACGGGAAAATGATCAAATTCTTTCCTTTTAAGGTAGATCTCTTAGACAGGGTTAGGAGTGCAGGAAAAAAACAGGTCACAAAAGTTATCTCCTTTGTAACATGGCGGAAAAATCTACTAACTGTATCTAGTCACGTTAAAATAAAAAAAAAACGGTCGCGACGTCAGATCACGTACATTCGGACATGCGCGCCCAGCAAAGGTTAAGAAGAGACTGCGCATTCGTGTAGTCTGATCAGAATCTTCACTAGGCGCATTTCAGATAGCCAAGAATGCAAAATTCCTTCGTGCGGACAACGAAAACTTAGATCAGTCTGCGCGGAAGCGCAGTCTGATCTGAGTCTTTGTTGGCCTCACATGTCAGAAGGTACGTTTCTTCACGCTACGGCTCAGAAGATGTTTACCTGCAAAAACCTCGAATGCGTGTGTACACAGGAGCAGCACCACGTACAACCTCATTGTCAGAACCTGTAAGAGAGAGAAAAGAGAAACTCACATGTGCCTAAATCACTCACCGGAGCACTCTATGTATATAGCTCTTTTGTTTTGAGTGTGTGTGTTTTAAGCCAGGTAAACATCATGATCTTTTTTGCGTATTTTTGTCAATGTAGCATGCTGTGTAAACAAAATTTTCACATTACGAAAACACGCCTATTCAAATATATAGAAAATTTCACCTCCAAAAACTAAACTATTTAGATACAAAAACGCTGATATTTTTTATATTTCTGCTCGAAACATAGATTGTGGGTACTCGTTAGAACCGCCTTGGCAAGGCGGTTCTAACGAGTACCAACAATCTATGTTTTAAGCAGAAATAAGAAAAATAATGTATACCCCTGTAAACCCCAGTTTTACTATATAAAAGTGGGGTTTAAGGGGGTCAAAATTATATAGGCATGTTTTCGTGATGAAATGATTTTAACTAAAGTTGAATTCGGAATATTCCAAAGTTTCATTCTGAATATTTAAGGGATGTATGATTTCATGCTGTACCTTATCTAGTGCTTAAAGCGCAGAAATACCGGAGCAAGTAGATTATTATATTGAAAGGAAAGATTACATCGCATTGTAGGTCTAAATAATTATAATATTCCATATGTATATAATGTACACGTATTTATTGTTACTAAGTAACGTCGCCATTTTTAACGCCATATTGCTATTGTTTATTCATCTGATGAGTTGCAAACGAAACCAGTTGGGAATATTATATATTATGAATACGAGTATTATATATATATATATATATATATATATATATATATATATATATATATATATATATATATATATATATATATATATATATATATATATATGCAAAGGTTTCTCTATGATGATACACATTGCACTGCCTCCATCAGATGTGATTACGTTAACACGCCAATGAATAATGTACGCTACTTAGACAGAACTCTAAATAAGCAAGTCTGTTAATCAGTTACCCAAACGTATTGATGTGTTTTGTTTCATATCCCGTATTACATGGTGAAAAAGTCATGACTAATACAGCACCAGAGTACGATGAGTATATAAAAAGTCATGACTAATACAGCACCAGAGGTATATATATATATATATATATATATATATATATATATATATATATATATATATATATATATATATATATATATATATATATATATATATATATATATACTCATCGTACTCTGGTGCTGTATTAGTCATGACTTTTTCACCATGTAATATGGGATATGAGGCAGAGCTTGACTATTAAGTAAATTGCGATAGATTTATGTAGTAAAAAGCTTGCTAGAAGTAAAACAGAACACACTGAAAAGTTTAAAAACGACAAGATTCTGAAAATCCACGACAAATAAAAGATATCCCTGCATAGTCCTGTTTTAACTAAAGATTATGGGGGAACACTGGGATACATATTACATAGGCTTGTTAATGTGTATACATAGCAATTGGTCAACATCGTTCATACAATACAGTATGGAGAAGATGCTTTTTATGATACCCGAAACCTAACTTAACCAGAAACCTAAATGTAACCATAACTTGAACCGAAACCTAAATGAGCTTCCTAATCCTTATCCGTACTTCGCAGCAATAAGCATATGCGGTTCGATTTGCATTCGCATCAAAAGATAGCATGCATGTACCCACCCTGGCGAATACAGCGAGTTCCAAAATACCTATAGTAGATTTGATACAACAAAAACAAATATTCTTAAGTCAGTTTATCTGGGGGCTATGACGTCAGATGAATGGAATGTTATACAAATATGTATAGAAAAAAAGGCTTAATACCTGTAAAAAATATCAGGTGGACATATACTGGCCCCGTTTTTGTAAAAGTTTAACTAAATCTAAACATGAATGTACTTCCAAGATTATGTCGAAACTCCCCGGGCGTTTCTGACAAACAGCCATAACAATTAAAGGATCCAAAACGTGAGAAAAACCAAGTTCTCATAACGAAAACACGCCTATTCAAATATATTGAAAATTTTACCACCAAAAAATGAAAATTTTGAGATAAAAAATTTTGATACTTTTCATATTTCTGCTCAAAACATAGATTGTGGGTACTCGTTAGAACCGCCTCGCCTCATATTTCTGTTCAAAAACAGATTGTGGTACTCGTTAGAACCGCCTCGGCGAGGCGGTTCTAACGAGTACCTACAATCTATGTTTTGAGCAGAAATAAGAAAAATAATGTTTACCCCTGTAAACCCCAGTTTTACTATATAAAAATGGGGTTTAAGGGGGTCAAAATTATATAGGCATGTTTTCGTGATGTTTCGGACATTTTTGTTCAATGAACTCAAATCAAACTGGGCCCAGTTGTCCAAAGCTAACGATGTCGTTAGTTAACGATTCGTTAAAATTTACATCGAGTGATACACAAATATGCTGATAATTTTTGCTGAAAAAATGTAAGTAGCTTTTGCAGTAGCTACTCACATTTTTTCACCAAAAAATATCAGAATATTGTATATTGAATCCGCTAAAACAGTTAACGAAATGACCCTTGACGAGCTCGTTAAGCTAACAACGCTTTGAACAACTGGGCCCAGATTATTATCCGACTGCGCAAATTGCGCTGACTGATCTGAATGTTCGCTGGGCGCACATGTCCGTAGGTATATTTTCTGATATATCGGCTCAAAGGTCTTTAGCCAAGATTTCCAATCATTTTAAGATGGCCGCCGACTGCATATTCTTTCTGATGGATTGGCACAATGACGTGATCTTGAAAGAAATCTGGGCTAGGCAGACGATTCCCGAGAACTCTCAATCCTTTTATACAATGTATATATATATATAAAGAGAGAGGGAGACAGTTGAAGAATGTCGTACTATACTGTGGTATGGCGTTTAAACCTTTAACCCTCTCTGTGATTTTTTTTTTTTTTTTTTTTTTTCGTATTTTTCAGGAATCAGGAGTTGGCATTTCATACAAATTATCAATTTGCATGAAATGTCAGCTCCTGTTTTCTGAGGAAAACCAAAAAAAAACTGTTTATGTCGTCTGCTGCAAAGTTTACCCTGCATGCCAGGCGTTAACGGAAGTTACACAGAATCGGAATTAGTTTGTGTGTGTGTGTGTATGTGTGTTAAGTTTAAGTGTGTAAGTTAATATGTCATTGCAAACAGTGAAGACTGATTACGCTGAGAAGACACCGCAGAATTCGTCTGATCAGCGTCTGCACTGTTGGCATGTATCCAGTTTTGGAAGCATAAACATATATTGGCGAACGAATCACATTTGCGGAGAAACGTACCGTCGGGTGTGTGCGTCCTGCATGATTCAGGTCAGAATCTAAACTTTACACAATCTGGATAGCCAAGAATGCAAAGTTTCTTCGTGTAGACTAGGAATACTGACTATACTGTGCTAATGCGCAGGCTGATTTGAGTCATCGTCGGGCGCGTCAGAAGGTTCTTTTTTTTTTTTTTTTTTTTTTCACGTTGCCGCTCATTTCGGTAAATAGCTTACATGACAAGTTACTCATGTATTTAAAATTTACCACCCCTGAACTAATTAAGCAGACGACACATTGATATTTTTTTTCAAAAAAGAAAAACAAATGAATTTTCATGCAAATTGTCTCCGATCGAGATAATTTAAATGAAATTTCAAAATCTATTTTCAGGAAAACAAAAAAAGAAAAATGTTTCAAAATGCCGTCTGCTGAATTTTTTACCCAGAGTGCAAAGCGTTAAAGGTACTTTTATTATGCGACTGTTTGTTTTGATTCTCTATACTATAGACTCAATGTACTTGAACTCTATCGTACCCTGTACTTTTCAATAATCCTAATTAATCTAATTCTAATTTAACCTTGCCTTTGGATTGTAGACTGCTCAAACTTTACTAGGCATCAGTTGGACGAAATGACCCTTAACGAGCTCGTTAAGCTAACGAGCTTTGAACAACTGGGCCCTGGTTAACACTATCAAGGTCATGTCGAACAGGTCAGTTTACCTTAACACACTTTTCTTTGGCAGGCTTAGTCCTCTAAGCGGTTAACCAGTATTGCGCACATTCTTTCGCCAGAAACTAACAACTGCCCTCCTTGAATCAGCGGAAGTTACAGAATGACCGTAGAAAATATTTCATGTTAACTGTACCCCCATGCTCCCCCATGACATAAAGAAAAACATGACTATGTAGGTGTCTGCATTCTTAGGCGTATTTTCAGAATTATGTAAATTTTAAAACAACGTTTTTCAATATTTTGATTACTTCTTAGCAAGCTTTTTTTACCGCATAAATGTGTTTAATAAACAAGTCGTCCCCCTTCCCCATATTATACGGTGAAATGCATTCTCTTAACCCTTGGCCTGCTGAGCCCAGATATACCCTGCCTTTGCGTTGGCTTCTGAACTGATCTGAATCTACACTGTTTGCCATTTAGTATCTGAATTTTTATCAACAATCTGGATCAAGGAATCTAACTGGCTTAAAATGGTGAGTGGACGTGGCATCTTAATTTAATCAGCATGATTAGCGTTAAATAGCTCTAGATAAGATGGATATCAAGGTAAATAGTTATCTCATTTCTCCACAAAAAAACATGTTCAGAATCAACAGTTTTACTGGTGACACGTCTAACATGCCTAAAGACGTTTATTCAGCAGGATTTGTGTTATGGGAACCCCTACATAGCAATTGATAAGGCGCTTTTTTCCACCAAAAAGTATCTATATTTTTCTTCTTTCTCGATGAAAACATATATTGTGGGTACTCATTAGAAGCGCCTCATCGAGGCGCTTCTAATGAGTACCAAAAACGTATGTTTTTGTCAAGTAATAAGAAAACTATTTACCGGATACTCACTCTTATCTAGCCTTATGGCCCCCACTAGAGATTGGAACCTAGCCACACCATCCACAGCGCCTTCAGCGGAGGAAATGGTTGAATCTGGAGGTGAATTACAATCTCTTTTGGGAAGAATTGGCCAGTCTGAAAAGTCAATGAGTGATTATTTCTACTGCGCCTAACTGAGGGGTAAGGTCATCTGTTGGAATGCTGGCAGCACCCTTTAGACTTTTGTACAAAAGAATTAGTCTACAGTCTCCACTCCTTTTCTTGAGAGACTCCCATCTTAGTATCATATTTTTTTTTATCATTATTATTATTTTTCAGTGTTCCAGTCAACTGTTAGTTTCAAAGTAGTAATTGCTAGCTGCAAACCTAGCAGCCCTATTCTGAATTATTTCGATTTCTTCTAACATAACTATCATATTCCAAAACCGGGCGAACAACTCATTTATATGCTGTCTCCATTGATAAAGATTTCGTCTCAGGAAACCAAGTGTTCTATTTGCCTTATTACACATGTTGCTAACGTGTATTCCATCTCAAGTCATATGTGATTGTTACTCTTAGGTATTTAATGGATTCCATGTTTTCGAGGACCGTACCCTCTAAAGTGTAAGAAGCCTCGGTTTCATTTGTTCTCTTCCTAGCTATCTGCATTTTATTGCATTTAACAAGCTGAAATTCCATACCACATTTTCTTGCCCAGCATCCTAATCTACCTATATCCTTCTGAACCGTCAGTGAGCCCTCTGTATCTCTCATATCACAATAGAAAACATAGTAATCTGCGAAAAGTCTTATTTCTGAGTCAATGCCTGTGGTAATATCATTAATGTACAAAGAGAACAACAATGGACCAAGAACGGTCCTTTGGGGGACACCAGACAATACTGAAGCCCTCTCCGAAATTTAACCGCTTACAACAGCTACAAAGGAAGGAACCTCTCCACCGGAGTGGGTTTTTTTTTCCGCCAATGTCATAACCAAATAATTTGCTTTTAAGTAGTTCATGAGGGGTGTGTCAAAAGCCTTCTCGAAGTCCAGAGCGAACGTGTCAACCTGTCCTCCTGTTGTAGGTACACATGTAAGAGGCACTTCTGATAAGTATCTACAATGTGTTTTTTGTGGAGAAATAAGAAAAAAAATATCAGTGTTTTGAACGTGTGATGCTTAGTACATTTTGATTAGTATATTTTATGTACAAATATTCATGGACCCACTGTGTAAGTTTAAGCATAATGTATTGTTATAACACATGCAGCAAAAGGCGTCTGAGCGGATCCCGTTGTTTGAGTCAGTCTACAAATTTAAGCACCTTGCCATTCTGATTCTACCGTACAAAAGCTTGCATTAATATATTTAGAGCAAACGCCTTTTATTTTCACCTGTGACACTGACAGATTTAAGGGGCCTGGATACACCTAGAAGGTTTTCCGACATTTCAACCATGGGAGACAACTTTTGTCACTTCCTGTTTGCTTAACTGCGCACCAAGCCGCTTCTAAAAAGGGGTATAAACTAACCCCCCTTAGAAGAAAGTGCTTTCCTTTTAGAGTATGCCCCTTTTCAGAAGGGAGAAAAAAAAACATTTTTACAGAGTTGTCTGACTGAGAGTGTATGCATTCCCCTTAAGTGATTCCTGGGCATCACGAAAACATACCTATACAATTTTGACCCCCCTTAAACCCCACTTTTATATAGTAAAACTGGGGTTTACAGGGGTATACATTGTTGTTCTTATTTCTGCTCAAAAACATAGATTGTGGGTACTCGTTAGAACCGCCTCGGCGAGGCGGTTCTAACGAGTACCCACAATCAATGTTTTTAGCAGAAATAGGAAAAATATCGATTTTTATCTGAAAACTTTCAGTTTTTTTGTTGTTTTTTTTTTTGTGCTGAAATTTTCAATATATTCGAATAGGCGTGTTTTCGTAATAGAATAAGCGCACAACGTCGCATTTTACGACGTTGTTGCAACGTTTTGTGTTTACTGACATGTGCTCTGAACGAAGACTCAAATCAATCTGTGCATCCACGCAGTTTGATCAGTCTTCGTTGTCAGCATGAAGAAATTTTGTATTCTTGGCTATACAAAATGCGCCAAGTGAATCAAAATCAGAATATTTTACTGGTGGTACATCAATAGACATTCATCCACCGGGCCAACGATTGCAAAGAATGTGCGAATGCGCAGACTGATCTGACTTTTCGCTGGGCGGACATGTCCGACGGTAAGTTTTCTGACTCACTTCTCATATAATTTGCCTAAATGCCCAGTCAGATATTAAATATTTATTTTTATTCTTTACTATGTATATCACCATTATTATTATTTATTGCTGGCATCGCAATGGTTAGTGCACTGGAAAATCACGGGTTCGATCCGCTCGGGTCGAGACATTTTCTGGGCCCGATTACATGGATTATGCTCCATCAACATTATTGGCAGGGATCCTGTTAATCCATTTATGTTTAGAATTCCTTAAAAAGGACATTGGTAAACAGTGTAGTCCTAGATCAGACGCAGCGGTCTGGTGGTCTACACCTTCTACATTAGGCTCCGGATACGGCCAAGTGTAGAAAGAAAGAAAGAAAGAAAGAAAGAAAGAAAGAAAGGAAGAAAGAAAGAAAGAAAGAAAGAAAGAAAGAAATTGACGTGAAAGAGTTAAGAATACAAATTCACTTACTGCAAACGGACAATAAAATCCTGTTGTTATTTAGCAATAAAATCCCGTTATGTAACAAGCTTTTACTCTCTAACTTCAAGAAAGACAAGTAAAATATTAAGTCTTACACAACTAAATGTTGAGATAGTAATTTGCACATGATTTCCTTTTTTTTCGAAAATGTCCTAAACTTTTGGTCAACAGCAACAAATGTATATAAAAAAAAAATCTGCTATGGGCGTCCTTACGCGACAAAGAATTTCCGAGGCCCGGTTTAATTGAAGTCTAACTGTAAGGTGAACTAGATTAGCCTAATCAGTGAGCAGCCATGCGTAGAGGAAAGAAGGATGTCAATTGACCAGTCCACCCATTCACACCTTTCACAGAAAAGAAAACCAATACAGACCAGGGTCAAAAATAGCTCGTATAAAAACCGGTGAGAATCAAAAGGTATAAACATTTTATTTTCGATGAAACAAGGATTTTAAACAACGCTTAGCATGCTGGGTGGAATTTCAGTAGAAAACACTTTGAAATATTTTTTTTTCTTCCCAGAAAACAGGATTTTACATTTCACGTACACTTAGCTTTCAATCAAACAACCCAGCTAGCATTCTACGTAAATCTACATCGGGCCGTCATCGGCCCGTCAGCTACCCTAACGGGCCGATGACGGCCCGATATAGATTTACGTAGAATGCTGACTGGGAAGGACTTTAATGCTTCGCGTGCAGGGTAAACAAATTCAGTAGACAATATTTGGATTGTTTTTTCTCAAAAAAACAGTTTTAGACATTTCACGCAAATTGTCTTCTCAGGAAAACAATTGCATAAAATGATCAAATCCTATTTTCTGAAAAAAAAAATAATAAGAAGAAGAACCCAGTCAGCACTCTACGTAAATCTATATCGGGCCGTCATCGGCCCGTCAGGGTAGCTGACGGGCCGATGACGGCCCGATGTAGATTTACGTAGAATGCTAGCTGGGAAAAGTGTCATTAATGTATCGTCTACCGAACTTGTCCAGGGAGTGGTAAAGGTTAAATAATAATTGATAATTTATTTATTAATTTGAAACTATTGAACTCCGTACTTGGATAACTCTGAGATCAGACAACACTTTGCCCACTTCCTAACGGGAAAAATTGTCACTAACCTCGAAAAACGTGAAGTATACAAATAAAGTTTGGGCGTTGAGCTATTCTATTTACTGAAGGAAGCTTAGAAAACGCAAAACGATTGCTTTTGAGATTTTGTGAACTATTCCCTGCATATTTACATGTACGGCTTTATAGCAGATATGTCTTTTTTTCATTGATAAAAAAATTAATAAATAAATATATAAATAAATAAATAAATTGACAAATTAATTAATTATTTAAATTTGAATAAATAATTTAGATAAATACATTAAAATTATTAAAAAAAAAAGAATAAAAGAAAAGAAAAAAAAAGAAAAACATTTTAAATTCCAATTTCTAAAATTATGCTATTATTGTTTGTATATTTATATTGTACTGTATTCTCGTGACTTGATCAGGCATGAAAAAAAAAGAAAGAAAAAAAAATGCTGAAAAAAAAAAAAACACAAAAAAAAAACACGCTAACATGCTGTACAAAATTGGTCGGTAGTTAGGAGATTTTTTTTTTTCTACCTTTTTCTCCAGAAAAGAATAGGGTCTCGCCTGTAATTTTATGTAAATACAGGTATTTTGTTGAGGGTTGGTGCTTTTTTTTTTTTTTTTTTTTTTTTTTGTTTGTTATTTTGCATTTTTACTGATAAAAAATAACAGTGTCGGGTGTTTGAAACAGGATCGGTCGGGTTAGTGGAAACCCTGCTATTTTGTTTTTACACCTCAGGTTCTCTGCTCTTTGATCCAGAAAACTGAATCAAACTTTTTGGTAAATAAATAATAATGAACTACAAACACTGAAAGCATTAGCAGTAGGTGTGAAACAATATTGTTAAAGCGACTTCTTTAATTTCTGCAGGTAAACCCTTTACTTACAAGTCAACCGATTTTTTTTTTTTTTTTTTTTTTTCGTCAATGTGCCACCACACAAACTAGAAAATACATCATATTATCTGATAGTTGCAGGGGTGGATTCGGAGAGGGTTGAGGACAATTCAGTTGAAACCCCTCTTTGACTCAAAATCTCATTTTCATGAGAAATTTTGGATAAATTTGATACATTTAGAATTACGTATTTACCCTAAATATTCACACCCCTTACTCTTTATCTTATACTTCTCTTCAAGTCCATTTTATTACCTATGAATACAGTTGACTCTCGTTATCTCGACCTCGCTTATCTCGAATAACCACTATCTCGAAGTCAAAATCTGGTCCCTATCTAAACATGACAATCCAATATCTGGTAAAAAAATATTGTGGAAAAGAGGAGAAATTGCTCCTTAGGAGCAATTTCACCTCTTTTCCACAATTTTTTTTTCAATATATCTCTAACTTCAAGAGTCCAATTACGCTCGTACATATACATTTGTTAAATGCGGTTGTTCGATTTATTTTTTCCTGGTCTGCAAATATGATATATCGAAGTACGGATATCTCGAAGTATTTTAGATAGTCCCTTGGAGTTCGAGATAACGAGAGTCGACTGTACGTGTAATTTGTTTGGGTGAGTGGCAAACAGTGTAGACCCTGACCAGACGCCACGTTTTGTGGCGTCTGATCTGTACACTGTTTGTCCAGACCTGTCCGTCCGAAAACGTGGAGTAAGCACGGTAATTAGATCACATCGAACTCTCATTAGAAATCATTCAAGATACGCCCTTGGGTTGGAGCATATTCTTTGGACGGTCTAAGTTTTCTGAGTAATCTAAATTATGTGGTGAAATTAACCTGTACGCTTTTTGGGCTGATACAGCAGACACCATGATATTTTTTCTTATTTTCCCAGAAAAAAAGACATTTCATGTAAATTGACACTTTGCATGAAATGACAAAGCCTGTTTTCTGGAAAAATATAGAGAAATATTTCTAATTGTCGTCTGCGGAATTATTTACCAAGCATGCTAAGCGTTTCATACATACAGTACGGTAAAATATTATTTTTAGTAACGAGTTTGAAGTAATAACTGGGCATCTGAGTGGCGGGCAAAAATTGTTCGAGCTGGAAATAATGTCTTCCATAAAATATGTATGTATACATATTCTGGTATCACTTCAGACTCAACATAGTTATATAGGTATAAAACAATATTCAATTAACAAATTGGCATCCATATTAACGTACAGTCGACTCTCGTTATCTCGACTTCGCTTTTCTCGAATAAACGCCTATCTCGAAGTAAAAATCTGGTCCCTGTTTTAACACGGAAATCTAACAACAGGTGACAAAATATTGTGGGAAAGAGAAGAAATTTCTCCTCTTTTTTACAATATTTTCAATATATTTCTAACTTCAGGAGTCAAACAGCATATTCATTTGTTAAATGTGGTTGTTTGATTTATTGTTTTCCTGAATTCCCCAAATCTGATATGTCGAGGCACGGATATCTCGAAGTGTTTCAGAGAGTCCATTGAAATTCGAGATAACGAGAGATAAGTATCCTATCAGGATCTGATAAAATGGCGTTCAGACGTTCAAAACACGTGCGAACACTTTCCTCTGGATCCCTGTACCTAATGACGACCGCCAACCTGAGAGGGAATCCGCAGGGCCAAATGTTCGCGAGTGAATTGCACTTCTGAACGACAGCGTTCAAATGTGAAAGTTACTTACGAACTTGTTGTCTTTGAGTCCTGCTCCTGTTAGCGCTCACTATTTGGTACAGGGAACCAGGACCCAACCGTTCGCTAGTGTTTTGCATTTCTGAACGCAGTCCTGGTTTACACAAATTCATTCTTGAGTAATAAATCTTGGACCCAATATACACGGGTATTATTAGGTCCGAGAATGAATTTTAAACGGCATTTATACTTCGAAATCAAAATGCACTGATTAGAAATCTTGCAACATTTTTCTTTGCATTTCTGAAATTAGCTAAAAGGTCCTGCTTGCAAAGTAAATATTAAATGACCCACATGTAATTATAGGAAATTTAGGTGAATTTTAGCGATGTGTAAACGCCGGCGAGTTGCTAACAAAATTAACTCAAATGAAATCCGTTCCAATAATAAAGCCGCGCCATGCAAAAACGTGCCTTCAGGCATGCGTGGACAGCGAAGGTCCAGATCTCCATTTCTACATTCTGTAGTATCCAATTATTTTGTTTGCAAATAGTGAAGGTCTTGAACAGTCTGCGTTAGCGCAGACTGTTCAAGACCTTCACTATCTGCAAACAGAATAATTGGGTACTACAGAATGTAGAAATGGAGCGCAAAGACCCGTATGATACTCTGCGCATGCGCAGGATGATCTGAATGTGCGTGTTTTGCGCATGTTGATAGGTACTCTTTCGCTTGGCAGATTCAATGTATGTACGCTTATACTCTAACACGAAAAGCCGCATACATGGTTTGTGCATCTTAACAGTGAACGATATTCCGGATTAAAATTCCTGTGTGGAAAATGTGTACACAATGGTTTTACTTATTTCTTTTAACTGGGTCGCGCCATGCGAAAACGTGTCTGCAGGGCATATGCGAATCGTGAATGCCCAGATCAGCCTGCGTGTCCGCGCCAAACTGACCAGGACCTCTACTGTCCGCCTATAGAATCATTGGGTACCGTGGAACATGACGAAGAATAGGAAAGTTCCTCATCAGACTATATATCTCAACTAGCTGATCTGGATTTTTACTGTTTGCAATTACCTTTTCTCGTGTCGAGGCTCACTTGTTTGTTTGAATAATGGATATTCCCTATTAGCACCATTATTATATTCGTCAAAATAAATGATATCTCTTGGCGAAATCAAAGATAAATATTATTAATACCTTATTATTTCATTGTTGTCTGTTTTCAAAACAGTCCAGCAGATTTCTATTAGCAGATTTCTACTAACCCATTGTAGACTGAAGACTCCCTCACACTATGTATTGGAAGAATCCAATTTCAATTTTAGGTACGTCTGGCTATGAGACTTACATACTCCTGGAGAAAAATGGCTGAACAATTTGCAAACAGTGGAGACCCTGATCGGACGCCGCGTTCTGTGGCGTCTGATCTGGGTCTGCACTGTTTGCCAATTACCCTTTTAGCCGTCTCCAGACTACAATGGGTTAACGCTAACTTAATTACGTTAACGTAGTCAAAATTTTTCTGAGCGCAACCCACTCCGATTTAGTTGGTGTCTGATCAGTGTTTACTCCTCAACTCATTCAGTAGCCAGTACCGTTTTGACATATCGACAGTACAAGGTGTAAAATGGGCTTGTTCAAGAAACCCTTAGACAAGTATACACTGTAAAAATTCCTGAAGGGTTTAGGGTAAAATTACTGGCATCACGAAAACATGCCTATATAAGTTTGACCCCCTCAAACCCCACTTTTATATAGTAAAATTGGGGTTTACAGGGGTATACATTAGTTTTCTAATTTCTGATCAAAAACATAGATTGTGGGTACTCGTTAGAACCGCCTCGGCGCGGCGAGGCGGTTCTAACGAGTACCCACAATCTATGTTTTGAGCAGAAGTATGAAAAATATCAAAATTTTTAATCTGAAAATTCGCAGTTTTTGAAGTAGAAATTTTCTATATATTTGAATAGGCGTGTTTTCGTAATGTGACCGGCTGCATCTTCAGTTTGTACGGGCATTTGCAAATTATCTCAGGGAATCGTTTCCGAGTATTGGACAGTGTGGGACAAGGTTGGGTAACGTCTGATTAGGTAATGGTAATTGCCAGCGCATCGTAACGTAACCTTGCCAGCCGCCGCCATAGCCCGAGAGATAATTCCTGCTAAAGTTCTACGGGAGCCCTCTTGAAGTAACGGTATAGGTATTGACAGCTAGTCGCCAGTTATTCTACTGTACAATCTACGGAATGTTTTTACAGTGTAGTAAGCAGTCATGCTGCCCCAATATTTAGGGTAAACGCGATTATCAGAAAATGGTCGAAGCAGGACCTGAACAGAACAGAACAAAACAAAACATTAATTATATTCAGACATAAACTGTACTGTTTCTAGTCTTTTACAATATATAATAAACATGTACTGGTCAAAATAAAGTATTTCAATTAAAAAAAAAAGTTGGCACCAAGCGTTATATTTTTGTTATACAGCCAACTCTCGTTATCTCGATCTCGCTAATCTCGAAGTGTAAATCTGGTCCCTTTGTTAACATGGAAATCTGACTAAAGGTTACAAAATATTGTGGAAAAGAGGAGAAATTGCTCCTAACATGCCTAAGGAGTAATTCATTACGAAAACATACCTATTCAAATGTATTGAAAATTTTACAACCGAAAAAAACAAAATTTCAGATAAAAAAAATCTGATATTTTTCATATTTCTGCTCAAAACATAGGTTGTGGGTACCCGTTAGAACCGCCTTGCCGATGCGATTCTAACGAGTACCCACAATCTATGATTTGAACAGAAATAAGACGATGTAAACCCCACTTTTACTGTATAAAAGTGGGGTTTAAGGGGTCAAAATTATATAGGTATGTTTTTGTGATGCCTCCTCTTTTCCACAATATTTTCAATATATCTCTAACTTCAGGAGTCAAGTTACATATTCATTTGTGAAATGTGGTTGTTCCCGATTTATTTTCCTTCAATTCTGCAAATTTGATATGTCAAGGCACGGACGAGTCCCTTGGATTTCGAGAAAACGAGAGTCGACTGCAGTTTATACATGTAAAAGGCGTACAATTGTATAAGAGAAGAGAAAATAAGAAGGGATACAGGAAAGTAAAAAAAAAAAACAAAAAACTATTCATATGTTGTATGTACATAACAAATGTATGTAAAATATACACGTCCTGATCATTGGTCTTGATAAGATAATTTATTAATCAATACATTGCCAGTTTCCTTATTTCTCAACAACTGCATGTGAACCCAGCCAAGGGTAAAGAGCCGTTATCGAATATTCTAACGGCGAGTCTGAGCATCCGTGCAGTCACGTAAGCGGTAGACATAGGGGAAATTTCAGCCAAAGGACCATCACGAAAACATACCTGTTTAATTTTGACACCCTTAAACCCCACTTTTATATAGTAAAACTGGGGTTTACAGGGGTATACATTTTTTCTTATTTTTGCTCAAAAACATAGATTGTGGGTACTCGTTAGAACCGCCTCGGCGAGGCGGTTCTAGCGAGTATCCACAATCTATGTTTTGAGCAGAAATATGAAAAATATCAGAGTTTTTTTATCTGAAAATTTTCATTTTTTTGGTGGTTAAATTTTCAGTATATTTGAATAGGCATGTTTTCGTAATGAATACATATGGCTCCGCTTAGGGACCAGCCATGCGCACTAAAAGATTGCTTCGACGGGATGTACGAAAAGGCCTTTTCTCCGGACTCGGCTCATGTATTTTTTGTGATCTTCAGTGCGCTTTAAATGAGTACCAATCATAAAATACTTTTCTTAAACTCTCCTCTTATCCATAACCATTACGAAATCACGTCTATTTAAATATATTGATAATTTCATTTCCAAAAAACCTGAAAGTTTTCAGATAAAAATTCTGATTTTTTCCATATTTCTGCTCAAAACATAGATTGTGGGTACTAGTAAGAACCGCCTCGGCGAGTACCCACAATCTATGTTTTTGAGCATAAATAAGAAAAATAATGTATACCCCTGTAAACCCCAGTTTTACTATATAAAAGTGGGGTTTAAGGGTGTCAAAATTAAACAGGTATGTTTTCATGATGGAAAACACGCCTATTCAAACTGATGAAAATTTCAGCTCCAAAACTTGAACTGAAAATTTTCAGATAAAAAACTGATATTTTTCATATTTCTGCTCGAAACATGGATTGTTGGAACTCGTTAGAACGAATACCCATAATCTATGTTTTTGAGCAGAAATAAGAAAATTAATATATACCCCTGTAAACCCCAGTTTTACTATATAAAAGTGAGGTTTAAGGTGGTCAACATTTTATATGCATTTTTTCGTGATGAAATACATTTCTTAAACCCTCCTCTTATCTAAGCTGTTGGTCTCATAGTATGCCAATTGAGGAAAATTTTTATTATTGAGCACATTTCTGAGAATAAACAAAATATTTTAATAATGTCGTCTGCCAATTTTTTTTTAGTTCAAGCAGGATAAAGGTTAAAAATATAATGGCAGCGCGGCATTTCAATTGTATACAAAGCAGTATTTGGGAATAGGTATTATACCGCGCTGGCAATCTTTTTATTACCTATTTCTAACAGCCTGAGGTAAGGTATTTATCTAATTTTCGTTTGGATTAAAGGAATTTCACACTACTGTCAGGACACTGCCACCGCTCAAAAGCTATTTGTCCCGGAAGTGTTAACACTAAGCACGCTATGGGCAAAAACTGAACAACCACTCAAAGACTATTTGCACACAGCACGCTGTGGGCAAATTCCGCAGACAACAAATTGAAAACCCGCTCAAACTTTGTTTGTCCACAGGAATTTACACTTAGCACGCTATAGATAAATTCAGCAGACTAAAATGCCAGATGAATGGCAAACAGTGTAGATACCGCGTCTGATCTGGGTCTACACTGTTTCCTCAATCCTGTCTGTCCCAATACAAATCAGGATTATCAGGAGAGGATCCGGGAGTATTTAATAGGGGAACAAAAATTTCCCAGAGTGTTTGAATTGATCCAGTTACCTTAAGTATTAGAACAGAGAGGTCATTATAGACCCAGACCAGACACCGCAGAAAGCGGCGTCCGATCAATGTCTATACCGTTTGCCACTCGTGCACCAATTTTAGACACTTTCTTTGCTAGTAAAATGATCTTGTTGAAATTTTAAAATTGTAAGGTGAAGAGTAAGATAAGCGACTATTTATTAAGGTAAATACTATATAAAAAATTTATCAAATTCATAATTTCTGAGAATGAAATTTTGAGTCAAATGAACTCCCTCTGGGTCCGCCCCTAGGCCATTACGGTATATGTCATGGTGTTGCGGTATTATTGTACAATACACGGATTACATCTGATTGGTTAACAAAGACTTATGTTTCGCTAGCAGTTCTCAATGGAAATACCTCTGTAGGTGTCTGTTTAATCCTAAAATTGGCTCTAATTATCACGGGTATATTTTGAAAAAAAATAAAATAAAAAAAAATCTGGGCCCAGTTGTTCAAAGCTAACGACATCGTTAGTTAACGATTCGTTAAAATTTACATCAAGTGATACCCAAATATGCTGAAATTTTTTGCTGAAAAAATGTGAGTACCTTTGCAATACATTTTTTTTCAACAAAAAATATCAGAATATTGTGTATTGAATCGGCTAAAACAGTTGACGAAATGACCCTTAAGAAGCTCGTTAAGCTAACAACGCTTTGATCAACTGGGCCCTGGACTTTTTTTGCGTTAGAACTTTGCTGAAACCAGTTATAACAGGATACTTCTGGGCCGACGTTAACAACGGCTAGAAGGTCGTTTGTTTGAGATGGATTTTCAAGGCCCAGTCAACACTGTTACGGCCATGGCGTGTCGGTCAGTTAACCTGTTCACACTTTTCCTGGACAGACTTAGTCCTCTAGAAGGTTAAACAGTACTTGTGCACAAACTTTCGCCAGAGAACCGGGGAGAATGATCGTAGAAAAGATTTCATAATCAATCTCCACGACAGTTATGTTATCAAGCTGGGATTCGACCTTGTCGACCCCTGGGTCTGTGGTTAGATGCGCTACCGGCTGCGCTATGGAAATCGGCTCTGCAGGGTCCCGTTCTGAACTTTCAACCCTTACAGTATGATTATAAATCGTAAAATAAATAAATAAATAAATAAATAAAAAAATAAATAAATAAATAAATAAAGTAAGGAGTTTGTTTGTAGCGCACTTTGTCACTTAGCTATGATTTACTGTCAACTGCCACTTTTCCTTATACATATAACTGACCTATATGTGTGAAAAACAGCGCAAATTACGCATGTATATACAATAATATTTACAACAAACTGTCATTGATACTATTCTATTATTAGCTACAATAAGCTTTGTTTTCAAAATAAAAAAAAATGTGAAAACTCATAATGTTGTAATTCTTTGCAAAAGTATACACTAATAAATCATCATCACGAAAACATGCCTATACAATTTTGACCCCCATAAGCCCTAATTTTACAGAAAAACTGGGGTTTACAGGGGTATACATTATTTTTCTTATTTCTGCTCAAAAACATAGATTGTGTGTACTCGTTTGAACCGCCAACGAGTACCAACAATCTCTATTTTGAGCAGAAATATGAAAAATATCAGTTTTTTATCTGAAAATTTTCGGTATTTTGGAGGTGAAATTTTCTATATATTTGAATAGGCGTGTTTTCGTTATGTAACCTCACATAACAGGAAAATAACGTAAGTTCCTTATTTTATCTCCCATGCCGAGCGCTCTTCAGCTTGAGATCAATAAAATATCTCATATACGGAAACTTATCTCACATGCCTATCGGCAAACAAGTTTTGTAAGTCAGTTTTGCCGCTATTTAATAACGAGGTGGCATCTTATATGGTGTGACTGTATAAAGCGCATTTTGTTATTGACTCTTAATTGACAAAACACCAACCACCATTATCATTACCAAACATTGCATAATGTATTTCAATAGCTCTTAAGGCAGAAAAATGTTGCCATTCTATCTGATAGTTTAATAAAAGATTCTTATATCTTTCGAATTCCATTGTAAATGACTGTAAATAAAAGGTAGCTTTTACAGTATACGAGCGTACCGTGAGAAAACGCACCTCCTGACACGTGCATCCAAGGAAGACTCAAATCAGCCTGCACATTCGCACAGTCTGATCAGAGTTCTTTGTACGCATGAAAAAACTATATCCCTGGCTATCCAAAATACGCCCAGTGAAGATTCTGATCAGGCTGCGTGAATCTTCGCTGGGCGCACATATCCGAAGGTACGTTTTCTGACGCTGGAGAAGATTATCATGATTATGGAACAAAAGTTTTGTTTTTTTTCGGTACTGCTTGGTTATCAATTACACCGATAGTTTTGATAGTATAACAGGTATTTTTTGTATGGTGTAAGGGAGTTTGCCTTTCACACATACTAAACCTCTCAAGAGAAAAGGTCACTTTATGATTTATAAGTAGACGACACAGGAGCTACTGGTAGGAAACGAACGTAAGTTCTCATCACGAAAACATACCTATATAATATTAACCCCCTTAAACCCCACTGTTATATAGTAAAATTGGGGTTTACAGGGGTATACATTATTCTTCTTATTTCTGCTCAAAAACATAGATTGTGGGTACGCGTTAGAACCGCTTCGGCGAGACGGTTCTAACGAGTATCCACAATCTATGATTTGAGCAGAAACCTGGTCTGTCTGTCAATGTGTGTGTCTCTCTCTCTTGGAGGAAAATGCTGTAAACATGAGTCATGGAAGCTGAATCCCTATGAGCGCACACAGTAAGCCATTTTCGCCACATTACTGTAGGACGCATCCCCAAGAAAGAATATAAGTAAATAATAATAATGCCTATTTCTTTCAAAATAGCTCAGTCCATCATAAATGCAGTTAAATAACATTTTCCGTGACATTGGCACCCTTACCACTGTTATTCGAAAGAAATGATTACGACTGACAGACCCAATCTGTTGTGTAACCATTTCTGGCGGGTACGACGGCATTCATCCATCGTTGACCTTGGCCGTATATCTTAACCCACGTATGCACAATAGATTCGTTTGCCTTGTAGATAGGTTTATTTATGATATAAGGAATATCTTCTCTTTTTTGTCAGAAATAACTATATTTCCTGCAAACAGTATAGGGACTGATCAGATGCAGTGTTCTGTGTCTGAAGTGCTTGTCAAAACAGACATTCTTTCCAAAGTAATGTTGCAACTTAAAATCTCCGTCTTTTCGAGTGCTTTCCAAAACTACAGTATCCAGAAATCAGCACACTTCCCAGCTAGCATTCTACGTAAATCTACATCGGGCCGTCATCGGCCCGTCAGCTACCCTGACGGGCCGATGACGGCCCGATATAGATTTACGTAGAATGCTGACTGGGTTCACTCTTCAGCCGTCTACAAGTGTATTAAAAACACAAGTATGAATGTCTGTGAATGCGCATATGTCACACATACGAATACGTAACAAATGTGTTATAACACATGGCAATGTTAATGTGTTACGTTTGCGTACAACTATAAGCATATGTAACATGTGGACAAGTCAGTGTGAAACGTTCGTATGATATGTACGAACCATACACATATGTAACACCTGTTCATGACATGAAGTAAAGATCACTATATATGTTCAATGTAATATGTAACGTGTATTATTATAAAAAAAAAAAAAATCTACTGGTTCGTGTTTGTTATCTGTATATTAAGCATTGTTAAATATATATTAAATATGTATCCAAAGATATTACAACCACTTGATATGCATGGTTTCGCAGGTAGAAAACGTCTATGTTGCTAATATCCTATAGCTGAAACTTCTAGTTGCAAAGATCATTTTTGAAGTGTTGTAATGTTCTTTTTGCCCCCTTGCAAGGATAAAGTAGGACCCTCATGCGAATTGTTGCTGGAGTATTTAAGGATTAGTGTCCGTGTTTGGTGTAAACGTTATTACTGGTACACTTTCACCGACATTATCTTTTGTTCTGACATGGAAATATGCTATAAGCGTACATACGCTCATATATGAGCCGTGTCATGAAAGAAAAAAACAGCATTAGTAGCATGAGATCAGTGTAGACCAAGATATGTAACACATCTGTTACGTATTCGTATGTGTGACATATGCGCACTCACACTGCTCTCGTATTTAATGTTATCTTGTTGTTTTGTTTGCATGTGTTTATGAACATACATCACGAAAACATGCCTGTATACATTTGATCCCCTTAAACCCACTTTTATACAGTAAAACAGGGGTTTACAGGGGTACACATTATTTTTATAATTTCTGCTCAAAAACATAGATTGTGGGTACTCGTTAGAACCGCCTCGCCGAGGCGGTTCTAACGAGTACCCACAAGCTATGTTTTGAGCAGAAATATAAAAAATATTAGATTTTTTTTATCTGAAAATTTAATTTTCAGTTTCTGAAGGTGAAATTTTCTGTATATTTGAATAGGCGTGTTTTCGTAATGAAAAAATGAAATGGAGTTGTAAACCTGTCTTGTCATTGTTTATTCCTCAACATTTCTTTCTGTGCCTCGGGAGAGTGTACTTCCTGACTGTAGCCTTATCTGGATATCTTTATTTATATTGTTGTAGTCATGGTGGGTCATGACCGTTCAGTTTTCAAAAGCTGTACACTATGTGATTCTATAAGAAGTATTATACGCCCTCAGTTTGTCCGGGTGGAGCTAAAACCTGTTTCACGTAGACACCTAGATCATTAATCTTTACCACTCTCCGGGCTAATTCAGCAGACGACAAAGTGATATTTTTTTTTTTCTTATTTTTCCCATTGGAGTCAATTTTCAGGAAATGTCAAAACCTGTTTCCTGAGAAAAATAAGAAAAATATTTCAATTGTCGTCTGCTGAAAATTCTACCCAGAGTGCTAAGTTTAAAGCAGTCCGTTGTGTTATCGCGGATAGAGGGAGTGCTTGACGCAATTGCGTTAACCAAACATGCGCAAATTCGCACGGTTTATTCAGGCGTAAGGAATATTTGAGCATTCTGGCGTCTGCTGGCGAAACGCAAAGACCCCGAGGCATGCTACGCAAATGTTGCACAAGCTGATCGAGGTATTCGCCTTTCGCTTTTATAATCATTACAAAAACATGCCTATTCAAATAAATTGAAAATTTTACAACCAAAAAAGGAAATTTTTCAGATAAAAAATTCTGATATTTTTCATATTTCTTCTCAAAACATAACGTGTGGGTACTCGTTAGAACCGCCTTGGCGAGGAGGTTCTGACGAGTACCCACAATCTGTGTTTTAGCAAAATAAGAAAACTAATGTATACCCCTATAAACCCCAGTTTTACTATATAAAAGTGGGTTTCAAGGGGGTCAAAATTATATAGGCGTGTTTTCGTGATGAGTTTCTTTATTAAGTGGCGAGGATGACGATTGGCCATCGTGTTTAGATTAAATACAACGCCCATAAACCACAACATTACCCCTCCAGCTTCAATAAATCAGAATACCCATTTATGCCTAGCGTCCTATAAATAAAAGGGACTTTAGTACACAATGTAGACCCAGATCAGACGCCGCTGATCAGGGTCAACACTATTTTCATTCAGGAACGGAATTTCTATAGAACATGCTATCAGTACAAACTAACCAGACACTCCTAATATCAAAATGAACAGGTCCAAAGCGTTGAAGAGCCCGCTTGGAATAAATGGGTTTGACTGAAGTAGATAAGGTGGTCTATAGTACAGCTTGCATGTGTACAGTCTTGCACTCACGCCTGAGGTCATGGGTTTAGCTGCGACCAAAATAGGGATATTATTTGCAAATGTGCCCAAATTAGCCTTAAAATACACCCTGTTTGATAAAGTGCTTTGGTGCTTGTAAATATCATCTGTATCAAGTGGCCCGTGCCATGTGAAAACGTATCTTCGGGCTTATGCGGACAGCGAAGGCCGCGATCACCCGCACAGTCTGATTAGGGCCTTTGCTGTCCGATAACAGAATCATCGGGCACTATGTATACAGAATATATGAATGGGGAGTAATGGTCCGGATGATACTTTGAGCATTAGCAGGACGGTCTGAATCTGGGCGTGTTGCGCATGCTCAATAACGCTTTTTCGCTTCCCAAATGATTTTGCAAGCGGAGTGCAAAGACTTTGATCAGACTGCCGTATGTGGCGGTCGTAAAAACTCTCCCAGGATCACTGAGGTCAATCGGGAATCTTGAAAAGACAATGACAGCTTAACCCATTGAAGACCCTTAAACGGGTAACTGGCAAACAGTGTAGACCCAGATCAGACGCCGCAGAACGCGGCGTCTGATGAAGGTCTCCACTGTTTGTAAATAGTTCGACCATTTTTCTTTAGGAAAATCTATACAATTTTGCCTGACATACCTAAAATAAAAAATGGACTCTTCCAAAATATACATGTAGTGTGGGAGAGTTTATTCAGTCTTTAATGGGTTAAGCCTGCCGTGTACTATAGGGCTTAGGCAGCCATGTAAACTATATTGCTGGCATATGGGGAGCCTCAATGAAACCGAGACTCCGATGTTTGTTCATTTATGTGTTTGGTGTTTCAAAGGGCAACCGTTATAGACACCGTTTTCTTATAGTTTTTATGAGAAACTCAGATATGCTCTTTCACAACGTTTTTAATACAACAAGAATTGTGACTTGGGGTTTTAAGGGTAAATCTTTTGACATTTTAGTGTTTGACATAGGTATATTGTTTTGTTTTGTTTTTTGTACTTTTCGGGGTAAATTTTTCAGAACCCTGGAGACAAATCCACCGTCATAGATATGTTCGGAGTTATCGACCAGAACCTACCCCCTCCCCTTCCTCTCACCCCTCCACCATACAGTACTTTGATTAATTTAATTGTAACCAGACGTGACATTAGAAAGAAATAATACAAAGACAAACAAGTAAAGGAGAACAATTATAAAATAACATTTAATTTTGACCACTCTCTGGGCTAATTCAGCAAACGATAAATTCAGCGATGATTTTGAATTATTATCTTCCCAGAAAATAAATAGGATTTGACATTTCATGCAAATTGTCTGCACGAAATATCAAAGCATATATTCTAGAAAACCAAGATAAAAATATTACGATTTTGTTATATTTAAAATTTCTACCCAGCTTGCAGAGCGTTAAACGGTATAACACACACACACACACACACACACACACACACACACACACACATGCGCGCCACCTGCACCTACACACACACGCACACACACATGCATGCACGCGCGTGAGCCTACACACAAGCACTCCCACATAAACAACGTTTTAAGTTTGAAACATACGGAAGTTCATCCATTACGAAACCACACCTATTCAAATATATAGAATACTCCACCTCCAAAAACTGAAACTTTTCAGATAAAAAAAATCTGATTTTTTTCATACTTCTGCTCAAAACATAGATTGTGGGTTCTCGTTAGAACCGCCTCGGCAAGGCGGTTCTACAGAGTACCCACAAATTATGTTTTAGAGCAGAAAAAAGAAAAACAATGCATACCTCTGTGAACCCCAGTTTTACTATATAAAAGTGGGGTTTAAGGGGGTCAAAATTAAATAGGCATGTTTTCGTGATGATGTTCATTCCATACTTATATCTGTGTCCGTAATCTAATTGGACATTGTTATGACAATTATGTACATATATCTATAAAAACAATCTTGTAACAATTTTCTTCATGGAGATAACGACATTTCAACTGGTGTAAAATGTTTTAATGTCCAAATTACCCAGTCAATAGACCGCGCTTGTGACTATATTAACCTTGTAATTATTTACGTTATTTTGTCTCTCCGGGCAAATGATAAGATTTACGTCAATGATACGATCGTTTTCCCATGGGAGTCGCCAAAAATGAAAACAAATCAAAATACAAACGTCTCTTTGAGCTGAAGTTCTACGACCCAGTCAACACTGTTAGGACAATGCCAGGCCGCGCAGCTTACTTACTCACAATTTTCCTTGACAGACTTAGTCCCCTAAGCTGTTGACCAGTATACTTGTGCACATACTGTCACCAGTGACTGACAATTAATTGTCCTTGAATTAGCGGAAACGGGGAGAATGGCTGTAGAAATGATTTCATGAGATCAGTCTCCATGAAAGTGATGTAGTTAAGCTGGGGTTCGCAGTTAGACACGATTGCGCTTTGGAGCCCGACTCTCTTTTGAAGGAGCTGCGTCAGCTCATAGACCTTTCATAAGGCAAGGTAAAACTTGACATTTACGGTGCTCATTGGGACAAAATTGTGGTATAATCGTACTAATTTTGATCGTATCAACTATTGTCCTGCTGAAACCGGATATATCCTGCCTTTACAAACAGTGTAGATCCAGATCAGTTGGCTTCTTCAGAAGCCAACTGATCTGGATCTGCACTGTTTGTCATTATGTATGTGAATTTGTATCAACAACCTGGATCACGTAATCTGATTGGCCGAAAATTAGAAGTGGGTGTGGCATCTTAATCTATTCAGCAGGACAAGGGATTTAAATATGAGCCGGGGCACAGCTTTTCTTAAAAGATTGTATGTGTGCCCGGCGAAGACTCATATCAGCCTGCAAGTTGATCAGAGTCTTTGCTGCCCACCTGACTGAAGACGCTTTGGCTACTTGACGACCACCGCGGGGTGGACTGAAAAGACCCTGGTCAGACTGCGCGGATGTGCATGCAGATCTGAGTCTTCTCTGGGTACACGTGTAAGTAAGTAAGTAAGTAAGTAAGTACATATAACTTAGCCGCAACTGACAGAATCATTTCATATGTGGGTATTATTTGTTGTGATTGTAAACAACTTAAAGGCTCCATATTCCTCAAAAATAGACAATTTTTTTATCCAAGAAAGGTTTAATAAATTGATATATATATATATATATATATATATATATATATATATATATATATATATATATATATATATATATATATATATATATATATATATATATATATATATAGTATTAATACCATCATGAAATATGGCATCTGACAGCCTGTAAAACTTCAGTAAGTCTCTTGTTTTTGAACTGAATCATAAATGAAAGGATTTTTTTTATCGTATCTGAGAAGTAATGTTGGCAACATTAATTTAGAAATACGATAAAAATCATTTGATTTCAAGAACGAGATACTAACTGAAATTTTACAGGCTGTCAGGTGCCACATTTTATGATTGTATTAATACCATATATCAATTTATTAAACCTTTCTTGGATAATAAAATGTTATTCTTGAGGAATATGGAGCCATTAACCATAAATAATAGAATTATTTCATCTGTGGTTATTTTTGCATTAGCTCAGATAAATCCCAAATCGAAATGTCGCAACGTCACGAAAAACTTTTGTTTTCGGACATACACACCCAGCGAAGATTTAGATCAGCCTGCGCCGGCGCGCAGGCTGATCAAAACCTTCGCTGGGCACATAAGAATTTTTACTAGGCATCGCATGATTTTGGATAGCCAAGAATGCAAAGAATCTTCATGCGGACAACGAGGATTCTTATCAGGCTACGCGGATGTGCAGGCTGATTTGAGTCCAGGTGTCGTTGAGCGCACATGTCCGAAGGTACGTTCTCCAATGATTCTTTTATTATGTGGGAGTTTTAACATTTGAACCAGCGCATAACAAAACCTACAGTAAGACCTGTGCGACCAGCGAACACTCGTATCAGCCTGTACATCCACCCAGTATGACTTAGGCTTCTCTTTCTTCCCTCTTTGGATAGCCTGGAGGCTGTAGAAGGCACATGCGATCAGCGAAGACTCTGATTCATTACAAAAGCACGCCTATTCAAATATACTGAAAATTTCACCACAAAAAATGAAAATTTTTAGATAAAAACATTCTGATATTTTTCATATTTCTGCTCAAAACATAGATTGTGATACTCGTTAGAACCGCCTCGGCGAGGCGGTTCTAACGAGTACCCACAATCTAAATTTTGAGCAGAAATAAGAAAAATAATGTATACCCCTGTAAACCCCAGTTTTACTATATAAAAGTGGGGTTTAAGGGGGTCAAATTTATATAGGTAGGTTTTCGTGATGTAGTCTGCGCGGATGCGCAGGCGGATCGGAGTCTTCACTGGTCGAACAAGTCTTATTGTAGGTTTTTCGTACGCTGGCTCATTTGTGATTGCAACCGGACATACACTTTTCGCGCATGCTCTGTCTGGTGCTAGCATTCAGTATCGCGCATCAGTTTTTGACATTATATGATGATAATGATTTCAGATTTAACGGCGCGTTAATTCAATAAAGTCATTTGCATCAAAACGATAAAATGCTGTAACATTACATTAGCTATGCTGTCCAGTTTCAGGATTTCGATGTATTCCATATGTTTGATTCGGTGCCACTAGCAGAAAAAGTTTGAGTGGCAAAAAGCTTTATTTGAACTTTTTTAATTGTGTGAATATTTACATTATTATGTGCCAATCGTAGCTTGAATAAAAAATAAGCGTATACATGTATCGATTAACTTCAATGCTTATCATGTTGGGTATAAATTTCTGCAGACAACATTTTCAAATAAAGGGCCTATTTTTCCAGAAAACAAGTTAAAGTTCCTTAATTTGCACGAAATGTAAAAACAAAAAAAATGAATATTGGAACACCATAACCCCTCACCATACATTCCTGAAACAGAACAAGTCTATTTAACCACCTGTTGAGGTGTCTAATAACTAAGTTCGAGTGGCAAACAGTATGGCTTCTGATCCGAGTCTGCGCTGTTTGCTCATGTCTGTCTGTCCGAATACGTAGAACAAATATGGCATATTAGAACTGCGTTCAGTGAAAGGTGATAGTGAATGTGTTCAACCCTGGATCCCTGTTCCTGATGACTAGCGCCAACAGGAGCAGAGATCCAGGGCAAAACACTCTCGAATAAATTGTACATTTGAACGCAGCCCTGATGAGCAAATCATGGCCCTTTGGTCTATTTTTATATGACCTTAAACATGAGACAATGTTCTTTTGAACATGCGCACAGTCTTCACTTTTTCCTTGAAGTAACTTAGGATTCTAAGAGCGCCCAGCGAACTCTCTGATCAGACAGTGTGCATGCGCAAGCTGATATGAGTTCGCTGGGCGCACTGTTCAAAGAACATTATCTCGCATCTTGGTTAACAAAAACACTCAAATTCACTCAAAATATTTTTTATGTGTATTTTTCTGCGGAAACGATAAGGCTTGACATTTCATGTGAAACATAAGCATAGCAGGCGTTTCACATGAAATGCCAAATCTTATTTTCTCGGCAAACTAATAATAATAATAATAATTATAAAATAGAATGCTGTCTGTTACAATCTTGCTTAGCGTTTTAACCCTAGTCCTGCTGAACCCGGATATGTCCTACCATTGCAAACAGTGTAGATCCAGATCAGTTGGATTCTGAAAAAGCCAACTGATCTGGATCTGCACTATTTGCCATTAAGTATGTGAATTTATAGCAACAATCTGGATCAAGGTAATCTGAGTGGCTGAAAATTAGAAATGGGCATGGCATCTTAATTTATTCAGCACGACTAGGGTTAAGGGTTTGATTTGCTTTGGTCTGTGGCTTGTGTACTGTCTGTCATATTTTGTTTGCTCTTCCTCTTGGTGTCTCATTGGTAGGCTATGATCTGTACTTTTGGTCATTCCTGGTCATCTGTACTATTTTTAATATCATTTACTGTGATTAAAGAAAAATACAGCTGAAGTGTATACCCTCTAAAACGTCAGTTAGAGAATTAATTTCATTAAGTTTGTGGCCTTTACTCTGGAACATTAAACTTGTGAACTTTTGATGATGACTTGAGTAAATACGCCATTTTGTTACTTGCCGTATTTACCACTTACCGTAAGACTTCGGACACGGAGGATTGAGTAAACAGTGTAGACCAAGATCAGACGCCGCAGAACGCGGCGTCTGATCAGGATCTACACTGTTCGGCATCCATTCACAGTTTTTCAATATCATTACGAAAACACGCCTATTCCAATATATTGAACATTTCACCATCCGAACGGAAATTTCAGAAAAAATTCTGATATTTTTCATATTTCTGCTCAAAACATAGATTGTGGTACAAATTAGAACCGCCACACTGAGGCAGTTCTAACGAGTACCCACAATATGTTTTTTTAGCAGAAATAAGAAAACTAATATATGCCCCTGTAAACCCCAGTTTTACTATATAAAAGTGGAGTTTAATGGGGTCAAAATTATATAGGTATGTTTTCGTGATGATCAGCAGGCTGTAAAATGGACATATGCTGGAATAAGTATGATAAGGGGTTAAAGTGTCCGAATATATAGTGCTAACACGGTGTTAAAGTGTCCGAATATATAGTGCTAACACGGTTATAAAGTGTCCGAATATATAGTGCTAACACGGTGTTAAAGTGTCCGAATATATAGTGCTAACACGGTGTTAAAGTGTCCGAATATATAGTGCTAACACGGTGTTAAAGTGTCCGAATATATAGTGCTAACACGGTTTTAAAGTGTCCGAATATATAGTGCTAACACGTTTTTAAAGTGTCCGAATATATAGTGCTAACACGGTGTTAAAGTGTCCGAATATATAGTGCTAACACGGTTTTAAAGTGTCCGAATATATAGTGCTAACACGGTGTTATTTTAAGGTCTGTACATGTAGTTTATCTAGATATGCAGGTTTCTCTTTGGAGTTGCCAACTCCTAGATGGATTGCCGACCAGGGCTTGAGAGCTCTATCTACCCTAGATATTGCTACACAGATTCAGTTAATAGCTATACAGAAGCAGTAACTTAAGTGCCTTATGTAGCATGGTCTGCAACTACAGCTTCCAGTGTTTCCTCATCTGCTGCTTCGCCACTCGCCCATCGCCAGGGCTTTTTGTATGACTTGCATATGTGTTGCTTGCCGTGACTTTGTATTGCTGATTAGATGAAATGCGTTGTGAATCGGATTTTAGTGAGGGAGAGGCGCACAGAGTCAACTTCACTCTCTCGTCCTGACCTAGCTGGATCCAGATGCAAGACAGTGTCAGGACATTTGGAGCTAAACCCGGATGTAGTGGATGACCATGACTTCTGTTGTGCCTTGTCATGCTCCTTCCACAATATGCTGCTGCATCGCTGTTTGGGCCGTTGAATCATAGTAATGATTTCCTCCGCCCCAGCTGCCGAAGCAGATTTTACATAACTGGAACAGGCAAGTCCAGATATGCAGGTTTTTGTTTGGAATAGTTTCATCCAGGCGGATGAAATCCAGTCCTTTGAAGAAGAAAGGGTATGAAGAAGTTCTGTGATGCGCTTAATAAGTATATGGTCCCCAGAGCTCAGGAATCACCCTGGCCTTTATGCAGATGGAACTAGTTTTCTGACTGGCAAATAAGCTATCTTGAAAAGATGGGCTGAACACTTTGATGGTGTCCTAAATCGGCCATGATCTATCAGTGATGAAGTTATCAACAGACTATCACAGGTGGAATGTAATCCGCTGCTTGATGAGTTGCCAACCGTCTCTGAAACAGTGAAAGCAATAAAACTCCTGTCATCTGGCAAAGCTCCAGGATCAGATGCAATACCTGTAGAGATCTACAAAGCAGAAGGTCTTCCACTTGCAGAGAAACTGGCAGAGTTATTTCACATTATGTGGAGAAAGGAAGCCACCCATCAAATATTCAAGGATGCAACGATTATCCACCCATTCAAAAGGAAAGGGAATCATCAAGTCTGTGACAATCATCAAGACATCTCTTTATTGTTAATTGCTGGGAAAATCCTTACAAGAGTCCTAATGAATCGTTTGAATGAACAAATGGCTATGCTTCACTCTTTAATTACACGACGGCGGTTCGGGCCTCAGACTCAATGACGGCCTCTTCGTAAAACTTTTACCAGTGGGTTGGGGCTTGACAATATGTCTGGCTTGGCCCGCCGTGGTTCAACTGTTGGTTTTCATTTACTCTGGCATACAGTAGAATGAGCCATGAGTACTCGTCTTTGTTTATTATAGTGATTAATTTGATTTTTATGTTTTCGCTTTGATGCACTGAGTTGGGAGCCTTTATGCGAACCGAATTTTTATGTATTTCTGTATTAAGAGTAGCATCGGGACCCAGGGTTAAGTTGGCTAGCTGTAAAAGTGCTTTAAACCCCACGGCGGTTTACTCTACTGACCGTTCTAAGGCGGTGGTTCCGGTGTTAGCGTTACTCTTTGTTGCTTTGTGGTTTATTCTACGAGGCGATTTGTTTTATGTCTTACCTTGTGTCAATTTGTTTTTGTGTTTTTCAGTCCTTTTAGCATTGCAATCGCCTCGCTTGGGGAAGAGAGACCTAATCTTCATGCTTTTCGTACGTTCGTTCGATTTGTGCTTGTTTGTATCTGTCGGTTTCCTTTTCCTGTTGGTGTCTGGGAAGCGCTGCGGTTTGTGATTGTGGCACTCCCTGGACTTTTATCTTACCTTTTTTTTAACAGTTATGGCTTCTACCAGAAAGCCATATGGATTCAGGAAAGACAGAGGAAGAATAGACACGATCTTCCCAGCAAGACAGCTTTAAGAAAAATGCCAGGAACAAATTGTGGACCTCTACATGACCTTTGTCGACTTTGCCAAAACATTTGACACAGTCATTCGTGTGGGACTTTGAAAACTTATGACAAAGTGCGGCTGTCATGCCAAATTCAAAGCAATGGTGCGACAGTTCCACGATGGTATGCTTGCAAGGGTCCAAAATGATGGCGAGTTTTCTGATCCATTACGGGTGACAAATGCAGTTACGCAAGGTTATGCACTAGCTTCATTATTGTTCAGCATATTGTTTTCTGCAATGCTTACAGATGCTTTCCAGGATGCTGACAATGGTATACATGTACCTATTGGGTATCGCTTTGATGGGAAGTTTTTCAACCTGAGAAGGTTGCAAGCTAAATCCAAGGTGCAGACAGAGGTGCTAGATGAGTGCCTCTTTGCTGATGACATGGCAAAGGGTTCTCCAACAGACGAGAAGATTTAAAAAAGGTGTGAATCAAGTATCTGGTTCATGTGACAGCTATAATATCACTATCAGCATCAAAAAGACTGAGGTGGTATATCAACCAGCACATGGAAAGCCTTACAAGGAGTCTACCATCACAGTTAAAGGTCAACGATTGCAAGTGGTAGACAAGTTCACCTACCTGGAAGCCCATTGTCTAGAGTTGTGCACACTGATGATGAAGTCAATGACACTTTTGCCAAAACTAGTGCAGCATTTGGCCGACTACGTGGAAGTATTGGGATCGAAGTGGAATCAGACATGATACAAAGCTGAAAGTCTACATATCCGTGGTGCTGCCAACACTATTATACGAAACTTTGACAGTTTACCAATGGCATGCCAAAAGACTGAACCACTTCCATACGCGCTATCTTAGAAAACTTATAGAGATCAAGTGGCAAGACGTACAGGATTCCAGTGACAGAAGTCCTGAAAAGGGCAGGGATGCAGAGTGTTCACACTCTTCTGAAATTGGCACAGTTAAGATGGACATGCCATGCTACCAGTATGCCTGATGAATGTTTACCAAAATAAAATCCTCTATGGAGAACTACAAGTCGGTAACGCTCCCATGGTGGTCAGAAAAAACGATACAAGGACACCCTCAAAACCTGTCTTAAAGACTTCAACATACCAAATGAGTCCTGGGAACAGATTGCACAGAATCGAGGCCTCATAAGAAGGGGTGCTGGTGAATACGAAGCAAAAAGAATAAGCGAAGCCGAAAAGAAACATGCGTAGCTGAAAGCCATAGCTAAGGAATCACCAACGGAGCTTTCTTCCTCAGACATCATTTGTTCTATCTGCAATAGGCAGTTTAGAGTTAAGACTGTTCTCATCAACCATCTTAGAACACACAAACAATAATACTTTACGCATTTGATTAGGACAGGTCATTGTCAGTAATGACAGACGAACGATATGTAGTTTATCTATCCCCAGCTGAAGAGAGTTATTCTCTTGCTTTTTCCGCTTTCTAAGTAGAAGGTCGTGGGTTCGATCAACGATTCAGGCATACATTTTTGTCAAACCATTATAATCAATACTAGCCGTCACAGTCGATATTTTTATTCCATTCCAAAGTTTGAGTCATAATTTGGATTCAGTCGTGCCCTGCCATCTGCTAACGTATAAAAGTCCGATCATTTGACATATATATATGTCTAATGCATGTATTTTAAATGTCTACGGTAAAGTCAAATACATTCGACTCTTGTTATCTCGAAATCCAAGGTACTCTATGAAACACTTCGAGATATCCGTACTTCGACATATCAGATGTGCGGAACTGAGGAAAACAGTTAATCGAACAACCACCTTTAACATAATGAATATGTAATTTGACTCCTAAGTTAGAGATACATTGAGCATATTGTGGAAAAGAGGAGAAATTGCTCCTAAGGAGCAATTTCTCCTCTTTTCCACATTTTGTTGCCTATCGGTAGATCTCCGTGTTAAAACAGGGACCAGATTTTCACTTGGAGATAAGCGGTTATTCGAGATAAGTAAGGTCGAGATAACGAGAGTCGACTGTAAATACAGTTTAAACCAAAGTCCGATCTTTTCCAGGAAAAAGTCTGGTACTGTGGGCTGATGTCCTTTTCAAAGACACTTCTCGCTTTTTTTTTTTTTTTTTTTTTTTTTTTTTTTTTTGCTTTTTTTCAGCATTACCGCAGCCGAATTCTCTGGAAGTTATCAGAAAAAAGGTGGAAGGCTGAAGGCTCTTAATGCGTCTAATACAGGAGGGTAAAAAGTTTTGGTAAATTTCATTTCGCTTGAACATGTACTGTAAATGTGTATATACCCTTCGTGTTAGGACGAATAACTGTATTTCGTTTCACTCGAGGGTGTACGCTGCGGTGAACATCTATTAGGGTTCTCTTCAGAAGTTTAAAACTCTCTCTGTAAATCCTATTTATAATGAAGACCTCCAAGAGGAACAGGAAAAGAAGGCAAAACCGTCCGCGGACGACCGCTAACAGAAGCACGTATCCATGGCAAAACCGTCCGCGGACGACCGCTAACAGAATCAAATATCCATGGAAAACCGTCCACGGTCGACCGCCAACAGAAGCAAGTATCCATGGCAAAATCGTCCCCGGACGACCGCCAATAGAACCAAGTGTCCTTGGGAAAACCGTCTGCGAACGAACTCCAACAGAAACAGGTATCCCATGGGAAAACTGTTCGTGCACGACCGCCAACAGAAGCAACTATCCATTGGAAAACCGTCCGCCAACGGAAGCAAGTATCCACTGCAAAAACGTCCGCGAATGTTTAACACTTCTGAATGCAGTTCCGAAACCTGCGGCTTTCTTGCTTCGATAGTCGCGGCAATTGATGTGGCTCGGTAGTGGCGGCCTGTTTTATCATTTTTTTTTTTTTTTTTTTTTTTGACAGGCGTTTCCTGACTGATGCCTGGGACTGTTGTGTTTCATGGACCATGGCGGTTGATATGAACTCAGTGAGGACTGTACAGTGCTTGCCAGCATGTTGTATTGTAGATATTGGCAAGCACTGTACATAGTGTTATGGAAACAGCATATGAAACAATCTTCTACAGATTAGCATGCACATTTGCATAATCTGATATCACACATGCAGTCTTTAACCCATTTATGCCCTGTAGGGGTTTTCAACAATAGTTCTTTGGGCCACTTTTTTTTGCAAAGAGAGACAATTTCAGCTTCTGTGGCATTTACTTGAATCCATACAAAAATAAAAACGGCCAGATATTTGCATATCAGAATTACTGTTCATGAAGATACAAATACATGCATTTCAATAAACCTCAAATAGCAAATTTCACATAACTATGCATGTGTGTTATACAAAACTCGCTTTAATTACCGGTGTTCATTTTCAATTGACAGATGTCTGGTTAGTTTTAATATAACCATTTTTTATTGAAATTCCTATACACTGTATTTAATGATAATAGTGTAGACCCTGATAAGACGCCACATTTTGCGGCGTCTGATCTGGTTATACAATATTTGCCTATATCCCGTTTATGTAACACTATATACATTGTATATAGGCATAAATGAGTCAGTCAGAGACATACCCTGACAAAACTGCGAGAAACGTAAGCATACTGACTAAAATATAATTACTGCCCAAGTTACGTTTCCTCACTTGTCTGAAAATATTTCAATGTCCTCGTATTTCAAAAAAATCGAAAAAGTTCAGAATAGGGCTGCTAGGTTTGTTATTAGCAATTACTCTTTTGAAACTGGGAGTATGACTGGACTACTGGAAAATCTAAAATGGGAGTCTCTCAAGAAAAGGAGGAGAGGCAGTATACTGATTCTTTTGTACAAAGCTCTAAAGGGTGCTGCCTGCAGTCCAACAGATGATTTTATCCCTCAAATTAGACGCAGTAGAAATCATCACTGACTTTTCCGACCCCCGCTACAAGAACTGACATTTACAAGGGCTCATTCTTCCCTCAATCAGTCAGAGATTGGAATGCCCTTCCAGATTCGATCATTACCTCTGCTGAAGGAGCAGAGGATGGTGTGGCTAGGTTTACCTCTGGTGAGAGCTAGGGACTAACTTCTCATATCACAGGTCCTGGTGAATGAGTGTCGTTAGACGTATCACCGGTAAACGTTCAGATTCTGATTCTGTATTGCACTGAATACTCGTAAGAGTAATGGTGGAGGTAAAAGGGTTCTAAGGCAAGGTTTCAGACCATCGCCAAATTTATCGTAATTTCTTGGATAATATTTGATTAGAAATACCTATCAGAATTCAATATTTTAGGTCTACATTTGTGGCCACCTGTTTAGGATGAAATCGGTGACTGAAGACTGCTCTCACGATCCGAAGACATGTACACGTTTGAGGTATTTCTGCAAAAAGACATCTCGTAAGGTGCCTTGTCTGGCCTGGCCTGGCCTGGCCTGGCCTGGCCTGGCCTGGCCTGTCCTGTCCTGTCCTGTCTTGCACTGACCCTAGCTTGTCCTGGTCCTGGTCCAGTTCTGTCCTGTCTTGCACTGGCCCTAGCTTTTCCTGGTCTTTGTCCTATTCCTGTCTTGTCCTGTACTGTCCTGTCCTTTCCTGTCCTGTCCTGGCCCGACCTACCCGACCCACCCGACCTCTATCCCGACCCCACCCGACCTCTACCCTACCCTACCCAACCCTTACCCTACCTGTCGGCGCTTTCCAGATCGCTTGGTGTCCGGCGTCCGGCGTCAGCAATTTGCTACACGGCAGAGGCTGCTTAATTTTATTGCACAAAACTTGCTGAGAATGGTTATCTCTTTTATTTTTTAAATCTAGGTCAAATTCAAAACTGGGTCACATGAGGTGGTCAAAAGATCAGATGTTACTTTGACTTACCAAAACTGGATGTATTGATCCGTATGGAAGTAAACATCTTTAGAATACTGGTTATCTTCCAATGTGGAGGGTTCTTCACAAATAACTACACATTCCAAGTACTTGCCACTTCATTGTAATCGCTACATCTGTCTAGGTGGTGTCGTGAGCAGCAAATGGAGAGCATTTTGCACGTGTGTTGGAAAGTCGTTCAGTTATCCAAACCATGATCATTCCTAACAACGACCAGGACCTGTCCTTCAGTCAGTCTGTTTGGTTTAACAAATAAAATCTATAGAGGTTGCCCTTGGTCCAATCTTTAAGTCTAAAGTTGAACTCTCCCATGGCAGGAAATCATGAATAGATTGAGATTTTTTCCAGCTTGAAGAGACCAGGCCTCGAGGTTATACCACTTTTTTATGTTAACACAGCTGAGCATGAACTTTTTCCTGCTAATAAATCTCAAATTACCAATAATTGCAAGTTCTTTCTTGTTAAACATAGCAGATCATGAACATTTCTTTGCTAATAAATATGAAAATGCCAACTATTTCATGCTCAGCTGAATTTAGCATGAAAAAAGAAATTTTATAACCTCGGGTTCAGGACCCAATTTCACAATCATTCCATTTGTGGTTGATATTAGATTGCTTCCGCGCTACAAGAAAATCTAACAGTGCAAGTATCTTTTACACGTAGTTTGACCACTCAGCTGCGGCTCATTCAGTCATAAAGACTGCATAAAGTTTATTTATATTTAGCCTTTAAATTATTCTTGTATGGGCATTCACGGACGCAGGTCAGAAAGACCGGTCAAACTGCACCGGCTGTACAAGTTTGTAACAACATTTGTTATCAATCAACACCCATATATCATATTTGTACTTGCCTGTGTACTCATATTGTCATACAGTGTAACATCTGCTCTCAGTGGTAAGGTAATAAATATTCCCGAGGAGCTTACCGTACATACCCTAAATATTGGAACAATACACAAAGCTCAAAAGCCCTGTGAGGCACTTCTAACGAGTACCAACAACATGGTTTCTTATTTTTTTCTGATATCTGCAAGAAAACAAATGTTGTTGGTACTTATTAGAAGCGCCTCGCCGAGGCGCTTCTAATGTGTACATACAACATGTTTACTTGTGGATTTTCTCTCTTATTTTTTCTTATTTCTGCACGAAAACGTATGTTGTGGTTACTTATTAGAAGTGCCACACCGAGCCACTTGTAATGAGAACACACAGCATATGTTTTCGTGAGAAATTAAGAAAATGTCCATACTTTTGATTTCAAAAGCGTACCATTTGGAGCTATGAACCCAGCTCACTTGTCCTAAAATGTAAACAAGTATATTTTACTATTTGACAGGTGAGTGTAGACCCTAATCAGACACCGCGTTCGACAACGTCTTATCTGGGTCTACACTGTTTGCTCAGGTTTGTCTTTCCGAATAATTAATGTAAATACGGTTGGCGAGATAATGTCATAATTTTGCCTATCCTACTGCATTCGGTATGATCACCAACAGTATTCAAGCAGTTCGTTTGAGAGACATCACATATGCATCATGTAAGTTAAACTAAAGTTAAAGCCTACCATTTTAGACTTTCAAATAAATGCAAAACATACACATTGTCTATAGTATCTATACACTCCAATCATGTTTATTCGCGCAGTCTAATCAGGGCCTTCATTGTCCGCTAACAGAATTGTTGAATAGTACGGAAAGTATGAATGCCCCGGATGATACTTTATGCATACGTAGGATGATCTCAATATAGGGATCAAACATGGTTTTTCATGCATTAACATTCGTCGTCCCGTGGAAGGTTTTGAAAACCGAGGCCGGAGGCCGCGGTTTTCAACACCTCCCAAGGGACCTGGCGAATGTTAATGCATTGAAAAACCATGTTCGATCGCTATTATTGCATAAAAACTGAAAACATTTGCTACATTTCGCGTTATTTCTCGCACTATTTTGTTTCGCCTTTTCACCGATGTCTCACGAATGCAATTTCTACGGACTATGCATGTTCTAGGGCCAGGCAGTACACATCTCGTAACGGCAGCAAATCTATGGCCCCGGTACGATCATATTGAAAGTTGCGTAGCCGTGCATTAACAGCGCGTGAATTGCCTTGTTAAAGCACGGCTTTTCGCCGGTTAATGCACTGCTGTTAATAACATGCGGCACTGCTTTTTATGTAATAATGCGAATTTTGTGCATGGTCGAAGGTAATTTTTTGCTTGACGAAGCCAATATGTTCTGTGAAAGGGGACCCTTTGGGAACAAGGAACACACGTTAGATAAAGCATTATGTGTTCTTCAAAGAAGTGGGTCGGAGAGCACTGACACGCGGGATAGTTCAAGTCCACTGAGCGTATTTGAGATGTCATGCGAAAGAATATGGGTCGAATGAATGTAACCATCTTGTTTTGCTAGTGCAAGGAAATCAGATCTTACAAGACTTGGACACTTGTACATGTGCGAACGATATCATTTTTGATTTCCGTATTATAGTTTTCTACCATATGTGCTCTTATCATTGCAAGCATCATCTTCTGAAGTTAAGCCTTAGACGTAACACTGTAGAATAATGTCATTACTGCTGCAGTAGTAATAAAGCTCACCCGGCATCGTCAGATATAGTCATGAGAATAGCAAATGTATCCGCAGAACTTCAACATTGCGCAAAATGTGTAACACCTCAGCTATCATCATCCCAATTGTCTCTAATGTCACACATTCCTTATATGTCATTTCCTTGACTGAGGAGAATAAAGTGTTGTCTTCTGTCTGTCGGAAAAAATGAACACAGCATCCTCGTTTTGACTGGGTCTGTTCATATGCAGAACTATGTAATGCGACAATGCACATGCCCTCTGGTCATTAGTTTAGCAGCACTTTCTCTCCTACCATTTAATTGGGCTCAGGGGTCCGAAATCTCGGGATGTTGCGGGGGCGTGGTGGATGTGTGTGTGTGGTGGGTAACTTGAATAACCACAAAATATGGGACGCGTCAAGCGAAAAAGTGCCTAAAGGCAGGAGCAAAATGAGCTGATACGCATCATCCTGCGCATGCGCAATGTATCATCCAGGCAAAATGAGCGGATACACATCAGCCTGCGCATGCGCAAGGTATCATCCAGGCATTTACTCTCCGTGCATACATTTTGTAGTATCCAATGATACTGTTAGCGAACAGTGAATGTCCTGATCAGACTGCACTGATCTTGGTCTTCACTGGTCGCATATGCCCGAAGACACGTTTTCGCATAGAACTTGACCATCTGTGTTCAATTATCAAAAGAGGTTTGGTAATGTGAATATTAACTAGTAATTCGTTTTTCTTTTATTTATGAAAATATAAATTTGTTACAGGTCTCTTACATATCAAATATATACATAGAAACAATCAACCCCTGAATACGTTAGCCAATTTTTTTTTTTTTTTTTTTTTACATTAAAATATCGAGCTGGAATATCAAGCGGAAAACGACATTATGAATTAGCTGACTGCGTATGTGAATCGATACACCTTCAAGGGAGATCACTTTTACCTGAAAAGTTTTACTTCCCTTCTCATGGCATGTATTGCCCCAAGGACAGGCTTTCTTTTCTAAGTGCAGCACGATCTGAAATGACAGTCACCTAAACAAATTCCCTTCTGCTATACTGATGTCCCTATGAGTAGGGAGGTGACGGCTTTTACCACAGAGTGCTCTCTCTTTGCGGTGTGTCAATTCACCTTAATTTTTGTGACATTGTTACCACTTTTTCTATATCAGAACCATACAAACGATGACGAATGTTGACAAATGCCGCATTCACCCTATGTTTTCGAATAGGTAGGCCTGAGCAATCAGTGTCGATACCGAATGCGGCCCGATCAGGGTCTACACTGTTTGCCTCACATCCAGCAGTTTGTAAACATATCAAGGGGTAGTAGTAAGGTTTGTTTGTGTTAAGGTTTTACGGTCCAGTCAAGCCAATGGGGTCATGTCGCGCGCAGTCAGTTTACCTAACAACACTTCAGCTGGGCAGGCTTAGTCCTCTAAGCGGTTAACCAGTACTGTGCACATTCTTTCGCCAGAAACTGACAACTGCCCTTCTTGAATCAGCGGAAGGGAAACAATGACCGCATGAAATATTCAGGTAGTTGTAAGGGGAAGAACTGTACGGAGTTAACCTTTACCACTCTCTAGGCTAATTTAGCAGACGATAAATCGATAATATTTTTCTTATTTTTTCCAGAAAGGATTTGACATTTTATGCAAATTGTCTAATGGAGACAATTTGCATGAAATGTCAAATCCTGTTTTCTGCGGAAAATAAGAAAATATATTTCAAAATGTCCTCTGGTGGAAAATTTACCTAGTATGTTAAGCGTTAGGGTATCTAAAAATGTTAGTGTAAACTCGATACATAACATATAGACATGAGTAAATGGTACCGACACAGATAAGACGCCGCGTGCTGTGTCGTCTGATGATAGCCTGCACTAATTGCCACTCATCCCGCAGTTTTAGACAAACAAATATGTAGTAAAAATGACTTCTTCCATTTCAGGACACGTATGGTAAGGAGCTAAAATATCCAAATGATTTGGAGTAAATACATAGACTTCGTATGCCTCAAAAATAGAACTTTTTATCCAAGAAAAATTTAATAAATTCATATATAGTATTAATACGATCATAAAATATGGCATCTAACAGCCTGTAAAATTTCAGTTAGTCTCTCGTTTTTGAACTGGATCAAAAATGAAATGATTTTTATGTTGCCAACATTAATTCAGAGAATCGATAAAAAATCATTTCAATTCAAACTAGAGCTGGTGTTTGTAAAACACTATGCGCCCAACTGAGTGACTCTAACACTGCTTGACACCAACACTGCTTGCCCATGACGGTAACAACAGTACAAATATACGAGATTTCAATATTATTTTATCAAAAGGGAAATAACTCTAAAAACCAAATACGCCGGACAAGAAAAAAATACAGGTTAGCTAAATTTTCATGGGCAACCCATATATAAATTTTAAAACCCTAGCATGCAGGGTTCTTAAGACATGCCATGCAGAAAAAAAACAAAAAACAAAAAAAAACGTGACGAATGGACAAATGGACGACGGACGAATGGACGTGCGAAGGCAAAATAATATGCTCCATCAATTTCATTCGAAATTGGGAGCATAATCAGGTCATCTACTCATCACTATCAATCTATTCATCAAGTTTCAAGGCTCCAGTTTCAATAGTTTTTTAGATATTTTGCTGACAAGGGAAACATGCCCAATTTACAAAGGGCCATTCATTACTCATGAAATGTTTTTTAGAATTTATACAAAAGTTAATCAGGTCACCTATTCATCATTACCAATTAATTCATCAAGTTTCAAGTCTCTTGCTGACACGATAAAAATGCCCAAAATTACAAAGGGCCATAACTCAAGAAGTATTTTTCAAAAATTATTCAAAAGTTAATCAGGATGTCTACTCATCACTACCAGACTATTCATTAAGTTTCAAGGCTCTAACTCCACTAGTTTTTGCGATATTCATCTGACAAGGTTTTGTTTGTGTTGAGGTTTTACGGCCCAGTCAACCCAATGGGGTCATGTCAAGCGCGGTCAGTTTACCTAACCACACGTTTACTGGGCAGGCTTAGTCCTCTAAGCGGTTAACCAGTATTGTGCACATTCTTTCGCCAGAAACTGACAACTGCCCTTCTTGAATCAGCGGAAGGGAGAGAATGACCGTAGAAAATATTTCATGATCAATCTCCCCGAAAGAATGTTGCCGACCTCGGCGGGGGTTGAACCCGCGATCTCCTGGTCTCCAGTCGGACGGCGCATCCAACTGAGCCACCGAGGCCGGCTCATCTGACAAGGTAAAAATGCCCAAAATTACAAAGGGCTATAACTCATGAAGTATGTTTCAGAATTTATTCAAAAGTTAACAACGTCATCTACTCATCATTAAAATCTATTCACCAAGTTCCAAGGCTCTAGCTCTAACAGTTTTTGAGATAGCTCGCTGACAATGTACAAATGCCCAAACTTACAAAGGGCCGTAACTGAAAAAAAAAGTATTTTTCAAAATTTATTCAAAAGTTAATCAGGTCGTCTACTCATCACTACCAGTCTATTCATAAAGTTTCAAGGCTCTAGCTCCAACAGTTTTTGAGATTTTTTACTGACAAGGTAAAAATACCCAAAATTACAAAGGACCATAACTCATGAAGTATTTTCCAGAATTTATTCAAAAGTTAAAGAGGTAATTTACTCATCACTACAAACTATTCACAGTGTCAAGGCTCTAGCTCTAACAGTTTTTGAGATATTTTGCTGACAAGATAAAAATGCCAAAAAGGGCCATAACTCTAGGAGTATTTTATAAAATTTATTCAAAAAGTTAATCAGGTCGTCTACTCATCACCACCAGTATTCATCAAGTTTCAAGGCTCTAGCTTGAATGGTTTTTGAGATATTGTGCTGGCAAGATTACATCTATATTTTTTCAAAGGGACATAACTCAGGAAAGGGGCATAATCCTGTCAAGAAAAGAAATATGTGTCAGCTATTTTTTTTTTTTTTTTTTTTTTTTTTTTTTATGAGGATTCAATGTAAGAAATTTCAAAACGGTAGCATGCGCGGTTCTGAAGTTATGCTATGTATCAAAAAGCGTGACAAACGGACGAACAGACGAACGCTCCAGAAGCAATATGCCCCTCCAATTTCTTCGAAGTTGGGGGCATAAAAAGAGAGACTAACTGAAATTTTACAGGCTGTCAGGTGCTACATTTTATAATTGTATTAATACCATATATAAACTTATTAAACCTTTCCCGGATAATAACATGTCTATTTTAAAGGAATATGGAGACTTTATCTCAGCTGTTCCTGTGTCTTTACTAGTAAACTTCTTTAGTACGTCTCAGTAGTTTTCTTTCTCACTCTTCCTAACTTTTGTCCATACAATGACATACATTAAATACCCTTTACTGTGACCACTATCTGGGCTAATGTGGCCGACCACAAACTGACGACATTTCTCTTATTTTTCCGAGAAAATAGGCTTTAACAGTTCATGCAAAAAATTTTCCTTAGACAATTTGCATGAAATGTCAATGCCTATTTTCTGGGGAAAATAATAAAATAGTTCAAATATCGTCTGCTGAAATGTTTACCCAGCATATAGTGCGTAAATAGAACCAGTAAAGAAGTTAATTCCAAACGCAAAACAACATTTACACACACCTACTATACACTTGACAGGCTTCCTTTGAATTGTACAGCAAAATGAGATGAAAGCAGCATGAGAAAATTGATATAAGGAGATACTGCAGTGGCGAGGAATTTCCCTAATTGGCTCAGGTATTAAAGACCAGATACCAGAAATACAATATTCAAATTTTTATTACATATTCCGGTAGCCCGATGTCTGACTCGTAGCAGAAAGGAAAATTTATGCTTCTAGCTTATTAATACGGGGAGATAATTTAGTCCTGTTTACCCCTACCAAAAAACTCCTCAATTAATACCCTGTACAAAACGATTGGACTTATATTTAGTTACATTTCCCTTTGGGAAATATTTCTTGCATCAGAATGACGAGAACACAACACCAAGTGGCATATGAGAAGTCTCGTGTGCCACTTGACAACACTGATTGGAAATTATGGTTAAATTAATACAGCCTGTGCAATTAGGGAAACTCCTCGCCTTACTGCAACATCTCCCTTGATTTGCATACGTACAGGTAGGAATTCATCATTTACTTCCGATTAGCAGTAAGACAGAAATCAAAACATGTTTTAAAAATGCTTATGTAATTTTGCCAAAATTTCACTGTCATTAATCCATTTCCAGCCTAGCGTTCCATTAAAGAAACACTTGCAAACAGTGTAGACCCAGGTCACGCCGTAGAAGGCTGCGTCTGATCAGGATCTACAATGTTAACATTAAATACAGAAATTTCAATGAAAGTAGTACAGGGCGGCCCTATACTACTAATGAAACAGGGTAATAATAACTAACCAGACGCCCCCTATATTTGAAATGAACCGGCCCGAAGAGTTATGGTAACAGAGTCCATTTAGCAAAAATAGGTTGAGCCTTTGCAGTCTGGAGACCCCTAAATGGTAATTGATAAACAGTGCAGATACAGATCAGACACCACAGAACGCGGCATCTGATCAGGGTCTCCACAATTTTCATTTTTTTCTCTAGGAATATCTAAATTTCATAAAAGTCGAAATAAGAATCTTCCAATATATAGTGTGGAGAGCTCATTCACTGGGTAAATGGGTAAATGAGTTTGCCATAAACGGCAAAACTGCTGTGTCATTTTCTTTAATATTCTAAAACTCGGTGTAAAAGTCAGATTGTATATACAAATGCCTAACTAGTAATCAGATACATGATAATGTCACACACTTACTTTTACGTGCTCAGATCGAGGGTTGAGCGCAAGACTGCAGTAACTCAAACATATTTTTGAAACCCTTGTTTAGGGGCAACTTTGACCCCCCTTGTAAACAATGCACATTATAGGTGCCATATGAGTGAGCAATGGCACCTAAATTTCCATTGTTTACAGAAAGAAATGTTGTAATCTTCATAACGCCTTCATGGTGAGGAGATTAAGTATTGGGAAGACAACCATCTGACTTGCTACAGTCTTGCGATCAACCCTCGAGATGATGATGCGGATGATGATGATGATGATTTGGCGTTTTATACTCCTTTCAAAAGTAAATGTTTTGCTGTTCTGACCCAGGGAGACAAATTTTGTGACTTCATGCGTAGCCCCTTTTTGAAAAGCAGTCTACTCTATAAGGAAATAACTTGCTGCCGGTGTGACCAAGCCCCGTCTGAAAACGGCTCTTGAAAATCGAATACCGCTTAAGCCGGTGCTAGTGGGGAGGAGGGTGGGGGTGGGGGGCATATACAGCCTAGCAAACAACATTGTTGTGTATGAAGAGACTTGATAAAACCGAGTATCCTATTTTAGTTCTTTTAAGTGTTCTTAGTTTTGAAATGCAAACTTTATTATTCTGCGGCGTGAGGAAAGCATTTGCTCACTTTCCTTATAGTACAGAGCGTTTTTTTCAAAGGTAGGCAAAGCAATCTGGACTAACCTTAAAGTATAACCATTCCTCTTAACTATTTAAAATACATTCACCCCAAGTAAAATGCTTCCACTATTCTGTCATAGAATGAAGAATGAGGTTAATGAAGAGCAATGATTAAGCTACAATCAAGTGAAAATAAATACTATCTGAGATTGTCCATGTTAAATCCTTAAAGCGCTAAGCGAAATTGAAGCAGACTACATTTTTTTTTCAGAGACAATAAAACTTGGCATTTCATGTGAATCGTCTGGACGATTCACATGAAATGCCAAGTCTTATTTTTTTTCTGAAAAATACAAGAAAAGTCGTCTGCTACAATTGTGAATAGCCCTTTTACACGTGGTCTTCGCATGAATTGAGTTTCTCACACTTGCCCACATTTTATAAATGTGACACGCCATGACATAAGGAGTGTTCGGGAAATTTACAGTAAAGATCAGTAAAGATCCGTATCGGTCAGCGATGCCGCGAAATCAGATAAGGACTTTTGCTTTACTTCGATATATTACAGTTTCCAATAATTTTGTAAGCGGACAGCGGAGGCCCGGATGAGACTGCGCAGATGCATAGTCTCATCCAGGCCTTCGCTGTCCGCATATGCTCCAAAGACGCCTTTTCCCATGGCGCGTCCTAAAATGTAAGTTACATGTATATTATTTCTGAGTAATGGCACAAAAGTATTGCAAACAACACAAAGAGTATACAAAAATAAATGCGTTTACAGAAATAACATGAAAATACTACAGGTGTCCGGTGACCGGTGAATTCCGGTTTCAATTTTCTGTTTGACGTAATACAACTAGGATCCAGAAGCCTCTCAGGTCACCGGACAAGTTATATTATTGTTTCCTATATGAAAATTTTGATCAAATGCAAATATAATAATATTACCGAAAACGGATTTCCAGGTATAACCCTTTACATTTACGCAGCTTTAAGTCTTCATAGCCTATACATGGAGAGTGTCAAACAGGAGAGCAGTTTAACCCTTAAAGCGCCAATCACAACAATTGTCGTCTACTTTGTCTTCTGCTTGTGATTTTAAAAGTCATTTCTGCAAACAGTGTGGACCCAGATCAGACAGTTCCTTTAGGAGCAGTCTGATCAGGGTCCACACTGTTTGCCGGTATGCAAAAAATAGGTTTGAAAAGTTTGCAAGAATATTCAGCAGACGATATAAACAGACGACATTTTCAGATGCAGTTTTTCTTGGCACTTTAAGGGTTAAGGTGAGTGGATACACCTGCTACCATTTTCCACAAGGGAGAAAACTTTTGCGGCTTACTGTTTGCTTTCCTGCACACCAATCCCTACTGAAAGAGATCAATTCTGTAAGGAAGGCGTTTGCTACCTATTGGACCGAACTATTAGCATGTACAATCAACTCTTGTTATCTCGAATTCCAAGGGACTCTCTTAAACACTTCGAGATATCCGTACCTCGACATATCAGAGTTGCGGAAGTGAGGAAAACAATAAATCGAACAACCGCATTTAACAAATGAATATTAATTTGACTCCTGAAGTTAGAAATATATATATAATAATATGGAAAAGGAGACAATTTCTCCTCTTTTCCACAATATTTTGTCACCTGTTCTTAGATTTCCATGTTAAAACATGGACCAGAATTTCACTTCGACATAAGCGGTTATTCGAGATAAGCGAGGTCGAGATAACAAGGGTCGACTGTAGATTAGACCCTCTTCAGAAAGGAACAAAACCATTTCGGCAGAGTTTTGTCCCCTGAAATGGATTCCTCTTAAAGGAATGTGATACACCTTGAGGTTTTATCAGCATTTGTGAAAGGAAAACTACTGTAACAGTAGTTTTCCTTTCACAAATGCTGATATCTCTTTAGTAATTAAAATCTTTCGAAACCTTTCAAAAGCAGGAGCTGCTTTTAAAGGAATTTGCAAGGAGCAAATTCATTAATTTAGGAGAAGCAGTAAATGAGAAGTGATCTACATATTTCAATATAAGTTACATTTCTCTTTAAGATGTTTCGTTTTCCCCTAAAACAAACAAACAAACATCAGACAGAGAATCTCTATGCAAAAACATTTTAAAGGGACTGGATGCACTGTAAGAGTTTGTCGCATTTTTTTCAAACAGAGACATCATTTGGAGTCCGTACATTCCTACTCAAGTATTTGAATTATTTCAAAACATGTTGGGATAATCTTTACAGTGAAATTTTAACGCGATTCTATGGAAGGCATTTATGAAGTCTGTAAGTAGCTTTCCTAGTATTTACTTAATCCTCTAAAAGGGATGCACTAAAAAAAACCACAGCAGTTCCTTGTTTTGAAAACAGCAGTTCCTAGTTTTGAAAATGGTGGCAAATATTTCCATTTCAGAGTTGCTTGCATTGAAGGTGTATTTATTCACCTCAAACAGCACTTTCCACATATCTGCGCATGTACAGGTCGCATATGACGATACCCGGAGGCTGTTTTATCGATACCCGGATGTTGTTTCAATTTTGTAGATTAGTAGATTAGTGGTTCAATCATTATATTATTTTTTTTAGTCAATAACCCATTAATGCTCAGATACATATTCCCAAGGAGTCTGCCATCTTACAAGTTGGAAGGGTTCATATCCTGTTTAATAAAACTTGATATATTTGGTAGAGTTTTTGCCTTTTCCACTAAGGGTGACAACTTGTGTGACACATCTATAACTTTCCCTGCCAGCTTAATTTTGGGGAAGCAGGAAAGTCCATTAACTTTGATTTTATCATGCTTATCTAAACATTTGTTGCAATTTACAAGTTTGTCCAGTAACACATAAAAAGACGTTTACCACCGAACTGTTTTAATGCATTTGGCTTGTCATAACTATCATTTAGCTGGCTATAAAAGCAACGCTTGATAAATTCTAATATTACGAATCTTGAGAGAAGTCTATAGCATTAGATAAGCCATGAACACGGCTACATTTTAGGCAAAACTACGTTCTGGACTTCCAGTTTGCCTTACTGCACGCCTTCAAATCCCCTTCTGAAAAAGGTCTACACTATGAGGAAAGAATTTGCTTCATAGACCCTTTACAGAAGGGAAGATAATAATTTGACAGTTATTTCCCCTCGACAATATACCGGTTCCCCTTAAGGTGAATTACAGAATTCTCCTACATGCTACATGAATAAATTGCGTATGTCCTGGCAAACTAAGTGGATAGCGCAAATTTATGTGACTCTTTGAGTACGTTCGCGGTTTTTGGGACTGATAAATATGAATGGGTAAAGGCATGTATATATAGGCATAAGTTTGTATTCCCATGTCCACAAGTCAGGTCGGCTTTCGTTTCTTCCAGCAGGAGAGAAGAGACTTCAGCAAGGACACATCCGGGACCAATTACGTTAGATCTGAAAGAAGAAAATGGAAAAAAAAAGGTTAACACTTGGTAGATTTTCAGCCATTTTTGCAATGGAGGACACGTTTTATGATTTCCTCTTTGTTTTCTTGTACTCCTTCTAAAAAGGGATCTATTCTAAAAGGAAAAAATATGCTCCTTAGGGAAGCAGGTTCTTTCCTTTTAGAGTAACACCCCTTTTCAGAAGGGAGTAATACAAACTGACTGAAATTGTATCAATTTCCCTTAAATAGGGAAGGTTAGAAGTTAATAAACACTCAGTATTAGGACACCCACGCCGCAGCGAAACGGGTAGAATCAAAGTCATTTCAAACTCATCACGAAAAAATGCCTATATAATTTTTAACCCCCTTAAACCCCACTTTTATATAGTAGAACTGGGATTCATAGGGGTATACATTAATTTGTCAATTTAAGCAATACCTCTCGGGCACAAGATAAGTGGAAAGAAAAGAAGACAAGCAGAATATTAAACTAATAGATGTTAAAGCCTTAGAACCTTGTGGGCTTTGACCTTCCCCCACGCCACTTTGCGTGTCATTGAGGAAGCTTCACCTCTATTGCAAATTCATAAAATTTTCTCTGCCCGTTACAAGTGGCGTGAATAGTGATTTCAGCTGTTACCTAACGCTGCAGACTTGGCGTGTTTTACTGGAGTATCCATATTAGTTCGCAGATATTGTACTGATTAAAATCTGATTTCATCAAAAATTTTCTTTGGTTTTGTTATTTATTCGCTATTTACAGCAATCAGAGTATTTAAAGCTAATTTTTTGAATGCAGAATTTAGCGATATCAGTGTTAGAAGGAAACTATTTTGGAGGGCGGATGTAGGTAGTTATTAGGTTTTACATCGTAAACGGACTGTCGAAATGCGGTATGTTAAATCTGGTGGCGGTTTTAACAACCGCCCCCAAAAATGCTATAAACATGATGGCCCTGTAACGTTCACCTGTGCATCATAGCACTTTGAGAACCTGATCTAGAACTGATCAAGGCAAACATTCTGATCAAAATTCAAAATAATTATATTAACAAGTAAGACAATGTAGCATGTCTAATGGACTGTGAAATAAAGGTCAAGGTCAAATATAGATGGCTGCACTCAAGCGGTCATGCTAAGATGTATGCATGTACTAAGTATTACTGGCTGTAGAAGCAATAGTTACTGAGAAACTGACCTAAACACAAACACTTCACAAGTACTAAATATCACTCTGTAGGACCAAAAATTACTGAGAAACTGACCTTAACGGAGAAAACTTAAGAAAGTCACTGGATAGAAAAATATACATCACCTTGAAAGACAAACATTTTGGGCAAGATTCATGATGATCACTTCAAAAATGTGACCTCTAGAGCATCAACAAGATTTTCCTTTGATTTGGCCAGGTAACCTAGTTTCTGATATCAAGTGACCCAGTTTTAAACTAGACCTAGAAATCATCAAGACGAACATTTTGAGCAATATTGATGATGATTATTTAAAAAAATGTGACCTCTGGAGGGTGAACAGTTTTCTGCTGATTTGGCCTGGTGACCTAGTTTTTGATCCCATGTGACCCAGTTTCAAACTTGACCTAGAAATCATCAAGACAGACATTTTGAGCAAGATTCATGATGATTGCTTCAAAAATGTGACCACAAGAGTGTTAACAAAATTTTCTGCTGATAAGTCCTGGTGACCTAGTTTTTGACCCCAAGTGACCCAGTTTCGAACCTGACCTAGAACTCATCAAGACAAACATTTTAAGCAAGATGCATGATGATTACTTCAAAAATGTGACCGCTAGAGTGTTAACAAGGTTTTCTGCTGGTTTTGCCCGCTGACCTAGTTTTAGACCCCAGGCGACCCGGTTTCGAACTTGATCTAGAAATCATCAAGACAATTATTTTGAGCAAGATTCATGATGATTGCTTAAAAATGTGACTGCTAGAGTGTTAACAAAGTTTTCCGCTGATTTGGCCCGGTGACCTAGTTTTTGACCCAAATGACCCAATTTCAAACTTGACCTAGAACTCATCAAGACAAACATTTTAAGCAAGATTCATGATGACTACTTAAAAAATGTGACCGCTAGAGTGTTAAAAAGGTTTTAGCTGATTTGGCCAGGTGACCTAGTTTTTGACCCCAAGTGACCCAGATTCGAACTTTATTTAAAATCATCAAAACAAACATTTTGAGCAAAATTCATGATGATTGCTTGAAAAATGTGACCGCTAGAGTGATAACAACTTTTTCCGCTGATTTGGCCAGGTGATCTAGTTTTTGACCCCAGGTGACCCAGTTTCGAACTTGACCTAGGAATCATCAAGACAAACATTTTGAGCAAGATTCATAAAAATTGCTTAAACAAGTCACCCCAATGCTTCCTAGCAAGTTTGGAGTCAATTGGCCTTTCGGTTCAGGAGAAGAAGCAAAAAAATAGATTTTCAAAATGGCTGTCATGGCGACCATCTTGGATTTCCGATTGGCACGAGTTTAGCTATGTTTGATCTATATGTCACCCAAATGCTTCCTATCATGTTTGGAGTCAATTGGCTTTGGGGTTTAGGAGAAGAAGCAAAAAATAGATTTTCAAGATGGCTGCTATGGCGGCCATCTTGGATTTCCGATCGGCACGATTTTAGCTATTTTTGATCTACAAAAAAGGTAAGAAAAAAGTCCAGGGAGTGCCACAATCACAAACCGCAGACCTTCCTAGACCCCAAGAGGAAGAGGAAACCGACAAATCTAAACAAGCACAAACAGAACAAACGTACGAAAAGCACTAAGATTAGCTCTCTTTTCCCCAAGCGAGGTAATCGCAATACTAAAAGGACTGAAAAACACAAGAACAAAATGACACACGGAAAGATATACAACAATTCGCCGCGTAGAATAAACCACAAAGCAACAAAGAGTAAGACTAACACCGGGACCACTGCCTTATAACGGTCAGCAGAGCAAACCACCGTGGGGTTTAAAGCGCTTTTACAGCTAGCTAACTTCACCCTGGGTCCCGATGCTACTCTTAATACAGAAATACATAAAAATTCGGTTCGCATAAAGGCTCCCAACTCAGTCAATGCATCAAAGCGAAAACATAAAAATCAAATTAATCACTATAATAAACAAAGACGAGTACTCATGGCTAATTCTACTGTATGCCAGAGTAAATGGAAACCAATAGTTGAACCACGGCGGGCCAAGCCAAAGACATATCTTCAAGCCCCAACCCACTGGTTAAAGTTTTACGAAGAGGCCGTCATTGAGTCTGAGGCCCGAACCGCCGTCGTGCAATTAAAGAGTGAAGCATAGCCATCAACAAGTCATCCCGATGCTTCCTAGCAAGTTTGGCCTTTCGGTTCAGAAGAAGAAGTGAAAAATAGATTTTCAAGATGGCGGCCATGGCGGCCATCTTGGATTTCCTATCGGCACGATTTTAGCTATTTTTTATCTACAAGTCACTCTGATGCTTTCTAGCAAGTTTGGAGTCAATTGGCCTTTCGGTTCAGGAGAAGAAGCGAAAAATAGGAAGAAGCGAAAAATAGATTTTCAATATGGCGGCCATGGCGGCCATCTTGGATTTCCGATCGGCACGATTTTAGCTATTTTTGATCTACAAGTTACCCTGATGCTTCCTACCAAGTAGCGAGTCAATTGGCCCAGGGGTGTAGGAGGAGTAGGCTTTTAAAGCAATTGTTAACGCTGCACGACGGACGACGGACGACGCACGACGGACGACGCACGACGCACGACGGACGACGGACGACGGACATTGACTGACCACAATAGCTCACCTTGAGCACTTCGTGCTCATGTGACCTAAAACCATTCAATTTCGGATCGTCGTACAGAGCTGTCAGTCTGTCGACACCGGTGATTAATCTCATCCCTTCTCTACAGGCAGACATTATCATTGGGAGTGAGTCCTGGTGAAACTCAAGCATAAAATCTCAGGAAGTTTTCCCCAGTAACTTCAACTGATACCGCAGAGATAGACCAACTGGTAAGGGAGGCGGATTCTATTATCCGGTCTAAAGTATTTGAAGTCAGCCGTAGGAATTGATGGTTGATGACAAGGATGACTGTGAACGCATCTGGGCAAAACATAAAGTGAAGGGAAGTAATGGTAAATACATTAGAACATTTCACAGAACGCCTGACAAGAGTGACCCGGAATACCTACAGCACCTGCATTCTACCCTTTGCCGCATACCAATAGATAAAGATGCACACGTGGCTCGGTGGTGATTTTAACCTGCCGGATATTAATTGGGAAGAGGAAGCCGTCAGTCCTTATGCCACAAACAGCTCAGCATCCATCCAACTGTTGAATATTGCAAATGACTCTTACCTTGAACAGATGGTCACAGTACACACTAAGATTATCGAGACAAGTTCAGTTGTACTGGATCTTTTCTTCACCAGTAACTCAACACTAGTTAATAAAGCTGAAATCATCCTGTGAATATCAGACCACGAGGCAGTATATGTAGAATCAAGTTTAAGACATATCATAGTAAATCTTGCACCCCCTCCCCCCCCCCCCCCCACCACTCCCACCCCGAGGAAAGTGTAAAAGTACAAGAAGGCAGATTATGACAGTATGAAACAAGAACTACGATTTTACCAGGAAAGATTCACAAGAAGAGCAGAATCTGAAGATTTTGATACTCCGTGGAAAACGTTCAAAAACTATACCCACTCTCATGGATATCTTTATCCCATCAAAGCTACTCCGTGGCAACAAGGTACAGAAAACATGGATTTGAAGAGAAGTGAACAGCTTTATAAGTAAAGGGTAGAAACTCTTCAGCGGACAGTGTAAGACCGGAAAAGCCAGTGATATCAGGAGTTTTGGTTCTTTATCGAATTCTTTCGCAAAGACTATAGTGGAACAGCACCCTTGAAAAAAAACATGGAATACTCCATGCGGACCCCAAGGATAAAGCTGACATCCTAAGTCTATATGAACAAGGCAGGACAACAGCAGTATCCCATCACCAGATGGTACCCCGTTTCCTGCTATGTCAGACATCAAAGTCACACTTAGAGGGAGTGCTCAAATTGCTGCAGAAGCTAAACCTTAGCAACGCGACTGGACCTTATACGGTAGCAGCAAGGATTCTGAAAGAGCTCGCAACATAAATATCACCTTTCCTGACCAGTATCTTTCAGAAAAGTTTGAACGCTGAGACCATTCCCAAGGACTGGAAGACTGCCAAGTAACTGCAATCTTCAAGAACGGACAGAAGAACAAAAAAGCCAGACCAATTTCCCTTACATGCATTTGCTGTAAGATCTAGGAACATAGTAACACGCACGTTCTGAAACAACTCGACAAGTACCAGGTCCTCCCAGACTGTCAGCATGGGTTCAGAGTTAAAAGAAGTTGCGAAACACAACTACACACACTAGCAGAGGAACTGGTCTCATGCCTAGACAAGAAATATTAGCATAATCTATTCATATTGGATTTTTCCAAAGCTTTTGATCATGTTACCAAACAATGTCTGCCGAGTAAACTGGGATACACTATGGCATTCAAGGATCAACAATAGCTGGTTAAAGCTTTCTTGACAAACAGGACACAGCAAGTATTGGTTGAAGGCTTCTCATCTGACAGTATCCTGGTCATCAGCGGAGTGCCGCAAGGAACAGTTCTTGATCCCCTACTCTTCTTGATATTTATCAAAGGTCTCCCGCACTGATTCCAGCCATGTAGTAGGCTAATTGTGGATGACTGCATCCTGTATCGCCTGATAAAGAGTCAAGAAGACTGCCGGATTCTACAAGGGTCCTTGGTTGGCTTGCAGACTGCGAGATTCTCCCTTTTTGGTATCTTTCAAGAGACAGCTCAACTCTCAACTTTTTAACAACGTTAAGGACGGTTGGACGTAAGTAAATCTCTAGTGATCTCCTTGCGCCGTACTAGCGGGGACTTCGGGGACTCTGGTATCGTCATTGCAGCTTAATTGGACAGGCGAGAAGAGTTAAAATGCATCCGGCCAAACTTTCCTTACGTTCTGGCTTTCCGGTTTTTTTTATCCGTTTTTCTTTTTTAATCTCATATTCTATCTTTCCTATTTTTTCCGCCTTTTTGTTAAGTCGCACCACTCCGCGCTATAATAGTCAAAGCGTGTATACCATTGATGTCGATAGATGAAGTATAGAGAGATGTTTACAGCCTCAACACGGCACTATCCCCAGCTGTAGTAATGGCATTCTTAAAAGAAAGAGCCTTGAGAGCAACTAACACAATCTAAAAACTGAAAACAGTAAAAAATGAACTTTGTTCACTAGCTTCAGCCAGTTAAGCTTCATAAGTGACCCTTTAATAAATTTCCAGTCGTCCCGAAATGGACTCTATGATCACAAAGGACTCAAAAATAAACTATATAATAGAGAAGTACGAAGTTTTGCGGCCGCCACACGGCACTAACACTAGATGTAATAGAGATAAATACATGTAGATTCCTTCTAACGTGGTTTCAAGAAAATTTGTATATGGATGTACTTACATATAACTACTTTTCTTTAGTATTTTGGCCTCTTTATATGTAACTGAAAAGAAAACAGTTAATTAGCATGAGTGTTTGTAATATTAACTAATGTCATCATAATATATAGAAATACGGAAAAAATTAACAAACGTGGCAATAATCCGAAATACAGAAATTTTAATTAAAAAACGCATTGGCACTATATCGGCGTAGGGAAATATGAAGTCAAGTTTTTTTGTTTCTTGTTTCTGTCACTGTGTTTTGACTAAATTTTATAGCAGATCTTTTTCACGTTTTACGTTTTGAAATTGTGACAGAATCGTAGTAGATAGTACCACGTTAAGCATGCATTTTCTATAGTAATGAAATACTGAAATTAAACCTAAGGCTTCACTTTAATAACGATATTACATGAAAACGTTACAGCTCCGATGACTTGCGTTGTATTGCGTATCATATATAAGTATATATTACCCGAACAAATTCTGTTAATAAGTAGTTGTGATGGTGCACAAACCATAATCCAAACTCATAAATCCGTAAACGAATAACGAATCAGAATGTTCAGACCAACAGTCATGGACACCAGAATAAAGGGTGTAATCAGGCGTCCGCGGATAGTGAGCAATACTTGGTAAGCAAGCTTCGCCCACCAAGCCCATAGGCCTGAACGAAGGACATGTAGTTAGAAGCGTATGTCCGGGGTTTTGGAAGTCTACATATGGCTCGTCATTGGCAAAAACATCAGAAACATTTCTGGAAACTGCCACATTGTAGGGGCTGACCAGATCTTGATGTCTCCAAAAACCAATACAGTTAAATAGAAAAGAAAGGGTGGCGAAGAATACAATTATGCATTTTGATGCAAAAGTACTCAAAATCGGATAGAAAATAAGAAACTTAGTTAATAACATTTAAAGACTTCAAACATACGTATATGCATGAAGTTATAAACATTCCAAAATATTAGATGGAATCTTCTTTTTGACAGACAACGGTGCGTTTATTTTATTTATTTATTTATTTATTTATATTTTTTGTATGGTGTGGCAAGATGTTTAATGTCAGTTGCATTTTTACTAGCTTTGCGTTTCCCACTAAGAAGATTTGATACTCTTGGTAGATTTTACGGCAATTGTTATAAGACAACTTTTGTAACTTCCGGTTTGCGTTTCTGCACACTAATCCTATTATGATAAAGTGTCTACTCTAAAAGAAAAAAAAATCTACTCCGCTTGGATTATAACTCTTTCCTTTTAGATTACATTTTTTCTGAAGCGGATGAGCGTACACGAAAACAGACAGGAAGGCACAAAACTTCTATCCCTTGTCATTCCTTTTAGAGCAGATTCGTCTTTATAAGGGAAGACTTACCTTAACGTATAGACGCTAAATATCACATACCTTTCTTCCCGGATCCACATGGTGAGTTTGGTAGTCCAAAGGATAGTAAAACTTGGTTGGTATATCAAAGCCCGATGCTGTAACAAAACAAAATAAAGAGGGCATTTTAATACTATACAATGCATAAAATGTATAATTCAATGTCTAAAATGTAAAATAATATCTCTAAAATGTATAAAACAATGTATAATGCAATGTACAAAATCTATGATACAATATTTAAATTCATTAAATAATTCATAAAATGTAAAGTGTATAATACAATTTGTAACATGAAAAATACAATGTATAAAATGTATAATATAGTGTATAAGGTATATATATATATATATATATATATATATATATATATATATATCTGTTAAGCCATCACTCTAGATAAGACAGCTTCTTCAACCATAATATACTGATATATTTTCACCACGAAAATTTAAGAAGCACCTCGCTTCTAACACCTACCAAAAATGTTTGTTTCTAAGACATATAAGAAACCTATAATCTAGATATCTCTCTAAACTGGAGCCATTTAAGCTATGGCAATATCACTACATAATTTAACAGGAAAGATGAAGTAGATTTAGTCTCAAAGCACATTGAGGTCGACCACCTCAGAGAATTAGATTTGACAGAAATAAAGAACAATTTGAAACAGGTTTAAAACCTTCAGATTTCTGAAAAGTTACACACACACAAATGTCTAGAAGTCGACCCTGCGCCACCCAATTTGAAATAGCGTTTTAAAAACTAAACTCCATACTTCTGAAAATTCATCAAATATACATGCCTAAAACGTCTACCGTTGCTAAAATATATTTTAAGGAAACGCTAAACTGTATATTACAAAGACTTTTTAACATTATGTAATGTTAGCAATTTCAAATATGTGCTGAGTCTGCTTTATCCATTTAGATGACCTAACGACCGAATGACTGAAATCGAAAGTGGAACATTGATTAGCTCTAAGGTTGATTGTACCCTAGGCAGTCAACGTGCATTGTGAAATACATGCAGGTTTCAAAATCACTATGTAGTATCAAGTCTTGCAAGCATGGAAATATAGGCCTCTACGTGACAAAATGTACCTTCGGACATGTGAGCCCAGCGAAGATTCAGATCAGCCTGCGTACTCGCACAGTGCGATTAGAATTTTCACTTGGCGCTTTTTGGATGCAAACTTTCCTCATGCAGACAAAGAAGACTCTGATCAGATTGCGCGGATCCATAAACTGATTTGTCTACGTTTGACGCACATGTTAGAAGGTAAATTTTATCACAATACAGCTCATAGTATGTGGCGACATGCTGTGGTAACATTACTTAGTTAACAGTCCATGCAATGATACTCGAAAACATTTCAAGTAATTTGGTGATACAGCAAAGGTGATCATGGTAACATGCTACAAGCAAAAAACAGCTCTGCGCTGGTTTCATACAGTGCGCTTTTCGTGAAAATGTCATGGAAATTAGCTTTAAAATGGGATAAAAATGGGACGAAAAATGATCCTCCATAGAAAAGCTCACGAGAAAATGCAGATAAAACTACATTCTAATCTCGCTGTAATGATATATGTTACTATACGTTTGTCGAATCAAAACAGTCAACCAATAAATATAGATACAAAAAAAATCCAAAAATCGCAATTAATGTTGGTGGTCCAAACCCCAAAACAATAAACAAATGTAAGCTATTCGCAAGAACTCAGCTGCGACACAGTCTTCTCTGTGTCCCTTTACCCACACATATTATGGAATGTTGCGCTGACTCCATGTGATATATATAAGCTTTTGTCGTTTTCTGTTTGGTTAACTACATACCAAGATCCTTTTTAAAAGAGATCTACTCTAAAAGGAAAATTTGCTCTCCAGGGGAGGACTTAGTGTTTTATTTTAATGCAAATGCCTTTTCAGAAGGGAAACAAAAGCAATTTACCAGAGTTGCCGCCCCTCAAAAGATATCAATTCCCTTTAATTATTTTTTGCACTTGTATTAAATAATAGGATATTTTTGGATAGCTCGTAACAGATTTAAATGTCTCCCATAAGGATTGCAATTTTGCTAGCACCGTTTATTAAATTAGTGATTTCTCTACCGAAATCACGTTCGCAGGCGTTATCAAAGCAAGAAACGGTACAACAATTCGATCCACACACACATGCGAACAAATAAAAACAGAGTAACACGACATTCAAAAATAGACAGACAAATAAATAGAATTTTGTTGAAGTTTGTGTCGCACCTTCGTACTAAAATGTAAAAGCAAGAACCAGATGTTTAGCTCAGTAAGATAAAACAGTCAGTGCACTGAAACTAACTGACAGGTGCGTCACAAGAGGAAAGTTAAATGAACTGCTTGCACATGCATCTGACTAAAAAAGAATAAGAGTTTTCAGTTTCTAAAGATTACATGCTTAATGCATACCTCTCTTCAAATGTATATATGCCGCACTATACCATTTGAAATAATGAAATAAAAAGAAGAACAATTTGAAATGCCCTACAAACAATAAAGATTGTAAATCCGATTTTGTGTCGGTTAATAAAACACTCATGACTTACCGCCGCTTATTTTGTGGGCCACGCTATGAAAGAGTTTATTAAGGACTATTCTGTATTGAGGTTTTACGGCCCAATCAAGTCATGGGGTCATGTCGAGCGCGGTCAGTTTAGACCTACCCAACCACACTTTTACTTGGAAGGCTTGATCCTCTAAGCGGTTAACCAGTAGTGTATACATTCTTTCGCCAGAACTGACAACTACACTTCTTGAATCAGCGGAAGGGGAAACGATGATCAGTCGAACCCGCAACCTCCTGATCACCAGTCGGACACGCATCCAACTGAGCCACCGAGGCCGGCACCTAAAGGACTATATAAATGTTCATTTAATATACGCGTTTATTTGTTTTTATGTTTTGCCAATCTTGATGAGCAAATGCCTGAATTTACTGAACAGTTTAATCCGTTCTGTCAAGAAAATATTTATATAAAAGGAACTTGTTTATCTAAGATCCCCGAATCTAACATGCATCGCTAGTATCCTGAAGCCGTGCTTATTCCATTTTAGACTGAATAAACTCCCCTCAAACTATATATTGGAAGAGTCCACTTTCAAATGAGGCATGTGATTTAGATATTCCTATAGACAAATGGCTAATTTTTTGCAAACAGTACAGCTCCTGATCAGACGCCGCATAATGCGGCGTTTTATCTGAGTCTGCACTGTTTGCCAATTACCATTTTAAGGATGGTTTAAAATATTATTTTAGTTACGATGTATTAGATCGTACCATTTTCAAATCTTAGTATTGGAAATCAAGGGCGGTTTGCAAATTACTGCACCCTAGCCATTGTTGTAACTGTTCACAATTTCACAGGTTGCCGGGATATATTGGACTGGCTCTTACATATTCGTATATGGGGAAAATACTGGTTACTCCAAAATGACCCTCATTTTAAAGTAAAAAACACACTGTTAACTAATTGTAGCTTGTGCCTGAGTTATGTAACTCATTTTGTCTAGAACACCCTCAACCCCACAAAACATAATTGGAAAACACTGCAGACCAAGCTCAGACGCCGCAGAACTCGGTACCTGATCAGGGTCTACACTGTGTGCACTAAATATAGGCATTTCATTAAAACAAAGTAATAATAAAAGCTTACCAGATACTCTGTTATTGAAAATAGACAGTCCAAAGAGTAGTTGTAGAAGAGTCCACTCGACGTAAATGAGTTACAATACAGAAAGGCGTCAATTTAACCTTAGCTGACAAACACAAACGACACACACAGGCCTATTCTGGATACCAGTAACTGATTGTATAGATCTCATCGACAGAATTGAATACTTGTTTTCCGAGGCAGTGGTGTAGCAAGAACGGAATTATTTTAAGCGCAAAAAATCTTGAAAACTATGCCAAGAATCGCTTCCAAGGTAGGGGCTACTTTTAGAGGAAAGACTTTTGTGCCAGACGGAGCAAATTCTTTCGTTTTAGACCAGCCCTATGGTAAAGAAGCAATACCATTTTATTATAAACATTTTTCTTACGCATGTTACGCACGTGTGTATTGTGTGGAATGAAAGCTACGTCTATACTAGGTACCTCTATGAATGTTTTTGACTCGTAAATTATTTACGGAAGTTTTCTGAGCTATACTGACTCCCAACCCTAAAATTTAAATACTTTTCAACAGCACAGAAAAGAAAGAATAATACCTTTCTTTTGATGTTGCAATAAAAATCTATCGATACATTTTCTTGCTTGTATGATTTATCCTGAGGAATAAACATTACAAATATACCCTCAGTCTTTGACTTAAATTCAAAGTTTTACGCACTATGTCAGTTTTATAATCATAAATTACTAGTCTTTATTCCTTTTGCCATTTGCCATTTAATCAAGGAAACATGCCTATATAATTTTAACCCCCTTAAACCCCACTTTTTATAGTCAAATGGGGTTTATATACATTATTTTTCTTATTTGTGCTCGAAAATATAGATTGTGGGTACTCGTTAGAACCGCCCTGGCGAGGTGGTTCTAATGAGTACCTACAATCTATGTTATGTGCAAAATTAGAAAAAAAATATCAGAGTTTTTTCTTATCTGAAAAGTTTTAGTTTTTGGAGGTGAAATTTTCTTTATATTTAAATAGGCCTGTTTTCGACATGTTTCATTGCTGCATGTCTTTTTGGGGTCAGTGTATTATAAGAAATGGTAAGCTTACCTTGGGAGTTGTCATATGTTTCGAAATTAGCTGGACCATCCAATCCATTGCCAGACGATCCGTATTTACCCGTATATCGCTTTGGTATTTGACGCCCAAACTGTGACCTGTCGTCACTCTCGGATACACTAGAAACAAGTCAAAAGAGTCTAAAAGGATTTACCCTTGAGAGCAATGAACGCCCTTACAAATGTGTAAACAGGCCCCGCAGTTACAAAACTTTTTTCATACTCAATTCAACTGAGCATGAAAGTTTTCATGCTAGTAAATCTCATATTACTTATATTGCCAGATTCTTTCTTGCTAAACATAGCTGAGTATGAAACTTTCTCTGTTAATAAATATGAAAATGCCAACTATTGTTGGCATTTTCATATTTATCAGTAGAGAAAATTTCATGCTCAGCTGCGTTGAGCGTGAAAACAGTTTTATAACCTCGGGGCCTGTTTAAATGTCAAGTACTTATGGCCAGACTAGCTAATTCCGGCCAATTAGGCTTCACCAGTGGTTCTTATATAAATTTTCAAACTTCTTGTATAGGTTCAGTGATCAAAGGATCAGAAAATAGTAACTACACTATAGCGAGGTTTGGGGAGATGTTTAACGGCCGCCAGGTAATACCAGCTGTAGTGGTGAAGATAACTGAAACGCTAAACACATCTACAGAGATGACACTCTGGAATATGTTTTTCTTTCCTGAGAAAATAAATTACATGTGAACTGTTTGATAGACAGACGAATCGCATGAAATGTGAAAATATAAGATACCCACGGAATGCCACAATTACGAAGCACAGCCTTCCCGAGGCACCAAAGAAGGAGCGATGAGGACTAAATAATGACAAAAACGTCACATATGCAACCACCGGCGGTCAAATTGAATAACTGCACCAAAGGAACCGCCTTGGAATGGTCCGCAAGACCTATCGGGGGATTAAATCAGTTTTACTACACAATAATTGGAATGTTGTTTGCTACAACTTTGCATAGCGGTTTAAGACAGGGCCAATAATGAAAAACAGCAACATGCATCATCACCTTTTGCGTCACCTAAAGCGGAACTCTTTTACAAATGATGCACAATCCACCAAAAGGGCCCTTATATAATCAGCCGGTACATAAGCGCAGGCTACTCAGGGCCTTCTTTGTCTGTTTACAGAACCAACGGATACCGTATTATATGTCAACGATAAGCAAATGCCCAGATTAAACTGCACATACGAGGGTCCTGCAAAAGATTTTGTCACTGGGTTCGGATTACTTTAGTACTACGTTTTATCAAACATATTTTTATTACAAACCTTCAAAGTATTCCCCCTTTACTGAAACACATTTTTGTAACCTTTTTACTCAGTCGTGAAAAGCAGATATATTGTCTTCTTTTGGTTTCTGTTGGAGACACTAATAAATAGCGCTGCCAAGAGAACTTCTAGACGTATACTTATTTCCAAAAAGCATTTTCTTAAGCCTTGGCAATAAAAAGAAGTCACAGGGACTCAGATCAGGTGAATAAGGTGGATGGTTTAAAACTTTCACCTTTTCAGAAGCCAAAAAAGACTTAACAACCTCACACTTATGAGAGGAGGCATTGTCATGTAAAAGGTGGACTCCTGACCACCCTTTGTTTGGTCGTTTTTTATTGTAAAACTCTTTCACTTCCTTCAGTACAGAATTCTTGTAGAATCGGCCAGTGACTGTATGACCAGATGGACAAGGCACTCAAACGACTGGCCCACTTGAAGTAAACAAAATTGCGTACAACATCTTTTTCGAACTTATGGTTCTCTTGGCAAACATGAGCGTTTTTGATCTTTTCGCTTCCATTGCTTATAATTAGTCCTTCTTTGTGGCTCAAACATGTGCACCCAGGTTTCATCTCCTGTTAGCAAGTTAGAAATAACCCGACTATTACAGCCTTTGTATGTTTCAAAAGTTCCCGGGCACATTTAAGGCATTGTGTCTTTTGCTCCTCAGTGAGCAAATGAGGTACTCACCTAGCGTAAATCTTTCTCAGGTCCAAACGCTTTTTCAGAATTGTTTGCACACTGCCTTCTGATATGTCAGTACAACTAGCTATATCATTGACAGACAATCGCGCATCCTGTTCGACCACAATCTTTACAGCAGCGATGTTAGCCTTGGTAACAGAGGTTTTAGGCCTTCCAGGACGGGTATCTTCTTCAACAGAAAATTTCCCAGCTTTAAAAGCTTTAACCCACCTAAACACTGTGCGCATTGAAATGGTCTGAGGTCCATATATACCACACAATTCATTGAATATCTGCTTTGAATCTATATTAAGCCTAATGCGGCATTTAATATAGCCACGAATTTCAGTTCTGGTCCATGTTCCAATGAAACAAGAAAATTGGTCAGTGTATATGACTGCATCTATTTCAATTTGAAATAACTCGGTCAGTTGGAATTCGCACGAAATAAACGGGTATCGTTAGCTATTTAACACACCATTCACCTGGATAAAAGCCAGGAAGCCTATTTGTGACAGAATGTTTTGCACGACCCTCGTACACACACGCTGATCTGGACCTACGTTGTCCGTAAACTGCATATGGGCCCTTTTCGTGCGTTTCGCATCAAATGCAATGTATGAGCTCAATAGTCCCAAAGGACCAGAAATTGCAATTTCATCCGTACTATGTTAAGCTACCGGAACAGTGTTTCGGCTTCCACACAAGCACTTATCGAAAGCTGCTGCGATCATTTAATACTCCGCAGTAAGGGTCATTTGGAAACACAGAACAGATAAAAGAATATGCTGACCTAGTCCATGCTTTGAAAGATTCAAAGTCTGTCAGCATTGTTATTCTTAGAGTCAGTCTGTTTCACTGAACGCTGACTAGGGGGTGTGACTTTGAAGGGTGGGGAGTATTCAGTCGGCAACTGTGTCGTGCAGGCACATGTAGATCCAAGACAATTTTTAATGACAGGTGCTGCAATCATTTAATCCGCAGTAAAGCTCTATCTCAGATTCAGTTCTGTGATCTAGCAATTCACAGATAATAAAAGGTATAATATGATGTTCAATTAAAGTCAAAAAGATTTCTTTTGGAAACAAAGAACACATTAAAGAGAGAAAATCGGAGTCTAGGTTTTATTGAGGCTCTTCATAAGCAGAAATGAATTTTGCAACACTGCTTACGCCCTCTAGCGTATACATGAGCAATACTCCATTTTCAAAGGTACCACAATGGGCCCAGTGATTCCCGAAGGAAATGAAAAAAGTTATTTATGTAAGGGGATATCTATATTATTAATAATTTAATAGGAAATAGAAAACACATATATCTGTGTCGTAAAAACGGTTGAACATATTATACGATAAGCATTCGCAAGCGTTTAGGTGTCAACTGTCATTGGACCAATTAGAATGCAGCCAGTTTCAATACTATGTTCATCGCTAACGATATTTAGCTATAAGACAGCAAACAATGTCAGGGTTCATACACGTCAGGGAAATGTCAGGGAAATTTAATTTTTTTCAAGGTCAGGGAATTGTCAGGGAATTCTGTGATGTGTAAGGGAAACATTTTGCAAAAATGTAAGGGAAATGTCAGGGAAGTTTACATTTTAACCTGATGAAGCTGGAATGTTTGGTCCCGATATTTTTGTTAGGTTCATAAATTTTTTTCTGCTCCAATACTGTCAGGGAAATTTGAATTTGTGTCAGGGAAATGTCAGGGAATTGTCAGAAAATTCTCCTCAGTCCTAAATATATGAACCATGTAAAAATTCCTATATCAGCATGTAGACCACTTAAATGTTATTGTTTTCATCAGGGCTACTGACCACGTGATTACAATATTTTGCAACGTGACCAATAATTATGGATGGCATAATCATTTCCGGTTCCATCGATACCAATTGGTTCAAAGCAAATTTTACCAGGACAAATAATTCCTTTAATATTAACACCTAAATTATATCTTGTGTTTGAAAGTACAGCTTTAAGAAGCAGTTTGACTGCTTTTCCTACAATAAATACAACTATTTCAGCGATACTTTCCGATATCAGCAGGCATGCTCGCAACCATAATATTGGCTTTTTGGCGGCCATTTTCACCCTACTTTTAGCTAGTTGATGGATAAAATATGTGTTAATATTTGAGATTATGACATTTATTTTTCTGAAGAACATAGTCCATTTCAATGACCAATCAACGTAAACAACACATTTCTGCCAGTCATACCTGAACAAGGGTAGACCCTACTGTCAATATAGTGCGTAGAAAACTGTGTATGGCGAGACTTTGGACCGAACTGTCTTATAGGATATAATTCTAGAAAGAGAAACAGGGGATGACCGGGTTTAAGCCACCAGTGGACTTCCTGAGACGATGCTTGTGGGTCAGAACTAGTTGCGAGATATAGCTCTGTGAAGCGGTTGGTCAGAAGTGTGGTGGTACTAGGAGTTGAAAACTATCAAATGGAGCTTATATCTTGTAACACTAGAATGTAGAGTTGTGTTGAACTTGTATATCAAATCTCACATGGAAACATTTCTCATATTTTATAGGTTAAGAACTTGATCAGTTGTTTGTGACCCTAGTTTGAAACACAGTCTGTGCATACGTTTCATCATGCAGCTCGGTAAGGGGCTTAGGTTTCATCATGCAGCTCGGTAAAGCAGTATATTTGTTTAGACATTTACTTTGTGTTCGGACAGTAAAATGTGGTGCTTTGTCTAAGTTCAGATAGATGGTTATTCATATCAAAGGTTTCTGCATATGTTGGCTAGTTCTCGGCTGGAACTGATCACTCCATTAGCCGCAACTCTGGAGGGCGTAGTAGTCAGCAGCGAAACCTCCCATGAAGGAGAAGACTACCTGATGAAACAACTGGTCATTGTAAAAAAATTGTCATGCTACCTGTATTTAGCATATTTACTTAATAGTTGTGCTATTTGGCACACTTCTTGGTAAACTAACGTGTGTATATTTATATTGTTCAGTATTCGATTATTGCTGATACACGTTTTTATCTACCTTGATAGGAACGCATTATCCACCCGATTTGAAAGTGATTGCAGCTGATATAGAGTCAGATGAATGTAATAAAACTGTTCCAAAAGTAATCAAGAAGTAGAAGCCTAACAAATAAAACGAAACAAAAATGCAAGGAAAAGTACATAAGGCTTGGTTATGCTTTCGGAAAATAGATCCGCTCGGCATCCATAGTACTTACTATAGTGCACTTTTTACTTAGAATTTCTTTCAAAAGCAAGCTTCATACGCAGTCATATTTCTTATCAAATTAATAGTGGCGACGGAATAAAATGGAGTTAGGTATCTGCACACATTATGCTTTTGATTTTATGATGAATTACTCAATTCCAAGTGAACATACAAATTGATGACATCTGTATTATTCACATGTAACTGATGTTAATTATAACTTAAAATGATTCGGCCAGCTAAAATAGTTTGATTTTCAGACACCGCTGCATTTGGCCAAATGGTCCCGAAGAAACATTTTTTTTTTCCGTGGGATTTTTTTCGATCCACGAAAATATACGACACTGTAGTTTTCCTCGTCTGAGAATTACTTTTAACCAAACTGCGATCACAAAATGCATGATATTCTTTCTTACTTGCAAAGAAAAACGGTAAATTATGTTGTTTAAGACTGAAAACTTACATTTCACAAACTTTTGTAAAGGCGCTGCCATCTTATTTTGCCAAACGAACCAAATGTCCAAGAATGTACCCAACCGGGAAAATAAAAAATAAAAAAAGAAGCCTGCATGAATCTATCAAAAACGTTTTGGAGAATCTAATGACTTTTTGTCATTACATTACCTTTCTTGATATTTCCGGCTACGTCGATTCTTTCTCCTGACGTATATTCCGACCGAAACGAAAACAATAATAGCCAGAAGAAACAGCGGAACGCCAACACCTACTCCAATAATGACACCAAGGTTTTCTGCAATAAAACAATACCACAATAGTTATACTCTTTTCCACATCCTGTCCTGAGATTATAAAACTTTTTTTTTCATGCTAACTTAACTGAGCATGAAATTGTCGCTGCTAATTGAGATGAACAGTTGCATTTTCATATTTATTAGCAGAGAAATTTCCATGCTCAGCTATGTTTACCAAAAAGACTTTGCCGTCGTTAGTAATTTGAGATTTATATGTTATATATATTTCATGTTCAGCATGAAAAGCGTTTTATAACCCCGGAGCCTTCTACTCAAACTGACTGAAGGGAAATGGATACACCTTCAAGGGAGACAATATTGTTTTCACTCCTTTTGATAAAAGTGTCTTCTTGGGAGCAAAGTCTTTCATCCTTGAGTAGACCTTTTTTCAGAAGGGCAGGAAAGCAAAAAGGAAGTCACAGGACTTGTGTTTCTTATAAAAAAAATTCTAATAAGTGTATCAAGTCCTTTGAAAGGTTGTTACAGCGTGGCTGAATATATACATTACGTCTAAAATGCAATATTTTCTGAATTGACGTTTCAAACTGAAACCCGTAACACTAAACTGTACAAAATAAATAAATGTCACATATAAAAGTTCCTTAGCAGTACATGTCTGAATAAACCTGCGCAATTCTGCGGTAAGAGCAACTTTTTGGATTTGCACATCAGACTGTTTACCCAAATTTACTAATTAAAGGTCTTTTCTGAATAATGTAGCTTTCTTTTTGAAAACATAACAAACCCACAGATAGAGGTTATTCCACAGATGAGTAATATGCAGCAAAAATACCACCTAGAGGCCTCTCGCCGTGTGCCCAGGCGGTAGTTTAGCTGCAAATCCTCTTCGTTGGTTAAACCTCTCTTTGAGTGTCTAGGCGGCACTTTTGTTGCAGATCATCTTCGTTGATTCGACCTCTATTTGTGTGTCTAGGCAGATTTTTTAGCAGACGCACTTTATTGATTCGACCTCTATTTGTGTGTCTAGGCGGTATTTTTGTCGCAGATCCTCTTTGTTGGTTCGGCCTCTCTTTGAGTATCTAGGCTGTATTTTTGTTGTAGATCCTCTTTGTTGGTTCGGCCTCTCTTTGTGTGTCTAGGTGGTATTTTTGTTGCAGATCCTCTTTGTTAGTTCGGCTTCTCTTTGTGCGCCTAAGCCGTATTTTTGTTGCAAATCCTCTTCGTTGGTTCGACCTCTAGGCGGTATTTTTGTTGCAAATCCTCTTCGTTGGTTCAACCTCTGTTTCTTTGTCTAGGCGGTACTTTTGTTGCAGATCCTCTTAATTGGTTCGACTCTCTTTATGTGTCTAGGCGGTTAGTTTGGTTGTAGATCCTCTTCCTTGATTCGACCTCTATTTGTGTGTTTGGTTGCAGATCCTCTTTACTGGTTCGCCCCCTCTTCGTGTGTCTAAGCGGTATCTTTTGGCAGACCTCTTCCTTGATTCGACCTCTTTTTGTGTGCCTAGGCTGTATTTTTGTTGCAAATCCTCGTCGTTGGTTCGACCTCTTATTATGTGTCTAGGCAGTCGTTTGTCGCAGATCCTATTGTTGGTTCGGCATCTTTTTGTGTGTTATGTGGTATTTTTGTTGCAGATCTTTTTTGTTGGTTCGGCCTCTCTTTGTGTGTTTAAGCGGTAATTTTGTTGCTTATCCGCTTCGTTGGTTTGACTTCTCTTAGCGCGTCTAGGCGGTATTTTTATTGCAGATCCTTATCGTTCGTTCGACCTTACTTAATGTATCTAGGCGGTATTTTTGTTGCAGATCCTCGTTGTTGGTTCGACCCCTCATTATATGTCTAGGCGGTATTTCTGTTGCAGATCTTCTTCATTGGTTCGACCTCTCTACGTGTGTCTAGGCGGTATTTTTTGCAGATCCTCTTTCTTGATTCGACCTCTATTTGTGTGTCTAGGCGGTATTTTTGTTGCAAATCCTCGTCGTTGGTTCGACCTCTCTTTATGTGTCTATGCGGTATTTTTGTTGCAATACGTCTTCATTGGTTCGACCTCTCCTTCTTTGTCTAAGCAGTATTTTGATGCAGATCCTTTTTGTTGGTTCTGCCTCTCTTAGTGTGTCTTGGCGGTATTTTTGTTGCAAATCCTCTGCGTTGTTTCGACCTCGCTTAGTGTGCCCAGGCGTTATTTTTGTTGCAGATCCTCTTCCTTCGTTCGACCTCTCTTTATGTGTCTGGGCGGTATTTTTGTTGCAGATCTTCGTCCTTAGTTATACCCCTCTCTGTATGTCTAAGTGCTATTTCCGTTGCAGATCTTCTTCTTTGGTTTTACCTATAGTTGTTTGTCTTGGCGGTATTTTTGTTGCAGATCCTTTTCACTGGTTTCGACCTCTCTTCGTGTGTCTAGGCGGTATTTTGTTGCAGATCCTCTTTCTTTATTCGACCTTTATGTGTGTGTCTAAGCGGTATATTTGTTGCAAACCCTCGTCGTTGGTTTGACCTCTCATTATGTGTCTATGTGGTCGTTTGTCGCAGATCCTCTTTGTTGTTCGGCATCTCTTTGTGTGTCTAGGTGGTATTTTCGTTGCAGATCTTCTTTGTTGGTTCGGCCTCTCTTTGTGTGTCTAGGCGGTATTTCTGTTGCAAATCCTCTTTGTTGGTTCTACTTCTCTTAGCGCGTCTAGGCGATATTTTCGTTGCAGAATCATTGTACGTTCGACCTATCTATATGTGTCTAGGCGGGGTATTTTTGTTGCAGATCCTCGTCGTTGGTTCGACCCCTCTTTGTATGTCTAGGCGGTATTTCTGTTGTAGATCCTCTTCATTGGCTCGACCTCTTTTCGTGTGTCTAGTCGGTAATTTTTGCAGATCCTCTTGCTTGATTCGACCTCTATTTGTGTGTCTAGGCGTCATATTTGTTGCAAATCCTCGTCGTTGGGTTGACCTTTTTTTATGTGTCTAGGTGGTATTTTTGTTGCAAATCCTCTTCGCTGGTTTGACCTTTCTTTGTCTAGGTATTTTTGTTCCAGATCCTCTTTGTTGGTTAGGCCTCTCTTTGTGTGTCTAGGCGGTATTTTGTTGCAAACCCGCTTCGTTTGGTCTATCCCCAATAGTGTGTCTAGGCGATATTGTTTTGCAGATCCTCGTCGTTAGTTCGACCCCTCTGTGTATGTCTAGGCGGTATTCTGTTGCAGATCTTCTTCCTTGATTCGACCTCTATTTTTGTGTCTAGTCGGTATTTTTGTTGCAAATCCTCTTCATGGTTAGACCTCTCTTCGTGTGTCTAGGCGGTATTGTTTGCAGATCGTCTTACTTGATTCGACCTCGATTTGTGTGTCTAGGTGTTTTTTTTTTTGCTTTTTTTTTTTTTTTTTTTGTGTGTGTTTTTTTTTTTTTTTTTTTTTTTGTATTTTTATTTCTTGCAAATCTTCGTTGTTGGTTTGACCTCTCATTATGTGTCTAGGCGGTCATTTTTTTTTTTTTTTTTTTTTTTTTTTTTTTTTTTTGTTTTTGTTTTGTTGGTTCGGCATCTCTGAGTGTATAGGGTTTTTGTAGATCTTCTTTGTTGGTTCGGCCTCTCTTTGTGTGTCTAAGCGAAATTTTTGTTCCAAATCCTCTTCATTGGTTCGACCTCTCTTAGTGCGTGTAGGCGGTATTTTTGTTGCAGATCCTCTTCGTTAAACTAGTTTGACATCTCTATAATTCTCTCGGCGGTATTTTTGTTGCAGATCCTCCTCATTGGTTCGACCTCTATTTGTGCATTCTTTCTGTTTTCGATGAAGTGTTCTTTTACATTACCATTCAGTGTAATAAAACTCTCGTCTGCAATTGGGAATGTTATGTTACGTAATAAAGGCGTCTTTTTTTTCATCTTGGTATTTATTTTCGTATTTGTTTTTTAAATTTAATTAAAGAGAATTATCTTTCGGTGTCTCGGGAGGGCAGCTTATATATATATATATATATATATATATATATATATATATATATATATATATATATATATATATATATATATATATATATATATATATTTGTAACAGACCTGATATAAACATAGGTCTTCAAATTAATTGATTTGAATGGCTTTGAAATACTTGGCAGATATTTGGAAATACTGAAAAAAGAAAAGATCATGACTGTAGAAAAAAAAAAACAGTCTATATACTGATATTGGAGAAAAAAGGTAAAAATGATGAAAAAAATGTATTACCTTTCTTTGCGACCAACCTGAAATTAAAGAGTAACGTCTGTAAATGTCTCATGAACTGAAATGCAGTTAAGTAAAATAGCATTTGTTGACATAAAGAATACTGTATTAAGAATTACATAACTTAGATCGAATACTTCCAGATGACAAGAATATTCAGAAAAATAGTCTTCTTATGCTCAAGACAAAAACGACGTGTAGGCGGTACTCAGTAATCTCCCATCAAAAGATTCTGGAATCATATCTTTAGACTATGTGTCCGTTTCTACATATCCTAAGAAAACAACTGAAGGTTATTAACTTTTCGCGGACAATTTTGGAAAAAAAGGGGTAGAATCTAAAGAAATCCTGGTCTTATATTTTGAAAGACATACGCCCGCCCTCAAATTTAATATATCCATATCGAGTCATGCTTCAGTGGTTATGCGTAACTTTGTCCGTAAACAACTTTGCGGTCAAACTTCACGTGCTCCATCGATTTTGTACACGAACCTATAGTTGTTTCCATTCTTTGGACAATGAAAACACATTGTTGTGTGCGATGATTATTTTGAATATGGATAGACGCAGACGTTGAACAGAGAGACAGCGCTGGCAAGTCATCAGTCAGTGGGAAGTAGGGTAACGTCAGGTCGATGCTATATTTTCATTGACAAAGTGTGGTGAGCTGTCTCTAAGACAGGTACCGCCAGATGGTTGACGTTTGGGAAAGACCTGGTAGGGGACGTAAAAGAGCGACTTCTGCACTTGACGATCGCTATGTTGTCAATCAAGCATTACGTTCTTGGACATTAAGTGCACTAAACTTACGTCAACAACTTAAAAATTAACGACGTTTAAGCATCAATGTCAAGCCAATCAGAAACAGGCCCGACACTCGGGGTCTCAAGGCCAGAAGATCAATTAAAGCAACGTCATTAACACCAAGACATCAACGAGCACGTAATTAGGGGTCTAGAACCCACATGAGAAGGAAATTGCAACCATGGAGTACGGTGCTGTTCACAGATTTTGTCACGCGTTGGTGGTAATGTAAGAACGAGAGGTATGCATACCGTAACTTTCTTGAATACGACAGCGGAAGCATGATGGTTTAGGAAGGAGTCTTCTAAAATTTGAAAACTGAAGACTCTGAATGGTCAACGGTACATAGACCAGTAATAAATCCCCATCTTGTGCCATTTCTGCAACGTAATGGAGGACCCTTCACGTGCATGGATGACAACGCGCGACCACATCGTGCAATAATCCTCAGAGATCGTCTCCAGCAAGCGGAACTCCAAGCGATGGATTGACCCTCACGCTCTCCAGAGCCAATAGGAAACATTTTATGCCAATAAACTATAGCGCATACCGATGTCTAGACCTGGTCAGTCATAAAAGGGTACAATGCAGGATTAAAATAAAAATAAAAATGACTACATTTTAATGACTAAATTATGGACCAAGTGTTTGATTCAAAGCAGTAAAATCTTGTAAGAGACTTTTGCTTACTCGGACTACCGTAGAAAAAGCGATATGATTTAAGAAACTCGTAATTCCAAAACCCTTTAACTGGCGGTTAGAGGAGCTTTCTTAGAACGAAAAAAAAATTGGATGAAACAATGTGCCTTATGTAAGAGCTATGTAAGAGTATTAGAAATATACTAGGTGGATTACGCCGTGTAAGGCGATTACCTCGCTTTGGGAAGAGAGAGCTAATCTTAGTGCTTTTCGTACGTTTGTTCGGTTTGTGCTTGTTTAGATTTGTCGGTTTCCTCTTCCTCTTGGGGTCTGGGAAGGGCTGCGGTTTGTGATTGTGGCACTCTCTGGACTTTTCTCTTTCTTTTTTTTGCATACCACGCCTGTTGTGTTTGTGCCGTGTGGAGACCCTAGAAAGTCTCCCCGTACATTCATTTAATGGTGTTATTATTTCAAGTGCCAGAGTTTGCACTTTACAATCACCTTTCGTATTCTTCTTCCTCATGATCTAATTTATACCTCATTGAAGGTTAGATATTTACCGGTATTCGTATCCCGTTTATAACAATTTCTTACTTTACGTTTCTTTGGACTTGTATTAGACTTAGTTATGTATTGTCGGTTGTTGCTGTACTCTGTATGCATCGGTCCTACCGCCTGTTTGCATCGCTACTTATGCCTATGATAGCCGGTACGAATACTGCTTTTTATCTAATGGTATTACTTCCTATAGAACCATATGAGTATCACTAACAGATTAAAAATTAAAATTTCTCCTATTAAGCTACATTCTGCTTCTTCTTTACAGATTCCCCGTTCTACTGCTAGATTTAACTCTCTGTTACCTACTGTTAACGTTTCACCTTTGAAACTTCACCCTGTATCATCTATAAATTTATATGGCGCTTCCAATTATAATATTTTCAGTAATCACCTTAGAATTAGACTTTCTCCAATTAAATCTCCTATACTTCTAAAATATAAGAATCCGTATAAAAGGAACAGTATGTACCCTAATATTTCTAAGTGCAATGCCAAGAGTTGCAACTGCTGTAATCATTTAATTTGTCGGTCAACTATAATTTCCTCAGTTAATCATAGACAATTTTCAGTTGTAAACAACTCTGATTTAGACTGAAAATCAGAGGATGTTATATATGTTCTCACTTGCAGCGAAGGAGGCTGAGGAATGCAGTATGTTGGACAGACCAAACGGGCCCTTAAAACAAGGTTTAAGGAACATTTGCTTAAAATCAAAAAAAAGCAAAGAAAATTGATACGTTTCTTTATCAACATTTCCGGAGTACTGGTCATTCATGATCATCTAGTAAAGTTTTGGTTCAACCTGTTGAAAAAATTATACACAAGTCCAATTCTACCGAAAGATTCAAAAATATTTTAAGACATGAACTTGAACTTAGATGGATTAAACGTTTACAAACCCCATTTTCCACTTGGATTTAATGATAATATTTACCATGAAGAAAATGTTTCTAAAATGCCGGATTTCGATGCTTTTTCCCTTTTAGATATTAAAAAACGTAATAAACGATCCCATGGTAAGCGCAAAAATGGCAATTTTAAACGTAAACATAAAACTGTTTTATCTCTTTTTGATTTAAATCTTCTCTTAAATTCTAGACGTCATCAAATGCTTTCTAAACTAGCTTCACTGTCTGTTTCTTCATTACGCAAGTTAGATGATGAGGCGAATAACTTTTATGATAGAAAACATAATTTGTATGAAGCAGCTCTCCTTACTAGATGTTATACTCAACATGCTTTTCGTCCTTACATTGATTCTGAAATTAACCATATTAGACACTTCATCAAAATTCCATTCATTAATAAAGGTATTGAATTCATAGATTTACCTAGCATATTTCGAGATAATAATGTTATATCAGCTATACCTTTATATTTCGAAAACATGGAATCTCCTATTATTTGTTATAAATATAACAAACCTATCCGTAATACTATACTTTATTTCAATAAATTAGTTTCTGATCTTGATATTGAAACTAGTTCCCCTGATTCTTGAGATTGTAAAGATTCTAAATTTTGTTATCAACCAGCGGGCCATATTGTCACTGGTAACTTGAAGATAATAACTGATTCACGAATCCGTTCAGTTATTTCAAAAGGACCTAAATACAGATTTCCAGCCCACATTGATTTCAATAAATGTCGGGAAACAATTGCCAGTGCTTTAAATGAATATTGTACGCGTTGGTGTAAACGAGAGCATGTTGAGTCTAATGCTTTAAATAATTGGAAATTAAAGATTTTTAAGATCATTGATGAACGTGTGTTATTTTACTCTAATAACCTTGATCTTCTCCCCTTAAAGCCTAAATTATCTTTTCGATATTTGAAACAAGGTATCCAAGAAATTCATAGGAAGTATGTTTTGGCTCCAGCTGATAAAGCTGCTAATAATGTTGTTGTTGAGTGACGACTTTATTATATCAATACTCTAAAACAAGAACTTGGTAGTACCAAAACATATGAACGGATTTTTACTGACGAGAGATCTATTGTCAATATCCATTCTATCGATATTACTGCTAAGTTTGCAGTGAGTTTTAAAGAACAGCAAGACAGACTTCCTACGTTATATTGGTTACCGAAACTTCATAAACGACCTTATAAAGCACGTTTCATTGCTAATTCTAGTTCTTGTACGACTACCGTTTTGTCCAAACTGCTAACTTCATGCCTTACTGCTGTCAAAAACATTGGATTAGACACTATGATACTGTTTACGAAAGGGACGGAATTAACTATTTTTGTTGAATTAAAAATTCTAATGATGTTCTCAATTAATTTAAATCTAAAAACTTTCAGGCTTCTAAATTGTCTACATATGATTTTTCTACACTGTATATTACGTTACCTCATCATCTTATAAAAGATAAACTTATTGATTTAATTAACCGAAAGTTTATTCGGGAGAATACCCAATATTTGGCTTGCAACGAAGAATGTGCTTTTTTCACTTCTGATGTATATAATAATCACAATTTATGGTCATGTCAAAAAGTCTGTGATGCCCTTGTTTATCTTTAGGATAATATTTTTATTAGATTTGGAACTAAACTAGACAAACTATTGGTATTCCGATGGGAACTAATTGTGCTCCTCTTGTTGCGGATTTGTTTCTTTTTTGTTATGAGAGAGATTTCATGAAGTCTCTCTCACGTGAAAATCAGGCTGACATTATTGATGCTTTTAATTCAACTTCAAAATACCTTGACGATTTATTAAATATTGACAATATTTACTTTGACCAAATGGTGGACCGGATATATCCTATAGAACTCCAATTAAATAGAGCAAATTCTTCCGATACCGAGGCACCTTTTTTTTGGATTTGAATCTATGTATATCTAATGGCACAGTTTCCACCAAAATTTATGATAAACGGGACGATTTTGATTTTGATAGTCAATTTCCCTTTTCTGGAAGGCGATGTCCCCCGGCGTACCTCATATGGGGTATACATTTCTCAACTCATAAGATTCGCCAGAGCTTCTTCAAACCTAAATGACTTTAACTACCGTAATAAAGCCCTTACTGCCAAACTTCTTAGGCAGGGCTATCGTTATTTTAATATTTCGTAAGGCGTTTTCGAAATTTAGCGCAGACACAGTGCCTTGTTAGAAAAATATAGCGTCAGTCTGAAAACACTTCTGCAACAAGGTATATCGGAACCAGAATTTTACGGTGACTTAGTGTACAGATTTAGAAAGATTGTAGGTAAATCTAAGTTTTCGGAACAATTCAGAAAACTTATTAACCGTTATAAAAGATTTGGCTATAGCCTGGATATTATGCGGCAGACTGAATGCCTAGTTGTCAACCCAATCATTGTTGATGGCTGTGCTTCACTCTTTAATTGCACGACGGCGGTTCGGGCCTCAGACTCAATGACGGCCTCTCCGTAAAACTTTTACCAGTGGGTTGAGGCTTGACGATATGTCTTTGGCTTGGCCCGCCGTGGTTCAACTATTGGTTTTCATTTACTCTGGCATACAGTAAAATTAGCCATGAGTACTCGTCTTTGTTTATTATAGTGATTAATTTGATTTTTATGTTTTCGCTTTGATGCATTGACTGAGTTGGGAGCCTTTATGCGAACCGATTTTTTATGTATTTATGTATTAAGAGTAGCATCGGGACCCAGGGTGAATTTAGCTAGCTGTAAAAGTGCTTTAAACCCCCAGGTGGTTTGCTCTACTGACCGTTCTAAGGCGGTGGTCCCGGTGTTAGTCTTACTCCTTGTTGCTTTGTGGTTTATACTACGATGCGATTTGTTGTATGTCTTTTCGTGTGTCAGTCATTTTGTTCTTGTGTTTTTTAGTCCTTTTAGTATTGCGATTACCTCGCTTGGGGAAGAGAGAGCTAATCTTAGTGCTTTTCGTACGTTTGTTCGGTTTGTGCTTGTTTAGATTTGTCGGTTTCCTCTTCCTCTTGGGGTCTGGGAAGGGCTGCGGTTTGTGAGTGTGGCACTTCCTGGACTTTTCTCTTACTTTTTTGTTTTATTAACAACGGCCAAATGAAATAGGCTGAGGCACTAGAAACCTCACCATGCCAGAGAAGAACAAAGACTGGTCTAGACAACGCAAACATGACTTACTCAGATCAGGCTAAGGTCTCGCTTTGTGTGTTTTTAACCCATTAATGCCGAATGGACTCTCCTACCTTAACTTTTTGGGCAGGTCCATTTAAAAAAAGAAGGGATGTCTGGGTAGATTTTATTAACACCAGGTTTAATGGAAAGCCCTGTATTTAATGCAAACTGTGTAGATCCTGATCAGACGCTGCCTTCTGCGGTGACTGATCTAGGTTTACAATGTTTGTCAGTGTCCTTTTATGGTGACTGTCAAAACTATTTTGTCTCCTTTCTGAAGTGCGGTGTATTCTAATATGAACGTATTTGCTCCCGGCGGGACCACATCTTTTGTTTTAGATTAGACCCTTTTCAGAAAGGACTTGGCGTACAGGAAAGCAAACAGGAAGTCACAAATTTGTCTCCCAAAATAAACACAATGCAATATAATATTATATTACATATCTTATGGATAATGACCGAGAATTTCGGGAAAATATAGTTGGTCATATCTACTTCGAAATATTGTCTAACTAGTGTGAAATTATCAATGCTTAAATGACGTAATGTTATAACATTATATGACGTCACGTAATGTACGTTTGAAGCAAAATATGCCGTCATTTAAGTACGTAGAATGATTTTAATGTCATTATAAGGTATATGTAATATTAAACAACTGTGAACTTATATCAATTTGTTTGTTTGAGTTCACGCGAGGAAAAGGAAAAATAGAGACGGATTTGGGAAAATGTGAATGACAGTGCAGAAACAGGATAAACTACCATGCTCCCTCTCCCTGCCTGCTGCTTGTATCACCATACATACCCTTAATATTCGGAAACTTGATCTACTTATCATATTTATCCTTAAGTTTGAACAAGTCCATTTTCATGCCGTTTGAGGTGTACAAAAATACTGGACGAGTAGAAAACAGTGAACTGACCCTGATCAGATGCCCCATTATGTGGCGTCTGATCAGGGTCTACACTATTTGCTCATGCTTGTCTGTCACAATGCTTAGGGTTATTTCTTCTGTTTCTTCTCTTTCATTCGTTTTCCTCTTTCTTCCCTGTCACTCCCTTACCTCTTCTATCTCTTTTATCTTCCTTCTCCCTTTCTCTGGGAGACAACACAAAATGACCCACAAGGGTTGACGTTAGCCCCAACACAATCAATTAAAGGTTATTTATATTCTGGAATTAAGAACAAGTACCTGCATTCAGCTGTGCTGCCTCCAGTACTAGCGACAGCAACGCATTCGTATCCTGACTCGCATTGTCCTTCCAGATATTCAAGGGACGTACAAAGAAAGACCTCCATCTCTGTCTTTGTGTAGGTTTCTGAAATGTATAAATATATGTATAACGTTTACACAAATGATCCGCGTTCCAGAATGCAAGATAATCTAGAGCTCATCACAGTGATGTGCTTGCTTGAAGATAATTCATAGGGCATATTAACCATAAATAAAGATACTCACCACGTCAATTACAAATAATAGAAATAGAATGTGTTGTTTAACGCTTAGCATGTAGGGTAAAATTTTATCAGAACTTTAATATTTTGTCACAGAAAAATCAACATTCACCTTTCACGCAAGTTTTCACCTTAAATATTTGTTACATGTTTATCACAAAATAGACTTTGATCTGTGATGCAAATTGTCTGTAGAGAAAAATCGCATGCAAGCTCAAGGCCTATTGCATTAATGGTCATAGTCTAATTTGTAGGAAACCTCATTACGTGATTGCAACATTCCCTGGTTATTTCGCTTATATTTTGACCTTTCATGGAAATTCTCTCCTTAAATATTTGTCTTCTATTTCTCAGAAAATAGATTTGAACCTTTTTAAGCAAATTGACACAAGAGACAAAACCCATCTAATCTCAAGGCTTAGTGCCTTAAAGGTCAAAGCCAACTTTGCGGGAAAAATAAGACAAATATTTAAGGAGGCTATTGCATGAAAGGTCAAAGCCTACTTTGGGTGAAAATAAGAAAAAATGTCCTCGATTGCAGGGCCAAGAATGTGGTAAAGGTTAAACTAAATAGTTTTTTACCAATATTAACCGATAAAGGGCAAAATACAGCTGTAGCAGACGACATTTTGAATATTTTATTCTATTTTTCAAAAGAAAATAAGTCTTGACATTTCATGTGTTTAGTCTGCTAAGCAGCGATTTACAGTAATTGTCAAGACTTTATTTCTCTGGAAAGTAAAGAAAACAGAATGTCGTTTACTACAAATATTGTTTGGTGCTTCAAAGGTTAAGAATAGAGAATCAATGTCCTTGATAAAGCAGAGACGTGCAATTTCATTCGTGTACGCGTTTGGCTAGAGGACGGCTTTCAGGCGAGTATACCACATAATTTACAATGTAGAAGAATACAGTCAATGTCATGGAGATGACTGTACAAACATTGTTTGCCTCCCTTCTGAAAATAAATCTGCTCTGAAAAGAAAAACTTTGTTCCAAAACGTGCACATTTGTATCTGTCAGGGTAAATCCCTTTTTTTTTTTGGAAGGGTAGTAAATCTGGTAGATTTTCATCAGTTTCTCAGTGCTTCCAGCGAAACCTGAAATCAGCATGCCCATCCGCGCAGTCTGATCGGTCTTCGTTGTCCGCATGAAGAAACTTTGCCTCCTTGGCTATCGGAAATCCGCGCAGTAAATCTTTGCTGGGCGCTTATGCCCGAAGGTATGTTTCCTCACATTGCTGCTCATATTGTGTAAAGAATTTAACTGCAATGCATATTATTGTATGCGACAGCGCACAACAAAATCTACAATAAGACCTGTGACCAGCAATGACTCAGATCAATCTGTACACCCACCCTGTATAGCAAGGCTTCTCGTTCACTCCTATTAGGTTAGCATGGCGCTGTAGGAGGCACACACCTTCGATCAGTGAAGACTGATCAGACTGAGCGGATTCGCAGGCTGATCTGAGTCTTCGCTGGGCGCACATGCTTTCTTGTTGGTTTTGTCATGAGGAGGCTCATATATCAGTATACAACCTTGCACACTACACTGTTGTATATGAAGATATTTAATAAAACCGAATCTCCATTTTTCGTTCTTCAGTGTGTGCTTTGTTTCAAAAGGCAACCGTTTAGTAGTTTTGTTTCACTTCATCGCAGCGGGTGTTAAGAGCTATGTGGCAGCCGCAAAACGTCTCCCATTACGCCATCATAATGCAGATAATGTTTCTATTTTCTTTGGGATCATTGAGTCCATTCTGGTTACTCTGAGAATCTAATACCGCTTAAGCCGATGCTAGAGGGCGTATACAACCTCGCAAACTACATTGTTACATAGAAAGAGACTTAATAAAACCGATTTTCTTATTTTCGCGCTTTTATGTGTTCTTTGTTTTCAAAGACAACCGTTTATATATTTATCTGTATTGTTGTATCTACAAACTTACCATTACGAATTGTTATACTACTAAATGTTCCCACTTGGCCGTCTACCGTTAAAGTTTCGTCATTCAGAACCAGTGAGCTAGATGCATTCAAGTACTTGTTGCTACTCTCTGTATCGTCAGGGATAATTATCTCAGCATCTACGATCAAACTTCCTGACCTGCAGAAGACAGGACGGAACATAAAAAAAGGAAACAGGCATATATGTTGCTATGCACATGCAAAAAAGGTAAGAGAAACGTTAATGCTCCTATGTTAAATCTATATGTCTTCGCAATAAACATATATATAGTGGGTACTCATTTGAAGCACCTCTGTTGTGAGACGCTTCTACTGAGTGCCCATAACAGATGTTTTATAGAGAAATGTTATTAACAGTTATCTTGATAGTACTCTTACCTAGCGATATATAGAGCGTCATTTTCACCATATAAAATGGAAACTAAGGAATATTTTGGTCATTGAACACATTAAGACAGATTTTTGCAGGAAAATGTAGCAAAGTCATTGAAATGCTGGTTTCAAAAATTAAACTGCACAATCCTGAAAATCCGCGTAATTGCCTAATAGTGTAAACTCTTTCATATTAGAAAGGATTATGGAACTTGTGTGTACAAATTACATAGAATTGGTCTGGTTCTTGTGTTGTTTGCTCTTGACTTCTTGGCTGCTCGCTGCGGGGCTTTTATCATATTTCACCCTGTCTGTTTTCTTATTGTTGTTTTTGATTGGTCATGTTCAGCATTGTAATCCTCTCGTTGGGGTAGAGTGAGCTGGTTACTTTGCTTTTCTTTGCTTTGAGGCATGTGCACTGTTTGATTGTTTGGTTTGTTCTTCCTCTTGGTGTCATTGGTAGGGTATGTTCTGTGATTATAGCTCGTGTTAGACATCTAAATACTATTTTATTAGCGTAATGTCATAGTGTGATTTTCCATCGCCATTCCAATCCTAATCAACATAATATGCTAAATATAAATTACATAACTACTTCTGGAAATCATTCCGGAGTTGGCAAGTTGTATGTATGAATATGTCCAAGCTGTGTGATAAGATATCCTTTTTTTCCATCTTGTTCAGATTTTAGCAACGTCTGTATCACTAAGAAAGTTGGGACTATCGCTTTCAAACGGAATCTACAGTATTAGGTGTACGAAGTCCTCTTAATAGTCTAGGTTATGATAATAATATCACATTCTTCAGAATGTGCCCCATTTCAACATAAAGGTACCATTACGTTATCTGTCTCATAATGTTTGATCTCCCCGTCCTTATTTCCCCGTTTTGCTATATAAAGTTTTACATTTGGGATAGGATGGATGTTACCTGAATTCTAAGCAAATGAAGGGGTTCATTTTATAGCTGTGTTGAAAACTTTCGAAATAATTCATGAAACTATTTTTTTTTTATTTTTCAAACCTCTCACTGAAAAGAGGCGGTTCGTAATTTTGCTCAATCACATTAGAGAGGTTTCATAATTGAATACTTAAACTTAAACCTGCTGACTATAAACAACCGCAGGCAACACTCACAAAAGTATGACTGGAGGATGTTTTGTTATATATATAAGTTGGGAGAAGGAGCATAACATCTAACAAAAAATCTTTTTGGTAGCACTGGATCCAGAAAGGATGCTGAAATGATAGGCGTTAAACTATATATTGAGAGTTAATCATTAACAGTGCAATGATTTGTTTACCTGAGGGCTTTCGCCTTCTTCAGAGGTTTTTTATTTTAAATAAATAACATAAAAATGTAAAATTTACGAGTAAAAGATTATGCCCTTTTCGGGCCTATGTTATCTGGTCCGCTGCGACTTGATAACTTGATAACTGCGACAGTTATCAAGTCGCAGCGGACCAGATAACATGGGCCCGAAAAGGGCATAATCTTTTACTCGTAAATTTTACATTTTTATGTTATTTAATTTAAAATAGAAAACCTCTGAAGAAGGCGAAAGCCCTCAGGTAAACAAATCACTGCACTGTTAATGATTAACTCTCAACATATATATATATATATATATATATATATATATATATATATATATATATATATATATGTGTGTGTGTGTGTGTGTGTGTGTGTGTGTGTGTGTGTGTGTACTAAACACGCGTATTCTACGACAATATCTTACCCAGCGGGAACGTAACGTTAATATAACGTCGTATCAACGTTGATGCAACATCATGACACTGCATCGACGTTGAAGCGACGTTGTATAAACGGCATATGCCCACTAGGTAGATACATTGTCACATTACACTGTGATAAAGGAGCACCTTTAGAACCTGTCCGCTACTTAATCTTACTCTATCTGTCTGTAAATATTCCACATATAGGTATGCTAAATATGATCCATTATATAATCTAACCCAAACTAATTCTAACAATCAGTTCAGTAACCTAGCTCTGTTTTAACCCTTACTTTCAGTGAGGTTAATGGATATGCAGACTTTCGTTGAGACCAGTAAGCAGTAGCGGCCTGATTCTAAGGTCTAGCCGTTATGAACAGACAATACAGTAACTGCGTATTTATTATGTTATCAACCTTAGACTCAAAACAGTTCTAGCTTACCTTAAGCAGAGTATAACGACCTACTATATGTGATGCTATCAACCTTAGACTCACAACAGTTCTAACTTACCTTAAACCGAGTATTACGACCTGCATGTTGGTGATTCCTGATGTCGATCTCAGCATCTGCAACAACTGAAATAAAAGCATAGAAACTACTTAAAGAGAATAGTTACAAGGAAGGCAGCTCTGTTTAAGTTGATTGTGCCGCTTTCTGAGAAGGGTCTGCTGTAACAAGAAAGGATTCGCTTCCCTTTGGAGCCAAGTCTTTCCTTTTGGAGTTGACTCATTTTCAGAAGGGGTTAAAGGAACAAATTATTTCCTTTTAGAGTAGACCCATTTTCGGAAAGAGCTAGAGATACAAAGTCTTTCTTGTTAGAGTAAATCCTTTTTCTGAAAGGAATTGATATGCAGGAATGCCATGTAAAGTCACATAAACTGTTTTCCTTGTACAATTGACAGAAGATCTACCAGGCCCCCAGGTTATAAAACATTTTTTGCAGGCTTAAATCAGCTGAGCACGAAAATTTCTCTGCCAATAAATATGTAACTGCCTATAATAGTTGGCATTTTCATGTCTATTAGCAGAGAAGTTTTCTTGCTCAGCAATGTTAAACAAGACAGAATGTGCAATAGGTAGTAATTTGAAATTTATTAGCAGTACAAATTTAATGCTCAGATCTGAACACGAAAAAAGTTCTATAACCTCGGGGCTAGGTGTATCCAGTGGTTTAAAACAAACTAAGGTAAATTTTACACATTTTACTCCTACATGTAAACTTGTCCTGAGGTTATAAAATTTTTTTCATGCTCATCTCAACTGAGCATGAAATAGGTCAGGCTAATAAATCTCAAATTATTAGCAATTCCAAATACTTTCTCGCTAAACATAGGTGAGCATGAGTTTTTTCTGCTAATTAATATCGAAACGCCTGCTATTGTTGGCATTTTCATATTTTATTAGCAGAGGAAATTTCATGCGCAGCTGAGTTGGGCACGAAAAAAGTTATATAAACTCAGGGCCTGAACATTTGCCATAATAATAATATACTTAATATAATTGAGGCATCGCACGAAAAAATAACACTACAATAAGACTGTGTAACCAGCAGATTATAATTAAATATATTTAGTCTGCATAGGGTCATCTACATTATCAGTGATTCTAATACACTCGCGTATGTAACGCGACGTCTGATTGGATAACGTCAAAAATTTGCGACGGTATATTCTGCGATATATTGTCGCAAATCCGACGTCATCACGTAACGTCGCTTCTCATTGGCTGGCATTTGGTTTTACGCAGCTCACAGCACTTGTCGTTTTGTGCAAATAGTACATTATTTCAATAGAAAAAATGAATAAATGCATTAGAATGGGGATAACTGCATCAAATTTGTCCTTTGGGGAGGTAAATCGGCGGTTTTACGGTCGGAAATTTCGTTTTACGGCGACGCTTCGCCGTAAAACGAAATTTCCGAACGTAAAACCGCCGATTTACCTCCCCAAATGACAAATTTGAATGCAGTTGTCCCCTAAAAGATCACAGCGAAACACATATGAGCTAGCGCAAGATAAAACCTACAAAAAGACTTGTGCGACCAGCGAAGACTCAGATCAGCCTGAGCATCCGCTGATCGCATGTGCCTTCAACTGCCTTTAGGCTATCCAAAGATTGTAAACGAGAATCCTAGACTGCTGGTTGGATGTACGGGCTGGTCAGACAGGTCTTGCTGTAAATTTTGTCGTGCACTGGCTCAGTCATAATAAACAACGTGATGAAACATTTTAAAGCAAAGGACTCAATGCCGATCTGTGCTTAAAGCTCATAATCATTTGAGCCAACGCACGACTAAACCTATAATAAGACCCGTGTGAATATAAGACTCAGATCAGCCTGTACATATGTCAAGTATCGCAAGTATTATCATTTTATCCCTATTTAGGTAGCCTAACTAGTAGCGCATAAACAGTATATGCGATCAGCGAAGACTCTGATCAGACTGCGCACAAGAGTGTCGCACAAGTCTTATTATAGGTTTTGTCGTGCGCTGGCTCGTTTGATAAATGAAAGCCAAAACATGAAGTCAGAATACTGATAAGGCGATCAGATACATATCAGATTTTCCGCCATTTTGAATAAGGGAATAGCTTCTATGACATGTTTTGTTTGTGTTCCTGCACGCCAATTCCCTAATGAAAAGGGTTCTACTCTAAAAGGAAAGAAATCGCCCCCTCTTGATATGACAGCAATCAGGTTGCAGGGCAGAATTCACGATTTTATAAGATATGAGAATGGGCTCAGTGATCTTAAGAACTGCATTACCACCGTGAACAACCTGTAACGTTTCTTTGCGATTTTCCGTTGCTTTTGCGCTTTTCGCAGCGTTCATTTGCGGCATTTCCCGTTGCTTTTGCGGCTAGGAAAGAGGGTGAAGTAAGACAGATGCTTCTTTTATGTTGTTTTTGTTAGTAATCGGAGATATCATACAGCCCATACGAGCCACAAAAGACCTTACTTTGTGATTATAATCGGTATTCTGGCAAACATTTTGCGGATTTTCCTATCATTCGAGAAAACAACAGTTGCGACGGTGTTGGATCAGTTATGATTTGTGGACCTCTGTTTTCCATTCTAGCCTGAAATCATTGCACATTATACATACAAATTTATTACTCAAATTATAACATTCTGTTTCCGAAGGCTTTATCAGTGGTCCTAGAAGTAATGTCGACGACGAATATCAGATCAGCATATTTTAGCTTTCTCATGACTACAATATCGTTTTAGTGACGGCGATCTATTACCGTTATTTTCATGTTGTTTTTATGCCCTCGCCATTCAAAGAATGGTGTAAAGGACATACAGAGTTACCCTGTCCGCCCGTTCGCGTCAGGTGGCGTTAGCAGTTTGCGTTTAAGTTTGTGGCGTTAGCAATTTGTGTTTAATTTTTCTGAATCGCGCTGCCAGGTGGTGGCATCCGTGTCCTTTGGATACATTTCTAGTTTAGGAAATAAATAACAAAATACAACTACTAAAAGATTAAATTAAAATTAAACACAATTAGGACTCTCTCTCTCTCTCTCTCTCTCTCTCTCTTTCTCTTTCTCTCTCTCTCTCTCTCTCTCTCTCTGAATACGGAACGACTAGATTGACAATAATGTCGCAAAACTTAAACCACAATCGATTTTCATACTTGAGCAACTGATAGTGATGCCTTCGTAAGCAATGTTACTAAAATGTGATGACGATGCAATTAGCGTTACTTTACATTCGGGACAATTACAGCGTTTAGTTTATGTTCCGAACAGAAATAATAGATGCTCATAATTGAAGAGTAATAAATTTGTACGTCTAATATTAAAACTGCGATGATTTCAGGCTAGAATGTAAAACAGGGGCCCACAAATCATAACCGATCCAACATCGTAGTGTCGCAAGAATACCGAGTATCATCACAAAGTTAGGTCTTTTGTGGATCGTATGGGCTGTATGATGTCTCCGATTACTAATAAAAAAAAAAACAAAATCGAAGCGTATGTCTTACCTCACCATCTTTCCTAACCGCAGAATCAACAGGAAATGCTGCAAATGAACGCTACAAAAAACTGCAAAAGCAAAGAGAAAACCGCAATTAAAAGTTACAAATTGGGCACGGTGATTATGATGAAGTACGGCGAGGCTGTTCTGTCGCCACACGGAATTTAACAATAGTAGCAGTAAAATTCAAGTAAAAACCTTCAAATGTTGGTTGCCCTTTGAAACATCGGACACATTAAAGAACAAATAATGGAGTCCATGTGACGTCAATAATGCAGACAGTAAAAAGATGTTAGTCGTGACTAAATAATCACAATGACTCGAAATCTGACCATTTTTACACAGTCCTATATAGCTGAAATATACCACTGATACGTTAAGGGGATTGAATACACTCAGAACATTATCGCCATTTTGTAAAACTGTAATTATTGTTTAGACTTCGTTTGATTCCCTACACTACATAGCATGCCCCTATTCTGAAGGGAGACAAACCAATTTCGATATAGGTGTCTCCCCTGAAAGCGTACCAATAGCCCTTAATGGAAACATAAACATCTTACTGAGCTTACAGAAAGAAATACAAGGCAAAACTACTAGAGGCACCAACAGAAGAAGAGATGAGGAACACACAATGACTAGGCACAACGACACCTGCGCAATAACCGATATACGAGTACAAACAAAGACCTGTAATGTAAAATTTCCACCTTCGAACGGTCAGCAGAAGCAACTACTAAACTTGGGCTGAAATTACTTTTACATGATCGGACTCTCGTCCTTATCTCTGGTGCACCTCAAAATTACGAATATATATTCGGTCCACGTAGGGACCTATATCTCTTAGTTTAACATAACTGTAAAACATAAATAACCTCAAAACTTCAAAAAGAGAGCCTACTGGACATATTGTTGCTTGACATTATCATAATAGCTCCAGATAAGAGAGATTCGGGTTAATATTTTCTTAATCCTCTACAAAACATAGATGTGTTGCGAGTACATATTAAAAGCTCCACGCCCTTCAAGTCAAAAAGCTATTTGTAGATATAACTCCCATACAGTAGTACATACTGTGTAATTGTTTAATAGAAAGTACCAACAACTTACAGTTACTTGCAGTGTCGCTCTATAGTACGCTTGTACAGGAGGGTCGTTCAAATTTGCAATAGTAACCGATAATATAGTCAGATTTATGGGAATTCTCTTCGCATTTCCTGTAAAACAAATGACATTGCACTAAAACATATGTCCTTAGACTCACATTTGTGACGCATGTACATGTTGCAGTCAGGATCTGAACATACCACATACACACGCTCTTATACTATGTGCATATATTTAAATATTAGCCTGCTGAACTCAATGGGATTAGAAACAGTTTTGATTATCATTTTACGAATTGAACAAGACCAAGCTGGTTACATGTTTATTCAAAGCAACAAACGTAAAACTCTCTTTAATACTTTTACATACATGATTGTAAAGGCGTACGCTAGGTGTCAGTCACACATAGTGGAAGGAGCTAATTCGGTAAGCGTTCTTTTAGTCTATTGGAATATCCAACTCCTCCCTCCTTATGTTGAAAGATTTAATGAAGCTGATAAACGAAACATGAACATGTTTGATACATTTGAGTTCACATTGCTATTTAGCTACTGACAGATACTATAAATCCAAATTATGTGCAAACTTTGATATGGCACAGTAATCATATTTATATATCTCAGGTAATATGATATGAAATGGCTACGAAATGCCAAGGTTTATGTTTAGCCCATGAATAAATAAAAGTCGGCATATCTCGGTGGTTTTATTTGTTTCCACGATCTAGTCATTAATCCGTTATTGGCACTAGTTTCACGGATAGCTCGTCTGCAGTAAAGTTGAAAGGTATCTTCTGTATATAGTCTATTTCTCATATAAGTTCCGTTATTCCTTTTTACTATGCATGATCTCTTTCCTCTCTCACCACTGACCACTGTCCCTTCCTTTTCCCATCATCTTTTTTCAGGTGATCAGTAATAGGACTTATAAGGGTAGATAGATTTACTACATATCTTTCGAGTTAATTAATAGGATTAACTATCCTCTGTAACAGTCTCATTCTGGGGTGGGTCTAGATCCCCCAGATACCTTTTGCATAATCGGACTGATGCCCTCGGTACATACGACATTACTGTAATATTCTAATCTTGGTTGTCTGACCAAACATTTTTCTCTGTTTAATTTCAGGCCCATCTATTCTATCATTCAAACAGAATGCAAAATTGCATTGTGATCCGCCATGTCATTACCATACATTAGAATAACATCTCTTATGACCTCTACATTTTCAGGCCTTTCAACAGGTCTGCCATTTTCTTCTGACAAATTTCAGGAGCAACCATTGAAACTCTCCTACAAGCGTAACGTCTCAACGGCGTTATGAGCGTCGTGAGTTTTGGTACTACTCGTATTTGGATTCAAAGAAATGTTGACAAAACAATTTGAACCATCTAGTTCGTCGAACATGGTCATTCCCGCAAGCTTAGCGTAATATCATCGAAATTTGGCAGCATGAATAACTCGCGTTTCACCAATTCATTAATGTTTTTATAGTCAATCCATATTCTAATATCCCCATTGGAATTTGGTACTGATATCCTGGGCGTACATCAGTCTGTCGGCTCCGACACTTTTTCAATTTTTCCGTCGCGAATAATATTTTCAAGTTCCTGTTCTACCTTCGGCAGTAATGGAAAAGGTATGCGGCACGCTGTTAAAACACTATACGGTACTGCGTTACTCTTAAGTTCAATTGTAATTGGGTCACAGTTAACTAAACCTGTACGGCCGAATACGTTTTGCACAATTTGATCGATTCTCTGTATTAATAACAATGTTGACGAAGCCCCTTTACTCAATAAAATTACTTTGTGTATTGTTTTTTACAACAAATATTCTGAACAGGATTTTCTTGTTATGTCTGTGGGTTTCTACTATGAAATAACCTAGACAATTCATATTCCACCCCCATCCCCCCGCCCCCACCCATCCTCACCCCCACCCTCACCCCCACCCAGAACTTCTCAAAACAGATTTTTTTCTTTAGGATGGAATTTAATATATTTTTCTGTAGCATGATTTAGACATGATGGCCACATCGGCCCCCTGTGTTAATTTTAAAGCAAACATTTGACGTACATATTGGAAAATTTACAATCAAATGGTTTTTCGGTATCTATGTCAATCAAGTGGTCCTAAGCAGTAAGCATTTTCGCTTTTTTCAATTAATGTAATCCTCTGCATAATTTTCTGACACACAAGTATCCAAGTTGAGATATTTCACGCATTTGTTTTGGCTTACAGCAGATCGCGAACTGATTGGGCTTTGAACATTTGTTGCATATTGGACCTTTTGCTAGACAGGTCGCCCCTAATCTATACAATTTGTTGCATAAGGTGCCCTGTAGTTGTTGTTTTTTGTTGTTTTTTTTTTTTTGTCCCATTCCCCTGTGTCGGAGGTCGTTGAGCCTGCAAGGTCGTACCCTTCTAGTTGTTTCGTAAGTTCCACGGTAAAATACCTGGTAACCAGGTACCAGCGCATGTACCGTTACCTTTTTACGGACGACCGGAGATTACTTTGGGAATGGTTTCACAGTAACTGACAGGCTGGGGTAAAGTATGGTAAGTAAGCAAGGGTAGGGTTATGGGCTACCATACTGTATAGTAAGGCTGCCCACCTTTGCCATATCTTAAGAGGTAATCCCTGCAAAAGTTATATGGGCGCCCGTTAAAATAACGGTATGGGTACTGGCAGCTATTTGCCAGTTATTTTACCATGAAACATATGGACAACCTTTTCAGTGTGCATATTGGCAAGCAGCATTTAGGTTAAGCTCCCCTGAGTTCGTCGAGTCCCCATGTAACCTTCTGGTCTCGAATCTGTGATTTGACTAGCTTTGATTGCCTCACCGTTGTCATCGTCTTTTTCCAAGGTGAATTCGTCTTTTATTTGCATTTCATCTGATAGATCCCGATCTATTATTCTTATCACAAATGCGTCCTCAATCTGATCGTTTTTATTAATCCCGAAGGCGCAGTTTTCGGCAATTTCATACAAATGTGTCATGAATTAATCTACATTATCGGCTAAGGTTTGTCTTCCTTGATGAAATTTTGCTCTTACGTGACATACGTTTATATTTGAAATGAAATTGTCATTGAATATTTGCAGAACCGCGTCAAATGCTTTTAGCTGTTCATTCAATAATCCAAAAGATCACATGATGTTTTCTGCGTCAATACCCATCGAATATAATTAACTTGAAACTTGAATTTCTCCATTTTCTCTCGATAACTTCATTGCTATTCTATAGCGTATAAATCTTTTTTCCAATCTTCCCATTTATTTGGTGAGCTAAAGTCAAATTCGGTTGGTGGCTAAAAATTCCACAGGTTCTCTGCTTTTTTTTCTTTTGATATGTTTTTTTTTTCTATGTATTTTCCGATTTAACGAATCATTACTCTTCTTTAGAAAGTCCTATTTTCCTTTGAAAATATTTTTACTTTCTTATTGTACTGTCAAAGTTTCAAAATCCCACTTCTTACATTATGTTTTGATTATTATTTTATGATGCAACAAGACCAAGCTGGTAATATGCTTATTCAAAGACACAAACGTAAAACTCTCTTTAATACTTTTACATAACTACCTATAAAGTCGCATGCTAGGTGTCAGGCTCGCGGAGTGGGAGGAGCAAGTTAAGAAAGCGTTCTTTCAGTCTTTAGGTATATCAAAACGGACAGATAAGCTTTTACGGCATGTTTACCAGGTAGAAAAAAATCTGTTTGATTTCCTGCCCACCAAGCCCCTTTTTAGAAAGGGTCTTTCCAAAACAACAAGGATATATATATATTCCAAGTTACTAAAGCTCAGTAGTAAACTTTTCTGAAAAGGATACAAAAATATGTCAACGTTTTCTAAGAAAATGTCCATTGTTTGATTTCTGCAAGTTTATGCAGCAACAAAACGCAAAAGATTAAGCATCCAGATTCGATGGCTCACAAATCAAGATTTAATGTGATACTGTTTCTAAATGCTATTACAGAACAGACTTATCACAGTGAAATATAAACGGACACACCATCGTAACTTTTCATGCCGTTCTAATGTTCTGGGCATTAGGAACAAAAGCTAAGTAAATATTTTATGAATAGCTAATATTTATCGGTGATCTAATTTCGCCACAAGACGTTTTTATTTACATTACAAAATATTCACGCAATTTTACATCATAAGAGTTTCTTTTTAATGTTATCTCGTCAAACCCGATCTGTTTGTTCTATTCAATATGTTGTAAACGGCCGCTTGGAGAAGTGAAATGCATGGAAATGTTAGAATAAATTGAAAGGAAAGAAATGATTAGGAATCGATACAATTACCTAACACCTTCCGTCCAAGACACCAAAGGGAACGAAGGACGTACTTAAAGTAACGACACCACGTTCAAAACACTACAAACAGAAAGCCAAAATAACAGTTTCTTTCCCAAAAATTGGCCAAACGGCTGTCCAAAACAAAACTTCACCAAGACACACATGCAAAGACATACTATGACAGAAATAGTAAATCACAGCAGAAGCACCGCCTTGGAATGCTCAGTAAAAATTACTAGGGTGAGGATGGGGGAGCTTAAATCGATTTTACGTGGCCACAACCCTCGCCCTTAGATCTGCCGTGGTATACACAAGACATTTGTTCAGTGCGCGTGAAGGATTCCTAACTCATCAGCGCAATGTCTTCGAGAACATAAAAATGAAACTAATACAGAGATGAAACAACGATGATGACTCGACAGCAAGAAATAACTGAAATGCTGGGGCAAAAAAAAAAAGTTGGACGGTGGGCCCGACTAGAGCCAGAGCATCAGGCACCAACCGACTTGTTTAAAAGTCTTAAGACCAGAGCCGTCATAGAGTCTGAGGCCCGTCCCGCCGGCATGCAACCAAAGAGGGAAGTAAAGTTATTAACCGTGATTGGGTTAACTACTATGCATGCAGTCTGTCATTTTATATTTAAGTTGTACCCAGTCTTTATATATCGAAGAATGATTTTACGAAGTTGAATGTTAAAATCATTGCAATAATATATTTTTCGGAATTTAGATACTAAGTCACCATAAAATTTAGGTTCCGATAGGCCTTGTTGCAGAGGAGATTTAAGTACAACATTGAATTTTGAAACTAGATAGAAGCTTGTCTCATCGACTTCATGATGTTGACGTAAACAATGAATGTAGATACCCAAGAAATGCCAAAATTACAAATCACAGCCTTCACGCGGCACACAAAGAAGGAGTTATGAGGAACAAATAATGACAAAACAAACGCCACATATGAAAAAAAAGTATAATGAAGATACCTAGCAAATGCCGCAGTCACAAAGCGGATGGCGCGGCCCATTTAATGTATTTTCAAAACCTGAGGCCTGACAATCTATTCATCCTCAGAGACGAACACGACCTGACCGGAAAGGTACTGATTCAGGTCGGTTGACTTTCTCAGAGACAACTCTCACGTTCTTCGTTATGTACTTTTCTCCCCTGAAACCAAAATATTGTGCAGACCATAACTCCCATACTGTTTGAGATAATTTGATAATATATGGAGACATATATCAGGTCATGGAAAAGTGTCATATGTAAACAGGAAAACTCCTGTTTTGTTAGTTTTACTAGTTATCTTCTCTGATAAGATTTCTAAGCCAAATTCTTGTGCACTTCATAACTTCTAAATGGTTTGAAATATTTTAATCATATTTGGTAGAGGCATAGATAAGGACCAGTAGGTCTGTCGCGTGCAAGTAAGAATTGATTTTCTATGTCTTATCGCCCCTAAAACCAAAGGCTTATGCAGCCCATAAGTTCACGACCCGCAGAAAAGGTACCGACAGGTTAGTTGAGAGGTTAAGAGTGCCCTATAATCACCCGGTGTGTCCGTCCGTCTGTCCGTCTGTCCGTCCGCCCGTCCGTCCGTGGTCAGTTAAAATAAAATGTCTTCGCGCTTAAACCACTCGTAATATTGTTTTACAATTTTTGGCATACTAATAGAGTTCAATAAAATCCAACCATTGCGTAGAGGAGAGACAACTTTTTCTTTCTTAGGTATGTACTTGTCTCCTCTGATGCCGAAATCTTGTGCAAGCCATAACTCCCATACTATTTGAGATAATTTAATAATATTTTTTTCAGGTAAGGGAGGAGTATCGCATGCAAGAAACACAATTATTGCTTTGCTCATTTTCTAGTTATCTCCCCTGATCGAAGTTCTGAGCTGAATTCTTATGCAGTCCATTACTTCTGAATGGCTTGAAATAATCTGATAATATTTGGTAAAGGCAGAAATAAAAACCAGACAGGCTGTCGCGTGCAAGAGAGACAACTCTCATTTTCTTCTTTATGTACTTATCTCCCCTGAAACTGAAATATATGCTGGCCACAGCTCCCATACTATTTGAGATAATTTGACAATATTTGGTAGGGAAATACATCAGGTCAAGTAGAGGTGGCAAATGCAAAAAGAAGACACCTTTTGCTTTGTTCTTTTTTCTAGATATATCAACTGAAATGATTCCTATGCCAAATTATTGTGCACTTCATAACTTCTCAATGGTTTGAAACATTTTGATAATATTTGGTAGAGGCATAAATAACGACCAGTATAGGCATGCAAGAGTTATGAAGATCTAATTTCTCCATAATGTATTTATCTACTTTGCTGCCGAACTTTTGTGCAGGCTATAACTCCCAAACTGTTTGGGATAACTTGAGATAACTTGATACTTTTTGTAGGGACATATATCAGGTCAAGTAGGAATGTCGCATGCAAGAAGGACAACTTTTGCTCTGTTAATATTTACTCCAAAAAACATACAGCAAATACCTTTACCTTTACAAAGCAATTATTTTGCTATTATTTCTGAAAATGTACACTCACAACGTAACTATTTGCAAATATTGTGTATTCTGTACAAATAATTAAATCAAAAGTCACTACTGAATGATTTTTGGCACAAAACACCAAATAAAAAAAAATATAAAAAACATACATACGAGGGTCGTGCAAAAAGTTCTGTCACTAATAGGCTTCCTTGGTTTTATTTTAAATAAAATATTTTAAAATGCTTCACTGCACTTGAATGGTGTGTTGAATACTCGTAGCTAACGATACCCGTTTATTTCGTGCAAATTGCTTTCGAACTGACCGAGTTATTTCAAACTGAAATAGATGCAGTCATATACAATGACCAATTTACTTGTTACAATAAGACACGACCAAGCAAAGGATGATCAGGAGTCCACCTTTTACATGACAACGCCTCCTCTCATAAGTGTGAGGTTGTTAAGTCTTTTTTGCCTTCTGAAAAGGTGAAAGTTTTAAACAAAACACCTTATTCACCTGACCTGAGTCCCCGTGACTTCTTTTTATTTCCAAGGCTTCAGAAAATGCTTTCTGGAAATAAATATACGTCTAGAGTTCTCTTGGCAGCGCTATTTATCAGATACCAACAGATACCAAATGAAGACTATTTATCTGCTTTTCGCGACTGGGTAAAAAGGTTACAAAAATGTGTTTCAGTAAAGGGGGAATACTTTGAAGGTTTGTAATAAAAATATGTTTGATAAAACGTAGCACTGAAGTAATCCGAACCCAGTGACAAAACTTTTTGCAGGACCCTCGTAATAAAATCATTTACAGCAAACCTATGATTGTTTTCACTTATTATTTTGGTAACATTTCATACTCTCTTTGTATCTTTTTATTTTGCACTGTTTCAATAGTTCCACGAAATTTTACTGACATTTAGAAGTGGCGGTCCGATTGGGTGATTTGCCATTTCTTTCGATGGATATTCTGACTATAATTAACAGGAGAATCACACAGTGTAGGACACACATTACCAGATTTAGTAACGTTATATTAAAACTTTTAACTGACCATCGCTTTTAATTAGTGTCCTTAGATAGCGCCTGGCAAGGGTTGAATCATATGAAATGATAACAGAAAACATCACTTTATCGAAAAAGAATAAACAAGCGAAGACAGCCTGCAACAGAAATACTGCCGTAGGAGAATTATTGGGGGATTTAAATCAGCATTTATAGGCGCCAGACCTCTCCCTTAATCTCATTACAATTCCAGCTACCTAAAATAATTCAGTCTGCATAGGGATTCCCTAACTCATCCGTTAATTAACTTTGAACAACATATAACGTAAGGGTTTATACCTGCGCTTATTTACATATCGTGAAAGTCACAGGAGCTAAACGTTTGTCCCGAACTCATTCATGCCAGACTGTACACATTTAAAGACTAAGGGACTTTTTTGTCATAAAGAATAAATTAAAGAAACAAAAAGAGACAAATGAGGTATTTTGTTAATCAGAGAATTTCAGAGCCCGTCGCCCTCGCCTCACCCCAACCCCTCCCAGCCACATCAAGACCCTCAAACATAATAAAATGGCAATATGCCACATACAAAACCAGCATACGCATCCAAATGCGGAGATGGAGGGAAATCAACCAAAGAAATTAAACGGCGCGCGCGAAGAAAGAACATTACGAAAACAAAACTATTCAAATAAATAGAAAATTTCACCTCCAAAAACTGATAATTTTCGGATAAAAAAATTCTGATATTTTTCATATTTCTGCTCAAAAACATAAATTTTGGGTACTCGTTAGAACCGCCACAATCTATGTTTTTAACTGAGATAAGAAAAATAATGTATGCCCCTGTAAACCCCAGTTTTACTATATAAAAGTGGGGTTTAAGGGGGGTCAAAAGTATATAGGCATTTTTTCGTGATGATAATTATGAATAAGTGTTGCATACACGACGAAACAGTAGTCTATTACCTGCAGACTTAGTTCAAACCTGCATTTCGTTTCACTCATTAGTATGTTAAATAAATCAAATGTTCAATCCATGTAGGGTTGTGGCTCATTTTTATTAAGACCAATAACTGAAGGGGGTTCAAAATGCGGGAAATACATAATGCTCCTCAATATATAATACAAATTCTCCTCAATACATAAAGTCAAGTTTATGAAATAATGCTTATTTTCTACACTTTTGCATGTCTGTCCGTATAGGGTGGAAACAAAGAGCTCTCGTCTCTTACATGAAGTTAAGTAACACCTGCCCGCTTAGTACTTGGATGGGTTAACGCCGTATTCTACCGGGTGTTGTAGAATTTTCGTGTGTGTTTGTTTTATGTTTCTTTCTTTTACTGTACATGCTCGATTTTGTTCTCTTCCTTTTGCCACTTAAAGCAATAATTCTGTTTGCATATGTTCTGCAGACGCCTTTTCCTATGGAATGCCTCGGGTATGCCTTTCATTTAAGAAACGTAAGAGAAAAGTCCAGGGAGTGCCACAATCACAAGCCGCAGCCCTTCCCAGACACCAAGAGGAAGAGGGAACAGACAAAACCAAACAAGCGCAAATCGAACAAACGTATGAAAAGCACTAAGATTAGCTTTCTCTTCCCCAAGCGAGGTAATCGCAGTGTTAAAAGGACTAAAAAACACAAGAACAACATAACACAAGGCAAGACGTAAAACAAATCGCCTCGTAAAAACATCCACAAAGCAACAAAGAGTAAGACTAACGCCGAGACCACCGCCTTAGTACGGTCAGTAGAATAAACCATATCCAACAACGAGTCGCATGTGGTAAACCTATATCCGATAATAGTATCGTTTCAAAATACAATGATTTCTGAATTTCATAAAAATACTATGAAACAGTATAATATCGTATAAAACTTTATCGTAGCACCGCCTATGAAATAGGAAAACGCCAGTTTTCTACTAGAATAGCCTCGCCAAGGCAAAATATGTTAATTTGAAAATTGACATAACACTTAAACCATTAGGACTTGACTGTGCAAAAATGTGAAATGGCCATAACTCTCAAACCATTAGGCATCTAGGGATGACGACCTACAAGTGGGTTGGCCTGATACCCGCGTCTCTCTCATGGATCCCCATGTACAACAACGATAGTATGCTAGACAGGGTGCCAGTCTAACATGTGGGTATCCGTATTTCTTACATGACGATAAAGTCTCCGTCTCTCCATTACGAAATAAGTGTTTTTATTGTAAGCAGCCATTCAGTGCGGGTCGTGCACTTTACAAAAAGGTTAATTTTCATAATATAATGTGACGAATAGTCTGCTAATATCAAATTCAGCAGGAGCGCTATTGAAAGTAGCCACTAAACATTACCAAAACACGCCTATACAAATATATTGAACATTCTACAACTAAAACAAGGACAATTTTCAGATAAAAACAATCCTATATTTTTCATATTTCTCCTCAAAACATAGATTGTGGGTACGTTAGAACCGCCTTTGCGAGGCCTTTGATTAACCTGTAAACCCCGGTTTTACTATATAAAAGAGGGCTTTGAGGGGGGGGGGGTCATAATTATATAGGCATGTTTTCGTGATGACATGACGTTGAAAGGAACTACAAAGTAAGATAACGTACCATTTGACCTGTGTGCACAACGAAGACAAATGAAATTAGCCTGCGTATTCGCGCCGTCTGATCAGCGTCTTCGTTATCCACACGAATGAACTTTGCATTGTTGGTTATCCAAAATTGCAAAAGGGAAGATTCTATTAAACTGCGCGAATACGCAGGGTGATCTGTGCGCTAATGTTCGAATGTACCTTTTCTGATGTTGCGACTCACATTATAACAGCAGGTTAGTTTTAACAGGTTAAACTCAACCAATTTAAGATGAATAAACTCTCCCACACTATATATTTGAAGATTCCATTTTCGATTTTAGGTATATGATGTAGATATTTCTAAAGAAAAATGGTTGAATTATTTGCAAATAGTGAAGACCCTGATCAGACGCCACGTTCTGCGGCGTATGATCTGGGTCTCCACTATTTGCCAGTTACCCGTTTAAGGTTTCCAGTCTTCAATGGGTTAAGGGGTTAGGATACACATTCAGGCAATGACCATAATTGGTTTGTCTCACTTCTGACAAAAAAAAAAAAACGGAAGGAATTTGCGCCATAAGGAAGCAAATTCTTTACATTTAGAGAAGATCCCCCTTTTAAAGAGATGTGAAGTGCAGTAAAGTAATCAGGAGAGAACAAAAATTGTCTCCCTTGTGATACATGGCGGAATATCTACAAGCTGTATTATCCACCGTTAACAAATGAGCAAGCGCATGACAAATCCTACAATACGACCTGTGGAAACATTAACGACTCAGATCAACCAGTACATCCACCCAGTACGGCAAAACTTCTCGCATATCCCTCTTTGGATAGCCCGGAGGCTGTAGAAGGCACATGTGGATAGCGAAGACTTTAATAAGACTGTACGGATGCGCAGGCTGAACCGAGTCTTCGTTGGTCGCACAATCTTATTGTAGGTTTTGCCGTGCGCTGGATCAACTACCTTGTACTCTGCAGTTTGGCTGTGTCCCAGTCCATTGTCCATTGGTGCATGTCAATATCCTGGCATTAGAATTAGCAAACTGATAACCAGACATACAATGGTATGTCACCTGGGTACCTGCGTCGTTCAGAGTTGTAGTTGTGTAAGCGAGAACAGGTACAGGGCCACAGGCAACAGCTAGGAAGAAAAAAACAAAAACTATACAAGAAAACAGATCTTAGCATTTAAAATGCAAAACTATACAAGAAAACAGATCTTAGCATTTAAAATGCAAAACTATACAAGAAAACAGATCTTAGCATTTAAAATGCAATTCAAAACTGTAGCAGACAAGAATTTTATAACAGTTAATTTTCTTGTTTGAAAAAAAAAAACGGAGTATATATTGTCTTACATTTGTCACCAATAAGTCAATTAGAAATTTATATGAGGTTCACTGTTGATGCCTAACTACTTAATGTAGTCAAAAATCCTTCGACACTCCAATTATTGATAGGCGTTTGTGTGATGCGTGCCGGCCTGCGCGCGCGCGTGCGCGCGCTTGTGTGTGTGTGTGTGTGTGTGTGTGTGTGTGTGTGTCATTCATTTTGAAATCCTTTTGTAACTTCTTGATTGCTTTCCTGTACACACAAAAAAAAAGAAAGACAAAAGCTTACTTTAAAAAGGGATCTACCAGAGAAGGAAGGAATTTTCTCCCAAATAGTTTCCGTTTGGAGTAGCTCGCTTTTAAAAAGGACAGAAACATTACTGACATAGTTACTTCCCTGCAAGTGTATCCATTAAGTGAACTTAACTGTTTTATTATTTGATGTGTTATTAGATAATTGATGCGCAACGCACGAAAGAGGGCTTTATACAATTTCGGACAATGTGGGTCCATATCAACGTACGCATCAGTTCCGTCTAATCTGCATTACGAAAACGCCTATTCAAATATATTGAAATTTTACCACCAAAGGCAGAAAGTTTTCAGATCAAAATTCTGATATTTTTCAAATTTCTGCTCAAAACATAGATTGTGGGTACTCGTTAGAACCGCCTCGCCGAGGCGGTTCTAACGAATACCCAAACTTTATGTTTTTTAGCAGAAATAAGAAAAATAATATATACCCCTATAAACCCCAGTTTTACTATATAAAAGTGGGGTTTGAGAGGGTCAAAATTTTATTGCTATGTTTTCGTGATGTGGGCATTCTCTATTAGCCGAAACATACTACAATATCCACTGATTCTGTAAGCGGGCAATAAAGGCCCTGATCAGCAAGCGCCTATGATCTGGGCCTGCGTTGTCCGCAAATTGCAAAGGGACCCTTTTCGTGCGTTGCGCATCGTATGATTAAAATGTCATACCTCACATAGCTTAACTCTTTCGACGCCAAATTTCAGACGACATTTGTCGTCTGCTTTTTCATTTTAACAAACTATCGTGTGGAATAACGTTTATATGTAAAGTTGACTGAATGTCAAACAGCATAGTTTGCAAAAGCCTGTTATTATTGCCTGTGGCAGTGAAAAAGTTAAATAGTTTTAAATAAGAGTGGTATGAAGACAATTAGTTTGCTGATTTCCTCACTAAACGATATGTTGTAGCATTCATTAGAAGCAACATATGCTTTGGTAGACACATCAGAAAAAAATCTAGATTTATGCTTTAAAAGCTGAGTTATCTGGAACTATAGCTCAATCGTTTACAGTTTACAAAGATCGCCGCGTTCAACAGTAACGCCGGACAGCCGGTCAAATAACGCCGGATTACGGTATTTTTCTTAGGATTCGCCGCCATTTGAAGAACCGCGTTTGGCGATAGGTAAAAAAAAAAACATTTATTTAAAATATTAAGAAAGATCCATCGAACATGAAAAGTAGCCTATCCGGATCTACAAACATTCTTCTCTAACTGCTAAATCTTCAATTGATACATATACTTTGCCGAAATTGTCAAACACTCAAAGAGAAAAGTGTTGCGCAGGTTCAGCCATATGGTAAAAAGCATTCTTACCAGAGGAGTTCGTACTTTTTTTTCATTTTCTTACAATTCCTGACCAGCTGGTGGATGAAAATGCATTTGAAAATGACCTTGTATCATAAACTGGCCGTCACTGTGATCTTGTTACCGACGAAACGAAGACCGAGACACAATCCACGAAATTTAAGGTAACGCCGGATAAAACGGTACCTTCTTGCTCTACAACTGGCCAGTATTCTCGCAGACAAACACTCTTGTAATGGTAAAACTTTACCTACACACTCCAATACCAATTAGTCGACACTATAATTGTCTTAGCTTTAGTATATGAAGTATCTGAATATATCGATCACATACAAGATCAAGGACCTCCGTATACTTTAGAAAGTATTTAGATCTATGTACATTCATCCACGGCATTTATCCAGTATTCTCACAAACAAACACACTTGAGAGCATTAATTCAAAAAATGTAACAATTAGAGCGTGCAAAGAAGAGTTTAAAGTAATCGTTAAATGTGAGTAACGTGTACAAATAGTTTGCAGACTCCCTCTGGATTCCTTTAGAAAATGGATGATCTTAATATTTGTCTTACTTTTTATCATCCTGCCCTTAATTTTTCCCTTTCATTTTAAGAAGCCTTAGATATGGTTATCATTGTATGGAGAGGCATGAATACATACCATGGAGTAATGTATTCAATAAGCGGTGATAGTTATAGTTGTAAACTGTTTTATATAAATTACTTTGCGGGAGTGGGTAATGTGTTATACGCCCGATTTGACTGTACATAGCATTTGTATATTTAAAGTCGCTATCGTTGCAAGATGCAGGTTCAGCTTTAACAGTTCTTCTGAGTTGTCTTTTTTTTCTAAAATAAGTCCAGTAATCGTATAAGTCTGGTTAGTAAAGCATTTCATTAGTTCTGTATTTGAGGTCCCTGTATATAACATGTCATAATATGACTACCTGATACATCCCCATCACTTTTCATATATAACCTCAAGCCTCGCGTCCGTTTTTGCTCAGGTAATACGGTAACACGATGTTCTACTGCACAGTTGTTGTATGCGCGATGTGCACGCCGAACGTGTTTGTTTATGGATGACAGGCTTTGATGGTGATAAATAATGTACAAAAGTAAGTTCTACTAGGCACGGGAGGTAATCTAAAATCTCAACATTTTTTTTTTTTTTTTTTTTTGTCAAAATCTTTGCAGCACATTTTTGACTAAAGAACTACTAAATATGACAACAAATATTTGCAGAAGGATGGTTCATAGCATGGTAATGCACATAAAACCTCGTTTTCGAAAGACGTAGTAAGAAGAGTAGATCATTTGCTAACGCTTATCACTCTGATTAAAATTTTCAGCAGATGACATTGAATATTTTTTTCTTATTTTTATGTTTTTCTTATTTTTTTTTATATTGTTTTTCAGAAAACAGGTTTTGACACTGTTTTAGTTGGAGACAATTTGCATAAAATGTCTTAGCCTGTTTTCTAGGGTAAAAAGGAAAAAATAAACGTAATCAGTTTGTCTATTCGCCGGCGTTAACACTGCGATAAAATGCACAAAAATAACTAGATCGTGCAATGTTCTGTATCACTGTATTGTTTAACTTGGTTCATGCCTCCTATTTCACACCTGCTCTTCAATAGTACGTATATATTTACCTTAAACATGGCCATGTGCAAATAAACAGGTATCACATGACACCAACTACCGTCTCAGTATACATTATATAGTTCCTTCTACTGTGATCGTAATGATGTTGTGAAACTGATTTTTCGAGGATTTTGCAGAAATTAATGAAATACGATAAGCAAAATGCCTCTCCGCGTGGTAAGAGTGTACCAGAGCAACATTATTTTTCACTTCTCTCTGCTTAGTGATGAAAGTGGGGCGGGGATTGCGATGTCATACGACTGCACGATCTAGTTGTAATTGTGTATTTTATCACTGTGGTAACTCCGGCGAATTGCTCACAAACAGCGACCCCAAATACAAAACTAAAAAAATGCTTTAATAACCAGATTTAGGCGATTCCTGGGCTTATTCTAGAAAAGACAACTCAGAAAACTGTTATAGATACGACTGCATCTTGCAAAGATAGCGACTTTAATATACAACTGCTAAATACAATCGAATCGGGAGTTTAATACATTACCTACTCCTCCAGGTACATGCGTCCCTCAAAGTAATTTAAATAAAACAGACTACAGCTATTACTATGACAGATTATTGACTACATTTTCCCTGGTATGGCTATGTATTCATGCGCTTTCCATACAATGATAACCATATCAAAAGCTTCTTAAAATGAAAGAAAATGTAATAGAATCAAATTGAGGGCAGGATAATAAAAAATGAGGTAAACTGTATGATCAACCCATTTTCTAAAGGAAACCAGAAGAAATATACAAACTATTTGAACAAGTTATTCACTTTTAACGATTATTTTCAACTCTTCTTTGCACACTATAATTGTTACATTTTTTTAAATTAATTCACTCCATTGTGTTTGTCTGCGAGAGCACTGGATAAAAGTGCATAGCTCTAAATACTTTTTGAAGTATACGGAGGTGCTTAATCTTGTATGTGATCGGTACATTCATATACTTTATATACTAAAACTAAGTCAATCTATAGTGACGATTGATTGGTATTGTACTGTATAGGTAAAGTTTACCTTTACAAGTGTGTTTCTCTGTAAGAATACTGGCCAGTTGTAGATCAAGAAGATACCGTTTTATCCGGCGTTACCTTAACTTTCGTGGATTAAGCCTCGGTCTTTGTTTCGTCAGTAACAAAAAGTCTCAGTAACGGCCAGCTTGTGATACCAGCTCGTTTTCAAGTGCATTTTCATCCACCAGCTGGTCAGGAATTTTAATAAAATGAAAAAGTACAAATTCTTCTGGTAAGAATGTTTTGATTTTTTTTTATCCTATTTTGGCCGAACCCGCATAACAATTTTCTCTTTGAGTCTTTGACAATTTCTGCAAAGTATATGTATCTATTAAAGATTTGGCAATTAGAGGAATGTATGTAGATCCGGATGGGCTACTTTTTATGTTCGATGAACCTCTCCTAACATTTCCATTTTTATAAATGGCTTTGTTTACCCATCGCCATGAAGTGTAGACAGTGCTGGCGTAGTAATAAACATTAAGTTATATTACCCAGGAAACGCCACAATCACAAAGCACAGCCTTCCCGAGGCACCAAAGCAAGGATAGATGAGGAACAACAATGACCAAGGAAACACCACATATGAGACTACCGACACATAAACAAGAAAGAACTGCAACAGAGTATCTACGTTGGAATGATCACTGAGATGAGGCTTATTATCGCTCAAAATCTCGCTCTTAACTCTAATGCAGCTCCAAATTACAAAAGTATGTTCGGTATGCATATGAGTCCTCTCCCTTATTTTTCAAACATCACAGTAAAACACATTTAACGAAAAACTCTGTAAAGACTCAAAGAACACAAGAAAGCCAAAAACAGGAGCACGATGGGCCTGACCACAGACATTGATAGTATAGTACTACGCGAATCATCTGAAACAGATTGAGAAGGGAGCAAACCTTGGCCAAAATGTTAAATTAATCCGGATTTACATTACTTTCTTAGGCGAGTTTATGCGTACTTCCTTGTTTATTGCAGTAAATACTTACATATAATTTCACAAATAGGGTTTGCACGCCCACTCCATTGTCCATTTGCCTCACATGAACGTCCGGAAGATCCTGCTATCTGGTATCCGGTTCTACAAGTAAATGTCGCAGAGGAGCCATACGTAGTTGATGGGAGTGTCAAATGTCCATTAACCGGAGCAAACAACCTTCCACAATCTACAAATATAATACAACGGCATAACTGTTAATGATTTTGATATAATGGCATAAATAGGATCCAAAGCGCAGTTGGTAGCGCATCTGACTGCAGAACCAGGAATCGAATGCTAGCTCGGCCACAAAACAATCATTGGGATTGATCATGAACTAAGTTCTACGGTAATTGTTCTCCTTCCGCTGATTCATGAAGGGCAACTGTCAGTTAGTGGTGAAAGTATGTGCAGAAGTAAGTACGTAAGTACTAGTTTACTGCTTAGAAGACTAAGCCTGCCCAGGAAAAATGTAAGCAGGTCAACTAACCGACTAGACGTGACTTAAACTGTGTTGGCTGGACCGAAAAACTCAAATTTGAACAGAACTATCATACCTAGGTTACGTGTACACACGCATGTTATACTGCTTAGCTGAATTCCACCACAAACAGACAGATTCATGTTAAGATAATACATTGAGAGTGAGAGGCGGAACAGAGTAGAACTCCGCACTTTTTAAGAGGCAGTAAAAATGACTTGTCAAGGACAAATATGCCAAAGAGAAAAGACGAGTCAGTATTTTAAAGAAAATACAGTATTTAATATTCTTTTAAGGTTCATTGACTGCAAGACGGTTCATATCAACACAGAAGACTAGTGTAATAGCTAACTATAAAGGAGAGCTAACAGCATATCAAGACAATATAATATCTTACTATAGCATGGTTCAGACCAGAACAGCAGACCAATCTAGCTTCTAGGTTTAGAATGTTTCAGACCAGCCCAGCAGACCAAATTAACATCTGTATATATAGCGTGGTTCTGACCAGAACAGCAATTCCAATCTAACGTCATCTAAATATAACATGGTGCAGACCAGCACAACAGACCACTCTAACATCTAACTATAACGTAGTTTAGACTTTCACAATAGACTAAATTGACATCTGAATTTAACATGGTTCAGACCAGTACAGTACACCAGTCTAAATTCTAATTATAAGGTGGTTCCGATAACACAGTAGACCACGTTAACATCTAACTATAACGCAGTTTAGTCCAGCACAGCAGACCAATCTAACATCAAACTATAACGTGGTTCAGACCACAACGGACCAATCTATCATCTATTATAACGTGGTTTAGATGAGCACAATAGATCAATTTGACATCTAACTATAACGTGGTTCAGATCAGCACAGTAGACCAATCTAACTATAACGTGGTTCAGATCAGCACAGTAGACCAATCTAACTATAACGAGCTTCAGATCAGCACAGTAGACCAATCTAACTATAACGTGGTTCAGAGCGGCACAATAGACCAACCTACCATGTAAGGATAATTCGGTTCAGACCAGCATGGCAGGCCAATCTAATATCTGACTATAACGTGGTTCAGATCAGCATAATTGACCGATATAGCATCTAATTATTACGTGGTTAAAACCAACACAGTAGGCCAACCTACTAACTAACTACAACTTGGTTCAGAACAGCAATATAGACCAATCTAACATCTAACTATAACGTAGTTCAGCTCAGCATAACATATCAATCTAACTATAAAGTGATTAAAACCACACAGTAGACCAATTTAACATACAGTCGAACCTCGTTATCTCGAACTCGCTTATTTTGAATTACCGCTTATCTCGAAGTGAAAATCTGGTCCCTGTTTTAACATGAAACTATGACAACAGATAACAAAATAATGTAGAAAAGAGGAGAAATTGCTCCTAAGGAGCGATTTCTCCTCTTTTCCACATTATATTATATATATATTTCTAAACTTCAGGAGTCAAATTACATATTCATTTGTTAAATATGGTTGTTCAATTTATTGGTTTCCTCACTCTCTCAACTCTGATATGTCGAGGTACGGATATCTCGAAGTGTTTCAGTGAGTTCCTTGGAATTCGAGATAACGAGAGTCGACTGTATATCTATAACGTCGTTCTGACCAGCACAGAAGACCAATAAAACATTTAACTATAACGTTGTTAAGACCTGCACAGCAGACCACTGATATCTTAAAAAATAGCTTGGTTCTGACTAGCACAGCAGACCAATCTAACTTTCAACAATAGCCTGGTTCAGACTAGCGAAGCCGATAAGAATAATATCATCTAATTATAGCGTGGTTCGTTCAAGCACAGAAGACAAATCTAACAGCTTACCATAGCGTTTTTTAGACTAGCACAGAAAACTAATCTAACATCATATCGTAATATGGTTCAGACCAACACAGCAGACTTATTGGATATCAGACCAGCTCAGCTGACCAATCTAGCATCTGACTCTAGCATGGTTCAAACAAGCAAAGCAGCCTACTTTAACACCCAACTTTAACGCTCAGACTGACACAGCACATCGTTCGAATGATTAAATATATAACTTGGTTCAATGCAGCACAGCAGACTAATATTACATCTAGGTTTAGCCTGGTTCAGTCCAGCACAGCAGAACAATATAACATTTAGATATAGCGTAGTTCAGTCCAGCTTGGCGGACAAATACAACGTCTAGGTTTAGCATAGTTCAGACTAGCACAACAATCAAATATAACGTATAAGTTGCGTGGTTCAGACCAGCACAGCAGACCAATCTACATCTTAATATAGTTCAGACCAGCACATCAGAACAGTCGAACATCTAACTATACCAGGGTTCAGACCTTTGCAGCAAACCAATATAACATATAAATATAGGGCGGTTAAAATCAGCACAGCCGACCGATCTAACATCTAGATATAGTATGGTTCAGATTAACACAACAGGACAACCTAACAGCTGACTATAGCGATGTTCAGATCAGCACAGCACAGAGGACAAATCTAAATAAAACGTGGTTCATACCATCACAGCAGACTTATCTAAAATCTAACTATAATGTAGTTTAGACTAGCTCAGCAGACCAAACCAGTATCTATCTATAGCGTGGTTCGGCAAGCAAAGCAGACTTTTCTAACATCCAAATATAACGTTCAGACAGACATAGCACACCATTTAAATAATTTAATGTATAGCTTGGTTCAGTTAAGCACAGCATAAAAATATAACATTTAGGTTTAACGTAGTTCAGTCAAGTACAGTAGATCAATATATAGCCGGTTCAGTCCATCTTGGCAGACAGATATCTCATCTAGGTTGAGCGTGGTTCAGACAAGCAACTTAAACAAACCTAACATATAAAATAGCGTGGTTCAGATCAGCAAAGCAGACCGATCTTGAAATAATACGGTTCAGACCAGCTCAACAGACCAGTCGAATATTTGGCTATAGCATGGATCAGACCAGCACAGCAGACCACGCTGACGTATAAATAAAGCGTGGTTAAATCCAGCACAGCAGGCCAGTCTAATATCTAGATTTAGTGTAGTTAAAACTAACACAAGAGAATAACCCAACAGCTGAGTATAGCGTGGTGCAGACCAGCACAGTGGATTAATCTAACATTTAGATATAACGTGATAAATACTAGCACAAGAGGACAATCGAACAACTAAATATAGCCTGGTTCAGAACAGCACAGCAGGACAATCTAAAATATAAATATAGCTTGGTCTAAACTAACACAGGGAACCAACCTAATGTCTAGCTTAAAGACACATTTTTTTCCTTCTTTGGCTAGACCCCCCGCCCCGCACCCGCCCCCCCCCCCGCCCCCACCCCCACCCTTCATGATCACCCCCAATATACAGTCCTGATAACAGAGCGCACATCAAAGGCTTATCTTATCTAAGTGATTATGAAGCCACTATAAGGATACTAAGTCTCCTTAGGTGGGGCTCTATAAGGGTTAATTCATGTAATTGAGCAGTATTCAATATGTTACATTAGAACTAAATAAATTCATTTGCAAATTTTGCATTTAATTTGTTGATTTGTATTGTATCACTTTATTTATTTATTTTTTTTATTTTTGATAGTTTTATTTTTTCCAAAATAAAAGTGTTGTTTTTTCTTGCATTGTGAAAAATACAAATAAACTGAAATAGAAATATAAAATAGAAAGTTTAATTTTATTTATTTATTTATTTTCTAAAGGAAATAAGAACATTGCGCAATTATTCCATGGCTGCCTAAAAACCAAATATTTTAGCTTCAATCAAATTGAATCTGCCAATATTTTGTCTTGAGACTAATTATGAGAGTTCACTAGGAAAGAAGAACAAAGGAATACTAAATAATATTTATTCATGAAAGTAAAACATAATGGAATTATTAGAAAGTTTTCTTCAAGAGCCTATAAGATGTTTTTTTCAAAGTATTGATATGTTTCTTATTTTTCCATGTCAGAATATTCTTAGACAATTTAGAATGTGCATTTTATGCTATAAAGCTTCTCTTGTCTTAAATAAATAAATAAATTAATAAATAAATACTATCTATCTTACTAATTTCTGTATTTGATCCAAAAAAAAAAGATAAAGAGGGCATTTGATGATAAAAATTAGCATATAGGCATCTGTATTTCTCCATAAAACATGTTGTGGGTATTCATTAGAACTGCCTGGGAGAGGCAATTCTAATAAATATCAACCAGCTATATTTTATTGAATAAACAGAAAAAAAAATCATCAAATTATCGCCAAATTACTCACCTTATCTGTTTCTCTGTCTTCATCATAAACTTTTTTTATATCAGATCTAATTTCCCCTTATCAGGCCCCTACCTGTAAGGGTGGCCAAACTCACCACGAATTTCTTATCTTAATCTCCTTATGGTCATTAGCGTGTTGTGCAATCCAAAATGTGTCTTTAAGCTCGGTTCAGACCAAGACAGCAGACTATTCTAACATCTAACTATAGCGTTAAATTAAAGCTTTAGATATTGCGTGGTTAAGACCAGCACAGCAAACCGATCCAACGTCTAGATACAGTGTAGGTCAGACCAGCACTAACATCTTGATATAGCGTGATTCAAACCAGCATAGAAGACCAGTCAAGCATTTGGATATAGCATGGTGCAGACCAGTACACAGAACAATTTTAATGTGTGGATATAGCGTGATAGCAGACCAACACAACATACCAATCAAACATCTATGTATAGCATGGTTCAAACCAGCAGAGCTGACCAATCCTACAGCTGGGTATAGCGTGTTCAGACCAGCACAGCGGACCAATCTAACAGCTGACTATAATGTGGTTCAAATCAGAACAGTCTAATATTTAGACATATTGTTTAACAGGCCAGCACAGAAGACTTATCTGAGTTATCGAAAGAGTGGTTCTGACCAGCACACGAGACCAATCTAACACTTTATTAAAGTATGGTTCAGACTAACACAGAAGACCAATCTAATATCTAATTATAATCTAGTTGAGACCAGCAATGCAGACCAATCTTACAGCTGCATTGAAACTATAGCGTGGTTGAGACAAAAAAAGAACAATCTAATCCATAGTGTAGGCCAGACTAGCGCATAACGTCTAACTCACTGATCAGCGCGTTAAATAGAAAATATATGTATACGTATACAAAATGTAAAACGAAAGCACTAGTTTAAATGACATGTTCTACAAATTTAAAAGAACAAATACTATACAAGAGTAATAGACATACACAGGAAAGGCCACAAACACTTATCTTAAAAAGGTAACTTGCGGCATGTTTTTCCTTCCGATTTATTTAAATAGTTTTGTACCTCGATACTAAGTTATGATTTATTTGACTAGTTTGGATAATAGAAAGCTACTGTATGTATCCTAAGTATAAAGGGTCTACATCGTTTGCCACTCATCCTGCAGAGTTTTAGATAGATCAATAAGTAGTCAAATAGACTTCTGTGACAAGTATGGTAAAAAAGTAAGGTTTCTCAATATCAAGGGTAAATACAGTGAGAGAAATATTTGACAACCTATTACTTACTTTTAATTATACAATCTACAGGTCCTGCGCTCCAGTTTCCCGTTGCCATGCATTCAATCGCCGTCGTCCCAGAAGTGTCGTATCCAACGTTACAAGACTGGACTGCTATAGCGCCGTACGTTGTGACATCAGCATCTTGTAAAACCACTTGCCCATTATCTGGCGCAGCAGGACTGCCGCAGTCTGTTGAAAAAAAAAGAAACAAGTCCACGGCGTGTTCTTCTAATGTCAGACTGAAGTGGACAAGTAGTTAACATTACCGGCTTTGGATTATCATTGCGAAACATATTTTATTTCCTTTTGGATCACTGAGCCCATCCTGGTTATTTTGAAAATCTAATACCGCTTAAGCCGGCGCTAGAGTCGTATGCAGCCTCGTAAACTATACTGTTGCATATGAAATGACTCAATCAAACCGAGTCTCTGATTTTCGTGGTTTTTGTGTGTTCTTTGTTTGCAAAGGCAATCCTTTTTGACTTTCATACTTATTCAAATTTACTGAACATTTTATCACTAACAATAAAAAATTTTCAGATAATTACTTTTTTTTTTTTTTTTTTTTTTTTTTTTTTCATATATCTGCTCAAAACAGGGATTGTAGGTACTATTTGGAACCACCTCGACAAAGAGATTCTTACGAGTACCCACAATCTATGTTTTTGAGCAGAAATACGAAAATAATGTATACCCCTGTAAACCCCAGTTATACTATATAAAAGTGGGGTTTAAGGTATATAATGAAATACGCATGTTCTTTTGATGGAAGTCCTTGATCTGAATCCCGCGTGAGGCAAAATTCACCTGATGTCTGTATGGCGCTTTAATGCAGAGAAAGCCCTTCATTATCACAATCCATCGCCTCGATATGAGAATACATATTCATCAACTCTGTTTAAGAGACCTACTTGGTGAAAATTTTGGTGAAAATTTTAGGATGTTGTTTTCTTATTTCTAAATAAAAACATACGAGGGTTGTCAGAAAAGTTCGTGGACAGAGTAGTCCCACCAAGAAAATTAACGCACTTTTTTTTTTAAATCGTATTCAACAAATATAAATAGTCTTGTAATATGAAAAGAAATAAAATCATAATAAGAAAATTATACTCCATGTTGTATCGTTTGATTGGTGCGCGGCAGTTGTCAAAACGTTGAAAACTACAAAGCTTTGACTTTATGTATATGCTTGCGAACAAATGCCAAATGCCGCTGAGACAACGTTTAGATTTTTGTGGATGAACGTTTGTAACGTAGACGTTATTTTCTGGAAATTCAAACGTTTGCGGCAGTTCAGTTTGAATACTATTAGCAAAAGCTAAGACGTATCCCGAAGAAATCGCTTCAACAAGGGTGGATGCTGATGTAAAAGTACAGCATTGTAATAGCGTACGTTGCTTTTGGAATATTACCGGTAGACACTATTAAGATTTTACAAACAGCAAACAGAAAGCCTTAAGTTTGTAGCTCGGCTGTTTACTAATGAAATAGATTTTCGGATGGCCACAGGAGAACCGATGAGGCTCAACGGTCCAGAAGACCGCGCGTTGTGATCGAACGATTGCTGGGTCTGTGGAAGCCATTATGAATGCAGAGCGCAGAGTCGGTATGTGTGAGTTAAAAAGCCAAACAAGAGTACATCGGGACACTGTTGATGTTATTCGTGAGTAAAAAGTGAACACGATCAAAGCTTGTGCCCGTTGGATCCTTAGAGTTCTGACTGAGGATGAGAATGTCCACCTCCAGCAATTTCCTGAAATGGAAGAGGAGGTTAATTCATTGTTGGACGGGATTGTAACGACAGATTAGAGTATGTTCAATTTGTTCGACCGAGAAACGAAGATGGAGTCATCGGTATGAAAAAGGACAGCTTCACCACGTCAGTTACAAGACATAGTGCCCAAATCAGTGTAAAGTTGATATTCATTTTCTTCATAGACCGGAAGGGAGTGTTGCTGGTGCACAAGATTCCACAAGGTCTGAAATTAAATATCGACTACTATCCTAAAATAAATTAAAAATATATTCAAGTAAAAAGAATAATTCCATATATGTTAAAAATTACTAAATTCTTTATTTTTAAACGGTATATTCCTGTCTATTCGTTTCAGGTTCTACGCTGCGGCATTACCAAGGCATTCCGGATAAAACGACCCGAATTTGAACTGAACAGTTATCCTACATCAAGACAACGCGCCCAACTTCATGCCGACCCCCCCCCCCCACGCCCATGTGGTACCAAAAGAAGGAGAGATGAGGAACACTTAAGGACAACACAAACGCCACATAGGAAATCACAGGCACACCAACAAAGAAGAACTGCTACAGAAGAACCGCCTTGGAACGATCAGAAGGAAAACTACTGGGGTGCTTAAACCGTTAAATTCGCGCAAAACTTGACCCTTAATTCTGATGCAGCTCCAACGGACAAATAAATTTGGTTCGCATAGGGGTATTCCACCTCATCTGTGAAACATCCCAGTGCAACACAAATAATCGAAAACACTGAAATCAGTGATGCACAAACAAAGAAGAATGCAACATAGGAAACGCCTTGGCAAGGTCAGTAGATCTACAGGGGTTGGGTGGGGGACATACACCAGTTTTATTAGCGCAAAACATCCACGCTTTATGTGATCATAAATAAAAAAAGACATAAAATTGCAGAATAATAAAATAGCCATGTTAGCTTAAGGGAAATCGATATATTTTCAAGGAAGAAAATAGGAAGTCTCACAAGTTGTTTCCCTTGGCGAAAATGAAAAGAAGTCCTTAGCAACTGCGTGAATATTCTGTAAAGAACGCACATCCATTTGATCGAAACTCACCGACAATGGTACATCCTGTAGGCTCAGACCAACTTCCACTCGCCAGGCAATTTAATTGTGGCGTTGTAACAGTTCCGGTGTAGCCAGTGTCACATGATGGAACAGGAACAGTACTTCCATAATCTTCACCCGTAGCTGTGCCAAGTACATATCCTGGTTTACTCGGGGTACCACAGACTAAAAGGGAATAAAGATAAATTATCGACACGGCAATTATATGCTTATGTAATTTGTTGGAAAGTATTTGTTACATGTATTAAGGTAATGCATACAACCGCTAGGGTTTCTGCGAATACATTTTCGGAAACAAGGAAATCTGTGCACTTTCGAAAGTCCAACACTGTATTTTGTTTGAAAAGTTAGAACAGAAGCTCCAAAGTTTCTGAGCCACTTACATTAAACATAACCGTGCTTGACTGCATGTCCTCTACTCTAGTGGCGGACTCATGCAAGACTTCATTAAGCCAAACAGCATAAGTAAGTACCGAGAAAATCAGAGGTTTCATCAAATTGTGTAGAAAGGGCTACGATTTTAAATACATCAAAATTCCTACAACCGAGTTTTGGAATACTGTGTCAAATATATTTGGTACTTGAGGAAGATAAAAAAAAGAAAGAAAAATTAACGTACGATTACACTGTTTATATCACCTATAAATATGCTTGTTTGATGTATTCTGAGAAAAAGGTATCTGGAGTTTTGTATTTAAAAGTTCTTGATTATCCTGGAAGAAATTGGTATGTCTACGTGCAAACGGATTGAGTACAATCTGTATGCAAATGTTACATGGACATTTTGGTTATATAATTCAATGAATAAAAACAAATTTAGGAGAATGGATGCACATGAACGATTCTACCGCCAATTTATGAAGGAACTCCGTATTCTCTTTCCTGCGCACCAACTCCTTCTAAAAAGGAGCGTAATTTAAGAGAAAGATCTTTCTATCACTAGAAACAAATTCTTTCTTTTAAAGCAGACACCTTTAGAGAAGGCAACTAAGTAAATTTGGCAAAGTTATTTGCTTTAAATGTGTATCGATTCCCTTTATGCTCGTTAAAAATATATAAAACATATACAAAGAGAGACACAGTCACAGAGGTGTGCAATGTCAATACAATCGAAGAGACAGAGCAAGCACACCACAGCAGACAGCACACATGCCACCAAACGAACGAAACCAGAGCATCCAGCAGTCAGAAATGGAATTAGATAGAGCAAGCACACCGCAGCAGACAGCACACATGCCACCAAACGAACGAAACCAGAGCATCCAGCAGTCAGAAATGGAATTAGAACATAATGCCATTTAACTGTATGTTGTTGGGTCTGGCCTACTATATTATACGTCCCAACGACACTAACCAAACAAGCTGCATATGACGCTCACTGATCACGCGCTTCCAGTTGCTAAACCATAATATAGAAAAGATCGGCATACATACATTTTAGAGAAACCTAGATAAGAGGCTGGTTTCAAATGAAACAAAATATAAAAAAATGTATTGAATAAAGTGAACTCAAAGCAGTGGTATAAAACTAGTTTACAAGCTACATACCAACGAGATCACATCCTGATAGTGAAGTCCATTGTCCAGTTGCATTACAAGTTATGGCATTCGGAGATCCTGTGTAGCCGGTAGCGCAAGAAACGTTAACAGTACTTTCATAGACTGTCGTTCCCACAGTTTCTAGAGTGTATCCCACTGTGGCGGTAGGACTTCCACAGTCTGCAAGACAACAAGAAAATAAAACATGTTTTATCGAGTCACTTGAAAAAGTTGATATAGATGTCTCAAAGACGTCTTGAAACTAAATAATTATGGATAAATGTCCTCTTTTATTGTAAAACATCATCTATAATCTGACCACACGCTTTGAAATAAAAATATAAAATGTTTCGTTTGGAAACAAAGAACACACAAAAGAACGAAAATCAGAAACTCGGTTTGTTAGGTCTCACAAACAGTTATAATGTTTCCGAGGCTGCATATGCCCCCACGCCCCTACCCTCTTCACCGGCTTAAGCGGTATTTAATTTTCAAAGTAACAAGAATAAGTTCAATGAACCCAAAGGTTGTAAATGTATAATCTGCACTATGGCAAAGTACGGGGAGATTTTTCACGGATATCACATGGCCCTAAACGCCAGCTGCGCTAAAGTTCAATAAAAATTTAAAATGTTGTCTTTGGAAACTAAGAACACACAAAAGAACGAAAATCAGAGACGCGTGAAAGGAAAACAAACTATTACAAGGATCAACAATATAGCTTTTGTCGATTAATCTGAAAAACTACTTATTTGGATTTCCACCTTAAATACAACAACGAAACCCAAACATCACGACAAACAACATTCCTAAAGCACCAAAAGAAGAAGAAATGTGAAAGAAACAATAGCAACACGTAAAAGCGCATTTACAAAGACCGGCAAATGGACAAAACCATACTACACCAGTGGTATCACCTTGACGCCAACGCAAAAATCAGGAATGTTCTACATTTTGCGTTGGCCTCAACTGAAAAATAGAAATTTACTTTTTCTACATGTCTACATTTTACGTTGTGAAACAGCTTAAAAACATTTACTCGCGAGAAACTTAGCTTTCAGTTCTGGGGGTCAGTCTAAGTTAAGTCATCCAGAAGTAGAACCAAAAAAGAAAGAGAGAAGTCCAGGGAGTGCCACAATTACAAGCTGTAGCCCTTCCCTGACACCAGGAGGCAGAGGAAACAGACAAAACCAAACAAGCACAAATCGAACAAACCTACGAAAAACACTATGATTACCACTGTCTCTTTCCCAAGCGAGGTAATCGCAATGCTAAAAGGACTAAAAACACAAGAAAAATATATTACAAGGCAAGACTTAAAACAATCGCCTCGTAGAATAAACCACAAAGCAACAAAGAGTAAGACTAACACCGGGACCACCGCCTTAGAACGGTCAGTAGAATAAACTACCGTCGAGGGGTGGGGCTTAGGGTGAGGTTTAAAGCACTTTTACATCCGACTTACTTCACTCTGGGCAAGACGAATGCCGATTAGTGCGGTTTCGACCTTCTGAACCCTGATTTACAGACAATTTAGATTTACATTTTACTCTTTCCCTAATGTTTATAAATGTAAAAATGTTAATATCCTTGTATTTAGGTGGAACTGGTTAGCCAATTATAAAACATTAAATTCTATATAGCGGACATATCTTACCGACAGGTATGCATCCTGCTGGGTCCGACCAAGTTGCATCAGCTTGACATGTTATCTGTGTAGTTGTAGGTGACCCTGTGTAACCATTCGCACAGGATGAAATATCTACAGTACTAAGGTACGTTGTGGTTGCTGCCGTGGAAAGTACATAGCCGGATTTTACTGGCTGCATACAGTCTAGAAGAAAATGAAAACAATCGTGAGAAAATGTACTTTCAGTGATATGAGCTCAGGCACAGCATTGCCTACAAGACTGCAAGTAAACCTTGCGAAATCTCACATCAGCCTGCGTATCCTCGCAGCCTAATCATTGTATTTGCTGTTCATCAGCGGACACTTGGCTATCCATACAGCACCCGGCAAAAACTGATCTGACTGCGTGGATGCGCAGGTTGATCTGGGTCTTAACTTTATGTGCATACAATTTTCTAGGAAATGTTTACCGGCTCATATGCAAATAAGGCTGCGCGTCTGATTACGTTTATGGGTCTATTAAATGAATACGTCAATATTCGCTTATAATATGTAATGAAAATAAGCAAATTAGGAGTCATCATTGTTATGAAATTTTCACATTTTTGTCATTTATAAATCAGCTTTTCAATGTGTATTTGAACTTTTGGCACACTTTTTACTTCAGAAATCAGTCTCAATGTGCCAAATAACCAAATCTGAAACTAGAGGTGGATACCCTTAAAATATAATGTTATGGTATATCAAACTTTCTAACAGAAGGATGATATAGGCTGTAAGTGTTACCTTATAAACACTATTCATTTTGGAAAGAAGAAACACTATATAATGCATGTGCAAACAGCAAACGATTAGATCAGAATGTGCATAAAAGAAGGTAAGAGAAGGCATGTCAGATGCGGTAAACGCACAATTCAACCATAAAACGGTGCTTTTTATTTATTGATTAACACGTCAAACCATTTTACTTGGCAAGGTAAAGTACGTTTTACAATTTCAGAAAAGGAAGAGTATATAATATGCAAAAAAAGGAATATTTTGAAAGAGGAAACTCTATGCAATGTTATTTGCAAACAGCAAACGATCAGATCAGTATTCACATGTCAGACACTTTGTAGTTTCCGAGCACAATATATTTAATATGCATTCGTTCTGAATAGCTCGTTTCCCTAAATATCTAAAAAGGACAGGCTATCAGAGCCATTTATATAGCTGCCATATCAACTGTCAAAAAAGATATGCTGTAAACGCTCAATTCACCCATAAATTTCTCTCAATTTCTGGTGATGAACACGTTAAAGCATTGTTCTTAGTTAGGTACGTATACTTACAATATCAGAAAAGGAAGAGTATATAATATGTAAAAACGGAATACCCAGATCCACCTGCGTAGCTATACATTATGTTCATTGCCTCCTCTGTTCATAAATAGACGCTACAGTAGCCTGGTGCACAAGGAAGGACCTTGTTTATATTGTACAGATGCGTGGAATTTTTATCTAGATAAACCATACTGGTCCTTTTTAATTTTGAAAAATATAAGTGAAGATAACCATCAGGAAATGGCACTAGCAAGTAGCACAGCCCTCCTGAGGCACTAAACAAGAAAAGATGATGACCATGATGATAACGATGACTAAATGACACAACACAAACGCCACATATGCTATCACAAAGGCACAAAAAAAAAAACAAAAAAAAAAAACAAAAAAAAAACAACAGAGGAACCGTCTTGGATCAGCCAGTAGGAAATCTACTAGGGGGCTAAACTTTATTTTCTTAGCGCGAAATCTAATCCTTATCTCCCGATGCTGGTCCAAACAGTACAAAAATAGAAACAGAAAGACAATAGAAAGAAAAGATGGCAGCAATAGAAGGAGACTACCGTAATGCTAGCATGAAAACATGAAAACAGTAGCTAAAGTGGGCAGCAGAATTACAACTTACACTGTCAGCATCTGAACGCACAGTTGTATAAACCACTGGGAGCGAGAGGCTTAAGCTAAATTTGCTTGTTAAGCTATCTTTACCTGCGTGAAAGTTCATCAGCTCATCTCAAAAACAACTGAATGTCATTTTGTATCCAGTTTCGTCTTCTGACAAGCGTGTGCATTAGAAATCGGCACAACTATCGCGGTTCATGGTTAATGATTGTGAAGAAAATAATTCTTTCACCCCTGAGTTTCTGAAATGAGCTCATCAATCTCTGAATTTTAACATGTCCATTGATGCAAATAGCGGTTTAATCAAACATCAATCATTGAAGAGCAAACAGTGTAGATCCTGATGAGATTGCACATTACAAACCGTTTCAGCTTGATTTACACTGTTTGCAAATGTGTATGTTTTGGGTTGAAAGTGTTAAACAAGAACTGAAACGGCACTGTACAGTACCTACGCATAAAAAACTTCGGTGGGGGCGGACTTTCGGGGTTTGCATATGACTATTTGCAATCTTTGCTGTGTGCCGAATAAATCAATATTTTGTAGTCTATGTTGTCCATATTAAGGAACTTAGCATCATTAGCTATCCAAAACGCGTCTAGTAAAGATTCTGATCAGACCGTGAATGCTTAGACGGTTATGAATCTTCGCTGAGTGCACAGATGCGTTCCAAGACGTTGCGGTTGATGTTAAGTAGAGCAATATCATAGACAAGGTGTTCGAATTGGGAGTCTGATGCGATTTCTTCTAGTTAAAAAATTCTTACCATTTATTATGCATGTCAAGGTGACTGTTCCCCATTGTCCCGTTGCTAGACATGACAAGGTCGTTGCCCCCGATGGCGTGTAGCCAACATTACAGCTTTGTGTCGCAGTGGCACCAAATGTTGAAACACCCACTTCATCAAGAGCTGTCCTGCCATTTTCTGGCTCTGGTAAGGTTGACCCACAATCTAGGAAAGGTGAAGAGCATCGTCGTTATATACAGAATTTTAAGACGTATCAAATTAATAATCCTATTCCCGACTTGTTTTCTCCTTGGGATTAACAATCATTTCTTTACTTTATTCCTTATTTTTTCTTATTTGTATAAGTTGTACCAATGTATATCAAAATGCTGAGCATGATGGGTAAATTGTTCAGCAGGCGTCATTTTGATTTTGTTTCCAAGAAAATAGGCCTTCATTTTTTTTATGCAAATCGTCCCCCCCCCCTCGCCCCCCCCCCCCCCCCCCCCCCCACCCTTCTTACAAACCATAAAAAAATTGCACACCATTTATCTAAATTATGCCGTATGCAATATCTATGTAACAGATGTATAAACATAAACTCATTGCTTAAAACAATGAACGGAGCAAATTTTTACGTCTGTAAAACATCACCTCGTGGCAAATTTTAAACTCAAAGGCTCGAAAAACTGACATCTCTGAACTACGTTCATGCAAACATCAAGAGGTTCGCGTGCAAAGCCAGCATGTGAGTACAGCATGGACACCCCTATGAAAAGCTGAAAGTCAGTATGTCACAATCTGTTCAAAATTTGAGTTTTAGTCAGAAACATGTCAATCCTTCGTTATGTGATGACATGGAATGCTGTTCAGGCTGTTGTTTTATTCGAAAGTGTGTAAAGTTAAAGATAGTCGCTGTAAACTTTGATGTGTTTAGAAGTAGTGTTGCCAGGCTGTGGAGACGCTACCAGGAGACAGGCGAGTTTATGAGCCGATAAGGGCAAGTCCTACACCGCATGGCATCACAAAAGAACTTTCGATATCTCCTAAATAGAGTGTTACGAAATCTGCAGTACACGTCCAGAAGGCTACAAATCGAGTTCCTGTATGCAACTGTTCAACGAATACCCGATCAAACAATACATAATAGGTTACATGGAGGTGACTTGAGTGCCAGACGTCCAGCAATTTTTACCAGGCAGCATTGTGCGCGGCGCTGAGAGTTTGTACAAGAGCATCAGAACTGGCGATATCAAGACTGCCGCACACTGTTGCAGATTCCTTCTTAGTGCTTGTGATAAACGTGTTCAAGTATGAAGACCACTTGGAGACCGTTACGAGGACTGCAACATTATGGAAACAGACAATTATTAAGGGGGTCAGTGATGGCATCGAGTGAACTTTTTTTATAAAGGCCTAAAAATGTACAAACTAATATTATTGAAGCGTTTAACTCAACTTCAATCACATTTATTACAATAAATTGGTATTGAACAAAGGTTATTCTGCTGATACCAAAGCCGCATTTTTAGATTTGTTTTTTTTATTTTTTAACGGTTTTGTTTTACCTAAAATTTACGATAAATGCAATGATTTTGATTTTGACATTGTTAATATCCCGTTTTATATGGCGATGTTCCTCGTGTCCCTTCTTATGGTGTTTACATTTCTCACCTTATTTGGTTTGCTAGAGTACCTAGTGATTAGGCTCACTTCAATGCTCGTAACAAAACTTTGACTGCCAAACTTCCCCTACAGGGGTATCGGTATAATAAACTTAGGAAAGCGTTTTTTAAGTTTTATCGTCGATACTACGAACTGATCTTTGAAGGGGCTAGAAAAGGTGCCCTAAATAATTGCTTGCTTCAAAACTCCTGGCTGGTAAACCGCGACAGCGGACATCCCACTTGGCGGTCGAACAAGAAAAAAAGTAGAAGGTGATACCTTTAACCATCGGCGCATGGAATGTGCGCACTCTAATAGACAGAGCTGGATCTGACAGACCTCAGCGAAGAACGCTCTAGTTGATAGAGAACTTGATAAAGCTCTGAGTGGGACTCGCTATGCAGAGGAAGGGCTTTTAAAAGAAGTAAGTGCTGGTTACACTTTCTTCTGGAGTGGACGCAAGCAAGAAGAGTGGTGTTAAGCAAGTGTAGGATTTGCCATCAAGTCACATAGATTGTGGCACTCCCCAGGCTTTTTTCTTACCTTTTTTTTTCATACATTGTCAACATGCTTTCAGGACTTCAAAAAAGGCATAAATGACCGCCTGATGACGCTGAGACTTCCCTTATCTGGCAAGAGACACGTAACAATTTTAAGTGCCTATGCACACACAACGACCAACACAGATGATAAAAAGACAAGCTATGTGATGATCTGGATTCTGTGCGTTCGACAACACCACGTGCAGACAAACTCATCCTCCTCGGGGACTTCAATGCCAGAGTGGGCACACATAACCAAACCTGGGAAGGAATAATTGGAACTGAAGGAGTAGGGAAATGCAACAGCAATGACCTCAGCATTTTAAGGAAGTGTACAGAGCATGAACTACTAGTCACCAACATAGTCTTCCTTCTACCAACTCTCAACAAGACATTACTGATGCATCCTCGCTCCAAACACTGGCATCTCATTGACTATTTCACAATGCAAAGGATGGACAGAAAGGATGTCAGAGTGAAAAAAACTATCTGTGGTGCAGACTGCTGATTAGATCACAGGTTTGTTGTCAGAAAACTCAAACTGCGCATTCAGTCTTTACGACGCCTACAAGGCAAGAAAGTGCCAAAGAGATTTGATGTCTCCAAGCTGAAACAAGACAGCAAGAGGCAAGCATTCATCAATGACATCTGCAGCCGTTTAGATGCACTGGAACATAGTTCAGAGGGTAGCTGAGAGCTGGTCAGTCTTCAAAGACACCGTTCACTCTTCAGCAATGAATTCCCTAGGACCAGTATCTCGCAAACACAGACTGGTTTGATGAGAACGACCAAGAAAAGAAATTCAAGATCTCTTTAAAGAGAAACACCAAAACCATAAGGCATACCTCAGTGATACCAGCACAGTATCTAATAAAACATATATAAGACAGTTCAGACCAGGCTCAGACACATGCAAGACTCCTAGCTGAGTAAAAAGCTGACGAAATCCAGTCCTTTGCTGACAAAAGGATATAAAGAAGGTCTTTGAAGCACTTAAGACAGACAATGGTCCCCATAGCTCAGGAACCACCCACTCCTTAGTCCAGATTATACAAGTCTTCTCGCTGACAAAGAAGCTATCTTGAAAAGATGGGCTTAACACTTTGATGGTGTCCTTCATCGGCAATCATCTATCAATGATGAAGCCATCAACAGACTACCACAGATGGAATATTGTAATCTGCTGCTTGACGAGTCCCACACTGTCTCTGAAACAGTGAAAGCAATAAACTCCTGTCATATGACAAAGCTCCAGGATCAGATGCAATACCTGCAAAAATCTACAAAGCAGGAGATCCTGCCACGCCAAGTAATTAACAGAGTTATTTTACATTATGTAGAGAAAAGAAGCCATCCTAAATAATTTAAGGATGCCACAATTATCCACCTATTCTAAAGGAAAGAGAACCCTCAAGTCTGTGAAAATCATCGCTACATCTCTTTATTGTTAATTTGCTGAGGAGATCCTTGCAAGAGTCCTATTGAACCGATTAAATGAACACCTTAAAAAGTCAGTGCTTCTAAAGCATGTGTGGATCCCGGAAAGACAGAGGACCAATAGACATGATCGTCACAGCAAGACTGCTTCAAAAGAAGTACCAGGAACAGAATGTTGACCTCTACATGCCCTCTGTCGACCTAACCAAAGTCTTTGAATATGCGAATAAATGTTTAAAAAGTCTTAACTACCTTTTATTGTACATCCAGAAACTGTAGTCCACGTTCCTGAGTCCTCACATGTAACAGAGCTTGGACTAGCTGTTCCGCTATATCCGATTGCACATGATACAGATGAGGTTCCACCATATGTTGTTGCACCAGTACCAGAAAATATATACCCCGCCTCTGTCGGACTACCGCAATCTTAAATACAAAAAGACATTTTAATACAGAACAGATAAGTATCTAAATGTGCCATGTTTTACTAACTGTACATGTGTACCCGGTCTTCCATACAGTTGCTCAGTTTAATTTCAATACTGCAACATAAGCTGAATTGATATATTTTCAATGTAGACAACTGTGAAAATTATCCTTTCTTCTTTTCTAGCATCTAATTTAATGAAACAGATTATCAAACACCAACTGCAGCCTTTGGGCAGGTAATGCACTTCTCGATTGTTTTTTTTTTTTTCCTACCCAAGTATATAACAAGGTCATACGCTAGGCCCTTGAACCTCCGCGCAGGCTGCTAAGAATTTATACTGTCCGCTTATTACAATCTATACAGTTCAAAAAGTATGCATGCGAATATCCTGAAAAGAGTAACACGCGCTGATGTAAATTTTCACCGGTCGCACATCTATTAAGTATCGGCTCTCTTTCCAAATTATTCATGACATAACCTTAAATACAATAAATTAGGTATTATTTTCTAATCTAATTTAAATTTACTAACAAACTGTATTGTAAATGATTTTTAATGTCAATTCTGCTGGCATATGCGTGGTAACTGATATTCAAAAGTCTAATTTACCAAGCACATACATTATATATGTGATGAACATGACATGACGCAGGCCTCATGGCAAGCAGAGTCAAATAATTCAACAAAGGAATGATTTTACTTATGGAAAGCAATAAATTCGTTTACTCAGCTTTACATATTACGGGTTCACAATCAATTATCCGAAAAGTGTCCAAAATGGAGGCTGAATATTACGGTTACTTGTCATGTGACGAATTCTTTACCTCTAATAGTACATCCCGAAACAGTTGTCCAGCTTCCAGTACTTTCACATGTAATGGTGGTAGGACTGGCTGTGCCTTCATATCCCACTGCACAGGACACAGATGAACTCCCTTGATAGGTTGTTGCAGTAGTTCCGGTAAATAAATAACCGGTCTCTGATGGAGTACCACAGTCTAATACCAAGATAAAACTACTTTTATAGCAGATTAGTTAGATATTTATCAATCTACTTTCAGTTAACATATAATGTCAGTGTTGTATAGTCTTGTAAAAATGCATAAAATTTACATTATCTCTTACTTGTTTTTTGTTGTTCTTTTTCATTCTATTTTATAAAAGAAAAGAGTTATAATTACTTTTGTCTGTGAATTTTGTACTATATTACAACCAGATTGACCTTTCAGATTATTTATTTTATAACTTTGAAACTTCTAGAATTTTATCTACATATTGTAAGAGCAGAACAAGTAATACAGAGGTAAACTGCCATCCGCGTTATAACTCTAACCCCTTTAAGCACACATAAGACATATACAACTAAAATCTGCACATCATATTTTTAAATAGTCAGTACAAACTTTGTTATGTGTAATCAAATTTGACAGACAGTAAGCTAAGACTGGCCCAATTATGCAAGACGTCAACAGCTGAAATAATGAGTACGAAACGGTTAAGAAAATGGAATAGTAACTAAACAGAACAACTAAAATATAAAAGGATACGCAACAGAAAAACCTGCATATGTACCTTTAATAGTACATCCTGAGGCAGTTGTCCAGCTACCCGTGTCTTCGCACGAAACAGTTGCAGGACTAGCTGTTCCTTCATATCCTGCGGCACAGGAGACTGACGAAGTTCCTCCGTGTGTTGTTGCAGTAGTACTAGTAAAGGCATACCCTGTCTGCGATGGCATACCACAATCTGACATAATAAAAAAAAGACATACTTGTAAAATAGAACAAATAAATGAAAATACCCAAGAAATGCCACAGTCACGAAGCACAACCTTCCTAAGGTCCCAAAAGAAGGCGCCAAGAGGAACAAACAAAGACAAAACAAACGCCACATATAAAGTCAACGTCAGATAAACAAAGAAACAATGCAGCAGAGGAATTGCCTTGGAACTGTCAGAAGAAGATCTACTGTGATGGGGTTGGTGGGGTGGCTAAAACCTGTTTTACTTGCGTGAAACATCGCATTCTGATTAATTATGTTTATCTATAACTTAACAATAAATTTTATTGAATGATCGCATTATAGAATTACAGATAAACAAAGAAGAACTGCAGCAGCGTAACCGCCCTGGAACGGTCAGTAGAAATCTACCTGGGTGGGGTGACTGGGGTTTGAACAAGTTTTGTTCGCGCGAAACATTGCATTCTGATTAATTATGGTTGTCTATAAATAAACAATACATTTTATTGAATGGTCGCTTTATTAAGTATCAACAACCACAATTCTGATGAAGACTAGACTGCTGTAATACGTCTTACTACTTTAGTCCATCTGCCATACGCAAACTTGCTCTTCTGATCAAAATGGTTCCGTCTGAAAGGCACCACCATTCCAAATTTGACCCGAGACTAATTCTTAATAGGATCTATTTCTCGGCTTACTTATCACTTTACAAATCCATGTACAAAGCATATGGAATGCTAAATCTCCATACAGTGAATATAGGAGCTGCACCATCCGCATCCACGCAGTCTAATCAGGACCTTCACCGTCTGCTTATAGAATAATTGGTACCCTAGAACATAACGAGGTATGGCAATTTTCCTGATCAGACTATATATCTCCGCTGGCTGATCTGGATCTTTACTTTTTGCATTTACCCCGAAGACTCCTTTACTCGTATCGCGCCTCGTATGATGTTTGATTAGAAGTTTAAACGGTGTATATCAACTTAAAAATTATACACAATAAAACTGTTGAAAAGATTCAAAAATATTTTAAGACATGAACTTGAACTTAAATGGATTAAACGTTTACAACCCTCTTTTCCACTTGGATTTAATGATAATATTTACCATGAAGGAAATATTTCTAAAATGCCTGATTTCGATGTTTTTTCCCCTTTTAGATATTAAAAAGCGTAATAAACGATCCTATGGTAAGCGCAAAACTGGTAATTTTAAACGAAAACATAAAACTGTCTTATCTCTTTTTGATTTAAATATTCTCTTAAATTCTGGACGTCATCAAATGCTTTCTAAACTAGCTTCACTGTCTATTTCTTCATTTCGTAACTTAGATGATGGGGCGAATAAATTTTACGAAAGAAAACATGATTTGTATGAAGCAGCTCTCCTTACTAGATGTTATACTCAATATGCTCTTCGTCCTTACATTGATACTGAAATTAACCACATTAGATACTTCATCAAAATTCCGTTCATTAATAACGGTATTGAATTCATAGATTTACCTAGCATATTTTGAGATAATAATGTGATATCAGCTATACCTTCATATTTCGAAAACACGGAATCTCCTATTATTTGTTATAAATATAACAAACCTATCCGTAATACTACTCTTAATTTCAATAAATTAGTTTCTGATCTTGATATTGAAACTAGTTCCACTGATTCTTGAGATTGTAAAGATTCTAAATTTTGTTATCAACCATCGGGTCATATTTTCACTGGTAATTTGAAGATTATAACTGATTCACGAATCCGTTCAGTTATTTCAAAAGGACCTAAATATAGATTCCCAGCCCACATTGATTTCAATATATGTCGGGAAACAATTGTCAGTGCTTTAAATGATTATTGTATGCGTTGGTGTAAACGAGAGCATGTTGAGTCTAATGCTTTAAATAACTGGAAATTAAAGATTTTTAAGATCATTGATGAACGTGTGCTATTTTACTCTAAGAACCTTGATCTTCTCCCTCCCAAGCCTAAATTATCTTTTCGATATTTGAAACAAGGTATCCAAGAATTTCATAGGAAGTATGTTTTGGCTCCAGCTGATAAAGCTGCTAATAATGTTGTTGTTGTGTGACGACTTTATTATATCAATACTCTAATACAAGAACTTGGTAGTACCAAAACATATGAACGGATTTCTACTGATGCGAGATCTATTGTTAATATCCATTCCATCGATATTACTGCTAAGTTTGCAGTGAGTATTAAAGAAAAGCAAGACAGACTTCCTACGTTATATTGGTTACCGAAACTTCATAAACGACCTTATAATGCACGTTTCATTGCTAATTCTAGTTCATGTACGACTACTGTTTTGTCCAAACTGCTAACTTCATGTCTTACTGCTGTTAAACAACATTGGTTTAGATACTATGATACTGTTTACGAAAGGGACGGAATTAACTATTTTTGGTCAATTAAAAATTCCAATGATGTTCTCAATAAATTTAAATCTAAACACTTTTAAAAACATCATCTTATAGAAGATAAACTTATTGATTTAATTAACCGAACGTTTGTTCGGGCGAATACCCAGTATTTGGCATGTGCTTTTTTACTTCTGATGTATACAATAATCACAATTTATGGTCGTGTCAAAAAGTCTGTGATGCCCTTGTTTATCTTTTGGATAATATTTTCATTAGATTTGGAACTAAACTTTATAGGCAAACTATTGGTATTACGATGGGAACTAATTGTGCTCCTCTTGTTGCAGATTTGTTTCTTTTTTGTTATGAGAGAGATTTCATGAAGTCTCTCTTACGTGAAAATCAGGCTGACATTATTGAGGCTTTCAATTCAACTTCAAGATACCTTGATGATTATTAAATATTGACAATAATTACTTTGACCAAATGGTGGACCGCATATACCCTACAGAACTCCAATTAAATAGAGCAAACTCTTCCGATACCGAGGCACTTTTTTGGATTTGAATCTATGTATATCTAATGGTACAGTTTCCACCAAAATTTATGATAAACGGGATGATTTTGATTTTGATATAGTCAATTTCCCTTTTCTGGATGGCGATGTCTCCCGACGTACCTCATATGGAGTATACATATCTCAACTTATTTGATTCGCCAGAGCTCCTTCAAATCTTAATGACTTTAACTGCCGTAATAAAGCCCTTACTGCCAAACTTCTTAGGCAGGGCTATCGTTATTTTAAACTTCGTAAGGCGTTTTCGAAATTTTATCGCAGACACAGTGCCTTGTTAGAAAAATATAGCATTCTGAAAACACTTCTGCAACAAGGTATATCGGAACCAGAATTTTATGGTGACTTAGTGTACAGATTTAAACAAAAATGTAGGTAAACCAAACTTTTCAGAGCAATTCAGAAAATTTATTAACCGTTATAAAAGATTTGGCTATAGCCTGGATATTATGCGGCAGACTGCATGCCTAGTTGTCAACCCAATCATTGTTGATGTCTATGCTTCACTCTTTAATTGCACGACGGCGGTTCGGGCCTCAGACTCAATGACAGCCTCTTCGTGAAACTTTAACCAGTGGGTTGGGGCTTGACGATATGTCTTTGGATTGGCCCGCCGTGTTTCAACTATTGGTTTTCATTTACTCTGGCATACAGTAGAATTAGCCATGAGTACTCGTCTTTGTTTATTATAGTGATTAATTTGATTTTTATGTTTTCGCGTTGATGCATGGACTGAGTTGGGAGCCTTTATGCGAATCGAATTTTTATGTATTTCTGTATTAAGAATAGCCTCGGGACCCAGGGTGAAGTTGGCTAGCTGTAAAAGTGCTTTAAACCCCCCGGTAGTTTACTCTACTGACCGTTCTAAGGCGGTGGTCCGGGTGTTCGTCTTACTCTTTGTGCTTTGTGTGTTTATTCTGTGAGGCGATTTGTTGTATGTCTTACCTTGTGCCATTTTGTTCTTGTGTTTTTCAGTCCTTATAGCAATGCGATTACCTCGCTTGGGGAAGAGAGAGCTAATCTTAGTGCTTTTCGTATGTTTGATGGATTTGTGCTTGTTTGGATTTGTCGGTTTCCTCTTCCTCTTGATGTCTGGGAAGGGCTGCGGTTTGAGATTGTGGCACTCCCTGGGCTTTTCTCTTACCTTTTTCTTACTCAAACAGTTAGTTTTTAAACAATACGTTAAATACTAAAAAACACTATCTTCTGGATTTAAAGTGGGTATAATAAGAATAAGAAATAAGTTTTACCATAGTAAATGTTTAACTCGTCTCCTTCTAAACTTATTTGCATTATGCAATCAACTTTTTAATCACTATTTTAATTATTAATCTCTTTTAGTTTATTAATTTGTATGATCAAACATGTTATTGTTTTGAATTTTATTTGATCAAATCTGTAAATTCTCTGTATGGAAAACACACACACGCACGCGCGCGCGCAAAAACGATCAGATTTGACTATACAATGGAAGTAATAAGATTTAAAATATAAAATTATCTGAATATCATGAACAACAAGAAGTGTCAATAAGTAGAGCTTATTAGATACCCCCGCTAGATAAAATCAAAACTTAACGAACGAATAGACTACGTAGAAACTGTATATCCCTTTAAACAAAATGTGCAGTGCGTATAATAAAGAGAGCTGTATTACAAATAGTCGTAGATTCATTTATACGTGTAGCAAAATTTTATAAGACGAATTATCATACCCGAGGAACATTACGGTGGTGCCACGAACATGTGCGATTTAAAAAACACGATTGTATCTCACCTTTGATAGTACATCCTGACACGGTTGTCCAGCTGCCATCGTCTTGACATGATACTGTGGCAGGACTAGCAGTTCCGTCATATCCTGTAGCACAGGACACAGATGAGGTACCACCGTATGTTGTAGCAGAAATACCAGTAAATATGTACCCAGTTTCTGACGGAGAATTGCAATCTAAAAGTACAAGTCAGAGTATATATATTTTTATTTTGGTTTATACAGAATTCATTTTATATACGTTGCTAAACTGTAGATGGTCCTTTAGCCTTAAAGAAAGAAAGAAAAAAAAACCACCACAATCATTGCTTTCGCACTTCTTATTTATGAACTGAACAAGCACTTATTTATACCACGACCAGTGCAAACGCCTGTCTGTACCAACTCCCAGGCTAATGTGTAAGTTTGAAGTATTGTCGAACTTCAATGGCCCGAACATCTTTGGGACCATGGACATTTATTTTAGCCAAGGATAGCTCGAACCAATGAGGGTTAATCATAGCGCCATGTCAGAGAGCAAATCAGTTGTAAAAGAAAGTTATGCTAAGTGGACTTATTAGAATCGCCTATTTTGACTGAGCTAGATGTTTTAGTGGGCTATTCGATTGGTAATATAATTGCGTCTGAGACAAACATACCAAAATCGTAAGTCGATATACACGAAGAAAGACATAGAACTGTTCAGACCGACAGACATGAACCCCCCAAAAAATGGAGTGTAATCTGGCGTCCATGGAAAGTAAGCATTACTTGGTAGGCATGCTTCACTGACTATGCCTACCAACCTGAACAAAGCTTAAATAAATAGGAGAATAGTTATACCCGGGGTTTAAAATGTCCCTTTGTGTTGGCAGTGGCAAAAAAAAAAAACATAAGACATACGTCTGAATAAAGCCATACTGAGGAAGGAAAGGCATACTGTGTTTCCCATTTTTAATGTTACATTTTTAATGTTACAAGTACAGCCGCTATTTAGTGAAGCAGTTTATGGGGAATACTTGAGGACATCAGTGTTATATAAAAAGAAAAGTATTACATACCGACAATGGCACATCCTGTTGGCACAGACCAACTACCGCCAGCCTGACAGTTTATTACAGACGCTGTTCCTGTGTATCCGATGGCACATTCCATCGTAGAAATACTTCTATACGTCGTTATAGTAAAACTTCCTACTTCGTATCCCGTTGATGCAGTTGGATTACCACAGTCTGAATAAAACAAATAACAATTAAAATGGCGTCTCAGATCAGAAAGAACATATATGTGCCAATATTTTCATTTTAAATGTAATCGTCTATGATAAAGCTGTCATTCTTATTGCAGCTAATTTCTCGATGTAAACACTGAGCGATCACGTGATCTAGGCCGGCATAAGGGCGCGGTAATGTGAGCGTCCGCCTGTATCGTTCTTTGTTTTAACACGTTTGCGTGACGTCGGTCACGTATATCACTATGACTTTAAACGCAGGAAATCCAACGCCGGGCTGTTCCAAGACCTCCGTTAAGTGAAATTTAATTCAAAATATTAGGAAACCAAGCGAATTTTATTGTAAGGTAAGAGCAGATAATTAATTATTAATATGAAATATAAATATAAGAATTGAAATTCAAATTTTTAGCTTGCACTGGATAAAAACACACACACACACACACACACACAAACACACACAGAGAGACATTAGGTTATTTATCTCCGAGATGCCCTTCAGGCTTCACAGGCATGTAAACAGCCCAATGTTTTCATTATCAAGCGCAAGCTCAAAATATGAATTTCAATTCTTAATTTAAATGACCTGAATAAAAAGTAAAAGAATGAATTCTAAAAACAAACTGACCCTTGAGAACAATCAACGCACTCACAAAATTAAAAACATGTGAAGTGTCAAGTTTTCTCGGCCAAACTAGCTAGTTTTGAGCAATAAACCTCATCAGATTATTATTCAGATTAAAGGGGAATTGATACACTTACAAGAGAACACCTCTCTCTAATTGTTTTAATGTATCTCTTCTAAAAAGGAGTCTACAATAAAAGAAAAGAATGTGCTCCCCATCAGAAACATTTTTTTTCTGTTTGGAGTAAACACTCTTCAGAAGGGGTTTTTGACATCGTTTCCTGGGTATCTTAATTTATATGTTTGGTGTGCAAGAAAGCAAAACATGAATAGTAAAGTTGTTTCTCTTTGTAAACAATGGCGGAGAATCTATCAATGGTGTCTATTCCCCTTGTTGGTGAACGAACCCTTCAGCATGCACCTTAAGGAGATTATCCCCACAGAATACACCTGTATTAAACTAACTCGCTCTGATATACTAATTGTCCCATACTCATACATCTTTAAAATTATATTGGCCGCCATGTGAGAAAACGTACCTTCTGACATGTGCGCCAAGCAAATACTCAAACCAGCTTGCGAATCCACGCAGTCTGATCAAAATCTTTGAAAAAAAGGTTGCTTACATGCCTAATCAAAATAGGCCCCCATATTATTCTTAAAGGTAAACGAAAATACATTAGTAAACAGGCTTCCAAGACCCTAAATATTGCACATTAAACTAAGCATTTTAGGTAACGATTGAAGACAGGTTGCAAAATTAACTACAACAAGAGATCATGTTTACCCCAAGGACGGAGCCCCAGCCACCTCCCAAATCTAAGGCAAAGTATGAATTGATTTGTGGTCATCAGAAGCAGCATATACTGTCAAATGATCTATATTTATCCAGTTATAACACTTACCACTAATGAAACACTTCAAGCCAATTATATCAGAAATGCAAGCAAAACATACCAATTAAAAGCAACCTCAGAACGACAGAGGCGAAATACGTATAAATGATATATTTATGACGCATGTTTTTATGTAAAACAAATAGTTGTTACCTATTATAGTACACCCTGAAACAACTGTCCAGCTGCCGGTGGCCTCACATGTAACTGAAGTAGGACTAGCTGTTCCTTCAAATCCTGTAGCACATACCACAGATGAACTTTCTCCATATGTTGTTGCTGCGTGACCGGTAAATATGTATCCCGCAACTGATGGATTACCGCAGTCTGTAAAAACATTAAGACATGAACATCAGGCGATATCATGCATTTATTTTCAGTGCATTTTCTTTATGGAGCAATTATTTTAACAAAAACTGGCACCTCTATGTCATTTTCATGAAAATTTGACGTACACCTAGAACTCGCTCTTCGAGTTACATGTAGACTGTGCTTCACTGGAAAGAAGCAGCTATGCATAGAGAAAACTTATAATGCGCTAGGATATTCATCAGTATATACTGTATAAAAAAAATGCCTGAAATTTAAATCGGATAACCATTACGATACATTTTCAGAGAAACCAGCGTACATACGCACGGTTTTAATGGATTTCTTCTTTCTGCGTCAGTAACTGAATTGCTTCGTTTTCTTTTATCATCGTTTCTTTTCGTCAGCTCTCTTATTTCGGCGATTCACGAAGGCTGTGCCAGTGATTATGGTATATCCGGGGTAAAAAATGGTAAGAGAAAAGCCCAGAGAGCGCCATAACCACAAACCGCAGACCCACCCCGCACCCCCGACACACACACACACATACACACACCCAGACACCAAGAGGAAGAGGAAACAGACAAAACCAATTAAGTGCAAATTGAACAAACGCACGAAACGCACCAAGACTAGACCCCCACCCCTCATGCGAATCAACCGCAACGTCAAAAAGACCGAAGAAGACAAGAACAAAACAACACAAGGCAAGACATAAAACAAACCGCCCCGCAGAACAAACCACAAAGCTACAAAGAGTAAGACCAACACCGGGACCATCGCCTCAGAACGGACAGTAAAATAAACCACCGCGGGGGTGAGGGGGGGAGGGGGCGGGTTTCTAAAGCACTTTTACAGCTAGCCAACTTTACCCTGGCTCCCGATACTACTCCTAATACGGAAATTTATAAAAGTTCGGTTCGCATAAAGGCTCACCACTCAGTCAATGCATCAAAGCGAAAACATAATAATCAAATTAATCACAATGATAAACAAAGACGAGTACTCATGGCTAATTTTACTACATGTATGCCAGAGTAAATGACAACCAATATTTGAACCACAGCGGGCCAAGCCAAAGACATATTATCAAGCCCCAACCCACAAATAAATATTTTACGAAGAGGCCGTCATTAAGTCTGAGGCCCGAAACGCCGTCGTGCAATTTAAGAGTGAAGCATAGCCATCAACAATGATTGGGTTGACCACTAGGCATTCAGTCTGCCGCATAATATTCAGGCTATAGCCAATTCTTATATAATGGTTAATTAGTTTTCTGAATTGCTCCGAAAAAGTATTTTCTCACAATTTTTGTAAATCTGTACACTAAGTCACCGTAAAATTCTGGTTCCGATATACCTTGTTGCAAAAGTGTTTTCAGACTGACGCTACATTTCTCTACCAAGGCACTGTGTCTGCGATAAAATTTCGAAAACGCCTTACGATACAACGATAGCCCTGCCTAAGAATTTTGGCAGTAAGGGCTTTATTACGGCATTTACAGTCACTAAGATTAGAAGAAGCCCCGGCGAATCTAATAAGTTGAGATATGTATATCCCATATGAGGTACGCCGGGGGACATCCCCATCCAGAAAAGGAAAATTGACTATATCAAAATCAAAATCGTCCCGTTTATCGTACATTTTGGTGACAACTGCATCATTAGATATACAGATTCAAATCCAAAAAAGGTGCCTCGGTATCGGAAGAATTGGCTCTATTTAATTGGAGTTTTGTATGGTATATACGGTCCACCATTTTATTAAAGTAAATATTGTCAATATTTAATAAATCATCAAGGTATCTTGAAGTTGAATTGAAAGCCTCAACAATGTCAGCCTGATTTTCCCGTGAGAGAGACTTCATGAAATCTCTCTTATAATAAAATAAAAACAAATCTGCAACAAGAGGAGCGTAATGAGTTCCCATCGGAATACCAATAGTTTGCCTGTAAAGTTTAGTTCAAAGTCTAATAAAAATATTATCCAAACGATAAACAAGGGCATCACAGACTTTTTTACATGACCATAAATTATAATTATTGTATACATCAGAAGTGAAAAAAGTACATTCTTCGCTGCAAGCCAAATATTGGGTATTCTCCCGAATTAACGTTCGGTTAATTGAATCAATAAGATTATTTTTTATAAGATGATAGGCAAACGTAGTATACAGTGTAGAAAAATCATATGTAGACAATATAGAAGCCTTAAAGTTTTTAGATTTAAATTTATTGAGAACTTCATTGAAATTTTTATTTGACCAAAAATAGTTAATTCCGCCCCTTTCGTTAACAGTATCATAGTATCTAATCCAATGTTTTTAACAGCAGTAAGTCATGGGGTTAGCAGTCTGGACAAAACAGTAGTCGTACATGAACTAGAATTAGCAATGAAACGTGCTTTTTAAGGTCGTTTATGAAGTTCCGGCAACCAATATAACGTAAGAAGTCTGTCTTGTTTTTCTTTAATACTCACTGCAAACTTAGCAGTAATTTCGATAGAATGGGCATTAACAATGAATCTCTCTTCAGTAGAAATCTGTTCATATGTTTTGGTACTACCAAGTTCTTGTATTAGAGTATTGATATAATGAAGTCGTCACACAACAACAACATTATTTGAAGCTTTATCAGCTGGAGCAAAAACATACTTCCTACGAAATTCTTGGATACCTTGTTTCAAATATCGAAAAGATAATTTAGGCTTAGGAGGGAGAAGATCGAGGTTATTAGAGTAAAATAACACACGTTCATCAATGATCTTAAAAATCTTTAATTTCCAATTTCTTAAAGCATTAGACTCAGCATGCTCTCGTTTACACCAACGCATACAATAATCATTTAAAGCACTGACAATTGTTTCCCGACATTTATTGAAATCAATATGGGATGGGAATCTATATTTAGGTCCTTTTGAAATAATTGAACTGATTCGTGAATCAGTTATAATCTTCAAATTACCAGTGAAAATATGACCCGATGATTGATAACAAAATTTAGAATCTTTACAATCTCAAGAATCAGGGGAACTAGTTTCAATATCAAGATCAGAAATTAACTTATTGAAATTACGAGTATTACGGATAGGTCTGTTAACAAAATTTAGAATCTTTACAATCCCAAGAATCAGTGGAACTAGTTTCAATATCAAGATCAGAAACTAATTTATTGAAATTAAGTATAGTATTACGGATAGGTTTGTTATATTTATAACAAATAATAGGAGATTCCGTTTAATCAGTTATAATCTTCAAGTTACCAGTGACAATATGACCCGCCAGTTGATGACAAAATTTAGAATCTTTACAATCTCAAGAATCAGGGGAACTAGTTTCAATATCAAGATCAGAAATTAACTTATTGAAATTACGAGTATTACGGATAGGTCTGTTATGTTTGTAACATATAATAGGAGATTCCGTGTTTTCGAAATATGAAGGTATAGCTGATATAACATTATTATCTCGAATATGTTAGATAAAACTATGAAATCAATACCTTTATTAATGAATGGAATTTTGATGATTAATTTTGATGGTTAATTTCAGAATCAATGTAAGGACGAAGGGCATGTTGGATATAACATCTAGTAAGGAGAGCTGCATCATACGGATCATGTTTTCTATCATAAAATTTATCAGCTTCAACATCTAACTTACGTAATGAAGATGTTGACAGTGAAGCTGATTTAGATAGCATTAGATGACGTCAAGAATATCAGAAAATTAATTAACCGGTATAAAAAAAATCGGTTATAGCCTGGACATTATGCGGCAGACTACATGCCTAGTTATCAACCTGATCATTGTTGATGGCTATGCTTCACTCTTTAATTGCTCGACGGCGCTTCGTGCCTCAGACTCAATGACGGCCTCTTCGTAAAACATTAAGCAGTGGGTTGAGGCTTGACGATTTGTTTTTGGCTTGGCCCGCCGTGTTTCAACTACTGGTTTTCATTTACACTGTCACACATTAGAATTACCCACGAGTACTCGTCTCTGTTTATCATAGTGCTGCATTTGATTTTCATGTTTTCGCTTTGATGCATTGACTGAGTTCGGAGGCTTTCTGAGAACCGATTTTTTATTTTGTTTCTGTATTAAGAGTTACATCGGGGGCCAGGGTGAAGTTGTATTGCCGTGAAGTGCTTTAAAATCCCCGGTGGTTTATTCTACAAACCGTTCTAAGTCCGTGGTTCCGGTGTTAGTCTTACTCTTTCTGCTTTGTGGTTTATTCTTCGAGGCAATTTGTTTTATTTCTTGGCTTGTGTTACTTTGTTCTTGAGTGCTTTCAGTCCTTTTAGCATTGCAATTACCTCGCTTGGGGAAGAAAGAGCTAGTCTTGGTGTTTTTCGTACGTTTGGTCGATTTGCGCTTGTTTGGTGTTGTCTGTTTCCTCTTCCTCTTAGTGTCTGGGAAAGGTTGCGGTGTATGATTGTGGCACTCCCTGGACTTTTCTCTTACCCTTTTGCTTTGGACGGAGAGTGCTAGGTAATTGTATCGATTCCTGATCAGTGTCTTCCTTTTTATTTACTTCCAGAGGGGGCAAATTCTTTCCGTATAGTGTAGACCCATTTTAAGAAGAGCTATGCTTTGTAGTAAAACTAACAGTATATCACAAATGTTGTCCCCTTTGCTGGAAATGGGAAAATTTCTAGCAACTTTGTCAATCTCCTAATAAATTATGGTACAGTTTTACAGATTTTGATTATAGGTGGCATTTGCTTAAAACATTATTTAGCATCAGTGCGTTTTCTTTCACGTACAGTTACAGTATCAATGTATCAGTATTGTATTGCAATAATAGCGTGTGAAGTTTAAATGGATCTGGAAGAAAACAGTGTTATGTCAGCCTCTACGTCTAACTGTATGAATCTCAGATGCACATGCTTGCTCATTTTGTAACTTTAATTCTGATAGGATAATCTGTTTTATGGTTTGTAAGTCTTAAATAAATTGCCGTACTTTAGGTCCTCCTACCTTTAATGGTGCATCCAGAAACAGTTGTCCAACTTCCAATATCTTCACACGTAATAGTAGTGGGACTCGCTGTTCCGTCATATCCTGCAGCACAGGAGACTGATGAAGTACCTTGATATATTGTTGCAGTCGTACCAGTAAATGTATATCCAGTCTCTGATGGTGTTCCACAGTCTGCGATAAGACAATAAATAGACGATAAATATAATAAACAATAACCCTTCGTTTTTTTTTTTGCTTTTCACTGTCTAATCCTTTCTTTCAAAGTAACGCTAAGCATCACAACTTAATTCAGTGGTGCTCTAGAAAACAAACGTCTTACTCTAGATCCTAAATGTGAGCATTTGCAGTGACGCGAAAATATAAATTGACCGTCAAAGAAAAATGCACTACAATATAGACTGACATTATGTACATACCTCCAACTATCAATTTTTGAAATACTAGTCAGAATTGTGTACATTACTTCACTTGTCTTATTGCGGACAACAATTTTGTAATTGTTTTCTGAGACAAGCATGTTCCTGGGCTGAATCGTAAATATTGCGGAGATCATAGTTTGTGTAATCAGTAATGGGTATAAAAACCAGCTTTAGTGGTGACTTACTATAAAATTGAGGAGAGTTCTTGGCATGTCTGTTTTCAGAAAAATAAAAAAAAAGATTATTAATTGATATAAATGGGCAGATTCCATGTTTAGCGTTTAACCCAGTCAAGTTTAACAGACTTTGCTACCCTCTTTATATGGAAAACTATTGGCCGGGCCGCACACTAATGTCTGAATCAATTTACATATTGTTTGTGCCAAAAATAATATCGTCTGTGTCGATACCACCGTGCTAATCTTTTCCTCTGTCTTTCATTCTATAGTTGAGATTTCAAAACTTAAACTACGCTTCCTGTGTTTACCCACTATAAAGGTCATATCGAGCCGACCAGTTTACCTTTCCACATTTTTCCTGAGCAGACTTAGTCCTCTTAGCGGTTAACCGGTACTTGTGTACATCATTTTGCCAGAAACTTACAATTGCCCTTCTTGAAAGCGGAAGGAAGAGAATGACCGTTTAAAAATATTTATGACCAATCTCCACGGAAGACTGTTGGCGGACACCGCTCAAACCCGCGACATCCTGATCATCATTATGACGTGCACCCGAATGAGCCACCGAGGCCGGCTGTTTTGAACAAAGATTCACAATTCACTTTTTAAACCAATTTTGTATTGTTTGTTTGTCTGTTTGTTTTATTCGGGTTTTACGTCGCTTTCAACGACTTTTCAGTGATATCGCGACAGTATCTGGTTGTGGCAGGGAGCTGAATGCTCACTTTAAGAGTGCCGCCTCAATGAAATATTATGCCCTAGCCCTAGACACTTAACATGACATACCATCCAGTCACATTATACTGACATTGAGCTGACTAGTTTTGATTCCTAGCTCCTCTTCTTTCTGAATGTTAAGCGCCAAGCGAAAAAGCAGCAATACGATATCCATATTTGAAGTGTTTGGTATGACGTCTAAGGAGCGAACCCGAAAACTCCCAGTCACAAAGCGGACATTCTACCAACTGAGCCACTGTAAGTTAAAGATGTGTTCAATTAAACAGAGGTACTATCTTTCTGAGAAGAAGCTCCCAACTCTGCTTGCCATCTGTTCATTTCGTGGCCGTTTAATCGTTTTTCACTGTCTTTCCCTTTGATGTTGAGAACTTAATGTGGATCTGATTGTATCAGTTCCCAAGTTCACTTATTTTTTTTTATGGCAAAAATTGTCGAATAAAGTATATCCCTACATTCTCATGTTTTAATTACATATTACAGAGTAAATGGTGCATATATTACATAGACTCAGTAACGTAATGTTGACATTACATCGGTGTGTGTGCGTGTGCGTGTATGTGTAAGAGAGAGAGAGAGAGAGAGAGAGAGAGAGAGAGAGAGTGCTCGAAGCATATATTTTGGGTATTTTAATTCATTTGACTTGCACCAAGATATAAAGAATTTGTTCAACGGAATGCGTAACGAAAATCTTAGGAAGTCAGAAGCGAGAGTATATATTTAAATGTACACGTCTTTACTCAAATGTAAATATCTAACAAAAACGTTCACTACACCCTAGAATATGGTGATCCAAAGAGGGGTTTTAAAGGACAAGTGAACACAATATAGTTTTAAGCAAATGTTTCCGAATGTGTAAACAGCTATACACTCAATGTGTTCAGTGTAGACATAGCATACAATTGGCCATAAGAATATGTTCGTAAAATGCACAGCAAACAGAAAGTCGTGATATTATAGAAACACACAGCATATATCTATATATACTATTTGACTGTTTTCTCAAATGATCTTACAATACCACCAGTCTAACTATTACCTTTGATAGTACACCCCGAAACAGCTGTCCAGCTTCCCGTGGCCTCACATGTAACAGAAGAAGGACTAGCTGTTCCGTCATATCCTGCAGCACACGTCACGGATGAACTTTCTCCATATGTTGTTGAAGTATGCCCCGTAAATGTGTACCCGGTTTCTGATAGAGTCCCGCAGTCTGTTTAGAATAAATAAGACATTGACGAATGGATTGGCTGTAGTCATTTAAACTGAGGAGGCGTCACTTCTAACGAAGATGACTATCTCCTAGTGAGTGCCACAGTACACCCGCATAAAAATATGCCATGGGATAAATAATTAATGTAATTCCGTTCATATGAACTTCGAAATGAGCGTTAAGTTTGTAAACTTTTTTTTAATTTATAAGTGTCTTCACCTGAAGTCAATAATATGTAAATAATATTGGTACAGAAAGGATACCGGTCGGGTGATACGATCTTGCTGCTGCTGCAGACCAAAATGTGCAAGAGAAGCAAAAAGAAAAAAAAACGCAACTTTTTCGGGAATGCTAATGAAATTTCTATGTCACCAGCCTACACCTTTCGTTCGTGATACTGGGCAAGTGTCTTGGTAGGGTTGCTTGTTTTCACACCTCTTTCTTTGTCTTTTGTCGGATGTCTATGATTGCTCTTTTTCGTGCATCATGTGCGTAATGGCATCTTTTGCAGGTATCGCCATTTGGATGTATTCATTACACACTGATGTATAATAATTCAAACTATGAATTACTTTAATCAGCTTACAATATATGACAATATACCTAAATCAAGCCTGCATTATGTACTTTGCGGCAAGTGGAACTTTCGTACTTCATCGCGCATTTAAATACATTACTTAGTGCGTTCAAATATCAAAATTTAGTACCAGAAGGTCTAGCATCAATGACTAGATTCGCTTCTCGACATTCATAAACGCAACTATGTAGTTTCCGATGGTCTGTCTTAAAAAGACTGACTTCCGTTGACAAAAAAATATAATGCTTTTACTTGTACATTTATTTTAATATACTTGAACAATATTTGTACGAAATCCGTATTACCCATAATAATACACCCAGACACGGCCGTCCAGGATCCAGAAGCTTCGCAGATAATCGTAGTAGGACTAGCTGTTCCATCGTATCCTGTTGCACAGCTGACAGATGAAGTACCCAGATATGTTGTGGCTGTTGTACCAGTAAAATCATACCCATTCACTGTTGGAGTTCCGCAATCTAAGAAAATAAACAAGTCTCGAAATGGGAAAAAGGGGTCTTTGGAATTATACAACCCGGCAAAGATTCAGATCAGCCAGATAAGCCACATAATCAGGGTACTTTTCTATATACCTATATCTTCTACAATATCCAATAATTCTTTAAGCTGATAGCAATGACTCAGATCAGGCTGAGCGGATGCACTGCATGTTAGAAGACTCCTTTTTCCAAGGCACGGTTCAAATACATATATGTTAAGTGAACACAAATAACCGAACAATTGTTTATCATCTAACGGCCTTAAGTGTACCAAGATATAGCTTTCGCATATGACACATATTAAGATCTTAATGCACTAATATTCTTCAACCAACTACATCTAAGTAGTCTTACACCGCAGTTAATGTTGCCATAAATTTAATTTTAGTGTTTATTGTTTCAAGAAAACTCCGATTTTTCTATTTTGCAATAAAGGGCAAGTTGATACAAGAACAATCCAAACTATTTGTCGTTTCGTGTCATTCAACCTTTAGCCGGTGTCCTGAGAGAGCTGTATGCTGTGATTGTGGCTTTCCTACTTTACTAGGTATCCCAGAATTTATTTCGTGTTGTTTTGTTTTCATTATAGGTCTTTCTGAAATCCAATGACAATAAAATATGATTGTTACATAGGTATTATGACTTTCCAAACTGGTACTTTCATTGCGGTACGTTTTGTTAATTGTTATGTAATATTCCACTTTCTATTTTTTTACCAATTATATAGGTTTTAGATATATTCAGTTCAGTTTGGGTAACATAGTTGCCACCTTTTCGGAAAAGAGCTGCCAACTGTGCTTTCCATATGTTTGTTCTGCGCAAAGTAAGAATCGGTAAATTCCGGAATTATCCTGCGCAAAGTAAGAATTCTCACTTAGTCGGGCAAAGTAGGAATTCTTACTTTGCGCAAGACGATTCTGGGATAGCTCCTGCGCAAAGTAGGGATCGGGACAAAGTGAGAATATGTCTACCTTTGTACATATTTTTGTAATTTGTTTTTCTTGTTGCAGCAAACCATACTTTTGTACTTCGCATTTAAAATATATGAAAAGGATTAGACCAGATGTTTCCTTTTGACGTATTTCCGTTCCCTTTTTTTTTTCTCTTTTTTTTTTTTTTTTTTTTTTTGTTAATAATGACTGAGATAGAGCTGCCAACTAGTCCAAAATTGTTAAATGGAGGACAAATCGGTGTCATCTGTTGTTTTCAACCATTTCTTTTTCTTTATTTTTTTTTTTTTTTTTTTTCAATTTTGTGAAATGGAAGACAAATCAGAGTCATCTGTAGTTTTCAACCATTTTTTTTTCTTTTCCGCTTAGTGCCATTAGAAGATTATGATTTATGATTGTGTCTCTTCCTGTGTGAATACCAGTCATAACGCATGTACGCATTCAACATCACGCAGTCGGCATTACGTTAACACACCTATGCAAAATATTATTATGTCTGCTTAAACATAATTGCGAGTAACTTTTAGAACTGCCTCGTCGTCAAAGCGTTTCAAAGACAATCTCAAACCTATTACAAACATAGATTACGGATACCCAAGGAGACGGTTTATTACGAGTGCCAAAAAACTATGTTTTAGAGGAGAAAAAATGTTTATCACTGTAAATCCATTTTTCTCTATATGAAGCGGGGTTTTACCGGGGCTTTTCAATGAATGGATTTGCTAACGTGATGAAACGCCTTGGTTAAACAAAGACAGAATGAAAGAAGGAAAGAAAGTCAATAAAAAGAAAGGATAAAGGAAGGATATACCGCAAACAGAAATTAGATTCTACCATGTATATTTTGTGGGGAGTTTATTCAGTCTAAAATGCGTTAAATTTATTTATTTTTAACGCCGTCAATTCATGCAGATAAGGTGCAACTCACATCACGAAAACATGCCTATATAAGTTTGACCCCCTTACCCCACTTTTATATAGTAAAATTGGGGTTTCCAGGGGTAAACATTATTTTTCTTATTTCTGCTCAGAAACATAGATTGTGGGTACTCGTTAGAACCGCCTCGCTGAGGCGGTTCTAACGAGTACCCACAATCTATGTTTTGACCATAAGTATGAGAAATATCCAAATTTTTATCTGAAAATTTTCATTTTTTGGTGGTTAAAATGTTCAGTATATTTGAATAGGCTTGTTTTCATAATGATGCAACTCACGATGCTTAGTCATATTATCCAACGCACGATGCGTAACTTTAAACGTTAAACTGCAGTAGACTTTTTTTTCTTTTTTTTTTTTTCTATTTTTATAGTTATTTATTGATTTATTTACTTATTTATTTTTTGTTAGTAATTTTCAGATAAAGTAAGACATTTTATTTTTCAAAGAAAAAAAGAAACAAAAAAAAAACATGACATTTCATATGAATCATCTGCCTAGCAGCTGACTAACATGAATTGTCAAGTCTTTTTTTTTTTTTTTTTTTTTTTTTTTTTTTTCACTGAAAAATAACGATAATAAGTTTAGAATTTAGAATGCTTAGCGCTTTTTCTATATCTGAAGTATTTTTGACGCTTAGCATGCTAAGTAAAATTGCAACAGACGACATTTTGAAATTAACTTCCTTATTTTGCCAGAAAATAGGGTTTAACATGCAAATTGTTTTCTAGTCAACTGGCGAGAAATGTCAAAACCTATTTTGAAAAAAAAAGAAAGATAATAATAATAAGAAAGACAATTTAAATGAATCGTCATTATCCGGAAAAAGTAAGAATGTTCTAAAATATTGCCTACTGATTTTGTTTACCAGCATGTTTCTTATTTCACAAAACCATATGCTATGGATATTCATTAGAAATGTTTTGTTGAGGCGCTTGTAATAAAGTCACAACATATGTTTCAATGGAGATATAAGAAAACTACCATGTGGATACCCCGTCTTATCTGCAGCTGTGACTTCATACAATATTATTTGTGGGTTTTATTTATTTCCATTATCATTATCGTTAATATTTTATTTGTAGTTTATTTATATTTCAAAGAAATAAAAACAGAAACCAGACAAATTTCAGACTTGAACAATTAACATTAATGTCTTTCGTTTGTATTTTCATAATTATTAATATTTTAAAGAAATAAAAATAGAAATCAAACAGATTTCAGATTTTAACAACTAAATAATAGAGCCTCCCTCTCTTCACGGATAGAAGTCATTTACCATTTATGCCATTTATGCTATTTATGCTTTTTATTACAGATTTTTAATTATTTAACTGAACAATTAGACATCTTTGTTGTACGTGTATATTATCAACTATTGCGATGAAATAAATACGGCGGTCAGTCGCTTATTTTCCCATTGGTTCACGTGACCTGATTTAATCCCAAATGACATGCGCCGAACATGTTCATTTTGTGGCTGCTTATTCGTATTTGTGTGTTGGGGGCTTGATGTGGGTCTGACTGTGTCAGTTCCTGAGATCATTTACTTACTTTGTATACCTGTGAAAAGATTAATAAACTGACAACTTGTAAATATTTAAAACATAAATGTTTGCAATTCAACATAAGTTACGTTTTATAATTTCTGGCATTCTAACAAACTAATGCGCTTTTCGTTTTCATTAGCTTCAAGCCCTGTAGTTATATGTCGTTTCAGCCTTAGCCAGCATCGCAGGATAAAAACAGCATAGCGAACTCGTTAGATGCATTAATAAAGTGAAGCATTCTTGTATCAATAATTAATCATATACCATGTGGGAATATTTAAAATCAAAGATCATGTTACTTCTAAATAATTTGCCATTGAACTATAGGATTTCCAAGAATTGCAAAACATGCACTTACAAAAGGATTAACTACATGTGGTGCATCATTGCGTTATGACTGTGAAATTATAATTGGAAATTAAAGATTTTTAAGATTATTGATGAACGTGTGTTATTTTACGCTATTAACCTTAATCTTCTCCCTCCTAAGCCTAAATTATCTTTTCGTTATTTGAAACAAGGTATCCAAGAATTTCGTAGGAAGTATGTTTTGGCTTCAGCTGATAAAGCTGCTAATAATGTTGTTGTTGTGTGACGACTTTATTATATCAATACTCTAATACAATAACTTGGTAGTACCAAAACATATGAACGGATTTCTACTTAGAGAGATCTATTGTCAATACCCATTCTATCGATATTACTGTTAAGTTTACAGTGAGTATTAAAGAAAAGCAAGACAGACTTCCTACGTTATATTGGTTACCGAAACTTCATAAACGACCTTATAAAGCACGTTTCATTGCTAATTCTAGTTCATGTACGACTACTGTTTTGTCCAAACTTATACCTTCATGCCTTACTGCTGTTAAAAAACATTGGATTAGATACTATGATACTGTTTACGAAAGGAACGGAATTAACTATTTTGGTCAGTCAAAAATTCTAATGCTGTTCTCAATAAATTTAAATCTAAAAACTTTCAGGCTTCTAAATTGTGATTTTTCTACACTGTATACTACGTTACCTCATCATCTTATAACAGATAAACTTATTGATTTAATTAACCGAGCGTTTATTCGGGAGAATACCCAATATTTGGCTGGCAACGAAGAATGTGCTTTTTTCACTTCTGATGTATACAATAATCACAATTTATGGTCGTGTCAAAAAGTCTGTGATGCCCTTGTTTATCTTTTGGATAGTATTTTTATTAGATTTGGAGCTAAACTTTTTAGGCCAACTATTGGTATTCCGATGGGAACTAATTGTGCTCCTCTTCTTGCAGATTTGTTTCTTTTTTGTTATGAGAGAGATTTCATGAAGTCTCTCTCACGTGAAAATCAGGCTGACATAACTGAGGCTTTCAATTCAACTTTAAGGTACTTTGATGATTTATTTAATATTGATAATATTTACTTTGACCAAATGGTGGACCGGATATACTCTACAGAACTCCAATTAAATAGAGCAAACTCTTCCGATACCGAGGCACCTTTTTTGGATTTGAATCTATGTATGGTACAGTTTCCACCAAAATTTATGATAAATGGGACGATTTTGATGTTTATATAGTCAATTTCCTTTTTCTGGATGGCGATGTCCCCTGGTGTACCTCATATGGGATATACATATCTCATTAGATTCGCCAGAGCTTCTTCAAATCTTAATGACTTTAACTACCGTAATAAAGCCCTTACTGCCAAACTTCTTAGGCAGGGCTATCGTTATTTTAAACTTCGTAAGGCGTTTTCGATATTTTATCCAGACACAGTGCCTTGTTAGAAAAATATAGCGTCAGTCTGAAAACACTTCTGCAACAAGGTATATCGGAACCAGAATTTTACGGTGACTTAGTGTACAGATTTAGAAAAATTGTAGGTAAATCTAACTTTTTCGGAGCAATTCAGAATACTTATTAACCGTTATAAAAGAATTGGCTATAGCCTGGATATTATGCGGCAGACTGTATGCCTAGTTGTCAACCCAATCATTGTTGATGGCTATGCTTCACTCTTTAATTGCACGACGGCGGTTCGGGCCTCAGACTCAATGACGGCCTCTTCGTAAAACTTTAACCAGTGGGTTGGGGCTTGACGATATGTCTTTGGCTTGGCCCGCCGTGGTTCAACTATTTGTTTTCATTTACTCTGGCATACAGTAGAATTAGCCATGAGTACTCGTCTTTGTTTATTATAGTGATTAATTTGATTTTTATGTTTTCGCTTTGATGCATTGACTGAGTTGGGAGCCTTTATGCGAACCGAATTCTTATGTATTTCTGTATTAAGAGTAGCATCGGGACCCAGGGTGAAGTTAGCTGGCTGTAAAAGTGCATTAAACGCCCCGGTAGTTTTTTCTACTGACCATTCTAAGGCGTTGGTCCTGGTGTTGTTCTTACTCTTTGTAGCTTTCTTTATTTTTACTGTATGTGTTGTGATGCTAGCATTGTGGTCACCGTCTTCAACAGCTGCCCACTTTGCTTTCTGTTTTACTAGTTGTTTTGTGATGCTAGCATTTTGGTCACCTTCAACATCTGCCCATTTTGCTTTCTGTTTTACTTGTTGTGATTAAGAGTGCGATCGGGACCCAGGGTGAAGTTGGCTAGCTGTAAAAGTGCTTTAAACCACACCCCCCCCCCCTCCCCCGGTGGTTTACTCTACTGACTGTTCTAAGGCGGTGGTCCCGGTGTTAGTCTTACTCTTTGTTGCTTTGTGGTTTATTCTACGAGGCGATTTGTTGTATGTCTTACCATGGGTCATTTTGTGCTTGTGTTTTTCAGTCCTTTTAGTATTGCGATTACCTCGCTTGGGGAAGAGAGAGCTAATCTTAGTCCTTTTTAAACGTTTGTTTGATTTGTGCTTGTTTGGATTTGTCGGTTTCCTCTTCCTCTTGGTGTCTGGGAAGGGCTGCGGTTTGTAATTGTGGCACTCCCTGGACTTTCCTCTTACCTTTTTTTTTATCTCAAGACAAAATGTCGACCACATTTTATAAAACGTTTTCCTGATAATCAGTCAGATAATATACAATAGCATTTATAATGCATTGGATAAATCCAGTTTACAGACATAAAATTCAGTTTAGTTTTCAAGCGAAATATATGCGCATATACCTTTAATTGTACATCCTGAAACTGCTGTCCAGCTTCCAGTATCTTCACATGTAACAGTAGTAGGACTAGCTGTTCCCTGATAGCCAGTAGCACAGGACACTGATGAAGTACCCTGATATGTCGTTGCAGTAGTACCGGTATATGTGTATCCTATCTCTGATGGCGCACCACAGTCTGATGAGAAACAAACACTAAATGCACAACGGCGTTACCATATGGAATCATTTCCTAATTGATCGCTAATCATTGCATTTAGGGCAAATGTGATTCCTATATATCAATAATGCGGATGCTTTGAATACAGAAAAGAAACAAAAGCTATTTATCGACAAATTTGCTCTACTGATCCTATTCATATAAAGGAGATTCGATGAAATAAAATGCAATACAAACATATAAATAATGTTACCCAAGAAAGACCACAATAACAAAGCTCATCCTTCTCTAAGCACCGACTGAATGATAAACAAACAATGATACGACAACGGTGTAATTGCAATAAACGACACACAAACGCAGAATAGTTGCAACAAAGCAATCGCCGTAGAACAAACAGCAAATACAACTTATGGGGGTAAAACTATTTTTCTCATCCTTGTCCCGAGAAGTAGAACCTTACGTAGAGTTCTAGTTTCATTTTTAATATGCAGTTACGGTCATGGTACCAAAGCCGTAATCCAAACCCATAAATCCATAAACGAATGACGAATCAGAATGTTCAGACCAACAGACATGGACCCCAGAACAAAGGGTGTATATTAATATATTAACTCAACAGAATCCATTAACAAGAAAAATAATATTTATCACCAAAATATTAATGCATCTTTGAGGCAATATATGACGATCAATTTTCCGACCCTGGTATTCTTTTCGAATATAAATGGGCATCTACCCTAACAACAAAATGTACTCAGCGTACAACTGTCAGTTAAACGACACTCCGGACTATTATCTAACTTCAGCTGTAAATAACAAAATCTCACTGGTTTAGTAACACGATAGTTTATTAAGCACAATTATATGACCTATTAGCCATATCTAAAATAAAACATAAATTTCAAACATGATACATTCCAATCATGTAAATTATATCGTATGTCTGCAGAAGAGAAACATAAGAGGTAAGATATCTACCAAATAAAAGAGAGGTATTTGCATATGTTTGTTAATGAAAGAGCTGCCTCCCTGTGTACACGAGACATATTAGATTAAAGATCAATAAAAATGGAGAGCCTATGGAAATTGCAAATGGTCTTGGCTGTTTTGATATCTGTATAGTAGTAATATCCTGGCTTCAATATTTTTAACTAGTCAGAGGACCACTAATCTAGATTCCGAAAATAGTTGCATCTAAGTCCCAGTACCAAATGTCATGCCAAATAATGCAATTGTACAGACTATGTTGGCCTTCGCTTTTCAAAACGTCAATGGTTTTTATTTTATGGGGGTGTTCAGTGGTCTTAAAGAGGTCTCTTTTAGATATTTATTTGTATTATTTAAAGGAGTTTTCTGCTCTTTACTATTTTTATCAGTTGTTTATAGTATCAAGCGTTAGATTTACCATCGTTTCATATATTTCTCTACGAAATCATCACTACCTTTAATAGAACATCCAGAAACGCTTGTCCAACTTCCAGAGTCCTCACATGTAATAGTAGCAGGACTTGCTGTTCCACTGTATCCTGTCGCACAAGTCACGGATGAAGTACCTTGATAAGATGTTGCTGTTGTACCGGTAAATACGTATCCAGTAACTGTTGGTGTACCGCAATCTAATGTAAGGCAAAAAAAGAAGACTAAATGGAAACTGATACATTGTCAAGACAGACGACTCTGCTAAAATTGTGTCCCTTTCTTAAAAAAAGGTGTACACGTCTAGGACAGAATGTGTCGCGGCGGGAGCTAATTCTTTCAGTGTACACCCATTTTAAGAAGAGATTAGGTAAAAGTAGTAAACCAAACAGAAAATCACAAAAGTTGTCGTCCTAGACTGAACTAGCGAAAAATCTAACAAATGTATCCAGTCCCCTTAGTAAACGATGTCACAGTTGTATAGATTTTATAACATGTCGTTTTGCTTAAAGCATCATTTAGCATCAGTGCTTCCTCTTTCCATTCATCAATACAGCATTGCAATAACAGTCAAATACGTCCACCAACAATTTTATGACAGCCTCTAAGACCAACTGTATGAATCACAAATGCATATGGGTATTGATTTTAATTCCATAAAGACAATATATTTTATGATTTTGTAGATTTAAATGAATTGCCGTACTTTAGGGAACTAAATATATTAGCTAGTTTTCTGCCAATGTAACAAGGGAGAGTACTTCTGTGATTTTCTGTGTCCTTTCCTTCTCATCAAATCCCTTCTGATAAGCGGTCTACTCTAAAGGGAAGCGTTTACTCACAGAAAAAAGAAAATTGTTCATGTCTGGAGAAGACCATTTCATATTAGAGTAGACCTCTGCAGAAGGGAGATAAAGATAAGCACATTATAACTGCCTCCCCTGAAAGCATATACATTATACTGAACTTTTGAGAGGTAAAGATATGGAATATGAAACTACAATACATAGGTATTATTTAGATCTCTGTCACAATCACAGTTACACTATCTTTACGTGAACTTACTGGCATTCTGATCATACTGAAACTTTTTCTTTCATACCTGGAATTCAAATAGCATTTCAGACTTGGTAAAATTCGTGGCCTTTAATCTGTTTTGATGTGTGTGAAAAGAACCTGTCTACCCACCTTTAATGGTGCATCCAGAAACTGGAGTCCAACTACCAGTATCTTCGCATGAAACTGTCGAAGGGTTAGCTGTTCCGTCATATCCCGTCGCACAGGACACTGATGAAGTACCTTGATATGTTGTTGCAGTCGTACCAGTAAATATATATCCAGTCTCTGATGGTGTTCCACAGTCTGCAATAAGACATAACAAAAATGGCCCTTCGTTTAATTTGTTTTTCACTGTCTTTTTTTTCTTCCAAATAATCTCTATGTATTGCAATTTGATTCAATGGTGATTCAGAAAGACAACTTATTCGAGCTGCTAAATTTCATATTCTACGTGGGGATTTGCACCTGACGCCGAAATGTATCTTGAGCGACAATGAGAACGCACGACAATATGAGCTGACTTTATAGACGTACCTGCAACCGTTCATTGTTAACTAGTCCAAAGTGTGCACATTACTTTTACTTAAATAGTTGCGGGCCAAAACTTCGCGATTGTATTCTGCGACAAAGTGCACGACTTGCTCCATGGGTTGAATCATAGAAATCCGAGCTATGATATGTTCTGTAAACAGTAATGCGTATAAAAATCGAGGTCAACGGTAACTTACTTTACAATTTAGAAGAGTTGTTGGTCGGTCTGATTTTTTAAAACAATCAGTGAAAAGTATAAATGTATATGGTAGCTGTTATGCATCAGACCGCATGTTCAGTGGTTAACCCAATCAAGATAAACAATTCGCTATTCTTTTTTACATACAAGTTGATCAGGCCGCAAACTCATTTTACAGTTTATTTATGCCTGACCTTACTCGGCTGTTGTCCGGCCCACGGTAATTCTACTGATGGTTAAATTTTCCTTTCATTTTCATGTTGAAGTCTACGTTTTACTTCTTGTGTTGAGCTATGATAAGTTAGGAAACTCTAACAAATATTGTAGCTTGGTTAAAGACGAAAGTTGAGCATTCGTAACGTCTGAGTGCCACCATACCGTTTTCGTTCTGCTTTCGTTAAAGTGCTGTTTCGTGAAGTCGTTACGTGTCATTTCGTGTCATTGAATCAGACGACACAAAGCTGAAAGTATATAGATCGGTAGTGCTGCCAACACTATTATACGCATGCGAAACTTGGACAGTTTACCCACGGCATGCCAGAATACTGAACCACTTCCATACAAGCTGTCTTAGAAAACTTCTAAAGATCAAGTGGCAAGACAGGATTCCAGAGACAGAAGTCCTGGAAAGGGCAGGGATGCAGAGTATACATACGCTTCTGAAACTGGCACAGTTAAGATGGACAGGCCATGTTACCAGAATGCCTGATGAACGTTTGCCAAAGAAAATCCTCTATGGAGAACTTCAGGTAGGAAAACGCTCCCATAGTGGTCAGAAGAAGCGATACAAGGACACCCTCAAAGCCTCCCTTAAAGACTTCCACATACCAACAGAGTCTTGGGAACAGATTGCACAAGATCGTACAAAGTGGCGAGGCCTCATAAAAAGGGGAGCTGGTGAATACGAAGCAAAAAGAATCAGCGAAGCCAAGCAGAAACGTGCACAGCGGAAAGCCAGAGCTAAGGCATCACCAACAGAGCTTTCTTCCTCAGACCTCTCTTGTTCTATCTGCAACAGGCAGTTTAGAGCTAAGATTGGTCTCATCAGCCATCTTAGAACACACAAATAATAACAGTTGATTAGGATTGGTCATTGTCAGTAATGACAGACGAACAAGAAAAGACGTGTCATTTAAACCTTATTTGATATCTTGTGGCTTTTGTTAGCTTTAAACATGTTTCTGCTGGCCTCGGTGGCTCAGTTGGATACGCCGTCCGACTGGAGACCAGGAGGTCGCGGGTTCAACCCCGCCGAGGTCGGCAACATTCTTTCGTGGAGATTGATCATGAAATATTTTCTACGGTCATTCTCTCCCTTCCGCTGATTCAAGAAGGGCAGTTGTCAGTTTCTGGCGAAAGAATGTGCACAATACTAGTTAACCGCTTAGAAGACTAAGTCTGCCCAGTAAACGTGTGGTTAGGTAAACTGACCGCGCTCGACATGACCCCATTGGGTTGACTGGGCCGTAAAACCTCAACACAAACAAATAAAACATGTTTCTGTTTCGGCTTCACGACTAACTGGATAACTCTCGTAAGCAAAGAATAAATTTAAAACGCCAAATGTTGGACTACGTACAGACGGAATTTCCAAAATATATTGCTCCATGCCATGCATTGTATGCCGGAAGCACAAAAAAGTATTAACCATGACGCAGGAGTGAGATGACCCAGAAAGGGTCGTTGCTGTAGTTTCATGCTTCAGAATGCGCAGACTAAGCATTTCAAATATATTTAATATTTCAGCAGAAGCCATGCACCATGTGTAACTGGTAAATGTGTCTTGCGATATAAGCGACAAACAAAAATGCAACTTTCATTACCAAAGAAAAACGATATTGCGGACATACATAGTATGTGTTTTATTGAATAAGTCAGACTAGAACAGACCTTTAATAGAGCATCCAGAAACCGTTGTCCAGCTTCCACTGGCCTCACAAGTAACAGAAGTAGGACTAGGTGATCCGTCATATCCTTGTGCACACACCACAGATGAACTTTCCCCATACGTTGTTGCAGTATGACCCGTAAATGTGTATCCGGTTACAGATAGAGTCCCGCAGTCTGTTGTAAAAATAGATATAATTGATCATTTCAATCTGCAAAGCATGTATTCAATGAAACAATTACCTATGGTCAAACAAACTAATAAAATATGAAAGTCTAAATTCAATTTCAGCAATGTTGTCCGAATGCCACTAGTGTTATATGTTCGAACTCACTCCTGACGAACGTCTTCTCAGGACCGTTTGTATCATCTTTTACTGAATCCATTTCTAAACAAGTGACATACTGCCGTTAGAGTATTAAACAATGAAACATTAAATAAAATTCCATTAAAATTTAAGATTTTACTTAATCTTATGATTAATCATTAACAGTTACAGTAATATCTCAATCTACCTTGTGCACACCTCTCGTTCAAAAGTCGATCAAACCCGGTGGTGATAGAAGTCATCCTCTCTACGCATGCTTTATGATCCTGAAACTGTTTAGCTGTTAAGATTAATCAAAGTTCCAATGTTCTGTACGCAAACAAAAAGATTCCAATTGATCTTCAGTAGATGCCTATCCTAGATCAATATTATCTCGTCGCATGTTTTTGTCATATATATTTCTCATTTGTAGCTTTGTCTTTTGTGAGTATTTGCGTACATTAGCGCATGTCGTTGCTAACAATTTACTTGTGTATAATATGTTATCACCTTTGTTACAGAATGAAAACAAAAAAACCAAAACGATCACTTTATGAGGAAAGACCACACCTATGCAGATAGCTATTTCCAAACAAGATGTCGATATTTCTGATTTATTCATATAAACTTCTTCACATGAACTAGAGTATACATTTTTATGTTTTCGCTTTGATGCAGAGACTGAGTTGGGACCCTTTATGCAAACCGATTTTTTATGTTTTTCTGTATCAAGAGTTACATCGGGACCCAGAGTGAAGTTGGCTTGCCGTAAATGTGCATTAAACCCCACGGTGGTTTATTCTACTGACCGTTCTAAGGCGGTGGTCCCGGTGTTAGTCTTTGGGGCTTATTCCAGGAGGTTTTTTGTTTATGTCTAACCTTTTTTTATTTTTTGTTGTGTTTTTTCGCTCCTTTTAGCATTGCGATTACCTCGCTTGGGGAAGAGAGAGCTAGTATTGGTGCTTTTCGTACGTTTGTTCTATTTGCGCTTGTTCAGTTTTGTCTGATTCCTCTACCTCTTAATGTCTGGGAAGGGCTGCGTTCTGTGATTGTGGCACTCCCTGGACTTTTCTCTTACCCTTATATGTATATCTATTTTAAGAAACCAGATATGCTTGGCTACATGTTGGCGTTTTCCTGACTGACAGAGGTATTGTATTAACTGATAGAGACATGGTATTTTTGATGGTGGGTGTAGCTGATCTTGAACTATTTTGTTATGATAAAGATGTGCCATAGTTTAAAAGCGCTTTATGTCAGTATTTCCTTTGTAGTTGAGGTAAACATGAAACGTACGTTAACAAACAAAAGGTGATTTTTGTAAGCGGTGAGATAAAGTAAATTATTAATACCTTTAATAGTACATCCAGAAACACTTGTCCAGATTCCAGAAGCTTCACATGTAATACTAGTAGGACTAGCGGTTCCATCATAGCCTGTCGCACAGCTGACAGACGAAGTACCCTGATACGTTGTTGCTGTTGTACCGGTAAAGGCGTACCCAGTCACTGTTGGAGTACCGCAGTCTAATATCAAATGTTAAAAAATATAATTGATAACCATATAGTTGTATAATGATACTTTCGTGTTTTACGTCCATCAACATTGTTTAAATCATCTCGAAACGATGTGAGGGAGTTATATTGAAAGGCTCAATGCACTAAAATGCCGCATTGCAGTCATTAGTACATAAATTATCATTACGCTTTATTTATTCCAGAAAATACCAATTAATCATTAATGCGCACAAAGCAACTGTATACTGAACAAGCATAATTGTATTATCATTTTCGAGCTAATTACAACACTTTAAATTTTCAAAATTGCTAGAAAATCTGCAGTAAAATATCCACCTAATCAGGACAAACTTTAAAGAAAGATCAGCATAGAACTTCATGAAGAGCATACTTAGTGATTAGCCACATGATATGCTGTTATAACATACATAAAGGTACATGGGCTGTAATCCGAAGACTACGAAAATGACTGTGTGCTTATAGGTGTATAAGCGGTAATAAGGTCAAATACGGTAAGAGCAGTGTTATTTCAATAACACATACAATAACGGATTTTCCGTTGTATCATCTGGGATTGTCATTATTTTTCTATATATCTATAATCTTAAAAAAGTATTCATTTTTTTCTATTCCACCCAATATATTTATTCGATTACATCTGGGGAAATTCTAACAAAGAGGTGTTTATTCCAAATGCACATCTATTATTTTAGCTTTAGTGAGCATTTCCGGATATGGGTTTTAAAGCGAACCCGTGAGATACTTATTTAAACTAAGAAATTTTCGATCATATTTTATTTGACTGTATTCAAAATGCATGAACTATACCTAGAATGCCGATAAACAATAGAAGTACCAGAACATCACTCAAGCTTAAACAACATGGTGTTCGTCATTATACTGTCAGCAATCCAAAAGTAGATGATGATGCACTGATGCTTTTCGTCCCTTCAAACATTATTTAAGTGATATTGGGACGACCAAAGAGATATTGTGAAAGGCGCTGGGCCAAAAAGCGCCTTACAGTCATCAGATGAATACCACCTTAGCTGGATTCGAACCCGGGTCCTCATGATCCGAAGTCGAAAGTTGTAAACACTTCGCAACTTGAACGATTTCCTAATACTAGAACAAATCAGTTGAGAGTTTCTTTCCTTACTTTATGTCAAGAAGCATCAGGATAATCCATAGGCAAGTAAATCTGACTTTGTAATTTCTTCTTGTAACTTTGGCATCATTTTAAGAGATGAAATTGGAACTTCGAAATACGTGTATATGCAAGAGTCCATTTATGAACGTTATTATAATATACCTTTAATAGTACATCCTGTAACAATTGTCCACGTTCCAGAAGCTTCGCAAGAAACTGTAGTAGGACTCGCTGTACCGTCATATCCTGTAGCACAGGACACTGATGATGTACCCTGGTATGTTGTTGCAGTAGTACCAGTAAATGAGTATCCTGTCTCTGATGGCGTACCACAGTCTGACATAAAAAAACAAATAAGAAAATACATTCTTTATGTGATCACATATTCGTCTTATGCTCGCTAATAATGGGTTAAATGGTGTTTTTTTCTAACACCGCTCATCTGACACCGATAATTGTCGATTACAATTGCGTCTCTTCACTGATAACTGTCAGTCAAATAAAAATGAACGTATATTATACAAACTGATGTAATATTTACTCCTCTCTTCGCTAATTCAGCAGACGACAAATTGACAATATTTCATTATTTTCATTATTGGCAGTTTTTTTTTTTTTTTTTTGTTTTTTTTTTGCAGAAAATAAGCTTTGTCATTTTATGTTAATTGTCCCCTCAGGCAAAAAGGGCACAATACGAGATTAAATTGAAAAATAAATGATTAAATAAGAAACAAAGTGTTTCATTCGAAAATATAAACAAAGTAACGTAAGAAAGGTCACAATCACGAAACTCGGCATTCCTGAGGCACGGAAAGAAGACGGGATAAGGAGCAAACAATGACATAAAACAAAAAACGCATTTGCAATACTCGACATACAAACAAGAAAAGAATTGAAACAGAAAAACAAGCCCAGAGGGGTTATCAGAAAATACTTTTGCACAGTTCATAATTTCCCCAAATGGGTCAGTTTGACTGGAGATTAAGTTTCCTCTGCTCCGGAGGAAAGCATTATCTAAACATGTTAAGTCTCTAAATGTATTTTTAAAATATAATATATAATATATAATCCACCAATGTCCACAGTACCTTTAATAATGCATCCAGACACACTTGTCCAGCTCCCAGTGTCCTCACATGTAATAGTCGTAGGACTTGCCGTTCCACTATATCCTGCAGCACAGGTCACGGATGAAGTACCCTGATACGTTGTCGCCGTTGTCCCGGTAAATGTATAACCGGTCTCTGCTGGTGTACCACAATCTAATACCAAAGCAAATAAGACATGATCTGCACGTTTAGAATTATATAACTTCCTTCCACCGTACTAATGTCTGACAAATATCATATTGCAGGAGACACAAAGGACCCGTTTCACATTCTTACAGGATAGCCAATCATACATACCAGCTGACTTGAAGAAGTGTCACATTGTTATATCCACGGCAAAACCTATGATTTCTAACCGATTATGCTGGAATCATTAGTTTATCTTTAAGTACTTATTCTACGATTAAAATAATCAATTAATGAATATTGCACTGCACATATAAGCGTGAAATTAGCCCCTATTGGTATTACGAAATGTTATAAAATAATATAAAAATAATAATAAAACGCAGTGTTGTGCAGCTTTCTCTATTTCAAAATACCTTTTTCACGCCATATATACATTAGGCTTAATGATATGTTCTTGCTTTGTACAAATAGATATGAGTCGTAACGTCGAAAGACGTACCTTCGGGACATAGGTTCTGATCAGCCCGTGCATTGGCGAAGTATTTGGACAGCGAAAGATGCAAAAAATCTTCATGGGGACAACGAAACTCTGATCAAACTGCACGGATGCGCAGGCTGATTTGAATATTCGTTGGACGCACGTGCGAGAAGGTAGGTTTTCTCACTTTACGGCTCATTGGTACCGATATTTAATGGCCTGGCACCGTCGTATATCAGCAAACAGAAAATAACACTTAATACACTTACACTTAATAGGTAGTCATATTGTAACTGACACTTAATAGTCAGTTGTACTGCAATCGACACTTAATGGGCCGTTATATTGTAATTAACATTTAATAGGCAGTTAAGTCACAGTGTAATCGACACTTAAGAGGCAGTTTAGCTTATACTTAATGGGCAGTTATAATGTAATCGACATTTTATAAATAGGCAGTTTTAATTTCATCCACACTAAATAGGCTGTTATATTGTCAGCACTCCTTAACAGGTAGGTATGTTGTAAACAACACTTAATAAACAGTAAATACTGTGATTTACACTAGATGGGCATTACTACTTGATAGGCAGATAACCTCCATACCTGGAATTCAAATAGCATTTCACTTGGTAAAATTCGTGGCCTTTAATCTGTTTTGATGTGTGTGAAAAGAACCTGTCTACCCACCTTTAATGGTGCATCCAGAAACTAGTGTCCAACTTCCAGTATCTTCGCATGAAACTGTCGAAGGGTTAGCTGTTCCGTCATATCCCGTCGCACAGGACACTGATGAAGTACCTTGATATGTTGTTGTAGTCGTACCAGTAAATGTATATCCAGTCTCTGATGGTGTTCCACAGTCTGCAATAAGACATAACAAAAATGGCCCTTTGTTTAATTTGTTTTTCACTGTCTTATTATTCCTTCCAAAGTATCTCTATGTATTGCAATTTGATTCAAGGGTGATTAAGAAAGACAACTTATTCGAGCTGCTAAATTCCATTTTCTACGTGGGGATTTGCACTGACGCCGAAATGTATCTTGATCGCCAATGAGAACGCACGACAATATGCGCTGACTTTATAGACGTACCTGCAACCGTTCATTGTTAACTAGTCAAAAGTGTGCACATAACTTTTACTTAAATAGTTACGACCAAAACTTCGTGATTGTATTCTTCGACAAAGTGCACGACTTGCTCCATGGGTTGAAACATAGAAATCCGAGCTATGATATGTTCTGTAACCAGTAATGCGTATAAAAATCGAGCTCAATGGTGACTTACTTTAAAATTTAGGAGAGTTTTTGGTCGGTCTGGTTTTGTAAAACAATCAGTGAAAAATATTAACATTAGTGTATATGGTGCATGATATGCATCAGACCGCATGTTCAGTGGTTAACCCAATCAAAATAAACAACTCGCTATTCTTTTTTACATACAAGTTGATTGGGCCGCAAACTCATTTTACAGTTTTTTTTATGCCTGCCCTTACTCGGCTGTTGTCGGGCTCACGGTAATTCTACTGATGGTTAATTTTTCCTTTCATTTTCATGTTGTAGTCTACTTTTTACGTCTTGTGTTGAGCTATGATAAGTTAGGAAACTCTTGCAAATATTGTAGCTTCAGTTAAGGCCGAAAGTTGAACGTTCGTAACGTTTGAGTGCCACCATACCGTTTTCGTTCTGCAAGTCGTTATGTGTCATTTAAACCTTATCCGATCTCTTGTGGCTTTTGTCAGACTTTAAACATGTGTATGTTTCGGCTTCACGACTTATTGGATAACTCTAGTAAGCAAAGAATAAATTTAAACACGCCTAACGTTGGACTACGTACAGACGGGATTTCCAAAATATATTGCTCCATGCCATGCATTGTATGCTGGAAGCACTAAAAAGCATTAACCATGACGCCGGAGTGAGATGAACAAGAAAGGGCCGTTCCTGTTTTTTCATGCTTAAGAATGCGTAGACTAAGCATTTCAAATATATTCAATATTTCAGCAGAAGCCATGCACCATGTGTAACTGGTAAATGTGTCTTGCGATATAAGCGACAAACAAAAATGCAACTTTCATTACCAAAAAAAAATCGATATTGCGGACATACATAGAATGTGTTTTATTGAATAAGTCAGACTAGATCAGACCTTTAATAGAGCATCCAGAAACCGTTGTCCAGCTTCCACTGGCCTCACATGTAACAGAAGTAGGACTAGGTGATCCGTCATAACCTGTTGCACACGCCACAGATGAACTTTCCCCATACGTTGTTGCAGCATGACCCGTAAATATGTATCCGGTTACAGATGGAGTCCCGCAGTCTGTTGTAAACAAAAATAGATATAAATGATCACTTCAATCTGCAAGCATGTATTCAATGAAACAGTCACCTATGGTCTAGCAAACTAATAAAATATGAAAGTCTAAATTCAACTTCAGCAATGGTGTCAGAATGCCACTCGTGTTATATGTTCGAACCCACTCCAGACGAAAATCTTCTCACGACCGTATTGTACCTTCTTTTACTGAACCCATCCCTAAACAAGTGACATACTGCCGGTAGAATATTAAACAATAAAACATTAAATAAAACTCCATTTAAATATATCACAGCTAAGATTTTACTTAATCTTATAATTTATCATTAACAGTTACAGTAATATCTCAATCTACCTTGTGCACACCTCTCGTTCAAAAGTCGATCAAACCCCGTGGTGATAGAAGTCATCCTGTCTACGCATGTTTTATGATCCTGAAACTGCTTATCTGTTAAGATAAATCAAAGTTCCAATGTTCTGTACGCAAACAAAAAGATTCCAATTGATCTTCAGTGGATGCCTATCCTGGATCAATATTATCTCTTCGCATGTGTTCGTCATATATATTTCTCATTTGTAGCTTTGTCTTTTGTGAGTATTCGCGTACATCAGCGCATGTCATTGTTAACAAATTACTTGTGTATAATATGTCATCACCTTTGTTACTGAATGTAAACAAAAAACAAAATGATCTCTTCAGGAGGAAAGAACAATATCTAGCTATTTCATACAAGATGTCGATATTTCTGATTTATTTATATAAACTTCTTCATATGAAGTAGACTATAGATTTTTATGTTTTTGCTTTGATGCATTGACTGAGTTTGAACCCTTTATGCGAACCGAATGTTTATGTTTTTCTGTATTAAGAGTTACATCGGGACCCAGGGTAAAGGTGGCTGGCCGTAAAAGAGCTTTAAATCCCGGTGGTTTATTCTACTGACCGTTCTAAGGCGGTGGTCCAGGTGTTAGTCTTGTGGCTTATTCCAGGAGCCGATTTGTTTTATGTCAACCTTTCTTTTATTTTGTTCTTGTGTTTTTCGGTCCTTTATGCATTGCGATTACCTCGGTTGGGGAAGAGAGAGCTAGTCTTGGTGCTTTTCGTACGTTTGTTCTATTTGCGCTTGTTTGGTTTTGTCTGTTTCCTCTTCCTCTTAGTGTCTGAGAAGGGCTGCGGTTTTGTGATTGTGGTACTTCCTAGCCTTTTCTCTTACTCTTATTTGTATGTCTGTTTTAAGAAACCAGATATGCTTGGCTACATGTTGGCGTTTTCCTGACTGCCAGAGGAATCGTATTAACTGATACAGATATGCTATTTTTGATGGTGGGTGTAGCTGATCTTGAACTATTTTGTTATGATAAAGATGTGTCATAGTTTAAAAGCGCTTTATGTCAGTATTGCCTTTATAGTTCACTTGAGTCTTATGTTCTTACCTTGTGCCATTTTGTTCTTGTGTTTTTCCGTCCTTTTAGCATTGCGATTACCTCGCTTGGGGAAGAGAGAGCTAATCTTAGTGCTTTTTGTATGTTTGATCGATTTGTGCTTGTTTGGATTTGTCGGTTTCCTCTTCCTCTTGATGTCTGGGAAGGGCTGCGGTTTGTGATTATGGCACTCCCTGGACTTTTCTCTTACCTTTTTTGAAACGTACGTTAACAAACCAAATGTAATTTTTGTAAGCGGTGAGATAAAATAAATTATAAATACCTTTAATAGTACATCCAGAAATACTTGTCCAGGTTCCAGAAGCTTCACATGTAATACTAGTAGGACTAGCCGTTCCATCATAGCCTGTCGCACAGCTGACAGACGTAGTACCCTGATACGTTGTTGCTGTTGTACCGGTAAAGGCGTACCCAGTCACTGTTGGAGTACCGCAGTCTAATATAAAATATTAAAAAATATAATAGATAACCGTATAGTTTCCCATGATAATTTCGTGTTTTACGTCCACTTCAACATTGTTTAAATCATCTCGAGACGATGTGAGCGAGTTATATTGAAAGGCTCAGTGCACTGAAATGCCGTATGGTCATGAGTTTATTCCTGTCGCCTCTCAGCGGGATTCGTACCCAGGACATCGTGAAGTCGGAAGCGCAAACCACTCGGACATCCGGACACTTCCTACAGATGCCCAACCTCTGCTGGCTATGAGTGTAGTCGATGTCAAATATGTCGAACATGACATATATGAAAATATTGTACATCAGGAACTTTGTGGAATCATATTCTTATACCAACTTCAAAAAGATTAGTCTTGACGGGCCGATGGCATTACAGTCATTAGTACATTAATTATCATTATGCTTTATTTATTCAAGAACATACTAACTAATCCATGTTGCGCATAAAGCAACTTTTATATCGAACAAGCATAATTGTATTACCATATTCGACCTTATTACAACACTTTAAATTTTCAAAATTGCTGGAAAACTTGTAGTAAAATATCCACCTAATCGGGACACACTTTAAAGAAAGATCAGCATAGGACTTCATGAAAGGCGTATTTAGTGAGGCTTATGCGATCCTTTTTTTCTGACTTTCATTATAAAAGCATATATTGTGGGTATTCATTTGAATTGCCTTGAAACAAATATAGTGGGTATCCACATGATATGCTCTTATAAAGTACATAAAAGTACATGGGCTGTAATCCGAAGACTACGAAATAGACTGTGTGCTTATAGGTGTATAAGCGGTAATTAGGTCAAATACGGTAAGAGCAGTGTTATTTCATTAACATATACAATAACGGATTTTCCGTAATGTTGTATCATCTGCGATTGTCATTATTTTTCTCTGCATCTGTAATCTTAAAAAAATATTCAAAATACTACGGTTTTTCTTTTTATTCCACCTGACATCTTTATTCGATAACATTCTGGGAAATTCTAACAAACAGGGGTTTATTCCTAATGCACATCTATTATTTCAGCTTTAGTAAGCATTTCTGGATATGGGTTTTAAAGCGAACCCGTGAGATGCTTATTTAAACTAACAATTTTTCGGTCATATTTCATTTGACTGTATTCAAAATGCTTGAATTATACCTAGAATGCCGATCAACAGTAGAAGTACTAGAACATCACTCTGGCTTAAACTGCATGGTGTTCGTCATTATACTGTCAAACTATCAGCAACCCGAAAGTAGACGATGATGCACTGGTGCTTTTAGTCCCTTCAAACATTATTTAAAAAAGAGATATTGTAAACGGCTCTGGGCAAAAGAAGCGCCTTTCAGTCATCAGCTGAATTCCACCCCAGCTGGATTCGAACCCGGGTCCTCATGATCCGAAGTCTAAAGTTGTAATCATTTCGCAACCTAACACTAGAACAAATCAATTGAGAGTTTTTTTCCTTACTTTATGTCAAGAGGAATCAGGATAATCCATAGGCAAGTAAAACAAACGTAAAAAAGATTGCCTTTGGAAACAAAAAAGAAAATGGGAGTCTCGGTTTCATTGAGACTCTTCATAAGCAGTAATGAAGTTTGCAACATCGCTTACGCCCTCTAGCGTAGATCTGACTTTCTGTATCCAATGATACTCTCCAATAAATTTAAATCTAAAAACTTCCAGGCTTCTAAATTGTCTACATATGATTTTTTTATACACTGTATACTACGTCACCTCATCATCTTATAAAAGATAAACATATTAATTTAATTAACCGAACGTTTATTCGGGAGAACACCCAATATTTGGCTTGCAACAAAGAATGTGTTTTTTTCACTTCTGATGTATACAATAATCACAATTTATGATCTTGTCAAAAAGTGTGTGGTGCCCTTGCTTATCATTTGGATAATATTTTTATTAGATTTGAAACTAAACTTTATAGGTAGCCGGCCTCGGTGGGTGGCTCAGTTGGATGCGCAGTCCGACTGGAGACCAGGAGGTCGCGGGTTCAAACCCCGCCGAGGTCGGCAACATTCTTTCGTGGAGACTGATCATGAAATATTGTCTACGGTCATTCTCTCCCTTCCGCTGATTCAAGAATGGCAGTTGTCAGTTTCTTGCAAAAGAATTTGCAAAATACTGGTTAATCGCTTAAGGGACTTAGCCTGCCCAGTAAACATGTGGCTAAGTAAACTGACCGCGTTCGACATGACCCCATGATTGGGTTGACTGGGCCGTAAAACCTCAACACAAACAAACAAACTAACTTTATAGGAAAAGTATTGGTATTCCGATGGGAACTAATTGTGCTCCTCTTGTTGCAGATTTGTTTCGTTTTTGTTATGAGAGACATTTCATGAAGTCTCTCTCACGTGAAAATCGGACTGACATCATTGAGGCTTTCAATTCAACTTCAAGATACCTGGATAATTTATTAAACATTGACAATATTTACTTTGACCAAATGGTGGACCGCATATACCCTACCGAACTCCAATTAAATAGAGCAAATTCTTCCGATACCGAAGCACCTTTTTGGATTTGAATCTACGTATATCTAATGGTACAGTTTCAACCAAACCTTATAATAAACGGGATGATTTTGATTTTGATATAGTCAATTTCTCTTTTCTGGATGGCGATGTCCCCCAGCGTACCTCATATGGGGTATACATATCTCAACTTATTAGATTCGCCAGAGCTTCTTCCAATCTTAGTGACATTATTTACCGTAATAAAGCCCTTACTGCCAAAGTTCTTAGGCAGGACTAGCGTTATTTTATTTAAACTTCGTAAGGCGTTTTCGAAATTTTATCGCAGACACAGTGCCTTGGTAGAAAAATATAGCGTCAGTCTGAAAACCATTCTGCAACAAGGTATATCGGAACCAGAATTTTACGTGATTTAGTGTATAGATTGAGAAAAATTGTAGGAAAACCTAATTTTTCGGAGCAATTCAGAAAACTTATTAACCGTTATAAAAGAATTGGCTATAGCCTGGATGTTATGCGGCAGACTGCATGCCTAGTTGTCAACCCAATCATTGTTGATAGCTATGCTTCACTCTTTAATTGCATGACGGCGGCTCGGGCCTCAGACTCAATGACGGCCTCTTCGTAAAACTTTAACCATTGGGTTGGGGCTTGACGATATGTCTTTAGCTTGGCCCGCCGTGGTTCAACTTTTGGTTTTCATTTACTCTGGCATACAGTAGAATTAGCCATGAGTACTCGTCCTTGATTAGTATAGATTAATTTGATTTTTATGATTTCGTTTTGATGCACTGACTGTGTTGGCAGCCTTTATGCGAACCAAATTTTTACGTATTTCTGTATTTAGAATAGCATCGGGACCCAGGATGAAGTTGGCTAGCTGTAAAAGTATTTTAACACCACCCCCTACCCCCCTCCCCCACCCCGGCCCCACAACGCGGTGGTTTACTCTACTGACCGTTCTAAGGCGGTGGTCCCGGTGTTAGTCATATTCTTTGTTGCTTTGTGGTTTATTCTGCTAGGCGATTTGTTTTATGTTTTACCTTGTGTCATTTTGTTCTTATGTTTCCAGTCCTTTTAGCATTGCGCTTACCTCGCTTTTGGAAGAGAGAGCTAATCTTAGTGCTTTTCGTACGTTTGTTCGATTTGTGCTTGTTTGGATTTGTCGGTTTCCTCTTCCTCTTGGTGTCTGTGAAGGGCTGCGGTTTGTGATTGTGGCACTCCTTGGACTTTTCTCTTACCTTTTTTTATAGTTTCTCCGTGTAACTTAGGCATTATTTTAAGAAATTAAATTGGAACTTTTATGAACGTTATTATCATATACCTTTAATGTTACATCCTGTAACAATTGTCCACGTTCCAGAAGCTTCGCAAGAAACTGTAGAAGGACTTGCTGTACCGTCATATCCTGTAGCACAGGACACTGATGATGTACCCTGGTATGTTGTTGCAGTAGTACCAGTAAATGAGTATCCAGCTTCAGATGGCGTACCACAGTCTGACATAAGAAACAAATAAGAAAATATATTTTTGTGTGATCGCATAATTCGTCTTATGCTCGCTAATGATGGGTTAAAGGGTGTTTTTCTAAAACCGCTCATCTGAGACTGATAATTGTCGATTACAATTGCGTCTCTTCACTGATAACTGTCAGTCAAATAAAACTGAACGTATAGTATACAAACTGATGTAACATTTACCCCTCTCTTCGCTAATTCAGTAGACGACAAATTGACAATATTTAATAATTGACAGTTTTGTTGTTATTGTTGTTGTTTTTGTTGTTTTTGGTGGTGGTTTTTTTTTTTTTGTTTTTCAGAAAGTAGGCTTTGTCATTTTATGCAAATTGTCTCCTCAGGCAAAAAGGGCACAAAACGAGATTATAATGAAAAATAAATGATTAAATGAAAAAACAAAGTGTTTCATTCGAAAATATAAACAAAGTAACGTAGGAAAGGTCACAATCACGAAACTCAACATTCCTAAGGCACAGAAAGAAGACGGGATAAGGAACAAATGAAAAAAGTGAATTAGCACTGCTTATTGGATACCCCCCCCCCTCCCCGCCACGCAAGGTAACGGTCAATATAAATAGCAGCTCTCTTCAGAATATTAAAAGAAATCCATAACAACTACAACTTATCATTTCAACATTCATGCAAAATATTACAAGATTCCTAAAATTATGAAGCAAGATAGACAGGAAAAACAAAAGTGTTATGGAAATTTAAGAATTACAAAGGGGAATAACTATAACAGTATTTATCCCTTGACTTGACCCTTCTTTTTCTGTAGCAGCAACACCTCATGAATATCAACATTTATGCAAACTAGTATGCGTAAGTACCCTATCAGCACATTTTTAATATCCATAAACTGAAACAAATACAATGTTTTACTAGCCAAAGTGCATCCTTGTCGACTTTGCCAATGTAGTTTCAGGCCTTTGTCAGGTCAATGTCACCAAAAGCTAACAAGGGTCATTTCAAGAGTCTTTACAATTAGTGACCTTGAAAATGAGGTCAAGGTCACAAAAATCTAATCATTTTTATCACATGTCCTAATAGTATAGCTGTGCTAGTTTGTTAAAATTCCAGCCATCGGTTTAAGATATAGTGTGCACACAAGCTTTTTTTCTATCAAAACATGAGTTTCAAAGAGCCGGTGTGACCTTGAAAAGGAGGTAAAGGTTACCAAAATCCAATCACTTCTTTCCCCAATCCCAATGATATATCTTTGCTAATTTGATCCAATTCCATCGATTGATGAGAAAGAGTGCATACAAGACTAACTTATTGAGTATTTATAAAGTAGTGACCTTGAAAATAAGGTCAAAATTACCAAAATATAATCACTTCTTTTGCCCCCATCCTGATTATGTATCTGTTCTTTATTGGTCAAATTCCAGCTATTGGTTAAAGAGATAGTGTGCACACAAACTTTATACTGCATTAACATGGGTAATTTTTTGAGCATTTATAATGTAGTGACCTAGAAAATAAGATCAAGGTCATCAAAATCTAATCACTTCTTTCCCCTATCCTGAATATGTATCTATGCTAGTTTGGTCAAATTCCAGCCATTGATTAAAGGGATCATGTGCACACAAACTTTTTACTGCATTAACAAGGCTCACTTTTTTGAGTATTAATAGTGTAGTGACCTTGAAAATAAATTCAAGGTCACCAAAATCTTATCACTTCTTTGCCCTATTCTTATGATGTACCTGTGCTAACTCGGTCTATTTCCAGCCATTGGTTAAAGAGATATTGTGCACACAAACTTATTACTTCATCAATAAGGCTCCTTTTTGAGTATTTATAATGTAGTGACCTTGAAAATAAAGTCAAGGCCACCAAAATCTAAACACTTCTTTCCCCCATCCTGATGATGTATCTATGCTAGTTTGGTCAAATGCCATCCATTGGTTAAAGAGATAATGTGCACACAAACATTTTACTCCATTAACAAGGCTCGCGTTTTTGAGTATTTATAGTGTAGTGACCTTGAAAATAAGGACAAGGTCACCAAACTCTAATCACATCTTTGCCCCATCCTTATAATTTATCTTTGCTAGTTCGGTAAAATCGCAGCCAAAATCTAAACACTTCTTTCCACCATCCTGGTGATGTATCTGTGCTAGTTTGGTCAAATGTCATCCATTGGTTAAAGAGATATTGTGCACACAAACCTTTTACTTCATTAACAAGGCTCCTTTTTGAGTATTTATAATGTAGTGACCTTGAAAATAAGGTCAAAATCACCAAAATCTAATCACTTCTTTCCCTCTTACTGATGATGTATTAGTGCTAGTTTGGTCAACTTCCATCCATTGGTTAAAGAGATAATGTGCACTTAAACTTTTTACTGCATTAACAAGGCTCACTTTTTTTAGTATTTATAGTGTAGTGACCTTGAAAATAAGGTCAAGGCCACCAACATCTAATCACTTCTTTTCCCCATCATTATAATGTATATGTGCTATTTTGGTCAAATTCCATCCATTGGTTAAAGAGATAATGTGCACACAAACATTTTACTGCATTAACAAGGCTCACTTGTTTGAGTATTCATACTCTAGTGACCTTGAAAATAAAGTCAACGTCACCAAAATCTAATCACTTCTTTGCCCTGTTCTTATAATGTATCTGTGCAAATTTAGTCAAAAGGAGATATTGTGTACACAAAATTTTCAATGTATTAACAATGATAATTTAGGCTCCTTTTTGAGTATTTATAATGTACTAACCTTGCAAATAAGGTCAAGGTCTCCAAAATCTAATCACTTGTTTCCCCAAACCTGATGATGTATCTGTGACAGTTTGGTCAAATTCCAGCCATTGGTTAACGAGATATGTGAACACAAACTTTTATTTCTGCCTTTTTTTCTGCATTAAGGAGAAAGTTACAAAGGGCAATAACTCCAATTTGCCCCTAGTCTTTACTTTCTCTTTTCTAGGTACATCTTATTGTTATCAATGTGTCTATATCCATCACTGCGTTTTCAAGATATTAGGAAAAAACCAGTGTCGCGGAAGGACAGACGGACGGACGGACAGACGGACGGACAATGTGAAAACAGTATAACCCCACGCTGCCCCCCCTCCCCCCCGCCCCCCCCACACACACACACCCGCGCACAAACAAAGTTTGCGGGGGATATAACAATGACACAAAAGAAATACGCATTTGCAATACTCGACATACAAACAAGAAAAGAATTGAAACAGAAAAAAAACAAGACCAGAGGTGTTATCAGAAAATACTTTTGCACAGTTCATAATTTCCCCAAATGGGTCAGTTTGACTGGAGATTAAGTTTCCTCTGCTCTGGAGGAAAGCTGCTCTGGAGGAAAGCATTATCTAAACATGTTAAGACTCTAAATGTATTTTTTAAATATCATATATAAAAATAAAATCCACCAATGTCCACAGTACCTTTGATAATGCATCCAGACACACTTGTCCAGCTCCCAGTGTCCTCACATGTAATAGTCGTAGGACTTGCCGTTCCACTATATCCTGCAGCACAGGTCACGGATGAAGTACCCTGATACGTTGTCGCCGTTGTCCCGGTAAATGTATAACCGGTCTCTGCTGGTGTACCACAATCTAATACCAAAGCAAATAAGACATGATCTGTACGTTTAGAATTATATAACTTCCTTCCACCGCACTAATGCCTGACAAATATCATATTGCAGGGGGCACAAAAGACCCGTATCACTGTCTTACAGGGTAGCAAACCATACATACCAGCTGACTTGAAGAACTGTCACATTATATTGTCCATGGCAAAAACTATTATTTCTAACCGATTATGCTGGAATCATTAGTTTATCTTTAAGTACTTATTCTACGATTAAACTAATCAATTAATGAATATTGCAATGCACATATAAGCGTGAAACTAGCCACTATTGGTATTACGAAATATTGTAAATTAATATAGAAATAATAATAAAACGCAGTGTTGTGCAGCTTCCTCTATTTCAACACATATTTTGTACGCCATATATACATTAGGCTTAATGATATATTCTTGCTTTGTACGAGTAGATACGAGTCGCAACGTCGTAAAAACGTACCTTCGGACACAGGTCCCCAGCGAAGTTTCTGATAAGCCCGTGCATTAGCGAAGGATGCAAAAAATCTTCATGGGGACAACGAAACTCTGATCAAACTGCGCGGATGCGCAGGCTGATTTGAATATTTGTTGGACGCACGTGCGAGAAGGTAGGTTTTCTCACTTTACGGCTCAATGGTACCGAGACTTGATGGCCTGCCACCGTCGTATATCAGCAAACACACAATTACACTTTATTCACTTACACTATAGGTAGTCATATTGTAATTGACACTTAATAGTCAGTTATACTGCAATCGACACTTAATGGGTCGTTATATTGTAATTAACATTTAACAGGCAGTTAAGTTACAGTGTAATCGACACTTAAGAGGCAGTTTAACTTATACTTAATGGGCAGTTATAATGTAATCGACATTTTATAAATAGGCAGTTTTAATTTCATACACACTAAATAGGCTGTTATATTGTCAGCAACCCTTAATAGGTAAGTATATTGTAAACGACACTTAATGAACAGTAAATACTGTGATTTACACTAGATTGGCATTACTACTTGATAGGCCGATAACTATATTGTAACAGACTTTCACAGTTAATCCGTTATACTAGAGCCTGCTCTGAGTATCAGGACCTTATCGAACGAGGAAGATTGCTCATTACGGACTTTTTTCTCGGGGAGACCGAAGGACTGAACTGGTTCAACACTTAAGAAGTTCTGTGGGAGGCATCATGACCTTGTTAATCCCTACAATGTGGCTGTTCCAGACTTATATCTGATGTTTTTTGTCATAGCCAAGCCATAATCTCATTTTCTAAACCCTGGACAAAACTTCCGAATTTTCCTTAAGCTCCGTTCAGGCTGATATGCATGGAGGGCGAAACGTGCTTACCAAGTAATGCCTACATTCTATGGATGCCTGATTACACCCCATTCATTTTGGGTCCACGTCTGTCTCTGAATATTCTTAATTATGCCTTTGTGTAAATCGACTTCATGATTTTCTGTAATACGATATTGGTGTGTTGACCTCAGTCACACTTAGTCGACAGTTGTATTGTAATCGACAGTTAACCTTCATTCTTGAGTTTCTGCTCTGGACTCTTTCATCTTTGAATTATTATACGTCCATTGTTGCAAATAGGGATATCGTTCAGAATTTAGAACCGATCATAAAAGAGTGTGGATCCTGATTAGACGGCTCGCAACGCGCCATCTCATCTAGATCTAAACTGTTTATATAAAAATTCGGTTTAGTCTACCGGGCTGAAAGTTATTAGGCAGTTGTACTGTAATTTACATTTCATAGGACGTTATATCGTAATCGGCACTTAATAAACAGGTATATTATAATCGATAATTTATGTTCACGATTATTTTGCCACAGAAATAAGCACATTTACAAAACTGAAAACAAGGAAAGCGTGAAATGTTCTGGATAAGACCAGCTAGTATCGCCCAATTAGGCCTAAATCGTGACCCACCGATGAATAAAACATAGTCTAATTGCATAAGTTTGAAACAATAAAGGTAGTTTTATAAATAGAATGTTTTTATGGAGGAGATATTTCCTATGTTCTATAAACCGGTAATAAGTAGTAATATATTGCCACACTCAAAACCATGTGCAACATAGTCAAAACAAAAGTATATATACCTTTAATGATACAGCCCGATACAGTTGTCCAGCTTCCAGTATCTTCACATGTAACAGTAGTAGGACTCGCTGTTCCGTCATATCCAGTTGCACAGGAGACTGATGAGGATCCCTGATATGTTGTTGCAGTAGTACCAGTATATGTATATCCAGTCTCTGATGGTGTACCACAGTCTGGAATGAGGAAGGCAAAATACAGTTTTCACCCTTTTATTTGCAGTTTTTTTTTATGTTGTTTCATGCCATTCTAACAGTGGTTGGTGTGGAGCATTATATATAAATGTATAATTCACTATTTTAGTGAACATGTATTTCTAGTAATTATACAAACAGTACGTGGTTCTTAATGAAGTCTGACTATTTATAGACATAAGTAATAATATTGTGTTCCTGCCTCTGTTTCTTCTTACAAACAGAAACTCACCAAACTATTTCGTGCCACCTGATTTTTTTTTGTTTCTTTACGAAGGACGTCACCAACGCGTGACGGGTAAACGACATCATACAGAACCTGTGACATTTGTTCTTTGGTTTCTGAATAACTGATAGGTATATCAAAAAAAAAAGAAATAAAAAGCTAACGGGTTGCCTTTGGAAACAAAGAACACATAAAAGAAATAGACTCGAAGACCCGGTTTTATTAAGTCTCCTATATGCAGCACTGTAGTTCGCGAGGCTGCATATGCCATCTAGAAACAAAAACATACAAAAATGCTTCTAAATGTAAATATGGTGTATTAAAGAAAGTCGGTATTATCCAAAGCAATTTCAATACACATTATATGCATTTGATTTCAAAATGTGTAGAGAAGCAGCATTAGTTTTATAGGTAATTCGAAATCACTAAAGACAAACTGTGGCTACCACAGAAAAAAAACGAGAGGAATATATATAATACGTATCACATTTTACCAGATATTCTCTCATTCATACAGAAAATAGTCTAATTGATACCTTTGATAGTACATCCTGAAACTACTGGCCAGCTTCCAGAGGCCTCACATGTAACAGATGAAGGACTAGCTGTTCCGTCATAGCCGGCCGCACAAGTCACGGATGAACTTTCTCCATACGTTGTTCCGGTATGGCCAGTAAATGTGTATCCAGTAACTGATGGACTTCCACAGTCTGTTTTAGAATAATTAAGAGCAACCGATTGGCATTAACTGGTTTCGAATAAATGTATATGTATTTGCAATATTTACAGCTGTGCAGTTATTAGATCGCCAAAGTAACACGTAAACAATTTTATTTTTGTTATAATTATGCTAATGATTCTTATGTAAAGCCAGTCAAAGCAGACCACCAAAATCCTTGCTGAAAGTAAATCACTCGCTCTAAAAATGCTTTTTGTAATTTTTGCCTCGGTGTGATAGTTTAGTTGCCGTGGTATCTTTCGATTTACTAACAAGATATCTATTAGGTAATATCACTAATTCTAAAATAGATAATGTACACTTAGATCTACTGAAAAAAGATAATCGACATCTTTGTTAAAATGGATGATTGGTTTTGAAATTGAACGATTTGTACAATATTTGTCAATGTGTGACACATTGTTTGTCACTTAGATCTACTGGAAGAAGATAATCGACATCTTTGTTAAAAATGGATGACTGGGTTTGAAATTGGACGATTTGTACAATCTTTGTCAAGGTGTGATACATTGTTTGCCAAGCTAAACATTTAAAATAAACAAACAAATGTTAAATGTTATATTTGTTGAAATTATAAAGTAGATAATATTTAGTTAATTCAACAAGAAACAGCCCACCACGTCCTTTGGAAAATGACACTTACTAGCAGATAACTGTCTTAGCAAATGCCTAATGTTTCGTTTTATTTCCCCCACCGTGAGACCTTTGTGTAACGTAACCCTTTACAACACTACCTGTTTTGCAATTAGAAAATAGACGACCCTTATTTAGATATACCAAATGCAGTTAGCCTTCACGTGTTTGACGACAGATGACTGGCTTTGAAAAGGTTTAAATCCTGTGACTGTTTGCCAAAGTGTGGTATTTTTGTTGCCGTGTTATGGAAAACAGTACAAAATTTTTAACTTATAAATTTTGTAATTATAAAAGTAAATGTTTCAGTTTTACGAAACTAGTACGCCATTGCTTTGTATCAATATATTGCACGCAGTCCATATACTGCTTGTTAGCGATGTAAATGCATTTGACAAATTTTGAGCTTCAGCGTAAATCTGAAAGATGCCCTTCTGGTGACGATAGACCAGCGTTATGTAGAACATATTCAAAATGGCGAATACATAAGGACGCAAAATAAATCAAAACACGAAAAAAGCATGCATACGAATACTATGTGTTTTTATATGGAAACTTTGAACACCTAGTTTAGGCTACGTATCGGCTGTCCATACATAACGACGCAAACATAACGACGCCAAATAAATCAAAACATGAAAAAAGCATGCAAACGAGTACTATGTGTTTTCATATGGAAACTTTGAACACCTAGTTAAGGCTACGTATCGGCTGTCCGATTGTGACTCCTCTGTTTGTCTCTTGACAGACCGGAGCAAAAATATAAATACAAACGCGACAATCACGAAAGACAGCCTTCCTGAAGTACCGTAAAGAAAAAACAAATATTAAAAAAAAAAACGCCACAGTCACAAAAATACGATAAAAGAAGAAAGCTGACTGGTAATTTAAGTCAGAACAAAAGAAAATCAAAATAAAATTGGGACCACGATGGGCCCGATCACAAATAGCAATTGTCAGATGCCCACCAGGTTACAAAATCATAAATATCGCGTAAGTTCGATTACCAAAGGTTAGAATCAGAAAAATGTACGTTGACCTTTCATATATGACATAAAAATGTTTCCAACGTCCAGAATTTATTATGATTATCATCTTAAAGAAAATCTTTCATGTAAGACAGGCTCTTAAATATTACCTTTTATAGTACACCCAGAAAGACTTGTCCAACTTCCTGTGTCCTCACATGTAACAGTGGTAGGAGTAGGTGTCCCATCATATCCTGTAGCGCATGTTACAGATGAAGTACCCTGATATGTAGTTGCGGTGATACTGGTAAATGTATACCCAGTCTCTGTTGGTGAACCGCAGTCTAATATAAAACATAAGACAAAATCAGTATATAAGTCATGATTAAGAATTTTACGACCCTAGATTTCATTTTTGTCTCATATGTACAATAAATTGTAACTAGTAGCCAACTACATCGACGGCATGTTCTTGCATTGTGCCTATTTATGTATACTAGAAATATGATGGAGAATCAGTCTTACACCAAAACTAAAAAAAAAAATAAGGTAACTAGATACACTTTCAAAGGACGAAACTCTTTCAAAGATGTTCATGTTTCTTTCTAAAATGACTTTGCTGAGCAGGAAAGAAGACAGAAAGTCACAAAAATTATCTTCTTTGTGAAAAAATGGCAGAAAAATACTAACCAGTGCTCCAGTTTCCTTTCATTTAATCATTCACTTAATGGCGTAACGGGTAGTTTTCATTCTTTGTTTTGGATGAATATTATCAAGCAATCATTATTGCACTGCCAGTAAGTTTTATTTTCAAACAAAACATCATTTTACGAAGGATTATTTATGTTATCACTCTTTGTAACTGAGGCCCTTCCTAGATAACTTCATTATATATATTTCAAAAAGCCTATCCAGTGTAAGTTTGGCATATACAAATTAAGTTACCTTAATCATATGATGCTAAACTTACACTGAACAGGCTATATAAAATATATATATTGTAAATGAAGCTAACTAGGAAAGTCCAGAATAACAAAGCTCAGCCTTCTCAAGGATTAAGAAGAAGAGATGATGAGCAAATGCTGACAAGACACAACCACATAGTTGAAATAACCAACATACAAACAATGAAGAGCCGCAATAGAGAATTTTGGAACGGTCCGTAGACAAACTACAGGGTTTTTAACTAGTTTTACTCGACCGAAATCTCGCCCTTAATTCTGATGCGACTTCAGAATACAAATATGTGTATGGTCCGTGCAAAGTTTTCTATCGAATCAATGAAACACAACAGCAGTAAATAAATAATTACAGGGCTTTGATGAAACAAAACAGGGCTTAGTGGCGATCTGAAACTAAACAAAAAGATAAATGATTCTCACATACCTTTGATGGTACACCCTGAAATAGTTGTCCAGCTTCCAGTATCTTCACATGTCACAGTGACAGGACTCGCTGTTCCGTCATATCCTGTTGCACAGGACACTGATGAAGTACCCTGATATGTTGTTGCAGTAGTCCCGGTAAATGAATATCCGGTCTCTGATGGCATTCCACAGTCTGACATAACAAAATATAATACAACGTTATAAAGTGCAATTCACTGTGTCTAATCATTTTTCGAAGCATCAGTGGAAGAAATATAATTACATCGCATTGAAACAGCTACGACAAACCAACGATAAAGTTCCAAAGTATATATACTGGCAGCCAGAGCAAACGGAAACCACTTCGTCGTAAATTGTTCACTCTTCCTTTTGGTGTTACTGGTAGGGTATGACCCTAATGGAAACATCACTAGCAGAAAGCCAAACGGACAGTTACTTTCCCACAAAGTGGCCAAATGGCTATTCAAAACAAAAAGATATAAGCGACACACACATTCAAAGACGAACTATTACAAAAATAAACCATGACAGGAGAACCGCCTTGGAACGGTCAGTGAAAAGTATTTCACTTTGGGTGGGGGGCTGGCTTAAATCGATTTTACATGGCAACAATCCTCGTCCTTACTTCCGCCGCGGTTTGGACACATAATTTGTTCAGTCCGCATGAAGGCTTCCTAACTCATCAGTGCTACATCGCCGAGAACACAAAAAACTCAACTAATTACAGAGATAAAACAACGATGAGGACTCGACAGACACTGATAGAATAAAAGACTAAAAATGTCATGTCAACAGACACTAATAGTATTGAGGACTGATAATGTCATGTCAATGAATATACTCAAGAGTTTCCATTTTGATTTATACATGAGCTTGGGCATAGCATATGGTACAAGACTGCTCCTGCACCCAATGAAACCTCAGATCAACCTGCTCTGCCGCGTAGTGTTTGCAGGGCACAATGTGCGTAGCCAAGGCTCCAAAGCATTCCTATGCGGTTCCACTGGTACAGTTCCGTGTTTGTGCGTCGGTGGTTTCATATGTGGCGTCTGTTTTGTCATTGTTTGTTTCTCATCTCTCCTTCGTTTGATGCCTCTGGAAGGCTGTGCTTCGTGTTTATGGCATTTACTAGGATTCTTCACTTATATTCAGGCGGACGGCGAAGCCTGATCGGCCTGCGGGGATTCACAGGCTGATTTGCGTCTTCGATGGGTACACATGCAATCTGGTAAGAAAATGCTGTACTCCGGCTCCTATATAATATAGTGTGATTAACTTTATTGCTCGGTTCTTCCAAAGCGACACTACAATGGTTGCTGGAAGAGAAAATCCATGTCCTTATAGCTATTCCAGAACATCGAGATTACAAAGGGAAGTATGACTGACACATCATTGAAGACGTGACACAATAGAAAAAAGCAGACAACATGCATAATATATCACGCACCTTATCATACATTCCCACATGAATAGCTTATCTCATACCTTTAATCGTACATCCCGAAACTGTTGTCCAGCTGCCGGTAGCCTCACATGTAATAGAAGTAGGACTAGGTGTCCCGTCATATCCAGCTGCACATGTTACAGATGAATTTTCCCCATATGTTGTAGAGGTATGTCCCGTAAATGTGTACCCAGTGACTGATGGACTCCCGCAGTCTGGTTACAAAAATTAAGAATATTTCAAATTTCTAAGAATTAAGGAATAGGCTCAGTGATCACAGTGAATCAGAAAATACAATCTACACTATATTGAAGCACGGGTAGACTATAGCCGCCACATTGGATTAACACCAGCTGCAGTAAAGATAAATAGATTCTTGAGAGCAATGGACATATACTCACAAAATTGAAATATGCTGAAGTGCTAAACCAAAAAATTGTAAATTTAAATTTATCATCAATAATTAGAGAAAGATCCAAATCTGCTATTCGCACAACTTCTACAAGTTTCTGTCGTCAAACCTAAGATACAGGAACAGGAACGCCTTCACAGCGCCTAGCCCTTCAGAGTCAGGAAACATAACCATTGCACCGACACGCTTGTTAGAAAAAGTTTCATGGAACAGTATTATGCTTGATTTCTCTGAATGATCCGTCGGATAGGGTACATTTTTTATGCGCTAGCGCCCTCATAATATACAAGGAACTCTCTGGATCCACAGGATACTGAATCTTGGAAATGGAAATATTATTTTAACAAGATTTAAACAAATTTCAACAAAGGATCATTAATGATGCAAGTACTTCAGAAAAAAAGTTATATGCACTCATTAAAAACAATGGAACTCTCTGGATTTACACATGCTGTTTTCCTAACAGATGACGTTCACGTTGTATATATATATATTCGGCACAAAGTAAGAATCGGTACAATTCCGAAATTGTCTTGCGCAAAGTAAGAATTCTTACTTTGTCCGCCAATTCCGGAGTTGTACCGGACAATTCTAGAATTTCGCAGGAGATATTGCATTTGATCGATATGGTAGATGTGCTTGCACAAGGTGGGAATAGTTTGGACAAAGTGAGAATATATTAATTTTGTAGTTTAGTTTAGGGGAATGATTGGAAAGAGAATTAGTTTCAGTTGATAAAAAACAGGACACGCGTTCTTCTACAAACTAACAACTCCCCTGCAGTTTTAGAATTCTTCCTCACAGGCAACACCCATAATTCTAGAAACAGGATGTACCATATATTTCTCCATAATTGATCTTTAATCTTTAAAGTTACGCATCGTGCGTTGGATAATATGAATAAGCAGCGTGCGTTGGATAATATTAACCTTATCAGCATGGATAGACGAAGACAAAAAATAAATAAAGTGAACGTATTTTAGACCGAATAAACTCACCCACACTATATACTGGAAGAATCCAATTTCTCTTTTCGATATGTCCTTCCTTTCTTCCTTCCTTCCTAACTTTCTTTCTTTCTTTCATTCTTTGTTTGTTTAACCAAGGCGTTCTATCACGTTTACATGTCCACTCAATGAAGACCCCGGTAAACCCCGCTTCATATAGAGAAAAAAAATGGTTTACTGTTTTGTTTTGTTTTTTGTTTTGTTTTTTTTCTTCTTTTTTTCTTTTTTTTTTTTTTTCTCCTCTTAAACATTGTTTGTGGGCACTCATAATAAGCTGTCTCCATGAGTACCCGCAATCTATGGTTGTTATAGATTCTGGATAGTCTTATAAACGCTTTGCTAATGAGGCAGTTCTAAAGATTACCCGCAATTATGTTTTGAGCAGACGTAATAATATGTTGAATGCGTACATGCGTTTTGATTGGTGATCACACATAGAAGATGCACACGAAGAGCCACAATCTTAACTCATAATCTTCCAATGGCACTAAGCGGAAAAGTAAGCTTCAAAGATGTCCAAAAGCCCTGACTAGAAAAGATGGTTGAAGACGGCAGATGACACTGATTTGAGTCTTCAGTTTCACAATTGTGGATTGGTTGGCTTCTCTATCTCAGTAATTTTTAACCAAAAAAATGCAGAAGAATCGAAATACGTCGAAAGGAAAAACCTGATCTAATCCTTTTATTATGTTTTCAAATGCGAAAGAAATTTACAAACGTATGATTTACTGCCATAAGAAAAACTAAGTACAAATACAAGTAGAATGATAGATATAAGAAAAAGGCATATGTAAATTTTATATGATATTACTATACCTTTAATTATACATCCAGAAACTCCAGTCCAGTCTCCAGTGGCTTCACAGGTAACAGTGGTAGGACTTGCAGTTCCATCATAGCCTGTGGCACAAGCGACAAATGAAGTACCCTGATATGTTGTTGCTGTTGTGCCGGTAAACTCATACCCACTCTCTAATGGAGTACCGCAGTCTGATATAAAATAATTATGAAATAACAAATAAAAGTACAGCTGTCCAACTTTAACCGGTCCGATATGTAAAAGGTGGCACACATCAGAAACAGCGTGCACTGCCTAATTCTCATATCAGTAACACCCAATTGATCTTCTAAGCAATAAAAGTATTGCAACACATTCCATAGTCTCTGAAAAGATATTTGCATCAAAAATACTGAATTCTACAAATAAATGTTTTTTTTTTTTTTTTTGTTTTTTTTTTTTTTTTTTTGTTTTTTTTTTTTTTGTTTTGTTTTTTATTGTATTCCCGCCTATTTTGTTTGTATTGGATTTAGTCAGTATCTCGGATAATTCTACAAAAAGAGGAACAGCGAGCACTTTAGCTACATCACTTAAGATAAAGCCAACGTACCGGCGGATCATTTTATATATTGGTATTATTACATTCAAATCTAACTTTAAAATCACTAATAAAAGGCTACATGGCTTGAATGTGCTTAAACTTGGTGATAGATGACGTTGTTGTTTTATCAGTATATTATAAAACAGAAATCAGAAAATAAACGTTCAAAAGGAGAGAAATCTGTCTTCTTAAATCAAGACATATCCGAAATCCAAAGGCATATACATTGCATTGGCATCTCTATAATAGAGCTGTTTTAACAAACAAGAGGACCATGGTGGTCCTATATCGCTCACCTGAGCAAACAGATTTGCATACTTACTGTTAAAGATTCAGCCAAGTTCACTGCTCTAAGATTTATGTATAAATTTTATAGCCCTACCCCCACCCCCCACCCCACCCAAGCATTTTTTTTTTCTTTTTAACACATCACGACGACTTGACTTCATCTTGAAAGAAGGTCACTAAAGGAACATTTCTGCCAAGTTATTTTGAAATTGGTCCAGTGGTTTCTGACAAAAAGATTTTTAAAGTGTTTGATATCGCTATAAAGCCCTACCCACTAACGGACATTTTTTTTTTTTTTTTTTTTTTTTTTTTTTTTTACGAATCATGGCAGCTTGAATTAACTTGGTAGATGGTAACCAAAGGAACATTCCTGCCAAGTTAAATTGAAATCGGTTCAGTGGTTTCTGATAAGAACATTTTTAAAGTTTTCTATTTAGATCTATAGGAAAATAAGCCCCACACCCTGGCAGCCATGTTTTTTTGACAAATCCGGATTGCTTGAACATTCTTGGTAGAGAATCACCAAAGCATTATTGAAATCAGTCAGGATGTATTTGACAAGAAGAATTTTAAAGTTTTCTATACAGATATATATGGAAAATAAGCCCCGCCCCCTGGAGGCCATGTTTTTTTGACGTATCATGAAGGCAGTTATTTCAAAAGGACCTAAATATAGATTCTCAGCCCACATTGATTTCAATAAATGTCGGGAAACAATTGCCAGTGCTTTAAATGATTATTGTACGCGTTGGTGTAAACGAGAGCATGTTGAGTCTAATGCTTTAAATAATTGAAAGTTGAAGATTTTTAAGATCATTGATGAACGTGTGTTATTTTACTCTAATAGTTTTGATCTTCTCCCTCCTAAGCTTAAATTATCTTTTCGATATTTGAAACAAGGTATCCAAGAATTTCATAGGAGGTATGTTTTGGCTCCAGCTGATAAAGCTGCTAATAATGTTGTTGCTGTGTGACGACTTTATTACGATATCAATACTCTAAAACAAGAACTTGGTAGTACCAAAACATATGAACGGATTTCTACTGACGAGAGATCTATTGTAAATACCCATTCTATCGATATTACTGCTAAGTTTGCAGTGAGTATTAAAGAAAAGCAAGACAGACTTCCTACGTTATATTGGTTACCGAAACTTCATAAACGACCTTATAAAGCACGTTTCATTGCTAATTCTAGTTCTTGTACGACTACTGTTTTGTCCAAACTGCTAACTTCATGCCTTACTGCTGTTAAAAAACATTGGATTAGATACTATGATACTGTTTACGAAAGGGACGGAATTAACTATTTTGGTCAATAAAAAAATCTAATGATGTTCTCAATAAATTTAAATCTAAAAACTTTCAGGCTTCTAAATTGTCTACATATGATTTTTCTACACTGTATACTACGTTACCTCATCATCTTATAAAAGATAAACTTATTGATTTAATTAACCGAACGTTTATTCGGGAGAATACCCAATATTTGGCTTGCAACGAAGAATATGCTTTTTTCACTTCTGATGTATATAATAATCACAATTTATGGTCGTGTCAGAAAGTCTGTGATGCCCTTGTTTATCTTTTGGATAATATTTTTATTAGATTTGGACTAAACTTTATAGACAAACTATTGGTATTCCGATGGGAACTAATTGTGCTCCTCTTTTTGCAGATTTGTTTCTTTTTTGTTATGAAAGAGATTTCATGAAGTCTCTCTCACGTGAAATTCAGGTTGACATTATTGAGGCTTTCAATTCAACTTCAAGATACCTTGACGATTTATTAAATATTGACAATATTTACTTTGACCAAATGGTGGACCGGATATACCCTACAGAACACCAATTAAATAGAGCAAATTCTTCCGATACCGAGGCACCTTTTTTGGATTTGAATCTATGTATATCTAATGATACAGTTTCCACCAAAATTTATGATAAACGGGACGATTTTGATTTTGATATAGTCAATTTCCCTTTTCTGGATGGCGATGTCCCCCGGAACCAGAATTTTACGGTGACTTAGTGTACAGATTTAAAAAATTGTAGGTAAATCTAACTTTTCGGAGCAATTCAGAAAATTTATTAACCGTTATAAAAGAATTGGCTATAGCCTGGATATTATGCGGCAGACTGCATGCCTAGTTGTCAACCCAATCATTGTTGATGGCTATGCCTCACTCTTTAATTGCACGACGGCGGTTCGGGCCTCAGACTCAATGACGGCCTCTTCGTAAAACTTTAACCAGTGGGTTGGGGCTTGACGATATGTCTTTGGCTTGGCCCGCCGTGGTTCAACTATTGGTTTTCATTTACTCTGGCATACAGTAGAATTAGCCATGAGTACTCGTCTTTGTTTATTATAGTGATTAATTTGATTTTTATGTTTTCGCTTTGATGCATTGACTGAGTTGGGAGCCTTTATGCGAACCGAATTTTTATGTATTTCTGTATTAAGAGTAGCATCGGGACCCAGGGTGAAGTTAGCTAGCTGTAAAAGTGCTTTAAACCCCCCGGTGGTTTGCTCTACCGACCGTTCTAAGGCGGTGGTCCCGGTGTTAGTCTTACTCTTTGTTGCTTTATGGTTTATTCTACGAGGCGATTTGTTGTATGTCTTTCCGCATGTCATTTTGCTCTTGTGTTTTTCAGTCCTTTTAGTATTGCGATTACTCGCTTGGGGAAGAGAGAGCTAATCTTAGTGCTTTTCGTACGTTTGTTCGGTTTGTGCTTGTTTAGATTTGTCGGTTTCCTCTTCCTCTTGGGATCTGGGAAGGGCTGCGGTTTGTGATTGTGGCACTCCCTGGACTTTGCTCTTACTTTTTTTGAACAATCTTGGTAGAGGGTCACCAAAGCAACATTCCTGCCAAGCTACATTGAACTCGGTCCAACTGTTTCTTACGAGGAGATTTTTAAAGTTTTTTATATAGATATATACAAATCATGACAGCTTGAACAACCTTAGTAGAGGGTCACCAAAGAAACATTCCTGCCAAGTTATATTGAAATCGGTCCATTGGTTTCTGACATGAAGACTTTTTAGTTTTCTATATAGATATATATGGAAAAAAAGGCCCCACCCACTAGCAGCCATGTTTTTTGACAAATCACGATTACTTGAACAATCTTGGTAGAGGGTCACCAAGGGAACATTTTTGCCAAGTTATAATGAAATCAGTCCTGTGGTTTCTGACAAGAAGATTTTAAAAGTTTTCTATATAGATATATAGGGAAAATAAATAAGTACCCCCACCCCCTCCCAACCCCCGACCCCTGGCGGCCATGTTTTTTGACGAATCATGACAGCTTGAACAACCTTGAAAGAGGGTTACATAAGAAACATTTCTGCAATGTTATATTGAAATCAGTCCAGTGGTTTCTGACAAGAAGATCATTAAAGTTTTCTATACAGATATTTAGGGAAAATAAGCCCCGCCCATTAGCAGCCATGGTTTTTGACAAATCATGACGGCTTGAACAGTCTTGGTAAAGGGTCACCAAGGAAACATTTCTGCCAAGTTATATTGAAATCGGTCCAGTGGTTTCTGACAAGAAGATTTTTTCAAGCTTTCTATATAGATATAAAGGGAAAATGAGCTCCACCCGCTAGCGGCCATGTTTTTTGATGAATCATGATTACTTGCAAAATCTTGGTAGAGGGTCACCATGAAAACATTTTTGCCAAGTTATAATGAAATCGGTCCAGTGGTTTCAGACAAGAAGATTTTTCAATTTTCTATAAAGATATATAGGGAAAATAAGCCCCGCCCCCTGGCGGCCATGTTTTTTTGACAAATCCAAATGGCTTGAACAGTCTTGGTACAGAATCACCAAAGGAACATTCGTGCGAAATTATATAGCAATCGATCCAGTGGTTTCTGACAAGAAGATTTTTTTAAGTTTTCTATATAGATATATAGGGAAAATAAGCCCCGCCCCCTGGCGGCCATGTTTTTTGACAAATCCAAATGGCTTGAATAATCTTGGTAGAGGATCACCAAAGGAACATTATGCAAAATTATATGGAAATCGGTTCAGTGGTTTCTGACAAGAAGATTTTTTAAGTTTTCCATATAGATATATAAGGAAAATGAGCCCCGCCTCCTGGCGGCCATGTTTTTTGACAACTCCAAATGGCTTGAACAATCTTGGTAGAGGGTCACCAAAGGAACATTTGTGCAAAATTATATGGAAATCGGTCTAGTGGTTTCTGATAAGAAGATTTTTTAAGTTTTCTATATAGATTATATAGGGACAATAAGCCCCGCCCCCTGGCGGCCATGTTTTTTGACAAATCCAAATGGCTTGAACAATCTTGGTAGAGGATCACCAAAGGAACATTTCTGCAAAATTATATGGACATCGGTCCAGTGGTTTCTGACAAGAAGATTTTTTAAATTTTTTATATAGATATATAGGGAAAATAAGCCCCGCCCCCTGGCGGCCATGTTTTTTGACGAATCCAAATGACTTGAACAATCTTGGTAGAAGATCACCATGGGAACATTTCTGCAAAAAAAATATTGAAATCGGTCTGGTGGTTTCTGACAAGAAGATTTTTTAAGTTTTCCATATAGATATATAGGGAAAATAAGCCCCGCCCCCCTGGCGGCCATGTTTTTTGATGAATCCAAATGGGTTGAACAATCTTGGTAGAGGATCACCAAAGGAACATTTCTACAAAATTATATGGAAATCGGTCCAGTGGTTTCTGACTAGAAGATTTTTTGAGTTTTCTATATAGATATATAGGGAAAATAAGCCCCGCCCCCTGGCGGCCATGTTTTTTTATGAATCCAAATGGCTTGAACAATCTTGGTAGAGGGTTATCAAAGGAACATTTCTACAGAATTATATGGAAATCGGTCCAGTGGTTTCTGACAAGAAGATTTTTTATTTTTTCTATATAGATATATAGGGAAAATAAGCCCCGCCCCCTGGCGGCCATAATTTTTGACGAATCCAAATGGCTTGAATAATCTTGGTAGAGGATCACCAAAGGAACATTTCTGCAAAATTATACGGAAATCGCTCCAGTGGTTTCTGACAAGAAGATTTTTTTAAGTTTTCTATATAGATATATAGGGAAAATAAGCCCCACCCCCTGGCGGCCATGTTTTCTGACGAATCCAAATGGCTTGATCAATCTTGGTAGAGGATCACCAAAGGAACATTTCTGCAAAATTATATTAAAATCGGTCCAGTGGTTTCTGACAAGAAGATTTTTAAAGTTTTCTATATAGATATATAGAGAAAATAAGCCCCGCCCCCCTGGCGGCCATGTTGTTTGACGAATCCAAATAGCTTGAACAATCTTGGTAGAGGGTCACCAAAGGAACATTTCTGCAAAGTTATGTGGAAATCGGTCCAGTCGTTTCTGACAAGGAGATTTTTTAAATTTTTAGTTAAAAAAAAATCTATGTTTAGCTCCTGTGACCTAGATAAGCAATGGACCGGAACAACTTTGAAAGAGGACCAACGATCAATCCTGTGAAGTTTGGTCAAATTCCAATCAGTGGTTTAGGAGGAGATGTTCTTTAAAGATTGTGGACGGACGGATGGACAAACGGACGACGACGACGACGGACGGTGAGTGATCACAATAGCTCACCTTGAGCCTTCGGCTCAGGTGAGCTAAAAAGAAAACAAACAATCAAAAACATATGTCTCTCCGAAGCTGCCAATCACATACACAAAGTTTACCCATACTAATTGTTTAGCATCATTGCAGGCAGTAGGTGCAGTGGGTGGGGGTGGGGGTGATGCGAAATCTTTTTGTTTTTTTTTTTGTTTTTTTTTTTGGAAAAATTATTTTGTGGTCTGCATGGTGTCTGATGATAGTTTATATTTCTATAAGTTTTCATGAACGTATCTTGAATGGTTTTCAACTTATACAGCGCACACAAAACTACTGATGTCAAACTTCAAAGGGGAACAATTCAAAAAAAGATATAGGCGAGAGTTACATTGCTTGTGGTCTGCACATTATCTGGTGATGCTTTATATTTCTGTAAAGTTTCATAAAAATATCTTGAAAGGCTTTCTACTAATACAACGGTAACTAAACTACCATTGTCAAATTCAAAGGAGAATTACTTCAAAAATATATAGACGAGAGTTACGGTTCATGTCGTCTGCATGTCTTGTGATGATGTTTTATATTTCTATGAAGTTTCATGAAAATACCCAGACCGGTGTTTGATTTATAGAGCAGACACGCAACTAGTATTGTCAAATTTCTAAGAGAAGTAACTCCAAAAAAATATAAACAAGAGTTATGGTTCTTATACTCTGCACGTTGTCTGATGATGCTTTATATTTCTATGAAGTTTCATGAGAATATCTGTAACGGGTTTTAAGCTATAGAGCGGACATGATTATGTAACAGACCGACGGACGGACAGATGGACAGATAAGAGTTAATGTTTTTGTCGTCTGCACGTCGACTAATAATGCTTTGTATTTCTACGAAGTTTCATGAAAATGTCTTGAACGGTTTTCTAGTTACAGAACGTACACGAAATTACCATTGTCAAATTCAAAGGAGAATAACTCCAAAAAGTTTCATGATATTATCTTAAACATTTTTTAAAGTTATAGAGCAGATACGAAATGACCATTGTCTAATTCCAACGGAAATAACTCCAAAATGTATTGACAAGAGTTATGGTTCTCGTAGTCTGCACGTCGTCCAATGGTGTTTTATATTTCTATGAAGTTTCATGAAACTATCTTGAATGGTTATCAAGTTAAAAAGCGGACATGATTTTGTTACAGACAGACAGGTGGACAGACGGACGAACAACCAAGGCAAAAACAACATGTCTCCGCACGTTCGAGGCGGGAGTGTGTGGGGGTTGGGGTGGGGCTAATAACATGAAACAATGTTATAAAATACTTTAATGAATACTGAGAAAGTAACATCGTAACTCATGCCAAAAAAAAGCATGTAGCCTGACAGACAAAATCAATCTATACCTTGAATAGTACATCCTGAAACAGTTGTCCAACTTCCAGTATCTTCACATATAACAGTGGTAGGATTAGCTATTCCAGAATATCCTGTAGCACAGGACACTGATGAAGTACCCTGATAGGTCGTTGCAGTAGTACCGGTATATGTATACCCCGTCTCTGATGGTGTACCACAGTCTGACATTAAGAACAATTAAACACATTAGTAAATGGTTTCATTGTATTTGTCTTTTCATCGGCTAAATTGCTTTTTTCATTTCAAGAGCTTGTTGTGATACTATTCTATAACTTCTGACATACTATTCAATTTAATGAAATAAGTCAAACTGGATTACATTTGGAAACAAAGAACACACAAAATCAGGAAAATCGAAGATTCGTTCTGATTGAGTCTCTTCATATGCAAGACTGTAGTTTGCGAGGCTGCATACGCTCCCTAGCGCCGACTTAAGCGGTATTCGATTTCTAAAATAACCAGGATGAGCTCAATGATCCCAAAAGAAATAAAATATAACCTGCACTATGATGATTTACAGAGAGACTTTTAACGGCCGCAACACGGCATGAATGAGTTTAACAATTACTTCGTCTGATCATGACATGTGATATTTCGATTTATGTTAATTTTGATAAAACTTAATATACTCAGAAAATTAAACGCAATTATTTCTTAAGATTCGGGCGTCTTACTTTCTTTAAGAATATATTTCTGAATGATCATCATCTGTTTACCATCACATGTTCATCTATTTCAGGACAGAGGCCTTTCAATTCCATTCTGTGTGGTTCTATCCTGTGTAGCATGATCCGTAATATTCAATAAGTAACAATCCTTAAAAAGGGTCGGAAATACAGCAAGGCAAGTGTTATTTATTATATTAAAGTAATTAAAAAAAACAACATACATCTTAAGTGGGGACTATTATTGGCTGAAACTAGTCAGTCTAGCCCAGAACATGTATCGCAATATATGAAAACTTTACAAAAATCAGATCCTGTTCAAAGTGGGATCTCCACAGACAGTACATTTGCTAAGGGAGACCTCAGCTTTACTGTTTGTAAGGCTACAATTCTAACATTTTTATCATGTTTAACAGTTTTATAAAAATTAACGTAAATCGGAATACCACATGTCATGATCAGAGGAAGCAAATATTAAACTTATTAATGCCGAGTGGATTCTTCTACATAATCCTTTAGACATGTTCATCAGCCAGGTAAGGCGTGTCTGCTTCATTTGTTTCATTTATTTCTTTTACAAAAATTGCTATTCTCAATGCAAACACTGTGGTTCCTGATCAGATATTCAGGGGCAACTGGTCTGGTTTTACACTTTTTTGTTAACGTCCCTTTTATGAGACAGTAGGAATTAATGGATTAAGCTGTTGTGATTTTTGCTTTTCACAAATAATCTGCTCTGGATTATTTGAGTCTTATCTGCTAAGAATCAACACATGTTTTTAGATTAATAGATACGATTACAGGGAGAGGTAGCTCTATGAAAACTGATTTTGTTTACTTTATAGAACGGGGTCTACCCTTGAAGAAAGCATTTGCATCCATAGGGAGAGCTGTGAATGGAAGCCATAATGAAGTCACGAAAGTTACTTGCCTTGTAAAAACCTAACTAGGTAGCAACTTTCGCCTTAAATATTTTGCATTATTAACGATTCTACAAAATCCGCACTACCTTTAATTGTACATCCCGAAACACTTGTCCAACTTCCAGAGTCCTCGCATGTAACAGTTGTAGGACTTGCTGTTCCACTGTATCCTGTGGCACATGTGACTGATGAAGTTCCCTGGTATGTTGTTGCCGTTGTACCAGTGAATGCATACCCGGTCACTACTGGTGTACCGCAATCTAATTATCAGTGAAAATCAAAACGAAGAAAGAGTTGTACAGCTTATTGCAAGTTTGTCAGATAGCATTCGTTATATACTTATAATTTCCTGTATAACAGAATATCGATGACGTTTAGTGATCTTGTCTTGTACTGGTCGCACTAGAATTTTAAGAAAATGTTATTGTCTAGTGCTTACAGCCCTAACTTATTCTTAATAGAATGTTGTAGTCTTCGATTTATATTCAGCGTTTATTCTTTCAGGAAAATACTACAAAATAGATGACACGTAGAAAATGACGAGTAAGCTGGATTTAGGTAACATACCAAGAGAAAAGACTAAACATATTATAATGAAGCACGATACAGGTAAGTCAGACACACAATCCATTTGATCATATTTACAATATTAGCAATATTGTAAGAAAATGTCCTCCAAAAGGAAACTTGAAGAAATGAAATAAAAACACATAACAGCTTTTGGAAAGAAACACAAATGCACATATACCTTTTATGGTACATCCTGAAACAGATGTCCAGCTTCCAGTATCTTCACATGTAACAGACGTAGGACTCGCTGTTCCGTCATATCCCGTGGCACAGGACACTGATGATGTACCCTCATATGTTGTTGCAGTAGTACCGGTAAATGTATATCCAGTCTCTGACGGTGTACCACAGTCTGACAAAATATAAGTACGCTTCATCAACGTTATTTCGTTTTATTTTGTATTTATTGCATCTGATCGTTGCTTCAAAGTTATTGCTCTGCGATGCAATTCTGGTTCATGTGTAATTCTCTAAATTTAAAAAAAAAAATCATTTTTTATTCATGCATCATTTTCTATGACTACTGGTAAGTTTTGCTAACAACCGCTGGCAAAATAATAAACCCTGTTGAAAACAGTCCATTAAATATACGGAACGATGGAAAACTGACTGTTTCAAATTATGATTTACACAATGGGGAGATAGTTTGAGCAGTCATAATCTTGCTTTATACACCATTTTGACTGTATGATAATCATACATAGTGTGAACCAAAATTTGTAAGTATAGCATAATGAATGTATTTACCAAACTCATTTATTCCCAATACCGCTGGACACAATACAATTGCAGTCACAAGATATTGTTAACTCACAGAACTTTACATCCTTTTTGTTCCACTGGTTGTATTATAAACAATGCTAGAAATCAATATATATATATATATATATATATATATATATATATATATATATATATACTGTTCTAGGCCGTCTTCAGTTTTAATACAAAAAAGTTACATATCAAAAGAAACACAAAATTGAAGCAAAATATTAAAAACACTGAAGTTTTCAATTTGGTTTATGGTCTATACAACACAAGAATACATGACTCGAGAAGTCATGTTCTATTCAGTAGAAGTGTTTCGCAACAGGGGTTATTTTGAATTTGCAGTCTGTCCAGCCACTGGTCTAGTTCGGTCTAGGATTTTTTTTATTTTCTTTTAATGGGCATTTTGTTTCTCCAATGTACTGTTTACGCTGGATGTTAAAAATGAGGTAGACAGCATTTGACTGTAACTCCGGACGACAATTTGACCGTATATGTCATTCGGCAAGATTTACATTTTGCTCTGCCATGAGGTCGTGATGTTCTAACCGGTCCATCATTATACGGGTCCGGATCAGTTTGGTTTAAACAAGAAGGTCCAATAAACATTTAAAGTCCATTTGATAAACTTACTGCATCGCATCAGTGATTAAAATACAATGGAAATTCGGTGCTTTGAGTCTGTGATGCCTCCGCATTTCATTATAGAGGTTGATCAGTTTTTATATCAATTTTGGTACGTTGTTTCTGTTCTGTTTATCATAATGCATTTATCGAACATGTGACACGTCACACGAACATACTGTGCTGCTGAATTATGGGTCACGCAAGTGACACGCAGTGTCTTAATATACAGTAATATTCCGCTATTAAGACTGCTCGGAATTAAGACCATTAAGACCAGCTTTTGTCAGTCCCAAAAGTTTTCATTCTTATGACGGTAAATGTCCTAAAAATACACCAAACTTTCTAACAAAATGGCATATACAAACAGAGTAGACCCAGATCAGATTGCCCTTTCTAATCAGGGTCTACACGGTTTACCAACCCATTAAATATTTCAAGAAACAACTGCATAAAAAGCAAACATTAGGAAAAATGTATGGAATAAAGTGTTCGAGATGTTGGGACATTAACCATATTCTATATTCAATAGTAAGACCACTCCACTAATAAGACCACTTTTAGACAGTCCCAGAGTGGTCTCATCTTGGCTTTATTATAGGCTTTATCTGTGATTTTTTGTTGCCCGTAATGATTTATGGATGCGTTAGAAGACCTCCGTGCGGACCGAACAAATTTATGTTTTTTTACAATTATGGAAGCTGAGAGCAAGGTTTGTGATCCCGTAATACTAATCAGTTAAGTTTGGGTAACAAAGTTGCCATTTTTTTGGGAAAGGTTTGCTAACTTTTTTTCGTGTCTGTTTAATTGTATTTGTCTGTCTGGTGTTGAGAACTTGATGTGGATCTGACTGTATCAGTTCCCGAGTTCACTTATTTACTTTGATTAGCGAAATTATACTGTAAATTATAGTATAAATTATCCTATCTGCATTTGTTTAAAAAATTGTACTTAAATTTGTCTGTCCACCCAATATGTTTTGTTAATTCTCTGAAGAAGGCTGATAGCGGTCGGGTGCGACATTATGTTATGCTAAATATGAGCACTGTAGAACCATGCTCACAACACATATGATAAAAAAGGTAAGGGTCCAGGGATGCCACAATCACAAACCGGAGCCCTTCCCAGACACCAAGAGGAAGAGGACGAGTAATATCATCCATTTTCTCATGTGTACATACAAGAAAACAGTCTAACTGATACCTTTAATAGCACATCCTGTAACTGTTGTCCAGCTTCCAGTATCCTCACATGTAACTGTGCTTGGACTAGCCGTTCCTTCGTATCCTGCAGTACACGATACAGATGAACTTTCCCCATATGTTGTTGCTGCGTGACCGGTAAAAATGTATCCCGTAATGGATGGACTGCCACAGTCTGTTTTAAAAGATCGAGTGCTATGTCGTCATTTAGTGATACAATGTAATGTCTCTTAGAAAAATATCACATATAATCTAGTCTAAATTACTATGATATACTACAAAGAAATAGAAAATAGAAAGGAAGGCAATGATCAGGAATCGATACAATTACCTAAAGGGAAAGAAGCACGCACTTGAAGTAATGGTACCACAATCAAAGCACTACAAGCAGAAAGCCAAACGGACAGTTTCTTGTCAAAAATGGCCAAACGGCTATCCAAGATAAACAATTCCCCAAGACATGCATGCAAAGACATACAATGACAGATATAGTAAACCACAGCAGAAGCACCGCCTTGGAACGGCTATCGTCAAATGGTCGGATGCGGATTGTAAACTTTTGCGCAATACCTTTACACCGTGCAGACATTGTTGTAAAATTCTGGCCCGTTGGAACTGTTAGGTACATTACGTAAAAATAAAGTATTCAATATCCAGTGTAAAAGTTAAAAATTTATAACTAAATTTCAGCTCAGACGCCTAAGACTGCCTGATTATCTACAATGGCAGATCAGAGGTTTAATTATTCACTGTTTAATCTCTATACATGTGTTTGAATATCAAAACTCATTATCAAAATATGCAAGCTCGCAGGTTTGGGTCTTCGCTTTTCACAAAAGGCAATGGTATGCGTCGCCTATAAAATACTAGATGAACATCATCTGTTCAGAAAAAAAGGCTGGCTTTGTTTCTTACATATATATATATATATATATATATATATATATATATATATATATATATATATATATATATATATATATATATATATGAGCAGCAACCGCAGAAAGCTACCTTTTATAGTACATCCAGACACAGTTGTCCAGGATCCCGAAGCTTCACAGGTTACAGTGGTAGGACTAGCTGTTCCATCATATCCTGCTGCGCAGCTTACAGAAGACATGCCCTGATATGTTGTTGCTGTTGTACCAGTAAAGTCATACCCGGTCACAGTTGGAGTACCGCAGTCTAATATAAAATAATTAAGAGATAGCAAACAACCATGAAGACCCTAAACACTACAACAATTTTATACGAACAAAACCAGAAGCAAACAACTTTATTATCACAATAGGGTAGTTTTACGTCCTTTACTCGACAATTAAGTCATATCGAGATGATGGAAGAATGATAATGAAACTAAATACGCATATATTTTAATTATATCAATTTTTATCATTTCATCTGTGAAATTTATTCGATTATGATAACTCATATTCTAATAAACAAGGATAGTTTTACCGTTCCAAAGCTAATGTCACATTAAAGTTTGTCAACCCTGTTGGTGTGTCTGCAAAAGGGCCATCGATTCCCCACGCCAGGTGCATGACAAACGTAAAACTCCCAATTAAAAATGTTTCTTGAAATATATAAATCAAAAATGACATCTCCGTACAATTAGAACCTACTTTACTGGGCGAGTCTAATTATAGTGAAACTATAACTAGATTATCGCAAAGTAAAGGAGGTTCTTATTGTACACATACGTCATTCTTTAATTATACTTGAGATGATATACTATACTTGGGATGATATACTATATCTTGTGTATCAATTAATCGTCACCCCTAATGCTGAGCAAATCTATCGAAACGATAGAGTTCTATCCATAACATGAAGAAAGCTTATTGTTATTCTAAGGCTCGTATATTGTAAGTCATTAATAAAACATTTTAAAATATTGAAAATAAACATATTGAGGAAATTAAGTCAGAAAGTTTACATTAATGCAACATGTTATGCGTACTTTGCATGACAATTGATACACTTGTACCTTTTATAGTACATCCTGAAACTGTCGTCCAGCTTCCAGTATCTTCACATGTAACTAGATTATCGCAAAGTAAAGGAAGTTCTTATTGTACACATACGTCATTCTATAATTATACTTGGGATGATATACTATAGCTTGTGTATCAATTAGTCGTCACCCCTAATGCTGAGCAAATCTATCGAAACGATAGAGTTCTATCCGTAACATGAAGAAAGCTTATTGTTATTCTAAGGCTCGTATACTGTAAGTCATTAATAAAACATTTTAAAATATTGAAAATAAACATATTGAGGAAATTAAGTCAGAAAGTTTACATTGATGCAACATGTTATGCGTACTTTGTATGAAAATTGATACACTTGTACCTTTAATAGTACATCCTGAAACAGTCGTCCAGCTTCCAGTATCTTCACATGAAACAGTGGTAGGACTCGCTGTTCCATCATATCCTGTCGCGCAGGTCACTGATGAAGTACCTTGATATGTTGTTGCAGTAGCTGCGGTATATGTATATCCAGTCCCCGATGGTGTACCACAGTCTGAAAAAACACAAATAAGACAGTTTCGCACTGTTTTATTCGCTGCTGTACGAGATCTAATCGATCATTCCAATTATCGATAATCACTCCAATATGTTTCAAAAATGTAAATGTAGATATGCAGAAAATTCCACAATCACGAATTACAGCCTTCCCGAGGCACCAAAATAATGCGAGATGAGAAACAAACAATGCCACTGACGTACTGCAACAGAGGAAGCGCCCCGGAACGGTCAGTAGAAAAACCTTCTGGTTCCCTTTTACTAAACTATAGTTCCCTTACGGTTTTTATCCAGATTAGTATTTTCGGCATCTGCACTAATACCAAAATGCATTTCATTACTAAAACACGCCTATTCAAATATATTGAAAATTTCACCATCAAAAATTAAAAGTTTTCCGATAAAAATTTTGATAGTTTTCTGCTCAGAAAGTAGATTGTGGGTATTCGTTAGAACCGCCTTGCCCAGGCGGTTCTAACAAATTTCCACAATCTCTGTTTTAAGCAGAAATAAGGCAAATAATGTATACCCCTGTGAACCCCAGTTTTACTATATAAAAGTGGTGTTTAAGGGGGACAAAATTATATAGGTATGTTTTCGTTATGTCAGTTGAAAGCTGTCAGCAAATCAAACGAATGGTGAACTTTAGTTTTAAAAAGAGCTTTGGACAACGAATACTAGTTCTGTTGCCGGCCTCGGTGGCTCATTTGGATGCGCCGTCCGACTGGAGACCAGGAGGTCGCGGGTTCAACCCCCGCCGAGGTCGGCAACATTCTTTCGTGGAGATTGATCATGAAATATTTTCTACGGTCATTCTCTCCCTTCCGCTGATTCAAGAAGGGCAGTTGTCAGTTTCTGGCGAAAGAATGTGCACAATACTGGTTAACCGCTTAGAGAACTAAGCCTGCCCAGTAAACGTGGTTAGGTAAACTGACCGCACTCGACATGACCCCATTTGGTTGACTGGGCCGTAAAACCTCAACACAAACAAACAAACTAGTTCTGTTAATTAGATGTGCAGTTTATATTACGATTCGACCCAATCCGGGAGTATAGTAATATTACAAACAGAAAGAGCAATGCAAATATGGAAAAAGTCGCCGAATATGCTGACTATTAAAGACATTTCTTTTAAGTACACAAGCAAATACTGCCATTTATATATGACGATTGGCCACAATACCAACATTTGTTACATTTATAATGACCTTCAAAATGATTTAGTTACCAGCACAAAACAATGATGACCAGATTTATTATTAATGTAAAAAATAAATACATTTGTTTCAGATAATATTGAATTAACAAAATAAAGAATAAACAGAAAACAGAAATAAGATAGTAGTTTTGTAAATAAACAAGTAAATAACCCATTCTGACATTTGCTAGTCATATTTAAGGAAAACATTCACAAAATTAATAATTTGTTTAAAGTTAGACCTACATTAGCGGAGAAAAATGATGACAATTTGATCAAAATCGGTTGAAAATTCAGAAAGTTATGGGTATTTGAAGATTTCAGACAAGGCTTCATGGGCACCGCCATTTTTGTGAATGTGTGACGTCATTTACTCCTATTTTTAATTTCACAGAAATATGCAAAAACATCAAATGCTATTTTTCTGCATGTTTTCTTTGGTATAATAGCAACTACTTTCCCTAACATTGCATTGTTTTCTGTCTAACAGAAACTTTTATTGTCATTTTAGAATGTTTCAGTCCCTCATTAAATATTCAAAATGGCGGCGCCCACGTTGACAATTACAAAACCTAAAAACTCCAATAACTTCCTCATTTCTTGGTGGAGTTTGATAAAACTGGCACCAAAATGTTCAGTTTGTAAATATCTTGAACATCAGATATACTTTATATTTTGAGAGTGTTTCCCTTTAACATGATACACATTCAAAGCTACAGATTTGAAGACATGGCAATGCATTCAGAAGATATAGCACCAACATAAAATATTAATCAAGAAATGGCAGAAACCATTCTGTTTTTAGTTTTTCTCTAACCATATGACGTTTAGCTCATATTCAACTTGGTCGGGGCATATTGCCTGTGAACAAAGTAAATGTTTACAACAAATTCAGAACCAGAACAGAAATCGAACTGATGATCCTATGCTTTGACGACGACATTTTACTTCACTATATGACATACTTTAGGTAGCAGATATTTGTTAAACACATGCTGAACACAGGCTCTTATTTATTTCACCCGAGCTACAACACTTGCTGGCTCAGAGGTGTGGTATGTCGGGTTGGCTTTTTTATTGCACGTCATGCTGTGAATAAGCAGTTAACGCTCGGAGAATGTAAGGAAGTCTTGCGTAACTGATAAGAACCACATGTGTCTAGGACACTGTAAATGATAAAAAAAAAATACAAAGTTATATATTTTTCTTCTTTGAAAATTGATTTCGTCTGAAGATCCTTACAAAACTCAAAAAAAATAATAAGAAAGGGTCTTCAAATCATCTTTCTACGTCAAATATTAAGTTTTTTTCCGTCATCAGTAAATCTAGAAAAGCTGACGTACCATAGAAAATTTAGTGGCGAGTCTATTATGTTGTATCACTCAATTATTGAACTGCGTAATAAAAAGTAGTTCTCACATGTATTATTTATTTATTTTTACGTTAGAAGAAAATGAAAAAAAAAGACAAAGAGGTATACAAAAAATTGAAAATTCTGCTTATTTATGCCAACATTTTTTATAGTAATGAAACAATAAAGGAAAAAAATTACTGCGTATGAATATTGGTTTTGGTGCGAAGTTCAAAACAGTTCGGTCGCCATATTAGTTTTCCACGCCTTAGAAGAAAGATGTTCTCTATCGAATAAAATAAAATAAGCAAGCTGCAACACACTATGGAGTTTAAAGTTGGTCACGAAGTTCAAGCTGTAGATGAACTGGGTCGTTGGGAAGAAGGGAAGAGCGTAGAATCGATCCGCGATGAGCATGGTCCTCGCTTCGTTGAGAAATGTTTTGGATGGAGAAAGGAGTTCAACGTGACCGTTGGTCTTGACCAGATTCGCCATCGAAGTACGGAGAATAGTAAGAGCTTATATATTATTTGAATGAACATTTCATTCTTAGAAAAACAAAGAAAAAAAAACAAAAAACGTGCAGTGTTTAGTAAATCGGCGACCTAAGTGCGAGCGGTTTAGTACCAAATAATGTTCGTACTTCCACTGAGCTGTTTGTGAAAGTTTCAAATCTGCCGTGTTGTTTTTAAATCGGCCGGCGATCATTTTTCTTACCAAGACAGTTTTGTTGATTTTGCTATGTATTGGTAGAATTTACAGGTAGTGTTAACCTATCAAAGCTTGCAGGCCCAGGCAGCCCTGATAAGACGCAGCATTTCATGGCATCTGATCTGGGTCTTCACTGTTAGGAAATGCCTATTCTATCCAAATACTTAGGGTTTTACATGGCAAAACGTGCAAATTTGTCAAAAGTACGAGTAGCAGGGGGAATTGCCTCAGTAAAAGTAGTAAACAGCCGTCTCCTGCCTCTTAATGAAACCCCTGCCTGCAGATCAGAATCAGAACTTTTACTGATGATACGTCTAGTGACATTCATTCACCAGGACCTTAGATATGGGAAATTAGTTCCTAGCTCTCACCAGAGAGGTAAACCTATGCGCACCATTTTCTGCACCTTTAACAGAGTAAATGATCAAATCTAGAAATAATATTACTACATTTGTCTTCCTTTGTTGACTCGTCAGATTGGCAGCTTTTTTTTTTTTGGGGGGGGGGGGGGGGGGGCGTTTGATACTTGAAACTAGATTGAATCTAGAAGGGCCTTCCAATCTCTGATTGTCTAAGGAAAGAATGAGCTCTTGTAAATGTCTGTTCTTGTAGCGGGGGCTGAAAAGTTATAAAGAGTGATGAAATCTACTGTGCCTAACTGGGGGAATAAGATAATCTGTTGGAAATTAGTAAATGCTTCTGCTGATTCAAGAAGGGCAGTTGTCAGTTTCTGGCGAAAGAATGTGTACAATACTGGTTAATGGCTTAGAGGACTAAGCCTGCCCAGTAAACGTGTGGTTAAATAAACTGACCGCACTTGACATGACCCTATTGGGTTGACAGGGCCGTAAAACCTCAACACAAACAAACATATTTGATTGACTTGTGAAAAAATCAATACAGACTGTTACCGTATATACCATAAGTATTGGGTTACCTTATTACATTACAATACTGGTCCTAAAATTTAAAGGTCTGTTTAACTACATCTTTTATATTGCTGGATGTGTGGTAGACAGTGTGGATGTGAATCAGAAGCCAGGTGTTTGTCAGAGTCTGATCTGGGTCTACACTGTTTGCTCAGGCCTGTCTTTCCCAGCACTTTAATTCAGTAAGTAATTAAAGGGTAAGCGCTTTATACCTGCATGGTAAACTGGATCTTCTCTGGTGTTTAGTGGCTTTTTTTGTACTGATGTTTGCCACTAATAGGTAGTATATCAAAATAAAAAAAAACAAACACTTTAATGCCAGAGAAGACTCGGACTTACCTGCATGGTAGTGCGTTACAACAATAAAAGATATTTAATTTGCTCAACATGACCCCATTTGATTGACTGGGCAGTAAAAACCTCAACAGAAATAAATTAACGTGATCAACCTGCCGAAGTTTACTGGTCCATAACAATAAGAATAATAATAATCAACCTTATTTATAGAGGGTAACACATTTAGTAATCTAGTACTAATCTTCCATGTGGCCCTCTTTTTTCCTGGGTAGCACAGTACTAAGCAATGTGGATAAAGTCTCTTGCTCACGGAAACAACACTTGCTGTTAGTGGGGATCGATCCCGGTACCTGTCGATCTTGAGTCCGACGCTTTACCACTGCACCACAGCGCTCCACATAGAAAGTAAAAGTGTAGTGGCTAGCTGCAGCACAACACAAACACAAATATATGAATTGCCGTGGTGTGAATATATTCCAGTTGTTTCCCTTTTGCGCTCTTCACAGACTGAGTGCTCAGTTGTTGTGAAAGTCAAAGTACATTAAATCCCACCCCACGTCTGATAATATTGAGCTATAATGACATAAAGCAAATGTATTATGTCATTCATAATTTTAATAATAAAGCAGCATCTGCATTTAGAAATCACAATACTGGGTCTACACTGGTTGCATAGGCCTATCTGTCCCAATATTTAGATTGTTTAAAATGTTAATACATGCCAGTTTCTTGTGTATTTCTGACGAGAAAAGGCTCTATAAAGTAAGTTTGTTTTTCTCTCGAAGCGGTTTCCCGCCACGATTTCATATGAAGTTTAATACTGCTACCGCATGTGGTTTCTTCATGCGGGGCAAGGGTTGTTTTGTGACTGTGGCATTTTATTGGTGTTTTAATAATTATAATGTTCTCAGTATATAGATAATGTAAATAATAAATAATATAAAAGAATAACAGTACTAATATTGATTATTTATTTATACCCTGGTAAATGCGGAGGTAAGGCCTCTCTCTCTCTCTCTCTCTCTCTTCAGGTTTTACTGTTTAAAGGGAGCTAATTGCATGTCCCTTGAATCTTATGAGTCGAACACAGCATTTTTGTATGAATCAGACGAAACCAGAATGGTGCCTGAAGGGGTTTGCTTTGACCGAATTTTCGTACTTACTGTATTAGGACAGGCCGGCTGAGTAAACAGTGTACACCAAGTTCTGATGCCACATAACACAATTTTATTAGGAATCATTAAACCTCCTCCTCCCCGCACCCCGCTCCTCCACCCCCTGTATATTTTCATTAAATACAAATAAGAAAATTTGAAGATTTGACCAAACTTTGCTGGCATTATATTACAGTTTTATCTCTGCTGCTTGTCACTAGCTAAAAGCTGTCCCCTTATATTTTTATAGGCGAGTCAGTGCTTGCATTCAGGGAAGTCTAGACTTCCGAAAATCAGCACCAGGAAGTCTGGGACTCCCAGCTTTATATATTTAGTCATTCGTAATAAATATTTAGAATGAATTTATGTGTTATTTAGCTTAAGAATGGCAGTAAAAAACGTCTGCTGTCTGAAAGATTGTTGAAAGCGACATTGAGCCCAAATCAAACAATCTTATTCCTGTTCTCTATTATTCTGCAATTTAATTCAGGTGTTGGACGAGGAAGAAAGAGAGATACCAAGCTCTACAGCAGTGAAGCAACCAGTCAACTGAGATTGTTGAAAAAAGGGGACACTGTTTTCTTTACAGAGAATGGTCTGCAGTTCCAAACTGAAGTGATATTGGTGGACAGGTTCAGCAGACAGCTTTCTGTGAAAACAGACAATGATGCTACCAAAACCATACCAATTACTCTTCTCAGATCACAAGGCATAAATTTTATTGTTCTCTTATATACAGTCAAACCTCAATGGCTCAAACATATTTGGGGCCATGAAAATTTGTTCGAGACAATGGTAGTTTGAGTCACTGAGGGATAAATCAAAATGCCAGGTCAGGAGGTCAATGGATTACCTTAGGGATGTCTTTTTCGATCTATGAAATAGTATGTTGAATGTACTCATTAGAATTGCCTTGACAAGGTAATTCATATGAGTACACAAAGAGTACCTTTTCATAATAAAATAAGAAAAAAATATATATATATATCCCCAAATAGTTGTTTTCTTGAGCTGTCGGAATAACTTCTTAGGGACTTAAAAAGAAGTTCAAGTCTGCCATAGTAAACAGGCCACCGACGTTTGGGTCATTATAATTTTACTGAATACTGTATACAGTACAGCCAGGGTGACCTACCGATTTGTCTCAGGTCTGGGTGTCAATCTGTCACGGTGACAAAGCCTGATGCCAGGTTCAACAGTTACCCTCTCACGGTGACGAATTTCAAGCAAGCGAGACAAGTGACATTGTCTCAGTAATTTGGGGGTATGCACCGTGACCCTGCGAGACATTTATTGCGTGATTATGTAGTCATTATTGTCAAAGTCCATTAACTGGACAAATGGTCCTTTTACTTTGTTGAACAAAAAAGAAAAAAAAAACGTTTTTGTCCTAGAAGTATAAAAGTCCATTAGTAGCCGACTGAGTTACATTTAGAAATTCATTTAGAAAATGTCTGAACTTTTTGCAAGCAGTGAAGGGCCTTACCAGAAGCTGCGGCGGTGGCGTCTGATCTGGGTTTGCACTGTTTGCCAGTGTCCCGTTTTTGGAGTCTTGTCTTCAGAAGCTTCCCATAACCTCCATTCCTGTGATTTAATGATATGTTTTTCACTTACTGACAGGTACCTTCTCATGCGTTGACTTGTTTGTTTGGCGCCTCTTTGATAGCAGATGTGCCCCTTTGAATCAACCCAAAATATTAACATTGTACACTACTACCGACTAAAATGCCGTTTCTAGTGCTAGAATTTTCCGCCTTTTCAATTGTCATTATACGCCCGTTTGAAAAAGGGGACGAATTATGTTATGGGGTATGGCGTCCGTCCGTAAACGTTTGCTTTTCCGGTTAACTCCTACGGTTCGCATCCGATCAAGCTGAAACTTGGTATATAGTTAGACCATGATGTGGCACAGCGCATATTTTTACAGGGTTACAGTCCAAAAAGATCAGCTTACTAAACTGTTACTGAAGCAGTTTTTTGCACATACACAAGATATTTTAGGCTATCATTGTGTAACAATTACTCTAAAATGTTCTATATTTCAAGATCTTTGGTAAACATTAACTCACCAGGGTTACCCTAACTTGTCTTTGGCAGTTTTTTAATCCCAGAATCATGCTCTGGACCCTCAGAAGTTAGGGGTAAGAGTCTTGAATAATGCAAATATGATCAATCTAAAATTTATTTCATTTATTGTGACTTTGTATTTTAATATATCTATCACCTAAAGGACAAGAATTGTCAGTATTTAGTCAAAAGTTAACCTCTTTAAAACAACTCCTAAATCTTACTTTAAGACCCCTTATCTCCACATCAGGGAGTTCCTGGGTCCCTTATTTTCAAACCATCAAGGGAAAACCCAGAGCACATCCATTGTTGATTTAGGCCAAAATAAAATGTGTTTTGTTTTCCATTTCCTGACTGAACAAGCCTTGACCGTTAATATGATTTAATGATTTTCTTTTATAACAAGTAACCAAAGTATTTTTCAATATGTTGTCTTGTTTGATATTTTACATGTAGATCGGGCCCCCATAGCCTAGCATATATGAGACCTAACTCTTCATCCATTAGGTTTCTCACCGCTGTGGTTCGAGCCTCGTCTTGTCACAGTGGGGGAAAACCAAGTTCTGCTTACGGATGGTCAGGTGGTTTTTTTTCCTGGGTTCTCCGGTTTTCGCCCACTTCTGAAGAACAATCAGCTCGACATAAGTGAAATATTCTTGGAAGGCCAGAGCTGTAACATCCAAATCAAATAAAAAAAATGTAGATTGTGACTACAAAAAAAAGAGCTATTTTGTATAATTTTCTAAGACTGATGAATTTGATAGCCTTTTCATATTCATTTCTGTCATCTGAAACCAAAATTATTTCTTTGAAGAACCACTTTTGTTTGTTACAGCCAGGACAAAGGAAACAAAAAATATTTTTAAGACGGCCCTATGAATAATTTAAAGGCTAATATAAGTGTCCTTTAAAATCCATGAACAGAGTGGTTACACCACAAAGTTTTTAAGATCTCTTCTTTTTTAAATTTATTTATATTAGGCATGATTATAGATTTTGGTCCAAAAGTATATTTCGCACCATCTCAACCAAGATAATGCTTGCATTAAGAGAAGTCTGGGAGTCAGAGACTCCCAAACATTGCCCTGGGACTTCCAAAAATCAATGCCAGGAAGTCTGGGACTCCCAACTTTTAAAGATATTTAGTCATTTATAACAAAAATTTAGAATGAATTTATGTGTTATTTAGCTTAAGAATGGCGGTTTTACTCCATAAATGAGAGTTTAAGAAAATAATAGGTTAAATTTCTAAAAGTGAGTGAAAGAAATTGATCACCAGGATCTCCAGATATTGGAGCTAGGAAGTCCTGGAACTTCCTGATTTTGACAGCTAGTGCAAGCACTGCCAAGAGGTCTAGGTTATGGACAGAGAAATTTTTGTTAAAGTTTAAAGATCTCTTCATTTCTAAATCCTTGTATTGACTTACTATATAATAAGCACGGTTATAGATATTGGTCAGAAATTTTATTCAGCGCTATTCACACCCCTGCTTATAACCTAGAGGTCAAGGTCAGAGACTTAGAAATTTATATTAAAGTTTTGCGTCGAAGTTTTTAAGATCTCTTCATTTCTAAATCCTTGCATGGATTTACTCTATATTTGGTATGATTATAGATATTGGTCCAAGATCTTATTCAGTACTATCCTCACCCCTGCTTATGACCTAGAGGGCAAGGTCAAAGACTTAGAAATTTATGTTAAAGTTTTGCGTCAAACGTTTTAAGATCTCTCAATTTTTAAATCCTTGCATGGATTTACTTTATATTTAGCATGATTATAGATATTGGTCCAAAATGTTTTTCAGCACTATCCCCACCATATGACGTAGAGGTCAAAGTCACAGACTTAGAATTTTTTTAAAAAATGTATTTCTCGTTTTTCTTAGAAAATAGGATCTGACATTTCATGCATTGCCTAAGGAGACAATTTGGAATGAAATGTCAGGTCTTAGGAAAAATCAGAAGAATATCATGGGTATGTCATCTGCTGAATTTGCCTATAGCATGATAGGTGTTAACATTTACCACTCTATGGGCTAATTTAGCAGACAACAAATTGGTGATATTTTTCTTATTTTCCCCAGAAAAGAGGATTTTTTATGCAAAACCAGATTTGACATTACATGCACATTATCCCCAGTCATTCTCTCTCTTCCGCTGATTCAAGAAGGGCAGTTGTCAGTTTCTGGCGAAAGAATGTGCACAATACTGGTTAAGCGTTTAGAGGACTAAGCTTACCCAGTAAACATGTGGTTAGTTAAACCGACCACGCTCGACATGACCCCATTGGGTTGACTGAGCCGTAAAACCTCAACACAATCAAACAAACGCAAACACTGTCCCCATCGAAGATATTTTACTTTAAATGTCAAAGCCCTGTTTTTTGGGAAACATAAGATAAAATACCTCAAAATGCCATCTGCTGAAATTTGTAAGTGTGTGGAGTGGTTATTCAGTCTAAAATGAAGGTATCTATATAATGCTTAAAGAGCACTCTGGGTAAAATTTTCAGCAGATAACATATTAAATTATTTTTTCTTATTTGCCCGAAAAAAGGTTTCATCATTTCATGCAAATGGTCTCGAATGGAGATAATTTCTATGAAATATCAAGACCCATTTTCTGAAAAAAATGTCGTCAGTCAGTTTGTTGTCTGCTGAAATAGCCCAGAGAGTTGTAAAGGCTAATACTTTGAAATACCCTTAAAAATCAAACTGTAAGAAAGTATATCAAATGCCTGTATATGATGGAAAAATATTAGCTGGCTAGGAGGAGCATTTTTGGTCTCCTACTAGTCGGCTGTCACTAGACCTAAAATGTTCCTGACAGCTGGCTGTCACTAGACCTAAAAGGCTCCTGACAGCCTGCTGTCAGGAGACACTTCCTAAAAATAATTATCTTTTTTTTCTCTCTCTTTTAAAGATGTGCCGAATACACTGGTCCAGTGTACACAGAAAAGAAAGACACAGAAGACTTGCAGAGCTTCAACCGTACAAGCCATTGATCTTGAAGGTGAATGTCAAACTGGAAGTTCTAGGGAAAGCACATCTTTGGATGAGACACAGGAGCCCAGGTTTCATACATTGCCAGTTCTTATGAACAGATCTGGGACATTGATACAAATGGGAAAGTGCTATTCGTATGGAAATTTGAGCTTTGCAGCAACAGAAATTAGGCAAATTCCAACGAGACAGCTGTGTAAAGGGACATGTCATAATTGATGTCCAGATTGATTATGATCTGAAATTGGAGATTCCAGCAGAGAGGAATATGAAAAATGTGACTTTGCCTCTCAGTAAGAAAGAAACTTTCTTTCAAACATCAATATTAATTAAAATGAAAAAATGAAAAACGACTTGTTGCAGTCTGGGCCCTCTGTCAGACGCTCAGTGCGAGCTACTCTGCTGGCAACATGTTTACATAAGGCAGTTCAGTCAGCCTTAACATCTAAGGCACACAGGAAAAGGCTCTGCCTTGGTATATGTAGTTATGAATACGACATTGACCTTTTAAAAATTGACTTAAAAACAAAGAAGGCTGTTTTCTCCTACAAAGAGAATAACATACACATTCTTGATAGTTTATTAGGAGAATGTTGGGATATCAAGATAAGTAGTATGGATAATACTCAGTTTAAATTTGTCACGCAGCTGACTGTGAATATTAAGGAATTCATGTTATTTGTGTGTATTTTTACAGCAATATGCAGATCATTATTTGACAGGACAACCTACAGGTCATGTGTCAAGCAAGTGGACCTAGTTCAAGATGAGGATTGTTCAGACCATGAAGATGCTTTTTGAGTACAAGAAGATCTGTTTTGATACTGAAGGTTTGGAAACAGAAAATTTGTGTAGCATTGTAGCCATTAGATTTTAAGGCTTTCTCATAGGCTGAGAAACTTTTTAAATTGTTTATTTCCGATTTCTCAACCGACTCAGTGATGAGCTGGTGATTTTAAAATTTTGAATTTCACTTATTTTTATACTAACATTCTGAACTACATTACATTTATCCATCTATCTGTGATATATACTTCTACTTTACCCCGGTAAAACAAACTACATTATGTAGAGAAAAAGTGGGTTAATTGGGAATTAAGTATTTTTCTTATTTCTGCTCTAAAATAAATTGCGTTTTGTTATTAGAAGTGTTCTTTCGGTCTATGTTTGAATTATAAGTACTTGTTTGAACTGCCTCTGTGAGATGGTTCCTTCAACTGCAAGGACACACAATCTTAGCGGAATAAGAAACGTACATGAATTTCAAATTAACATCCGACAAATGTTATTCCTAGAGCCAGGAAAGATGTTCTTTTCTACCTGTAGGCACAATGGATGTTAATGTAGGGTGCATACTATATTCTAAAATAGAAAAAGTAATCTAATTACCTCTCCGTGTGCTTAGGTTTTTTAAGATCTCTGACAAGCCATTTAGTAAAATAATCACCTGATACAGCAAAGGTTAAAGAAAAAAATCAGCTGAATTTTTCTTAAGGATTATTATTAGGGCTGTCTTATCAGGGCAGAAAAGATAATCGATTATCAGTCCTGTCATTTTGATTGATAATCGATTAGTAATCATTGAAGATTTGGACATAATCTTACCTTTCTAGCTTACTGTCTGAACATGACTCTTTATGATTTGTTATACTTTATCGTATGTATTCTGACTGGCAGGCTGAGCTAACAGTGTAGACCCAGGTGAGACTGCAGAACACAGTCTTATTGGGGTCTACACTGTTTGCCATTCATCCACCTACTTTTAGACACAATATTGGGTAATAAATCATACTAGTTCAAATTTTAGAACAGGTATGGTAAACAATAAGGCTGGCTAAGTGGAGCTGATGAAATGTGGCATGTTATCAGGGTCTACACTGTTTGCCACTAATCCAGCTATTTTAGACACAACAGTGGGTAGTAAATAAGGGTGTAACAGTGCATCAATACATCGATGCATTGTGATAGTGACCTTCATGATAGTACTATCGAGGTATTGTATTCGCCGATAGTCTCTTCAACTATCGATAGTTTTAATAGTTTTGTCCCTTTAACTTTACTCCTTCTGTAATACCAATCTGAAGCTGTTTTGTCTAAATTAACAAAGTACGAGAGAAAAAAGATTTCTGTTTAGCAAAAATATTTGTTAAAATGTTAGTAAAGCTGACATTTGAGAGGGTAGTAATGTCAGGTAACGTTACAGATGGACTGGTTTTATAAAAAAATTAAATCAATGGCATTCATTGAAATACTGTATGATTTGGAGATGGTGATAGTATCATGATGCATCATGATATTAGACCCCTAATAGTGATAGTATCGTAATAGGGATATCTCTGATAGTGATAGTATCGTGATAGTCATAATTTGGCATGATAGTCAGCTCTAGTAGTAAACTGTACTTGTTCAAATTTTAGATTAAATATGGTAAAGAGTTGAGGTGTCTGAATACTAAGGGTAAAAATGGTAAAGTAACAAACACAGAAATCAATTGATCGACTATTAGCAAATCAAATATGATAATAATTTTTGTAGGATTTTATCGATCAATTAATTGATCATCCAATTAATTGTGCCAGCCTTAGTAAATAGAGGTGCAAGAAGTCAACATCTAGGACACCTCAATAAAGTAGTATATTGCAGTTTGTTTATACAAACAACCTCTTATTAAAGAAGGATGGACATCAGACATACATCAGCATTTAGTGTAATAAGGTCAAGGTCACCTTATTTTCATGCTTCAGTGATTTTGACATATACTGAAGCCTATTTCATGGATTAATGCCTCATTAAAGTAGTATGTTGCAGTTTGTTTTTACAAACTTTTTTAAAGAGGTGGGCATCAAACATGTTTGTCACATCAATATTCAGTGTAATAAGGTCAAGGTCATTGTGATCATATTTTCATGCTCCGGCAATTTTGCCTTATATCTTGAAGACTATGTCATGGATAAATGTGATACTTGAAATACTGGTAACACCACGATTGACAGCATAAAAATTTGTAGGTCACCTTGACCTATATTTCATGGTCCAGTAATTTTCCGCATATCTTGAATGTTAATTGATCTATGAACATCATTATTTGGGATTATGAAATAGTATGACCCTACAGTTGACCTAAAAGTGTATGTAGGTCTATGTGACCTATATTTCATAGTTCAGTGATTTTATGTTACATCTTGAAGGCAATTTGATGTATTACTACCATATCATATTTTGGGATTATGTGACTTATATTTCATAGCCCTGTGATTTTGTCTTACATCGCCCACTATTTGATACCTAAATGTCATATTTACATATGATGCCACAATGTGACCCAAACTTTCACCTCAAAGTGAATATAAATCAATATGACCTATATTTCAGGGTCTAGTGATTTTACTTAATATCTTTTATATTATTCAATGGATTAACATCATGGTTGGTATAATGCATCAGTGTGATCATCAGATTAATTTCTCAGGTATATGTAGGTCAGTGACCTGTATTTTATGGCCCAGCAAATTTGCTTCATGTGTTGAAGACTATTTACTCTCCTCAGGAAAGTTATACTTGGGATGATAGATCAGTGTCACTCAGAGACTGACATTGCCTTATGTCATTGTCATTAACTATAAAATATTTTATAATTAAAAAATGGCCCTGGCCGGGGGTATTAGTGACCCTCTGGGCCACTTGCTCTAGTTATATTTGGTGTTGATATTGGTAAAGTGTATTAGGCCTTAGGATTGTTTGCTAATGAAATTTTATGTACTTTATAACTTTAGTATCTGGTAAACAAAACTCAATTTTCACGCAGGTGCGACAGCGCAGTTGCCTACATAATTCTTAGCTACAGTAACAGCGTGTACATGTATGTACAAACCAAAATCTCTGCTTCAGCCATGACAGTATCAGTTTACACAGTTAGACAAATTTTTTTGTTTCCTTTTAGTGGCCAGTCTTTAGGTTTCATAATGTGCTGTTGCTTTTGCTTGTGTTTATGTGAAGTGAAAATTAAAATTTTGATATGACCTTTAATTTTTTCAAGAATAATTTTAAATGTAATGACCACTGGGAATGTGATGATAGAGCCAGTTGTGCAGTTGATGTCTTGTTGGAGTTGTATTATTATGCGATTTTCCAGAAAACTCGGAATAATCATATGTTAAGTATCAGCTCAGGGCTGATTGGAAAACTCAATGCTGCTTGCAAAGAAAGAACTATAAAAGGACTTGCAGCATGCCGGACAAGGAGACCAGTTTGGGAATGGCTAGTTGATAACTTGCCAGAAGCTTATGTGCCTATGGGCCGACCAGATGCAGAGATACTTGAAGCATTAAGCTGGATTAGAAATATGACAGATTTACCAGCTTTTAAGATACGTCGAATGGACAGTGTCTGCAACAGTTGTGGATACATGTTTCAAACTGAGGAAAACAGTCTCCTAGCTCCATTACCTATCACATTTTGTATAACTCGAGAGGTACATGGCTTTATTCCAGATGCATTATCAGCAGTTATGTTGCAACAGAGATGTAGTCAGTGCAGGTGTAAAATAAGTTGTTCGCAACTCATAATGCCAGAATTTCTAATGTTAGAGATTGGAATTGTGAATTTTAAAAACCAGCAGGATCCCCCTATTCTTATACCAGAACATATGTCCTTAAGCAAGGGTATACAGTATGAATTAGTTGGTGCAGTTATGGTAAAACCAGACCATTTTTGCTGCATTGTCAAGCATGACAGCACTTTTGTTATACTTGATGATCTCAAGGATAGTCCGACCAAATACCAGTGTTTCTCTGGGGCTGTATGCAATGACTTTCAATTATTACAAGATCATCATTTCACTTCAAGAAATGATGATGGGATACATGTTTTGATATATGCATCAAAAAGTTGTAATTCTACACAAAATTGTTGCCTTACTGTGCAAGAGGAAGGACAACAGACTTACTCCTACCATTGTGAGAGATTTGAAGTTGGAAGTTCTGCAAGAAATATTATGCAAACTTCTGACAGTCATGAAATGCTGAGCCCATTAGGTATTATACCAAGGAGAGAAAAGAGACATTCTAATGATATTGAGAGAGAGCTAATAATACACAACAGTAAAACAGGTGCAGCTGAAAGAGAATCAGCTGAAATAAAGTCAGTCCAGAACATCATTCCTTCAGACCCATCAGCAGGTACTGTCAAAACTGAATCACCTGAGCCCATTATGCAAGGTATCAATGTTCAGAACTCTAAAAGAACCAATAAAACACTTCACAATGAACAAGCAGTACAAAGTATTCTTAGGGTTTCCACAAAAGGTGTTTCAGAGTTCCGGAATGGGCGATCCGATGTTTTGGCAAAGAAAACAACTAACCTAAACGGGAAGATACAAGGTCAGCAGTTGAATGGGTCATCAAAGGCAAGCGCAACCACTGTCAGTGGTCAGAACGCTGTTAGTGTGACAGAAATTGCCACTTCTTCAGTCGTTTTGCTTGGTAGGAAAGTACCTTGCAAAACCAGAAGTGGCATATTGTACCTTGAGTGTAAAGAGTTCTTTGATTTATCTGGTTTACAGAAGAATGTTACAAAAGAAGGCTACCGATTCATAGATAAGAAAATTACAAACTCTGGAATTCAAGTGTCAAATGCCTTTATATTGCGTGGACAGAGAATTCGGCAGTACATGTCCATTGAGGCTATCAAATGCGTATTGAAGAATTTTGGGAGGATAGAGTAAGCAGTGGATTTAAATACACTAATACAAGAACTTGAAAGGCTCATTTCTGGTAACAAAGATACTTCCAGTAACAGCTTAACTTTTAATGGGAGTACAAGCTACCGTGATATTCCAGATTATGAACCAACTGGCTGTATTAATTTCAGTGACAAAGATATTAAGTATAAAATCTTGGAGGGTGATAGAAATCAGATTCGGCTTCTTTGTCAAGATGCTTTTGCTGCCACAGACTTACAGAATCATGTCCGCAGCAAAGGGTATTAGTTTATTAACAAAAGTCTCTGTAAGGCAGGATTGACTCCCCAAGAATGTTTCATTGAGAGAAGTTTATCCCGCTTATATATCGCATTAAATGCTTTTCTTGTAGTTCTTGATTCAAAACTGGTTCCAAAGTCTAAAAGGTGGGTGAAAGCTTCTTTGCAAAGCAGTTTAGTACAAGATGTTGCAGAGGAGCGAACATTAAAAAGGCCATATCTACCCCCAAAACGAAATGAATTTTTATCCCCAGTAACCGTGTTCCCAACATCAGTGAGAGAAAGTTCCAAGGTTGCTAAAAGAGTGAAAAGGAACATTCTATGGAGAAAGGAAAATACAAATATAAAGAAAAAGTCAGTTGTTCTGAAGAATGCATTACAAAGCATTTGTATGAAGCATTTTAACGGAAATAAAAACGAATTTCTATGTGCATTTTCAGAACTGATAAAGCCTTCGAAAAGCAAAAACACCGCTTCTTTTGATGGCTACTTCCGTCACCATGATATGATACATGTACTGACATCTTCCAAAGGAAAACCCTGAAGAATGGACAGCACAAAAACTTCCTTGAACAATTAGTTCAAACATATTCAAAAGATGTGTACAACATCTCACCTTTAGATTTTGTGTATTATGAAGAAACCTTCAGTGGCACGAGGCTTTTGAAGTTCTACGAAAAAAGCTACCTGGAATAATTCCCTCACGTCGAATGGAGCATATGGCAAGGAAAGAACTTCGAAAAAAGTTTTCCTCTGTTTTGCTGCCACAGAAACCCCTAGTGGCTGGCAGATTAGTCCAGCAAGGTAAATGGAAGTTCTGAGTTTCAGATACAACAAGATCAGTGGCAAAAAGCACTGGAAATTCTAAGGTGATAGAAGAGAAATTTGTGGGAGGCAAAGTTGTTTCATTGCCATCAGCATTCTCAATAATGAACCTTTCTTCATTGATGGAAGTTTCCAGAACCCCAAAAATATCTTTCCATTACATATATTTTATGAGAGTGACAGTAGAGACAATCTGGAGGAGAATCTGGGTTATCCTTGTCGAGCAGATCAGGTATTCGGTAGAATGGATGATACCTTCTATCTGACAGGTGATGAAATGTTTTTAGAAGCCATGTTAGATGCTTCAGGAGAGCTTGGACCAATGACCGAAAATGGCTGGAATATTTATAGAGTGTCAAACAAAGATAGCAAGGGTGATACTGCCTCCACTGGACTTAGGGCAGATCTACAACTAAAAATAGACAGAGTTCACAAAGACCGTCTATTTGCCACCATCACAACAAATAGAACAGTTTTTTGTGTGCTTCATGCGGTGGCAAGATGTGTTGAGAAGCTTCTTAATTTAGAAATACAAAATGTTCTGTCTGAAGGTAATAAAGAAGCACAGAGAGGAGGGGATGGTGAGGGTTTAAAAAATGATGCACTCTATAATTTGGAAGCCAATGTAAATAGCATTCGACAAGGTAATTTCAAGACTCTTTTCGACAAGAATGGAACCCCAGAGCCGGTCTCTTTAAATAAAGACCATGCCTTAGCAATTATTAGTCCAGCTTCACAAGATTTTCCCCATGTTCTAAGCAAAGTGATGTGCAATAGAAAGCTGGTTGTTCAGTTATCTGAGAAAGTTCGAAGTACTTTGGATTTTGCAAGCTCGTACACTGAATTTGAAATGGCTGTGCAAATATGGGAGCATTTTTTATCAGATGGTTCTTCTTCTTTTGAAAGATCCGCTTCCACATAATAGTGTTAATGATGAAGTAGAATTTCAGATACTGACAAAGAAAATTACATTATCCATGTGCTGAAAAGTTTTTTCATCTTTATTGTGCTCGGTATACTTCCAAAACCCTTACACCTTACTTGATGAAACTTATTGATCATGTGCCAGAACTCATGGAGACATTACCATTTCCCATAGCTCGCTTTCAGTCAGAGGGTGGAGAGCATGCCAGCTACCTTCACAACTGCTTCTATTTTCAACACACTACTAGGCATGGTGGCAGAGTGAAGCAAGATCCTATTCTTTCATTGTTTCAGGCATGTTGGAATAGACTCTTTCATGACATAGAGCAGTACACACTTTCAATTGACCCAGAAGAACAAGAGGTGGGTCAGTTATTTCTGGCCTACTGCACTTGTCACAGGGCTGCTAATGTCATACAAAGGCACTTCAGATATCTAATACGAAATATGTTGAAAAAGGAAGGCTGGGTATTGAAGCCTATGTAAGGCCAGCAGAAAAAAGCAAATAGAAGTGCTTTCTCAAAGTTAAGAGGCATTTTTGTTAAACCTAAGGAGAAACAGAAACCATTTGATGGCCTTCTTTTTGTCTTGTCTGCAGCAGTTCCAGCAAATGGCAAAAACAAAGAATGACACAAACAGAGCTGAAGAAAATTATTGTTGAATATGGGGGTAGAGTAAAATTAAGTATACCCTTCAGGCAAAAAGGTGTTTCAACTAAAAAATATGTACACAGGATTGTTTGGAAAAAAAAAGTTCCAGGAGTAATTAAAATAGCACTCCGAAAAAAATGCAAAATTTTGAGCTTTTCTTATATCTTTGCTTGTCTAGAAAGACATAGTACTGGACCTGTAAACGAAGATGATTTTCTACTCAATACAAAGAAATTAGGCATACACTTGACTAAAGAAACTTCAATTGGTAGAAAACATTTTCATAAAATAAAGACTTTCATCTCAATTATGAAAAAAGCAAGAAAAGCAAAGTTGAACAAAGCTAGACATAGTGAAACTATTTTAAAGAGGAAGCCTAGAAACCCAGCGCAGTTCTTTGTATCAAGTTGTTTGAATAAACAGTCAGAGATTTTGCCAGAAGGAAAGAAGAGAGTTAGTTTCTGTCCTATTTCAACAGTGGAGAGCTCTTTCTCCAAACATCAAGTCAAAGAACAAAAAGGAATGGCAGAGAAAATAACCAGATTAAAATGCAAACAAAGTACATCAGGTAAACTGTTTGTACCTCATCTGTCCAACTGTCCATCACACTTTAGTTTCTGTTAAAAATCTTGTGAAAGGGTTTATGTATTCTAGTAAAATGCGGTATGTGAATCGATATTGACAAAGCCTGGCTTTGGTTTGTTACAGGCATTTTGCATTAATTTGCAAGAGAGTTATGTCCCTTGTTTGACATAAAAAATTGTCTTGGCTAGGTGTCTTACGGAAGAAATGATGGTTTTGGATCAGATTTGAAATACAATTTGATGTTGGCAAAATCAAGCTATGAATTATTAAATGGCATTTCTTGTCAATTTTCATCAGCGTTATTTCCTCCTGCCAGAAAATCATTTCAGCTTAATATTTGGATTTGGATCATTTTTTATACGCCCGTTTGAAAAACGGGACGTATTTTATTACGGGGTATGGCGTCCGTCCGTCCGTCAGTCCGTAAACTTTTTTGTTTTCGGCTAACTCCTCCTACAGTTTACATCTGATCAAGCTGAAACTTGGTATATAGTTAGACCTTGATGTGGTGCAGCGCATATTGTTTCAGGGTTACAGTCCACCAAATGTTTGCAGAGTTATGCACCTTTGAAAATTTCTGTAAACTTTTTATTTCCGGTTAACTCCACCTGCATTTTACACCCGATCAAGCTGAAACTTCATTTAATGTTAGACCATGATGTGGAGCAGCGTATATTTTTTCGAGGTTACAGTCCACCAAATATTAGCAGAGTTATACCCCTTCGAAAATTTCTGTTAACTTTTCGTTTCCGGCTAACCCCTCCTACAGTTTATATCCAATCAAGCTGAAACTTCATTTATAGTTAGACCATAATGTGGAGCAGCGCGTATTGTTTCGGGGTTACAGTCCACCAAATATTTGCAGAGTTATGTCCCTTTGAAAATTTCTGTAAACTTTTCATTTCCGGTTAACTCCTCCTACATTTTACATCCGATCAAGCGCAAACTTCATTTATAGTTAGACCATGATCTGGAGCAGCGCATTTTCTTTTGAGGTCACAGTCCACCAAATATTAGCAGAGTTATGCCCCTTTGAAAATTTCTGTAAATTTTTCGATTCCCACTAACTCCGCCTACAGTTTACATCCAATCAAGCTGAAACTTAATTTATAGTAAGATCTTGATGTGGAGCAGCGCATATTATTTCAAGGTTACAGCCCACCAAATATTAGCAGAGTTATACCCCTTTGAAACTTTCTATTAATTTTTCGTTTCTGGCTATATCTTCCTACAGTTTACATCCGATCAAGCTGAAACTTCATAAATAGTTACACGATGATATGGAGCAGCGCATATTATTTCGAAGTTACAGAGCACCAAATATTGGCAGAGTTACGCCCTTTTGAATTTTTTTGTAAACTTTTCGTTTCCGGCTAACTCCTCCTACAGTTTACATCCAGTCAAGGTGAAACTTGATTTGTAGTTAGACCATGATGTGGAGCAGTGCATATTGTTTCAAGATTACAGTCCACCAAATATTAACAGAGTTAAACCCCTTTGAAAATTTATTTTTTTCATTTCCGGCTAAATCCTTTTACAGTTTACATCAGCTCAAGCTGAAACGTCATAAATAGTTTCATGATGATGTGGAGCAGCGCATATTTTTTCAAGGTTACAGTGCACCAAATATTGGCAGAGTTATGCCCTAGACGCAGCAGACTTCTCCCTATTTTCTCAGAAGGGAGACGTCACTTCTCTCTCAATTTCTGGGCCAGCTTGGACCCTTAGGATACAGTTCACCAAATATCAGCAGAACTATGCCCCAATTAATTTTTTTTTATTTATTTATTTATTTATTTTTTTATTTTTTTTTTTTTTTTTTTTTTTTTTTTTTTTTTGTAATTCCACTTACAGTTTATATCCGGAGCACTGAATTATAGAAGAGCCAGTTTATGTGCTACATCTTATTACTTGCCATGGGCGTATAATGCCCCGCTTGTCGGAGCTCTTGTTTAGAAATATGAATTGGTATTGACAAGTTCAAACTTGGAATTGTTCCATGGCATTTTGCTTCAATTTTCTTGCTTCAAAGCGATTTTGCTACAGACTACTGGTTGTCTAAACGAACGAAATCACTGCTGACAACCAGTAAGGTGTTTTTAAGTCTTGATCAGTAATACCAGTTTCAAAAAAGAAGGATTATTTAATAATTACACGAAGCATATTTTATAAACAATTTTTTTAATAAAGCTCACGTGGAAATGTAAGAAATTTGCAAAGATACATGAATGATAATTTAAAGCAATATTCAAACAGAATAGAGAAACACCTGAATCTTCTGATCAAACTGCTCTTTTGGGTAACTAGCAAAGAAAGTAAAGGGTATGGTCTGATCTAGGTCTACTCTCAAGCACTAGACTTTGTTTTGTAGGTATTTATAGTATTTCTTCTAATCAGAAGTCATCTTTGTTATTCTCATTTACCATAATGTCATAAAACTGTAATTAAACGACACTGGGTAAGATACATGTACGAATGTTGTGATCGCGGTCAGAGCTATTGATGTATAAATAGGGCTTAAGGGTCATTATGGTACATTATCTGACTTTTGAATCCTTAAATGCATGGGTGAAAGTTTTCAGTATTAATACTGTAAACTCGTCATGTAAATGCATTTGCCCCAGGTGTAAAATGTACCCACCTGGATAAAATACACCTGTTCAAGGGTAGGGGCAAATATATTTGCCCTTGGGGGTATTTTACCCCTATGTGTATATTTTGTCATGTAAACACAATTTTAACTACCCTTAGGGTAAATTTTGTAAATATGTTTGGAATGCCTCAGAATACATGTATACTTTTATTTTGAATACATTTCGTTTGTTTTTGTTTTTTTTACTTGATGTATGGAGGTATATTTGTACCTTCTCTATCACAAATTAATTTTTGCAAGTTGTGGTCTGAAGTGAGTTATTCGACAAAAATACTATTGTGCTAGCATTTAGATACTGATTTAAGGCAAATATGATTTATATTTATTATGGTGGCTGACTTAATGAGTTATTATGTCATCAAAAAAAAGGTTCACAGTAGGTGTTTTTAACTAGTTTGATAACTAAAACTAATTCCTATTTCTTAACGCTTATTGTGGAGGGTCAAATTTTTAGCAGACAACAACTTGAAATATTTTATTTTTTCCAGAAAATAGGCTTTGACATTTGATGAAAATTGTGTCGTCCCATAGTTTCTGAGAAAAAAAAAACAGAAAAAAACAGGGAAAATACTAATTTGGCATCTGTTAAACAATTTTAATCAGAGAGTGGTAAAGGTTGATCACTTAACAAAAATCATCAGGCTACAGAAATGTGGGATATAAACAATAGTACAAATCAGACTGTTTATCTTTTCAACAACCAGTGCAATCTGATTATGGTCTTAGGTACTGACACATATGGTATTTCAACAGGTCAATATGTGACAGTCACTTGAGTACAGACATCTATAAACACACTCAATACTAGCACAGCAAGTAGATTGTAGTGAACATGGACAGTCATTACCGATGAACCATTAGTTAATCTTTATATGTAGATTCCCATCTGTAAATAGGAAATACCTTGACCAGACTGTGCAGATCTACAGCTGGCATTGACCCGTTAGTCCCAATTTCAAGTCCTATGCCAACATTCAACATTATTATACAGTCTAACCTGAATATAAAAAGTGATGTCAAATGATTTATTTTTATGTATTATTGTTATCACTTTCCTTGATTATTACCAATTAGTTCTCTTAATTAGTGTTTGTTTCACATCTGGAGCACATGGCTGATGAGTGGAAAAATGTAAATATGTTACTCCAGGTAGAAACTAACTTTATTACATATATGTATCTTTTGTAAACTCAGATGGACCCGCACATCTGGGCATTATCAAGGTTTACATTGATGGCCAAGACCCTGTGGATGCACAAGCTGATCAGGGTGTACCCTCTTTACATATGCCATAAGATCAGTTTCTGTTTGGAGCTCCTCAAATGATTATGGGGTCAGCCTGGATTCTGATGAACATATCTATGTACATGTACAGTATGGTGACTTAATTGCTTTGTTTACAGTAGAAAATTTCTGCCCTAACTTTGGTGGGGCTATACTGTCTTGCTGTTGGCGAATATTAGCAAAACGTTGGAATACAGCCGTAAAATAGGGAACATTATATTACTGACCACCAGTTAAAACTGTTTCTTACATCTAAATTTCCCTAATTGCCTCTGAAGCTTTCTAAAATAATTCATTTTTGATAAAGCAGAGTTAACACTAAGCATTTTGTAGTTAGACCATGATGTTATTTTTCTAATCGTACAGGATTTGATATCTTCTGCAGATTGTCTCCAATGGAGACAAATTGCATGAAATGTCAAATCCAGATCTGCTGGGAAATACAAAAAATATCAGTTTGTCATCTGCTCAATATTCTCAGAGAGTGGTAAAAGGTTAAAGAAACAAAGTTGCTATTATAGAAAGGCTTTTAACTAAAAACGAAAAGTAGCATTTGCTCCTTCTTTCTATAACATATAAACGCAACTGTTTACCCATAGGGGTATTTAACAAGTTGGGACAAGTATTTACCTTTAGCCTAGGGGTAAATATACCCCAAGGGTAAACTTAATGCATATAAAAGGGACTTAAGCTTGTATACATAGTATCTCATAAACTACTTAAGGGTGAGTTCTGTTACTTTATGTTTTGCTCCATTGCTATCAAGAATAAACCAGAGAACAGCTGAACAACCAGTTGCAAGGTATTGCTGCACAGGTCTCTTACCCTCACTCATTTTAAGTCATTGAAAGTCATTATTAAAAGAATTTTGTACGGTTGTGTAAACTATGCTTCAAAATCGATTCTTAAATAATATTTTGCCGGTTGTCAATACCGAAATTGCTTCTGAAAACCGGTTGTCAGTAGCCACTGCTACTGACAGCCGGTTGTTAAAAGCCACTCTCTTTTGGATATTCATAAATGGAGAATAAATAGTAAAATGGCGCTTCTAAATGAAAGTATCTTTAGCATTACATTGTAAGGAAAAGTTTTGTAACTTTAGTTATGTTTGCTTTGTAGCTGAATTGCTAACAGTTATGTACTTTGTCAGACAGACTTTCTGCATGTTCTAAAAGAAACACGTACCATATTAACCATATGTATTTGGACAGACAGGCCTGAGCAAACAGTGTAGACCCAGATGAGGCTGCAGAGCCTGGTGTCTCATTAATTTCTACACTGTTTGCCACTCATCTAACAATTTTGAGACACAATATCAGGTAGTAAATTTTAATTGTTCAAATTTTAGAAACAGTATGGCAAGGAGTGGAGGTGCCTGAATACTTTAATATGGCAGCTACCTTCATTAGTTCTTGTATGTAGGCTTAAGTTCTTCCATAGACTGTCCTGGAGAGCTCACTGAGGGGATTATGTTAACCCAAGGTAGACTGTATAGACTCCCCCTGATAAATATTGGAAGAGTCCGATGACAATTTAGGTATGTGAAGGCATGAAATTATGTTATTCCTAGAGAAAAATGGTTAAACTATTTGCAAAAAACTAGAGTCTGCACTGTTTGTCAATTACCTTTTTAGGAGTCTCCAGACTATATAATATTAAACTTGTAATGTGAAATGTTATCTCAATGGCAATGGATTCACTGTAAAAATTCAGAGCAAATTTTATTATAAATTTGTTTGTACAAATGTATGTATTTGCATATGCCGTCCTTGGTGGCTGAGTTGCATGCGCATCCGACTTCAAGGTTCGACCCCACCCACCACACACACACCCGTCGGGTCAAACATTTTTTTGTGAAGATTGGTTCTGAAATATTTTCTGCAGCCATTTTCTCCACTCCGCTGATTCAAGGAGGGCAGTAGTCAGTTTCTGGTGAAAGATTGTGCTCAGTCAGGCTAATCGCTTCTTAGAGGACTAAGCCTGCCAAGTAAAGTATGGTTAGGTAAACTGTCCGCTGACATAACCCCATTGGGTTGACTGGGCCGTAAACCTCAACACAAACAAACAATGCATTTGCTGGGGATGATTGCCCCTAATGTACATAGATCTTGCCATCCATTTCTTGTTTTTAAGATTTTAAGCTGTGTTATAAGCTTGTATGAGATTTCTTTCTCTTATAGTTCTTCTGTGGAATTAAAACAAGTAGTTTTAAACGTTAACCCTTGTCATACAGAATAATTAAAGATGCCATACCTACTTCTAATTTTCAGCCAATCAGATTACTGGATCCAGATTGTTGATACAAATTCAAAAACTGAATTGCAAACAGTGCAGATTCAGATCCAACTGATTTGGATCTACTGTTTGCAAAGCCAGGGCATATCTGGGGTCAGCATGACAAGGGTTAATACCAAATACTTTCTTCTTTATAAGCATGACCATTACTATCAATCCTGTACCTGTTTATATTTTACATATGTAACTTACATATATACTGGATATTTTAAAAATGGAATCTTCTTTAAATATGGAATGTGGGAATTATGGCCCTGATTAAATTCCTGCAGCCAATCTGATATTTTGGTAAATAATTAAGAATTTTCAGGTTTTTAAAGGCATGCATTCCATTTAAAGGTGAATGCAATACATGTATATACATGTAAGGTTAAGTTTATCTAGGAGTAAAGTGCTTAACAAGCCATTTATTTCAATGTAAGATCTTTCAAAATCGGCCTAGAAATAAGGAAGTTGTGGTGGTTTGAATATATTTAAAATGGCTATCATTGATGCCGCCATATTATATGCTTTATGAGTCACAAAGCCCAAATTAGATCTACAAAACCAAATTATAAAGGGTTTTTAAAAATATTTTTTTTAATCTTTATATTCAAGTGACAGGCAATCATTTCCCCCAAAATAAACCAACTTTATGAGAATAATTACCTTTATGAAACAAATTTTAATTTTAATGATACCTCATTAAATATTAAAAATGGGGATGCCGATTCCACCAATGTTAAAATATTCAATTGTCTATAACTAACTTATTTTTCCACTGATTTTGATCAAATCTGTCTTAAAATTCATTGTTTGTAAAGTTCTTCACTTTAAAGCACAGTGCCTTGTAAGGTTGCATTTCCCTTTAAAGTTAATATAGGCACATGTCACTTTTCGCAATTTGTGAATCTAAGCTTAAAGGCAAACTTTTTTTTTCAAACAGCCAGCTCCAAAGATCCCAATATTCCAAGCGGGGCTGGGTTTGAGCTACTTTTTAGTTCTGGAAGACCTTCCCACCCCTTTCAATGCAGAAAACAGCTCTCTAAGACGGTCCCCATTTTCATACCATCCTCGACAGGTACTACCAGTTCCAGGGCCAAGTACATGTACAGACCTAGGGTTCTTATCAAATATTCATAAATGCGTAATGCATACTTCCTAAAATCCCAAATTTTTGAAATTATTGATTGATTCCTGCAAGTACCTTATTCCTCTTCCATTAAATATATAAGCATTTCCATTCAGTATTATAGCCAGAAAAGAGACGTATCCAAATGATTCCCATTATCAATATTTAAAGGTACATGTGTCCAAGATTCCATATTCTGAAATTGAAATGTCTGTGAAGCAGTTAGTTAGTGAAGCAGTAAGTGTCTTTTTTAATCAGATGGGGTAGTATCGTATTTGCCCTAAATTTTTTCGACCCTTTTTAACGAGTATTATTATTTTTCTGCTACAAGGATTTAAGTTAAATAGTAACCATTGTAGGCCAAGATTAAACTGCTTCTGATCTGGTTCTACATTGTCTGCGTAGGCTTAGTTTTTTGACGCATGTCCATACTTTTAGGAAAAATATGGTAAACTGGTTTAAAGAAAATGTTTCTCTGGTTTTGTAACCAGTGGCATTCAATCTTAAAATTTTTAAGAAAGTGTGCTTGTGTTTGTGATTTGATCGGAACTGACTTGAAGACTACAAAGAAAAACAAAGTCTGGTAGAGAAATGACACAAAAAAAAAATAAGAATAAAAATTAAAAAAAAATGGGACTGACTTTATGACATTAAGTATGTGAGTGTTTTAAATGGTATACAAATATTTTGATTTTAACTTTTTGTTGTGGATAGTTTCTAACAAAAACCAAAGTTGTTACTTTTTCAAGGCTAGTATTTGATATATCTTGTCATATACCATATTTTGCATAAAGAATCTGCCACTTTTTAATTGGCATCATTATCATATTGACCAGTATTTAAATATTCAGGCATTTGCTGCTGCAAAGACTTGCTGAATGGCAAACTGCTTACCCTGATCAGATTGCTCTTTCAGGGATTGTCTGATCTGGGTCATCACTGTTTGCTCACACTGCAGAATTTTAAGTGTCAAATTTATTTATGCTAAATATGGTGTATAGATAGTTCATTATGTTTGTACCATATTGGGATACAAAATTTGTAATCCAGCTAATAAAAAAAATTCCTTAGCTTCATATTAAGGAATAAAATATTAATAAAAATATGAAAGAATAAAACATATAATGGCATTTTACTGTTTGTTTTTCTTCTGTGATAGTGATTTGAGGAGACATTAGCAAATGAGCCAGCTTGTGTAAAATGGTACTTACTGCATAGGTGATCAGCAAAGGCAAGTTCGGTGAGCATGGGCCTGATTGTGTAATTTCCCTTAGCCTTTGCTGTTCACAGACATGTGCAATGGGCCTGTATAACATTTCAGGCATGAACTGTCTTTGGCATTAAGTTGCTTTGAATTAATCACAAATTGTACATCACGAGTCAATTTGTATCTCCTTGGATCAGGTTAATTAAGACTTACAACACTACGGGCAGAGCCAGCAGAATGACAAATTAGTGATATTTTTCTTATTTTTCCTAGAAAATAGGATCTGACATTTCCTGCAAAGTGTCTCCTGAGAATTTGGAGACATGAAGTGTCAAATCCTATTTTCTAGGAAAAATTGAAAACAATATTTCAAAGTACTTTATCATCTGCTGAAATTTTTACCGAGCATGCATAGTGTCAAAATGTATTTACCCTAAAACTTGGAACACATTAAAATCAGGATAAGTTTGAGCTAATAGTGTAGACCCAGATTAGACTGCAGTCAACTCAGGGACTATACTGTTTTCCATTTTTGTTTAAGTCGGCACAAATGCCCAAATAACCATCAGCATCTGAATTTTTAGGGTAAATATGGTACAACTTAAAAAAAAATACGGCTTAGAGCACCATAAACCTAGAAACTTAAGAGCTAAAATATTATAAAAGTACTGTAAATTAATGCCTTTAATGGCTAATCAAGTTTGCAACTCATCGCCTCGGTGTATATTTAGTATATATTAGAAGGCAACCAGTGGCTATTAATTTCTCTGTTAACCAGGAAAGCCACAAAAAACAAAAAAAAAACACTGTGATGCATACAAATATTAGTTTATAGTGTTTCATTGATGCCTAGACAGATCAGTCTGGTAAGTTAGGGGAAACCGGACTGCGGTATGAAAAACTGCAGGTCAGTGGCTGATAGAATTACAAGCATTCATTACTTTGTATTGTATTTTTTATTTGGCTTACTGGAGAGCCTATCAACACCCACCCACACATACACACACAAGTTGGAAAACTAAAATTTGTATTTTCGAATTTTATTTTATTTATTTTATGTCCCTACCCTTCAAATTTTGTACTGAAATGTGACACTTTAACATGTAAATTCGAATTTTTTTTTTTTTTTTTTATCCAATCCTTTTCATATTGTTATTTGTATTCCTCCCAAGAGCAACTTTTAAAAACATCTTTTGTAAACCTATCTGCAAAAAACTCTGGCCTTTAAATATACCGTATTTGATCCAACTGCTTTGTTCACTTATTTTTTTTCAAAGCTGCAGCTTGAAAGTATTGTAAAAATTCTGTCCGAAGGGCACAGTATTAAAAAAATATTTTATTTTGCACTTTTTGATTTCCAAAAGACAAATCAGGAAAGAACATTATATTCAGGAAACTATACATATCTTTTTTTTATCGAATAATCCAAGAAACTCTACACTAATGTTTTTAGAAAATGAAATTTTAACTGTTTCTGAAATATGGGCATGTTGATAACATGCCTATGCCAGTATGGAACACATTGACATGGTACCTCTCATGGTACCTCTCAACATGCATCAATAATAGCTAGTCTACTGTAGTAAAAGTGGTTCGGACAGGTAATTAAAGTGTAATGTGTATCTGCTAGTGGTCAGTGCTGCTGCAGATCTTATTTAACTGTCCAGATGTGTTATCTCTGGCTGATAAGGAAATTCAATAGCACTTTTAGAGATAAGAGGTGTGTTTGTTATGATGATGTACAGAGATACTTTTAACGGCCGCAACACGGCATGAATGAGTTTAACAATTACTTCGTCTGATCATGACATGTGATATTTCGACTTACGTTAATTTTGATAAAACTTAATATACTCAGAAAATTAAACGCAATTATTTCTTAACATACGGGCGTCTTACTTTCTTTAAGAATATATTTCTGAATGATCATCATCTGTTTACCATCACATGTTCATCTATTTCAGGACAGAGCCTTTTCAATTCCATTCTGTGTGGTTCTATCCTGTGTAGCATGATCCGTAATATTGAATAGGTAACAATCCTTAAAAAGGGTCGGAAATACAGCAAGGCAAGTGTTATTTATTATATTAAAGTAATTAAAAAAAACAACATACATCTTAAGTGGGGACTATTATTGGCTGAAACTAGTCAGTCTAGCCCAGAACATGTATCGCAATATATGAAAACTTTACAAAAATCAGATCCTGTTCAAAGTGGGATCTCCACAGACAGTACATTTGCTAAGGGAGACCTCAGCTTTACTTTTTGTAAGGCTACAATTCTGACATTTTTATCATGTTTAACAGTTTTATAAAAAATAACGTAAATCGGAATACCACATGTCATGATCAGAGGAAGCAAATATTAAACTTATTAATGCCGAGTGGATTCTTCTACATAATCCTTTAGACATGTTCATCAGCCAGGTAAGGCATGTCCAGTTCATTTGTTTCATTTATTTCTTTTACAAAAATTGCTATTCTCAATGCAAACACTGTGGTCCCTGATCAGATATTCAGGGGCAACTGGTCTGGTTTTACACTTTTTTGTTAACGTCCCTTTTATGAGATAGTAGGAACTAATGGATTAAGCTGTTGTGATTTTTGCTTTTCACAAATAATCTGCTCTGGATTATTTGAGTCTTATCTGCTAAGAATCAACACATGCTTTTAGATGAATAGATACGATTACAGGGAGAGGTAGCTCTATGAAAACTGATTTTGCTTACTTTATAGAAAGGGGTCTACCCTTGAAGAAAGCATTTGCATCCATAGGGAGAGCTGTGAATGGAAGCCATAATGAAGTCACGAAAGTTACTTGCCTTGTAAAAACCTAACTAGGTAGCAACTTTCGCCTTAAATATTTTGCATTATTAACGACTCTACAAAATCCGCACTACCTTTAATTGTACATCCCGAAACACTTGTCCAACTTCCAGAGTCCTCGCATGTAACAGTTGTAGGACTTGCTGTTCCACTGTATCCTGTGGCACATGTGACTGATGAAGTTCCCTGGTATGTTGTTGCCGTTGTACCAGTGAATGCATACCCGGTCACTACTGGTGTACCGCAATCTAATTATCAGTGAAAATCAAAACGAAGAAAGAGTTGTACAGCTTATTGCAAGTTTGTCAGAAAGCATTCGTTATATATTTATAATTTCCTGTAAAACAGAATATCGATGACGTTTAGTGATCTTGTGCTGGTCGCACTAGAATTTTAAGAAAATGTTATTGTCTAGTGCTTACAGCCCTAACTTATTCTTAATAGAATGTTGTAGTCTTCGATTTATATTCAGCGTTTATTCTTTCAGGAAAATACTACAAAATGGATGACACGTAGAAAATGACGAGTAAGCTGGATTTACATAACATACCAAGAGAAAAGACTAAACATATTATAATGAAGCACGATACAGGTAAGTCAGACACACAATCCATTTGATAATATTTACAATATCAGCAATATTGTAAGAAAATGTCCTCCAAAAGGAAACTTGAAGAAATGAAATAAAAACACATAACAGCTTTTGGAAAGAAACACAAATGCACATATACCTTTTATGGTACATCCTGAAACAGATGTCCAGCTTCCAGTATCTTCACATGTAACAAACGTAGGACTCGCTGTTCCTTCATATCCCGTAGCACAGGACGCTGATGATGTACCCTGATATGTTGTTGCAGTAGTACCGGTAAATGTATATCCAGTCTCTGACGGTGTACCACAGTCTGACAAAATATAAGTACGCTTCATCAACGTTATTTCGTTTTATTTTGTATTTATTGCATCTGATCGTTGCTGCAAAGTTATTGCTCTGCAATGCAATTCTGGTTCATGTGTAATTCTCTAAATGTAAAAAAAAAATCATTTTTTATTCATGCATCATTTTCTAAGACCACTGGTAATTCTTGCTAACAACCGCTAGCAAAATAATAAACCCTGTTGAAAACAGTCCATTAAATATACGGAACGATGGAAAACTGATTGTTTTAAATTATGATTTACACAATGGGGAGATAGTTTGGGCAGTCATTATCTTGCTCTATACACCATTTTGACTGTATGGTAATCATACATAGTGTGAACCAAAATTTGAAAGTATAGCATAATGAATGTATTTACCAAACTCATTTATTCCCAATACCGCTGGACACAATACATTTGCAGTCACAAGATATCATTAACTTACAGAACTTTACATCCTTTTTGTTCCACTGGTTGTATTATAAACAATGCTATATATATATATATATATATATATATGAGCGCGTTTGACTGTTATAGGCCGTCTTCAGTTTTAATACAAAAATGTTACATATCAAAAGAAATACAAATTGAAGCAAAATATTAAAAACACTGAAGTTTCCAATTTGGTTTATGGTCTATACAACACAAGAATACGTGACTCGAGAAGTCATGTTCTAATGTTTCGCAACAGGGGTTATTTTAAATTTGCAGTCTGTCCAGCCATCGGTCTAGTTCGGTCTAGGTTTTTTTATTATCTTTTAATGGGCATTTTGTTTCTCCAATGTACTGTTTACGCTGGGTGTTAAAAATGAGGTAGACAGCATTTGACTGTAACTCCGGACGACAATTTGACCGTATATGTCATTCGGCAAGATTTACATTTTGCTCTGCCATGAGGTCGTGATGTTCCAACCGGTCCATCATTATACGGGTCCGGGTCAGTTTGGCTTAAACAAGAAGGTCCAATAAACATTTCAAGTCCATTTGATAAACTTACTGCATCGCATCAGTAATTAAAATACAATGGAAATTCGGTGCTTTGAGTCTGTGATGTCTTCGCATTTAATTCTAGAGGTTGATCAGTTTTTATATCAATTTTGGTACGTTGTTTCTGTTCTGTTTATTATAATGCATTTATCGAACAATTGACACGTCACACGAACATACTGTGCTGCTGAATTATGGGGCACGCAAGTGACATGCAGTGTCTTAATATACAGTAATATTCCGCTATTAAGACTGCTCGGAATTAAGACCATTAAGACCAGCTTTTGTCAGTCCCAAAAGTTTTCATTCTTATGACGGTAAATGTCCCAAAAATACACCAAACTTTCTAACAAAATGGCATATACAAACAGAGTAGACCCAGATCAGATTGCCTTTTCTAATCAGGGTCTACACGGTTTACCAACCCACTAAATATTTCAAGAAACAACTGCATAAAAAGCAAACATTAGGAAAAAAGGTATGGAATAAAGTGTTCGAGATGTTGGGACATTAACCATCTTCTATATTCAATAGTAAGACCACTCCACTAATAAGACCACTTTTAGACAGTCCCAGAGTGGTCTCATCTTGGCTTTATTATAGGCTTTATCTGTGATTTTTTGTTGCCCGTAATGATTTATGGATGCGTTAGAAGACCTCCGTGCGGACCGAACAAATTTATGTTTTTTACAACTATGGAAGCTGAGAGCAAGGTTTGGGATCCCGTAATACTAATCAGTTAAGTTTGGATAACAAAGCTGCCACTTTTTTGGAAAAGGTTTGCCAACTGTTATTTTTTTGTGTCTGTTTAATTGTATTTGTCTGTCTTGTGTTGAGAACTTGATGTGGATCTGACTGTATCAGTTCCTAAGTGCACTTATTTACTTTGATTAGCGAAATTATACTGTAAATTATACTATAAATTATCCTATCTGCATTTGTTTAAAAAAAAATTATGCTTAAATTTGTCTGTCCACCCAATATGTTTTGTTAATTCTCTGAAGAAGGCTGATAGCGGTAGAGTGCGACATTATGTTATGCTAAATCTGAACACTGTAGAACCATGCTCACAACACATATGATAAAAAAGGTAAGGGTCCAGGGATGCAAAAATCACAAACCGGAGCCCTTCCCAGACACCAAAAGGAAGAGCACGAGTAATATCATATATTTTCGCATGTGTACATACAAGAAAACAGTCTAACTGATACCTTTAATAGCACATCCTGTAACTGTTGTCCAGCTTCCAGTATCTTCACATGTAACTGAGCTTGGACTAGCCGTTCCTTCGTATCCTGCAGCACACGATACAGATGAACTTTCCCCATATGTTGTTGCTGCGTGACCGGAAAAGGTGTATCCCGTAATGGATGGACTACCACAGTCTGTTTTAAAAGATCGAGTGCTATGTCGTCATTTAGTGATACAAGGTAATGTCTCTTAGAAAAATATCACATATAATCTAGTCTAAATTACTATGATTTACTACAAAGAAATAGAAAATAGAAAGGAAGGCAATGATCAGGAATCGATACAAATACCTAACACCTTCCGTTCCAAGACACCAAAGGAAAAGAAGCACGCACTTAAAGTAATGGCACCACAATCAAAGCACTACAAGCAGAAAGCCAAAAGACCTTTCTTCTCAAAAAATGGCCAAACGGCTATCCAAGATAAACAATTCACCAAGACATGCATGCAAAGACATACAATGACAGATATAGTAAACCACAGCAGAAGCACCGCCTTGGAACGGCTATCGTCAAATGGTCGGATGCGGATTGCAAACTTTTGCGCAATACCTTTACACCGTGCAGACATTGTTGTAAAATTCTGGCCCGTTGGAACTGTTAGGTACATTACATAAAAATAAAGTATTCAATATCCAGTGTAAAGTTTAGAAATTTATAACCAAATTTCAGCTCAGACACCTAAGACTGCCTGATTATCTACAATGACAGATCAGAGGTTTAACTATTCACTGTTTAATCTGTATACATGTGTTTGAATATCAAAACTCATTATCAAAATATGCAAGCTCGCAGGTTTGCGTCTTCGATTTTCACAAACGGCAATGGTATGCGCCGCCTATAAAATACTAGATGAACATCATCTGTTCAGAAAAAAAAGCTAGCTTTGTTTCTTATATTATATATATATATATATATATATATATATATATATATATATATATATATATATATATATATATATGAGCAGTCACGTCAGAAAGCTACCTTTTATAGTACATCCAGACACAGTTGTCCAGGATCCCGAAGCTTCACAGGTTACAGTGGTAGGACTAGCTGTTCCATCATATCCTGCTGCACAGCTTACAGAAGACGTGCCCTGATATGTTGTTGCTGTTGTACCAGTAAAGTCATACCCGGTCACAGCTGGAGTACCGCAGTCTAATATAAAATAATTAAGAGATAGAAAACAACCATGAAGACCCTAAACACTACAACAATTTTATACGAACAAAACCAGAAGCAAACACCTTTATTATTACAATAGGGTAGTTTTACGTCCTTTACTCAACAATTAAGTCATATCGAGATGATGGAAGAATGATAATGAAAGTCCTACACTCTTGTGCTAAATTCGGCAAAATTCGAACTCGGGACCTCGTGATCCGAAATCGGAAGCGCAAACCACTTTGCCATACGGACGCTTCAAACCAAACAACTAAAGAAACCTTTAACACTGTCGAATTCGTATATTAACAAAACCAAATTATTTCTAAATACGCATATGTTTTAATTATATCAATTGTTTTTTTGTTGTTGTTTTTTTTTTTTTTTTTTTTTTTTTTTTCTTTTTTTTCTGGTTATTGTTTCATGAAATTAAAAATCTGTAACTCGACCTTGGCGCGAATTAAAGCATATGTATGAATGTTTAATACAACAACCAGGGTCCGTTTGACACTTTCTCTAATTGTAATATGATATCCTAATTTATTTCAATGATTGCAAATGATCATATTGCCACATGGAAAAAATAAAATAATGAGCTGGCTTTTTTATCATTTCATCTGTGAAATTTATTCGATCATGATAACTCATATTATAATAAACAAGGATAGTTTTACTGTTTCAAAGCTAATATCACATTAAAGTTTGTCAACACTGTTGGTGTGGCTGCAAAAGTGCCATCGATTCCCCACGCCAGGTGCATGACAAACGTAAAACTCCCAATTAAAAATGTTTTTTGAAATATATAAATCAAGTATGACGTCTCCGTACAATTAGAACCTACTTTACTGGGCGAGTCTAATTATAGTGAAACTATAACTAGATTATCGCAAAGTAAAGGAGGTTCTTATTGTACACATACGTCATTCTTTAATTATACTTGGGATGATATACTATACTTGGGATGATATACTATATCTTGTGTATCAATTAATCGTCACCCCTAATGCTGAGCAAATCTATCGAAACGATAAAGTTCTATCCATAACATGAAGAAAGCTTACTGTTATTCTAAGGCTCGTATATTGTAAGTCATTAATAAGACATCTTAAAATATTGAAAATAAACATATTCAGGAAATTAAGTCAGAAAGTTTACATTGATGCAACATGTTATGCGTACTTTGCATGAAAATTGATACACTTGGACCTTTAATAGTACATCCTGAAACTGTCGTCCAGCTTCCAGTATCTTCACATGTAACTAGATTATCGCAAAGTAAAGGAAGTTCGTATTGTACACATACGTCATTCTTTAATTATACTTGGGATGATATACTATAGCTTGTTTATCAATTAGTCGTCACCCCTAATGCTGAGAAAATCTATCGAAACGATAGAGTTCTATCCGTAACATGGAGAAAGCTTATTGTTATTCTAAGGTTCTTATGTTGTAAGTCATTAATAAAACATTTTAAAATATTGAAAATAAACATATTGAGGAAATTAAGTCAGAAAGTTTACATTGATGCAACATGTTATGCGTAATTTTGTATGAAAATTGATACACTTGTACCTTTAATAGTACATCCTGAAACAGTCGTCCAGCTTCCAGTATCTTCACATGTAACAGTGGTAGGACTCGCTGTTCCATCATATCCCGTCGCGCAGGTCACTGATGAAGTACCTTGATATGTTGTTGCAGTAGTTGCGGTATATGTATATCCAGTCTCCGATGGTGTACCACAGTCTGAAATAAGACAGATTCGCACTGTTTTATTCGCTGCTGTACGAGATTTAATCGATCATTCCAATTATCGATAATCACTCCAATATGTTTCAAAAATATAAATGTAGATATGCAGATAATTCCACAATCCAGAATTACAGCCTTCCCGAGGCACCAAAATAATGCGAGATGAGAAACAAACAATGCCACTGACGTACTGCAACAGAGGAAGCGCCCCGGAACGGTCAGTAGAAAAACCTTCTGGTTCCTTTTTACTAAACTATAGTTCCCTTACGGTTTTTATCCAGATTAGTATTTTCGGCAAGTGCACTAATACCAAAATGCATTGTATTACGAAAACACGCCTATTCAAATATATTGAAAATTTCACCACCAAACATTGAAAGTTTTCCGATAAAAATTCTGATAGTTTTCATATTTCTGCTCAATACGTAGACTGTGGGTACTCGTTAGAACCACCTTGCCGAGGCGGTTCTAAGGAGTTCCCACAATCTATGTTTTAAGCAGAAATAAGGCAAATAATATATACTCCTGTGAACCCCAGTTTTACTATATAAAACTGGGGTTTAAGGGGGTCAAAATTATATAGGTATGTTTTCGTGATGTCAATTGAAAGCTGTCAGAAAATCAAACGAATGGTGAACTTTAGTTTTAAAAAGAGCTTTGGACAACGAATACTAGTTCTGTTAATTAGATGTGCAGTTTACATTACGATTCGACCCTATCCGGGAGTGTAGTAATATTACAAACAGAAAGATCAATGCAGATATGGAAAAGTCGCCGAATATGCTGACTATTAAAGACATTTCTTTTAAGTAAAAGCAAATACTGCCATTTATATGTGACGATTGGCCACAATACCAACATCTGTTACATTTATAATGACCTTCAAAATGATTAAGTTACCAGCACAAAACAATGATGACCAGACTTATTATTAATGTAAAAAATAAATACATTTGTTTCAGATAATATTAAATTAAAAAAATAAAGAATAAACAGAAAACAGAAATAAGATAGTAGTTTTGTAAATAAACAAGTAAATAACCTATTCTGACATTTGCTAGTCACATTAAAGGAAAACATTCACAAAATTTATAATTTGTTTAAAGTTAAAGACCTACATTAGCGGAGAAAAATGATGAAAATTTGATCAAAATCGGTTGAAAATTCAGAAAGTTATGGGTATTTGAAGATTTCAGACAAGGCTTCATGGGCACCGCCATTGTTGTGAATGTGTGACGTCATTTAATCCTAATTTTAATTTCGCAGAAACTGAATAACTCACATATGCAAAAACATCAAATGCTATCTTTCTGCATATGTCTTCTTTATAATAGCAACTACTTTCCCTAACATTTCATCGTTTTCTGTCTAACAGAAACTTTTATTGTCATTTTAGAATGTTTCAGTCCCTCATTAAATATTCAAAATGGCGGCGCCCACGTTGACAATTACAAAACCTAAAAACTCCAATAACTTCCTCATTTCTTGATGGAGTTTGATAAAACTGGCACCAAAATGTTCAGTTTGTAAATATCTTGAACATCAGACATACTTTATATTTTGAGAGTGTTTCCCTTTAACATGATACACATTCAAAGCTACAGATAAAGACATGGCAATGCATTCAGAAGATATATATCACCAACATAAAAGATTAATTAAAAAAATGGCAGAAACCATTCTGTTTTTAGTTTTTCTCTAACCATATGACGTTTAGCTCATATTCAACATGGTCAGGGCATATTGCCTGTGAACAAAGTAAATGTTTACAACAAATTCAGAACAAGAACAAAATCGAACTGATGATCCTATGCTTTGACGACGACATTTTACTTCACTATATGACAGATCTTATGTATCAGATATTTGTTACACAGGAGTTTTCAGTTAATAGATTCTATAAGGGATGACTCTTGAGAGCCATGAACACACCCACAAAAGTAAAAACAGCTGAATATTAAGCGCATGTACACGTATGAATACAAAACCAACGTACAAATTGAGAACGCCCAGGAACCCGGCTATCCACAGAGACAGTACCCAATTTCCACTGTACAAATCAACATTCTAAAATAATCGCTATCGCAATGATCTGAAGTCTGAATACAAAGGTCACAATCAGAAGGTGCAGGTGTATAGGCTAGCCTGACATTCCTTTCGACAAGCGTTATACTTTAGGTCGCCTCAACTCTGCATTTAAATCACTACAATTCACGAATGTACAGAAATTGCATATATTCTGTGTAATATATGCCACCATCAAAATAACAATACCTTTGATAGCACATCCGGAAACACTTGTCCAACTTCCAGAGTCCTCACATGTAACAGTGGTTGGATTTGCTGTTCCACTATATCCTGCCGCGCAGGTCACAGACGAAGTACCCTGATATGTTGTTGCTGTTGTACTGGTAAATGCATATCCGGTAACTGTTGGTGTACCGCAGTCTGTTATAGAATAACTGATAATTAATAAACATCGTAGGTTTGACTAATGAACAACAAATATCATGTCCTGTCGTAAAGGACTTTGACGAAGTTTAAATATGTTTTCTTGCTCTGTCTTAACACATGTATGTGTTTACCAGAAACTCCCTCAGTCTTTTGCAGATGACTTGACTATCGTTGTCAGTTGACGGGACTATATTGCCAAGCGTGTGGTTTTCTTGTGTTCTGGTGACCGATTGTCATGGATTCCTCTGCTCTGTTACATAAGAGTGTTTATGCATATATGTAATTATCAATAAAGGTAAGAGAAAAGTCCAAGGAATGCCACAATCACAAACCGCAGCCCTTCCCAGACACCAAGAGGAAGAGGAAACCGACAAAACCAAACAAGCACAAACGGAACAAACGTATGAAAAGCACTACGATTATCTCTAAAAATGTTGTTGTTTTTTTTTTGTTTGTTTTTTTTAATAATTAAGAGGACTCTTATGCTGCCCGAACATATTATTTGTAGTTTTGAATATTTTTAGCGAAGTGCAAATAATTATTCAACAACTTTAAATAGTTACACGTATCTGTATAAATATCATTTATCAAAGTGTACTTATTTTGTCAGAGGATTTATGTCATAAAGCCTTTCTGAATCCTGGCAGACTTTTCATATCTTCCTTAATTCTTTAATGACCTGAATTATGAGAACCAATACATAATTACAGCTTTACCTTTTATAGTACATCCTGAAACAGTTGTCCAGCTTCCAGTATCTTCACATGTAACTGTGGTAGGACTAGCTGTTCCGTCATATCCTGTAGCACAGGAAACTGATGAAGTACCTTGATATGTTGTTGCAGTAGTTCCGGTGTATGTATATCCTGTCTCTGATGGCGTACCACAGTCTGACATAAACAAAATATAAAGACAACGATTTTAATCTTTATTCATTTTAGATTTTATTTCACCGCATCTAATTGTGTCATTCAGATAAGCACTAGGCATTGACATCTGATCATTCCTTTTTAGCATCTATTAACCCTGTTTCACTAAGACGGTGGCGTAATTTAAAATCCTAGCAGAACCCTGGTTAAAAAAGGTAAGAGAAAAGTCCAGGGAGTGCCACAATCACAAACCGCAGCCCTTCCCAGACCCCAAGAGGAAGAGGAAACCGACAAATCTAAACAAGCACAAACCGAACAAACGTACGAAAAGCACTAAGATTAGCTCTCTCTTCCCCAAGCGATTAAGTGCATTAAGTCTGATTTTCAGAACAGTGAATTTAGGTTAAATAACTTTGCTGATAGTTCGATATAACATTGTCTATTTATAAATACCTTTTTCTTCCTGAGGATTTTACAAATCGTCCTTCCAGCATAATAGCAATGCTAGATGACAACTCGAACCATAATTGCTTTTAAAGTGCATTACCGGAAACAACTCCATTATGACATGAAACCGGAAGTGTGTAGAGAAACAGTTTTATGTTATACCAGAATATCAAGTTCTTAATATCTCGCAAACAGAACCTTTACTTGTGCAAACAGTGCAAATATTGGCTGTCCTGAGAAACAGCACATTTAATTATTTGGTCCGCGCCATGCGAAAACGTGTCTTCGGGCATATGCGGACAGCAAGGGCCTAGGTCAGCCTGTCTAATCAGGGCCTTAACTGTTCGCTAACAGATTCCTTACTAAAGAATGTGTGAATAGAGAGCAAATACCCGGATGACCTTTGCGCATGCATAGGCATAAATGAATCTGCGCATTTTTCGAATGTTCGAAAGAACTTCTACGCTTGACCCGGCCCATATACAAACGATCTCGTATGATCGTTGATAAAAATTGAAATTATTCTCGCAATAGACGGGATCGTTGACTGCGTTTTTTTTTTTTTTTTTTTTTTTTTTTTTTTGTTTGTTTTTTTTTTTATGCAATATTGTGGACATTCACTGTCCTTATATAACTAAAGTCACCTAGCATTCTACATAAATTTATACAGACCATTATCCTGTCGGGCAGATAACGGTCCAATATAATTTAAATGGTCCGACACAAATTTATAAACCATTTGTGCCACGTGAACTCTTCCACCTTCACTCTTCGGACCGGTCTATTTCCAATATCAGGGGTGTCAGTTTTATTATTGCCATGCTTTTTACAATTTTCTGTATTTAATGCAAACAGTGTGTAAACGCTTATCACACGCCGCGTCTGATCTAGCTCTACAATGCTTACCAATGTCCTTCTTAAGGGACGCTAACCGTAAAGGTGTTAAAGTAGAATGCTAGCTGGGAAGTATGCGTTTAACTGCACGGCTCAACTACCTACCAACAATGGTACATCCGGTTTGAGCCAACCATGTACCATCAGACTGACATGTTATATCACTAGCTGTTCCCGTATATCCTGTGTCACAACTCATTGTGGAGACACTTTCGTATGTCGTTGTGGTAAAGGTTCCAACAACGTATCCCGTATCAGCAACTGGTGTATTACAATCTGAAATAAACAGCACTTACAGTATAACACTAATGACTCGAACACCGATGGCTCGTTTACCACAGCTGCTTCGAACTCATTTGTTAGTCCCTAGAAAATTCTTCCGATAGCTCAAACAAATGATTAGGGATATTTTAGGGGAAATGTCTAATTCTATCATGAAAATGTATGTTGTGTGTAGTCATTGGGATCGCCTCATTGAAGCGATCATAATGACTACACTCAACATACCATTATTTTGTAGAAGAAAGCAAGAATACGTTCATAAGTTTTCCCCATTTGCCTCCTGACCAGGCGCTATGATTAACTCCAATGGCTCAAACTACCGTGTCTAGAATAAATTTCCGTCTTGTAGGAATTAATATAACAGATTTCAAATGTTATTCAGATATCTGTCCTGCGCAAATGACTGACAAGACTTGCATATTTTAATCCTTTTGATAACATTTCTCACGAGGCAATTATATGTCAGAATTATTTTGTTTCCCTTCTGAAAGGGCTCTATTCTAAAAGAAATCAGTATGCTCTCCCTGGGAGCAAATGCTTGCATTTTAACATAGACACCTTTACAGAAGGGATTTGGTGTACAGGAAAGCAACAGGAAGTCACAAAGGTCGTCTCTATTGTAACAAATGGCGGAAAATACACTCAGTTTATTAAGTCCCCGTGAACGTTAAGCGGCAGGTCAGCTAGCACAAACATATGGTCTGCTCGTCGGCTGCTAGCATCAAATATTATTTCGCAAACAGGAAGGTCTTCCCGAGATAAATATGCCTTTAATGCTACTTTAAATCGCATGTAGCCATATCCTTTGGATTATGTCTTAGTTTAGTCTGCTAATATATTAAGTCTAACAGCTGCTATCACTGACAACGGAAAGAAAACTATGTAATTCACATATGTATACAGACAGACAGGTCTGAGAAAACTGTGTTACTAGTAGCTGCGGTCATGGTACCTAAGCCATAATCCAAACTCATAAATCCGTAAACGGATGACGAATCAGAATGTTCAGACCAACAGACATGGACCCCCAGAATAAAGGGTGTAATTAAGCGTCCGCGGATAGTAAGCATTACTTGGTAAGCAAGCTTCGCCCACCATGCCCATAGGTCTGAACGAGGGAAATATTGGTAGAAGCGTATGTCCGGGATTTTACTAGCGTATGCAACCCTGCAAGCTACAGAGATGTCCTACGAGTCTCAATGAAAACGATACACCAATTTTCTTTCATTTACGCGTTCTGTCATTCCGAGTGCAGAATTAATAGATTTTATTACAGTACACTCAGAACAAGTAATGCTGAATGCGGAGACTGATTGGGGTCCTAACCGTTAGCTCATCAAAATAAATAAGTGAACTCAGAAACTGATACAGCCAAATCCACATCAAGTTCCTAAAATCAAAGGGAACGACAGATAAATACAAACAACCAGAAAAAGAACAGATGGTAAACAGAGTTGGCAGCCCTTTCCCAAAAAGGTGACAAATATATCACATAAACTTAACTGAAATCATCTTTACTCTACATAATCATTTAAAGAAAAACGGTTGTAAGTGAAACACTACAGAACATTTTCGACAGATCAGATAGTAATACAGACTAGTTCAAATGAAAAAAGGCAAGTATTATGAGGAGTCAGATGAAGGATAGTTCGCAGTGTTTCAGCAACGCTTACATACTGACCCCTGCTGATTGCTACATACAGATATGAGACCCGCATACGCAGGACAATTTAGAAGAGCGAACATCCAAATCAGCCAATTTGTAGTAACTATTTATATGACGTGTTTCAATAAAAGCCGTATTTACCTTTGATAGTACATCCAGATACACTTGTCCAGGATCCAGAAGCTTCACAGTTTATCGTTGTAGGACTAGCTGTTCCGTCATATCCTGTCGCACAGCTGACAGACGAAGCACCCTGATATGTTGTTGCTGTTGTACCGGTAAATGCATACCCGATCACAGTTGGAGTACCACAGTCTATTGTATAAAATGATGACGAAATAAGAAAACAACTGAGCATTTGTTCAGCGTCTGCTAGACCAGTTGTAACAAATATTATACCTTTCACCCAGGACACAGACGAAGAACCCTGCATGCCACATACCCTATGGACTGCAATCATCAGCTGACATGTGTGTTTAGTATTTCCCGAAAACAATATTTACCCTTTAAACTGCCAATCACACAATTGTCGTCTGCTTTGTCATCTGCTTGTGATTTTATAAGTCATTTCTGCAAACAGTGTGGACCCAGATCAGACTGAGCAGTCTGATCAGGATCCACACTGTTTGCCTGTATGCAAAGACAAGTTTTAAAAGTTTGCAAGAATATTCAGTAGACGATATAAACAGACGACATTTTCAAATGCAGGTTTCCTTGGCATTTAAAGGGTTAAATTCTCTTGAAAATATCAATCGTTCAATACTCTATCATAAACATAATGTAATAATTAATTATTTGTTTCTTTTTGGACGATAAAGGACGTGTACATAGGGCCGCATCTTTAGGAAACGCACCTTCGGACATATGCTTCTGCGCAGTCTTATCAGAATTTTCACTGGATGCCTTTTGAATAGCTAAGTATGCAAAGTTTCTTCATGCTAAAAGAATCAGCACACATAAAAGACAAGTAAGCCAGCCGTAAAAATATTGTCACAATGCTCCAGACAAATCCTGAAGAACTGTTATAGGAAACAGTGAAAATATCTAACAGACAGTTTAAAAGAAACAGAATCCAAGTACATGTACCTCTAATAGTACATCCTGAAACAACTGTCCAGCTTCCTGTACTCTCACATGTAACAGTGGTAGGATTAGCTGTTCCATCATATCCTGTCGCACACGAGACTGTTGAAGTTCCCTGATATGTTGTTGCAGTAGTACCGGTGAATGTATATCCAATCTCGGATGGTGTGCCACAATCTGAGACAAAAGACAAATAACAAATATAAAGTGTTCGTAATAAAATTTAAAATGTTGCCTTTGGAAACAAAGAAAGCGCAAAAGAATGAAAAACCGACGTTCGGTATTGTTATTAAGTCTCTTCACACACCGCAGTGTAGTTTGCGAGGCTGTATACATCCCCGAGCACCGACTTAAGCAGTCTTCGATTCTCAAAGTAACCCGAATGGGCCCAATGATCCCAAAGGAAATAAAAATAGAATCTACACTGTGATGAAGTACGGGGAGACTTTTTACGGCCGACACACGGCACTTGACACCAGCTGCGGTAAAGGAAAACACTTAAAATATTGCCTATGGAAACAAAGAAAACAATAAAAATGAAAACTGGAGACCCGATTGTGGAACGTCTAATCGACACCATCTTTTTGGAGTTTGGTGGACGGATAATTCAAATGATTGACATTCCTATGGAAACGAATTGTGCTCCATTACTTGCCGACTTGTTTTTATACTTAAATGAGTCTCATGGAAGCAGGCAAACTAACGCCTTGCCTAACAACTCAATTTCACCTACGGATATACAGATAATGTATTATCTCAAAGTTGTCAAAGTATCTCGAATTCATTTACCCACGTGAACTTGAAATAGCTGAGACGATAACCTCATCCTCATACTTGGTTTTATACCTGTATATCTACAATGGAAAGTTCACTACTTGGCATTACGACAAACGGGATGACTTCAACTTTCCCATAATTAATTTTCCGTTTCTGAGCAGCAATATTCCTTCTGCGCCATACGGTATTTATGTTTCACAGTTTGTTCTTTATGCTAGAGCTTGCTTTGAGTATCAGGACTTTATCGAACGAGGAAGACTTCTCACTACGAGACTGTTGTAAGGGCTGCCAAAGAATTTAACTATCGTCAACACTTAGAAATTCTATGAGAGGCATCATGACAGTGTCAATCTGTACAATGTGGCTGTTTCTAGACTTATAGTTGATATATATATATATATATATATATATATATATATATATATATATATATATATATATATATATATGTAACAGCCTAGCGATAAACAGATTTTCTTAACTCCGGACATTAATTCCCGTATTTTCCTAAATCTTTGTTCAGGCTGATAGGTATGTTGGGCGGAGCTAGCTTACCAAGTAATGCTTACTTTCCATGCAGCTTAATTATAACCGTTTTTTTCGGTCTATGATTGTCTGTCTGAACATTATTAATTTTGCCAATGTGTATATAATTATCCCAAATAGGATTTTCGTATGTTGACCGCAGACGCATATAGCAGTGTAGTTTGCAAAGCTGTATACGCTGCGTAAATCCTCAAGTTTTTTGGCTATATTACCATTTGAATCGTTACATCTACTTAATGCTAACCAATGCTATTTCTTTCTTGCGTGCTCAACTAATTTTACTAAGGACTATGAATTCAAGACCAGCAGATTTTTCATTATATACGGACGTATCTGTACTGACACATGGCTGTACTAGCTGAAAACAGTTCAAGCGATTGCACCAGCTATCGTGCTTGCTTGGAGGAGGTGTACAAGCGCATTTGGCCTTCATGTTTTTAAGTGGTATAGTATAAGTTCCCTGTTCTCTCAGCAGTACTCAAGGTTTCATCAACTCCTAAGGATCAAAGTAAGTGTATGTTTGTAAATATATGTACTTATAGAATCGGTACTACCTTTAATTGTACATCCAGAGACACTTGTCCAACTTCCAGAGTCCTCACATATAATTGTGGTAGGACTAACTGTTCCACTATATCCTGTCGCACACGTCACGGATGAAGTACCCTGATATGTTGTCGCCGTTGTACCAGTAAACGTATACCCGGTTACTGTTGGTGTACCACAATCTAATAGAAAATGATTAAGAAGTAATGAGCAAATCGTAGAGTACATAAAAACACTTTATTCAACCAAACATTGTGGATATATTTATTGCTTCTCCATGAAAACATATCGATATATGTTGTTGGTAACCATCCAACCAACTTAATCACAGCTCCGAATAAGACAGGATGTCAAAATAATACTTACTTCTCCATGACAATAAAGGCTGTAGGTAGTCATTAGAAGCGCCTTTCACATGTTTTCATTGTGAAATAAGAAGAACATTTTCCTAATATCCCCTCTTATTTGAAGCCATGAGAGCGGAATGGATTCCATAGCCCTTAAGTATAAAGTATGGAATATGTTTGTTTGTGTTGAGGTTTTACGGCCCAGTCAACCCAATGGTGTCATGTCGAACTCGGTCAGTTTACCTAATCACACGCTTACTGGGCAGGCTTAGTCCTCTAAGCGGTTAACCAGTACTGTGCACATTCTTTCGCCAGGACTGACAACTGCCCTTCTTGAATCAGTGGAATGACCGTAGAAAATATTTCATGAACAATCTCCACGAAAGAATGTTGCCGATCTCGGCGGGGGTTGAACCCGCGACCTCCTGGTCTCCAGTCGGATGGCGCATCTAAATGAGCCACCGAGGCCGGCATGGAATATGTCGTTTCTCACAAAAACAACAGCGAGGTTTCGTCATATCATCACTCGCAATGCATTTAGATTAATGTATGTTTTCCATGGACTTGAAAAATGCCAACGGCACAAAACTGTTTTCATGGGCTGCTTATGTTATAATCCTATATTTATTTTTCGTGTTTACTCCCTTAGGGAAATACCCATTAATCAATGTATTGTTATTAGACGAACTAGTAACTTCCTGCCTTACTGCCACTAGGAAACACTACATCTATGAACGAGCGGGTTTCGAACCCGGGGTCTCATGATCCGAAATCGAGAGTGATAACCACTCGGCCACCCGTATGATATCATTTAAAATACTTCGTTTAAAACACGAAGTAGTCGAACCCAATCATATATGCCGCAACAGAGTGTTTGTTAGAAGAACATAGAATTTCATCATGGGAAAAGAGGCGTTTAAACATGTGCGAAAAGCAAAGGTCAGACGCAGTTTCGCCAGAGCCTGAGCTGTTGGCTCACGTAAGTGGTAGGTCCAGGGAAACATCAGCCAAACAATTAGACATGTGACCTTGCTAAGTGGTCGGGCGCTGAAAGATCAATTCGACGGAAAGTCCTAAAAGACTTCTTTTCCTGCGGCGCGGTTCATATACATACACACCTTTAATAGTACATCCCGAAACTGTTGTCCAGCTTCCAGTACTCTCACATGTAACAGTGGTAGGACTAGCTGTACCATCATATCCTGTAGCACAGGACATTGATGAAACACCTTGATATGTTGTTGCAGTTGTTCCGGTATATGTATATCCAGTCTCCGATGGTGTACCACAGTCTGAGATTGAACATGGATTGTATATAGTTACTTTTAATCGATAATCACTTAAGCCTAGCTCTTAGATGTCGTATCTAATCACTCTTTACTATAAAAGTATTCAAATTTATGCATGTTACTGTGTATAGCCAATCTTTGATATTTTGTCCAAGATGAGTTGGTGCTATCAAAGAGGTGAGGCAAGCAGTAGGCAGTGTATGGCTTCATTCATGGCTTTAATTCATTAAGTACATCAATTAATATTGAAATTCGACTAGTAGTTAGTCTAATTAACACTGAATAATAGTTAAATAATTTTGCTGATAGTGCGATATAACATTGCCTATTTATAAATACCTTTTTCTTCCTGAGGATTTTACAAATCGTCCTTCCAGCATAATAGCATTGCTAGATGACAACGTCGAAACATAATTGCTTTTAAAGTGCATTACCGGAAACAACTCCATTATGACATGAGACCGGGTGTGTAGAGAAGCAGTTTTATGACATATCAGAATACCAAGTTCTAAATGTCTCGCAAACAGAAGCCTTACATGCGAAAACGTGTCTTCGGGCATATGCGGACAGCAAGGGCCGAGATCAGCCTGTCTCATCAGGGCCTTAACTGTTCGCTAACAGATTCCTTACTAAGTTAAATAATGTATGTATTATAAAGAATGTATGAATAGAGAGCAAATACCCGGATGATCCTGTGCGCATGCACTGGAATAAATGAATCTGTGCATTTTTCGAACGTTCGAAAGCACTTCTACGCTTGACGCTGCCCATATACAAACGATCTCGTATGATCGTTGATAAAAATTGAAATTATTCTCGTAATAGACGGAATCCTTGACTGGGTTTTTTATGCAGCATTGTGGACATTCACTGTCCTTATATAACTAAAGTCACCTAGCATTCTACATAAATTTATATGGACCATTTTCCTGTCGGGCAGATAACGGTCCGACATAAATTTATAAACCATTTGTGCCAAGTGAACTCTTCCACCTTCACTCTTCGGACCGGTCTATTTCGAATATAAGGGGTGTTAGTTTTTATTGTCATGTTTTTTTTTTTTTACAAATTTCTGCATTTAATGCAAACAGTGTGTAAACGCTTATCACAAGCCGCGTCTGATCTACATCTACAATGCTTGCCAATGTCCTTTTTAAGGGACGCTAACCGTAAAGGTGTTAAAGTAGAATGCTAGCTGGGAAGTATGCGTTTAACTGCACGGCTCAACTACCTACCAACAATGGTACATCCGGTTTGAGCCAACCAAGTACCATCAGACTGACATGTTATATCACTAGCTGTTCCCGTATATCCTGTGTCACAACTCATTGTGGAGACACTTTCGTATGTCGTTGTGGTAAAGGTTCCAACAACGTATCCCGTATCAGCAACTGGTGTATTACAATCTGAAATAAACAGCACTTACAGTATAACACTAATGACTCGAACACCGATGGCTCGTTTACCACAGCTGCTTCGAACGCATTTGTTAGTCCCTTGAAAATTCTTCCGATAGCTCAAACAAATGATTAGGGATATTTTAGGGGAAATGTCTAATTCTATCATGAAAATGTATGTTGTGTGTAGTCACTGGGATCGCCTCATTGAAGCGATCATAATGACTACACTCAACATACCATTATTTTGTAGAAAAAAGCGAGAAGACATTCATAAAGTATCCCCATTTGCCTCCTGACCAGGCGCTATTATTAACTCATGGCTCAAACTACCGTGTCTAGAATAAATTTCCGTGGTCTCAAAGATGTTCGAGCCATTGAAGTTCGACTGTAAATAAGCCTCGTTCCGAGAAAAGTACTCTTCGGACTTTCCGTGGAATGAATTTTTTTAGTGTGTATGCCCTGCCTTTAGTGAGGCCACATGTCATTTGAGAAATGATCTTTATCACACAGACCCACAGCAAAACATCCCTATCAGCCTATATGTCAGCGCAGTATAATCCGGCCATTATACAGTTAAGCTCCGATTGTATCGTAGCCAACGTACCCACAGATGGAAAGCCAAGAGCATCGCATATCGGACTTCCACTGTCCGCACTTGCAAAATGTCGCTAGGACACAATTTGCATAAAAAGGGCCGCGTCATGCAAAAATGTGTCTTCGCGGAAATGCGCAAAGTAAAGGCCCATAACAGCCAAATGCGCAGTTTATCAGGTCGTTTACTGTCCGCTAACAGAAGTATTGGATACTACAGAAGGTATGAATGAAGAGCCAAAGCTTTGCGTATGCACCGTACAGTTGCGCTATTCTTGTCGCTGAGACGTCAAAGTGCTGTGTTACGAGGGCTACGCGGTCTGATCAGGGTCTGCACTGTTTGCTTAAATTTAAGGAATTTCAGGGTTAAATGAAACAGTCCTGTCCCCGTTCAGGACCATTTCCCCTGCCTAAACTAAGAGACAATCGACCCACTAGTCTGTCAGCGCTTTGATTACCACTGACCATATACACAAAAGAAAAAAAAAGAAAACAAAACATACCTTTTATTGTGCAACCTGTTGGAGTAGTCCACTGGCCAGTAGATTCACATGTCAGGGAGGACTGTGTAGGGCTACCATCGTATCCTGTGGCACATCCTGTCACGGCGACAGTGTCTCCATACGTCGTGGATGGCGAAGTGGTATCATATGTATAACCGGCCGTTGAAGGATTACCACAGTCTGAAATACAGTTGAACTTCAATCGTCCCTCATATGCTGTTCTACAGTTAATCAGTAATACAAGTGCATTATGATATATATCATTACGAAAACATGCTTATTCAAATATACTGAAAATTTTACCACCAAAAAATTAAAATTTTCAGATAAAAAATCTGATATTTTTTCTTATTTCTGCTCAAAACATAGATTGTAGGTACTCGTTAGAACCGCCTCGACAAGGCTACGTACTACTTACCAACAAAAATCCGCACTGCGGTAGTTTCATGCCACCATACATTTTCCATTCACAAACGGTCTGCTTACCAGCAATAGAGTATATCCTTACTGCGGTAATTTTATGCAACCCTGCACTTTCGAATTCACAAACGTACTACTCACCAACAATAGTACATCCTGTAGGCGTAGACCAGCTACCATCAGCCTGACAAGTAATGTCCTGGGCTGTTCCAGTGTATCCCGTGTCACAACTCATTGTGGAAGTACTTTCAAAGTTTGTTGTTGTAAAAGTTCCTACAGTGTATCCTGTCGACGCCGTAGGTGTACCACAATCTGGAAACAACCATATGACATACCAAATGATATGAGCCAGCGCTTGACAAAACCAAATGACAAAAATGACATGTGTGCCCAGCGAAGATCAGCCTGGGCATCCGCCCCGTCTGATCAGCGTCTTTGCTGTCTGCATGAAGAAAACTTGGGTTCTTGGCGAGCCACTGAGCGCAGAGTGAAGACTAATTTGAGTCTTCGCTGGGCGCACATGTCATTTTGTTGGTTTTGTCATGTGATGGTTCATAATCCAATCAAATATGAGCCGTAACGTGAGAAAACTTACTTTCTGACATGTGCGTCCGACGAAGATTTCAACGAAGAGTCTTACTGTTGGTTTTCTTTTGTTCTAGCATTTCAGTTGTTTCGTGCTGTTGAGTGAGTCCTCATCGTTGTTTCATCTCTGTAATTTGTTGATTATTTGTGTTCTCGGAGATGGAGCACTGATGAGTTAGGAAGCCTTCATGCGGACTGAACAACTTATGTGCCGAGGATTGTGGCCACGTAAAGTCGAGTTAAGCCCCCCAGTGAAATACTTTTCACTGACCGTTCCAAGGCGGTTCTTCTGTCATGGTTTATTTTTGTTATAGTTCGTCTTTGAATGTGTGTGTCGCTTACATCATTTTGTTTTGGATAGCCATTTGGCCACTTTGTGGGAAGTACTGTCCGTTTGGCTTTCTGCTAGTGATGTTTCCATGAGGGTCCAGTTAATTCGTGTTTGTGTTTCTTTCCCTTTGATGTCTCTGATAGGAGGTGTGGGATAATTGTATCGATTCCTGATCATTGCCTTCCTTTCTATTTTCCAATCAGCCTGAGCATCCACGCAGTTTCATCAAGTCTTCGTTTCACATATGAAGAAACTTTGCATCCTTCGCTATCTAAAATGCGCCCAGTGAAGAACGCGCATGCTGATCTGAATCTTCGCTAAGCGCACATATCCGAAGATACATTGTCAAATTGATTGTGCTGGGGTTTAACGACACGTCAACCCTTTTCGGTCATTTTGTGTCGTCTCCCAGAGAAAGGGAGAAAACAGATAGAAGAGATAGTAGAATAGATGAAAGAGAGGAACAGGGAAGAAAGAGGAACAGGAATGAAAAGGAAGAAACAGAAGAAATTAAAACATCCCCCCTCTACCCTTACCTGCTACAAGGATAGCAGGCCTTGCCCAACTGTAAGCCAATATCAGCTGAACGTCCCGGTGACGCAAGATATATGACACCTTCGCACCATCTGACTCGTATGCAAACTTACAGATGCAGCACAGCGTATGCATCCAAACAAGATGATCTAGATTTGTATCTTCCACATGCTCTCTTTAAGGAAGTCGGGGTGGGTTGGATTTAGGGATCAAACATGGTTTTTCATGCATTAACATTCGCCAGGTCCCGTGGGAGGTGTTGAAAACCGAGGCCGAAGGTCGCGGTTTTCAACACCTCCCAAGGGACCTGGCGAATGTTAATGCATTGAAAAACCATGTTCGATCTCTATTATTGCATAAAAACTGAAAACATTTGCTACATTTCGCGTTATTTCTTGCACTATTTTGTTTTGCCTTTTCCCTGATGTCGCGCAGACTATTTGCACGGACTATGCCTGTTCTAGGGCAGGGCAGTACACATTTCGTGACGGCAGCAATTCTGTGGCGCCGGTACGAGCATATTGAAAGTTGCGTAGCCGTGCATTAACAGCGCGTGAATTGCCTTGTTAATACACGGCTTTTCGCCGGTTAATGCACGGCTGTTAATAACGTGCGACACTGTTTTTTATGCAATAATGGTGTTTTAATCAATAAATTTGCAAACTTTGGTCACAATTCAATGCGCAACCTATTTTCATATCTATCTATGCACCAAAAGCTTTATTCTATTCATCGCTTTAAAAATTTAAATACTTTTATTTTTACAATAGTGAAAATGTACAATACGAAGACAGACGCATAATCCTGAATTATATGCGACGCATTTTGGAGCAGAAAGTAAGCATGGTGATGATGAACTCAGGTTTAACGACACGACAACCCATGAGTGTCATTTGGTCAAAATGGTAAATTAACTTGGTTTGGCTATACTGATAACAAGTCATAAAGGAAGTAAGCACAAAGATATATAAACAACATGTATTTTAACCCCTTTTATGCCGAATGAATTTTGCTATTTTAGCTTTTTGTACAGGGCCTTTCCCAATAGAAGGGGCGTCTGTTGATGTTTGAATTAATACTACGTTTTACAGAAGTCCGTACATTTAATGCAAACAGTGTAGATCCTGATCAGACTCCGCGTTCTGTGGCATCTGATCCGGAACTACACTGTCAATGTCCCTTTTATGGGACGCCAGGCATAAATGGGTTAATCTTTCAGCCCTGTAGACCGAAAACAGTTTTTTCTGTTTTGCAAAAATGTAGAACCTGATGAGACGGCTCATAATGAGCGGTCTCATCAGAAACTACACTGTTTGTCATTCTGTTTTGATTATAGACTGAGTCTCTTATTTGGATCAATGGTTCCGACCAGATTCAAAGATGGAAGAGTCCGCTTCAAGCACACAGGAATATAAGGGTTATTAGCAATTTCTTACCGACTTTGGTACACCCAGAGGGTGTTGTCCACGTTCCATCGGCTTGACAAACAATTGTACTCGAATCTGGCGTTGTTTCGTATCCACTAGCACATTTAACTACCACAGTGCTCTGGTATGTTGTTAGAATTGGTGAAGCTAAATCATAGCCGACTGTTGAAGGTGGAGTACCACAATCTACAACGATGGTGATGATGATGACAATGAGTTCAGGTTTAACGACGCGTCAACCCATGACGGTTATTTTTGCGTCAAAATGGTATATTAATTTTGTTTGGCACTGAAACGGCTATAATAATAACGAGTCAGGTATGCACGAAAATATAAAAGTGGGACAAATGAAATCTACAAAGAATAGAATTATGGCATCAAAGTTCACATGTAGCTTAAATCATGTTGATACATCGCATTCGCCCTAAGTATATAGACAGGCAGACCTTAGCAGCCCCAACCCACTCCTCCACCACTGAAAGTGTGTCCAAGGAGGAGGGGGAGGGAATCCTACAGCATCTACATCTACAAAGTCTTGAAGCAGGTGCACCCAGACACCGGCGTTTCCAGCAAGACTATGTCTGTCATGAACAGCTTTGTGAACGACATCTTCGAGAGAATTGCAGCTGTGGCTTCCAGGCTAGCTCACTACAACAAACGATCAACAATCATTAGTCGGGAAATTCAGACAGCTGTGCGTCTTCTTTTACCCGGTGAACTCGCCAAGCACGCCGTTAGCGAGGGTACTAAGGCCGTCACCAAGTACAACAGCAGCAAGTAAGCTATTCGTCTTACTTTAATTCAAACTTTTTATAAAACATGGTAACAAAAAAACTATCTAGACATCCTTTCTGTTGCGAATGGACCAGACCAAGGACTTAGTGTAGAATAGTCCACTCGGCATAAAAAAGGTGAAGGTGACTCGGTATTTTCCGCCATTTTCACAAGGACGACAGCTTTTTTAATTTCCAATTAACTTTGACACAAACCAAAGCTTTCTGAAAAGGCGTTTATTCTTGCTCCTTAACTTGTTATGCTGAATAAATTAAGATGCCGTGCCCACTTCTAATTTTTAGCCAATCAGATAACTTGATCTAGGTTGTTGACACAAATATACATATTTAATGGCAAACAATGCATATCAAGATCGGCTGGCTTCTTCAGGAGCCAGCTGATCTGGATCTACACTGTTTGCAAAGGCAGGAGATATCTGGGTTCTGCAGGACCAGGGTTAAGGTAGCAATTTCTTTTCTTTTAGAGTAGATCCTTTTTAACCCTTCTCTTGCTGAACACGTCATGGCCTGTCTTAGCAAACAGTGTAGATCCAAATCAGTTGGCCTCTGAAGAAGCCAACTGATCTAGATCTGCACTGTTTGTCATTAAATATGTGAATTTCTATCAAAACCCGGATCAAGTAATCTGATTGGCTGGAAATTAGAAGTGGGTATAGCATCTTAATTTATTTAGCATGAAAAGGGTTAAATAGAGAGGCTAAACCATCTGACAGAGTTTGGTCCTCCTTAAAATACCTCCTTTCCCATAAGGTAGAACCTTTTTGGTATAAATTTTACAATCCTTTAAACACTTACAACGACCATCATCATCGCTCTTGTGTAGGTGTTTGTTGTTATTGAAGGGCCCGTGCAAATTCTTCTAATGAATACCCACAGCATATAATTTCAAGAATAAATAAAAGCGTGTACTTGATACATCCTCATATCCGAACTTATGATCACATATACAGCATGCATGTTTTTTGTTGCCAGTAAAAGTATCTGTCGCGTGTCTAATACAGAATGAAATACACATCTAGGCCTAAACTGCAGATAAATGGTCTTGGGGCACAATAAAAGGTACACGACTACAAAGGTAGACGACTGAAAGCAAAGTGGGCAGTTAATGAAGAAGTTGAGGGTCAATGTTCTTAATTTGTAGTTTTATTGTGCCATAAGACCATTTATCTGCAGTTTAGATGTGTATTTCATTCGGTTGTATTTGTGATTAGTGCCTTACGGGTTAACGGGATTGTGTTCGTTCTTTTCGTTCCAGTCTATAATTGTGCTAAGCATAGACCAATTTTTTTTCTTTTCTTTTTTTGTGAAAACTTATGCTTGTGAGATTAACTGAGAGAAGCTGACCTTTGATGGTACATGTTGTTCCAGCTGCGTTGTAACCCTCTACACACAAGCACTGCGACCCGGAACCATCATCCCGGCATTCAGAGTTGGCAATAGAACAGTCAGAAGCACCAGCACAGCTGTCACCAAGACCTGTAACAGATTAAGAACAATTCAAACATACCGTATTTACCCTAAATGAGCCGCAACGTCATAAAATGTACTCTCTAACATGTTCTCCCAAGGCTCAAATCAGACTGCGCATCCGTTGTCTAAATGAAGAAACTATGAATACATTTTTGCACCTTGTATATCCAAAATGCGTCCAGTAAAGATTCTGAGCAGAGTGCGCGAATATGCAGGCTGTCTGAACCTTAGTTTGGCGCACATATCTAAGCTACGTTTCTGACGTTGCCGCTCAAATATTTGGAGAGCTAACCTCTTCACCCTGAATTATTCTATATTTTGAACATAACATTCTGAACAAATCGAAAATAAAAAAAAGAATAAAAAAATAAAACAAAATAAAAAAATAAATAAATAAAAAATTAAACAATAAAAATAAAACAGAAAATGGCATACGCTGTCTGCATATGCCCAAAGACATGTAGTACACCAGTCCAGATTACTACCTATCGAAGTCCCGTATATAAAACTACTGAATAAGTGTTGAACACTGCAGATACAAACACTAGTATTACCGTATATGTCAATAAGCAACTGACGGCTAACAGAACCCGATCATCAAATACACGTTTTATCTAATATGTCTACAAGCAGCTGATGCCTTATGGAACCTGACTTTCAAATACTTGTGTTATCTAACCTGTCTAACTCGACCTCCTAATACTAGTGTTGGCTAACCTGTCTATAAGCAATCGACGCTTAAAATGACGCGACCTCCAAACACTTGTGTGATCTTTCCTGTCTGTAAGCAATGGACGCCTTATAGAACCTACATTTCAAATACTAGTGTTATTTAACATGTCTATAAGCAATTAACGCCTTATAGATCCCAGCCTCCAAATACTAGTGTTATCTAATCTGTCTGTAAACAAATTGACGCCTTATAGATCCCAGTCGCTAAAAGCTAGTGTTATCTAACCTGTCTATAAGCAGCTGAAGCTTTATAGAACCGGCCCTTCCTAAATAAATGTTATCCAACTTGTTTATAAGCAACTGACACCTTACAGAAACCGACCTCCAAATATTGCTATTATCAAAACTGTCTTTAAGCAATTGACGTCTTAAAGATCCCAGCCGCCAAATACTAGTATTATTTAATATATCTATAAACAGAATAACTTAAACCTTAAAACTTAACAGAAACTTAATAAAACCCGCCCTCCCAATACTTGTGTTTTCTGTAGATCAAGGCTCAAAATACTTGTGTATCTAACCACTCTATTAGTAATTGACGCCTTACAGATCAAGACCTCCAACCACTAGTGTTATTAAACCTGTTTATAAGCAATTGACGCTTTAAATAACCCAATTTCCAAATACTAGTGATACCTAACCTCTCTGTCAGTGACCCAGACCTCCAAAGACGTGTGTTATCTAACCTGTCTATAAGCAACTGCTACCTTATAGAACCAGATCTCTAAGTACTAGTGTTATCTAACCTTTCTGTAAGTATTTAACACCTTGTAGACCCAGGCCTCCAAGCACTAGTGTTATATAACCTGTCTCTAAGCAACTGACGCCATATAGAACCCGACCTCCAAATACTAGTATTATCCAGCATGTCTATTAGTAACTGACGATTCATAGATCCCGACTTCCAAAAACTAGTGTTACCTAACCCGTTTGTAAGAAGCTGAAGCCTTATAGGACTCGATCTCCAAATACTAATGTCATTCAGCATGAATGTCTGTACGAGGGAACATTCAAAATGCAAGTAATCACAATTTCTTTTGTTTCATGCCCTTAAAGTAGTCCCCAAGACTAGAACTGCAGAATGTCAGTCGATGACTCCACTCCCGGAATGCTGATTTAGGTACACTGGTAAGGTACTGGTATACGACAGATCGAAGCGCTTGTCTGGACCGATATCTCCGTCCAGCGAGGAAGGTTTTCAATTTCGGAAAAAGGAAGACGTCACAACCCAGTAAACATTCTACAAAAATCTATAGCGGGCCGTTATCGGCCCGTCAGGGTAGCTGACGGGCCGATAACGGCCCGCTATAGATTTATAAAGAATGCTAGCTGGGAAAGGACAAGGTCTGATGAATAAGGAGTGTGTGGTAAAACTGTTACTTTCTCGTTTTGCAAAACATTCGTAGCGATTGCAGGCGTATGGATTGGGTTATCATGTAGAAGTCGGACATGTTTGAAATCCGTGACTGGATACCATTTCTGATAGTTTTTTTTTTTTCTTTTTTCTTCTTCTTCTTCTTCTTCAATACCACAACTTTGTAGTATTTTCCAGTAAAGCTTTTGCTCTTTTTCACTGGCACCTGTATTGCAACGCCTTCAATGGAGAGGAAGAGTGTATACAAAACCTTCTTTGCACTTAACGTGTGTTTAGCGATTACTGGTCTTTCGCTGTTTTCGGAGGCTCATATTTTATCGCTACCCTTCCTAACAGGTTCAAAATAATGAACCCAACTTTCATCGCCACAGTGACTACATTTGCAAATTTTTTTCAGCATATTTTGGAAATATTTTCAGCAACTATTTAATTATTTTAACTCTCTGCTTCAAATTTCCTTTTTCCATCTACGAACCGCGTTATAAGACACGTTAGTAGATCTGTTAATGACAGAAATTTCAACAAATATTTGTTGTAAAGAACAACCATCTTAGAGCGAGCGAGATTTTATGTAGACACGTATTTCCTCCTTCTTGGCAACACTTTTACCAACAAGTTTTACCGCTGTAGTCAACGACTGCGTGTATTCAAATGGCAAATTATCTATCTATCAATTAGATTTATGGGCACATGTACACATCAATTTGCCGGCCGTCCGACTGGAGACCAGGAGGTCGCGGGGTCAACCCCCGCCGATGTCGGCAACATTCTTTCGCGGAGATTGATCATGAAATATTTTCTATGGTCATTCTCTCCCTTCCGCTGATTCAAGACGGGCAGTTGTCAGTTTCTGGCGAAAGAATGTGCACAATACTGGTAAACCGCTTAGAGGACTAAGCCTGCCCAGTAAACGTGTGGTTAGGTAAACTGGACATGACCCCATTGGGTTGACTGGGCCGTAAAACCTCAACACAAACAAACACATCAATTAGATAGAGGAAAGCGTTATGTATTTTTTTTTTTTTTTTTTTTTTTTGTTGTTGTTTTGTTTCAAGTTCCACATGGCTTTTGATCACAAACAATAATCAATTCTTTTGGAACACCCCTCGTAATTGGCGTTATCTAATCTGTCTATAAGCAGCTGGCATCTTATAGAACCTGTTCTCTAAATACGTGTGTTATCTAACCTGTCTAAAAGCAATTGACGCTTTACAGAACCGGACTTCCAAATATTAGAGTTTTCTAACCTGTCTATAAGTAATTGACGATTTATGGATCCCATCCTCCAAATACTAGTATTATCTAACCTTAAAAGTAATTACTAGTGTTATCTAATTTGTCTTTAAGCAACTGACGCCTCATAGAACCGGACCTCCAAATATTATTTAACTGTCTATAAGCAATTGACACCCTACAGAAAGCAAATAAGTAAGCCCAGGAACTGATACAATCAAATCCACACAAGAACCCGACCTCCAAATACCAGTGTTATCTAACCTGTCTACTATTTTAATATCATGTTTCACTGATGTGGCAGAGGACCTTATGCGGACTGAACGCATATTTGATATAGCTTTGGATTTTTACATATGGTAGACTATTCGATTAGCTCACTAAGGACGTTTAATATTTGCCGGGACGTCGGTTTGTGACGATCCCGGCAAATATAAAAAATCTTAAAACAAACTGTGTTATAAATATAAGCCGATAAATGTCTATTTTATTTTCATTTCAATCAAGAAAGGGGCTCTTACACGGTATAGGAAATTTACATTGGTTTCTACCCACGCTTCGAATTGGATGAAATTCTGCACAATGGTTGCCTAGGGTATAACACTGATGAATATGAGGCATTGGCTTTTAAATGTAGTTCCATTGTAAATTTATGGTGTTTTGTACGCGGCCACTACCAAATCAGGGGGTGCCCTTATATTAACCTTCGTACAGTAAACAGGATTTCATTTTTCAGATGCTGGAATGTTTTATTAATTAAGGTCATCATTAGTACATGTTTTGATACTATGGATGGCTTCATGTACTTAGCAATAGTGTTGGAGCAATAACGTAAGTTGAACGGTATCCCCATATTTCAGCTGCAGGTTATGTATTCATCCAGATATTATCTGGAATTTAACCATGTTCCGATTCTTGTCAAGACACCATTTCAGCAAAAAACATTTCCACATGAATTAGGAATAAACACATGAAATTTCATAAAAATTGAAGACCGGTAACATGTTGTTTAAACAGCCTGAATACATATAGTCCTGAGTCGGCAAAATATGAAATTGCCCAATACTCATGTATAAGTAGTATCGTGTAAAGTCAACTTATCAATAGCTTTCAATCTGGATTACCATGATATAGTTTGATTTGTATAAGAAGTTGATACCATAAAATTGTACATATTCATTTATAACCAGTTGACTGAATTGCACCTTGTTGAACACCATATCCAAAAAAAAACTTTTCGTTTACATGATCTGGACCATGCAGACACTAAGTCCAAGTCCTCTGTATCTGTATATATATGATTCCACTTCAAATACTTGACTGTGGAAGTGTTTATCAGATAAGAAAAAAGCAGATAACAGTCTTGTAACTGATGATGATAATTATGAAACCTGGATCTAGCTTTAAAGTTATTCGTTCAGGCAGATAGGCATGGTGGACACAACTTGCTTACCAAGTAATGATTACTATCCTAGGGCACCTGATTAAAATCTTCAGGGTCCATGTCTGTTGATTTCAACATTCAGAATTGTCAATCTTCAATGGATTTATGAGTTTGGATGAATGCTTTGGTACTACGACCTTACCTAGTTTAGATCTAAATATTTATTGGTTCTGAAAAAAAAACTGGTATTTCTTTTAAACGGCTAAACGCATTCATTATTTAACTGATACACTTCATGTGTATTTAGATCTATGCTGAATTCCTTTTTGTGCCTACACAGTGGTTTATTCTATGGTAGCATTGATGAAACATTTGGCCTGTGGTAGTGGTTGAAAGTTTGATTGATAAGTCAAATGCCGCAGAAAGTAAAGGATACTAGCTGTGTGTGCGCACATGCCAATGGTTCTTTTTCCAGCAGAACACACACAGTAGTAATCTTTTACTGGATCGTTCGTGTCTTGGGCATCAAACCTGATCCACACATTGTACTTCGTTTGTGATTTATGTAAGAGCAGTTGGTATTAAGAAGAATAAAATCATATTCAGCTAAAATATTCAATGGAAGAAAGAATTTAAGTATAAGAACTAAAACAAAACTTGAATACTAAAAACCTCCTTTCAAAACGTATTACAACACAAAAAACAGAGACAAGGTGAAAATAGAATTAATTAAATACCATAGAACTGCCAGCAACCAAATGAATGAAAAGTGTTCAAAAACTCTCCGATACATCCTTTAGATTCACATTAAGACCACACAAGTTAGCTGTTTTAAACTCCTGTGTTAATTAACATATGGCGGAGTTTCAAACTAGTGTGGAAGTCCTTAGGCAAATGACTAAAATATGAATGTCATACAACCTTTGGAAAAATCTTAAAGCTTTAACATGAAGAACTACAGAACACCAATTTGCTGTTTAAGTCAAACTATGTGCACTAGAATAGAACTTATGCAGAATAGAAACATTTCATATATGCTTACTGTAAAGAAGAAAGGATAGATCTGCTTTTCTGATAGCAAAAATTAGGACCACATAAACAGTATTCTGTGCTGATGTCATCAAAGATAACTGTTGAAACAAAGAGAAAAACTCCAGTGTCAGTGTCAATTTGATCGCAGGAAATACCGATTGAAGTGACACATTTGAACATGTTACAGGACAAGAAATCCAGTGTTCGTAATTTCAAAATACAATATAGGCTTCGTGCAAGCTATAGATATATCAGAAGTTATGTCTATAGGTATTATTTTCTTTTCAAGCGTTCTTAGTTTGGTTAGAGTTCACCAGTCCAGAAGCAAACCTCCAAAAATCCTAAAATATGTTGATGGGGATGCAAAGCCTTCAAAACAAACACTCTAACAAACAAGCAACAACTACTTGCAATAGTACGTTTGCACATCTTCTTAATATGACAATGGAGATTATGGATCTCCCTGTTTTATGCCTTTTGGGAATTAATTATACAAAATGCTCAATGATTTGCTGACATGAATTAAAGCGTAAGATTTTGTTAAGCCTAATTTGTTAATTAGAATTTCTTTTAGATTTAATTTGTTATGCTGTCTACATTTGTAATAGTTGGTTAGTCAGAGTCCATATAAATAGAAGGCAAGTAATAGAAAGTCATGAAAATTTAATGGGTAGCTCAAGATATATTCATCCCGAGTTGTCTAAACTCTCTTTGATTTGTTAAGTGTTAGAAGTGTTTGATAACACTGCCTTTCTCTACTGTTTTTTTTTATCAATGTAACAAAACAGTCAATTTTGTAAAAATCGACCTATATACATTCAAGGCCTAAAATGACAATGTTACCGGTTTTGATTTTTTATGAAATTTGGCACAGCTATAGAGGATATATGTAGCAAATTTTCCTGGTAGTATGAAATCTTGACAAAGACTATAACATATTAATTTTGAAAGTTTAATTTTGATATATTTTTCATTTTTTGGTAAAAAATTCAGATTTTTTATAATCAATTTATCAGAAAATTTTAACTTTAATTAAATATAAATGTTTTGTGGTACCAATAAAATTACTATGGTGTTCACCATTCAGCACAGCGCAAAAATCTTAAAACTAAATTAAACTTAAGATGTATGACATACTTATTTGGAGACAGGAATCAGCTCATGGGGGGAGTGAGTCAAGGTTGCGTCTTAAGTCCAACTTTTTATTATATAATTTAATAAGCACATTTTCATAGGTTGCATATGCCTAGTTATTATTATACAAAGTTTCAGAAAAATCCATGCGTGGGCAGAAATGAAAGATGCCCTTTCATAAAGCTTAATAAAAGCAAACATTAGCTCTTTCGGTGTCAAATTTCATACGACATTTGTCGTATGCTTTTCTTTTTTAACAAACTGTCGCTTGAAAAGAAGTTTTTACAAAAAGTTGAAACACTGAATGTCAAACAGTGTAGATCCAGCTGAGACGGCTCATATGAGCCGTCTCATCTGGATCTATGCTGTTTGCAAAAGCCTATTATTATCTCCTGTGGCAGTGAAAGTTAAAGAATCACATTGTTGTTCGATTTTACCTATTACATTGAAAATTTATGAAACTTTAATATACCCTTGTCACATATCTCTATGTAAATATGAACAAAATTTGCGCCGGACTTAGACGTTTACGTCTAAATATTTTGTCTTGTTGTAACTTAAGTGGCGCTGCATCAGAATTAATAATAGAGCCAGTGCATGACAAAACTACAATATGATATGTGCGACCAACGAAGACTCAGAGCAGGCTGGGCTTTCGCGCATTTTGATCGGTCTTCGCTGATTGCATTTGCCTTCTACAGTTATCAGGCTATCCCAAGAGGGATAAATGAGAACCATTACCATACTGGGTCGATGTACATGCTGATCCGAGTTTTTACTGGTCACACAGGTCTTATTGTAAGTTTTGTCGTGCGCTGGCTCAATTAATGTTGTTGTTTCAAACAAAGGAACGCATTTAAGCCCCCCAGTAGTTGGTTCTGCTAGCTGCTCTAGGCACGTGCACAAGTTGCAGTTTTTTTGCTTGTATGTCGGTTATTCAATACAAAAACATGCCTGTATAATTTTGCCCCCTTAAACACCACTTTTCATCACGAAAACATGCCTATATAATTTGGACCCCCTTAAACCCCATTTTATATAGTAAAACTGGGGTTTACAGGGGTATACATTATTTTTCTTATTTCTGCTTAAAACATAGATTGTGGGTACTCATTAGAACTGCCTCACCAAGGCAGTTCTAATGAGTACCCACAATCTATGTTTTGAGCAGAAATATGAAAAAATATCAGAAATGTTTATCTGAAAATTTTCAGTTTTGGGTTGTAAAATTTTCAGTACATTTGAATAGGCATGTTTTCGTAATGATAACGTAAAACCGGGGTTTACAGGAGTATACATTATTTTTCATGTTTCTACTAAAAAAAAAACATAGATTGTGGGTACTCGTTAGAACCGCCTCTCACGAGTACCACCAATCTATGTTTTAAGCGGAAATATAACAAATATCAGAATTTTTATCTGAAATTTTTCATTTTTTGGTGGTAAAATTTTCAGTATATTTGAATAGGCATGTTTTCGTAATGTGCAACCGTGCCTTACGATCTTGTCATTGTTTTCCATCTATTCTTCTTTCGCTTCCTCGGGAAGGCTGCATTCCGTAATTGTACCCTCTCCTGGGTAACTTCATTTCAGTTCTGCAATAGCTAAACTCTTAGATTGCTGAGTAATAATTACCAGACAGTTTCGTATCTAATTATTCCCTTAGGAGACAATTTGTATGAAACGTCAAAGCCCATTTTCTGTTCTAAGAGACAATTTGTGTGGAATGCCAAAGCTTAGTTTCTGTGAAAAATTAGAAAAAAAAATCATCAAATTTCCATCTGTCCAATTAGCTTAGAATGTGATTAATGACGCAAGATCAATATTTGCTTACCTATCTGAACACAACTTGCTTGATTGGCAGCCTCCGTGTGTCCTGCTAGGCACGTACACTGGGAACTAGCGCATTCAGAGTTAGCAATAGTACTACAGTCACCATTGTTAGCACATGTCGATCCTATCACTGTAATAGAAATTTGAAATAACGTTATAATCCCTGTGGTCTATCTACGCCGGCTATTTCTGTTTCATCGCTGAAACCGGTTTTGCGCAATGAAAGAAACCCTTGGCCCAGTTGTTCAAAACTTAACAAAGTTGTTAGCTAACGTGACGTTAAAATTTCTATCTTGAAATATTGGCAAATAAGTTGATATTTTTGTAAGAACGATCCATGGTCAAGCCGGAAATTATTTTTTGCCTGACTATGATAACTATGATAACATCAGTAGAATGCTTTCTCCACAATATGATCTGAAAATGTGACAATACAAAATACATACAGAAGCGAAATCAATCAGAAACAAAGTATTTTGGTTTCCTTATATAAATGTCATTATGGAGATTTCACCTATGTAAGCACGGTGATAATGTATTACAAACCACAGTGATATGTTATCAACTAAAAGAAATATAGTCCTCAACTCAGTAAAATTTTGGTTAAGCACATTAACCCATTTATGGCGAGTGGATTCTTCTATTTTTACTCTTTTGACAGGTTCATTTCCTATATAAGGGGTGTCTGGTTAGTTACTTTTATTGCCATGTTTTGTAGAAAGATCTGAACTTAATGCATACAATGTAGACCCAGATCAGACGCGACGAAAACACGCCTATATAATTTTGACCCCCTTGAACCCCACTTTTATATAGTAAAACTGGGGTTTACAGGGGTATGCATTATTTTTCTTATTTCTGCTCAAAACAGAGATTGTGGGTACTCGTTAGAACCGCCTTACCGAGGCGGTTCTAACGAGTACCAACAATCTATGTTTTGAGCGGAAATATGAAAAATATCAGATTTTTTTTTCTCTGAAAATTTTCATTTTTTGGTGGTAAAATTTTCAGTACATTTGAATAGGCGTGTTTTCGTAATGGTTTGCCGATTTATGGGACGCTAGGCATACTGGGTCAAGACATGTTTGTGCAATATTAAGGTTGCTTGATGTAAAAAAATACATCTTAAATGATTTATACACTGCAAAATTATGACAATCTACTTAATAATGTTGACAATACATATCCTTGTTTTCACTATATAATGTCGCGCAATCTTTTCCGGGTCAGTTACACTTCAGTGACTGTTATAACCCACAGGAATACCATTAGATAGACAAGTTATTTGTTAGCAAAATGGTTAATCGCTTTCTTCCATGTGGTTTCAGGTTATGTCTCATGATTCCTTAATATAGGACCACTGTCAGACCCCAGTTCCGGGTTACGTTGCCAATATCGTGTCAATCGATACAGAGAGGCTGGAGCACGAAGACTTGATAGAAATGGACCCACTGCCTTACATTGGACAAGAAACAGACACTATTTCGTCATTTTTCTGACAAAGCATATTTTTTTCATATTCCCATTCACGTGAAAATGTAATGTCGAATACCATTAAACATTACTAAACTGACAAAAGAAGAATGCGTCAGTATTTGAATTGAAACCAACTATACCGTCCGTTTAGTACTAAGAAAATGAAAATATAATCAACAGAACATAACATTACTGAGAGTATTTGGCAGAAAAATGTCGGAACTATTATGTTTACATTTCCTCTAGCTCTCTGAAAGCACAATTTTGCATGAACTATATTCAAGTGAAAATAACACCGAAACTAGGTGACCCGCTTTTGCCAAACTGGCTCTAGAAAACAAAATGTTTGACTTATAAATATATACAATTCCTCATTTGCATTCTCCTCTTTGGGACATACTTTTATCTTTGATTTAACTTCGAACCGACAATAAAAACAGCACCGCCTCTCGTGTCCCAGGAGTTAATATGTAAACTCACACTATATGCAGCCGCAACACGCGTCTGGGAATACAAGAATTTAAAATAACTCTGCTGATCAATCATGCCGACACCTATTCGAATTCAAATTTACTGCCAAGTAAGCATTCTACATAAATCTACAGCGGGCGGTTAGCGGCCCGTCAGGGTAGCTGACGTGCCGCTAACGGCCCGCTGTAGATTTATGTAGAATGCCAACAGGAAGGATTCAAATTAGGAATAAATAAGGAAACTGACTGACGGCAAGTTTTATGCCTAGTATTTTTCTTACTTTCAGGATATCCAGTCAAAGAAAAAATGATCCGCCTAATAACCGAGAGGGCGACGTGACTGTATTATAATCTTCCTTATTTCAGTATTATATGGTGACAATGCCTTAGCTTATTAGTTCTAAATAAGAGGGTATCTTTTTTTCTTTTTATTTCTTCACAAATAAAAGAACATATATTGTGGATACTTGTTAGATGCGCTTCGAATGAATACTCCCAACATATGTTATTTTTTTTTTTTTTTTTTTTTGTTTTTTTTTTTTTTTTTTTTTTTTTTTTTTTTTTGTTTTGGAAAACTAGAAAAATACTAAAACTTTAGTTTGCAAAAATGGCTTATCCAGAGGTGTAATTAAGAAGCATAGGTGTGTTAACATCTTTGTATACATTTTTAAGCTCTGACTTCATTTTAAACTCGTTTATAGTAGAAAGCTCTTTTCTGTTTTGAAATGAAAGTTTTGTTCCCCTTGGGAGCAAATTCTATCCTTTTTATAGTAGACCTCTTTTCAGGAGAGGCATAATGCGCAGGAAAGTCGTATAAGGAAGCAAATTCTTTCCTTTTGGTTTAAACATATTTTATTTGTATAAATTCAATAAAATAATATAAACTAGTACAAACATTGATAATTTATACAAATGGGATTCAGAAGGAAGTCAGAAGACTTGTATTAATCTGTATCCCGATGTGTAATCATTAAAGCTTACAATAACAATAGCAATACGTGATTTGAACAACTTACAGCTTAATTAATTGTACTATTTTACATGTTAAACCATGCATCAGAATAAGCAGAAGAAACGAGAATACTTGGGACATTTGTATTCCCTTTATTTCTGCCTAACTTGGTATTTTATTTACCATTGATAACCTAATAATCTACTATCTAGAATGCATGTTCGTGATTATATGAGATGCTACAAATCCACGGGGAATGGAGTCTTGATATATTTTCATAAAAAACACTATAACACAACAATCGTAATAACTCTAAGACAAAAACAAAATTTAGCCGTCAGGATAACTATATAATGGACCTTCGGTTGACTAGCTTGAAATATCTTGTTTTGCTATGTTAAAGCTTGGGCTGTTTTATATAATTACATAATTAGTTTAGTTTATTTTAATTGCTTATCTAATTTCAAAACGTTTAGATTTTAAGATGAAGTTCTGTACTGCTGTAAATATTTGTTGATTCTGCATTTTATTCAGTTCTTGGCTTCCGTAAAGGAGAACATTAAGGGCGGTGTATGGATATGAGTCACTGTGTCCATCATTTCTGTCTTTGATTAATAAAACGATTACATTTCAAAAGGAAATGATTTGTGTCTTCAATGGCTCCACAGGCACACAATGGGTTGTCTAAAATATTTTTAGAATATAGATGTTCACATAGAGAACTACATGTTGTTCTCAACCATGCGCGGTGGATCTGTCCAAGGCGTTTACCAGCAAAGAAAAAAATGGGTGGGTTAGTAATGTTACTGTTAAGATGACGTTTAAATATCATTTTGCTAGGTGAGTTGCGCACATTGTCTGGCAACTCATTCCAATCTTTGATAACAGAGGGTAGAAAGGAGTTATAGTAAAGTTGTGAATTAGCACGGATAGTATGAAGATTGGCTGCATTACGTAACTGGTAGGTTGAGGTATTTCCAACAGTAGATGGTACGAGAGAAGATATGTAGGTAGGGGAAAGATTATTTACCATGTTATAGAATACCATTGACTTATGTTTTTTTCCGTCGAGATGCCAGGGGTTCCATCCTGTTTCTAAATAAAGAGAATTGATAGATACGAGTTTAGTGGCTCCTGTTACGACTCGGGCTGCTTCATTTTGTATTTTTTTCAAGTTCGTTTACCTCGTACTGGGTGCAATTATCCGATATAACACCGGCATACTCAAGTAGAGGGCGAATAAAACAGAAGTACATAGTTTGGAGTGATTTTCTGTCAAGTTTAAATTTAAATTTGCGCATGACATTAATGCGGCTCTATGCTTTTGATTTAATGTAATCTAAATGATCATGTCATTGGCAGTCACTTGAAAGAAACACGCCCAAGTGCTTGTGTGTGTGAACTTCATTGATAGGTTGATTATTCATAAAAATGGGAGGATGATTGGGTTTATTAAGATTTCTTGAAAAAATAATAGACTTTGTAGGGTTGAATGTAACGAGCCACTGGGTAGCCCACTGATGAATCATTTGCAAATCGGTATTTAATTGCCCAGCGGTATTGTGCGGATTGTCTACTATAATGTAAAGGCTTGTGTCGTCTGCAAACAGTCTAATGGTTGCTTTGATGTTATCTACTATATCATTAATATATAGAAGGAATAAAAGAGGGCCTAGAATAGAACCTTGAGGGACACCAGCCGTAACTGGTAACCAGTCAGAACAAGCACCTGGTATAACTACTCTTTGTTTGCTATTGGCTAAATAATCTGAGCACCAGTGAAGAAGAGAATCAGTAACACCTACAGATTTAAGTTTGTACAGAAGTCCTTTGTGCCATACTCTATCAAAGGCTTTGCTTATGTCACAAAAGACTGCTCGGACTTCTTTACCTTCATCGAGAGCTTTACAGAAAGGGTTATAAATATCAACAAGCTGATTTACAGTTGAGTCGCCTGGGATGAAGCCAGATTGCAAAGTGATTATCATTTGATGATCACGAAAGAAATTAAGCAAATATTTAAACACAATTTTCTCAAGAACTTTACCGGCAGCACTTAGTAGAGTAGATCACTCTTCAAAAGATTGTTAGAACAATTTTAAGAGAGTTGCTTCCCTTGCAACTGTATCCATTACCCTTCAGGTTTTTCTACTTACGATTATCCTCACAAGTTGTTTTATCCCCACTAGCAGTATGTCCTGCGATACATTTGCACAAATTTCCCGTGCATTCAGCATTAGCAACATTAGAACAGTCAGTGTTGGTAGAACAGGCATCGTCAATCTCTACAAAACACATTAATAGGTCGCAGTTCAACGAACATTCGAATCACAAAGTCCGCAAACATACAGTTGGATTCTTTCTGATTTGGGTTTTACGGCTCTTTCAAAAATATTTCACTTATATCGAGCCGATCGTTCATCAAAGGTGGGCGAAAACCGGAGTGCCCTGGCAGAAACCACCTGACTATCCGTAAGCAGAACTTGGCTTTCCCATATGCATAAAGCCGGGTATGTGCGCCTAGCGAAGATCTAGATCAGACTGCGCATGCGCGCAGTCTGATCTAGATCTTCACGGCGCATTTTATATAGCCAAGGATGCAAAGTTTCTTCATGCGGACAACGATGGCTCTGATCAGACTGCGTGGGTGCTCAGGCTGATTTCAGTCCTTGTTCGGCGCAACGTTGTGGCTCGTTCTTTGATATTTTATTATTTCATGCGTTATGCACTAAAAGGATCATTATGCAGTTTGCGGACAATGCTGTCCGCGTGTGCCCATATAAAGTTGAATACCTGTTTGAGGTGAGTCTTAAACTGCTGAATATGTGGCAAACATAGTGGATCCTGATCAGACGGCGCTTTCTATGGCATCAGATCTTGGTTTTACATTAATTGCTGAGGCTGTCAATCTGGGCCCAGATGTTCATAGCTAACGATGTCGTTAGTTAACGATTCGTTAAAATTTACATCGAGTGATAAGGAAATATGCGGAAATTTTTTGCTGAAAAGATGTGAGTAGCTTTTGCAGTGCAAAAGCTACTCACATTTTATCAGCAAAAAATATTAGAATATTGTATATGGAATCTGCTAAAAAAAAAGTTAACAAAATGACCCTTAACGAGCTCGTTAACGACGCTTTGAACAACAGGGCCCTGAATACAGAGTAAATATGAAACTACTCCACGCAGACAGCCTTAACTGCCCACTTTCAAATTCATTGGGTCCTGTAGATCATATCAGCGAATGGTGAGACTGGTCAAACTGAGCCGACCTGCTGGCTGGCTGATCTAAACAATTTCCAGTCGTAATTATCCCGAAGAACGTTTGCTCTCCTCGTGACTCTCTCTCTCTCTCTCTCTCTCTCTCTCTCTCTCTCTCTCTCTCTCTCTCTCTCTCTCTAATATTTCTAGTATGATAGTATACTCACTGTTAGTGACACATGTTGTTGTACCATCAGCTCGATAACCAGTTTTACACAGACACGTATTAGGCGTGGTGGATGAACTGCACTCTGAATTTGCAATGACGCTGGTACAGTCTGTATTTGAACTACACTCTCCCCCAATTTCTGAAACAAAAAACAATAGTTAGTACTCCGTCGTATAGCTTCAGATGAAATACGTGTCTGCATAAATATTTTGCTATTTCTGCACGAAAACATGTGAATATTCATTATAAGCGGCTCGGCAAGGCATTTTTTCGCTGGACGCGACCCATATCATGACTATAGATTTAATTATTGTTACTATTAGTATTTATTTTATTATAAGGATTGTTGCTGCTGTTGTTGTTGTTGTTGTCGTCGTCGTCGTCGTCGTAGTCGTTGTGTTGTTGTTGTTGTCGTTGTTGTTGTTGACGTTGTTGTTGTTGTTGTCGTCGTTGTTGTTGCTGTTTCTTTTGTGTGTGTGTGTGTGTGTGTGTGTGTGTGTGTGTGTGTGTGTGTGTGTGTGTGTGTGTGTGTGTGTTTTTTATTTTGTGTGTATGACTGTATTCAATACTCTCAAGTGTCATTCGTTTTAGAATATTTTTAGACACTATACTTACGAATAACCTCGCAAGAGTCGGCTCCATCCGCCGCAGAATGTCCAGCTGTACATGTACAAGTCCCGGTACACTCCGAATTGGCAATAAACTGACAATCACTTTCTTGTGTGCATGAATCTCCTTTCGCTGTAATAGAAGTTTAGTTTAAACTTTTTTTGTGATTGCTTCTAATACAGCATAATTTACAACAATACAATATTTTCCAGGATCTGACTGTATTTTGACATATTTGATCATAAGCAATTAAACCAAAAGCTTAATAACTTATATGCATGTATGTAAACCGTTACATACATACATACTTACATACATACATACATACATACATACATACATACATACATACATCCGTACGTACGTACAGTGTACACACAACTACGCACGCATGCATGTACATGCATACATACATACATACATACATATATGCATACATGCACGCATTCAGGCACATACACAAACGCATGCATACACATGCGTGCACGCGCACATACATCAAACATACAGAGAGAGAGAGAGAGAGAGAGAGAGAGAGAGAGAGAGAGAGAGAGAGAGAGAGATGTTCCATGACTCCATACGTTAGTTCTTTCAATATAATTTGCATCAATGTTACGTTAGTACCTTTATATCATAGGAAACGTTTCGACTTGATTATGAATTCTTGAACGTGGCAAAACATGGTTTCATTATCTTCATCAGTGGCTGTTACTTTACCGTGAAGCAATTCTTGAACAGAATGCGTCTGCAAATAGCCAGAAAGGTAAGTATTCCTGACGTTGGCATATCTAGGACAGTGGAGAAAAAAAATGGTAACAGCTTTCAAATTCACCGCATGCACAAGATGGGCTTGGAACAATATTTTTAGAGTATAAATGTGAATTGAGTGAGCTACACCCCATGTGCAATCTTTCGTGTAGAATTTGGCCAATTCTAGATCCAGCATTATAGTACTTAGGAGGAAGTCTTATGTGTCTATTGAGGCAATATTTAAATTCTGTGACAGTGTTTGCATCTTTTATATCTTGGGGCAAGCTATTCCAAGCTCATCGTTGAAGGGAAAAAGGAGTTAAAGAAGAGATTAGTACGAGCATGAATAGATTGTATATCGCTTGCGTTTCTTAGGCTATAGGGGTTACTATCCGCCAACAAGTGGAGGCACAAGATCAGACAGGTAATCAGGGGTGAGCCCATTAACAATCTTACAAAATATAACTAACTTGTGTTTTGTGCGTCTTTCCTGTAGTGTTTCCCATCCGAGCTCTGCAAGAAGTTTTTCAATACTACAGAGTTTAGTCGCCCAGCTTACTATACGTCCTGCTTCGTTGTGTATTGATTCTAATTGGTTTTTGCATTCGGTGGAGTGATTGTCCCAAACACTATCACTATATTCGAGTAGGGGGCGTATGAAGCCTATATAGATTTTTTCAAGTGCAATCCGATTTATTTTTAATTTTAGAGCACGGAGGAGGTTTAATCTTAACCATGCTGATTCAGTTATTTTGGCAATATGTTCTGTCCATGAGCAAGTGTTCGAAAATGTAACCCCGGGATGTGTGTGACTAGTAGATTCTGTCTGTTGTCTAATCTAACCATCATTCTCAAAACATCTTTCTCAACTTGAAATTTTGCGGTAACTTTTAAAATATGCGTTTTTGAAGAAACTGTCTTGGTTATGAGTTGTAGAAGAAGGCAGGCTCCGACGTCTCCGAGAGGTTTCAAATTTGTGACATTTATAGGTCTCAGTATAATCAGATTAAGGTTTTTTATTTTTTATAAGTTTTCTTGAATTTTGATGTCGGAAAGCACCGCCTCTCTACACCATAATGAGCGTTAGAACCCAAGATCAGATTTATGATTAAATAAAACATGAAATATTTATGTTTATTGCTATTTCCTTCCCGAAAACCGGCCGTCTTGAACATCATTAGAATTGTTTCAGCGAGATAATTCTAAAAAGATCTTAGTACGTGACTTTTAATATAAGAATGAATTGTATTTTTATGTATTATATAGATATGTAAACTTCGGCGTATCGATCACAAAGTTAACATAAAGCCCTTTGGATTTTACGGTGTGTAAACACTCTGCGGCATCTGATCTCGGTCTGCACTGTTTGCCAATTACCTTTTTGGGGGTTTCCAGACTCAAATAAGTTAAGTACGTCCTCAGTTTCTGTAGCAATATTTACTATACAGAAGATGGCAATTTTTTTTTTTTTTTAATATTATTTATTTAAAAGTATACAATCATTCAGGTTGGATAAATTTTAAGTGATAGAAGATATAGTAATATATAAAAAAAAAAACGCAACATGACTAAATGGCAAAAGAAATGAAGACTCACGGGAGTCCGCAAATTACATACGGGCCCTTTTCGTTTTTCTGTCTCATGGTGTCATTGGTAGGCTAAGTTTTGTTATGTGTCTCATGATGTCATTGGTAGGCTAAGTTTTGTCATGTGTCTCATGGTGTTATTGGTAGGCTAAGTTTTGTCATGTGTTCTCTGGTGTCATTGGTAGGCTAAGTTTTGTCATGTGGCTCTTCCGGGACATCTTCTATTTTATTGGAATTTACATTTTGACATTAACTTAGCCGGTAACATGTTTTGGTGTGCAGGGAGTAGAGATAGACTGGCTCCAGTCTCCAGTGACTAAATATTTTTCTCATATTCCTGTTTGATAATCCACTATAATAAAAACCCCCAAAATATCATGACTATAAAGGCTGGTCATTAGTTGGTGACCAGCCTTTATAGTCTTGACATTACTTTGATTTTATTTTAGTGGATTATTAAACAGATCATAAGAAAAATATTTAGTCACTGGAGACTGGAGCCAGTCTATGAGTAGAGATTAAATATCAGCTACTATAATAACCCTAAGCGGTGGGACATATGGTCCAGAGCAAACAGTGTAGACCAAGATCAGACGCCACGGAACGCGGCGTCTGATCAGGGTCTACACGGTTTGCAACTCGTCTAGCAATTTGTAAGCAGATCAACAGACACTGAAATTTACAGGACAGTGCCCCAGTATTTGGGGTTCCCACTTAGAATGCTTGAAAAAAACTTCAGCAGTCGACATTTTAGACAAATTTTCTATTCTCCAAGAAAACAGGACTTGGCAGTTCATGCAAATTGTCCCCTGAGGAGAAAATCTACAAGAAATATCTAATTCTATTTTCTGGGAATAATAAGAAAAATATCAGTTTGTCGTCTGCTGAATTTGTGTGCTAAGTCTTTATTAGGTAGTTAAAGTAGGCTACCCCTAAATACAGTCTAACCTCGATAGCACGAACACCGATAGCTCGTTTATCTTGGCTAATTCGAACTCGTTTTGAAATCCTTCCGACAACTTAAGAAAACAAATATTAAGGGAAATTTTCTCATTTTATCACGAAATTGTATGTTGTGTGTACTCATAAGAATCGCCTTATCGGGGCGATTCTAATGAGTACACTCAACATACAATTATTGTGTAGAAAATCGAAAAAAAAATACCCTAAATTATCGCTATTTGCTTCCTGACCTGGTGCCATGATTAACCCTCAGTGGCTCGAACTACCCATATCTCGAACAAATTTCTATGGTCCCAAAGATGTTCGAGCCATTGAAGTTCGACTGTATAACTACGCCATGACCGTGCATGTGTAGGATGTGTCAATACTAACTTTTAGCAATACAGCCCGTGTTGTCCCCGATTGGTTTATAGCCAGTTTTACATAGACACTGGTTCCCGGAACACTCAGAATTGGCAATAAACTGGCACTCTGTGTTCGTTGCACAACTGTCTCCTACGGAATCTGTAAAAGAGATCAAGACGATTCAAGTGATCATTCGTACCAGAATATATATCTCGTTACTTTCTTCAAAACGTCTTTACCCCGGCCCCTCATTGTTATATAAAGCGGTGAATAAGGGGTTTGCCTTAATTCTGATTAAACAAAACATTTCTTTTTATCGTCGTGTGCACAACTTCTGAAATAGAGAAATAGTTTTGTGGTTGTTTATTAAACAGCTTATTGAAAAGGGACGAAGGTTAACTTGGCGCAAGAACATTAGAAAGCATCCTGAAGCAGACAGCAGTTTAACTGCTGATTGACAGAACATCAATTCCTCTTAACCCATTTATGCCGAGTAAACTATTCTACCTTAACTCTTTGCACAGGTCCATTTCCTTTTTAAGGGGTGTCTGGTTGGTATTTATTATTATCAGGTCTCGTAGAAATTTCTTGATTTAAAGCAAACGGTGTAGACTTTGATCAGACGCCGCGTTCTGCGGCTTCTGATCTGGGGGTACACTGTTTGCCGATGTCCCTTTTATGGGACGCTAGGTTTAAATGGATTAAATGCGATGTGTCAATTTGTCAATACCATTTTTTTAACTATTATATTGTATGACATGCCAGTCTACTACGTGCATGACCTAGTAGTCCACTTGTATATTATGTTTGCACCAGAATGTAATATTGTATGGCCCAGAACTATATTAACCCACTGTAGACTGAATAAAATCCCCTACACTCTATATCACGGGTGGTAAACCTAGGAACTACCACGAAATTGTGTTAACGTAATTTCGTTCCCACGCCACATCCGGGACATAGCGGAGTAGTGCCAACGTCATAAAATAGATAAATAAAGGTTGGTGTCATTTTTTATTTTTTTTATTTTACCAAAACGAACGAATTATGGAGAAATCGGGCAATGTGGTTCCATGTAAATATGTCTCAGCTTCCTCTATGGACCCAAATTTTATCGGAAAAATTATTTGCTTTCTTCAAATCTTTCTACCCGCACTGAGCATCGGACCACTTGTCCTCCGAGTATTTTGTCAGTGCGAAGAATTTAGCCTGTCTCCGTCGATTTGAGCTGACATTTGAAAGCATTCGCCGATGAAAATGATAAAAAAGCCCTTCCTAAGCGTTCCTACACCGAAAAAAAAAATCAAGTGTTAACTTGTAAAAGAGCCAGGTCCCGTTTCTCAGGCGTGGTAGTTCCAAGATCACCGAGGTAGTTGCCATGCTATCGGGGTAGTTCCCACGATGTAATATTCTTTTTCAGATACGCCAATACTCTGGGAAAGACATTTCTTCAATTTTAATTGATATGCGTTTAATATGGGGAAGTATTCCAAGTATGGCTTCAATTTAGATATAGGACATAATTTTTATCTGATACAACACGCATTTACATAATCAATGCCAGGTAAAATCGACAAAGTAATGTTGTACACTGTGAATTTAGTGATCTTTAGCATTGTAGTTTTGAAAAAGGCGGACAAGATTTGTCCTAAAATACCTTAAAATCTATAGCAGTAAATTCAGGGAAAAACAATCAAAGATTGCAGCCTATCAATGCCGCCAAGAGGAAAAAAGAAGAAAAAAAAAAGACAAAACAACCACCACAACTAATCACAAAAAAATACCAGCTCTTTCTGCTCAACAACACAAGCCACTGCGGTTTTACTTTGCAAAAGATCTTCCCCTTTTGTTTGATCTTACATTGCTCTAAACAACAGCAGACTGCAAAGGTAAATGGAAAGCAATGTGATAAATACAAAGCACGAAAGAGTGCCAGTATGCCTGAAAAAAGTAACATCAAAGCAATTATCATATTAAATGAGTAGCCAGACCAATATCAGTGTAAAAAATGAAAAGAGCAAGTATCAGAAACTGATACAATCAGATTTCAAACCCTGCGAATAATATCACAAGGAAAAGAAGTCACAGCACGAAGTGACGCCAGCAAACAAATAAGATATGACAAACGGTATCAGCAACTCTTTCTCAAACAGGTGGTGACTCAGAATTTGAGCGTAACTGAATACTAATGACATAATAGTAAAATGAATAAGTAAAATCGACGAAACAAACACGGAACAGCTAGGAACTACAACAAAAGCACCGATTTGGAACGGTGTCAGTAATACATTATTGATGGGTTTAAGTATACTTTACGGTATCCAAACCCTCACTATCACTGTCATTGTGGTTCAAAACATGTATTTGTTAGGTCCACATGGAGGTTTTCTAAAGTAAGCAATTGCCATGAATTGACACAATCAGAGCCAAAGTCCTGGTCTCGAAACCATAATGGGAAATAACAAAAATTACAAACAGACATAATACAAAGAGAACATTCAGTTTGAATGAGCAGCGAAACTACTGCTAAATCATTGGAACTACCCCGATAGCATGGTAACTACCTCGGTGATCTTGGAACTACCACGCCTGAAAAACGGGGCTTGACTCTTTTACGAGTTAACACTTGATTTTTCTTCGATGAAGGATTGTTTAGGAAGGGCCATTTTATCATTTTCATCGGCGAATGCTTTCAAATGTCAGCTCAAATCGACGGAGACAGGCTAAATTCTTTGCACTGACAAAATACTCGGGGAATAAGTGGTCCGAGGTTCAGTGCGGGTGTAAAAAGATTTGAAGAAAGCAAATGACTTTTCCGATAAAATTTGGGTCCATAGAGGAAGCTGAGACATATTTACATGGAACCACATTGCCCGATTTCCCCATAATTCGTTCGTCGTGGTAAATAAAATAAAAATAAAAATGACACCAACCTTTGTTTGTCTATTTTAAAACGTTGGCACTACCCCGCTATGTCCCGGATGTGGCGTGGGAACGAAATTACGTTAACACAATTTCGTGGTAGTTCCTAGGTTTACCACCCGTGATATTGGAAGTTTCTTATTTTGATTTAAGGTAAATTCAAATATAGGTTTTTTTTCCAACAAACAAAGGGACGTAATTCTTAAGACAAACTATCCAATCTGGCCAGGTTTCTTATCTGCACGTTTTATGAATATTTAACCAAAACTGAACGAGTTATGTTGACAACAAAGTCAAATAGAAACTTTTTCAGCAATCAAGGGGACTTAACTCTAAGGTTCATGATCCTATCTCGCCAGTTTTGTTATAAGATATTTCACCCATGACCACCCCCCACCCCAACCCCTACCCCCACGCCCCCTCTCCTAATCCCCCCGCCCCTACCCTTTATCTGCATGTTTTAGGAAGATCCGATCGAAACTCATCAAGTTATGCTGATGACAAGTCAAAAAGAGACTTTCTTCAGCAATCAAGGGGCCATAACTCATCCGAGCTTTCATCCATGTCCACCTTATTTGCAGGTTTCAAGAAGATCCGATCAGAACCGAACGAGTTATTCTGAGAGTACAATCAAAGGGATGTAACTCTAAGATTAATGATTCGCTATGGCCAGGTTTCGAACTCCTCCAAGAATGCATTCATGTCCCATTTATCTACGAATTCCAGGAGGAACGGATCAAAACTCAACAAGTTACGCTGATGAAAAAGTCAAGCAGAGGCTTTTTTCAGCTGGGACGTAACTCTAAAAGTAATTATCCGACCTGGCCAGTGTTTTAACTCCTCCGAGAATTTTTCCATTTCCAACATATCTAGAAGTTCCAGAAAGATCGGATCAAAACTCGACAAGTTATGCTGATGACAAAATAAAACAGAAGCGGTTTCAACAATCAAAGGGACATAACTCTAAATGTAATAATCCGATCTGGCAAGTTTTCAAATTCTTTTGAGACTTGATCCACGCCCTCTTTATCTGCAAGTTTCAGGAAGATCCGATTAAAACTGAATGAGTTACGCTAATTCATGTCCACCTTATTTGCAAGTTTCAGGAACATCTGATCAAAACTGAATGAGATATAGTGGCGACAAGCATTTTGCCATTGTATGTCTATGGGATATGTTGGTTGTCATAGCAACCAAGGTTTTCACTGGAGTTCCCTGAAAAGCTTATGGTCACCAATCCACCACCAGAGGCATGCTACAGACAACTGAGATCAGCCTACAAACTGCGAAGATATAACTGGTCAAAAGTGCTGACGGACGACAGACGGATGGACGACGGATGAACTACCATCGAAAAAAGCTCCCCTGGAGCTTTCAGCCCAGGTGAGCTAATGAGTACCCACAACGTACACATTAACCTCTTTATAACACGGTTCGTTATTACACGGTTTTGGATACAACACTGTTCAAAGATGGATCCCAAAAAATGTATAGATTATATAGAAAAATGACCATAAATGGTCATTTTTCTATATAACCTATATTTTTTGTTTGGATATACCACGGTTGCTTAACTAACACGATTTATGCAATGGACCCCAAAAATAATGTTATAAAGAGGTTGTGATGTATATCTTTTTGAAAAAATCATACTACCCATCATCTGTCCCCGTTTTCTACGTAAGTCATGGCATTTTAAGCATATAACATGAGAATTAAGGAATACAGTCGACTCTCGTTATCTCGAAGTCCAAGGGACTCTCAGAAATACTTCGAGATATCCGCACATCGACGTATCAGATTTGCAGAATTGAGGAACATCCACATTTCATAAATGAGTATATATTTAACAACCACATTTCATAAATGAGTATATATTTAACAACCACATTTCATAAATGAGTATATATTTAAGGTAGGGATGCGTATATAATAAATATAGCGGAAAAGAGGAGAACTCCCAGCAGACACACGACGTCTATACACGTCGCCTCAACGTCGATGCAACGTCATGACGTTGTATCGACGTTGAGACGATGTTGTATAAACGCCCTGTGCCCGCTGGGATTGCTCCTTAGGAGCACCTCTTATCCTTATTATTTTGTTACTTCTTAGACTTCCGTGTTCAAACAGGGACCAGATTATCACTCGAGATAAACAGTTATTCGATACATGCGAAATCGAGATAACCATAGTCGACTGTATTTTAAGTTATTATGCAAATTATGTCAGACGTATTCAAGAAGAAATGTAGCTTGAAGTAAACACATTGAAAAGCTGATTTAAAAGCTTAGAATTCTGCAAATAGACTCCTGTAACCCTAATTTCGCTGTAAATTATCCCAGCAGGTACACAATGTTGACACAATGTCGATTCAACGTAACGTTGAATCGACATTGTTTCAACGTTGCGTACCCGCTGCGATGGGTTTAACATTGGATACACATTACATAGACCTTTGTCGGCCTCGGTGGCTCGGTTGGATGCGCCGTCCTACTGGAGACCAGGAGGTCGCGGGTTCAACCCCCACCGAGGTCGGCAACATTCTTTCGTGGAGATTGATCGTGAAATAATTTCTACGGTCATTCTCTCCCTTCCGCTGATTCAAGAAAGGCAGTTGTCAGTTTCTGGCGAAAGAATGTGCACAATACTGGTTAACCGCTTAGAGGACTAAATCTGCCCAGTAAACGTGTGGTTAGGTAAACTGACCGCGCTCGACATGACCCCATAGGGTTGACTGGGCCATAAAACTTCAACACAAACAAACATAGACCTTATGTAATGTGAAATGAAATGCCCTGATCAGATGCACAGACGGCTGATTCTGGAACATTACTGCTCTCGAGCCTGATCAGATGCACAGACGGTTAATTCTGGAACATTCCTGCTCTCGAGCCTGATCAGATGCACAGACGGTTAATTCTGGAACATTACTGCTCTCGAGCCTGGCTCGCTCACAAGAGATTTTAAATGGGCAACATCGTCAGAAAATGTACCTTCTCATGTGTGCGCCTTACGAGAACTCAAAAATATAGAAGATGACGATGATGATGATGATCATCATCATCATCATGGTCATGATGATGAATGTCGTCTGTTATGATTTTGATTTTTTAAAACAATTTACCCGCCGGCCTCGGTGGCTCAGTTGGATGCGCCGTCCGACTGGAGACCAGGAGGTCGCGGGTTCAACCCCCGCCGAGGTCGGCAACATTCTTTCGTGGAGATTGATCATGAAATATTTTCTACGGTCATTCTCTCCCTTCCGCTGATTCAAGAAGGGCAGTTGTCAGTTTCTGGCGAAAGAATGTGCACAATACTGGTTAACCGCTTAGAGGACTAAGCCTGCCCAGTAAACGTGTGGTTAGGTAAACTGACCGCGCTCGACATGACCCCACTGGGTTGACTGGGCCGTAAAACCTCAAATCAAAAAAAAAAAAAAAACAATTTACCTGCCGAAACCAATGATAAGAGGGTACACAAAAGCAACACCACACACAGCCTCACTGCCATAACCTGTAAATAATAAATGATACGATCTTTCAAAGCAAAGCAATGTTAACGAATATGGCTATACTTCAGGTGAGGTGAGTTAACTGTGTCAAAATAGTTACAAGCGTCCGGGTAGCCGAGTGGTTAGCGCTCCCGATTTCGAATGACGAGGTCGTTGGAATAGAATTCCCGCTGGACATGACTGCGCGGCGCTTTTATCATAACCCTTCCACCGTCTCGATATTACTTAAGTAATGTTAAAAGGGATATAAAACACCAAGTCATTATCATTTTCATCTGTCAAAATCTCTCATCTCCTCTACTGTCTATTTCCACCCTTCTCTGGGAGACGATACAAAATGACCCCCAAGGGTTGACGTGTCGTTAAACCCCAACACAACCGACCGAAATGGTTCTGCCTTCCTTCAGAAATGGGTCTACTCTAAAAGGAAAGAATTTGCTGCTATGTGGAGCAAATTCTTTCCCTTTAGAGCAGATTCCTTTTCAGAAGGGGCCTTGTGTACAGGGAAGCAAACTGGAAGTAACGCAAGTTGTCTGTCCTGAAAAAAATGGCAGAAAAAAACTACCACTTGTATCCAGTCCGTTAAGTACATGGGCCATGCCAAGTGAATCGGGTTAAATGCTGACAGCGAACATCAGATCAGACTGGATCAGACTGTGACATCTGATCAGGGCTTTCACTGCCCGCTTGGAGAATCGTTGCGTACAGTAAAAATTGTAGAATAGTGTGCATCAAAGGATAATGAAGGCCTTGATCAGACTGCATAGGTACGCAGTATGATCTGATACTGTGCATATAACACATGTTCGAAGACATCTTATCGCTTGACAAAGCCCACTAATCTTGGACGTGATATTGCACCGTACCAGGATCAGCCTGTCTTATTTATTTCGTATGTTCTTTCTCACCATCTAGTCAACAAAGATTAAGCTCATGCCTTTGTGTACGGTTAGTGGTGCATTTCTAACTCGTGCGTGTGTGGGTGGGTGGGGGGAGAGAGAGAGAGAGAGAGGTGGGGGGAGAGAGTAACCTCCTATATATGGCATAGTATGGATGTGCATGCCGAATGGCCCCATTTTTCAGTGCTGCCAACTATATGATTGGCCCTCTTTTTTCAACAAAAAATATATGACCTACCCGATTTTTTTCTTGATTCGTATGTGAAAGGCCCCACTATTTTGACATCCCGGTATATATGCGTATATTTTTCACTCAGAGATATTTTGAGGTTACTTGTTCTCTTGGTATTCAATGAATTGACTGCTATATTTGTCTAACTACCAGCAATAAATGCGTATAAAATTAAAGGGCAACATTTCGGACGATTAAGTATATGAATGGGTCCGTTTTTTCAAGGGCCAGGTATATGAATGGGCTAGGGCTCGCACACCTGTACCACAATTACCCCCAAGTTACACCCCCTCCCCTACCCCCCCCCCCCCCTCCACACACACACACACACACACACATACACACACTCATCCACTCCAGCACCACATTTCTACAAGCTATATGGAAAAGGATAAGTTAGTATCCGGACACCTTTATTTCTCACTATATTTCTGCTAAAATTTTAACCCTTGTCCTGCTGAATATATTAAGATGCCACACCCACTCCTAATTTTCAGCCAATCAGATTACTTGATCCTGATTGTTCATATAAATTATCATACTTTATAGCAAACAAGGCAAATCTAGCAAACAGTGCAGATCCAGATCAGTTGGCTTCTTCAGAAGCCAACTGATCTGGATCTACACTTTTTGCAAAGCAGGATATATCCTGGTTCAGCAGGATAAAGGTCAACAAGCCCATTTTACTACCATAAACTTGTTTTAAAATGTTGGATGAATGGCAAACAGTGTATACCCTGATCAGAGGACACGTTCTGTTGCGGCATCTATTTGTGTCATCAAGCCTATTTGTCGTAAAACTTAGGTCAAATGGGACAGTTACCTGAGTGTTAAGTCTGAGCTGAAGTTGAAGGTAGACTGCTACCGTTTTCAAACATGGCAAGTAAACATCTTACTCTGGAATATGAGGCAGTGCACGAGAAAAGATCTACAATAAGACCTAAGTAACCAGCCAAGTCTCAGATCAGCCTATACATCTACCCAGTTTGGCTCGGTCGTTTGTCCCTCTTTGGATGGCCTGGAGGCTGTAGAAGGCACATGTGATCAGCGAAGAATCTGATCAGACTGAGCGGATTTGCAGGCTGATCTGTGCCTTCGCTGGTCGCACGTCTTATTGTAGGCTCTGCGATGCGTTGGTTTATATCATATACCATATACGTAAAAATTCGGAGACCTATCAGTCTTTGACTTTTTTGTTTGTAAATTATCCACTCTGTGTCCTTTTTCTTTTTTTTTTTTTTTTTTTTTTTTTTTTTTTTTGCTTATAAAACGTGATGATATTCTTGTTACATGTATTAAGTTACAACATAAAATATGGTCATTGCCCAAGATGATATTCTTTTTACATGTATTATGTTACAATATAAAATATGGTCATTGCCCATCGTGGGAAAAAAACATTTTAGTATGTCCACAGTAAACTACCCAGAGGGCACGCAACGTCGATACAACGTTGATTCAACGTTAAGACGTTGAATCAAAGCTGAATCGACGTTGTTTCAACATTGTGTGCCTGCTTGACGCTGAAACAGAATTCCGCTTTAGGCGCTGCTAAGGGGCGTGAGGGATGTTGCAGTATTCCATTATCCCTCATGAACGGACTGAATTAAACCGACACTCACGTTTTGGGTCAATTGTTTACAACCGAGTCATAGTACGAATACAAACGCTAAAATCTCCTTAACGTAGTTGTCCACGTGATTACCATTTACCAATATAATCAAACCGCACAAGATCAATCAATCAATCAATTAATCAATCAGTTAGATAATTAAGGTAGCCGGGCAACTGAGTCACTAAGGGGCTACAGGTAACTGTTATCTATAGCCGCGCTATATTCTTGTCGCTGGTGATGTCAGAGTGCTGTTGATGATTGGTTGTTTGTAAAACCTGAACTGGTGCAATTGGGACACTGAAAAACAGTGCAGGCCCAGAAGGCGGCATCTGATCAGGGTATGCGCTGTTTGCTTAAATTACAGGAAGTGAAAGGTTAAATAAAAGAGTCAAAAGACCTCGGTCAGGACCATTTTCCCAGCCTACACTCAGAGACAATAGCCCACAAGTGCTGTCAGTGCTTTGCTCCAAAGATTCCCCTTCACAATATTATTTAAGGGTCAGTTTGACTGAACATGACACACTTGTGCAATCAACACAATGATCGGTTGCGGATCAACCAATGAAATACTCCGTATCCATATTGCTATGGAGTTAAGTTTACGCCATTTATGGCTAGCGTCTCATAAGAGGGACATTAGCAAACAGTGTAGACAACAGAAAGTGGCGTCTGATTAGAATCCTCACTGTTTGCAATATATACATAAATATCTAGAAATGTCTATAGAACATATGGTAACAATAAAACTAACCAGATACTCTTTATATCCTCATAAGCGCACAATAGTTGTACAATTTATTTTACAATCAAATCTCAACGTTTCGGCTAATGAAAGCCTTTTTCAAGAGACTTAAGTTCTTTCAATGCCTCACCATCTTCTTATTCACCAGTCATTTGTATCCAGTGCCCGCTCCCCCACCCCACACCTACGGGGATAGGCGGGGACAACATATTTCTCAAAATCAAAGCCCTGCTAAAACCACTGCACTGTGGGGACAAATGAAAAGTAACAGCCCTGCTATTTTACCCCACCCCCGGGGGACATGAAAAAGGAGCTTTTAAATGTTACAGGTCTCATCCTGATCATGCTTTTCCTTGTGAAAGGCCAGCTTTTGCAGCCGTAAATAGTCCTTTTAATTAGCATATACCGAGGGTTGAGCGCAAGACTATGGTAACTCAAACATATTTTTGAAACCCTTGTTTAGGGGCAACTTGGACCCCTTTGTAAACAATGCAAATTTAGGTGCCATTGCTCATACGAGCAATGGCACATAAATTTTCATTGTTTACAGAAAGAAATGCTGTAATCTTCATAACGCCTTCATGGTGAGGAGATTAGGTTTGGGGAAAAACAACCATCTGACTTACGCCAGTCTTGCGCTCAACCCTCGATACATGGAAAAAATCAAAATCGAAATGCCTGAAATCAAGAAAAAGGCAAGCTCTGTAAAGTCTGAAATCCTGCATATGTCTGAAAAATCTGAGGCCTGGTGCTAACAGTTTAGCCAGGGTGAAAAGAGCATGACTACTTTTTATATAAATATATGTTGCCCTGAACTCAACAGTCTTTCGTGCAGGGCATTTGCTATGGCTTTTCAGAATAGCTGGAGCTTTCTTCTTCTCTTGTACGTCTTCCTTTTCAATTCAGTACTGCCTTGAATTTCTACAATAACTGACTATTCTGAAGAAGACTGAACAATGTTATTTAACTGTGGAGTCTTCCAAATTCATGCATTCGGGATGGGGCGTTAACTGGTTAACTGGAGCTCCACGCCCACCCCCATCCCATCCCCCACACCCACCCACACACACAACCTCCACCCACTCCCACCCCACAGATCCACTCCAAGTCAAGTCTCAGATAAAAAAAAATTGTTTGTGCGCAGGAAAGGTCACCCCCTATGCAGGTTAAAAAACATTCGGTAATCTATGTAAATGGTTCAATACTTGTAGGCCTTCTTCGTCCTGCAGTGTTTGACATCAAATTTCATTAGGATAAAAAATATTCATATCATTCTGGTCTAACTGAAAGAGGAATCCAATTACACTGCAATGAGTTTTCTTACAGGGGGACCCTACATTTTGACAGAAGACAAAATATAATTATGCCAGACATATTTAAAAAAAAAATATGTTTATCAACAGACAACATCGGCGTGACGTAACAATCTGTAGCAACCAACACCTGCCATTTTGTAGGTGAAAACAGTGCATGGCAACCATCATTTATTCAATAATAAGGTCACGTTTTTTCATCTTAATGAACTTTTTTTTTTCAAGATAACAGTGCTCAACCTTATACAGTTATCAAACTCTATTACTTATATTATATACAGATACATGTAATCGTAAAAAAATAATAAAATAAAAATAAAAAAGAGAACGTTTAAATTTTTTGTTTGTTTGTTTGTTTATATCATGGTCATTTCCAATCCTATTATATTGCAGGTCATATGCGAAGGCCATACATTTATTTGAAACTCAAGTCTGAACTTAAATGAAGATCATCAATTGTAAATACGGGTACTGAAATTAATTTATATACTTTTATAACTAGTCATTATGAGTATGGAGTGATAGCTAAAAAGTTATGGCAAAAGTTCGGCCAATACGCTGTAGACTGCCATAATTTGTTGAAAGTACAATTCCAAACAATTTTGTCAAAGTTCACTGCTCACTACGATTTTAAGACGCCATCAAAATGTATTTTGCAGAAACATATTTTTGGCAATTGGCTTTGATAATATGTGAGTTGCTTACAAGATCTCATATGATCTTATTTTCAATGGAGAAACAGATTTAGTTTCCGTATATGCATTCACTATATTGTTATATTTTTGTATAAACGTGTTGGAAAATATTTGCTTCGTTGGATGGATGCTTATGGAGTTTTATTTCATAATTTCAAGTCGTTTCACTGGCATGACCGCAATTATTCGAATGTGTGAATTAGGTCAAGAAAATGTGCAACCTATCAAAAGGCCAAGATGAAAGATTATATCAAAGTCGACCTTGATAGAGTACCCTAAGGGTATTTACTTTATGTCCTGTAATTTGTAGAATTAAGAACGAACAAGGAATTAAGGTTTATAAGGGTAATAAGGATTCACTGTAGTTTACAAACGCTTGCTCATCAAGGGTCTTTCTAGAGGTTGCAGGACAACTCGCCACAAGACTACTTACCCCACACAAAATTCGCCCCAAGACGACTCGCCCCAGTTACAAAGTAACTCGCACCAGCCTGATAATATCAGAATTTTGCAAACAGACTGCAATATAAAATGGCCGCCGCTTTCACCTTGGATTTTGTTGTGAAGGTATATATCACGTGACTATCGGAAATGTCCAAAGGACCAAGGTTGTCTATATACCTTTTTAAACACTACGTCACACGATAAAAATCATCCGGAACCTCTCAGTCTTTAACGCAGAGTACATTCTAGGATCGTACCTATCGAATGGCAGAAAGTCGTTGTTTATGTTTATAGGACAGTGACATTGCCGATGTCTTTTCAGAAAAATAAAGCATTTTCTGTTGTCAAAAGTTTATTTCAGAAGAGATTCTCATCGAGTGAATATTCAAATGCCACAACCATAAATATAAACACATATATTTGACTATATACTAGCTAAAACTAGGCATCAAAATGGTCTCCATAAAGCAAAATTACGGTTGCGCGCGTCCCTGTTGATATCGGAAAAAAATATCGTTGTCTAAGGAAAAGCTGTCAAATTTCTTCTAAATCTCTAGTTTTAAACGCTAGATAAAATTTACGAGTGAATATTGACCAAAAGGAATGTATTATTCAAGTAAAGTTCGGCTTGAATCAATTAGTATCAATGGAACCGGAAATGTTTTTGACATCCACAATTATTGGTCACGTGACATAATATTCGGCTTGAATCAATTAGTATCGATGGAACCGAAAATGTTTTTGCCATCCACAATTATTGGTTACGTGACATAATATTGAAATCACGTGGTCAGTAGCCCGGATGAAAACAATAATATTTAAAAGGTCCATATAAACCTTGTCGATTGACATCAACCACGGAAACATATTACATCTGTCTCCAGGGAAGGTTTTCACACATTACGGTGTGAAATGATCAGAATTTGTGGTATAATTAACTCTTCTTAAACTAATTATCTAATTTCAATTTCGAAAAGAAAAAGATAGAGAGATGGGATAAGTATAAATATTTGTAGAACTTTTCTCACTTTGTAACCGCTATCTTGTTCTCGCGAGATCTTGTCGTTAGTGCTCTGATAAAAGACGGCTATGACACCGATAAAATACGCGTAAAAAGCTCTTTCTTCGGCTAGTTCCACCACTATAGACCCTTTAAAATACTACGTCACACAATAAATATCATTTGAAACCTCTCGGTCTTTAACGCAGAGTAGTACGTTCTAGCCTTGTTCCTATTGAATGGCAGAAAGTTATTGTTTACGTTTACCAGACAGTATAATTGCCGATGTTTATTCAGAAAATAAAGCAGTTTCATTCGTCAAAATTTTCTTTTCAGAAGAGATTCTGATCGAGTGATCATTTAAATGTCATAACAAGAAATATTAACATATATTTTGACTATATAGTAGCAAAAACTAGGCATAAAATTGGTCACCATAAAGCAATATTACGGTTGCGCGCGTGCCTGCTGATATCGGAAAAAAATATCATTGAAACAGTTGTATTTGTCTTAGGATTGCTTCTTAAAGCTGTACTTTAAAGCACTGGATAAAATTTACGGTTAAATATTAACAAAAAGTGATTTATTTTCCAAGTAAAACTAGGCTTGAATCAATTGGTATCAATGGAAGCGGAAATGTTTTTGCCATCCAGAATTTTTGGTCACGTAACATAACATTGTAATCACGTGGTCAGTAGTCCGGATGAAAACAATAACATTAAAAAGGTCTAAAGTCCCCGCTATTTTGTCGCAAAAACATAATCCCGGCACTTACACGGCACTGCTGGGACATTCAAAAAGCCGGTAAATAGCCCGGCCATCCCCCGCCCATCCCCGTAGGTATATGTGTGGGGGTGGGGGTGGGGGGGGGAGGCAGTGGATACAAATGACTGGTGCATTATCAATACTGTCAACCATTTTGAAAATGATTCTAGTGATTCAAAATTGTTGACAGTATTGATAAGAAGATGGTATAGCACTGAACGTACTTAAATCCGATGAAAAAGGTTTTTATTAGCCGAATACGTTGAGATTTGATTGTGAAATAAACTGTGCCAAAATATACTCTTTATATTGAAATGAGGGTGTCCAAGGCGTTAGAGTAGAAGAGTCCACTCGGCATAAATTGTTTAGGGCGAATTGATACACTTTCAGGAGAAGCATTGCTGCCATATTCCTTTTTGCTTCCTTCTGAAAATGGGTCTACGAGCGTACTCTAAAAGGAAAAAAATTCGCTACCCTTGAATGTATAGTATTTCAACGAAAATGTCATACTAGTTTTAGGTCTTAGGTATTCTGACAGTTTGTAACTTTCCTCTGTTAAACCTGATACCATGTAGCATTTAATTTCACATTTACTCAGTAGGTTAAAACTTTGATACTCGGTGTACTGGGTTAAACTTTCTGCGACGACATTTTGATTTTTTTTTTTTTCTTCAGAAAATAGTCTATGATATCTCATGTCTCCTTCGGATACAGTCTGCATGAAATGTCAAAGCCTATTTTTCTGGGGAAAATATCAATTTCTCATTTGTTGAATAAGTCCAGAGGGTATAAAAGGTTAATGAGTCGTGACATGGGAATTTGCTTCTGGGATATACGCAAACAGTAAAGAACCAGACCAGCCTGCGAAACCGCACAATCTGATATGGGCTGTTCCGCTACGAATATACATAAATATATTCTAAAATACCCATTAATTCTATGAGCGGACAGAGAAGGCCCTGATCAGACTGCGCGGACGCGCAGTCTGATCTGGGCCTTCGCTTTCTGCATATGCCCCGTAGACACATTTCAACATGCCATGACTCAAACATATAGCCGTTTAGAAGGGGTTTGAGGGGCATAAAAGCAAACAGAAAGTCACAAAAATTGTTTCCCTTTTAAAGACATGCAGAAAAGTCCCTTTAAACTTTTCGCAAGTTAAACGAAAAAGTGATAAAAAATCTGCACATATCAAGAATAACAGGCATTTTTTTGGTTTACAAAATGAGTCCAAAACCAACTTTTTCACATATGCAAACAATGAAGACTCTGCTGCTCTGCACATGCGCGCATAGTCTACACACACTCTTCAATATTTTTTTGCGCTTTACGGAAATGAGGAACAGAAAAGACACTTACTAGCACGAATGTGCAGGCTGGTATCGAACATTACTATTATATAGGTATGTCCTTGTCTTACCATAATGGGCCGCTTTAACGCTTAGCATTCTGCGTAAAATTTTCAACAGACGACATGTATTAAATGTGTTTTTTACCTATTTTTTCCAGAAAATAGGATTTGATATTTCATGCAAATTGTCCCAAGGGGGACAATTTGCATGAAATGTCAAATCCTGTTTTCTGAAAAAAAGAATAAGGAAACTATCAATTTATCATCTGCTGGACACGCCCATAGAGTTTTAACTTGAAGGTTAAAATATATATAATGACAGCAAAGTACGTATGTCTTTATGGTAACTGGCTGGATTCTACTATCATTTTCCTTTATGTTACTTGTTGTTGAAATATTACAAAAAGAACATATTTCCCCGCATAAAATTTGATTCTTGAAGCAGTGGAGGATTTTGGACTTTGAGTTTGCGACCCGTCTCGCCATCATGCAATTAAAGTGGACAACAAAATTGCTGTTAACATGATTTCGTTAAGTACTAATGCCATCTTTCATGAGCTATATAACAGATAGCTTTTAACCCTTGTCACGCAAATTTAAATTAAGATGCGACGCCTACTTCTAATTTCCAGCCAATCAGTGCAGATCCAGATCAGGTGGCGTCTGAAGAAGCCAATTGATATAGATCTACACTGTTTACTAAGACAGGGTATGTCGTGTTCAGCAAGAGAAGGGGTGAGACCGCTTGCACATTGGGTAAAAGCTAGTACCAACGGGTTCTTCGTCATTTCGGCCTAAGGCCATTTATTTGGTTGAGCTTTTCGGCCAAATAGTTAAACCGCCGATAGAATTCGTTTATGGAAACATAGGAGGGTTAGGTGTATGAACATCGTAAAGTTTATGATTAGCACATAACAGCCTATGGATTGCAGCAGGGAAATATATGCACACAATAAAAGAGTGCCTTGTTGCGATACATGATTAGCTGGCATGCAGCAACGCCCCAGCAGGCAATTCACGTTTTAACAACGTCGCATCAACGTCGATGCAACGTCATGACGTTGCATCAACGTTTATACGACGTTGTATAAACGCCATGTGCCCGCTGGGGCATGGTTTGCAGTTGGGACATATTAGCACACAAAGATGACCTTGCTACGTTATAGCGTATGACTTGCAGCAAGAAAAATATGCACACGAAAAAAAATACCTTGCTCAGTTTATGATTAGCACACAACAACGTATGATTATCAGCAGAGAACTATGTTGCAGTATTATGATTAGTATACACCAACGTTCGGCTTGAGAAAGGAAAATATTAGCACACGATAAAAGACCAGCTTGCTTGCTGCAGCTTTTGATTAGCAGTCAGCAACGTATGGTCTGTGCCAGGAAAATATTAGCATGCGATAAAATACTAGCTTGATTGTTACAATTTATGATTAGCAGACAGCAACGCATGGCTTGCGGCAAGGAAATATTAGCTCGGGATAATATATCAACTTGCTGCAGAGTATGATCAGCATACAACAAAATATGATCTAAAGCAGGGAATATTAGCAAACGATAAAAGATGACTTTGCTACAGTGTACGATAAGCATACAACAACGTATGGCTATTAGCAGAGAAATATAAGCACATACAAAAGTATTACCCTGCTACAGTATATCATCAGCGTGAAACAGCGTACGTATATCAAAAGGGAGATATAGGCACACGATAAACGTTAACCTTGTTGCAGTTAATGATACGCATACAAAACGTATTGCTATCGGCAGGGAAATAGGCATACAACAATGAGGGAAATATAAGCACACGATAAAAAAATCACCTTGCTGTAGTTTATGACAGGCATACAACAATGAGGGAAATATTAGCACACGATAAAAGATCACCTTGCTGTAGTTTATGACAGGCATACAACAATGAGGGAAATATTAGCACACGATAAAAAAATCACCTTGCTGTAGTTTATGACAGGCATACAACAATGAGGGAAATATTAGCACACGATAAAAGATCACCTTGCTGTAGTTTATGACAGGCATACAACAATGAGGGAAATATTAGCACACGATAAAAAAATCACCTTGCTGTAGTTTATGACAGGCATATAACAATGAGGGAAATATTAGCATACGATAAAAGATCACCTTGCTGTAGTTTATGACAGGCATACAACAATGAGGGAAATATTAGCACACGATAAAAAAAATCACCTTGCTATAGTTTATGACAGGCATACAACAATGAGGGAAATATTAGCACACGATAAAAACATCACCTTGCTGTAGTTTATGACAGGCATACAACAATGAGGGAAATATTAGCACACGATAAAAAATCACCTTGCTATAGTTTATGACAGGCATACAACAATGAGGGAAATATTAGCACACGATAAAAAAAATCACCTTGCTGTAGTTTATGACAGGCATACAACAATGAGGGAAATATTAGCACACGATAAAAAAATCACCTTGCTGTAGTTTATGACAGGCATACAACAATGAGGGAAATATTAGCACACGATAAAAAAAATCACCTTGCTGTAGTTTATGACAGGCATACAACAATGAGGGAAATATTAGCACACGATAAAAAAAATCATCTTGCTGTAGTTTATGACAGGCATACAACAATGAGGGAAATATTAGCACACGATAAAAAAATCACCTTGCTGTAGTTTATGACAGGCATACAACAATGAGGGAAATATTAGCACACGATAAAAAAAATCACCTTGCTGTAGTTTATGACAGGCATACAACAATGAGGGAAATATTAGCACACGATAAAAAAAATCACCTTGCTGTAGTTTATGACAGGCATACAACAATGAGGGAAATATTAGCACAGACAAAAGATCACCTTGCTGTAGTTTATGACAGGCATACAACAATGAGGGAAATATTAGCACACGATAAAAAAAAATCACCTTGCTGTAGTTTATGACAGGCATACAACAATGAGGGAAATATTAGCACACGATAAAAAAAAATCACCTTGCTGTAGTTTATGACAGGCATACAACAATGAGGGAAATATTAGCACAGACAAAAGATCACCTTGCTGTAGTTTATGACAGGCATACAACAATGAGGGAAATATTAGCACACGATAAAAAAAATCACCTTGCTGTAGTTTATGACAGGCATACAACAATGAGGGAAATATTAGCACAGACAAAAGATCACCTTGCTGTAGTTTATGACAGGCATACAACAATGAGGGAAATATTAGCACAGACAAAAGATCACCTTGCTGTAGTTTATGACAGGCATACAACGACGTATGGTATGCAGCAGAGAAGTATTAGCACACGTTAAAATATAATCGTGCTGCAGTACATCATTAGCAAACAACTACGCATGCCTTGCAGCGGGAACATATAAGCACATGATAAAAGATCACTCTGATACAGTACATGATTAGCAAACAACAACGTATGCCTTGCAGCGGGAACATATTAGCACATGATAAAATATCACCATGCTGCAGTACATGGTTAGCATACAACAACGTATGGCTTGCAGCGGGAACATATTAGCACATGATAAAATATCACCATGCTGCAGTACATGGTTAGCATACAACAATGTAAGATTGCAGCGGGAACATATTAGCACATGATAAAATATCACCATGCTGCAGTACATGGTTAGCATACAACAACGTATGGCTTGCAGCGGGAACATATTAGCACATGATAAAATATCACCATGCTGCAGTACATGGTTAGCATACAACAATGTAAGATTGCAGCGGGAACATATTAGCATATGATAATCCTGTGCAGTACATGATTAGCAATCAACAACGTATGGATTGCAGCGGGAACATATTAGCACATAATAAAAGATCACCGTGCTGCAGTACATGATTAGTATACAACAACGAATGGCTTGCAGCGGAAACATATTAACACATATTAAAAGATCACCGTGCTGCAGTACATGATTAGTATACAACAACGAATGGCTTGCAGCGGGAACATATTAGCACATAATAAAAGATCACCGTGCTGCAGTACATGATTAGTATACAACAACGAATGGCTTGCAGCGGAAACATATTAACACATATTAAAAGATCACCGTGCTGCAGTACATGACTAGCAACAACAACTTATGGTTTGCAACGGAACATATCAGCACATGATAAAAGATCATCGTGCTGCAATACATGATTAGCGAACAACATTAGCAAACTGTCTGGCCGGGGTGGGGGAGTGGGGGACCGCCTAGGTCACTGCTGTCACCCGCCTCCAATTTATCAAATACTGCAATAGTTCTCTTGAACTGCAAAATTGATGATGGATATCTGTTATCTCTGAAAACATTGTTCTTTTTTTTATGATGTTTATGTTGTTTTATGTGAGCCGAACTTTTTTTTTTTTTGGGGGGGGGGGGGGGGGGGCGGGGTGGGGTGAGCATTTTTACAACATTTGAATCTAGGGTACCAGTAAAATTGCTTTAAACCCTACAGTAGGTTTTACTCCTAACCGTTCAAAGGCGGTAGTTTTAATGTTGTTCGCTCTTTGTGGGATAGTGTGGCTACTCACTGGAGAGTGAGCTGTATTCATGCTTTGTTGTTTTGTTGTTGTTGTTTTTTTTGTTGTTGTTGTTTTTTTTTCACTTTTTTGTTGTATTTGGTGGGATCTGACTGGCATTTTCATCACCCTGGTGGATAAGAAAGGGCCCGTTGCTTCGTTTGTTTGTAACATTACTGTTATCTCTCGTAGTCTGTTTACTCTTCCTCTTGATGTCATTGATAAAACTTTTTTCATGCTAAACTCAGCTGAACATGAAAATTTTCCCTGCTAATAAATATGAAAACACAATAGTTGGCATTTTCATATTTATTAGCAGAGATATTTTCATGCTCAGCTATGTTTAGCAAGAAAAATTTGCAATTGTTCATAATTTGAGATTTATTAGCAGATCAAATTTCATGCCCAGCTGAGTTGAGCATGAAAAAAGTTTTATAACCTCGGGAACCGGTCAAGACCTTTTGTGTTTCTGATTCTGTAAACCCACATACAGTCGAAAGTCAATTGCTCGGACATCTTTGGCAGTATATAATTTGTTCGATACAAGGGTAGTTCGAGCCACTGAGGGTTAATCATAGTGTCAGGTTAGGATGTAAATTGGGATAATTTATTAGGATGTCATAACGAAAACAAGGCTATTCAAATATACTGAAACTTTTACCACCAAAACATGAAAAATTTCAGATAAATATTCAGATATTTTTCATATTTCTGCTGAAAACATAGATTCTGGGTACCCACAATCTATGTTTTTGAGCAGAAATAAGAACAATAATGTATACCCTTGTAAACCCCAGTTTTACCATATAAAAGTGGGGTTTAAGGGGGTCAACATTATATTGGCATGTTTTCGTGATGTATTTTCAATCTTCTATAAAATAATGGTGCAATATGTGTGTTGAGAGTACGCATTAGACTCGCCTCGATACATACATTTTTTGATCAAATAAGAAAACATCCTAAAATATCCCTAAGTACCGTCAACCTTCTTTATACCGACACTCGATACAACGACAACATTCGTTATAATGACAATTTGAATGTCACGAAACCTTCGCTTAAGCGGTTACAGTTAATGAAAAATATGCAAGAATATTGCATTAAAACTTCAAGCAACATATGCTTCGGATATTTGTTAGAATCGCCTCACTGAGGCGATTCTAACAAATGTTCAAAACATATGCTGTATGAGGAAATAATAATAATAAAACAAGGTATTTCCCACATATTATTCTGTCTATTTAGGCTTCTTTATAACAGAAAATTCATTTTAATGGCAACATCTTTGTAAACTCTTGTTGTAACGAGGGTTCACTGTATTTGTTTTCTTGACTTATCGGAAGAATTTCCTACTCTCCTTTCAAAATATTTTGAAAAGTCATTTTTTGCCTGGCGCTTTACACAGGAAAAATAAATTTGCAAATTTTTATTATGGCTTAATGAAAAAAAAAAAAACATGTGTCGTATCTATGCATATACAAAAAGATTTATTCTAGCCATTGGTTTGAAACAATCGAATGTTTTCATTTTTCCCATAGTAAAATGGCTGCAAAATATACAGAAATTGGAAGGGTAGGTAAATTTGAGGTAGGTTTTCAACAAGTTTACTTTGTTCAAAATATCTGAAAGCTTCACAATATTGTTATGGAACATCAATAATTAAAAATCCATATAGAAAAGCAAAAAAAAAGCATATTTTCTCATATTTTTTTATCAAAAATACAGTTTATTATAGAAAATGTATAGGTCAGACCCATTTTTGGCCATAAAATTAATTTTATGGTAAATATTTAAAAACAAAGCAGAAAAACGTGAAAGACAAATGCTTCCTGATAAGATATTGTCAATCAGAAATCAGTATTTTTATTTAGAATAAATCGCCAAGTGAAAAATGTCTTTTTCCGGGGGATGTCGAAAGCACAATAGGGACTCGAAAACGAGTTCGAATCAGCGACGGCAAACTAGCCATCAGTTTCCGAATTATTGAAACTTTACCGTATAGAGTGACTGTATGAAAAACAGGTTTTTCTATATCTTTCACTATTCGCGTATGGTTCTGTGTCGGTTTTTTCTATGCATCGACTTAAATCAGGGGACTTCTACACAGTGTTCAATTCGGCAGCACACATCCACTGAGTAAGTCAACATAAAATATTTACCGTATACTCGTATATACCTTAAGTATTGGGAGACGTTTTGGACCCAGTTCCGATGCAACAGAACGCGACATGAAGTCTGATCAGGGTTTGTACTTTTTCCCTCTCATCCAGTAGCTTTATGCTCTTCAACGGGTAGTCAAATATGCTTGTTCATATTTAGGACTATAGTCTGCCTTCAGACTCTTTTCTTTTATATGCTTACTATTTTTATCTCCAGATGTACACTCTAATGTAACTGAAATATTTAAATCAGTTATATTTGTCTTGTTTTTTTTAATCAAATTATATATTGTTTTATTCATTTGTAAGCCTTGGCGGTCTAAAGTATAGGAACAAAATAAGCCTTTTAATACAAAGACGAGCTGCACGGGGCTTAAAAAAGGTAACAGTAGGAAAAAAATGGTGGACTTCAAACTCAGACTTCAAAGTCTGTATATATCGGTAACAATATTTATTGTTTAACGTAGTTTCAGACAGGGCACTTTTTTCAGCCGAAAAACACTGTTGTTTTTTTTTTTTCTTATTCCGCCACGAAAACTTAAGTTATGGGTACTCATTAGAAGCGCCTCGGTGAGGCGCTTCTAATGAGTACCCATAACATATGTTTGCATGGAGAAAAAAGTACCATGTTATATGGATACCACCTCCAATCCGGAGCTAAGGACTCTAAGAGGAAAATACAAATTCACTTACTGCAATCTGGCAATAAATTCCCTTTATTGAGCCACTTGCTTCTGTGTGCGATCATTGAACAATTAAATACACTAATATTAGAGTGGCATCCGGCACAGGATCTTTTCCGAAAGTGTCCAACACTTTACGTAAACAGGTGCATCAACAATTTTCTGCGGGCGTTCCTACGCGAAAAAAGAATGTACACACCCTGATTTAATTCAGTTTTGGTTGTAAAATGAAACTCGAAACCTCCGGTATGGTATAATCAGTGGCCAGCCATGTGTAGAAAAAAAAAGAATGATGTCAACAGACAATTTCATACAAAAGCCAATACCGAACGGTGTCAAAAATAGCCCGTATATAAACCGGTGAGAATCAATACTCAATCGTATTTTCAGTCCAATAAGGCTCTGGGTAATGAATATAATCAACGACTGCATATAATTTGAGCCCAGTCACAGCATTTCCTACATGATTGCGCCCACCGAATACTTAGAACAGCCAGTGCTGATGCGTAGGCTGATCAGAGTCTTCGCAGTCCGCCTGAAGACGCTTTGGGTTCTTGTCTACCAACAGAGTGTGCTGCGAAAACTCTGCGCAGGTTGATCTGAGTCTTCGCTGGGCGCACATGCAATTTTGTCGGAAATGTTGATCCGAGGCTCATTTATTATCTTAAAGAAACTGAACTTTACACAATGTGGGTAGCGAACCGTGATGACTCTTGGATTACAACGGACATAAAGGCTCAGCAATCAGTAAATTCTTTGCGCGCACCCAAACGTGAAAAATTTAACCCATTGTAGTCTGGAAACCCCTAAAATGGTAATTGGCAAACAGTGCAGACCCAGATCAGACGCCACAGAACGTGGCGTCTGATCAGGGTCTCCACTGTTTGCAAATACTTTAGCCATTTTTCTCCAGGAATATGTAAATCTCACAACCGGACGTGCCTAAAATTAAAATTGGACTCTTCCAATATATAGTATGGGAGATTCTATTCAGTATGCAATAGGTTAAGGTTGGCAATTTTTTAGCCATTTTTGTCAAGGGAGACAGATTTTATGGCTACCTGATGCTTTTCTACACGTCAAGTGCCTTCTGAAAAAAGGGATCTACTCTAGCAGGAAAGCATTTCCTATTAGACAATCAGATTGCTTGATCCTGAATGTTGCTTTAAGTTCACATAGTTAATGACAAACAGTGCAGATCCAGATCAGTTGGTTTCTTCAGAAGCCAACTGATCTGGATCTACACTGTTTGCAAAGGCAGGGTATATCCGAGCTCAGCAGGACAAAGGTTAACATTCGAACATAGAAAATATTCGGTGAATACCTGGGCTACGTTTTATGTTACAAAAGTTACAGACTCGTCACTGCTTGGTTACGGTTCATCTCTTCGGCACTGTTATAGGGTTGGCAATCAACATACATCCCATAAGCTGTGGACTAAACTCTGTGAGATAAGGCAAAATTTTAAGGGAGATTTGACAAAATTTTGTGAGATTTTCTTAAACATCACTTTGGATCGCTGCCATTATAGTCTAAAGTCTTTTTTTTTTTTTTTTTTTTTTCGTTTAAGAGCTTGTGAAAACCACAAAGTGTGTGATTTATGTTAATTTCTTCATAAAATCTTTTTGTTGTAAAATGGTCTGAAAATTCTGTGAGATTTGAATTTTTTATGGGAATTGTTTTCCAGATGGGCAAATTTCTGTGAGATTTTATCTCTTAGTGTGAGATTTGGCATGTGTGAATCAAGCCAAAGTATACATACACCAAAAATTTGTTGTCCACGTGATTATTATTGACTAACAAAATCGCACCGCGCGTTTGTACGAAATTAAGGTAACGGCTGTTTATCGTCACTATGTCGCATTAAGAGGGTAATCTGTGAAACCCGGACTGGAACATTGACAAACAGTGTAGACCTAGATCAGACGCCGCAGAACGCGGCGTCTGATCAGGGTCCGCACTGTTTGATTAAATTACAAGAAATTAAGGGGTTAAATGAAACAGTCTTAAGTCCCCGTTCAGGACCATATTCCTAGACACACTCAGAGACAATCGACCTACCAGTGCTGTCAGTGCTTTGATTTTTGGTATTGACATTCTCCGAAGAATTAATTAGAAAGTTAAGTTTCTTGAACATAATAAAAAATTTTCAATGAGATTATGAAGAATTTGCCAACTCACTGTAGATTAAATAAGCATTTATAACACGAAAGAATACAAAACGTTGACCATACTCTAAAGCCTTTGCGACATAACCATTGTTTTATTGATAACATTACGAAAACACTCCTATTCAAATATATAGAAAATTTCACCTCCAAAAACTGAAAATTTTCAGATACAAAAACTCCGATATTTTTCATATTTCTGCTCAAAACATAGATTGTGGGTACTCGTTAGAACCGCCTCGGCGAGGCGGTTCTAACGAATACCCACAATCTATGTTTTGAGCAGAAATATGAAAAATAATGTATACCCCTGTAAACCCCAGTTTTACTATATAAAAGTGGGGTTTAAGGGGGTCAAATTTATATAGACATGTTTTTGTGATGAGTTAGTCATATCCCTTGTCCTTACTTGGCTTCGCAGCCTAGTTAAAAAAAAATTCCTGTCTAAACCAAATTTTCACTATAAATATTTGGTTTCTAGTTCATTTCGTAAAATTAATTGATAAAAGTTGCTCAGGTATAACCTTTCAATATATCGTATTATATAAATGGTCAGATAGAATTATGCTTCCTTCGTTAATGACCTAATTATCTGAAATATAAAAAAAAGTGCATTTCCAAAAAGTTGCTAAACTTACAAAATCCTGCGAGGAGATCACAATCAGTGATCAGACAGGACCCGTTAAACACAACAATAAGAAGAATAAAAACACTTAATCACGAAAAAAAAAGTCTCGCAGGGAGCAACCACAATGTCCCACAAAGAACGAAAAACACCAGAGCCACCGTCTTAGAACGGTCAGGCTCTAAGGTTATAAATCTTTTTTCATGCTCAACTTAGCTGAGCATGGAATTTGTCATGCTAAAAAATCTAAAATACTATCAGTTGCAAATTCTTGCTAAACATAGCTGAGCATGAAAATTTTTTTGCTAGTAAATATGAAAATGCCAACTATTGTTGGCATTTTCATATTTATGAACAAAGAAAATTTCCTTAACGTGAAGAGTCCAAGTAGCCTTGAACAGACAAGCTGGTTTCGGTCAAGGACGCCGCATTAGTGACTTATATGTAAAAGCAGATTAAAATGTCTGCTTAAAAAATTGAGAACTAGGGAAAATCTTTATTTATTCATGATAGAAAGTACCGAAGTACTCACAATGGCAATCGATTTTAGTGGGAAAGCAAGCATAGTAAATATTTTAACAGCTATCAAGAAATATTGATTTTAAAAAATATAAAACAAATGTACGTTTTAACCTGTCTCTGTAAAGTCTACAATCGCTGAGGAATAAATGTAAGCAATTAAAAGGCATTGATTAACATTTTATCACTCTGGGCCAATTCAGCAGACAACAAACTGATAATATTTTTCGTATTTTTTCCAGAAAATAGGTTTTTACATTTTATGCAAACTGTCTCCTTAGACGACAGTTTGTATAAAATATCAAAACCTTTTTTCTAGGAAAAGTAAGAAAACGTGTATTAAAAATGTTGTCTGCTGAAAGTTTTACCCAGCATGCTAACGGTTAATAATCATTGTCCTATGATAACTGCTCTGAGACAGAATGAAATTTCATCAAAGCGCCAATTCATAATTAATGTACAGTTAATATCCTACGCTCTGTTTATTGCGAAATATTAACCCTTGTCCTGCTGAACCCGGATATACCCTGTCTTTGCAAACAGTGTAGATTCAGATCAACTGGCTTCTGACGAAGTCAACTGATCTGGATCTGCACTGTTTGCCATCATTGTATCAACAACCTGAATCAAGTAACCTGATTGGCTGACAATTAGAAGTGGGTGTGATCTTGATTTCTTCGATATGACAAGAGTTAAGGAAGAACCAATATACTAACGATCATCGAGAGAAAATTGCCCTTTTTGCCAAATGTGGACAACGAGGACGAGAAGGCATTTGAGCAGCCTGATCAGTGATTTCGTTGTAAATTAAACTAAAGAGGAAAACGTGTGCACGATGCAGTACTTGAACCCGCGATCCCCTCCTTTCAAGTCATGTACTCTACCAACTGAGCTGATTAGGCCTACAACTAGTTCAACCAATAACCGCCTCCTTCCAGCATTTAAGACCCAAGCATCAACTGTCGTGCATCAACTGGTCCGTAATCCACCAGAGTATAGCATGTTCCTGCTCCCTGTCCTATCCTCGTCGACATTAAAGTACACTAGGTAGGAAAAAGTGTGTCTGATGCAGGACTCGAATCCGCGATCCCCTGCTTGCAATAAAATCAGGTGTTCTGCCAACTGAGCTAATCAGGCCTGCCATCCCGCCAATCACCACACTTGCCCGCTTATAGAATCGAGATACTGAATCGTTCATCGTTCAACAGAGAAGGTCCTGACCAGACTCCGCTGATCCGCTGGGTTATCTGGGTCTCCGTAGTCCGCACATGGACAAATGTACTGGTTACACTCACAGGATCCATTTTCCACCGTTTCTTATAAGGGAGACAATATTTTATTTTACTTTCTGTTTGCCTTCTTGCACATCGAGTCCCTTCTGAAAATATGTCTACTCTAAAAGGAAAGACTTTGCTCCCAGTGGGAGCAAATTCTTTCATTTTAGAGTAGACAGCTTTTCAGAGGGGCGGCTAAACAATTTTGAAAGTTATCTCCCCCCCCCCCCCCCCACCCCCCAAAGTGTATTAGTTTACTATAAGAGCTAAAGCTGGCTAATCAGAGCTGAAAAGATAATCGATTATTAGTCCTACCATTGCGATCGATAATCGATCAGTAATCACTAAAGATTTGGTCATAATTTTACTGTCTCTCTGAGCAGGACTCTTACCATATGTGGTACTTTACTGTATGTATTTGATCAGACAGTCCGGAGCAAACAGTGCAGACCCAGATGAGACGCCACAAAACACGGCGACTCATCAGGGTCTACACTGTTTGCCACCCATCCAGCGAGGTGTCTGCATACTAAGGGTGAATACGGTTAAGTAACAGACACAGAAATCAAATGATCGATTATTAGCAAATCTACAACGATGATTATTTTTGTGGTATTTATCGATCAATGAATAGATTATCCGATTAATTGTGTCAGCCTTAATAAGAGGCTTTTATTTCCGTTGTGGATCATTTCTTTTGTTTCATATAATTAAAACCGTAATTGCAAATGTGGTTTGCAAATGTTATTTAAATACAGTCGACTCTCCGCTTACAGGCTCATTTCAATACAGACAGTTTGCATGAAATGTCAATCTCTGTTTTCTCGTTCTCTCGAATTCCAAGGGACTCTCTGAAACACTTCGAGATATCCGTTACTCGAAATATCAGAGTTGCAGAAGTGAGGAAAACAATAAATCGAACAACCAAATTTAACAAGTGAATATGTAATTTGACTCCTGAAGTTAGAGGCATATTGAAAATATTGTGGGAAAGAGGAGAAATTGCTCCTTAGGAGCAATTTCTCCTCTTTTCCACTATATTTTGTTATCTATTCTTAAATTTCCATGTTAAAACAGTGACCAGAATTTCACTTCGAGATAAGCGCTTATTCGAGATAAGCGAGGTCGAGAAAACGAGACTCGACTGTATATTATTTACATTTATAAACAGTGCTGCACATACATAATGTATATAATATTTATGTAACACGACCAAAGGCAAACGAATTTAATTTGGAATGAAAATAACTGTTTGCTTGTTATATATATCATCTAAAAGTGAATTTTCTCAGCTTTATCGCTTATTTCTTTTATGATATATTTGGAAGTTTTTTCTTTCTTTTTTCTGTCTTGATTTCCATCTAAATCAATCGAATTTAGTGTGAGAACAAATTGACCAAACTGAGAACAAATTGACCAAAATGAGTACGAGTTGACCAAATGAGGACGAATTGGCCGCTAAAAATATTAATGAGTACGAGTTGACCGAAAAAAGAGTACGAGTTTCCAAACTGAGAGCGAATAGACTTAAGTACGAATTGACTTGGGTACGAATTGACTTCGTACCCCTCTCCAGAGTAAAATGGGTTCAACCTATAAATGTGAACAAATTCATCGGATAACCTGATGATGTGTTTAAAACCCTGCTAGATGAGTGGCAAATATTGTAGATTGTCTGATCTAGGTCTGCACTGTTTGCTATGTCCTGCCTATCTGACTACTTAGGCTAAATACGAGTATCTGTGTATGTGAGGGAAAATTTCTGGATAAATGACAAATATTGAAGAGCCTGTGTCTACACTGGTACATCAGGCATGTCTTTCCGAATACTTAAGGTAAATAGGTAAAAAATAAATAAGGACGCACAGTCTGATCAGAATCTTCACTGGTCGCATTTTGGATAGCCAGGGATGCAAAGTTTCTTCATGCGGACAACGAAGACTCCGATCTGATCGCGCGGGCGCACACGCTGATTTTTGTCTTCGTTGGACGTACATGTCAAAAGTAATTTCCCTCACCATGCGGCTTAAGTATGCATTGTTAAGTGTCACGAATTTCTAGGCTAATTCAGCAGACGACAAACTGACTTCTTTTATTTTTCACAGAAACCAAAATTTGACATTTCATGCAAATAGTCTCCACTTAAGACAATTTGCACGAAATGCCAAATTTTCCATGGAGACAATTTGCATGAAATGTCAAATCCTGTTTTCCTGAGAAAATAAAAATATTTTAATATGCCGCCTGCTAAAAATGTACCCAGTCCCAAGCGTTAAAATATATGGGTATGTCATGCAAAAGGGCCTTAATCGCACAAGTGACAAAAGACCATATCAGCCTGCAAGTCCTGCAGTCCGGGCCTTCACTGTCCGCTTACAGGCTCATTTCAATATATACAGTTTGCATTAAATGTCAAACTCTGTTTTCCGAAAAAATAAAACATATTTATCTATTTGTGGTCTCAAATAGTAAAAGCTACAAACGGTAGGTCCCCATCACGATGGCCAAACATGATTTGACGATACGCTTTCGCTGTTGTATGCATGACTTGTAGTGTACCAAAAGCACGAAAAATAAACAAGGAAGTTGTAAAAATCGATTTTCATGACTAGATGAACGAATTTCGTTGGATGGTTACATGCTCAAAATCCCCTTTTAAACAACTGCGTCTTTAAATGATCATGTGACTATGTGACTGTTTTGGTGCATAATGATTTCAAGTGCATGTAGGACTGAATCTCTTTGTGTGTTTGTGTGTGGAGGGGGGGTGGGTAACTTAGGGGTAATTTTGGTACGGGTGTGTGAGTCAGTATTTCAAAACCTACCCCATGCATATACCTCGCCTTTGAAAAAACGGACCCATTCATATACTTGATAATCCAAAATGTTGACCAATTCATATACTGCCCTTTGATTTTCTGTACCCATTTTTTGCTGGTTGTTACACAAATATCACAGTTAATTCATGTAATACCAACAGGATAAGCAGCCTCGAAAAATCTCAGAGCGAAAAATATGTACATATACCAGGATGTCAGAAAAATGGAGCCTTTCACATAGGAATCCAGAAAAATCCGGCCATTCATATACTTTTTGTTGAAAAAGGGGGGGGGGGGGGGGGGGCCAATCATATACCTGGCAGCGCTGAAAAAGGGGGCCAATCGGCACGCACATCCGTAATATGCCATATATAGGAATTTACCCCCCCCCCCCTCCCCTTCCACCCCCTGATATATGATAGCCTTATAGCATGGCACACAGAAGGAAAACTGTTGTGGTATTTAGCATGATATTAATATAGCATACCACACAGATGGGAAACTGTTGTGGCATTTAGCATGATATCTCATTGTAACATGGCACACAGAAGGGAAACTTTTGTGGTATTTAGCATGATATCATTATAGCATGGGACACAGAAGGAACCCTGTTGTGGTATTTAGCATGGTATCATTATAGCATGACACACAGAAGACGCACTGTTGTGGTATTTAGCATGATATCATTATAGCACGGCACACAGAAGGAACCCTGTTGTGGTATTTAGCATGGTATCGTTATAGCATTGCACACAGGAGGGAAACTGTTGTGGTATTTAGCATGGTATTATTATAGCATGGCACACAGAAGACGAACTGTTGTGGTATTTAGCATGATATCATTATAGCATGGCAATCAGAAGGGAAACTGATGTGGTATTTAGCATGATATCACTATAGTATGGCACACAGACGGGAAACTGTTGTGGTATTTAGCATTATATCATTATATCATAGCACACAGAAGGGGACTGTTAAAGCGTCACAATGATTTTGCAAAATAGTAAAGAAGATGTCAAGTTCGAAGTGTTCTGTTCGCGTCCATTTGTCTGTCCGATCGTACGTCCACGCGTCTGTCTGACCCTAATTTAAAAATAGAACCTAAACCCGGGCGATGGAGCATCCATCCATCAAAAGAATTATTATACGTCTTTACGACCAGCAATCTGATATTAAAGCTTAATTAAATGTCTTGATCTTCCAAACGTAAGACCTCTTCGCGCTAAAGTGACACCCTTCTAATTACGTCATTTTAAACCTGGGATATGCAAAGGTTAAGTTTTCTTGACGCCATTAGTTCTAAAGAAATGCGAATGAGCCAGGTCCATAAGCATAGGCCAGTAATCATGAATTATATCAGACCAAAAACTTGTCTAAATAAAAAATATTTAAACGCTCTATAGTTTGCGGTTTCATGGCGTTAATTATATCTGCCGAAAGTTAAATATCTCTCACCGATATATGGATCTATTTGTTTTGCGTTTCTTTTTGCGTTCAACATACACATTTTCCAAAATAAAGGTCCCGAAATGAGAACGAATTGATCAGAACCATGAGTAGCCAATGAGCTGACCAAAATATTAGTACTGGTTTACCAGAATGAGTATGAGTCGCAATCTGCCCTCCAACACCACGCGTTATTCGGCAATAATTCACAGCAGAGAAAAATTATTTCTTAAATATTACATCTCTGAAGCTATTTTTAGTAATTTCTGCGGGGAATATAGCTTATAATTCCCAGGAGGAATTATTTCCTTAAGAACGCTATCACGCCGCTATCACGCCGCTATTAATGACACGTCAACCCTTGTGGATCATTTTGAGTCGTCTCCCAGAGAAAGGGAGAAAAGAGGTAGTAGAGGAGATGAAAGAGAGGGCAGGGAAGAAAGGAAAATGAATGACAGTGAAAAAACAGAAGAAATAAAAACACCCCCCCCCCCCCTCTACCCTTACCTGCTGCAATTAAGAATAGCAGGCATTGTCCAACTGTAAGCCAATATCCGTTGTATGCCCGGAAACTTAAGATAACATCTTTATTACATGAAATACAAATGTATATAAGTTAATACACACTGAGTTCAAAGTTCAGGGAACATTTCCCTCGAGACTTGCAAATCTTATAAACAAATTCGTGCTGTGTTCTCGTTTGTTTATCGGGTTTGCGAATCTCTGGGGAAATATTCTTGTATTTTAAACTATGGGTGCATTAACCACTATCTAAGTTTCTTGCCAACATCAACATTGAACCCTGAAAACCGACAGTCCTGAAGTGACCTCATTTCAGAATAACATAAACCATATTAAACTAGCCCTTAATTGAAAGATATCTAAAATGCCAACACATGCCCAGATGAACCTAACATATAGAGCTAAACTAGCCCTTAATTGAAAGATATCTAAAATGCCAACACATGCCCAGATGAACCTAACATCTAGAGCAAATATCCCGTGTTCATAACAGTCGGTTACCCAATATGATTGGTTACCATGGCCACCGAAAGGCCCGTTTGACTTATATGATGGTAAAATGGTTAAAGCATATCGCAATATTTCAAACAAGTGAGACGATTTCTTATTACTTCATCTCCAAAAGCATTTAAGCACCCTCATCCAAACTTAAAACGAATGGTTATCGCATGGGTCTCTATCAAATGCTTACTTTTTGCGTCGGTCAAGCTATTTGATTGGTTGCCATGGCAACCGAAATATCCCAAATACAGTTGACTCTCGTTATCTCGACCTCTCTTATCTCGACCTCATTTATCTCAAATAACCGCTTATCTCGAAGTGAAAATCTGGTCCCTGCCTAAACATGAAAATCTAACAACAGGTAAAAAATATTGTGGAAATGAGGAGAAATTGCTAATTGCTCCTAAGGAGCAATTTCTCCTCTTTTCCACAATATTTTCAATACATCTCTAACTTTAGGAGTCAAATTATACATATATTTGTTAAATGTGGTTATTCGAATTATTTTTCTTCAATTCTGCAATTCTGATATATCGAGGTACGGATATCTCGAAGCATTTCAGAGTGCCCTTGGACTTCGAGATAAGGAGAATCGACTGTAATGGGAAAATTATTGAATGGTATCTTCCCCATATATGATGATTGATGTTGGAAGGTGGCTATTGTTGAGAGGTTAATATACAGTGCCGGCCTCGGTGGCTCAGTTGGATGCGCCGTCCGACTGGAGACTAGGAGGTCGCGGGTTCAACCCCCGCCGAGGTTGGCAACATTCTTTCGTGAAGATTGATCATGAAATATTTTCTACGGTCATTCTCTCCCTTCCGCTGATTCAAGAAGGGCAGTTGTCAGTTTCTGGTGAAAGAATGTGCACAATACTGGTTAACTGGTTACACGACTAAGCCTGCCCAGTAAACGTGTGGTTAGGTAAACTGACCGCGCTCGACATGACTCCATGTCATGGGTTGACTGGGCCGTAAAACCTCAACGCAAACAAACAATAAATTACAGTGAAACAGCACTTGAGGAAATCAGAAAAGTGGTTGCAATATGAATGTGACTATTTTTGAGAGGCACCACTGTATTATTTTTTATTATTGCATAAAAAGCAGTGTCGCACGTTATTAAGAACCGTGTATTAACAAGGCAGTTCATGCGCTGTTCATGCACGGCTACGCAACTTTCAATATGATCGTACCCGGGCCACAGATTTAGGTTACGAGATGTGTACTGTCAGGCCCTCGAACGAGCATGGTCCGTGGAAATAACGTTCGCGAGACATCGGTGAAAAGGCGCAACAAAAAAGTGCAAGAAATAGCCCAAAATGTAGGAAAATGTTTTCAGTTTTTTATGCAAGAATAGCGATCGAACATGGTTTTTCAATGCATTAACATTCGTCGGGTCCTTTGGGAGGTGTTGAAACCGCGGCCTTCACACGACAAAATGGGAAAAAAATGTTCTATCCTTTGGAGCAAAGTCTGTCCGTTTAGAGTAGACCCCTTTTCACAAGGCAAGGAATGTATAGGAACTCAAACAGTCACAAAAGGCATCCCCCTTGTTAAAAATGGCGGAAAAATCTACTTAGTGTATGAAGTACCCTTAAAAGTCAAAATGTACAACTGATGTCCACTATGTTTAACTGATGGCTGACTGTGGAACTCTGCCTCGCTTTTCGTCTACAGGTTATGACTTTTGTGTCCATTGTATTTTGTGCCTGTTCCGTGTCCCTTTTGTTCTTTCTTGAGTGCTGTATCGCATTACTTATTGCTTATTGCTAACGTATTGTTGATCATTGTTGAACCCTACAAAAGTAAGCACATCCTATTTACTGTTCGGAAAGTCGGATAGACGGGGGTTTTTTTTTGTTGTTGTTGTTGTTTTTTTGTTTGTTTTTCTTTTGTTTTTTTTTGCTTGGTGTTTGGCGTTTTATTTAAAAAAAAAAAACATTTCCATATCATCAGAAACCATTGGCCTTCTCTGTTTCTGTGTTTCGTTCTCAAATATTAAGATGATATTCTTTACTGAATTGGAATTATTGACGTTTCACAACAGTATTGTGAATATCTCAGAAAAATTGAACCAACGGAAATTGCTGAAAATCTGCCTCCAAGTTACCTACCTACAAATTTCTGCATAATTTGCATTCATCTTTACTATGAGGAAATAGAAACTATTTGATGGTTTAAAAAACAATGACAAGTTACGACAAATAATTTTGCATTAAATCATGACAACAGTTTGCAAATTTACTTCTTCTGTGTAAACGCGCCAAGCAAAAAAATGTCGAAAGCACAGTAAAAATTAAATGTTTTTTTTTTTTTTTTCTTTTCTTTTCTTTTTTTTCCATCGTATATATCCAACTATTAGACGTAACCCAAGCAAAAAGGTAGGTCACGCATGTTGCAAACGAAACCTGAACCAAAAAATATCCTGTGAAAAACACGTTTGAAGTCCTATTACGTGAAAAAAGAGAAGCCCTCAGTAACATATACTTTAAACTTACCCAAAGTACTCAGATAAATAGCACTGAGCAAACAGTGTAGACCGAGATCAGACGCCGCAGAACGCGGCGTCTGATCAGGGTCTACATTGTTTGCCACTCGTCCAACTTTATAAACATATCAACAGGTAGTAAATTGGTCTTGTTTAATGATTAGGACAAGTATGCTAAGGATTTTGGGTTATCGACTATTTAGGGTAAATACGGCACACTAAACATGCTGAATAAATTAAGATGCCACGCCCACTTCTAATTTCCAGCCAATCAGATTGCAACCTGATCAGGGAATCTTTGCGCTTCGCAGTACAGTTGACTCGTTTTCTCAAACACTGTTTACTCAAACTACTACTCGAGTCAAATTAAAAAAGGCCATATTAATTTAATTTCCTAGATATTCCTTACATTTCAACTTCTTTTATCTTAAACTGCTGTTGTCTCAAACAAAACTTCTGGTCCCTTGCAGTTTGAGATAACGACAGCCTATTCTACCATGAACTTTTGATAATTAGAATAGTCAGGGGGTCATTAAAACTTGTTCTAGTTGTGGGTTGTTCCAGATATCGAGGGTTGAATTCTATAGAAAAATGAATGATGGGGACACAAAATTACTGAATGAGAAAAATATTTCGAAATGTCGTTTGCTGAAATTTCAACCAGGATGTTTAAGGTTAACCTTCAACCAGAACTTTTTTAAGAACAGTGGATGCATGTGATAGATTGTCCGCCATTTTTATAAGAGAGACAATTTTTGTGACGTTCTGTTTGCTTTCTTACTTAACAAGCCACTTTTGATGAAGGTTTACTCTGAAACGAAAGAATTTGCTCCGGAGTGGGGGTGCTGAGGGAGCAAATTCTTTCCTATGAGGTTAGACCCCTTTTCAGAAGAGAAGCAAAACAATTTTGTCAGAGTTATCACCCCTAAATATATATTCATTCTCTGAAAACATTTTGCTTATTTTTTATCTCCAGAAAATAGGGTTTGACGTGTCACGCCAATGGTCTCCTAAGGAAAATCTAGATAAAATCAAACCCTGTTTTCTTGAGGAAAATTCAAACTCTATTTTTGAAGAAAATTAAGAAAAGCTTTTAGAATTTTGTCGTCAATTGATTTAGCCCAAAGAGTGTTGAAGATTAACAGTTTAAGATTCAGTTTATTTGACTTGCGTGTGTCACGATTTTGCTATTTTTGTAAATGGTCGAATTCACATATCCTGACTCAGGCTGTCGGATTGATTACAACTTATACAGGTGTGTTGTTTACATTAATATGGCGAAACGTGCGAAAAGAATCTAAGGGTATATTCATTCCATCAAGTTTGTGACCTGCAAAACTACCGTTTTAATCTTGTGAACTTACGTCGAAGATCTGAGCAAATGCGTTTTTGTACCGACAGACTGGACTGCATGCTTATTTTAATGCTTAGTATTATGGATAAAATTTTCGGCAAAGGACATATTGAAATATTTTTCTTTCCCTTTTTTTTTTTTTTTTTTTTTTTTTTTTTTTTTTCTCTCAAGAAAACAGGTTTTGACATTTCATTCAAATTGTCTCCACTGGAGACAATTTGAATGATGTCAAATCCTGTTTTCTAGGAAAAATAAGTAAAATATTAAAGAATTGGAATTCAGGTTTTGAGCTTGCGCTGGATGAGGAAAACCATGAGGCTAATTTAATGTTTGTGAAGCCCGACGAGCTTCTCGGAAACATTCAAATAGCTAATGTTTTCCATCATCCAATCTTAATTCCAATTCTTATATTTATATTTAGCACTCGCATATTATCAATTTATTATCTACGAAAGAGCATTAGGGCCACATATACTTTTATTTCTGTTGATAAGTATCTCGAAATTTCGACTTACTATCTCGAAATTTCGACATAATAACTCGAAATTTCGACTTTTAACTCGAAATTTCTACTTAATATCTTGAAATTTCGACTTATTTTCTCGGAATTTCGACATAAGATCTCAAATTTCGACATAACAAGTCAACATTACGACTTAATAACTCGAAATTTCGAGATATGTCGAAATTTCAAGAAAATAAGTCGATATTTCAAGATATTAAGTCGAAATTTTGAGTTATTAAGTCAAAATATCCAGTTATTCAGTCGAAATTTCTTATTATGTCGAAATTTCGAGATAGTAAGTCGAAATTTCGAGATACTTATCAACAGAAATAAAAGTATATGTGGCCCTAATGTTCTTTCGTATATCACCTTTTACCTTACATTTAAATTCGCTTGATTTCCTAATATTTGGAAATAAATTTCACTTAAAACAGCCCGGCAGCGGATTCCCCGCGCTTAACGTCACGGAGATATGTGCCGACGTCATACAAAACGTGACCGACGTCATTCAAACATATGTAAACAAAAAACATTATAGGAGGATTTCCTCATAGCACCGGCCTAACAGGCAGTCTAGAACACGTGATTACACGACGGTAGGTCGGCTCTCAGACTCTGTGGCGGTGCCAACTTGAGGTCCCATAGTTTTTTTTTATACTGGCAGCGAGCAGCCACAAGGTCACACAAAGAATAAACGTCATGTTTTGACCTGTTCGTTGTCTAAGTGTTCGTGTTTGGTGGATCATGTCTGAGATTGATCAACTGATTACCTCGTTGGGATAGATGGATCTTGTTGCGGCATGTATACTGTCTTTCATGGTTTGGTCGCTCTTCGTTTTGATGCCATTAATAGGCTATGTTCTGGAATATGGTCCTTCCTGGACATCTGTATACTGTCTGTCATGGTTTGGTCGCTCTTCGTTTTGATGCCATTGGTAGGCTATGTTCTGGAATATGGTCCTTCCTGGACATCTGCATACTGTCTGTCATGGTTTGGTCGCTCTTCGTTTTGATACCATTGGTAAGCTATGTTCTGGAATATGGTTCTTCCTGGACATCTGTATACTGCCTGTCGTGGTTTGGTCGCTCTTCGTTTTGATGCCATTGGTAGGCTATGTTCTGGAATATGGTCCTTCCTGGACATCTGTATACTGTCTGTCATGGTTTGGTCGCTCTTCGTTTTGATGCCATTGATAGGCTATGTTCTGGAATATGGTCTTCCTGGACATCTGTATACTGTCTGTCATGGTTTGGTCGCTCTTCGTTTTGATGCCATTGGTAGGCTATGTTCTGGAATATGGTCTTCCTGGACATCTGTATATTGTCTGTCATGGTTTGGTCGCTCTTCGTTTTGATGCCATTGGTAGGCTATGTTCTTGAATATGATTCTTCCTGGACATCTGTATACTGCCTGTCGTGGTTTGGTCGCTCTTCGTTTTGATGCCATTGGTAGGCTATGTTCTGGAATATGGTCCTTCTTGGACGTCTGTATACTGCCTGTCATGGTTTGGTCGCTCTTCGTTTTGATGCCATTGGTAGGCTATGTTCTGGAATATGGTCCTTCCTGGACATCTGTATACTGTCTGTCATGGTTTGATCGCTCTTCGTTTTGATGCCATTGGTAGGCTATGTTCTGGAATATGGTCCTTCCTGGACATCTGCATACTGTCTGTCATGGTTTGGTCGCTCTTCGTTTTGATGCCATTGGTAGGCTATGTTCTGGAATATGGTTCTTCCTGGACATCTGTATACTGCCTGTCGTGGTTTGGTCGCTCTTCGTTTTGATGCCATTGGTAGGCTATGTTCTGGAATATGGTCCTTCCTGGACATCTGTATACTGCCTGTCATGGTTTGGTCGCTCTTCGTTTTGATGCCATTGGTAGGCTATGTTCTGGAATATGGTCTTCCTGGACATCTGTATACTGTCTGTCATGGTTTGGTCGCTCTTCGTTTTGATGCCATTGGTAGGCTATGTTCTGGAATATGGTCCTTCCTGGACATCTGTATACTGTCTGTCATGGTTTGGTCGCTCTTCGTTTTGATGCCATTGGTAGGCTATGTTCTGGAATATGGTCCTTCCTGGACATCTGTATATTGTCTGTCATGGTTTGGTCCCTCTTCGTTTTGATGCCATTGGTAGGCTATGTTCTGGAATATGGTCATCCTGGACATCTGTATACTGCCTGTCATGGTTTGGTCGCTCTTCGTTTTGATGCCATTGGTAGGCTATGTTCTGGAATATGGTGCTTCCTGGACGTGTGTATACTGCCTGTCATGGTTTGGTCGCTCTTCGTTTTGATGCCATTGGTAGGCTATGTTCTGGAATATGGTTCTTCCTGGACATCTGTATACTGCCTGTCATGGTTTGGTCGCTCTTCGTTTTGATGCCATTGGTAGGCTATGTTCTGGAATATATGGTTCTTCCTGAACATTTTCTATACTTCTATTCGTTATTGTTTTATCATTCATACTACTCCAAACATCACGAAAACATACCTATATAATTTTGGCCCCCTTAAACCCCACTTTTATATAGTAAAACTGGGTTTACAGGGGTATACATTATTTTTCTTATTTCTGCTCAAAACATAGATTGTGGGTACCCACAATCTATTTTTTTTTGAGCAGAAATATGAAAAATATCAGTTTTTTTTATAATCTGAAAATTTTCAGTTTTTGCAGGTAAACTTTTCTGTATATTTGAATAGGCGTGTTTTCGTAATGAAATACAAAAAAAAAAAAAAAAAAAAAAAATACGTCACTCCAAGCGGGCACATAATGTTTATGCAACGTCGTATTAACGTCGTAGCAACGTCGTGACATTGCATAAACGTTAATGCAACGTTGTGTAAACGTTATGTGTCCGCTTGGCTTATACAGATTTAAAATGCATGGTTGTCTGCCAGTATAATAACCAAATTCGCATTGAAAAATAATTAAAGGGAATGTATATATTCAGGGGAGACAACTTTGTTAGTTTTTTTTTTCTTCCTTCTGAAAGGGAGCCATACTCTAGAAGGAAAGAATTTGTTCCAAAGGGGAACAAATTCTTTCCTTTTAGAGTACGGCCCCTTTTCAGAACGTGGGTTCAGGAAAGCAAATCGGAAGTTACAAAAGTTACCTTCTTTGTAAAAAAAAATGGCAACAAACTAGCAAGTATATCTAGTCCCCTAAAAATGCATGGTGGTCTAAGTTATTTTTCAAAAACTGTTGTTGTTGTCGTTGTTGTTGGTGGTGGTGGTGGTGGCGGCGGTGCTGGGTTTGCTTTTCTTTCGTTTTTTGTTTGTTTGTTGTTGTTTTGTTGTTGTTGTTGTTATTGTTTTTGGTTTTGTTTATATTTCGTTGCTGATGCTGTTGTTTTCTTAGTGTTTAATTTGCTTATTTGCTTTTTTGTTGTAAGAAAAATACTCTTTTTTACTGGATAAAAAAGGGCATTCTTTTGACCTGAAAATCGATGTTTGTAAAAAAAAAAAGAAGGCCAGGACATTATCTCTGTACTATTCTAGGGTCAAAAAATGAAAAACACAATCAGGTGTTGTACATGTTGAAAATTGGTTCATAGCCAACGAACTGGGGAAGCATGCATAAAGCTTTTGTACAGTAGGCCTATACGATTGGCTTGAAATTGTTGTAATTATCCTGAGGTGGTCCATTTTATCAGTCTTATGGTTTTACTACAGTTGCTTTAAAATACCATCTCCTAACCTCTATACAGACACTTTTCAAACTTTACCATCCTCTGGTCTCATCCAGTAAATGAAAAAGACAGTAGACGATAGAAAAAAGTGTAACTCATTAGCCCAATAGGAAAATACCCAGTGAGCATTCTACATAAATATATAGTGGGCCGTTATCGGCCCGTCAGGGTAGCTGACGGGCCGATAACGGCCCGCTATAGATTTATAAAAAAAAACAATGCTAGCTAGCTGGGATAGGGTTAGCTATTTGAGCCTTTTTGAGTCAAGATGACAGTTTCCGTGACATGTGCCTTTGTAATGCAGTACATATCAAAATACCGTAATCATCCTGATTATTCGGGACACCCTACTGTTTACTTTACCGTTTCTAAACGTTGAACAATTATATTTCACCCAGTGACAATATGTCCAAAATGTGGTGACGGAATAGCAAACAGTGTAGACCCTAATCAAAGTGCTCCTTTTGATCTGGGTCTACATTGTTTGCTCAAAGCTGTGTCCGAAGATATAGTGTATTTACAGTCCTTACTGTAAATACTGGTGTTTTGTGATGATAAAATTTTCATGTATTCCTTCTGCCATTTTTATGACTTCAAATAAAAAGACCATAAAGTATTCCGTTGAAAAGATGTAATACTTCCCAAAACATTTGAATGATGTGAATTATTTAAAGTCATTGTTATATTCAAAACAACGCATATTGGTTGACCTATTTTTATATTTTTAACATATCGAATATCAAACGCTGAAGAAAAACAGCCTGTAAGTATTTTTACACGAGACACAATTTTGACCTCTTTTTTCAGGTAAGCAGTGAATAGCTGCCGAAACAAACAGATTCTAAACGGAATGGTCCTTGAGAGCATTCAACACACGCACATTAAGAGAGAGAGAGAGAGACAGAGAGAGACAGAAGAGAGAGAGAGAAAGAGAGAGGGGAGGGAGAGAGAGGGAGGGAGGGGAGGGTGGGAGAGAGAGAGTAAAACTATTTAACGAGCTGATATACAAAAACATAACATGTCACTAAAACAATGAGTATCTATCATGCTAGAAATATTAGAGAGAGAGAGTGTGTGTATGTGTGTGTGTGTGGTGTGTGTGTGTGTGTGTGTGTGTGTGTGTGTGTGTGTGTGTGAGAGAGAGAGAGAGAGAGAGAGAGGGTCTTGTATAGAGCAAACGTTCTTGGGATAAATGCGACTGGTTAAACTGGTTTTTGAGCTGATGGTACAACAACATGTGTTACTAACAGTGAGTATACTATCATACTAGATATATTAGAGAGAGAGAGAGAGAGAGAGAGAGAGAGAGAGAGAGAGAGAGAGAGAGAGAGGGGGGGGGGTCTTGTATAGAGCAAACGTTCTTGGGGTAAATGCGACTGGTTAAACTGGTTTTTGAGCTGATGGTACAACAACATGTGTTACTAACAGTGAGTATACTATCATACTGGAAATATTAGAGAGAGAGAGAGAGAGAGAGAGAGAGAGAGAGAGAGAGAGAGAGAGAGAGAGAGAGAGAGAGAGAGAGAGGGGGGGAGGGGGGAGAGAGAGAGTAAAACTATTTAACGAGCTGATATACAAAAACATAACATGTCACTAAAACAATGAGTATCTATCATATTAGAGAGAGAGAGAGAGTTTGTGAATATCAAACGCTGAAGAAAAACAGCCTGTAAGTATTTTTACACGAGACACAATTTTGACCTCTTTTTTCAGGTAAGCAGTGAATAGCTGCCAGAACAAACAGATTCTAAACGGAATGGTCCTTGAGAGCATTCAACACACGCACATTAAGAGAGAGAGACAGAGAGAGACAGAGAGAGACAGAAGAGAGAGAGAGAGAAAGAATGAGGGGAGGGAGGGGGAGGGTGGGAGAAAGAGAGAGTAAAACTATTTAACGAGCTGATATACAAAAACATAACATGTCACTAAAACAATGAGTATCTATCATGCTAGAAATATTAGAGAGAGAGAGAGAGAGAGTTTGTTTGTGTGTGTGTGTGTGTGAGAGAGAGAGAGAGAGAGAGAGAGAGAGAGAGAGAGAGAGAGAGAGAGAGAGAGAGAGGGGGGGGGGGTCTTGTATAGAGCAAATGTTCTTGGGATAAATGCGACTGGTTAAACTGGTTTTTGAGCTGATGGTACAACAACATGTGTTACTAACAGTGAGTATACTATCATACTCGATATATTAGAGAGAGAGAGAGAGAGAGAGAGAGAGAGAGAGAGAGAGGGTCTTGTATAGAGCAAACGTTCTTGGGGTAAATGCGACTGGTTAAACTGGTTTTTGAGCTGATGGTACAACAACATGTGTTACTAACAGTGAGTATACTATCATACTAGAAATATTAGAGAGAGAGAGAGAGAGAGAGAGAGAGAGGGGGGGAGGGAGAGAGAGGGAGGGAGGGGGAAGGTGGGAGAGAGAGAGTAAAATTATTTAACGAGCTGATATACAAAAACATAACATGCCACTAAAACAATGAGTATCTCTCATGCTAGAAATATTAGAGAGAGAGAGAGAGTTTTGTGTGTGTGTGTGTGAGAGAGAGAGAGAGAGAGAGAGAGAGAGAGAGAGAGAGAGAGAGAGAGAGAGAGAGAGAGAGAGAGAGAGAGAGAGGTCTTGTAGAGAGCAAACGTTCTTGTGGTAAATGCGACTGGTTAAACTGGTTTTTGAGCTGATGGTACAACAACATGTGTTACTTATAGTGAGTATACTATCATACTAGATATATTAGAGAGAGAGAGAGAGAGAGAGAGAGAGAGAGAGAGAGAGAGAGAGAGAGAGAAAATAGATGAAGAGGCAAAACTATTTTTGATGCTAGGGCTATAACTCCAAAAGTTTTTGAAATATTTTTATTAAACTCTGCACATGTACTCAGCTTACCGTGAGGATGTATAATGAATAAGAAATATAACTTTTAACTACATGACCTAATTTATCTGCCCCTGACAAAACTACGTGTCCGTGTGATAATTCCTAAAGGGTAATGAGTACACTTACGTCATATAAATGTCTGCTGTTTATCACAAGGCAGTCAACTTTTGTGACTCTTGTAAAAGATTCTCAAAGGAATGGTCCTTGAGAGCAATCAACACATGCACATTGAGAGAGAGAGAGAGAGAGAGAGAGAGAGAGAGAGAGAGAGAGAGAGAGAGTAGCTGGAAAGACTAAATTTCATGCCGGGGCTATAACTCTATAAGTCTTTGGAATATTTTCATGACATACATATAATCACGTTACTGTGAAGATGTATTTAAAAAAAGAAATATGAATTTTACTTCGTGACCTGAGTTATCTGCTCCTGACAAAAATATGTGTCCGTGTTATAACTCCCAAAATGTAACTTACGTCATATATTTCTGTTATTTTTAAACAAAGCAGTCAATTTTTGTGAACTGCAAAAAAGATTCTAAAAGGAATGCTCCTTAAGAGCAATCAACACAATCTCATTGAGAGAGAGAGAGACAGACAGACAGGCAGACAGAAAGACAGAGATCCAGACAGACAGAGACCCAGACAGAGAGCTTGAGAGTTTGAGAGAGAGAGAGAGACAGACAGACAGACAGAGAGAATAGATGAAGAGGCGAAGTTGTTTTAATGCCGGGGCTATAATTATAAATCTTTGGGATATGTTCATGAACCTCCGCACATGTACTAAGCTTACTGTATGAATAAGAAATATAGGTCCTGAGTTATCTGCCCCTAACAAAATTATGTATCCAAAATATAACTCCTTCAAGGGAACGAATACATTTAAATAGATTTTTTGCTTTGTTTTTCAAGGCAGGCAGCTTTTGTGACTTTTCCCCTTCTAAAATTGTGCCTACTATACAGCAAAGAATGTGCTCCCTGAATTGTTTCCTTTTGGACTAGACCGCTTTCCAGAGCTTTCTAAAAAGGAATCCACTCTAAGAGAAAAGAATTCAATTCTTTTCTTTTAGAGTAGATCCCTTTTCAGAAGAGTGGTAGAAGTGGGTTGAGAGGGTAGGGGGGGGGGGGGGGGTGCTGGCGGGGGATAAAAATAATTTTGACAGTAGCATTCCCAAAACGTGTATACATTTGTCTTAAACCTTCCTAATTACCACACTGAGACGATGTACCATGATACTGAGACAAATACCGGCTTGGCCACTTGATTTATAAGTTGAACCGGGGTATAACATTTCCTACAAGATTGCATGTGCACCCAGCGAAGACTCAAATCAGCCAGTCTGGGGGCGTGGGAGGGGGGGGGGGCTTTTTGAATCATAAATTTCTCATTTCGTAAATTTCACACCCATAAGAAGAATTGGTACCAATACGTCACATTTGCTAAATGTGAAATTTACGTATGGTCAATTTCGATAAATTTTGGGGTCTAAAATTTGTGCTCAAATTTCTCATGTTGATAATTTCTGACGTGTGAATAATTGGTAAGTATTCGTCACACCTATGAAGAACTGGTGCGACTTTTTCTCGGGTGTGAAGAATTGGTACCAATTCCTCAAACATGTGAAGAATTGGTACCAATTCCTCACACATGTGAAGAATTCATTGATAATTTCTGACGTTTAAAGAATTGGTAAGTATTCGTCACACCTGTGACCTGTGTTTTTTGGGGGTGTGAAGAATTGGTATCAATTTCTCTTACATGTGTGAAGAATTGGTACCAATTCCTCTTACATTTGAAGAATTGGTACCAATTCCTCTTACATCTGGAGAATTGGTATCAATTCCTCTTACATGTGAAGAATTGGTACCAATTCCTCACACATGAGAAGAATTGGTACCAATTCCTCACACATGAGAAGAATTGGTACCAATTCCTCACACATGAGAAGAATTGGTACCAATACTTCACACATGTGAAGAATCGGTACCAAATCCTCACACATGTGAAGAATCTCAATTAGTTGTCTGCATCTACCAACTTTCAGGTCACTGGCTGCAATAGTTTCTGAAAAATTAACTATTTCACTTTTTCCTATAGAAAAGGCTAAGTTACAAAATTTGACCTTGTCTGGAAAAAAGTTAGGGTAAACTTAGGGTCATCATTTGAACAAATTATGATGGGCTGGGGGTTTTCCCGCGACTCGACTCATTTTAAGCATTCTAACTCTTGTCCCAGAAGTTCCAACAGTAAACCATTGGAATTTCCTTCCACATTTATAAAATTATGGTATGCGTGTGAAGAACTGGAATCGAATGCAAAATGCAGCAGCTTTGTGGGGTATTTTATCGATGTTAGGAATATGCATGTTTGCTACATGAAATTTGACTACGTGCGTATTTCTCTCACACGTGAGAAATATTGGTATGAAATCCGTGACGTACCAATTGGCTGTGAGGATTTGGTACCAATTCTTCACGGCATGAAATTTACGAAGTGTGAAATTTACGGTTCAAAAGGGCTTAAACTAGTTTTACTCGATTGAAACCTCGCATGTTTCCTTGAAACTTCATGCATGATACAATTGACAATTCCTTATATTGTGTAAAAGACAATTGTCGTGCTTTCTTTGTGTGTTGTTTATGTCAATTTTCTTTCTCTCCATTTTAAAGTTTAGTCAAAAGTATTTTTAGAAACAGTTAGTTTCAATCTTGAAACTGTAAACGATGCAACAATGATTCCTTGTATCGTATAAGAGATAAATGTCTTGCTCGCTTTATTTCATTTATTCTTTGTTTTCCATTTTCTTACTCGCTATATTTAATACATTTTTGCCAAATAAACGCTTCTACCTTAACTCTTTTGACAAGTCCATTTCCTATATAAGGAATGTCTGGTTAGATTCTATTATTATCATGTTTTGAAGAAACATCTGAACTTAAAGGGGAACGCAATATAAGTTGTATGTATATCTTGGAGCAAAGAGATTAACAAGCCATTTATTCTGATGCAGGAGTTTTCAAAATCGGCCTAGAAATAAGGAAGTTATGGTGGTTTGAATATATTGAAAATGGCTGTGATGGATGCCGCCATATTGTAGGCTTTGTGACGTCACACAGCCCGAATTAAATATGCAAAACCAAATTATAAAAGGTTTCTAAGAAAAATTTTGCTACAGTTTTTATAATCTTTTAGCTCTACTAACAAGCAATCATTTCCCCCAAAATAAATAAACTTTATGAGAATAACTACCTTTATGAAACGAATTTTAATTTTTATGAAACCTCATCAAATATTCAAAACGGCGGCGACAATTCCACCAATGTTTAAATATTCAATTGTCTATAACTTACTTAATTTTCCACCGATCAAATTTGTGTCAAAATTCATTGTAAAGTTCTTTACTTTAAAGCACAATACATTTTAAGATTGCGTTCCCCTTGAAAATAGTGTAGACCCTGATCAGACGCCGAGTTCTGTTGCGTCTGATCTGGGTCTACACTGTTAGCCAATGTACCATTTATGGGACGCTAGGCTTAAATGGGTTAAAGTCTTGTCAGACGTTTTCTAAAGAACGCTTCTTGTTTCGAACTTGAAACTTTGAAAACGATGCAACTACGTACCCTTATTTTGTGTAAGAGGTGAAAATGATTCGCTTTAAAAATTTTGTCCAGTTGCTTCTTTCTCCCCATATGGTATTAAAGCAAATTTTCATCATTTATGTGAGACTCCGCTTTTCGTTAATTTATGTGTTCTTTGATTCCAGGGCAACCTTTGTAGGTTTTATTTGACGTCACTGCAGCTGGTGTAAAGTGCCGTGTGGCGATCTTAACATGTCTCCCCGTACTCCATAATAGTGCAGTTTTCATTTTTTTATTTTTCCTTGGGATAATTGAGTCCACTCCGGCTTCCTGGAAAATCGAGTCCTACGTAAGCCGGTGCTGTGTGCGCGTGTGTGTGTGTGTGGGGGGGGGGGGGGGAAGGGGGGTTAGGGGCGTATACAGCCCTGTAAATTACAATGCTGCTGTATAGAGAACCTCAATGAAACCGAAACTCTGCTTTCACGGCCCGTCAATGTTGGGCGATAAGGCCAATTTTGGTTAGTGCTCTATAGTCAAGCCGACTTTGTATCAGTTTTGAAGAAACATCTTGTTATTGATCAATTCTTTAGGTCTCGTTTTTGATTGATCGAATTGTTCATTGGTGTTTCGTTAAAGTGGTTAGCTTTTTCATAAAGTTAAGCAACGGAGATCGCGATTAGTAGCTTGATGGGGGACCGCGATGTTTGACTTCGTGGAAGACGCACTCGACGATTTTTTTTAAACAGATTATGAGATCTGTAAATATCCTCTAGCTCACTGTCAAGTTTCAATTTGATCGGTTGCGAAATAACAAAAACGTAAAACATCATATTCCTATAGGGTTTCATAGTCTATGGGAGTGACATTTTGCAAATAACTTATTTCATAACCGATCGACTTGAAATTTGATAGAAAGGTAATGACAGGCTAACATTTTATAATATGTAAAAACAAATCACAAATATACAGTGGAGTGCCTGTGTACAAACGCTACAGAAAGACTATACGGGCCTTGCATAGCTGCAAGAGCTGGTTTTTGTTCGTATTATGTTCTTTGATTTCATGGGCAACATTTGTAGATTTCACCTTCACAGAAACACTGCTAGCTGTAACCTTGATACGTTACACGAGATGATTCGATCCTTCTTGCATGAGATAATGAGACTTTTTGCTTTGTTTCTTCTTTTTTCTATCTTTGTTTTCTTTCTCTGCGTATTAAATGAGTCGCAACGTGACGAAACGTTTCTTCTGACATGTGCGCCCAACGAAGACTAAAATCAGCCTTCGCATCCGCGCAGTCTGGTCAGAATCTTCGTTGTCCGCATTAAGAAACTTTGCATCTATGGCTATCTAAAATGCGTTCAGTAAAGATTTTAATCAGACTGCGCGAATGCGTAGGCTGATCTGAATATTCGCTAAGCACGCATGTCCAAAGGTAAGTTTTCTAACGTTGCGACTCAAAGGCTCCGTATTCTCCCAAAATAGACATTTTACTCTCCTAGAGGTGTTTGATACGAGTAAATTGATATATGGTATTCATCAATACAATCATAAGATGTGGCACCTGACAGTCTGTAAAATTTCAGTTAGTCTCTCGTTCTTGAAATGAAATGATTTTATCGTACCTCTGAATCAATGTTGCCAACATTCAGAGATACGATAGAAAATCATTTCATTTTTGATCCAGTTCAAAAACAAGAGTCTAACTGAAATTTTACAGGCTGTCAGACGCTAATTTTTATGATCTAATTAATACTATATCTCAATTTATAAGCCTTTGTTGAATAAAATAAATTGTACATTTTGAGGAATATGGAGCCTTCAAATTTTACTAGGAGCAGTGTCGGCTGCGACCTGGAAATGTAGATGAAGCAAGTATGATCCCTTGTACTGTGTAACAGACAATTGCCATGCTCGCTACAATTGATCTTTTAGTCCAGTTTTCTCTCTTTCCCGTGATCTACTTCTTATGAATTTCAAAGATTCTGTTTGCAATAACAAATATTGGAATAAATAAATATAAGATGGCAGCAGCAGTACAAGACATGTTTTCTTAGATATGCATTTATAGCACACTGCAGTATTTTGATGGTAGATGGAACAATATAATTGTCTCTTTCCACCATCCCATCCCAGAAACTCCAACTTCTTTGACATTCAAACTATACATGCACATTTCTGAAGGCTGGGATCAACTTACGAATTATATTAGTCTGGTTATTAATCTGATCTACAGAACTTCGTGCGAACAGTGACGGCACTGATCATACTACGTTTCGACTGGTCTGAAAGCCATATAACCCTAATACAAATAGTGAAGGCCCTGATCAGACTACATGCTAATTCTTCGTCTGCTCTCAGCTGTACCGTATATGAGGTGTTTCAATACTTGACTAGTGTAAACGGGCCGTAAACCTTTCACCCCCGAGTCTATGAAATGGACTCTTCCATCTCCGAAGTTGGTCGCATTCATTGTTGCAAATAGGGGTTTCAGTCAAATATCAATAGCAGAATGGCAAACAGTGCAGATCCAGATGAGACGGCTCGTTACGAGTCGTCTCATCTGGATCTGCTCTGTTTGCTAAAGTACATGTGTTTGACTGTAAGTATGAGAGGATTGAGTATTTATGAGAAACCATAATTGTATAAAGGTTGAAAACATAAAATAAATTTACAAATAATAACTATTACGCTATAAACACAGTTAATAAATATAGTTACAATAATCAAGACAGCGTACTACTTACAATAGAGCAAAACGACGTTTTAAAACTTGATATAGTTTAGTTTAGTAATTTATTTATAAACACCAGGCCAACTGTTCCATCTGTTACAACATGAATAATATATACGAGACAGCAGAATTACAATATTATACTCAAATACTTAATACTCTATATACTGGGTAAAAATTTCAGATGACATTTTGAAATATGCTATATTTCCCAGAAAATAAGGTTTGACTTTTCATGCAAATTGTCTCCTTAGAAGACAATTTGCATGAAATGTCAAACGTTTCTTTCCTGGAGAAAACTTTCAATGCGACATCTGTTCTGTCATATTTTCGGGGAAAAATAAGAAACATACTATCACTTCATAGTCTGCTGAATTAGCCAAGAGAGTGGTAAAAGTTAAAGGGCAGTATCATACGGTAATATATCTATATATATATAATACTTAGCAATAACATAGGTAATCTAGACATACGTACTTAGCAGTATAATACAGTCGAACCTCGTTATCTCGAACTCGCTTATTTCGAATTACCGCTTATCTCGAAGTGAAAATCTGGTCCCTGTTTTAACATGAAACTATGACAACAGGTAACAAAATAATGTGGAAAAGAGGAGGAATTGCTCCTAAGGAGCAATTTCTCCTCTTTTCCACATTATTTTATATATATTTCTAACTTCAGGAGTCAAATTACATATTCATTTGTTAAATGTGGTTGTTCAATTTATTGTTTTCCTCACTCTCTCAACTCTGATATGTCGAAGTACGGATATCTCGAAGTGTTTCAGTGAGTCCCTTGGAATTCGAGATAACGAGAGTCGACTGTAGGTAATATACATGAAATATAAGTATAATATTTAGCAGTATCATATGTATCATACACATAAACTATCTATAATGCTTAGCAGTATCATAGGTAATATACACATGTTGGCATGTTGGTGTGGATAGGCCATATCATTTGGCAGTCACTCTATGTACTCAGACTGTGAAATATCCCATTATGTAAACACGCCTATTCAAATATATAGAAAATTTCACCTCTAAAAACTGAATTTTTTCAGATAAAAAAACTGATATTTTTCATATTTCTGCTCAAAATATAGATTGTGGTACTCGTTAGAACCGCCTCGGCGAGGCGGTTCTAACGAGTACCAACAATCTATGTTTTGAGCAGAAGTAAGAAAAATAATGTATACCCCTGTTAACCCCAGTTTTACTATATAAAAGTGGGGTTTAAGGGGGTTCAATATTATATAGGCATGTTTTCGTGATGGTTTATTATTTGAAGAAAAAAAAAGAACTGAACATTATTGCTATTATTATTTTTATGTACAGAGTTAAACTGAGATATGTTCGACTATTACTTATGTGTTAGATAACTATTGGTAGTACTGGATCTTGAACGGTGGGCTTTCTCTGTTCCAGCAGTTGGTGGAAATGGTACCTTCTGAGGGGTACAAAATATTTTGGAGGGGATATTATCTGTGGATCAGGTAAATAAGCCAGAACTGAATTCCTCTATTGGGGCTCTACCTGTTCATCGTTTATTGACAGTGCCCTAGATTTTATTGTACCCAGTAAAAATTAGTGGTAAGACTATTTATTGACTGAGACACATCTTATTCTCATACAGTGAACCTTCGTTACAACGACATCATTTGTTTCTAAGACGTTGCCATTAAAATGAATTTGCCGTTGTACAGAATAAGTAATGAGCAAATTGTTATGTTAGAAAGGTCTTGTTTTGTTCTTATTTCCTCATAAAACATATGATTTAGATATTTGTTAGAATCGCCTTACTGAGGCGATTTTAACAAATATCCAAAACATATGTTTCTTTAAAATATTAAATTTGAAATTCTTGCATCATTTGTGACTAATTGTACCCCCTTAAGCGAAGGTTTCGTGACAGTCAAATCGTCATTATAACGAATTTTGTCGTTATACCGAGTGTCGGTATAAAGAGGGTAATCTGTTTTTTTAAGTATAGCTTCCCTTTCCTTGGGATATCCAACTTAAAAATAGTCACATGACAATAAACATGTTGGGTCTATGGTAGTAAATTGGAATAAATAAATGCCTCAAATTCGTTATAGCTCACACATTCTAAAACAAAATGAAACGCATCTTCTGTCGTATTACATGTGCTGCAGACCCTGTCGTCTACTCGTTTTCACAAACACTGATATAGCAAACTACTGCTTAAGTCAAACTATAAAGGTCAATAATTTCTATTTGCTATATATTCTTTATTTTGCAACCCATTTTATCAATAGTGTATTCAGGGGTGGATCCACGATTATTTCCGAGGGGGTTCGATTTTATCAAATTTTCATACTTTCGAAAAGACAGGCCTGAGTAAACAGTGTAGGACCAGATCAGACGCCGCACGATGCGGCGTCTGATCAGGGTCTACACTGTTTGCCACTCATCCAGTAATTCTACACACATTCTTAAAAAATAAAATGGACTTGTTGAAGAGCAGTATAAGGGAAAGAATAAGGGATGAGATTATTTAGGGTAAATTCGATATCCCAAACTTCCCTTCAAAAAGAAATTTGGACTCAAAAGGGTTCGACTGAACCCCGCGATTTCTTCTGAATCTGCCCCTGGTATTCTTAAACCAAACATTCTGGCTCCTTGGAGTTTAAGATAGAGTTGACTGTAATTGCATTTGGTTTAACCCACCTCTCAGTTTCATAATAACTAACATACGTATATAATTGACGGTTATTGGCGATGGTCTCAGCGGCTGTTGTGTTAATAAGTTTCAATTTGCCATTTTCTTGTCCTGTCCGGATACCATATCCATCGAGGCGTGGGTAAGGTCAATTTCTAATTGGAAACAGCCATCTGTTGACGGGCAGCGAAGGCCCCGAACAGACAGAAGTTCTAGAATTTTGTCGTCTATTTTTGCGGTAAGATCTCTTAGTGAATTGCTCATCCAATGTGGACAATGACCTAGATACGTTTATTTCATTTTAAATATACCTTATAACTTTGTTTCCATTCAAGAAATTTAATTACTTTAGGTGTTTCTATTATAAGTTTTATACAGTGTTATCTTCGGACAAATCTTTGCCTTTAGCACTCTCTAGAAATTTAGCAGATGTAAAATTGGTGATGTTTTGTCTTGTATCTCTCAAAAAATAGGGTTTGATATTTCATGAAACTTGTACAATCCAAATGAAATGCTAAGCGCTATCTTCTTAGTCAAATAAGAAAAATGAAAATCTTTTATAATGTCGTATGCTGCTATTTAAGTATAGACGGTTAAAGGTCAAAACGAACCGCAGGGAAGCGACATAAAATGCAGTTATAAAACTGGTGGGTATTGTCAAGAAAAAAGAAACGGTGTATCCGATGTCTATGAAAGTAGTTGCGCTGTTAGATCAGGACCGGTAGATTCCGAACCTAACAATGTGAAAATATGCCTTCGGGGTATATGCGGACAGCAGGCATATACGGGACATACGCGGACAGCGAAGGTCCTAAACAAATTATGCATCCGCACAATATGATCAAATCTTTAGTTGTCCGCTTATTATAAATCGATGAGTTCGGTCAAATATAATCAAACCTGTGTTAAACAAGCACGTAAAAGAAAGCAAAATCGGTTGCTTCAGACAGGTTCTTGTTTAATACAGGAAGAAAGGCGAAAATGTGTGTGTGTGTGTGTGTGTGTGTGTGTGTGTGTGTGTGTGTGTGTGTGTGTGTGTGTCAGACTTGTTAAGGAGTATTTAGTGATAATGCTGGAATAATTTCCTCCAGTTTTCCATAAAAGTATATGGATACTCATTTGAAGAGCCTCACTAAGGCGCTTCTAATGAGTAATGTACGCCACAACATATGATTTATGAAGAAATAAGAAAAGCATATCTCAGAATTATCACCAATTGTTCCTCCTTAACATAAATGTGTGTGCGTGCGTATACCGAATAAAACCTTTCATTAAAAGAGCTCAATGCAGTTATTCTGCTAGATGGAGAACCAGTAGGACGATGATATTCGTACAGGTATCTGTAGGACAGGCGAGAATCCCAATCCTTCCAAATTTTGTATTTCTTATTCAGGGACAAATAAGGGTCACAAAAACACAAAACAGAAACAACAAGAAGTGCCAACAAGCAGTGCTTATTAAGCAACAAAAAGTGACAATAAGCAGTGCTCATTAGATATCCCTGCGTAGAAACCAAAAACGTAACGCACGGACGGACATACGGATGCACGGACAATGCAACGAGTCGTCTCATCTGGATCTGCACTGTTTGCATAGGTAACTGTATTTGTCTGTAGTGGTCAAAGGGTCAAACGGATATGGCCCTGCTCAGTCACACCCGAATCTGGGGCTTCGCTGTTTTTAAGCTCAAAATACCCTTTTACTGATGAACCAGTTCACACGATATTATGTTACCAGAGTGATTGAAGGCCCACCTGCCTTCTACTTTCCTTACTGTCATCTTGACGATAAAACCGGTTTCGGTGACATGTTGCCATTATGCTGTTTCTAGATAATATGATACAGGTCGAACCTGTCTTAAAGACCACATGTATTAGGCAATCACCTCTATTACGAGGCCACAATTTCAGATTCCATAAAAGGTAAAACAAGTGTAAATTTACCTGCCATCACGAAAGCATGCCTATACGAATAACGTTGACCCCCTTAAACTCCACTTTTATATAGTAAAACTGGGGTTTACAGGGGTATATTTTCTTATTTCTGCTCAAAAACATAGATTTGTGGGTACTCGTATATATATGAGTAGGCTTGTTTTCGTAATGATTAATGTCACTTTTGGCTTACCTTTAGTGCATGCTGAACACAGGATTGACTGTACTTTTGGTGGCGAATGGGAAAAAGTGTAAAAGTATGTTTATACGTCTGTATGTGAAGCTAATCCACGAATATCAGCGAGTAGATTAGTGACCGTACAGACGTACGGACCATATTCTAACTTGTTTACTGCACAATTATGCATTTGCGTCTTGTGCATTACGAAATAATTCGCGTTTAAACATTTATGCCTATCGTCCCATATAGGGACATTGGCAAACAGTGTAGATCCAGATCAGGTCTATGATGATTTAATTAATTACAGAAATTTCTATAAAACATGGTAAAAATGAAAACTAATCAAAGACCCCTTCTACTGGAAATGGACCAGTCGAAAGAGTTAAGACAGAAAAGTTCACTCGGCATAATTGGGTTAACAGTGACATTGTGCGATAATGTATTATAAGCTGTTTTTATTCCAGAATAATAATCATTATGTTGGTTATAGATACGTATAATGGGGAATTGGTATTCCTTCATGGAAGATAACTATTTCAAAATTGCTTTGCCTTTCTTCTGTAAAAAGGGTTTCCTCTTAACCCTAGTCCTGCTGAACCCGGATATGTCCTGCCTTTGCAAACAGTGTAGATCTGTTGGCTTCTGAAGAAGCCAACTGATCTGGATCTGCACTGTTTGAAATTAAGTTTGTGAATTTATGTCAACAATCAGGATCAAGTAATCTGATTGGCTGAAAATTAGAATTGGGTGTGGCATCTTAATTTATTCAGCAGGACAAGGGTTAAAGGACTTGGAAACTAGGGTACAGGAAAGCAAAACAGAAGTATCAAAAGTTTTCTCCCTTATGGTGTAAAAAGCTACCGGTGTACCCAGTCCCCTTATGAACTGTACCGATCAAACATACGATGTTGCAGCGATGTCGAAACGACGTTGCTATGACGTTACATGTCGATACTCAGCAGTTTTGTACATTTTCAGAAAGGAGCTAATTAGTTGCTTTTGAAAAAAAACAACGTGAAGTTGGAGTGAAAATACATTTTAGTAGTAGTGCACTATTGAAAGATTGCACTACCCGCAGAAAAGTCGACCGATTGAAATGTTGGCTAAGTCCGTCAATCCGGCTGTGGTCAGTTAGCGAAAATGGCCATGGCGCATAAAGCGTTGGGAATATTTTGATAATTTTTGGCATACTGATTAATACCGACAAGATCTAGCCAATAGACTTGCCCAATGCCACTTTTCTTTGATCAAGCTAACGCTGAGGCCAAAAATGTGAAAATACGGAAATCGCCGCAGGTACATGGTATATTCTGATAAAAATTTCATACACATTAATAGTGACAAATAAAAATGAATCTCTTATTATCTCTCGCAAAATAAACAAACCTGATCATCCTCCGGTTTTCATGTCGAATCAAGAAATTAACGAAGTTCAGTTTCATAAACATTTAGGAATTTATATAGCATCAGACTGCTCCTGGCATAAACATATAGAGTATGTCAAGAGTAAGGCATGGTCCAGAATAAATGTCATGAGGAAATTTAAATATACCTTGGATAGAAAGTTCCTAGAAACAATTTATATTGCTTTTGTTCGCCCAATACTAGAATATGCCGATGTAGTTTGGGACAACTGCACTCAACAAGAGAAACATGAGATAGAAAAATTTCAATAAGAGGCTGCTAGAATAGCCACCGGAACAACTTAACTAGTCTCTGTGCAAAAAACTATATGATGAGATCGGATGGGAAACACTAGATGTAAGGAGAAGAAAGCATAAATTAGTCCTATTCTATAAAATGTATAATGACATTGCCCCCTCTTATCTCTCTTCACTGGTTCCTCGACCTGACCAGAACGCTTCACGTTACAGTTTGTGTAATGCAAATAATATAAGAACAATACAATCTCGTACTAATCAATATTATAATTCTTTTCTTCCTGCAGCCATTCGTGATTGGAACGATCTTCCCTGCTCTGACAGATTTGTAGATACAGTTGATGATTTTAAGAGACAATTAAGTCAGGGCAGAGTAATTGTTCCAAAATACTTTTATGCAGGCAACAGAAGCATGTAGATACTTCATACTAGACTTCAAACTGGTTGCAGCTCTCTCAACTACGATCTTTACTCGAAAAACATCATAGAATCTCCTCTCTGTAATTGTAGATGTGGTGAAATAGAAAATGCAGACCACTTCTTTTTTAGATGCCATTTATACCAAAATCATAGACAGGTATTAATGGATACTCTATCACAACATGGCAATATCACCCTAAACATAATCCTCAATGGCGATCTTAATTTACCTAATGAAGCTAATATAGCCATTTTTGAAGCAGTACAGAGGTATATCCAAAGAACGAAAAGATTTTAAGAAAGTTAATCGGTCACACTTGTATCAGTCATTATTTGTACCAGACTAAATGGACTTTAAATAGTGACAGTGATTCGGAGCATACATCGATGACATCACTCGGATCTGTCCTGCACCGCTCACAGTCCCCAGTAACTTCTTACTATATTCATAGTCTTCGTAAAATCTGCTCCATAGTTCTTCATTTCTTTCCCTCCCTCTGTTTTTCTTCATTACATCTTGTGTACTTTGTTTCTCTTTTCTCTTCTTATTCTCATTTTATGTTTGCTCATCTCTTCATGTTAAACTTCACAATTATTATTTATTAATAAATTGTTATTACTTGAAGAGGACCACTGGAAACTAAACATTCAGGATTTGCTAGTATACTTATATTTCTGACAATGATCACATCCTAGGAAAGGAACTAAATAAGCTTTTATGCTTTCGTTCTAATCCTATTGTTGTACTTTTGTATGTGTTGTATATGTAAACATTTCTGAAATAAATATGTTTAAACCAATAGTGACAAGAGCTAACCAAAGGAATTGTCAAATCTCACTTTTCGTTGAGCGAAGCAACGCCGATGCCAAAATATGTGACAGCGAAAATGGCCTTAACTCATGAATCGCCGTAGGTCTTCAACCATATGGGATATTTTGAAAAAAAATTGTATACACATTAACCCTTGTCCTGCTGAACCCGGATATATCCTGCCTTTGCAAACAGTGTAGCTCCAGATCAGTTGGCTTTTTCAGAAGCCAACTGATCTGGATCTGTACTGTTTGCCATTAAGTATGTGAATTAATATCAACAATCTGGATCAATTTATCTGATTGGCTGAAAATTAGAAATGGGCGTGACATCTTAATTAATTCAGCAGGACAAGGGTTAAGAGGCGGGTCGTGCACTTTAGCGATATTTGATTCTATTGAATATGCGGTTGAACTAACAACTAATATGTTACACGTTTACATCTTCTTTTGAATATAAGAAAAATAATTAATTTAAAATTCGTATTGCTTTTTCTTAACATCATTTCATACAAAATACTTATCCCAACAACATTCCTTGAGAAAGACTATGCAGTATTTGGTTACAGGGCGGGTACATAATCTTTATATATATATATATATATATATATATATATATATATATATATATATATATATATATATATATATATATATATATATATATATCACGTTCATCGCGCAAATAAGAAAAAGGTCATCACATGCGAACAGCGTACATCAAAGTCTGTACGACGAATCGCTCAGTCCAAAGTACGCATTCATACGTGATCGCGACTATTATAGACCGCACCGTAAAACAAAGACATATGGATGCTTTAAACGTTGTCCTACGCGGCTACTTTCCGGGCTCTTTCGCTCTTTGCATATACTAGAAGATCCATTTTCGTTTGACTGGACCCAAAGAAAGCTTACCACAATTACCTTGGATATTCGGCCACCCTCACTATTTACCGTACTTTAGTCAATTTGGCTGTAATGTGATGTGTCCGAATAGCAATTTGGCTGTAATGTGATGTGTCCGAATAGCAATTTGGCTGTAATGTGATGTGTCCGAATAGCAATTTAGCAGTAATGTGATGTGTCCAAATAGCTAACAGAGCATTTCGGATCCTGATTGAATAGCTACGGAGGAGTTCCTGTGTCTACCGTCTTTATCCTAAGTATTCGGACAGACAGGTCTGAGCAAACAATGTAGACCCAGATCAGACGCCGCGTTCTGTGGTGTCTGATCAGGGTCTATACTGTTTACGATTCATCCAGCCATTTTCAATCACATCAGCAGGTGGTTCAGATAATTTGCTCAATTTTTAGATTTTGGTTTGGTTTGGAGGTCTGGTCATGGCTTTCGCTGTCCGTATATGTCCCGTATATGCCCGCTGTCCACATATTTAAGTTATATCGAGCCGGTCAGTTTACCTAACCACACTTTTTATGTGCTTGCTTAGTCCTGTAAGTGGTCAACTAGTACTTATACACATACTTTTACCAGAAACTGATCACTGTCCTTCTTGAATCAGCGGAAGGGAGAGAATGCCCGTAGAAAATAATTCATGACCTCCTGATCACCAATCGGATGCGCATCCCGCGACTGAGCCACTGAGGCGGCTCAGATATCAGTGACGTAGCCAGAACAGAATTATTTTTACGCACAGTAAAAATCTTGAAAAAGTTTCCGTAGTATTGCTTCCAAAATAGGGGCTACTCTTAAAGGAAAGAATTTCCCTCTGGGAGCAAATTCTTTCCTTTAAGGGACTAGGGAGCAAATTCCAGAGGGAGCAAATTCTTTCCTTTAAGAGTAGCCCCTATTTTGGAAACGATACATTCTTTCCATTAAGAGTAGTCCCGATGATAACGAAGCGAAATATTTTATGTTAGTTGATATCTCTTTATTGCAAATACTTTAACGCACGCCCCGTATGTTACGCACATGCGTAATGTGCGTAATGAGTGCTACGCATGTTACAATAAGGGTTATGATGCCCGGATGTTTTGCGTAAGTACGGTATGTTATTTGCTCGAGCGCGTTTAGTCCAAGAATTTATGGTAAATATGGTAGTAAAATACAACAAAAACTGAAACCAGATACTTATTTTAAAATGAAAACTTAAGGTTTCGTATGTCTGTTTTCACGATTCAGTGACCTTTTAGATATTGTGGCATTGTATAGCTTCTATAGCCTAGAGGTTATACATCCCTCGTTTAAAATACTGGAACTTTACAGTATGAGAAAGTAATTATGACATTCCCGCAAAAATAATTTAACCCGCAAACGCTCTTAAGATTTTTTTTTTTTTTTTTTTTTTTTTTTTTTTTCGTATGCTGGGGTTTTACGACCAAGTCAACCTATTGGGGTCATATCGAGCGCGGTCAGTTTCCCTAACCACACTTTTGCTGGGCAGACTTAGTCTTATAAGTGGTTAACCAGTATTGTGCACATTTTCCAGAAACTTACAACTGCCCTTCTTGAAGCCGCGGAAGGGAGAGAATGACCAATGACAGAATGTTGCCGACCCGGCGGGGGTCGAACCCGCAATCTCCTGATAACCAGTCGGACGTGCATCCAACTGAGCCACCGAGGCCGGCAGCATACTTGTAGCAGATGACATTCTATTCTTATCAATATTTTCAGAGAAAAAAATCTTGATTTTTCATGTGAATCAAAGCAGACGATTCACATGAAATGTCAAATCTATTTTTTTTTTTTTTTTTTTTTTTTTTTTTTTTTCCCCAGAAAAAAAAAGCCTGCTGAAATATTGATTAGTGCTTAATGGTTTAAAAAGATAGCTTAACCCTTTCAGCCCAGCAGACCAATACCATTATCTTTGTAAACAGGGTAGATAAATAAGACTCATCAGGATCTACACTGTTTGCCATTCAGTTTTTTTGTTTTTTTTTTTTTTTTTTTTTTTTTTTGTTGTTGTTTTTGGGGTTTTTTTTAATTTTAGTCTGAAATCCGTATTTGCATCAGTGGATAAGTCCAAATTCAAGAATGAAGCGTCCACATCAGAAACTCAGGAGTGAAAGGGTTAATATGTAATAAAAAAAAAATAAAGAAAAAGCTTAATGGAAATCTCGCTTTTCATCGTTTCAGTTTTTATGGATATGTACAGAAATGATGATACATAGAACAGATGCACACGCATATGTCAGTGTGAAAGCGTGCCTGCGTGTAGTCAGCCATGATTGCCGTATACTTTATTTAAATATAAACACACGTAACTCTCAAAGATTGCTTTCAAGAAGCCCAAGCAAAACTATGTCCGGTGCAAATGTCATGAAAATTGGACCAGTGATCAGGACGATATTGCCTTTTATACAACTCTTATAACAATGCTTGTGGTATGGTTTTCATATGTGTCGTGATCGATAATGACCATGTCATGTAACCTTACAACAGCTTCTGCCAAGATTAATAATAGCCGTCTCAGTCATCTTACAACAATGCTAGTTGTATGTTTTATCTGCCATAATTTATAATAGCCGTCATATGTCATATTACAACAATGCTAGTTGTTTTATCTGTCTAGATTGATAATGCCATCTAATGTCACATTACAACAACTAATGGTATGTTTTATCTGCCATTATTGATAATGGCCGTCTCATGTCATCTAACAACAATGCTAGTGGTAAGTTTTATCAACCACGATTGATAATGGCCATCTCATGCCATATTACAACAACGCTAGTGATATGTTTTATCTACCATTATTGATAATGGCCATCTCATGTCATCTTACAACAATGCTAGTCGCATGTTTTATCTACCATTATTGATAATATTCATCTCATATCATATTAAAATAGCTAGTGGTATGTTTTATCTGCCATGATTGATAATTTTATTTTATTTATTTATTTATTTTATTTAAACAATGTTTAAAGAGGATGACACAATTAGCTATAAATAACTATTCTACCTTGTGGTCCTCTAACTAAAATTTATATACATATATACAACAAGACTTAACTAACAGCTAAGAAATTCATGGGATAAAAGTAGCTTGTAGCGAAGTGAATGCTTGTATAAAGTTTTTATCAAATAAAAGTGCTAACAGGTATGTGCAAGTGATTTAAAACCAAACATGGCACTGAATTATATCAAAGACAAATCTGTATGTTATCACAGTTTTTGTAAGTGCTTTAAGATTTGACGAGCGCATAAAACCAATATCTAAAACAATTATGCTAGGTCATAAAAGCTCTCAATTCAGTTACAATAACGGTTTCAGCGATAATTTTACACATGGTATATCATTTAAAATCATAGTTAAAGACATTTTATAAGGGTTAACATGTTGCTTTAAGAGACTGCTTAAAGGTAGAGAGTGACCCCGATGTTTTTACTGTTTGAGGTAGAGCATTCCATAGTCTTGGTGCGGAACACGAAAAAGAGCCATCAAAAAGTGCTGTCCGTGCTTTCGGCACATAAAGTGAGCCATTTTCTGATGATAATGGGCATCTCCTGTCATCTTATAGCAATGATATTTGTATGTTTTATTTGCCTTGATTGATAATGCCATCTCATGTCATATTAGAGCAGCTAGCGGTATGTTTTATCTGCCATGATTGCTAATGACCGTCTCATGTCATCTTACAACAATGCTAGTGGTATGTTTTATCTGCCACAATTGATAATGGTCGTCTTATGTCATCTTACACCAATGCTAGTGGTATGTTATATTTGCCATGATTTATAATGCCGTCTCATTAGCGGATATAGCATACCACTAGCATTGTTATTGATATTGGCCGCTCATGTCATCTTACAACAATGCTAGTTGTATGTTTTATCTGCAACAATTGATAATGTTCGTCTCAGTCATCTTACAACAATGCTAGTGGTATGTTATATTTGCCATGATTGATATTGCCGTCTAATGTCATTTTACAACAATGCAAGTTGTATGTTTTATCTGTCATTATTGATAATGCCGTCTCGTGTCCCTTAACAATGCTAGTTGTATGTTTTATCTGCCGTGATTAATACTTGCCGTCTCATGTCACCTTACGACAATGCTAGTTGTATGTTTTATCTGCCGTGATTAGTAGTAGTCGTATCATGTCACCTTAACAATGCTAGTTGTATGTTTTATCTGCCGTGATTAATAATAGCCGTCTCATGTCACCAAACAACAATGCTAGTTGTATGTTTTATCTACCGTGATTAATAAGCGCCGTCTCATGCCACCTTACAACAATGCTAGTTGTATGTTTTATCTGCCGTGATTAATAATAGCCGTCTCATGTCACCTTACAACAATGCTAGTTGTATGTTTTATCTGCCGTGATTAATAATAGCCGTCTGATGTCATCTTACAACAATGCTAGTTGTATGTTTTATGTGCCGTGATTAATAATAGCCGTCTCATGTCACCTTACAACAATGCTAGTTGTATGTTTTACCTGCCGTGATTAATAATAGTCGTCTTATGTCATCTTACAACAATGCTAGTTGTATGTTTTATCTGCCATTATTGATAATGCAATCTCATGTCATCTTACATCAAAACAAGTTGTAAGTTTTATCTGCCATGATTGATAATGGCCGTCTCATGTCATGTTACAACAATGCTAGTGGTATGTTTTATCTGGCACGATTGATAATGCTGTCTCATGTCATCTTACAACAAAGCTAGTTGTATGTTTTATCTGTTATGATTGATAATGGTCATCTCATGTCATCTTACAAGAATGCTAGTAGCATGTTTATCCTCCATAATTGACAATAACCGTCTCATGTCATCTTACATCAATGCTAGTTTTATGTTTTATTTTCCGTGTTTGATAATGGCACGAGTGATAATGCCGTCTCATGTCATCTTGCAACAATGCTAGTTGTTTGTTTTATCTGCGATGATCGAAAATGCCGTCTCATGTCACCTTAAAACAATGCCTATGGTATGGTTTATCTGCCGTGATTGATAACTCCTCTTTAACAAGTGTTCTGACAGTGCAAGTGGTGTGATTTCCATCTCTCATGGCAAATCATGCCCATATCAATATTCTTATAACAGTGCTAGTGGTGTGATTTCATCTGCCATAACTGACAATGTCTATCTTAAGTCAACTTACAACAGAGCCAAATGGTATGGTTTTACCTGCTATAACTGATAATGGCCATCACAGGTCAGTAGTACCAGTGGTGTGTTTTTTCGTCAGTCATTACTGATAATGACCATCTCGCTTTTTACAACAGTGCTAGTGCAATGTATATTTGTACGTACTTATTCTGTCTTGACATGTTTACTTGTGTGTGCAGTTCGTTCATCCATCACGGCCGGTTCTGAACACTTAGCATCTTATTACAGTGCTAGTCCTTTATTGTGTAAGTATTTCATTATTCATGACTAATAAGAACATAGGCAATGCCTATAGGCGAGCTCGCAATGCACTAGGCTTTGGAAAACCACATTTTGCAGTTACAGTTCAATTGGATAATATTAAAGCCAAACATTGTCCAAAATACCAAAGTATAAGACCCAAGCTATACCGTTAAAATTTTGGTACCAGATTCTGATACCGGATTTTCCCAGTTGGTCCCGGCAAATACAAATACATCTGCCAAATTAACTGAGAACCCGACAAACTGCAATTGACGGCAACGAAACGTACGTGTGCTGTACCATAGAGCTTGCTCGCGTGGGCCTTCGGCCTGCGCCGCATGTGGACTGGCAGCGAGCTCGCTACAAATAGCCGTCTTAGTTATCTTACCGCAGTGTGTGTGCGTGCGTTTGTGTTTGTTTTTTGGTCTGTCACGTGTGACATTGATAAACCCATTCATATCACTACAGTGTTAATGATATCTTTATTTGTGTTTGTATTTCAGGGGTCATGACTTTGCACTTTGTGTACGCTTAGCTTTAATTCACATTCTGCCCTTGTACCTGTCGATTTCGTATTTTTTTAACCTTTACACTCTCTGGTCTAATTCAGCAAACAACAAACTGAAGATATTTTTCCTTATTCTTTCCCAGAAAAAAAAAGCTTTGACATATCTTGCAAATTGTCGTTTAAGGAGAAAATTTGCATGAAATGTCAAAGCCTCTGTTCTGGGAAAAAATATTTCATATGTCGTCTGTTGATTTTTTACCCAGCATGCAGTACATTGTTATTTTCTGACAATAGCAGCAGGCGTGGCTATAGTATATTTTATTACATTGTAATTACAAAGGGCAACCTTTACTATGTGACACAGGACAAATACGACCTAGTGATCTCGACAACAATTGTTGTCTCGCCTTTTGTTTGCCCTATTCTGACTATTAGTGCTGTGCCACGCAAAATCCCAGATCAGACTGCGCATGCGTGAATCTACAATATTTACTTAAGTATTTGGACAGAAAGGCCTAAGTAACAGTGTAGTCCCAGGTCAGACGCCACAGAACGCGACTTATTAGGATCTACACTGTTTGCCATTTATCCACCAATTTTATCTATAGGTAGTAAAAACAAATACTATGGTATGTGTAACATAATAGGCTGGCATGCCTGGGTTTCAGTCTTCAGATTGCTGATCAGTGCATCTTTGGTTTGGATTATTGTGGACTTGTTTATAGCCCTTGTAGATTATTATCCAAAATGAAACAAGCTTTGGTATTGATCATTGGGCTCTAAGAAATTAATATACATCTTCCATTGTGCTGTTTTGCATGGTTCCTTGTAGCTATGATTGACCAGCATTATCTTTCGGCTTTTGTTGAGTGTATTTTAAGCTTAACCATGACAGCATTTGAAATATTGAATCTGCTAATAATGGTTGCATATATTATTCGTGACGTTGGTGTTGGGTGGGATTGTCATATTTAATCCCCTGACTCTTCCATTGTCATGTACATGACTTGATAAATTTGATTGGCTAAAGGTGCTATGGAAGCTAAATACATTTGCAAGGATAATCATAATTCTGAAATTATGAGTAGTCTGTAACTTTGACTTCGAGGTGAGAAGACGGCTTTCTTGGTTTCTCCTGACTGACGGCGGGCTGCCGTGCAGGATTTTTGTAGTAGTTGTCTGGTCGTGATGCGTGTTGACGAATGGACGAGAGTATGTTACCAGTGTTCAAGGCATTAATTTTGGGACTTGATTTTTATGCAATAGCTGGAACTTTAAACATTTGTGAGATCTACGTCATAAAAAAAGGTACTTTAGACTCATACAGTATTTTATCAGAACTTACTCTATTTGTGGACTTACGGCTGTTTAGAACTTGTGAAGCTATGTACTGAAAATTGCTATATTTTGGACAAGAATTAATTATCTGTCATTGATGACTAATAATGTCTTGCTTAATAAAGCTGAATAAATATTAAGTATTATTTCATGTGTTATATCCACTATACGATCAATGTGCCACTAGGTGTTATCCAATGTGTTATATCCACTATACGATCAACGTGCCACTGTGGAAATTATGGGACAGTATGGATTTAAGATACTTAGTAAATTATGGTAATTCGCTGTTTGCCCACAGTATATAGACCTCTAGCCGAACACAGTATGCATGATTTATAAATCCATAGCGGGCCGTTATCGGCCCGTCAGGGTAGCTGACGGGCCGATAACGGCCCTCTATAGATTTATAAAGAATGCTAGCTGGGAAAGATCAAGTGGAGTCCTGAACAGACTACTTGGTGGGGTCGTGAAGGAATGGGCGCTGCTTGCATATGTGCAAAGGGCTCATGCTACCTCATACGGCTATTTTTTCTTTTTTTTTCTGTTGCCTAACCCCACCCCCTCACCCACAACTCCCACATACACACACCCTCCACACGAAATGGGAACAGCGAAAACCGTCGCCTGGCGTCCTTCTATCAAGATCAATATTAGAGGACAACTGGTAGGCCTACATTTTCCAAGGAAGCGACCCCGCTGTCAAATTGTTTTGTCTCCCTTCTGAAAAGGGGCCTACTCTAAAAGAAAAGAATCTGCTGTCTTTAGCCTGGTTATAGTTTTCGCTGAGTGCACGTTATAAGGTATATTTTCTCACGACGCAAAGCATTTTATTTATTTTTTTATTTTTTTTTTTTTTTTTATTTTATTTTTTTTTTTTTTTTTTTATTTTTTTTTTTTTCATTACCTATGCCCGTAGGCAATCTTAGTATTTGTTATTGCTTCGGAAGCATTTTATGAAAGGTCATGGACTGGTCCAATTCTATTTTCCATGGACTGCTCAACGCATAACCAAGTATTAGCTTTCACTAACGAGCTTGGTCTACGCAAAGCACACATTGTGTGCTAAGCGTAAACCAAGCTTTTTGTAAAAGCTAATACTTGTATACATGCGCATAAAAAAGGGCTACCGCCGAGCTCCCTAGCTCAGCCGGTAGAGCGTCATACTGCAGATCCAGGGGTCGCGACTGCAGATCCAGGGGTCGCAAGTTCGAATCCCAACTCGGCCAAATAACTTTCGTGGATATTGTTCATGAAATCATTTCTACGGTTATTCTCCCCTTCCACTGATTCAAGAAAGGCAGTTGTCAGTTACCGGCAAAAATATGCGCATAAAGTACTTGTTAAACGCTTACAAGATTAAGCCTACCCAGGAAAAGTGTGAGTAGGTTAAATGACCGGCTCGACATGACCTTGTTGACTGGGCCGTGAAACTCCAAATCAAACAAACAAGCAAAACCTCTCGTATTTGCCGTAAGTATTCGGACATTTTAACTCCTAAAATTTGAACAAATCCATTTTAATTTATGCAGACGTTTCAACAACACACTACTGAATGAGTGGCAAACAGTGCAGACCCTGATCTGACGCCGCGTCCTCAGCGTCTGATCTGGATCTATACTTTGCTTACATCTGTCCGTCACAACACTAAGAGTAGTAGTAGATATAGGCCGCGCCATGCGAAAACGTTTCTTCGCGTGTATGCGGACAGCGAAGGCCCAGATCAGACTGCTCAACTGCGCAGTCTGATCTGGGCCTTCACTGTCCGCCAACAGAATCACTGGATACTACAGAATGTATGAATGAAAAAATAATGCCCGGGTGACACTTTGCACATGCGCAGGATCATGTCAATCCGCACATTTTGCACATGCTCGAAGGCACGTTTTCGCTTGACGAGGTCCATATGGTAAATCAGAAACATAACATTCAGAATTATACATAAAACACTATTATTCGAGTACCATATCGCAGTCCGATCAGGATTGGTACCTTTCGTAAACTGGTTGTCGCTCGTCATGCTGACGGAATGTATTCCTAAGTCATGCTGACAAATTGTATTCCTAAGTAATGCTGACTAAATGTATTCCTAAATCATGCTGATGAAATGTATTCCGAAGTCGTGCTCATGAAATGCATTCCTAAATCATGCTGATGAGAGATTTTCCTAGTCATGCTCATGAAATGTATTCCTAAATCATGCTGATGGAATGTATTCCTGTCATGCTAACAATTTGTGTTCTTAAGTCACACTGACAAATGTATTCCTAAATAATGCTGATGAAATGTATTCTTAAGTCATGCTAATAAAATGTATTCCTGTCACGTGACGAAATGTATTCCCAAATCATGCTGACGAAATGTATTTCTAAGTCATGCTGATAAAATGTATTCCTAAATCATGCTGATGAAATGTATTTCTAAGTCGTGCTCATGAAATGTATTCCTATTTAAGGCATGCTGTCGAAATGCATTTCTAAATATCAGCTTCCCTTTTCTTAAACTGAAACCAACTGAATCTTCCCAATGTTGTTTTAGTAGTAAACTAGAAATGTGTCAGTATGACACAGATACCCCCGCCCAGGGCCATGCTGAACCACACGCCGGTATTTTGCAAAAAAATGAAGTTGAAAAAAGGGCCATAACTCTCATAATAATTTGCAGATTTTACCCTAAATCGAACTTGAACGTATTTTATGATTATATACCTGGGTATAAAATATGAATCCAATACACAAATCAATCTTTTTTTAAAAAAAATATCGGAAGGAAAACATCTTTTGAAGGTGAAAAAGGAGCATAACTCCCATAATAATGGGTTGATTTTACTTACTTGGAACTTGACCTCTATTTAATGATTATATACCTATGTGTTAAATTTGAATTCAATACACTAATGTTTTCAAAAGATATCAAACTGAAACTTTTTTTCAACGTTGAAAAAAGGCTGTAACTCCAAATATAATTGGTGGATTTTACCCTAAATCAAACTTGACCTATATTTTATAATTATATGCTTGTGTATAAAATATGAATCCAATTCACTAATCTTTTCAAAAGTTATGGAACGGAAACCATTTTTCAAAGTTGGAAAAGGGCCATAACTCCAAAAATAATTGGTGGATTTTACTCTAAATCCAACTTGACATACATTTTATAATTATATGCTTGTGTATAAAATATGAATCCAATAGTAAGTAAGTAAGTAAGTAAGTAAGTAAGTAAGTAAGTAAAGACTTTATTTAACGAGGGTGACAACATTTAGCAAACAAACTAATCTTCCATGAGGCCCTCAAATATATGATACAAATATATGTTACAATATTTTACAATTTTTACAGTATAAATGAAGCATAGGACATTGACTGCATAAATATGATTAAAATAATGCACCCACAATGGTCCCAAAAATCCCCTTTTTGACAGCATGCTCACTTGGAAAAAAAAAAAAACAAAAAAAAAAAAAAAAAAAAAACAGATTTGTGGGTGGTTTGGGGCATATATTTCCATTGCACCAACAGAGTCAATATCCCCTGGAATGAAGACATAAAGAAAAGCAAAAATTTATACCGCAAACTCCTAAAATTTGGGACACCCAGAACAATTGCAGTTTTAATTTCATGTAACAAAAATGTGTCCAAAAATGTACATGGAATGATAAACAGTGAAGACCCCGAACAGACTGTTCTCTAGGAGCACTATGATCTAGGTCTATACTGTTTGCATATGCCTGTCTGTCTGAAAACATAGGATCATTACGGTAGTATAAGATGACTACTTCACATTTTTACTGTATATATGAAGAAATCGCAGCAAAAAAAAAAAAAAAAAAAAAAAAAAAAAAAGAAGGGCCCATGACAGTTATTCAAACAATTGACAATGAATATTTCAAAGCTGAATATACCTTCAAGATTATTTGAAGGCAAAATACATGAGCTAGGAAATTAAGGCAGCATATAAGAACCTTTATTCCATGCCAATAGTTATTAAATGAATAGTTTTCATACACTATTATACTAATCTTTTCAAAGTTATCGGACGGAAACCATTTTTCAACTATTTTTCAAATTGATAAAAGGCCGTAACACCAAAATAATTGATGGATTTTACCCTAAATCAAACTTGACCTATGTTTTATAATTATATGCTTGTGTATAAAATATGAATCCAATTCACTAATCTTTTCAAAAGTTATGGAACGGAAACCATTTTTCAAAGTCGGTTGAAAAAGGGCATAACTCCAAAAATAATTGGTAGATTTTACCCATAATCCAACCTGACATACATTTTATGGTTATATACCTGTGTATAAAATTTGATTACAATACACTAATCTTTTCAAAAGATATCGAAAGGAAACCATTTTTCAACCATTTTTCAACATTGATAAAGGACCGTAACTCCAAAAATAATTGGTGGATTTTACCCTAAATCAAACCTGACCTATATTTTATAATTATATGCTTGTGTATAAAATATGAATCCAATTCACTAATCTTTTCAAATGTTATGGAACGGAAACCATTTTGAAAAGCTGAAAAAAGGGCCATAACTCCCAAAATAATAGATAGATTTTACCCTTAATCGTACTTGACCTACATTTTATGATTATATACCTGTGTATAAAATTTGAATCCAATATTTATCTTTTCAAAAGATATCGAACGGAAACCATTTTTCAACTATTTTTCAACATTGATAAAGGGTCGTAACTCCAAAAATAATTGGTGGATTTTACCCTAAATCGAACTTGACCTATATTTTATAATGATATGCTTGTGTATCAAATATGAATCCAATACACTAATCTTTTCAAAAGTTATGGAACGGAAACCATTTTTCAAACTTGAAAAAGGGCCATAACTCCCAAAATAATAGATGGATTTTACTCTAAATCGGACCTACATTTTATGATTATATACCTGTGTACAAAATTTCAATCCAATACACCAATCCTTTCAAAAGATATCGCACGGAAACCATTTTTCAAAGTTGAAAATTTTTGAAAGTTAAAAACGGCCATAACTCCCAAAATAATTGGTGGATTTTACCCTAAATCGAACTTGGCCTACATTTTATGATTGTATACCTGTGAATAAAATTTCAATCCAATACACCAATCTTTTCAAAAGATATCGCACGGAAACCAAAAGTTTTACGTACGGGACGGACGGACGTACGTACGGACAGCGTTGATACTATATCCCCCCCCCGACCCCCTATTGAAAATGGCGGGGGCATAAAAAGAAACGAAGAAAACACTACGAAAGCTTTGAGAGTATGTCTTAACATAATAGCATTTGTAGCATTGTTATATGCAGGGAAACTTAGGATCTTTGGACCAGACAGCAGAGCATTTTATGAGTTCTCAAAGAGCTTCGATCAGAAAACATATTTAATTGTACGTCAAACGGACTTTAACATGCCTAGCGCCCAATAAATGGGACCTTTGCAAACGGTGTTGACCCAGATCAGACGCCGCAGAACGCGGCGTCTGATCAGTGTCTACATTGTTTGCATTAATTACAGGAATTTCTATACATAATGACTACAGTGAAACTAATCAGACATCCCTTAAGTTGGAAAGGACCCGTCCAAAGAGTTGAGGTAGAAGAGTCAACTAGGCATAAATGGGTTAGGTCTCAAAAAAATAAGGGAGATAAGTAATGTAGTCACTATTTATTAACGTGTCATTTTTATTTCACTTTAAACCGGATTGTCATTTTGTTCGTTATTTTGTTTTTGTGCTTTCTTTTTTTTTTTTTTTTTTTGTCTGGACTGGCGCCCGCCACAGACTTGGCGGTCAATCGTTGTTCAATTTGATTTTCCAGTAGAATCGACATTTTGTTCCTTTTTTCCTTCCTCAGCAGAATATATGTGCGTGTTTGTACGTTTTTAGAGCAGGACTACCAAAAGGCTTGTACCGTGAATAACTATGAGGTGCATTTGTTCGTGTGCCTGGCTCTAAGTTTCAAGAAAATAATAATTTAATCTGTTGTAATAACGTCTTGCTTGATCATAAAATATAACAAACGCAAGATGTTTTACATTATCTATAGCACATTGATGCTCTCATAACACCTTTTACGTGATGGTAGACTAGCTCCTAGACCTTGATGTCATGTTTTATCACTTCTTACTATAAGCCGATTCAAATTTATGTATGACATCCTGTATAGCCAATCTCTAATAGTTGGTCTCTGACATCAAGGATATCTCCAAGATTAGTTGCTGCTATCAAAGAGGTGAGGCAAGCAGTAAGTAGTAGATGGCCCTTAGTTCATTAAGTAAATTAATAATTATGATTGATTGATGAAAATAATATTGATATCCGACTAGTAGCTAGTCTAACGTGATGGTTAAGACAGGGTTCATACATTTTGGTTTGGCATATTTCCCTGATAGTTCCCTTACGAAAAATTCACATTTTTTCCTGACGATATTGGAGCCGGAACTGGTATGAAGTTATATTGTCAAGAAAAATACATCTGGACCAAACATCCTAGCTTCATCAGGCTGAAATGTAAAAATCCCTGACGTTTTTTCAAAATTTCATTTTTCTATGACATAGCACAGAATTCTCTGACCTTATTAAGGTAAATTTCCTTTAGGTGTATGAACCCTGTAAGAATACCCGTTTTAGTAATTTCATTTGTAAAACCATTCATTGAATTTGAGACGGAGTCGTTTCCAAACATACCCGTCTGTATGTTTATATATGCCATAACGTTTAAAGAAGTAGCAAAGTAAAAATTTGAGTATTTATAGTTTTGTCAGGAAATGTGTACCAGTCTAAAATGCACATCTGCAATATGCATGCTCATTTCAGTTTTAGTGGTTGGACACTTTCTGATAAGGTACTCTTTCAAAACTTTTTGTCTCCCTGCTGAAAAAATCACTATTCTAAAAGGAAAGAATTTGCTCTCCTGGGAGCAAATTCTTTTCTTTTAAAGTAGACCCCTTTTCAGAAGCGCTTAGCCGTCGTGTAGTAAAGCAGACAGGAAGTCACAAAAAGCGGATTCCCTGGGCGAAACATCTACTAAGAATATCCAGTTCCTTTAAACTACGAGATGTGTGTGTGTGTGTGTGTGTGTGTGTGTGTGTGTGTGTGTGTGTGTTTTGGGGGGGATTCTTCGACCAGCTTCACATCGGTGCCATACACCTAACAAAATAGCGTGCAGTACAACTTAATGACGACACAGGGCTCGGTTACAGTGGTTGATTCGAACCGTTTTTTAGTCCCTATTAAAACTGATCCTTTATAGCTCAAGAAAACAAATATTTAAGGATGTTTTAGGAATATTTTCTTATCATGAAAGTGTATGTTGTAGTTACTCATTAGAATCGCCTCAATGGGGCGATTCTAATAAGTACTCCATACCATTATTTTATATACGATTTTAAAGACATCCCTCCCACCAAAACTATCACTATTTGCCTCCTGCCTTGGCGCTATGATTAATCCTCAGTGCCTCGAACTACCCATGATTAGAACACATTTCATGGTATCAAAGATGTTCGAGCCATTGAAGTGCGATTGTACTATCACCTAGGACCTGAACGCTCTGTAACATACTTGAGTCTGCCAGTTTCCGCCAAGTGCTAGTGGATGCATTTCGGGACCCGACTGCCCTCACAAATGTCGTTTTGAAGGACGGTGGACACGATACCCTACTTTACCTTCGTATTCGAATGCCTGAACTACTTACCATACTATTACAGACAACCCTTTATACAGACACTCGATACAACGACAGAATTCGTTATAATGACAATTTGACTGTCACGAAACCGTCGCTTTAGAGGTAATCAGTAACAAATTATGTAAGAATATTAAATACTTCAAAGAAACATTTGATTTGATACGAGGGTCGTGCAAAAAGTTCTGTCACTAATAGGCTTTCTTGGTTTTATCCCAGGTATATTTTAAAATGCTTCACTGCACTTGAATGGTGTGTTGAATTGCTAACGATACCAGTTATTTCGTGCAAATTGCTTCTCAACTGACAGAGTTATTTCATATTGAAATAGATGCAGTCATATACACTGACCAATTTACTTGTTACATTGGAACATGGACCAAAGACTGAGAGTCGTAGCTATATTAAATGCCGCATTAGGCTTAATATAGATTCAAAGCAGATATTTAATGAATTGTGTGGTATATATAGACCTCAAACCATTTAAGTGCGCACAGTTTTTAGATGGGTTAAAGCTTTTAAAGCTGGGAAATTTTCTGTGAAGATGATACCCGTCCTGGAAGGCCTTTGTTACCAAGGCTAACATCGCTGCTATAAAGATTGTGGTCGAACAGGATGCGCGATTGTCTGTCAAAGATATAGCAAATTGTACTGGATCAAAAACGCCCATGTATTGCCAAGAGAACCGTAATTTCGAAAAAGATGTCTTTAATTCAAGTGGGCCAGTCGTTCAAGTGCCTTCTCCATTTAGTCAAACAGTCACTGGCCGATTCTACAAGAATTCTGTACTGAAGAAAGTGAAAGAGTTTTACAATAAGAAACGACCAAGCAAATGATGTTCAGTGTCCCCCTTTACATGACAACGCCTCCTCTCACAAGTGTGAGGTTATTAAGTCTTTTTTGGCTTCTGAAAAGGTGAAAGTTTTAAACCATCCACCTTATTCACCTGACCGGAGTCCCTGTGACTTCTTTTTATTTCCAGGGCTTAAGAAAATGCTTTCTGGAAATAAATATGTCTAGAAGTTCTCTTGGCAGCGCTATTTATCCGGGTCTCCAACAGATACCAAAAGAAGACTATTTATCTGCTTTCCGCGACTGGGTAAAAAGGTTACAAAAATGTGTTTCAGTGGAGGAATACTTCGAAGATTTGTAATAAAAATATGTTTGATAAAACGTAGCACTGAAGTAATCCGAACCCAGTGACAAAACTTTTTGCAGGACCCTCGTATTTGTTAGAATCGCCTCAGTCAGGCGACTCTTAACAATTATCCAAAACATGTTTTATGAGGAAAAAAGAACAAAACAAGACCTTTCTTACATATCAATCTGCTCATTAAGTGACAACAGCAAATTCCTTTTAACGGCGACGTCTTTGGGAACAAATGCTGTCTTTGTAACAAGGGTTCGCTGTACTAAAATCTGTATTTTACTACCTGCTGATGAAGAGATGTTTGATGACTGCCTTGATCAGCTGCGTTCTGCAGTGTCTGCTCTGGGTCTAGACTGTTTGCTCAGGCCCGGCTTTCTCAATACTAAGGCTAAATATGGTACTTCTAACTGCAACCAGCGCTGGTGATGAACGATGGAGGTCAGTTGTTCTCACAGGTACAACCTATTGGTGCCCGGACAAGCATGGTGAAGGACACATTTTGGTTGTTCATTCTGTCCGGGTGTTACGTTGCCTTCAACAATCTTTTAGTCATATCAGGTGGGTGTCTGAATGCAGCAGGCGATTTAATGCTCTTTTAGAATATCACGCCCCAGAACTTGACATATTCCACTCACAAGTCTCATTATACGGACATCGCGCTGACCAGTTCTGATTCCTATTTAGTCTTTCTTAATACTGATCACCAAGTGAAAGAGCAAGCAGTACCATTTCCATCTTAGCTGGCGATCAAACCCACAACCGCCTGATCACAAAGCGGACGCTCCACCAACTGAATAACTGTGCCTGTATTTTAGGTATTTACCCTTTATATTTGGTCAAAGAGAGCTGGGCCAACAGTGTAGAATAACTTGCTACTAAGGTGCAGTTTGACCTGGGTCTATACTTTTTCATTCTGTCAGTACTTTTTGGACACAATACCAGGTAGTTATATAGGTTTGATGAATTTTGAGGGAAGTATGGTAGAGCCAAGGTGTTCAACTATACAAAGTGACCAGTGGGCCATGTAGCTCACAGCTGCGACAATTAATCAACAGGCTTTAATATACGTTCTTAAAACCGCTGATGCAAAAGTTTTGAAGCATATTCCGAACTTTTGATTGGAGAGAAAGAAAAAGACAGATAAATGGAGACTAAGCAGGAGCACGTCATTTTTTTTCCCACAATTAAAGAATTCAGTCATACTCTACATTTGTACCACATTTCAAAATCCTAGAAGCAGTAGTCTTAGGTATGACCGTGGCTTGGGATCAAACCCCCAACCTTCCACGGGTGGATGCTGTATCCTGCCGTTCGGAACAGCGACCTTTTCTTAAAGGTTGCGGCTTGCCAATGCCAGAGATAGTGCAATTGCTCTTCCTGTCCCCTCTTACAGGTAAGCTAAAGTGCATTGCAATGGACTACTAAATATGCAGATGAAAAATCTAAACACCCATTTTAGTTGGTCCCAAATGGGTAACTGGCAAACAGTGTAGATCCAGATCAGTCTCTGCAGAATGCGGCATCTGATAGGGTCTACACTGTAATAACGAGAATTCCGCGGAAGTCGACGTCGCTCCTGCATTGGGCAGTCACTGGAGAGCGAAATCTAGGTTAAGGGCCGGGGTCATAATATGTCAAAGACAATTATGCAAGGTTTGACATGCAAGGTTTGCAAGGTTTGACATGCAGAGCTATCGCCGCTTCAGAGAAATGCACTTTAATGCGGACTTGACGTAAAATCATGACAAAGCCAGTGGAGTGCGAAATCTAGGTCCAGGGCACCGGGTCTTAGTCAAAGACAATTACTGTGGTACCTAATCACACTTTAGTAAACTGGCCCGCTCAACACGACCTTAATAGTGTTGACAGGGCCATTTAGCTCCAACCAACCAACCATCCATTCATCTTCCTGTGCCATTAAAACCAGAAGTCTTCTCTGCAGTTCCCCCAAGCATATTACCAAACCATTGGGCCATGGTATTCCTAAAAGATCCTAACTGTAAACCGACAGCCTGATCAATGTGACTGCACAAATTGACCTGGACCAAAAGGTCACTTTTTTAACAGGAATTCTAACTAGAAAAAGTGTTCATAGGACATGGATGCCCCCTCCAAAATGCCATTCAGAAAAAGGTTACATATGTAATTGTGACAGGTACAGCATGAAGTTAAATAATTCATAAACCAAATAGGCAAGAGTTGTCTTCCATGTTCATTACACATCACCTCAATGTCATGCATGCATCTATTTTCATATATTCCATATGGTTTAGGAGTTATGGCCCATACTACATTTACTATATGGAACTAAGTCAAGGGCAGATAATTCAAAAATCAAACAAGCAAGAGTCGTCTTCCTTTTTCACAAGGCATCATCTCAATGTCATGCATGCACCTGTAACTTCATAAATATATTCCATATGGTTAAGGAGTTATGGCCCGGACACGATTTACTATATGGAACTAAGTCAAGGGCAGATAATTCAAAAACCAAACAAGCAGGAGTTGTCTTCCTTTTTCACAACGCATCATCTCAATGTCATGCATGCACCTGTAACTTCATAAATATATTCCATATGGTTAAGGAGTTATGGCCCGGACACGATTTACTATATGGAACTAAGTCAAGGGCAGATAATTCAAAAACCAAACAAGCAAGAGTTGTCTTCCTTTTTCACGACACATCGTCTCAGTCATGCATGCACCTGTAGTTTCATAAATATATCCCATATGGTTTAGGAGATATGGCCCGGACCAGGTTTACTATATGGAACTAAGTCAAGGGCAGATAATTCAAAACCCAAACAAGCAAGAGTTGTCTTCCTTTTTCACGACACATCGTCTCAATGTCATGCATGCAGCTGTAAAGTTTCATAAATATATTCCATAGTTAAGGAGTTATGGCCCAGACACGATTTACTATATGGAACTGTCAAGGGCAGATAATTCAAAAGTCAAACAAGCAAGAGTTGTCTTATTTTTTCACCACACATCCTCTCAAGGTCATGCATGCACCTGTAAAGTTTCATAAATATATTCCATACCGTTTAGAAGTTATGGCCCGGACACGAATTGGGACGGATGTACGTACGATATTCTTCGAATATGCGAGGGCATAAAAATCCTGTTCCTACTGCAGGATACACCCCCACCTACCCCCTCCACCCCCACCAATTCCATCATAAATCAACAAGGCCTGGTGACAGAATAGCTCGCCTGGTATTTTTTTTCAAGGGAAATTGTAAGTCTGTGACCTTGACTTTGATATGACCTGGACCTTGGTGGTGGGGGTCCTGAGTGTTGATGGCGCTGATAAAAACTTTGGACCAGGATGTATCATGATACCAAATATAAATTAAATCCATCGTTTGATTTAGAAGTAACGAGGTCCTAAAAACTTCGACGTAAAATTTTTAACACGACTGTGACCTTGACCTTAACATGAACTAGGGGGTGGAGATGGAACTAGGCAAAATTTTGGACCACTATGCATCATCATACCCAAGATGAATCAAATCGGTGACAAGGTTAGGAAATAATGAGGTTTTAAAATAACGAAAACTTTAACATTTAAATTCTAAGTCTGTGACCTCGACCTCATGGTCCGGGTCATGAACGCTGACAAAACTTGACTAATACCTAACATGATACCAAATAGGAACTAAATCCATCATTTGGTTTAGAATGAGATCCTTAAGTCTTGACGTAAAATTTTAACATGAAAATTCCAAGTCTGTGACCTTGACCTGGACAAGACCTAGTGGGGTGGGGATGGTACTGCACAAAATTTTGGACCAGTATGTATCATCATACCAAAGATGAATCAAATCAGTGATAAGGTTAGGAAATAATGAGATCTTAAAACTTTAACGAAAACTTTTTAACATTTGTGTTCGCCAACCCCAACGATGATACTGGGGGGGTAGTACAATAGCTCTCAGTGAACGTTATTCAGGTAAGCTAAAAACGTAAAACTATGATACATTAGCAATCCCAAACCTAATCTCCAATATCAATGCAAAAACCAAGCTTGCTGAAAATTCATGACATTTACTCAAGTTGTCGTCCGGACACAAAAACACAGACTTGTCTCAGACATATAACTCCATCAAAAACTGACGAAATTTGCCCATTTGCCACCCCAAACCAATCTCCTAAATATCAATGCACATAACCAATTTTGGTGAAAACCCACTGACATTTACTCTTGTTGTCTGGAAACGAAAATGCGGAAGGCCAGATGACAGACACACGGATGATTGTGATACCATGATACCCGCTACTATCGTCTGGCAGGGTATAAAAATGTATACAAAATTTCTCCTAAGTTATTAGGACAGACAGACCTGCGCAAACATTGTAGACACGGATCAGATGCTGCATTCTGCAGCATCTGATCAGAGTCTACAATGTTTGATATTAATCCAGTAGTAGTTAGAGGTATCAATTGGTATAGCAAATGGACTTGTTCAAATTTTCCTTTAGGAAAAGCAAAGGTGTCCAAATTTATAGGCTAAATACAGTGGGTGAGTAAAAAAATAAGACTGTTTTCCTGTGGAGTTTATTTTTTAACATATTGAGCTGGCATTAGAAGCTATTCGAGGCCATAAGTCTGCACATTCTTTAGCCACAGGTCCTGTAATGGCTGATCCTGAAAATAGAAAAGAATACCACTTAAGAATAAATATTGCTTGTTTCAGTCAAGGTGTACATTGCTTTAAACAATCTTTCAGTCATATCACGTTGTCTGGATGTGGCAGGGAGGTCAATGCTAAACATTAGAGTGCTGCCTCACTGAAATAGCACACCCCAGATGACATAATTTTCCACCTGTCACATTATACCGACACTGGGCCGACCAGTTCTGACTCCTAGCTCTACTTTCTCAATACTAGGCACCAAGCAAAACAGCAGCTAGTACTATTTTTTTTATTTATTTTTTTTCAGTTTTTGGTAGGACTCAACCAGGGATCGAACCAACCACCTCCCAGTCACAAAGAGGATGTTCTACCAATTGAGACACTGTGTGGGTTTTACACACTCTATATTCAGAGCCTGTTCAAACAGTTTAAAGGCTCTATATTCCTCAAAAATAAGATATTTTATTATCCAAGAAAGGTTTAATAAATGTATGTATGGTATTAATTGATTGATTGTGTTGGGGTTTAACAACACGTCAACCCTTATGGGTCATTTTGTGTCGTCTCCCAGAGAAAGGGAGAAAAGAGACAGAAGAGATAGCAGAAGAGATGAAAGAGCGGGACAGGGAAGAAAGAGGAACAGGAATGAAAGTGAAGAAACAGAAGAAATGAAAACATCACCTCCCTACCCTTACCTGCTACAAGGATAGCAGGCCTTGCCCAACTGTAAGCCAATACCAGCTGGACGCCCCGGTGACATAAGATACATGACACCTTCGCACCACCCAACCACCCCCGTATGGTATTAATACAATCATAAAATGTGTCACCTAGCAGCCTGTAAAATTTCAAATTGTCTCTCGTTCTTCTGAATTAATGTTGCCAACATTAATTCAGAGATACAATAAAAAATCATTTCATTTTTGATCCAGTTCAAAAACAAGAGACTAACTGAAATTTTACAGACTGTCAGCTGCCACGTTTTATGACAACATTAATACTATATTTCAATTTATTAAACCTTTCTTGGATAAAAAATGTCTTTTTGAGGAATATGGAGCCTTTAATACAGTGTGCCATTCAGCTAGCACACTTGACAGTCGAACAGACTTGTTGACACTTTAGAATATTAACTGGGTTAATTAAAGACTGAATAAACTCTCCCACCCTATATATTGGAAGAGTCCATTTTTGATTTCAGGAATGTCAGACTCTACAATGTAGATATTCCTAAAGAAAAATGGTTGAACTATTTGCAAACAGTCTAGACCCTGATCAGATGCTGTGATCTGTGGTGTCTGATCTGGGTCTGCACTGTTTGCCAGTTACCAGTTTAAGGGTCTTCAATATATATTTTGGCTAAGTATGGTTTGATGATTATGATGATGTGGGTGTTTTACATCCCTTTCAACATAATTTAAGTCATACTGACAAGATGGAAGGATGATAATGAAAGGCTCTGAGCAATGAAGTGCCGCAGAGCAATGTGAATTCCGCCTTCAGCTGGACTCGAACCAGGGTCCTTGTGATCCAAAGAAGGGAACTCACCACTCAGCCACCAGGAAACTTCTAAGTATGGTTTGAAGTTAAAACAAATCAATGTGAAAAAACAAGGCCAAAGCCTACAATAAAATAGCAAAAGCTTCCGCTTACTCTAACTAGACTTAAACAAGAGCTGTCGTAGGACAGCGTAGCTCGCCTGCTGGGTACATTTTATATTGTAACATTTTTATCATTAAGCCATATAATATAGGTCACACTGACCTAGATGTATTTGTATGTAAATCATTTTGTCACACAGATATAATAATCCAGGTATGACAATTCTCCATGAAATAGTAATAAAAATAAAAGGCAAAATCACTGAAGCATGAAATATAGGTCACAATGACCTAGATATAGTAAGTGGTCATTCATTGGGTCACATGGAACTAATATCCCAGGTGTGACATTTATCCAACAAATAGTATTCAAGATATAAGGCAAAATCACTGAACCATGAAATATAGGTCACACCAACAGAGATATATTTTGACGTCAATAATCAGGTCACAAGGAACTAATATCCCAGGTGTGACATTTATCCAACAAATAGTATTCAAGATATAAGGCAAAATCACTGAACCATGAAATATAGGTCACAATGACCTAGATATAGTAAGTGGTCATTCATTGGGTCACATGGAAGTAATATCCCAGGTGTGACATTTATCCAACAAATAGTATTCAAGATATAAGGCTAAATCACTGGACCGTGAAATCTAGGTGACCTGGACCGTAAAATGTAAGTCACCATGACCTTCACTCTCTTACACTTAAACCGATGTTACACAGTTAGCTGATGTATAACCAATTGTGTCTATAACCTGTAGGCATATAAGATTTTACAAATGTGTCCTAGATTTTGACCCCTAGCCCCACTCCAAGGCCCACCCTGAGGTATGAACCCAGGGCTATGTTCTTTTGGAATCTCAGAAGACTCCTCCAGGTACCCAAATTCTAAATATGAATGCTCTATGAGGAGTGAAAGTCAAGATATAAGAATTTGAAAAACTTTAACACAGTATTACAAAGGTGTCTTAGATTCTGACCCCTAGCCCCACCCAGGGGCATGAACCCAGGGGTTTATTCTCTTGGAATCTCAGAAGACCCTCCAAGGTACCTAAGTTCCAAATTTGATGCCTCTGTGAGGAGTGACTGTTGAGATATAAGCATTTGAAAAACTTTAACGCAGTGTGACGGGAACACAAACGCAAATGCAAACGCGGACGACCGGGGTGACTACAATAGCTCTCCTTGTACTTCGTACAGGCGAGCTAAAAACACCCCACCCAGAAACTATTACTCTTTCAAATTTTCTTTATATTACAAAGTCATAGGACTCAGTAACAAACAGAAACTTTCTGCTAAGAAAGAGTGACGAGCTCTTTCCCAGAAAATAATTTTCTGACAAATCATGCAATTTGTGTCTCCTGCTACAATTCCTCTCCACAGGAGTAAGAGACAACTGACAGAGACAATTGGAGACACTTTCTTTTCAACCAAAAAGTACTGATATTCTTTTTTATTTCTCCATGAAAACATATATTGTGGGTACTCATTAGGAGCACTTCAATGAGGCACTTCTAATGAGTACCCAAGTTTTTGTGGAAAAATAAGAAAAAACATTTTGTGGATACCTTCTCTTACCTGGAGCTATGCCATTAATCAAGACAAGAAATCCGCGGAAAGCAATGTCGCACTGCGGGGATTAAGTCATACAAGTTCCTATTTGTATTGAAAAAAATCTATTTTGCAGTATTCAAGAAACTGATGGGTTAGTTTGTAAGAAAAATGGACAAAGTAGAAAATTTGGAATACTGGCTTGCAAAATTTGATCTAAACCTTTCCATTATTTCACAAGATATTGATATTGAGCGGATATCATTTTTGCCCATTAATCAAGGACAGTAACTCAGCTGAAAATTGATGAAAAATGTCATGTGACAATCCCAATCCATCAATTCTTTCACAAGCTATTGAGCAGAAACCAATTTTGGGCATAAATCAAGGGCCCCTAACTCTGCTGAAATGAATCTGAGATTTATGTGCAAACAATATGCACATCTTCAGACCATGACCTAATCATCTGTGAAGTTTCAAAACTATTGGCCTAAAACTGCAGGAGGAGTTGCGCTCACGAAACATCCACTGACTATATAAGCAAGGTTGGCAAAATGAAATTTTTAAAGTAAAATTAATTTCAATTAAAGCATACTCACCTCAAGATATTATAAGCCTTATTTGAGCGGTTCACCGCGAGATCGACCTTCAAAAGAAAGACAACTAGGAAAAAAAAAAAATTGTTTGAAACAGACTATAGCTCGTCCTAGTTGTCCCCCCTACCAAGCGTCCTGTTTCTAGGTGACCAAGGTCGGGTACCAGTTATGCACTGGTTCCCTTCCGTCCAGGCCACCGTAAGCAACCAATCTGGACGCGCCAGGTATATTCCCGCCAAAGCACGCACCAAGCGTGCGGCACGCCTAACACATGCGGTAGACATTGTTACTATAAAGGGTAGACGCAAGGTAGAAAACATCCCTATTTTTTGGGAGCAATAAAATTTAACAATGAAAGCGGGGTGGGAGGAGGGACATTTGATAATATCTTGAGGTGAGTATGCTTTAATTGAAATTAATTTTACTTTAAAAATTTCATTTCAATGTCAGCATACATCACCTCAAGATATTATAAGCCTGAATAATAAGCATAGGTGGGTAGGTAATAATAAAAATAGTATAAATCTCTACTCACCCATGTTGGAATCCGGTGAAGTTCAGCAGTCCCCTGGTAATTCATAGTATTTTTTAGGGGAATATTTTTACATTGTAGGTATGCTTGCGGGTCGAAATCCAATATCCATTGATGGAGAAGAATAAGACAGACCCTTTGAAGAAAAGTTTCACACCGGATTCAAGCAGGCTTAAAATACTGTGAAGAGACTTAAGATACAGAACGATGGCAGCCAGTAATAGACTGCGCCGCCACGAGAGGTCCCAATGACGATGTATCCTGCCTAATTGGGGCCAAATCTCTAAGGTAAAATGAAGAAAAGGTACTATTTGTACGCCAATATGCAGCCCTTACCACATCCTCAAGGGCGACAGAATTCCAATAAGCCCAAGACGAAGACAAAGCTCTAACTTCATGAGCCGAGATTTTCATGAATGACAGATCCGAAGATGATAAATCTGCATAAGCTAGTTTGATAACGTCACAGATCCAACGAAAAATAGTGGAAGGTGAAATATCTTTAGAGCCCTTCAGTGGTAAAAACAGTCTCTTCCTTCCCAATCTCTTAGCTTTCACTCTGGACAAATAAGCTCTAAGAGCTCTGACCGGACACAAAAGCCTATCATCCGTATCAGAACCACAAAACTGAGAAAGACCTGGAATAACAATAGGTTCTGGTAATGACTCTGGAAGCTGGTTTTTTGCTAAAAACCCAGGTTGTGTGAGGAGGGTAATGGAATCCGAGTTGCGGTCATACCTAAAACAGCCTTCCTCAATTGACAGAGCATGAATCTCACTTCTTCTAGCAGCCGCAAAAGTAAGAAGAAACACTGCTTTAAGCGTGATGTATTTGATGTCAGCAGTCTTTAGCGGTTCATAAGGAGCTTTATTAAGAGACCAAAGAACACAAGTCAAATTCCATTTGGGCGTAAGAGATCTGGAAACCGGTTTTCTCAGGGCAAAACCTTTAATAAGATCTGAAATGATTGGGTCCGCCGTACAGTCTGCTGATTTGGAAAATTTCAGTGTATTTGAGATGGCGGAGCGGTAGCCTTTAATAGAAGCTACCGATAATTTCAGGGTGTCAAAAAGGTAGCAAAAAAAATCTACCAAATCATTTAAAGCGGGATCGACAGGATTAACTTCCCTTTGCAAACACCAATCCGAGAATATCTTCCACCTCGCAGAGTAGACCTTGAGCGTAGACTCTCTGCGGGATTGAGAGATACACTGGGTAGCGAATTCAGAAATGTGTCTACCTCTGATTTGACTCCTGACAACTTCCAAGCGTGAAGATGCAACATAGCTGGATTCTGATGGAGTACTTTTCCCTGATGTTGTGATACCAAACCCCGATGAACCGGAAGTTCCCTGGGAAAGTCTATTATGAGACTCAGAATGACTGAAAACCAGCTCCTCTGAGGCCAACACGGGGCTATGAGAATGAACCGACTGTTGGAATCCCTTATCTTGTTTAGAACCAGGGGAACAAGTTTGAATGGAGGAAATGCGTATGCGAATAGGTTTTTCCATTCTAGTGACATAGCATCCACTGCACAAGCCCTGTGGTCCGGTACTGGAGAAACGAACAGGGGCAGAAGATGGTTTAATCTGGTGGCGAAAAGATCTAACTGAGGAGTACCCCAAAGACTGAAAATTTGGTGAGCTATCTCCCGATCTAGAGACCATTCGGTGGGGAGAATTCGGTCTGGGCGAGACAGGCTGTCTGCCAAAACATTCAATTTCCCTGGAATATGCCTGACTTGAATGTGAATATTCCGATGATGACACCAGTAAAGAAGATCCCAAACTAGCATGCACAGAGATGGAGAGTGGGTCCCCCCTTGTTTCTTGAGGTAAGCCACTACTGATGAATTGTCTGATGCTACCATCACGCATGAATTGTAAATGTGACTCTGAAAATGTTGGAGTGCTAGGAAAACTGCTCGTAACTCCAAATTGTTGATGTGAAGGTCTTGGGAAGCAATATCCCACAGTCCCTGAACCTCTAGACCTAGGGGTTCTAAATGAGCGCCCCAGCCCGAATGGCTGGCATCTGAAAACAGATGGAAATCTGGGGTTGGTATAACAAGGGGAATTCCAGCCACATAAATGGAAGGATTCATCCACCATTCGATTGCTACACGACATGAATGGGATATTGGTATAGATTGGACCAAACTGTCGCGGTGAGGTTTCCAATTGGCCAGAAGATGGAACTGAAGAGGTCTCATATGAAGGCGACCTAACTGAATTAAATCTGCTGCTGCATTGAGTGATCCCAACATGGACAAAAATTCTCGGGCGGTAATGAATTGAGCCTGTAGAACCCGAAATAGCAGGACAAGAATTTTGTTGACTCTCTCTTCTGGCACTCTGACAATGCCAATGTGAGTCAGGAACCTCATTCCTACATACACGAAGTCCTGAGATGGAACTAGGTCTGATTTCAGGGGATTTGGTATTAGACCCAGACTTGTAATGATTTCCCAAGCTAGTGAAAGGTCGGACAGTAGGGACTCCTGTGAAAGACGATGGACAAGCCAATCGTCGAAATATTGGTGAATGTTGGGTCCTAGAGATCGAATATGTCCCGCCACAATCTCCATCAAGTTTGTAAAAACGAAAGGCGCTGTTGAGATTCCGAATGGAAGCGCCCGAAATTGGTATATAGTGCCTTCTAGGGAAAATCTCAGGTACTTGCGAGACGCTGGATGAATAGGAATATGGAGGTATGCGTCCATAAGGTCTATAGAAACCGCCCAAGCCCCTGGAGGAATAGCTCTCCGAATGGAGGCCGCAGTTTCCATCTGAAAGTGATCTACCTTCATCATTTTGTTTAGCGATGATAGGTCTATGATAAGACGATAACGGCCGGTTTTCTTCTTCACTAAGAAAATCCGGCTGTAGAAACCCGGAGAGGAGGTATCTCTCACAATTTCCACAGCCTTCTTTTCCAGTAGAATCTGCACCTCCTCCCTCAAGTGATTTAAATGTTGATGAGCTACAGGGAACAGAATTGGAGACAACGATAGTGGAGGTTCCCTTGCAAAAGGAATCCTGTAGCCCTTCCGGAGAATAGAAAGGGCCCAGGAATCCTGAGTTATGGCTGACCAAGCCTCCACAAAACTTAACGAGCTCCCACCGGAAGAGAGGGATGAGGTGCAGATGGAAGGGCCCTGATGATGTCATTTACTCCTCCTAGCAGGGCCCCCCCCTGAAAGAAGATGATCCACCATGGCCCCCTTTGGTGGATCGAAACCGTTTGAAAGAGACAGCAGACGAAGAAGTGGAGGTGGGAACCCGGCTAGCTTTTGGTTCCCACCTAGACTTCTTCGCTGGATTTGAATTAAAAGAAGAGGAGGAAGGTCTCTTTCTATTGGCCAATACTCCTGAATAATTTGCTCTCAGGAGGGAATGATGTCTATCGTCTAGATTAGCTCTGAAAACTTCCTCTATTTTACCCCCAAAAAGAGAGGAAGAATTCAGAGGAGCTGCTCTAAGACTGTCCTTGTTATGAGATAAAAGTAAATTAGATGTATTTAGAGCAGCGTTACGGCGCTGATGCAGTAGTACAGCAGACATAGATAGGCCTAGGGCCATGATGTGCTTAGCAGAGCGGTTCACTGCTAGAAGTAGACTACGCAGAACATCCGGGTCAACATGTTCTGCGCAGAGGGCCTGAAATGCAGCCGAACCAAAAAAATCACAATGTGAACTGATGGCCACCGCTCTCCTTGCTAACCGCTCCAGGTACTCTAAATGAGCCACTGGTAAAGAGGCGAATCTGCCCACTGAGATGCCTAGCCTGCCAGCGTCAGCATCAAGGGTGGGTATCTTACTCGGCCAAAATTCCGTATGACAAGCGTAAGAATGAGGTCGAATAAGGTAATCAATTGTTTTCTTAGGTACATGCCAATTTGGATTGTTTCTAGCCTCTGCGGTGTTGTCAAACAGCTTCCCCATCAACTGATTCACTGTTGAGGATTGTGGAAGTGTTGACCTGGAGGAAGTAGGCTGGTCCAAAATAGACTCAAGCAGGGATTGAACTCGCGCACTGTCTTGAGTTTGGTCAGCCTTGGGGCAAAGGTCTCCCAAAAGGGAGTAAACTTCCTCCAGTGTCTCATGGTAGTTTGTGGCAGGCTCATGAGACTGGCTCTTTTGAGAAGGACTTAATGAACTCTCTGACAGAGCCTGGTCCGGGACATAATCACATTCATGATATGGAGCCCGGGGGTCTTGGCTAATGGTCCGAACATGGTCGCGACCATTGCCAGTGGATCCAGACTGACCCGTGAAAGTTTGCCCCTCCCCTTCTTCAGCAACAGAAGGGAGATCCACTGACGAAGCCAAGTTGCCCAACCCTGATAGAGTCCTCAATACTGCCTGGGATATGGCTGAGGCAATGTCAGGGGTGCTACGTGAGGGGTTGGTTACCCTCAATGGCGTAGCTGTAAGACCTAAAGAACTATCCCTGCTCAAAGCAGGGATAGTCACAGAAGGTCTGACTGCGGAAACACTAGGACCTATAGGGACATCGTCCTCTACAGATCCCAGTGCGCCTACATAAGAATAGTCAGCCAATGGAACCCTGCTGCTATTCTGTACCTCCGTATACAAATGCCCGAAGGCTTCATTAACATTATGACTTACCCTGACTGAAGGAAGAGCAGATGATGTGGAGGAGGTACCCAGTCTATTCTTACTATTTCTACTTCTACCCAAGTTGGTAGTACTAATAACTGGTTCCGCTATTAAGGAATCTGAAAATGAACCTTCCTGAAAAATAATACCCGAACAAGTCGGAATGGCTCTAGTATTATTATGTTGAGAAGCCTTACTAATAGTAGGCACAGTGGAAAGAGATACTTTGGCCATACCACTTTGAATAGGTTTTGGATTCCTAAATGAACTCACCGCAGGAGTAGTATGAGAAACAGATCCTGTAACCTGGATATTTGGTGTGGTACGAATGCCAGCAACTAAAGGGAGAGAACCATTCTCCTGGGAAACAGTCTTAGTAATTGAACTGGACGAGCTTGGAATGGCTTCGGGACAGGGCAAATATAAGTTGGGGTAATAATCATACCCACTAAAGCCACCCCAAGAACCCCAGGGATAAAAATATGGCCAATAAAAGGCCCCCTGATCTGCGCCTTCCTGCCAAGAAAATTGAGAGGAAGGTACAGTTACATTACTTGGGAATATGCCCGCCGTATTAAAGGCCGCCGAGTTAACATACCTATAAGGTGTACGATAACCCGGCAGGTACCTAGGTTCGGAATTTCCGCCGGAACAGGGGTTCGCCAGCGCCCCCTGCATTGCCTTCCGTCGGGAAGCATCGCTGGGGGCGGGGCGAGGTCCCCTAGTCAAGCATTCATTACCAGTGACGGTAACGGCGACCTGGGGTCCCCTACGTCTGTTTTCCAAATCTGGAGCAGGCCCAGAGTTCAATTGAAAATTATTCACCAGAGTACTAGAAGGGACTCCCTGAGCCTGCTCCCGACCAGAAGATACATAAGAGGGGAAGTGGGATAATTCTTCCCAGATCTCTGAAGCCCAATTGGCAGACCTGGCACAAGGAGATAGCTGCGAACACCCGCAACATCTAAAGCATAAAACATGGCTGTCTGCCGGAAGTTTAGTTTGCTTGCAATTAATGCACAACATCTTACTACTGATATGGGCTACAAAGAAAAGCTTTAGTGAAAATAAAGATACAGACTTATCTGTTAGCGAAAAATACTTCTTTCCAAATCCAAACGTCGTAATCTATACAGAAGGTGCTGACCTCGCAAGCGACCAAAAAATAGTGATGTTTTCTACCTTGCGTCTACCCTTTATAGTAACAATGTCTACCGCATGTGTTAGGCGTGCCGCACGCTTGGTGCGTGCTTTGGCGGGAATATACCTGGCGCGTCCTGATTGGTTGCTTACGGTGGCCTGGACGGAAGGGAACCAGTGCATAACTGGTACCCGACCTTGGTCACCTAGAAACAGGACGCTTGGTAGGGGGGACAACTAGGACGAGCTATAGTCTGTTTCAAACAATTTTTTTTTTTTCCTAGTTGTCTTTCTTTTGAAGGTCGATCTCGCGGTGAACCGCTCAAATAAGGCTTATAATATCTTGAGGTGATGTATGCTGACATTGAAATGCCGGCAAATATGAGTATTTTCCATGCCGGTGGTATTTACCGGTAAATACCGGCAAATACTGGTAAATGCCGGCAAATACTGGAAATTGGCATTTACCACCCTGGAAGTAAGACAAAACCCTACCCTCAGTATCAACCTATGGACAATGTAATAGGGGCTACATAGTTGACTTAGTATTTACATTATACTGATTGCAGTTTAACTCTGGTTTAAGTTTACTTTAATATTAAATTCAGTTAAGTGAAATCTAGAGAAAAAAAAGCCTGATTCATACCTGCCAAAGTACTCATCAGGTGGCTTGTGGCTACCACTACTTATATAGTTTTAGGTAAAAACTGACTAAGTTAACAAAGCGGAAAAAGTTGAAAAAAAAAAAAAATCTGAGATTTATGTGCAAACAATATCCAAATTTTCAGACCCTGACCTAATCATCTGTGAAGTTTCAAAACTCTTGGCCTAAAACTGCAGGAGGAGTTGCGCTCAGGAGACACCCACTGACTATAAGGGTTTTAGGTAAAAACTGACTAAGTTGCGCTTACGAGACACCTACTGACTGTAAGGGTTTTAGGTAAAAACTGACTGAGTTAACAAAGCGGAAAAAGTTGAAAAAAAAAACATCTGAGAATTATGAGCAAACAATATGCACATCTACACACCATGGCCAAAACATCTGTGAAGTTGCAAAATGATTGGACAAAAACTGTAGGAGTTGCGCTCACGAGACACCCACCGACTGTAAGGGTTTTAGGTAAAAACTGACTGAGTTAACAAAGCGGAAAAAGTTGAAAAAAAAAAAAAACATCTGAGAATTATGAGCAAGCAATATGCACATCTACACACCATGGCCAAAACATCTGTGAAGTTTCAAAATGATTGGCCAAAAACTGTAGGAGGAGTTGCCTCACAAGACACCCACTGTCAATTGTTGACAAATGGACGGGTCACAGCACACCTATATCACATCTGCGTTAGCACGCAGGTGCGACAAAAAGCAGATTGGCTGGCAGATCAGTAACATGACCACTCTCTTATGCTCTGAAGATTCCTTTTCTGATGACGAGGCTCACGTGTTGTCATCATATTACCCTAAGTATTGATACACTGTAACTCCTTACCATACTTGTCCTAAATTTTGATCAGGTCCATTTTACTATCTGTCAATGTGTTTAAAAATGGCTGGATAGGTGGCAAACAGTATAAACCGTATCAGATGCCACAGTTTGTCACATCAGATCTGGGTTCACAGAAGTTGTTAAGGCCTGTCTGCACTTTACTTATGGTAAATATGGAAGTACATACATGTGTATCTATCACTTGCAACACTAGATTTCTGGGTTTACGCACCTTTCATTTCGCCTTTGTTATTTACTATGACCCCTGCATTGTCTTCAAAATATATAAAGGTGCCATTCTTTCTTCTTATAGGTTTCCGCTGCCGTACCACTACCGCTGGCATGACTGAAATCAAAACAGAGGATGAAACACTCGTCTATGTATCTTAGCACTGACATTAAATATCCTAGACTTTCCAAAGTTTCTGATAAAATGGCCCATGCAAACAGTGCAGTCCCAGATCAGAGAGGGTGATATTATCAAAGACTCTGTGCAATAAAGTGTTGTATGGTCGAGAGCTGAATTCAGCCTCCAGCCGGTTATCAACCCTGGACCGTGTCATCCAAAATGGTGCACGCTGACCACTGGGCCATCGGTACGTTTCTATTGAAACAAGAGCTGTCGGAGGATCTGACTATAGCCCTGCTGCAGCTCTATCAGATGAGAAATACATATAGTGGTGAAATACTTTGAATTCATCCTTACCAGATAACATCAATGTAGGACAAAGTAACATGGTACAGTCCTTTTGGCTAGTTCCAGGTATGATTCATAATGATTTCCAAATAACTGGCTGATCAAAACGTGATTTTTTTGGCTGATACAGTGTACTATTCCTTCCCTGAAATACCACACCAAAGAATTTGTCATTCGCCTTTGGTTATCTGCCCTTGCAATGACTGTGAAGTACACCACTGATTTGGCTAGTTCCGAATGGTTTTGCTGGTTCCAAATTATGAATGAGAGATCTGTAACAAATCCCTTGGATAATGCAACAGCCTCTATATATTACTTTCTTAACTTGTATTATGTGTTAAGGCGAAAATTAATTCAAACTAGACAAAGTGCCCAGTGGGGCACGTATACCCCCGATCAGCGCTACCGCCACTTTTTAAAGAGCACAAAGTATGTAGCTTTAACTCTGGAGATGGCAGTTGTATGCTTAATGTTATATATACATTGAAAAACTTCAATCACACATAATATGAAGCCCTTGACCTCAAAGATCACACACAGGTGCAGGGATTGAGCTTAATAAAACTTAAGCCCTATAACTATCACCATATACTAGTGAAATCAATCAGTCTTTATAATATAAGCAAAAATGACATTTGCATGAAAAGGCTGTGACCTTGACTTAAAAGCCATGCCCCAGCTTGGGGATGGTGCCGAGAAAAACTTTAGACCTATATATACCATCATGCTTAATATTAATGAAAGCAACAAAATTAGTCTTCATAATATAGCTATATAAATTTTAATGAAAATTTTAAGGTCACCTGCCTACTCAATGCCCTCTACATATCCGTAAAATATCACAAAAATATCTTAAAGAATTTTTAGAGTTTTTGCCCGCACAAGATTTAAATAACTAAGGGAGAAAACTGCAGAATGGAGTCAGAAAGTCATTCTTGAATGTGATATGCCTACTCAATGTCCTATACATACTGTTGAAGTATCATGAAAATATCTTAACATGTTTTAAAGTTATGGTTTACACAAAATTTTAACAATTCTGGAGACAATGGGAGATAACTCATGGACCAAGTCAGTTAGAGTTGTCTTTCTTGTACCTGACACCCTACCAAATGCCCTCTACAACCAATAAAAATTCTAAGTGTGTGACCTTGACCCCAAGGCCACCCCCGGGGTGGGGATGGTGCCGATAAAAACTTTAGACCTATATCTACCATCATGCTAAATATGAATGAAATCCATCAAAGGGTCTTCAAAATATGAGGTCTTATAAACTTTAACGCAAAAACTTTGACCCTAAGACAAAAATAAAGTATGAACAAATAATGCTTCAAAGGACGGACGGACAGACGAACAGATTTCTTGCTGAGAGCTATATCTGCTCAACCATTCAGTTAGGGGATAATGAAATTTAATAAAAGGTCTTGATGATATGGCTATCTAAACTTAACCGCAAAAATTTTTACTATTATACGAAAATTCTAAGTTCGTGACCTTGACCTCGGTCACACCCATGTGGGGATCATGCGGAGTAAGAGGCTAGGCCGATACCAACATGTCAAATATAAATGAAATTCCTCAAGGGTCTTGATGATATGGCTATATAAACTTAAACACAAAAAACTTTGACTTTTTTATGAAAATTCTAAGTCCGTGACCTTGACCCCAAGGTACCCCTGGGGTGGGGATGGTGCTGATAAAAATTTAAGACCTATATCTACCATCATGCCAAATTTGAATGAAATCCATCTAAGGGTCTTCAAAATATGAGGTCTTATAAACTTTAACGCAAAAACTTTGACCCTAAGACAAAAATAAAGTATAAACGAATAATACTTCAACGGACTGACGGACAGACAAACAGATTCCTTGCTGATAGCTATATCAGCTCAACCTTTCAATTAGGGATAATGAAATTTAATAAAAGGTCTTGATGATATGGCTATATAAACTTAAACACAAAATTTTTTACTTTTATATGAAAATTCTAAGTTCGTGACCTTGACCTCGGTCACATCCAGGGTGGGGATCATGCCGAGTAAGAAGCTAGGCCGATATCTACCAACATGTCAAATATAAATGAAATTCCTCAAGGGTCTTGATGGTACAGCTATATAAACTTAAACACAGAAAACTTTGACTTTTTTCATGAAAATTCTAAGTCCATGACCTTGACCCCAAGGTCACCCCTGGGGTGGGGATGGTGCCGATAAAAACTCTAGACCTATATCTACCATCATGCCATATATGAAAGAAATCCATCAAAGGGTCTTCAAAATATGAGGTCTTATAAACTTTAACACAAAAACTTTGACCCTGTGACTTTTTTATGAAAATTCTAAGTCTGTGACCTTAACCCCAAGGTCACCCCTGGGGTGGGGATGGTGCCGATAAAAACTTTAGACCTATATCTACCATCATGCCATATATGAAAGAAATCCATCAAAGGGTCTTCAAAATATGAGGTCTTATAAACTTTAACACAAAAACTTTGACCCTGTGACTTTTTTTTGAAAATTCTAAGTCTGTGACCTTAACCCCAAGGTCACCCCTGGGGTAGGGATGGTGTCGATAAAAACTTTAGACCTATATCTACCATCATGCCATATATGAACGAAATCCATCAAAGGGTCTTCAAAATATGAGGTCTTATAAACTTTAACACAAAAACTTTGACCCTGTGACTTTTTTATGAAAATTCTAAGTCTGTGACCTTGACCCCAAGGTCACCCCCGGGGTGGGGATGGTGCTAATAAAAACTTTAGACCTATATCTACCATCATGCCAAATATGAACGTAATCCATCAAAGGATCTTCAAAATATGAGGTCTTATAAACTTTAACGCAAAAACTTTGACCCTGTGACGGAAAGACGAACAAACAAGCAAACGACCGTATAAACGAACGTACATACAAACGAACGGAAAAGCGAAAACTATATACCCCCACATACTTCGTATGTCGGGGGTATAAAAAGAGACATTCTTCACAAAGGGACAGGTTCAAAAAGACCTTAAAACTGACCTTTTAAGCCAAAATTGCATAATTCATGGCATAAGTTTTTTGGCATGTACACCCTCCTTACTGCAAGATTTAACTCCTATTTTCTGGATTTAATAATCTTTCCAAGATGAAAATATTTTGGTGAGGTTTAAGAAGTTGAAAGGAGTATGCACATAAGGTCCTATTTTACCCCCTTCTGAAGCCCGAAATTAAAACAAGCTTGCAGTAAAATTATGTGTTAATTAATCCAATTGTAGCTGGTGTTTAGCGCCGTGTGTTTCCCCTACAAAGTCTCCCCTTACTTCGTCGAAGTGCATATAATATATAAGCGACGACAGATTAATGGAAAGGTATTAATTTGGGGTGAAGGTCTATTGTTTTTAGAGAACTTCAGTGCTGTTGAATACAGAAGAGATTGATACTAAAGAGATTAAGGCTGGCTAATCGGAGCTGAAAAGATAATCGATTATCAGTCCTGCCATTGTGCTCGATAATTGATTAGTAATCACTGAAGATTTGGTCGTAATTTTACCTGTCTGAGTATGAGTCTTACCATTTGTTATACTTTATTGTATGTATTTGGTCAGGCAGGCTTGAGCAAACAGTGTAGACCCTGATGAGATGCCGCATGGTAAGGAATTGTGTCTGAATACTATGGGTAAATACAGTAAAGTAACAAACACAGAAATCAAATGATCGATTGTTAGCAAATCAGTAAAGATAATCATTTTTGTGGAATTTATCGATCAATTAATCGATTATCCAATTAATTGTGCCAGCCTTAAGAGGGATCATCCAGCTTATCCATTTGAAGCACTGGGCCCAGTTGTTCAAAGCGTCATTAGCTAAACGAGCTTGTTAGTGGTCAAAATATTAACTGCTCTAGTTTTTGTTTGTGTTGAGGTTTTACGGCCCAGTCAACCCAATGGGGTCATGTCGAGCGCAGTCAGTTTACCTAACCACACGTTTACTGGGCAGGCTTAGTCCTCTAAGCGGTTAACCAGTATTGTGCACATTCTTTCGCCAGAAACTGACAACTGCCCTTCTTGAATCAGCGGAAGGGAGAGAATGACCGTAGAAAATATTTCATGATCAATCTCCACGGAAGAATGTTGCCGACCTCGGCGGGGGTCGAACCCGCGACCTTCTGGTCTCCAGTCGGACGCGCATCCAACTGAGCCACCGGGGCCGGCCAACTGCTCTAGTAAGTACAATATCTAATTCACAGATATTTTTGCTGAAAAACTGTGAGCAGCTTTTGCAAATGCAAAAGCTACGCATATTTTTTTCAGCAAAAATATTAGCATATATGCCATATTTAATGATCAAAGTTTTAACAATACGGTAACTAATCACATCGTTAGTTTCAAACAACTGGGCCCTGGCTTTCAAATAAAAAAGACTGTTTCTTTCTCAGTGTTACTCATGAATTGTAGAATTGTTCAAGTATGAAAAAATGCATGTATGTGCTCTCTAGGTTTGTGCTCTCTAGGTTTATATAAAAGTTACCATTAAAATGTCAAAATTAGTGTATCGTGATACATATCTTATTGCGAGTAAAGTATCTTGATATGTATCATATCGTGAGGTCAGTGTATGGTTGCAGCTCTAGGGTCTACACTGCCATACACAGTGTAATATTTCAGATACATCCACAGGTAGTAGAATGGACTATTTCAAAATTTTAGGACAAGTAAGGTAAGCAGATAAGGTGTCCAAATAATGATGATGAGTTCAGGATTAATGAGTCAGCCCATGATGGTTATTTGTGTCAAAATGGTGTACTAACTTTGTTTTGTAATGAAACGGCTATAGTGATAAGTGATACATGCCTGAGAATATAAAACTAGAACGAAGGTGTCCCAATACTTAGGGTAAATACTGTGAGTAATTTTTAACTGAATATAACACCTAATCTGGAGCTATGGCTCTTTAAGGGTTAGGGAAAATTTGGTAATGGTCTGTGGATTAGTGACATGATGGTAAAGTGGCTGTAATTACCCTTTTTTCTCAGCTCTGGCTTTCCCTTTTTCACTGTGGCTACAATCATGTCACCAAGCCCAGCAGCTGGCAATCTGTTTAATCGTCCTTTGATTCCATGGACAGCTATCACAAACAAGTTCTTGGCACCTAAAAATGGATACCACTCTCGATCATAAAGACACTCAACTGTGAGTTAATTTGAACAATCAATGATCATCATAAAATATATTTTGTTACTATAAGAATATTTGCTTTAATGAAGGTGTTCTAAGCTACATACATGTATATATACTGCCTTTATGAAATGTTTTAATGAGGTTTTCCTGGGGCGCTTCTGGTAAGTACCCACAACATACGTTTTTATGGGGAAATAAGAAAAATTATCCTAGTTATCCACAAATACTCCTCCCTATCAAGTCCTCTGTATATATGTATTACAGATCAGCTAAACTGACCTGTTGCTTTGACTTTTATATGTCTACTAGAGGACTTTGAAAACGCAACATATATTGTTTCAAATAATTTTGCAATAACATCACCTTAGATCGCATTTGCTAATACATGCTTCCGTACAACCTAAAACCGATCATCAAGGTGGTCAGTTCAATAACATATGGCTCATAAACATGTGGTCTCTTAGCACGTGCACAGCAAGGTATTCGCTTGTCTACATGGCCATATAGACGTGTACAATTGCAGTCTTTCATTAGATATCTTTAGAAGGTGTCTGCAAATCAGTTTGTCTTTGACATTGGATTTTAGAAATTATCAATGCCAAGGTTAAATAACGAAACCGGAATGGGATTTTAGGCCTGCTGGAAGCTGGCATATCACAAATTGAGGTCCCATGTCATTTAAATGTCACTAGATCAATAACCTGTCATCTTGCTCAACGTGTCAGGCAAACAGGAACAGTTGCTGATCATCCTAGACCTGGACAAAAGAGAGTTACATCACAATGTCAGGATAATTACACCCGTCAACGTCACCTACCGGACCGCTTCCCAACGGCCGCGGCAACAGCTTCCGTGATAATGGGCAACTGAGGGCGACAAATTCATAGCAGGACAGTGTCATGATGTCTTAAGGATTTTGGTATTTGCTGCCTCTGACCGTATCATTGATCTGTACTAACAAGACATAGACAAGTTCACAATAACTTTGCACAAAACCACCACCGTGTTAACTGGCATGATTTCGTCTTCAGCGATGAGTCGCATTTCAATTTGTACCATAATGATGGATGAGTGCACGTGTGTCTACGCAATGGAGATAGGCCAACAACTGCATTGTGGAACGTGACAGGTTCGGCGGCGGTGGTGTCATGGTCTGGGGCGCTGTCAACTACAACTTTAGATCGCCTCTGTTGGTAATCCATGGTAATCTGAGCACCAGGCGTTATGTCGATGTGATTCTGCGACCAGAGCTGAATACATTGGTTTGAAGTCAACATATTCCTATGCTTTTCTTTCAGGATAACACTCGTCCACATACAGCAAGGTTGACACGAGACATTTACATCAAGAGGGCATCAATATTCTTCCTTGGCTTCGAGATCACCAATCATAATCTGATTGAACACTTATGGGATGAGTTGGGGCTTCAAATTCGTGGACGTCAACATGCGCTGCAGACTGTGAGGCAGCTGGTGATAGCACTTCAGCAAGAGTGGGACAACATCCCTCTACGTACTGTCAGATGCTGGTGTTGGTCAGTGCGATCCAGATTACCTGAATCTTCGCAACAGGCAGGTGGACACACTCAGTATTGAGTGGCTCGAGATTTGGTTGACCCCTCGTGAGTTTGTGAATGTGGACAGAAAACATGACTTGATAGGTTTAACTGGTTTGAAGGATTCTAAAGTCACTGGATTAAATAAGTTATGGTGAATTTTTTTTTTTAATAAAATTGGTGAGTTAACAGATTTTTCACTTTCTCTTTTGTGTTGCATTTTCAAAGTCCTCTAGAAAAGTACTCAAAGGGATATGTCCACTGTACAATTTAGACAAGACAGTCAGGAAATCCCATGTTCCACATGAGGCAGATATTCTCTCACATTTCTGGTAACATGTTTACACAATAAACATATACCTAAAAATTGCATTGTATTCCAAAGGTCAAAGCTACCAATCAGTTTGGTCAGCATATATCAAGGTGGAAGAGTTATTTCTATGGTAAAAAAATGTTTTTACCGTATTGGAAAAGATGATGATGATTTGGTGTTTTACGTCCCTTTCAACATAAAGTCAAATAAGAGCGATGGATGGGTGGGAATGAAGGGGCAAGATAAACCAGTACACCGGGATCTTGTGCTCCAAAGTTGGGAGCACTGACCATTCGGATTCTTCAGGTTTGGAAAAGGGTACAAGACTATTCTCCAATGTTCCTCTGAGAACTGTAGTAATAAATCAGACTCTGGCAGGAGCCCTGGTGAGGTGGAGTGCATACATAAATGGTTTTGTGTGGGTTCATACCTACTATAGTGAAAAGATAAATTGCCTATAAACATGATCAGGTATCATTTTTTTGCTGGCCCTAAACATCTAACCAGGAAATCTCATTTGAAACATTTTTTTTTTTTCAAATTTGATCTAAAGTGTATCAAAATGTAGTATTCAAAAGCTTTCATTTGAAATGCATTCGTCACCAAAACTGCCCTTCTTATTTTGAGCTACGAGTAACTCTAGAAACCATGTGATTACCTGTATTATCAGCACAGTTGATGACAGCTCCTACAGGTAAGGCCAAGGAAATACGGAATTTACCTCCCGCAGATCCACCACGACCTGAGAAGAAAAACAAAACAGACATAAGACTACTGTATTTACCCTAAATATTGGGACACGTTTAGTTCCTTACCACACTTGTCTAAAGGTTTCAAAAATTCTATATTACTACATGTTGATGTGTCTAAAATAGTGTTTGATGAAAACAGTGTAGTGGATTCAGATGATGCATTTTGCTGCATCTGATCTCCAGGGTCTCAGACCTGGCTGTCACAATATTTGTTTGTGTTGAGGTTTCACAGCCCAGTCAACCCATTAGAGGCATGTCGTCTCCATTAAAGGTAAACCAACTATAAATTCAAAAATTCTGAATTTCTTTGGTCACTCAGCCAGAGTAGCTACATGTATCTTGAAAGGAAAATCACCTGTATGCTAATATAGGGAAATTAAAAACTGCTAAGATCAAAAAAAAAAAAAAAAAAAGTCTATCTGTATGCTAATATAGGGAAATTAAAAACTGTTAAGATCAAAAAAAAAAAAAAAAAAGTCTATCTGTATGCTAATATAGGGAAATTAAAAACTGCTAAGATCAAAAAAAAAAAAAAAAAAAGTCTATCTGTATGCTAATATAGGGAAATTAAAAACTGCTAAGATCAAAAAAAAAAAAAAAGTCTATCTGTATGCTAATATAGGGAAATTAAAAACTGCTAAGATCAAAAAATAAAAAAAAAAAAATTCTTTGATTCTGGTATCCGACCAAGCCTACGATTTTGGCTCCGACTGAACTTCTTTTCAAATTCTACAAAAAAAAATAATAAAAAATGTGCGGCACACTGATTCAGGCTGAATTCAATAGTCCTATTTGGTGCATTATTAAAGGTTCCGTTTTTAACAAATACAACAGTCAAACATGGTGGCGCCCTTTTAGTGGCTATGAAAATCAACAAATGTGACTATGTCACAGAGACGAAAAACATTATTGTTTCAGTAAAATAACTAGAAATGTGTCAGTATGACACAGGTGCGCCTCGCCCAAGGCAATCCTCTACATCCCCACACAGGCATTTTGCAAAAAAAAAAAAAAAAAGAAGTTGAAAAAGGGCCATAACTCTCATAATTGGCGGACTTTACCCTAAATCGGACTTGACATATTTTATGATTATATACCAATGTATAAAATATGAATCCAATACACTAATCTTTTCAAAAAAACATCGAAAGGAAAACATTTTTTGAAGATGAAAAAGGGCAATAATGCGCATAATAATGGGTGGATTTTACTCTAAATTGAACTTGACCTCTATTTTATGATTATATACCTGTATATTCCAATACACTTATTTTTCAAAAGATATAAAACAGAAATTATTTTTCAACACTGAAAAAGGGCCGTAACTCCAAAATAATGGATTTTACCCTATACTGAACTTGACCTATATTTCATAATTATATACCCATGTATAAAATATGAATCCAATACACTAATCTTTTCAAAAGATATCAAACAGAAACCATTTTTCAAAGTTGAAAAAAGGTCCAGGCCCATAATAATTGGTGGATTTTACAGTAAATCAAACTTGACCTCTATTTTAAGATTATATACCTGTGTATAAAATTTGAATCCAATACACCAATCTTTTCAAACAATATTGAACAAAGACCATTTTTGTTGAGTACGCACGGGATGGATGTACGTACAGACAGTGGTGATACAATGTGCCCCCACATTGAAAATGGCAGGGGGGCATAAAAACCTGAAATTATAATACACTGCCATTATCATGTCATGGGCATATAATTGTCAACAAGAGCTGTCGTAGGACAGCGTAGCTCGCCTGCTGGGTACATTTTATATTGTAACATTTTTATCATTAAGCCATATAATATAGGTCACACTGACCTAGATGTATTTGTATGTAAATCATTTTGTTACATAGATATAATAATCCAGGTAAGACAATTCTCCATGAAATAGTAATAAAAATAAAAGGCAAAATCACTGAACCATGAAATATAGGTCACAATGACCTAGATATAGTAAGTGGTCATTCATTGGGTCACATGGAACTAATATCCCAGGTGTGACATTTATCCAACAAATAGTATTCAAGATATAAGGCAAAATCACTGAACCATGAAATATAGGTCACACCAACAGAGATATATTTTGACGTCAATAATCGGGTCACAAGGAACTAATATTCCAGGTGTGACATTTATCCAACAAATAGTATTCAAGATATAAGGCAAAATCACTGAACCATGAAATATAGGTCACAATGACCTAGATATAGTAAGTGGTCATTCATTGGGTCACATGGAACTAATATCCCAGGTGTGACATTTATCCAACAAATAGTATTCAAGATATAAGGCAAAATCACTGAACCATGAAATATAGGTCACAATGACCTAGATATAGTAAGTGGTCATTCATTGGGTCACATGGAAGTAATATTCCAGGTGTGACATTTATCCAACAAATAGTATTCAAGATATACGACAAAATCACTGAACCATGAAATATAGGTCACAATGACCTAGATGTAGTTAGTGGTCATTCATTGGGTCACATGGAAGTAATATCCCAGGTGTGACATTTATCCAACAAATAGTATTCAAGATATAAGGCAAAACCACTGAACCATGAAATATAGTTCACAATGACCTAGATATAGTAAGTGGTCATTCATTGGGTCACATGGAAGTAATATCCCAGGTGTGACATTTATCCAACAAATAGTATTCAAGATATAAGGCAAAATCACTGGACCGTGAAATCTAGGCGACCTGGACCGTAAAATGTAGGTCACCATGACCTTCACTCTCTTACACTTAAACCGATGTCACATAGTCAGCTGATGTATAACCAGTTGTGTCTATAACCTGTAGGCATATAAGATTTTACAAATGTGTCCTAGATTTTGACCCCTAGCCCCACTCCAAGGCCCACCCTGAGGTATGAACCCAGGGCTATGTTCTTTTGGAATCTCAGAAGACTCCTCCAGGTACCCAAATTCTAAATATGAATGCTCTATGAGGAGTGAAAGTCAAGATATAAGAATTTGAAAAACTTTAACACAGTATTACAAAGGTGTCCTAGATTCTGACCCCTAGCCCCACCCAGGGGCATGAACCCAGGGGTTTATTCTCTTGGAATCTCAGAAGACCCTCCAACGTACTTAAGTTCCAAATTTGATGCCTCTGTGAGAAGTGACTGTTGAGATATAAGCATTTGAAAAACTTTAACGCAGTGTGACGGGAACGGGAACGCAAACGCAAACGAAAACGCAAACGCAAACGTGGACGACCGGGGTGACTACAATAGCTCTCCTTGTACTTCGTACAGGCGAGCTAAAAACTGACGAAATTTGCCTATGAGAAATCCCAAACCAGATCTTCACAATATCAATGCACATATCAAATTTGGTAAAAATTCATTAAGATTTATTCAAGTTAGGGTCCATTTTCTACAGTCGGACCATTTCTTATTAATAGTAGCGTGATAAATAAGTTACACAACTTTAATAAGGCTAAACTGGTTGCAAAACGAAGAAAGCGAGAAAATCGCAAATCTGCTGAATTAGCCCAGAGAGCCCATTTTGAAGACGCTTTCCCACAAACAATGCGTCTCTTTTGCAAGAAATCGTTAAATAAATACCGGTCTTGGTTTTGCATATCGAATGTTGAAGACACAAAAACAGAACACTTTTACATGGAAATGAAAGTTCTGAAAATTGCTGTATAAGCCAATAAATATAAAGTTAATGTATTATACTGTAAGAGAATAACGTAACATAATATTCATTTGTATCCTGATAAATGCGGGGTAAGGTTCTCATACTGCAAGTTTTTACTGTTTTAAGGGAGCTAACTGCAACTGACTTAAAAGGGAGTTAACTACAATTGCTTTACAAGTCTGGTTTATGGGGAACAGCATTTTTTATTAATCGCGCCGATAAAGAGGGGGCATGCTTATACATTAAGCGGTTAACCAGTACACTGAACACCCTTCCGCCAGAAACTTGTAACTGCCAATTTTGATGCAGTGGAAGGAGCGAATGACCGTAGCAAAATACATGTGTTTCATGATAAATCGCTACAATCTGTGGGGATCGAATGCGCGATCCGGACCATCGCAGATTAATGTGTCCGCCTCCAAGGCATTATTCGTGTTTTTTTTTTTCAGGACGATGTTCGTTGATCTCCAAATAAAAGCCTCAAAGATAGCACAAGCACCCCTTTAAGTACCCGGGGTACAAGGTAAGAAATACACAAACAGAAATTTTTATACGTTATTTTTTTTTTCTTGTTTTATTCATCAATTCTTTTTTTTTTCTTTTCTTCCCTTTTTTTTTTTAGTTTTTAATCTCTAGGTAGAAATATTTCTGTATCTATTCAGCGGCAAATCAGCCGAATGATGCATAAGCAAAATACATGTAAAAGTTCTAATTTCCTCCCATGTAAACTCAGAAATTCGGAGCTGTCAATCATTCTGATGTCACTAATCTTTCATTGCGAGCTCGCCAGGAAAAACTTTTGCCCACCGCTGAGTTCTACAGGTAAGTGGGTGGTTTTGCGGAGGGAACCCAGTGGAAACGCCGTGGGCGAAAAATCCGTCACGAGGGAATTGGAGTGGGGTATCGGGAGGATCTGCGGTGGGCTAAAAAATCCACCCCACCAGTTTGGGGGTGCGCGGGTGGGGGATTTTGAAAAACCACTTGAGCTGTACTGTACATATGCAAAGTTTGTTTTTTTTCTTTCTAAGTTAATTGAATTAATTATTTTAATAAATGGTTGTAAAATACTTTGCATTAGTCTGCCTGCATAATCACTGTTACAATGTAGGAGGAAAATTTAGGAGTAATTGTTGTGTAATATGTATAATATTTTAAGTGTTCCGATTTCGTCTGATCAGGGCAGTGAGTTTATAATAGTTGATCCAATTACCATGATTACTTCTCTCTGATTATCAGGAAGTCGGAGGTGTTTGACATTAGTAATGGTAGTTACATTTGGGGTTGCGACATTTGAAACATCATGTCCCTGATTGTTATTCACACATTACCGTAATATACGTAAGTATTGGGACGGGAAAAAATAATTAAATTTCTGGCTGTCTCAATACTTAGAAACATGTAAATTAATTATTTTTTTAGAATGACGTAAAACTGGGTATGACGTAAAACTGCATACAGCTGTGAAGTCCTGGGTATGACATAAAACTGCATCCAGCTGTGACACTCAACATGAGTGTGGGAATGTGAGGCTGCCCTCTATCACAGTGCCACCTTCAGGGTAATGAGGCTGCCACAACCTGGGTGGCAGAGCTAGGCAGCAATCATCTACAGACTGATGGCTTGGTGTTCTAGCTATTGTGGTTTGGCGGAAGATCCTTTCTTTATAAGGACAACGGCAACGCACACTGCCCGAGTTCGGGAACGGCGCGCATACTCAGATGCCGTAAAAGAACTGAGTTGGGATGTCAGCTAGGACAGGCGATCCCGTAAAAACAATCGTTCCAAAATTTTACATGGCAAGAAGAAAAATAGGTTCAGAGTTAGGCGGTGCCAACAGACATTCTGTTGGTAACGTCTCCAGCTTGGCCTCCTGTCAGGTGTGGAAGGCAGGGTCCGGCCATTGTGGCGAATCCAGCAAGCACCGGAGGAAATTCAGGGTGGGAACACTCAATGTGAACACCCTGAGAGAAAGAGTTTGCGAGGTAGTGGAAACACTATCCCACAGGAAAGTGGGTGTCTGCTGCATACAGGAGACCAGATACCGTTGTGGCAGCTGCCGCACAATCAAGGGCAAGGACACCAGGTACAAGCTCTACTGGTCAGGAAATGACAAAGGCACTGCTGGTGTAGGAGTGTTTGTGGCAGAAGAGTGGATAGAGAAAGTTTTTGAGGTTGAGAGAGTCTCCGACAGAATTATTTTAGTGAAACCCATAGTCGGCCAGCGTGTGGTTACCTTTCTGTCTGTGTATGCCCCACAGAATGGTCTAAGTGACGAGGTTAAGGACCTGTTCTTTGATCAGCTGCGTGCTGTGACTGCCAGGATCCCAGCATCAGAATTTCTGATCCCATGTGGAGATTGGAAGGGCCATGTTGGCCGTGCAGGCACTGGATACAGGGAAGTGCATGGTGGGATGGGGTATGGCAGGCCGGAACCAGATGTTGAGGGTGAGAGAATCCTAGAGTACGCCCTAGCATTTGACCTGCTTCTTGGGAACACGTTTCAAGAAACATGACAGCCATCTCATCACATACAAGTCTGGAAACATAGCCACACAGATAGACTTCATCCTTTTCCGTAGGACCATGCGCAAACTTGTCACAGATGTAAAAGTCATCCCTGGTGAGGAAGTAGCTCTGCAACATCAGCTTCTTGTATGTGACATGAGGATTGATGTGCCTCCAAAATCCAAGCGCAAGTTCACCCCTCGCCTCAAAGTTTGGAAGCTTAAGGACCCTCAGACAAGCAATCATTTCCAGGAGGTCTTCAACTTGCATGTGAGCACATCTGCAGGTGTAGCTGATGGGGCCACTGAGGATATCTGGAACAACATCAAGACTGGACTGCTCAAGACAACTGAGGAGGTATGTGGCACAACTCAGCCACACCATTGGCATCATGAAACCTGGTGGTGGAACGAACACGTGGAAAAGGCCATTGCTGCCAAGCGGACAGCTTTCAAGGCCTGGAAAGCTGGTAAAGGAACTAGGGCATCATACGATGCAGCCAAACCAAATGCCAGACATGCAGTGCACCATGCTCGTCAAGAAGCCGACAAGAAGGTCTACGAGAATATTGACCCCAAGTCTTCAGAAGTCTACCGCCTTGCTAACCAGTTTAGAAGAGAGAACATTGATGTTGTTGGTGACAAACCTGTGAAGAATGATGCAGGAGAGATATCAATGAGCGAAGACTCAAAGCAGAAGGCCTGGCTGGAGCACTACCAAAGGCTTCTCAATGTTGAGTCTGACTGGGACCCAGACCACCTGTCATATCAATCACCAGTGGAAGGCCTGCCCATCCCAATCACCATTGATATGGTTAAGAAGGCTATATCGCAGATGAAGGCAGGCAAAGCACCGGGCCCATCAGGCATAGTGGTGGAGATGATAAGAGCGGCCGGTGACATGGGCGCCTCCATGATCCGTGACCTCGCAGTTGCAATCATTCGTGATGGCAAGGTACCCTCTGACTGGGAGCAGAGTTTCATTGTCTGCCTCTACAAGGGAAAAGGGGACGCATTGGAAAGGGGCAACTACCGCGGTCTCAAGCTGACAGAGCAGGTTATGAAAATCCTGGAGAGGATTGTGGACGGCCTCATCAGACAGTTGGTGTCAATCGACGATTCCCAGTTTGGCTTCGTCCCAGGCAGAGGCACTACAGACGATCTTTGTTGTCAGGCAGCTGCAAGAGAAGTATCTAGCTGCCAATAAGAGACTCTACATGGCTTTCGTAGACCTGGAGAAGGCGTTTGATAGAGTGCCTCGGAAGGTCATCTGGTGGGCGCTGAGAAAACTTGGTGTGGAGGAGTGGATTGTGCGACTGGTGCAGTGTTGGTGAGGGGTACAGTGAAGAGTTTGAAGTGAAGGTTGGTGTTCACCAAGGATCAGTACTCAGCCCACTGCTCTTTATCACTGTGCTTGAAGCCTTATCACAAGAGTTCCGCTCTGGAGTCCCCTGGGAGGACCTCTATGCCGATGACCTTGTTATCATCACTGAATCACTTGAGGAATGTGTCAGGATGCTTTTGACTTGGAAAGAAGCAATGGAGAAGAAAGGACTGAGAGTAAATGCAGGAAAGACAAAGATCATGATCTGCGGTACGGGACTGGACCTCCTGCAGAGTTCAGGCGAGTTTCCATGCGCTGTCTGTCGCACTGGAGTGGGCAGCAATAGCATCTTCTGCAATGGCTGCAAGCACTGGGTGCACAAGATATTGTCACCACCAGGTCTAATGATCTACTTGTGCGGCTTGGCATTGAGGATCTTGACCTCATTCTGAAGGAGAGAAGACTTCGATGGTATGGACATGTGGAACGCGCCAGTGGTGCAATCAAGACAGCCTTTGACATACAGGTTGATGGAAAGCGTGGGCCTGGGAGGCCCAAAATGACATGGAAGCAGCTGACAGAGAGGGATTGCAGAGAGTGGAAGCTCTCGGCTATCAACCCTCATGATAGACGTACCTGGAGATCTGGTGTGAGATCTGCCATGCGTGCAGCAAGCCAGCTATCTGGAAGGGGGCCCACTGATGTGGATGTTGCCCCTGTACCTGCACGTTAATCAAAAATCCGATTATGATGATATATGTGTCCCAATACTAACGCTTTGTAGTTGAAAATGGCACCAATTAATGATGAAAAATGTGTCATATTTGTGTTCATTGTTTTGTGTATTTTAGACCACTGTCTCGTTAACCTAATCTATTGTTAATATTGAATAAACAGATTGGCACTTATTGTTTTGATTTATAATCCCCTCGTTTATCTATCATGTTTTGAAAGTGTCCAAGTAAAAAAAATAATCATATGCTGCTTCCCCGCTTTAAAGGATAATTGCGCATAACCGATACCGCGAATGCAGGGAACAATCTACCTGTTCTAAAAATACTGCCATTACATCGGGTGATGACGTTATTATTGGGGTTTGTCTCAACGATGTTTTGGGGTTCATCTCAACAGTGTTTTAGGGTCCCCCCAACACTGTTTTGCATTAAAGCGTTAACGGTAAACAATTCTGTCGAATTTTTTTATTATTACTATTTATTCAGAGTTGGTTTTTTTTCTGTTGTGTTTTTTTTTTTTTTTTTTTGTAGAACTTTATTGATGCACTCGGGTTGCAAATTAAACCGTGACGTGTCACGTGACAACCACAAAATGGCAACGCATCCAGACTGATGCAAACGCATGTGCGTTTTCATTTTTGAGGTTTCTAGAATAAATTTCATATTAATATTCTCAAAGGAAGGTTTTATTTATTTTCTACTTTCTAACCAGCTTGCCGTAGGAACCCCCTGTTGTTTGCTTAGACGTAAAATATTGCATGACATCACTTGTAAACAAAACAAAACACAAACTGGGAAAACAGTTTTACCCTGTTAACTAGATCATTTTTTCACCCAAATGCATTGTCCCAATTCATATGGTACAGAAAATTACTGAAAATTTTAGCGATTTTTGATATGTCCCAATTCTTAGGGTGACGAAAAATAATTATTTTTACAAATTGTAAGGGTGTCCCAATACTTAGGTATATTACGGTATAATCATTTGTGTTTGTATGGAAATGAAGCTTGCACATATGATGTTTAGCGGACGACGTTGCAGACGGTTAGCGAGCGCTCACCATCGACTGCGTTTATGTCATTTATAGGCATAGGGGTCACGGATGAGTCACGTTGAAGTCAGTGATGGGTCGATCACAGCATCGGATATTCAGTTGTGATATCAATGATGTCACTCCCTCTATGACGTGTCATTGTAGAATAATGGGTAGAATCATAGCAGGCTTCATCTTAGGTTATTATAGAACAGGTCCTTAGTAGTTTTGGTTTATTTTTAGATGTGTCCTTCCATGTCCTTCCAAGGACATTTGATCTCAATATGAGGTGCAGTACCTATGCTAGATTCCAGTCTTGGGCGAGCAGAGGCCGCCAGACAAAATTCTAATGCTGGGCGGTAAACAGCCAGAACTGGGTACAGTGAATAAAATGTTCAAGTGATTCCAACATAAAAGAAAATTATTAAGGCTGTGACTAAATAAATATGAGAAATAAAATGATCTCAACCAATAATTAAAAGTATAGTAAAACTTAAAAATAAAAAATATAATAAAGGCCCCATAGAAATAATATAGTAAGTAAAGGGAGGCAATCTCTTCATATTGGCACATAGGAGTTATCCTCATACTGTTGGATATTGTTTGTTTTGTGTTGTTTTACACCCAGTCAACCCAATGGGGTCATGTCGAGCGCGGTCAGTTTACCAAATTACACATTTACTGAGCAGGCTTAGTCCTCTAAGCTGTTAACCAGTATTGTGCATATTGTTTCGCCAGAAACTGACAACGGCCCTTCTTGAATTAGCGGAAGGGACACAATGATCGTAGAAAATATTTCATGATCAATCTCCACGAAAGAATATACTGAGTGTATTAAATTGATTAACCAAGCCAGGTTAATCAAGTAATCATGACAAACACACCTCTTATCTTTAACCTTTACCACTCTCTGGGCATTTTCAGCAGACGACAAAATGATGTTATTTTTCTTATTTATCCCAGAAAACAGGATTTGACATTTCATGCAAATTGTCTCCTTAGGAGACAATTTGCATGAAATGTCAAATCCCTATTTGACATTTCATGCAAATTGTCTCCTTAGGAGACAATTTGCATGAAATGTCAAATCCTGTTTTCTGGGAAAAATAAGAAAAATATTTCAAAATGTCGTCTGCTGAAAATTTTACCCAGAGTGCTAAGCGTTAAGAGTGCTACTGAATTTCCTTATCAGCCAGGGGAAACACATCTGGACAGTTATATAAGATCTGCAGCAGCACTGACCACTGGCAGATACACATTACACTTAATTACCTGTCCGAACTACTTTTACTGCAGAGGACTAGCTATTTATTGATACATGAGAGGTATGTCAATGTGGCCCATATTGGCATAGGCAGGTTATCATAATGCTAAGCTAAACATGCCCATATTTCAGAGAGTTAAAATTTCATTTTCCAGAAACATTAATGAAGAGTTTCTTGGATTATTTGAGAAAAAAAAATAAATAAAAATATGTATTGTTTCCTGAATACGGTAAATGTCCTAAAATTTCGAACACACAAGAAATTTCGAAAACCTAATATTTATGCCCAAAATAATTTCTGGAAATGTCCTAAAATCTCGAACAGTAGCAGTTTTGCAAAAAGGGGATTTCTAAAATTTCGATCGCAGCTTTCTTCAAGTAATTTTTTATCAGCACATTTTAATTTCGGTAACCGTTTTTTGTTTTTTTTTTGTTTTTTTTTCTTGTTACCGGAAACTGGGGTAGTAGTGTTGAAAGCTACCGCAAAACTTAAAAACACACAGCATGTCATAACGAGTTTTCAATTTTATGTACATAAATATGGTCACGCGACTTACGAAATATCCGTGAAAAATCCAGCAGTTTGCTCATCAAAGTGCCTATTTATGTTTCTACCTGTAAGTTTTGCAGAACCTATTAACCCCTAGGTAGAGTCTCATGGCTCAGATACGCCACTGGGCGATGACACGCTATTCTGGGACATTCTCATTTCAAGAATGGATTGCAAAAATATATGAGAAAATACCCAGGAAATGAAACAGTCGAATTCCCTTGCCCCGCATGAAGAAACCACATGCTCGCAACGGTAACGTCACAGAATTCGTGGCGGAAACCGCTTAGAGAGAAAAAAGCAGATACGTTCAGCGTTAAATTAAAGAGCATTTTTTTACGTCAGAAATGCATATGAAATTGGCATATATAGACCTTAAGTATTGAAATACATAGGCCTATGAAAATTGTAGACTCAGATCAGACGCCACAGAGAAAGGGGGAAACTAATTAGTGGAACATGGAAATTTGGAAAACACTTTTAAGACAATAAGACATACGACCAGTGAAGAATCAGATCATCTTCCGATGCAAAGGCGGTCATATTTTGCCATTTGTGGTGACAAACAGGCACGAAAATATCCAATCTTGGAGAGATTACAAATCTCTGGTTAAATACATCACCGTTTTAGTTTAGGTTTAAATTGCGGTCTGCGGCATCTGATCTGGGTCTACACTGTTTACTCAGGCCTGTCTGTCCGAAGAAGTATGTATGGAAATTCAGTCAAAGCGAACCCCTTCAGAAACAATTCTGGTTTCGCCATATTCATAAAAAAATGCTGTGTTCAACTAGTAAAATTCATTATCAAGGCATATGCAATTAGCTCCCTTTAAACAGTAAAACCTAGAGAAGGCCTTACCCCGCATTTACCAGGGTATAAATATAAAATATTAGTTCTGTTATTCTTTTTATATTATCTATATATTGAGCACATTATAATTATTAAAATACAGGTCAGTCCCGTTAGTACTCGCGTCGTTAATGCGCGAATACGGATAAAACGCGGGGACGTCATGCCTCCCAAAAGTTTTTTGAAGTGTCCCAGTTTCCCCATCCTCTAGGTCAAAATAACAAAATGTGTTTTTTGTTTTTCAGGGCTTCGATCTGCAGAAAAAGAAATTATTTACTGCTATTGTACATGTCATAATAGCAAATAAAAAAATGATTTTGAAAGAATAAAGCTAATCAATGTATTGTCTCTATTGTATTTTTGTTTGTGTACGTGTGTAATGACCATATTGACCTTTTGATGTTTATTTTAAGAAGACAAACTTGTGCCAATTAAAACTTCATTTAACTTTTAAACGATACAAACATATCTATCAAGAAATGGCTTATCCCGCATCTAAAGAATGGGAAAATGACCACAGTTATCCATAATTAATTTGTAAATACTTGAAAGACACCGAATTTTCCAGTTTGATATGGCTGCCTTGCCGACCTAATTAGATATTCATCCAATCAGCGACGCGGATCACTGGACGTCGATTACTGCGGACGCGGTCAGGTAGTAGAGCGTGTAACTGTGAAAATTGTCCGGCATCATTGTTGTCTTGAAAAAGTTCATTCTACTATCAGATTAACACTGATTAAAATGGAAAACCAAAGACAAGAATTCCGCGGAAGGCGTCATCGCACCTGCTGGCACAAAAGCCACAGGAGCCTCAATCAGAATGTGGTTATTAAATAAGTTTATTTCATTCTTAGCAGTGCTTACTTGGAAAACTGGGTTGAAAAAAATGTAGACTAAGTGCCTAGTAGGGCACATATATTCCAGGCCAGTCCCATTCCCTCTAATGGCTATATCTTCAGCACTGACTTTTCGTATCATACAGCCCAATGATAATGGAACGTTGACGTAAAATGTGTAAGTCACTGGAGCATGAAAAATAGGTCAAGGTCACGGGTCAAGGTACCTGCTAATTCAGTATATCAAGGAGATGCACAATGCAAGGTATGGTGGTTGTAGGCCTTATAGTTGAGGAGTTATCAAACATCAACTTAAAATGTGTCAAATATAGGTCAAGGTCACTGGGTCAAGGTACCTGCCAAGCCAGGGCAATGAGGTGAAGCACTATGCAAGGTTTAGTGGTTGCAGGTCTTATATTTGAGGAGATACCGAACATCAATATAAAATGTGTCAAAGTCACTGGAGTGCACAATATAGGTCAAGGTCACCAGGTCAAGGTGCCTGTCGAGTCAGTACATCGAGAAGAAGTGCTATATAAGGTTTGGTGGTTGAAGGCCTTACAGTTGAGGACATATGGAAGGGTGACCTAAAAGGTGTAAAAGTCAATGGAGCGTGAAATATAGGTCAAGGTCACCCAGTCAAGGTACCTGCAGAGTCCGTACATTGAGGAGAAGCACTATGCAAGTTTTGATGGTTGTAGGCCTTATAGTTGAGGAGATATTGAACGTTGACGTAAAATGTGTAAAAGGCACTGGAGCTCAAAATATAGGTCAAGGTCACCGGGTCAAGATACCTGCCAAGTCAGTACATATAGGAGAAGCACAATGCAAGGTTTGGTGGCTAGAGGTCTTACACTTGAGGAGATCTGGAACGTTGATGTAAATTTAATTATGTCAAAGTCACTGCAGCCAAAATATAGGTCAAGGTCACCAGGTCAAGGTATCTGCTAAGTCAGTACATTGAGGAGAAGCACTTTGCAAGGTTTGATGGTTGTAGGCCTTATAGTTGAGGAGATATCGAACGTCGACGCAAAATATGTCGAAGTCACTGGAGCGCAAAATATAGGTCAAGGTCACCGGGTCAAGGTACCTGCCAAGTCTGTACATCTAGAAGAAGCACTATACAAGGTTTGGTAGTTGTATGCCTTATAGTTGAGAAGATCTGGAATGTCAACGTAAATTGTGTCAAAGTCAATGGAGCGCAAAATATAGGTCAAGGTCACTCGGTCAACATATCTGCCAAGTCAGGAGGTCAGGGAGATGTGTCATGCAAGGAATGATGGTTGTTGTAGAATTGTAGTTGATTAGAATACTAACTTTGACATAAATGTCGAACTTCGACATAACAGAACTGTTAAGAGACAGACGGACGAACGGACAGACGAATGGAAAAGCGGGCACCTATGTCACAAAGTCAGGAGGTCAGGGAGATATTTCATACAAGGTTTGATGGTTGTTTAGTCTTGTAGTTGATTAGAATACTAACTTTGACATAAATGTCGAACTTCGACATAACAGAACTGTGAGATGGACAGACGGACAGACGAACAGACAGACGAATGGAAAAGTGGGCACCTGTGTCGCAAAGTCGGGAGGTCAGGGAGATGTTTCATGCAAGGTTTGATGGTTGTTTAGTCTTGTAGTTGATTAAAATACTAACTTTGACATAAATGTCGAACTTCGACATAAATGTTGACAGACGGACGGACGAATGGACAGACATACGGAAAAGCGGACGCCTATGTTGCAAAGTCAGGAGGTCAGGGAGATGTTTCATGCAAGGTTTGATGGTTGTTTAGTCTTGTAGTTGATTAGAATACTAACTTTGACATAAATGTCGAACGTCGACATAAATGTTGACAGACGGACGGACTGACAGACGGACAGAAAATCGGACGCCTATATCGCACCCTGCTACAAGCAGGTGCAATAAAAACGAAAATCTGTCACCGTTAAAGAAAAACTTGAGGCCACTGAACATGGCAATGTAACGGAACAGTATATATATCACTTCTACAGCCTCTCTGTGGAAGCCGGCTTTTATGGCGACACTGGTAGAGTGATTGGCTTTTTTACAAAGTTAAGCAACGGAGATCGCGGTTAGTACCTGGATGGGTGCCTGCGGTACTTGACTTCCTAGAGGACCCGGTTTCACGCTACAGCACTTTGTTGGAATCAAATGCTGTGGTATAGTCAATTTTGTTTTTCTTTGAGCTTTCGTTCTATTCTGAACAAGCAAAAAGATTAAAAAACTTAACGATTTCTGCTGTTTTATTAATAAGATTTCTTCTACTGGACTGAAATAATTCGCTATGCTCGCGGGGACCGGTATTGATACCGGACTTTTTATGTGACTTACACCGCACTTCAACACCGTCTGTATTACAACACCAGCAAATATGGCGGATCGAGCCACAAAATGGAAACGTAAATAAAGTATTTAGTGTATATATTGCAGAAAAAGTACATCAGAGGGTGTAAAAAAGACAAAACATACAACGTTAGTACTCATTCATTTATTTATATAAATAACACATGAAACATCATTGTTTTCATTCATAAATCCCTCCAAACATGTATATACGCGTGTCCCATACAAATGTCAACATTTATAAAGTCTGATCAGTCGGCTCCGAGCTTACTACGCGCCTCGCCTATATCGTGGTCTGGATTTGTGCATCCCGACCAGCGCGTAATAACAGGACTGACCTGTACCCAGAAAATGCAACAGTCACAAAGCAACATTTCCCTTGCCCTGCATGAAGAGCTCGTAACGGTAACGTCACGTGAAACCGAGGCAGAAAACCACTTTGGGAGAAAAAAAAAACTTATAGGGCCTTTTCCCCTTCAGAAATGCACACTAAACTGGCACGTATTAACAATTTAAAGAATCTAAATGTTGGGACAGATAAGCCTATGCAAACAGTGTAGACCCAGATCAGGCGCCGCAGAGAATAAGGGAATGAAACTAATTTGATGGAACGGGATCATGAAAATTTGGAAAACACTTTAAGGACAATAAAATTTGGGCGATCTGTGAATACTCAGATCAGCCTTCGAATCGGTCTTCGCTGTTCGCATGAGTTCCCTTGGCCTCTGAGCTTTTCAAGATCGTCCTCCGAGTATATGCGTTTCTTAATTAAAGCCAGTATTGGTTTCTTCAGTAGCTGTCTTTCACAGGTATTCCTGTATTTTTCACGGGTCCGGTATTTCGGTAGTATTCCGATATTTCGGTAAGTCGTATGACCGATAAATGGCATGGGAACCGTATTTCAATTTTATACAGCGACAGTCACGTGGATGCCCATGTGTTTAGGGTTGGATTATGCGCAGGCGATCTCGAACTGTTGTTACCTTGTGGTAGACATGATAACTATTGCAGTTGAAAAACAAAGGCCGGGATAAATCTATGGATCCGCGCTGTACGATTCGAATATTTGCTGTTTGTTCGTGTATATCACTACTTCGTAATGTCTTATTACTATATCAGAATTCCAAAGTTGATCTATCATTTCTGCAAAGCGTGACGCAAATGCGATTATAAGAAAGCGCGTGACGCAAATGCTTTTATAAGAAAGCGCTACATGCGAAATTGTAAATTAGCATGTGCATCCGCGCATTCTGATCTTGGTCGTTCCTGCTCGTCTGTACACTGTTTCCTTCCATAAGATCTGCCACTAACATTAAATTTAGCATGCCAAAGGTTTCAATAATCACGCCGAAAACGTTTTTGGTGTGGGGACTAACACCTCCAGCAAAATCTGCATGATTGTCAGTGCATCCTATTTGAACAGGTAATGGTCCCAACAGTGACGATAGGTCCCTACAAGCCAAAATGAACTTAATTATTTGTTACAAATGTGATCAGTCTGTGCATAAGCTGGAGACTGAGATTCATGTATTACAGTGTTTTATACCAATGACCTAATCAGCCAATTGAATGGACACTGTTCTGCACTAGACTGCATCTCGCACTCTGATCTGACATACATATGCACAAAGGGCCATTTTCGTCTGAATAGGGAACTAATGCAGGGATTAGTATTGATGACAGATTATTCTTGCAAAAAGTTTTGTTTCGGTGTGGAAGATAATGTTCTGCCTCCGAATTCTAAATGACAGTACATTTTTTTTATAGAAAGAAATATTGCTAAAAATGATTATAGCAGTTTACTGGTTTGGAATATGTAGTTCAGTTTGGTGCAGAGCTACAATCTTTGATCTTGACCAGGCTGCATTTAGCGCAAGCTGATCTAGCCGACCGCACTGTTTGTATATGTATGAGTATTTTCCAAGAGATTTGAGACTAGCATAGACATGATCAACATGTGCACCCGCACAGTGCATGTATCAGGGCGGTCTGATCTGGGTCTACGTATATGGCCAACAGAATGCATTATGTCAGCAAGAAGTGAGAATACTGCACTTCAAAACAGCGGAAATTCTAATCTGTCTGCACTTTTCACATTAAAACTACGTACACTTCACCTTTGAGGAAAGGGACTTTTGTGTTTCTGTAGATGCTCAAACAGGAACAAACGTGCGGTAAAGTGAAGAGGGCTGTTACGTAAGAAGATAGTGGACTAGGCTAACCTATCATAAGAAAGTGGCACATTCCTGGAGTGCCGAACAAACGTATCTGGCGGTTAATATATACAAATCAAAGTTTGCTAAGGATCACTTTTTTGACGTCAGATATTTTGTTCATATTATCACCATATATAATCAAATTGCTACTAAAGGTAAATCGATTTTTGGGCCTCATAAACGTGTAATGCAGTTATTGATTTGACATGTACATTTTGCACAAGAAGCATGGGAAGAGGCCTACCCGTGAAAATCGTTGATTTATGGCCATTTGCCTTCATGTACATGTGTACCTGAAACAAGGTTTTGCTTGTGTTATCGTCAAATTTTGATCGAATTTAACGTAAGGTATGGCAGATCAACAAGTTAGACGTCGTCTAAGCGAAGAAGGGATGAATAGGGGCATTGGAATGCAAGAGGCTGGGTTGTCACAGAGGGAGGTTGCTCGTGTTCTTGGGGTGTCCCAGGGCGTTGTCTCAAGAATGTGGACTTGATTCCATTTGACAGGAAACGTAATGCGCCGGAGGTCGTGAACGCTCAACAACTCGAGCTCAAGACCGATTTATCGCTCAACAAGCCCGACGTCACCGGCTCAACAACGCAACAACGTTACGTAGCGAATTGCAGAACCCTACCGGTGTTCGTTTAAGTACGCAGACCATTAGAAATCGGTTGCATGAAGCTGGCTTGAGGTCTACCTGCAATATGCAATGGACCCCCATTCTTTTCTCTGATGAGTCCAGGTTTTGTGTGGACTTCACTGACAGACGGGCTAGGGTCTGGAGGATGCTAAATGAGCATTTTGTTGAAGTTTGTATTGCAGCGCATGATCGCTATGGCGGGGGTTCAGTTATGGTGTGGGTGGGAATTAGCGCTCAGGGGAAAACGGACCTGCACATCATCGATAACGGCACACTGACGGCAGAGAGGTACGTCAATGAAATTTAGGTTCATGTTCGCCCATATGCAGGTGCTATATTTCATTCTGATGGATTATAATGCCCGTGCACATAGGGCCCGCATCACCAACCGGTACCTTGAGCAAGCTGCAGTTGTGTGATTGGATTGGCCAGCGAGATCCCCTGATTTAAATCCCATAGAACATGCATGGGTTATGCTGCAGAAAGCCATTTCTTCTCGCCAGGTCCAACCAGCAACTGTCCGGGAGCTCAGAGAGGCTCTCAGTTAGGAGTGGGCCCAGCTTCCTCAGCATAAGCTCCGTAGACTTATCGGTAGCATGCGACGGCGATGTCAGGCCGTAATCAATGCCCACTGGCACCATACACGCTATTAACTAAGCTAAAACTCACAGACTAGTGATTTTCCTGATTTTCAGATTTCCGCCAGCAATCCTAAAAATGTAGATTTTCGACCCTTACGTTCCATCCGCCATATTCACGCATCAATGAACACTTACTTGGCCATTACTTTATTAAAAATGAATTCTTAAATGAATAACACTTCGAAAAAAAAGATCTAATTTCTCATGTTGTTTCAATCTATTAAAAGTAGTAGATATTATAAAATGTGATCCTTAGCAAACTTTGAGTAGTATATATATTAAACTCAATAGTGTGTTGCAGCTTGTTAATTTTATTTTATTCAATAGAGAACATCTTTCTTCTATGGTGTGTAAAACTAAAATGGCGACCGAACTGTTTTGAACTTCGCACCAAAACAAATATTCATATGCAGTAAATTCGCTTTTCCTTTATTTTTTTCATTACTATAAAAATGTTGGCATTAATAGGAAGACTTCAACTTTTTGGATTTCTCACATTCTTTTTTTTTTCATTTTCTCCTAACATAATAAATAAATAATCCATGTGAGAACTACTTTTTATTATGCGGTTCAATAATTGAGTGAATCAAAATGATAGACTCGCCACTAAATTTTCTATGGTACTTCAGCTTTTCTAGATTTACGGATGTCGGAAAAAACTTAATATTTGACGTAGAAAGATGATTTGAAGACTATTTCTTATTATTTTTTTGAGTTTTATAAGGATCTTCAGACAAAATCAATTTTCAAAGAAGAAAAATATGACTATTTTTTTTTATCATTTACAGTGTCCTAGACACATGTTCTTATCAGTTACGCAAGACTTCCTTGCATTCTCCGAGCGTTAATTGCTTAATCACAGCATGACCTGCAATAAAAAAGCCAACCCGACATACCACACCTCCTACCCAGCAAGTGTTGTAGCTCGGGTGAAATAAATAAGAGCATGATATAGTATATTACTTGATATAGTTCCCCAACTGTGCCAATGTGAAGAGATTTGCATCAAATTGTGTGTGAAGTGCTGCAGGGCCTGAGAAATCCATTGCCCAGCTGCCCGGGACAAGTCCAAATTTTGGCTGGGCAAGTGATTTTTTATTTCACTTGCCCAGAAAAATGCAGAGAATACATAGGGAATATTGTAATTCCAAGCCATTTTCAAGATGCTGTGGAATGCCAGGCAAGTGGACTTGTGAGGCCCTGCATTGTATTATGTGGACGTCTGATAATTATATATGTGTTGTAAATAGTATATATAAAAAAAAAAATTCAAAAAAACAAAACAAAAAAACATTCTAACTTCAATAGAGTCTTCTGTGTAGTGGTACAGTTAGGCATCGCCCAATCCTGAGCTTAATCAAATTGGAAGTCACCCTCGGTGCATCTTGGCCGCCTAGGTCGTAAGTCTTGTGTGCGAAAAATATGCACCTAACAACTACTTCATTTATCTTGGTGACTGCATGGCAAAAACATTGTTGACGTCTTAAGATTTGAAGACTCCTGTGTATTAGTATCCTGCCCCAGAGATATCACAAGGTTTTGTTTAATTTGGCCCAGTGGTTTAGGAGATAATATGACAAACAAAGGTCAGACAAATGCAGGGATTATTCTGGCCCTAGATTTTTGTGAGAGAAAAAATCCCATTTGGACAAAAACAGTGAGAGATTTTCAAATTCAGTGAGATTTTTTTTTTCGCTCGCTCGGACAAACTGAGTGAGATTTTTTTTTTTTTTTTTTGTAAAGGCCAGATTTTGTATCAGAATTGTATGTATAAGTATTATTATTGCTTATTTTGTAATGTACTCTAAATCAGGTTAATAAAATTGTTATATACAGGGTGTTTGATTATTTTAAGTATCATTATTTTCATGTTTACTGCAAGTGTTTATATATAAATTTGAACTTTCTGGAAAATCATGTTTACAATAACAAGTTGTTTATATTCTTTTTAGGATTTCCAAATGGAATATTCTAGATTAAGCTATTTTTGGCATGTCATAGAACATTTAAATTTTTCTTGACAAATACTGGAAAATAAGTGATGTCTCTAGTACTCTATTTTTTTTTTAGAATGTGCTTTGATATTATATAAGAAGAGAAGATTTTCATATGAGCATCTTTGTACACTTTCATTCTTTATTGGATTACTTCAATGTTTCATTAATTCTGGAATTAAACTCTGAATTCAGGGACTTTAAATTGTGGGATCTGAAACTGCAATTCAAAGGATTTGTTTCAGAAATTCATCAGGAATTATTTCTCTGGGATTTTGTGACATTATCCAATGGTTTTTTTTACCTGCGAGTTCCAATTCATATACTCATCATTTTTCTCTGGGACTCACAAATTTTATATAAGTGAGTCCCTGAACTCACAAAAACAGTAAATATCTGGTCTAAAATATATTACAGACTCATGATCTTATCATAAGACTCATGGAATTTCAGTTGAGGCTGGATAGAATCACTGTAAATAAATCCCTGATTATCTTGAAAGTACCGTTTACATTTATTTTCTGTCTTGCACATTTTCTTATTTTTTGTTATCAACTAAATAATTTTAAAGCTTGTTGCTGGTTTCACTTTCATTTCTTTCTCGTTACGCCTGGCTCGTATCAAAATGCAAACGGCTGAATAAGGGCTTCATGGGCTTGTTATTCATCAAGCTCAGCTCGGTCTTGTGTTTGATCGTCATCCGAATCAGGGAAGGAGAGCATGGCCGCTTGTCGAGCTGGGTTGTGCTCGAACAAGATACTTTAACATGTTGCCATCCCGACTGGACGGCTTCGGGTCGGATAATTTTCTTTCTTTTTTTTTCCGAGTCGGCGGACATGTTTTTGCTGACTTGAGGTAGCGATCAAATAAACGCTTACTTAAACCAGAGACCGACAATGATTTTTTAGGATAAAGCTTTCCAATGATACAGATTAATGAATGGTTACCTGCGGTTGTATGTGTAATGAATTTTGGCGCCACAATAATTCAGAAACCGGTCAAACAGAACAGTCCGATAGTCTCGAAATGAACCGCATGTGCAAAATAGGAACTTAACGGCGCGAAATGTTAAAAAATCAGCGTGCGATTTTTTTTCTCACTCCTGGAATTTTGATGCGATTTCTTGCAAAAAAATGCGAGAATATCGCGAAATCGCGCCAAAAAATGATCCCTGCAAATGATGCACTAACAGACAGATGCTCAGGAAAATAATGTTGCTCTCGCACATCCTTACCATGAGGAGACAGTGTGACTGACAAATGTTCTAACAAATGGATAATTATGTGGCTACCATATTTATTTAAGCATACTTGTGCAGCTAAAAAAATAGCTACGTAACAGAAAATAAGCTAAATAAAAAACTGATTTTATGTGGCTAATGGAGCAGATCCCATTCAAATACACTGAAACTGTCCATAATTCTTAGCCACCTAACTACCCATTTGTATGTATGGACACTCACAAGATGGCGGGATGCGTTAATTAGAACTCATTGTTTTTTTAAAAGCGGGGGGATAATAACCTATGCGCATTACACACCATTTCAACGTCTCTGACCTACACATTGGCAAAAACTGCAGTTCTTTCAGTTAAATTTTGAGGCCAAAATTATTAACTGAAATGCCTTGACACGGTGATTTTAGGGGTGTAGTGTGTCTCAGTTAAAGCATTTTCATGAGTAAAGATGGATTTTTCCAAATAGTGTCATGTTTGTTTGTTTGTTTGTGTTGAGGTTTTACGGCCCTCCAGTCAACCCAATGGGGTCATGTCGAGCGCGGTCAGTTTACCTAACCACACGTTTATTGGGCAGGCTTAGTCCTCTAAGCGGTTAACCAGTATTGTGCACATTCTTTTGCCAGAAACTGACAACTGCCTTCTTGAATCAGCGGAAGGGAGAGAATGACCGTAGAAAATATTTCATGATCAATCTCCACTAAAGAATAGTGTCATGATTTTAATTTTTAACATAGAATAGGAAATTGACATGAATACCTGAAATTATGCCTATTCTGTACTATTCTTTAGAAGAATATTACTTTTTAACTTGATATTTACACCTATGTACTCCAGCCACATCTAATAGCATGTGGCTAGTAAACGCGCCAACTTAATCAAGTGCGCATGCAAACACCAGATTCATTAGTAATCCCATGTGCATCATTCAACAAGTTGAAGAAGGAAAAGTTGTAAGTGTCCAAGTAGGAATGAATAGAGATCGAATGAACAGAGATTCGGTAACAGACCGCTGGACTCGCTGGCTCAGGACCAGATATCTATGGCATCTGACCTCTAGCTACTTCCATTCCAGAAAAGGTCATGTGATGTTCATACCTAAGGATTTTGTATATTTGATTCGAAAATGCTGTGATAGGCAGTCAAAAACGATTTTCTCATCTCTGTATTTTGGTGGATTTCACAAAATTTATGAGAGTAGATCATTAACCAATTTTGTTATCACGATTCAAGTTCATTTGGTATCACTGCCGTGGACTTGCAAGGTGACTAGCTGGCAAAAATACACAATTGTATCCTAGAGTTAACAACCGAATCGTTGTTGATTTCATTGTTATTAAGTGGAACAGGTTATGTTCCATTCTACGTAGAGTATTCACTTTCTGAGTGGTATCTGTAATGTCAAGTGCCATGGATGGATTGGATATAGACTCCACTGAAAATGATAAATATCTACAATTCATCATTTCAATTTCCAGTTCTCCAGTGCCCTGCACAGAATCCAAAACCTTTTTGCAGTGGCATCTGAATCCGGTTACAGAAGCGATTTTCGACACTACAGGTACTACCGTTCTCAGCTAAAATTTCATAGATATACGGATAAATCAAACGTAAGATACAGTCATTTAAAGGCTATGGAACTAATGTTGAAAATATGCATGTACTTTATTGCTATTGGGTGTGTATCGAGGGCGATGAAAACGGATAAGTTTGAATGTTTTGATTTTTACCTCTCTTGGACATGTTTGGGGTTAAAAGAGGAAGTACAATTGCGCAAGTACAGGAAGTAGCGCAATTGAGGAATTGGGCAAAATCACGCCTCTGATTTAAATAAACGTTCCTTTATTTTTATTGAGATTTCGCATCAGGATAGGTACATAAACAAATTTATTCATTAAAATTCCACAGAGAACATGAATTCAACACTATTATAGCAGCCGCGTCCTCTAGGTCACGTTTGGTTGTTTATATGCTAAAAAGAAAGACGTGGCGCTTCTGATTGATAGAAGCGAAATGGGTAAGAATTGCATTATTAACGGATTTTTTTTTTTTACGACGGCGAAATGGATTTTTAACGAAATGGGGATTTTTACGAAATGGATATATGTTAAACTAGCAATTGCTTTTTTTTTTTTTTTTTTTTTTTTTTGATTAATTATCAAAGAACGAAAAAGAAAAATGACATATTTTATCTGATTTTCTGAACGAAGTGGAGTTTTTATTTTAATGATATGGAGTTATTTACGAAATGGAGCCACAAAACTTTTATATACACCAAACGTGTGTTTTTGCTAGTTCTTTTTTCATTAATCATTAGAGACAGTCAAGGAAAATAATATTTCTTTCTTGTTTGCATATGATTTTCTGAATCATAATTGAAAGGGGAAAGAATTTTACACTTACATTTTTTTTTTTTTTTTTTTTTTTTTTTGTTTTTTTTTTTTTTTTTTTGTTTTGTTTTGTTTTGTTTTACGCTACGAAATGGAGGCAGACGTCTTTCTTTTCTACGTATTAGCTTATTGTTACGAAATGGAGCCATAAAATGTCACAGTTCCAACTACAAATTGGATCTAATGCGACCCCCAAGAAATGGACCAGCCTGCACATTTGCGCTGTGTGCTCAGCATCTTTGCTGTTCGCTGTGCATTCCTTCAGAATTTTCAGAATTTTTACAAGTGATACGTCTAATGACATTCATAAACCAGGAATGAATGTCATTAGACATTCTTAGGATCCTGTTCCAGAATATGTGGTTGCTGCCGATGCTAACCACGCCCAAATGTTTAATATTAAAAGTATTTTTTGTACAAAGAGGCTATAGTATGTATACAAGAAAAGCACAATACGTTTTAGCAATTTATTAAGAAGAGATTCTGTTTCTAGGCGAGTGGCGTTGACCCAGACAAGCATAAGCATACGCACCCATGCATTACGATCAGGATCTACGTTAATCATCAGCTTGAAAAGTACGTTCCTACCTGTCAAGTTAGCCGAAGGATAAAAATTTATCCTTAGTTTCCAGCTGGTACCGCGCAAGAATAACTTTGCTGTAAGTTTCACATCTATTTAGAACTTGACCGCTGCTATTGCGACTCGTGGAGGTATGATTAATACTTGTTGCTATCGAATTATAAAATTTATGTTTTTGTTTTCTTTTAGATTAAGGATAATTCTTCACAATGAAATGTTTGCTTTAATTAAATCATAAGCAGAACTATCCCTATCCGTTTCCAATGCATATCACTACAATTATTATTAATTTAATACAAATCTACACTGATACAGATATATAAATGGCCGCACAAAGTGATAACTGGTCTTACAGCATATGCAAAAAGCGCATGTGCATAGTCTGACCATGGTTTGTGCATTTCTCAGACACAAGATCTGGAGATTGTTAATTCTATATAACGAACTGTGTAGAGCCAATCCAGACCTCACGGTTCGCATATACTCGAAAAAAAGTAAGAGAAAAGACCAGGGAGTGCCACAATCACAAACCGCAGCCCTTCCCAGACCCCAAGAGTAAGAGGAAACCGACAAATCTAAACAGACACAAATTGAACAAACGTACGAAAAACACTAAGATTAGTTCTCTCTTCCCAAAGCGAGGTTATCGCAATACTCAAAGGACTGAAAACAAAATGAACACATGGAAAGACATACAACAAATCGCCTCGTAGAATGAACCACAAAGCAACAAAGAGTAAGACTAACACCGGGACCACCGCCTTAGAACGGTCGGTAGAGCAAACCACCGGGGGGTTTAAAGCACTTTTACAGCTAGCTAACTTCACCCTGAGTCCCGATGCTACTCTTAATACAGAAACATATAAAAATTCGGTTCGCATAAAGGCTCCCAACTCAGTCAATGCATCAAAGCGAAAACACAAAAATCAAATTAATCACTATAATGAACAAAGACGAGTACTCATGGCTAATTCTGCTGTATGCCAGAGTAAATGAAAACCAATAGTTGAACCACGGCGGGCCAAGCCAAAGACATATCGTCAAAAAAGGTAAGAGAAAAGTCCAGGGAGTGCCACAAACACAAACCGCAGCCCTTCCCAGACCCCAAGAGGTCTCAAGCCCCGACCCACTGGTTAAAGTTTTACGAAGAGACAGTCATTGGGTCTGAGGCCCGAACCGTCGAAGACCACTTTTTGCTTAATGTGCCTTAAATTATGACATATACATGTATAACATTCCAATTTCAAGTGATCTTACGTACTGCAGCAACGTAAATGGAAATGTCATATGTGCAGCAGTTATTCTGTGTCAGTTTGTTCTGTGCTACATGCGGTAGCCACAGCCTAACCACTTGAGGTGACGTTGCATCCCGAACCATAACTTTTCTTAAAGTTGTCACTGCTCACCATCCCATTATTTCAAACGAAGTTTAATGATACATGGCTGAGGGTGCCAGTGGGGTACCCTCAAAGTGAGTAACCAGACAAATTTTAGTTTGCTAAATCGGTAAATAAATCAGTAAATGTTTCAGTTAAAAATTCGCTAATCTGTAATTTTTCTACTCAAACACTCGCTAATCAGTAGGAACAAAATCAACATTCAGTAAAATTTTATTTCCGGAAAATTAGCTAATTAGTAAACTAGTAAACTCATTACTAAAATCCTGTAATAAATAGAAACGATACGATATGCAATGGAAACGTTTATTTATTGTTTTTATTTATTTTAATGTTGTTATTATATATATATATATATATATATATATATATATATATATATATATATATATATATATATATATATATATATATATTTTTTTTTTTTTTTTTTTTTTTTTTTTTGAAAACCAAACACTTTTTTTTTTTTTTTTTTCAAAAAAAAAGTATACATAACATCTATATCTGAGAATGTATACTATAGCTTTTATTTGCAACGCGAGGTTTTGAGAAGTATGCGAAACTGAGCAAATTGGCATTTTTTTTCTGAATTAAATATTTGAAATATCGTGTTCCAAATGAAAGAAACGCAGTATGATAAATATGATAATTATTAAATTGATATAGCATCCGCGCAATCTGATCAGAGTCAACGTATTTCGTGTACATAACCTCTGGACTAAGTACAAAAACGACTTTGCGCATTTCGCAAATACAATTTTTGAACCTTGTAAAATCAGCACACATTCTGATCGGATTGCTCATTCTTTAAAGTATTTACTCGTGTAGTTCCACGGACCTTTTCATTAGTGTTGACGGTTAGCCGTCATATACTGACTTCTGATATTTAAATTAATCTGCGCTTCGCAGTATCAAACAAAGTATACGAAATATGATAACCCCACTGAGCTACTGAGATTTTAAAGGTTTGCTCAGTTGCTACTCGTTAATATTCATGAGGAACCAATGACGTCATCGGTTCTTATGAATAATTTAAAAAATGTTTTGAAAAACTAAATTTGAAAGTATTCAGGCAATGTATGCAGAGAGAAACAGATCTCTTCGATATTTACATGCAGGGCTGCAGTGCTTATACATTTTCGTAACCAGTTTGATTTTTACATGAAATTTAACTTAACAAGAAAAGATATGACAAAATATGTCATATCTGGGGATTTAAAAGTGGATATTGGGAATGTTATGCAGAAATGAATTGAAGCAAAAGACATGTTTGTGGGTATCGAACATAAAGAAGATGTGACCAGAAGAGTAACTATAATAGAATTTTGCAAAACATTATGCAGAAAGTATGTTAATACTGTGTAACGGGTCGAGCTCCAAATTATGTAACTTTTATGGCACATATAGCCTTACTCTAAGGGTGTTTCCTTCTGGCTTACATGCCTGTATAACTTTCTCTCAAAAATGACCTAGGTCCCGTGTAACCAAGGCCGCTATTCATGTGGCTTATTCCATCCCAGTCTGTACCCAAGGGCCAATATGGAAACTACATCGTCCTAGCCCACATACGGGTTCTGCTACAGTATGTAGAAACCCTACCTGAAAATATGAAGATGGACGGACAGGAGCAAGTATATATTTCCCACGAGTTCTACTTTAAAGCCTGTCTTAATTCTGGGGAATTTAAAAGAAAGTGCTTATGAAAACAATTTATTAAAACAGAGATGAAAAGATGACACATTGACCATATCCTCTAGTACAAACTAGTACTTAGTGAACGTGAGATCAAAAGATAATCATTGCTTAAGTAAACATAGTACTTTTCAGTAAGATAACTCCTTGCGGTACACTGTAATACGTGGTACCATTTTAGAAGTTATTGAGTTCTCTCCCTTTAAAGAAAGCAGCCTCATGGTCACCAAAAGAACACAGCTCTTGTACAGAACTAATTTTGAAGAAGTATTGGCAATATAATGTCCTCTGACTTTTCTCAAAATTAAAACTCGGTGTCACCAGAAAGTGTTTACTTTCAAATATAGAAAATTGAATACACTATAAGTCAACTTGTGGCACTCCCTGGACTTTTCTCTTACTTTTTTACTTATTACTATAATTACTTCGAAGAAACAGTATTTCCACTTCAAATGATTTTTTCTGAAAACTCTGCGTTTTGATAAAGGGAGGTAATTACGATACGATTACTTGATAAAATCCAGACTTATTGATAAGAACCAATCTTGCTTGTAGAACTTTTACAACTGCAATTTTAATACTGTAATATTGTGGTAAATTGAAAATAGCAATGTGTTGCTTCGTAAGTATTTTAAATGTTGATCGGTGATAATTTGCCATTCCGAGCATGATTTTTATGCCAATTCAGGTAAACAGTTATTTGTAAGCGCATTAACAATTACATTTGTAAAGTCATTTCTTGTTTTCCCGTCTCTGTTTAGTTTAACAACAAGTGTGTAATTCTTAATTGGAAAACATTAATGACGTCATGAATTACGCAGGTCTGTTTTGCTTCTACGCTATATTCATACGCTGTGACATGCTTCCCTAGACTAGCCACAAATTTCTTCTAGAACTATTTTTTACATACGAATACTTACTCCCCCGCCTTCCCCCACCTCCCACCCCACCCCACAAAAAAGGTTATTCCCCTTGAATAAAAACAATTCAAAGCTATGATATCGCCTACAACAAATCTTATGCAACTACTACGATATATATAAATCTACGCTAGTAGATGGGTACTCCCAAATAAAAAATTGTCTACTTTCTTTCCCCAATAACAACTAATATAGACACTTCTTTCAAGAACTGTTTCTTGTCTCGCAATTTTTCATCAATACAAAATGGGACTCTAGTGATAATATACGAGACTCTAGTTAGTGTTATAATTTTTTTCTGAATTGTAACTCCCAAAAAAAAATATTTTAAGTAAAACTTTAAAATTAACTTAAATTCCACTTTCTGGTGACCTCAGCTGGAGTTCACACATCAGCTACATCACTAAAAAGACGAACCAAATACTTGGTTTTAAAGATCCATAATAAAAACCTTAAATGCACAGCTTACAAGGCACTCTTTCGCCCGCAACTGGAGTACGCCTCTTCAGTATGGTCACTACGCACAGCAACAGACATAACGAAAATTGACCCAGTACAGCGACAAACAGCCAGATGGGCCACTCAAGATTATCGCTACACATCCAGTGTCACCTCAATGTTAAAGGACCTAAAATGGCAATCTTTAGAGCAACGTCGAATTGACATTCTACTGATAATGATGTACAAGGTCACATGACCTTGTTGCAATTCCAGTTGTAGACTGTCTCACACGCAACCCCAGACATTCAAGATACATCCATCCTCTAGCCTACAACATATCCTGACTCTCAGACTGTAGGTCATTGGAATGCTCTACCAACTCATATTATTTTAATGCATACACTGGCGTAGTTCAGTACATGCTCTCTGCCAGGTAGTCCATATCCGAGCAAACATATATATATGGGACCCATATGGGCAGAATCTGGGCATTTATCCCATTCGGGTCCTGCATGGGCCCCATATAGGCTTTTTTGCCCATATAAGACCTATATAGGTCCAATATTGGTAAACTTTGACCAGCAAACACGTATATATGGGAACCATATGGGCAGATTCGGGGCATTCATCCCATTTGGGTCCTACTTGGGCCCCATATAGGCTTTTTTGCCCATATAAGACCCTTATAGGTCCCATATTGGTAAAATTTAACTATAAAAATACATTCTAATATATGGGACCCCCGAGATAAAATTGAAATAATCCTGGAAAAGTGATATTTTCTAGATACATAATTGGGGCCCAAATGGCTCCCATGTGATACAGATATTGGACCTCTATGGTTCCAATGTTGACCTCCCATTACTGTATGGGACCCATATGGGTTCAATATGGGTATTAAGGGGAACAACTCTACCACTATTTAAACATAATATCAAAAATAGTAAATTTCCTGATATAAATGCAAATAATAATGATAATAATAAAATAAAAATAATAGTTTGTTCATTACAAAATGAAAGTATCTATTAAATTTATCTTAACTATTTTCCCGACATGGACGTCGATTCATGGTCATATTTTTTATTTTAACTCGTATGTCCCTATTATTTTTAAAATTGAGAGGTATATATAAATACGCATGATGCCAACACTTCCAACTATTAAAAAAGACGCCTATATCTTTAAGGCAATAACTTGCACACGTACATAGGTCTCTATCGGTTGGGACCTTACAAGTCCATCAAATGGGCTGGGACTGGGGACTTATAATCATTTGTGTAAAAATGTGTAAAAATTGTTTTTCTGGAAGATAAATGTGGGTTGATTTTTCCCATACTGGACCCATATAGTTCCCACATGGCTTTGCCCATGTGGGTCCAACATGGAACCCTGTTGCAAATCCCTCATAAGTCCCTTATGGGTTGCCCATGTAGGACCCATATAAATACCCATTTAGGGCCAATGTGGGTCCTATATTTTTTGCTTGCTGGGATACTGTTCTTTCACTGTAAAAGCTCATTTCACGAACATTGCACAACTTTTATTTCACCTAACACACAACAATCCTCGGTAATACCGGAATGCCTTCTGAAGTCCTCGACGGAGATCAAGAAGTACTGGAAGATAGATAGAATGTATTGAAATTTTATATAAGTAACTTTCAGAATGTTTTTAACATTTTTTTTTTCGGTAAGCCTTATTCCTACTTAGTGATCTGTATCTTGCATTTTTTAATATTTTAAAAAATGTTTTTGTGTGTGTGTGTGTGTTTTTTTTTTTTTTTTTTTTTTTTTTTTTTTAAATTTAATTAAGTCAGTTTTCATCATTTTAAAAAGCTTACAATGTAAAGTCTAAATATTAAAGCGTGATAGAAAAATTTTACTATTTTTATCAAAAATTAGCAGTTTTGAATAAAATTATGGGGATTAAAATCAAATAAAATTTAAAAGTAAAATTTAAAAAGAACCATTGACATAATAGAATAGTACAGTTTGCTTTACTTAACTATAAATAGCAACAAAAGTTACTATGAGTATGTGTCATCTTTCATCGGCCTCTGAAGTGTCAACATGTAGAAAGATTAACTAACGAATAACCATGTCCGAGCCCGTTATGCCTGGTGTACTCCTTTGGGCCCTGTGCGAGATCGTCGGCACATACTCCACTTTGGAGGATATCCGACGGATAGGACCTAGTTCGTGTTGAACTAACCTTCCACAAGGCTCTACCAGCTAAGCCTTACAGCAAGAGGAGGGCTGAAAGCAGGAGGTAGCCTATACCCGCTGCTGGCTGGCGCCCTCGCCCGCCCGTTTCAGCTTCAATACCGCCGCTACGCCGAGAACCAACGCCGATAGAGAGGGAGACGCTACCATCGCCGATACAGACTCTACACCAGACACCACAACAGATCATCAGATCACGCTACAGAAACACCGCAACCATCACCACCTCGCTGATCATCATCAGACCAGCTTCTCATGAGTCCACCTCCGAAGAAGGCCAGAAGAAAGTCTCCCAGCAGCTAAAGAACAGTCAATTTAGTACAGCGCCGACCACTACGGAGAAGAATACCCATTGCATGAGAGGTATGACCTCCAGAAAGCAGTCAGCAACATGATAAAGACGTCGCAATCATCAAGGCATAGGGAATCCCTAGAGAAGATGAACTGAACGTCGACCTTCCAGTCTACTTCCTTCATCGACCCTGGAAGAAAAATGGGTTTTTCATCAAGGGACCTACGTCAAAATATTACCATGAAGAGCTCTACACCACCGTAGAAGAGAACAGCCGGATCAGGAAAAACACAGTCGAACATCATTTCCTGGTTCGGTTTCCGGGAGCGTTCCTGCAATGACCGATCGGGAATGTGGCCGTTCTACAGAACAGCACCTCGCTAGAGACTTGGGTGAGGATACCCCTCCGGATAAATGGGTGAGGACAGCCTTTTTTTCGATATCTTGGATGAGGACATCCAATCAGCGTTTTGGGTGAGGACACCCTCTTGGCAGCCTGGGTGAGGACACCCTCCCGGCCTCTCCCTCCCTCGGCTAGTGTCTGAAACTTTTGCACGACTCGAGCTGTGTACCTAATGCATTATGTAGTCGGAATTGACACGCATTAGGTACGAGATTAAAAGCTCAAACTTTTCGGCTGACTGTCAAAATTCTGCAACTCACAGGCTGGACTATTATTCACGCACGAGGAACGGTGTCTGGACATGCATGCAGTCCGTGTGTGGTGACCTATTTATGAGTTATAACTAGGCACCGTTTCAAGCCAACCCAGTAGTCCAGTGAAACTAATCCAGATTTTTCTGGCGTAGCTCCAGTGTGACACTGTTGCCCGGCTATGTTAAAAATCTGATGCATACATATGAGTATGTGTCATCTTCATTCGACCTCCGAACTCCGAAGTGTCAACATCGACTGAATAGCCAACAAAACAACCAATCATAACTGATTTGCTGCCTGCAGTACTACTCAACGCTTTGAGACAGTTGAGACAGTATAAATTCGACGGGTCACCATTATGGAGAATGGCGGGCGAGAAAGATAATGTCAAGATTGAGGTGAGTTTCCGGAAGACAACACCAACGCTATGACAACAAGGGGACCGAAAGTAGGAGGCGGCCTACACCCCCTGCTACACCCCTTCAGATGCTCCGCCAAAGAAGAAAACAAGGACCGCTTCACCGACCAGAGACTTCACCGAACCGCCGACCAGATACTACTACAACCAGATCAAGAAGCCATTCCCACTTAATGAAAAGTATGACTTGCAAGAGGTACATGGTTACAAGTTCTCAAGACTCGATGCCCACATCATCAAGGTGACCTGGATAGACCGACCTAATGAAACAGTCAACGTTTACCTGCCTGTCTACTCCTTATACCACGCAGATCACAAGAGGTGGCTAATCATCAAGGGCCCAACGTTCAAGAACTATGAGAAAACCTGGTCTGACGCTGTCGAGAAGAAGATTCAGACGACGCCAAAGCCCTAACAACAACATCGTCTTATGGATAGGGTTCCTTGAGAAGGTTTGCAAAGATCCAGAAGGCGAAAGATCTCTCTGCAAACTTGAACCAATGTCAAATCAAGTCAAAGCACTCATTCTCTCAAAGTCAAGCATAACATGACATCAGAGGATATGGAAATAAAAGTTGCAATTTGGACGGTTACCGTAATTTCATATATATAATAATTGTGAGGTAAGAACTAGGACACATTCTAAAAATTATTGCAATTCATTGCAATGACCCAAATTACAGGTAGATGTAACTTGAGGGAGCAGAATTCCTAGTGTAACAATCATAGGTAGATGGATAGATAGATAACTTTTATTAAACAGATAACTATTCAGATAGATAGATAGATAGAATTTTATTAAACTGATAACTATTCTATTACACTGATAACTATTCAGATAGATAGATAGATAGATAGATAGATAGATAGATAGATAGATAGTGAGCGCTTAAACCCTGAAACTGATAACAACAAGCATGTAGAGCACAATACCTGTAAATACTATCAAATTGTGTCGCCTGAGTTCAATGACGAATATCTAGGTCATCAGTGAAGACGCGGTCGCTAAAGAAAGTACCTTCGAGGTGAGGACACCCGACAAACTCTAGGGTGAGGGCACCCGCTCGGCATCTGGGTGAGTACACCCACTTTGCATCCTTTCCAGCGACGACTGACATGTGGCTAGTGAAGGAATATTATTTACAACTCGAGCGGAGTACCAAAATGCATTTTGCAGTCGAAATTGACACACATTAGGTACGAGATTGAAAGCCTAACCTTTTTGCATGCTTTCGGCCGATAGTCTAAATTCTGTAACTTACAGACTGGACGACTATTCACATGCACGGTGTCTGGGCGGGGTGACCTCATTATGAACTATAACTAGGCCCATTTCAAACCAACCCAGTGGACCCGTAAAACCAGATTTTTCTAGAATAGGCCCTATGTGACTCAGTTGCCCGAATACGTTAAAACTCTGACTGATTGATTGATGTGAATATGAATTGGTGAAACGTTTGTACAGTAGGAATTCAAAATGCGGTTTTCAATATTATTGTCGTCACAACATATCTTTAATTTGAAATTGTCAGAAATTAGGCCATGCGTCACCTTTAAAGTGAAATCAACAAGAAGAACAAGAGAGAGAGAGAGAGAGAGAAGAATAATATCAATATTGAACCACACATGTCCAACATAGACCAATACTGAAGTGCATTGTCCAAGGTAGACAAGCCCAGTTCCAGTAATGACACTGACAGTTTTTTTTTTTTTTTTTTTTTTTTTTTTTCTTTTCTAATACTGCAACACCTCTTGTGTGGATTTTGTGCGTGTTTTGTTTGTGTTGAGGTTTACGACCCAGTCAACCCAATGGGGTCCTGTCGAGCGCGGTCAGTTAACCTAACCACACATTTACAGAGCAGTCTTAGTCCTCTAAGCGGTTAACCAGTATTGTGCACATTCTTTCGCCAGAAAACTGACAACAACTGCCTTTCTTGTATCAGCGGAAGGAAGAGAATGACCGAAGAATATATTTCACGATCAAATCTCCACGAAAGAATGATGCCGACCCTGGGTGTGGGTGGGGGTGGTGGAGTCGAACCCGCAACCTCCTGTTATGTGCGGGTGTCTGGTGTACTTCAAACCTGGGGTCAGTGCAGTGAAAAGTTACGAATGAGAAAAAGAGTTAATGCGGGTGAAGGTGAGATAAAATTGAAAGGTTAAAATGCTAAAACGTCTGATGAAAACAAAGTACAAAGATAGAATAAGTAAATAAATAAATAAAAATAAATATGGAGTAGGTCAGACTTCTGACTGCCAGTCAGAAAATGTCAAGGTCTGGCAACATTAATATTTTAGGAGGCTGTCTGTTCCCCTGAACAATAGCGTTGGGGGTGGGAGCGGCGTAGGAGGAGAGAGAAATAGTATTTGTAGTAGTCGGTAACTGTATGAATTTGTTTAGTCGCTGTTGGATATATCTTTGAGTGTCGGAACATATGGATTCCAACATGGTTGTAATGGCATCGCTAGTTATCTCAGCACAATCTTTTAAAATAAGTACATAAAGATTGTCTTTGGAAACGAAGAACTCACTACAGATTAGAAATGGGGAAAAAAGCTAAGAGAAAAGTCCAGGGAGTGCCACAGTCACAAACTGCAGCCCTTCCCAGACCCCGAGAGGAAGAGGAAACCGACAAATCCAAACAAGCACAAATCGAACAAACGAACGAAAAGCACTAAGATTGGCTATTTCTTCCCCTCAAAATCTCATTTTTATTGAGACTCTTAATAAGCAGTAATGAAGTTTGCAATACTGCTTACGCCCTCTTGCGTATTCATGAGCATAACTCTATTTCAAAGATGCCACAATGGGTCCAATGATCCCAAAGAAAATGAAATATAATCTGCACTATGTTATAACCGGATGTCTGTATGTCTGTCCTTTAGAGTCCTTAATCCAAGTTCACTAATTCACCTATTAATGTTTTTCCCCAAGAGAAGGGGTGGAGGAATTACACTGAGGAATTAGACATTTTATTTAGTTGGCTGTCTAATTCCCTACCAATGGGTCACGTGTCGAAATTCCCCTAGGTGGGCATAAGAATTTGCAAACAGTTTCTTCTGATGATGAGGCGAATAAATTTTATGATAGAAAACGATCTGTATGAAGCAGAAAAAAGGTAAGAGAAAAGTCCAGGGAGTGCCACAATCACAAACGCGGCCCTTCCCAGACACTTAGAGGAAGAGGAAACCGACAAATCCAACAAGCAAATCAAACAAACATTCAAAAAGCGCTAAGATTAGCTTTCTTTTCCCCAAGCGAGGTAATTGCAATGCTAAAAAGACTGAAAAACACAAGATCAAAATGACACAAGGTAAGACATAAAATAAATCGCCTCGTAGAATAAACCACAAAGCAACAAAGAGTAAGACTAACACCGGGACCACCGCCTTAGAACGACCAGTAGAGTAAACCACCAGGGGGTTTAAAGTACTTTTACAGATAGCCAACTTCACCCTGGGACCCGATGCTACTCCCAATACAGAATACATAAAAATTCGATTCGCATAAAGGCTTCCAACTCAGTCAATGCATCAAAGCGAAAACATAAAAATCAAATTAATCACTATAATAAACAAAGACTAGCACTCATGGCTAATTCTACTGTATGCCAGAGTAAATGAAAACCAATAGTTGAACAACGGCGGGCCAAGCCAAAGACGTATCGTCAAGCCCCAACCCACTGGTTAAAGCTTTACGAAGAGGCCGTCATTGAGTCTCAGGCCCAAATCGCCGTCGTGCAATTAAAGAGTGAAGCATAGCCATCAACAATGATTGGGTTGACAACTAGATATGCAGTCTGCCGCATAATATCCAGGCTATAGCCAATTCTTTGATAACTGTTAATAAGTTTTCTGAATTGCTCCGAAAAGTTAGATTTACCTACAACTTTTCTAAATCTGTACATTAAGTCATCGTAAAATTCTGGTTCCGATATACCTGGCTGCAGAAATGTTTTCAGACTGCCGCTATATTTTTCTACCAAGGCACTGTGTCTGCGATAAAATTTCGAAAACGCCTTACGGAGTTTAAAATAACGACAGCCCTGCCTAAGAATTTTGGCAGTAAGGGCTTTATTACGGTAGTTAAAGTCACTAAGATTTGAAGAAGCTGTGGCGAATCTAATAAGTTGAGATATGTATACACCATATAAGGTACGCATCCAGAAAAGGGAAATTGACTATATCAAAATCAAAATCGTCCCATTTATCATAAATTTTGGTGGAAACTGTACCATTAGATATACATAGATTCAAATCCAAAAAAGGTGCCTCGGTATCTGAAGAATTTCTCTATTTAATTGGAGTTCTGTATGGTATATGCAGTCCACCATTTGGTCAAAGTAAATATTGTCAATATTTAATAAATCATCAAGGTATTTTGAAGTTGAATTGAAAGCCTCAATAATGCCAGCCCGATTCTCACGTGAGAGAGACTTCATGAAAGCTCTCTCATAACAAAAAAAAAAAAAACAAATCTGCAACAAGAGGAGCGCATTTGGTTCCCATCGGAATACCAATAGTTTGCCTATCAAGTTTAGTTCTCCTTACTAGATGTTATACTCAGCATGTTCTTCGTCCTTACATTGATTCTGAAATTAACCACAGTAGACACTTCATCAAAATTCCATTCATTTATAAAGGTATTGAATTCGTAGATTTACCTAGCATATTTCGAGATAATAGTGTTATATCAGCTATACCTTCATATTTCGAAAACACGGAATCTCCTATTATCTGTTATAAATATAACAAACCTATCCGTAATATTGTACTTAATTTCAATAAATTAGTTTCTGGTCTTGATATTGAAACTAGTTCCCTTGATTACCTCGCTTGGGGAAGAGAGAGCTAATCTAAGTGATTTTCATATGTTTGTTCGATTTGCGTTTGTATGGTTTTGTCTGTTTCCTCTTCTTCTTCGTGTGTGGGATGGGCTGCGGCTTGTGAGTGTGGCACTCCCTGGCCTTTTCTCTTACTTTTTTTTCAGTATTTTGAAAATAAGTTGGAATGAACGAAATAACCGAACTGTCCCGGAAGATATTAATAAAATCAATCCCTTTATGTATGAAAGAAATTTTGATAAAATAACGTTTGTGATTACTTTCAGAATCGATGTTAGGACGAAGAGCATGTTGAGTATAACCTGTAGTTAAGAGAGCTACGTCATATCACTGATTAGAACTATCTTAGAATTAATTTGCCTCAATATCAAGAATACGTAATACAGAAATGGGTCATAAACTTAAAAAAGGCAAGCATAGGGTGGCGTCCGCGATTTTGTAATATTTTGACAGTCATTTCAGTCTAGTATTATTTCTTTTAACTGCGCGTAATTTACATTTATAGTCACCATTTTCCTGACACCGTGAGACCTAGTTTTACGTTTTCGGCATTCCAAACGAGAGAAAATATCAAAGTCGGATATTTTTGAAATATTACTCTCATGATAAATGTTGTCGTTGAAACCCAGTGGAAAAAGGCGTCTGTAATGATTTTATCCATTTTAATTCTGCTTCATGTCTTTTGATAATTTTAAATCTTGATAAAGATTTTATATCGTAATTATTCTTTTCCACTGGTTGTATAGAAATGTCATTTAGTGGATGGCCTGTACGTTTAATGTGACGGTACAAGAAAGTATCATTTTTTAGGCTTATTCATTCTACGATAGTGTTCATATAAGCGGGTTTTTAACATACGGTTGGCCTGTCCAACGTATTGCATTCCACAGTTTACAGCACGTCGGGTAAATACATATATCAAAGCAATTGACTTTTAGTCTAAATTTGAATAGTTAACTACTGAAAATCGCCTGCCGTTTACAGATGAAGAAATGGTAGACTCAGTACATAAATGTTTACAACATCTATACCTCTTTACATTGCACTTAGAAATACTAGGACACATTCCAATATTCCTTTTGAATGGACTGGTATATTTACGATGAATATGTGATTTTATAAGGGATAGTAGAACTCTAAGGTTCCTATTAAAAGTATTAGTATTACCCGCTCCACTGAAATTACCAGAGACAGCAGAAAACAATGTGCATGCTTAGCGGTTGATCCAATCACGTTTGATCACTTCGCTTACCCACTTAATTGCATGCCGGTGGGTCGGGGTTCAGACTGTGATGGCTCCGACTTCAAACTATTCATTTATATGGTCTAGGCAGGAACTTTTACGTCCGTTTCTCGGCACACCGGGTTCAATTGGAAGTTTTCGTTTGCTCCATTTTCCAGTAATGTTGTTTGACACCCCATGGGTATTAACACGCTGTTTCTGTTGTGTTCTCATCTTTGCTTCTTTATAGGCTTAGCCAAGTCTCCGATGTTCGTGATTTTGTGTGTTCTTTGTTTCCAGAGGCAGTCTTTTTTTTTACTACTTTTATTTTACTCTACTGTAGCTGGTGTTGTGCCGTGTGGCGGCCGTAAAAAGTCTCCCCGTGCAGGTTATATTTTATTTCTTTTGGGATCACTGAGCCCATCCCGGTTACTTTGAAAATCGAATACCGCTTAAGCCGGCGCAAGGGGGCGTATGCCACTTCGCAAACTACAGTGTTGCATATGAAGAGACTCAATCAAATCAAGTCTCCGATTTTCGAGATTTTGTGTATTCTTCGTTTCCAAAGGCTATCCTTTTTTACTTTTATTTATCTGTGATTTATTTGTTGCCCGTAATTATTCATGAATGAATTAGAAGATCTCCACGCGGACTGAACAAACAAATGTTTGTACCACAGTGGAAGCCGAGGGCGAGGGCTGGGATCCCGTCAAGCCAGCTTAAGCCCCTTAGTGATTTATTACTGACCGTTCCAAGGTGGTACTTGCATTGTGGTACATTTTTGTTAAATATTCTGTAATGTTTCACTTGTAAATGTTTATCTTTTAACAATTATGTAAGTTAAAGTTATATTCAGTTAAGTTTAAGTAAGAGGGTCTCCACCTTTCTTGGACAGGACTGCCAACTCTGCTTGCCATCTGTTCTTTTTGTAGATGTTTAACTTTCCCTTTGAATCTGATCACATTAGTTCCTGAGTTCATTTATTTACTTTACATGTATCAAACCTTTCAACCTAGGTTTAAATAATAATAATAATAATAATAATAATAATAATAATTATTATTATTATTATTATTATTAAATGTTATTATTATTATTATTATGTTTGGATCGCACAGACGCAAACAAAGCACACAAAGAAAGAAACAGAAAGCCAAGTGGGCAGATATTGCAGTGATATGCCCGGAAGGCTAGCATCAGGAGAAGATAATAATATGACGCAAGAAAACAAAATAGTTACCAGACTGCTAGAAAGCAAACATGTAGTTAGGTGTAACAAAGCCTTGTAAAGAACGACCAACAGTTTTAAAACACTATCGCTAGTTCTGCAGCCGTGTTTAATAGTACAAAAGATGTCTAAGAAAAGCCACAATCACAGGAAATAATCTACAAGTAATACCAAGAGGAAAAGCAGACAAACCAAGACAGACCGTGTACAAAAATAAATGGACACCCAGGAAACACCACAATTACGAAGCACAGCCTTCCCGAGGCACAAAAGAGAAGGGAAGAGGAGGTATGAATAACGACAAAACAAACGTCATCTATGAAAAAAGGTAAGAGAAAACCACCGGCACACAAACAAAGGAGAACTGCAATAGAGGAACCGCCTAGGAAGGTCAGTAGAAAAACTACTGGAGTGGGAGGGGAGCTTGTACAATTTTCATTCGCGCAAAACAAGTCAATAAACAAAGAAAGGCAAAGCAACAGTTACTTTTCACCAACACAGTTATCACAATACCAGATAAACTGCTTCACTGTGTAGTCTTTATCAGACAACAACAGTAGGAAACCAATATTTTCTGTCAGAAAAAAAACTGAAAGTGGGTCAGCCCGCACGTGGGGTTTTCTTTCATGAAGCATCTGTCAGCAAAGCTAAGAATACCTTGCTGGATAACTGCATACATTCTCTGAGAATTCATTCTTTTAATGTGCTGGCTAATCCAAAGTTTTTGTTTGTGTTGAGGTTTTACGGTCCAGGCAACCCAATGGTGTCATGTCGAGCGCGGTCAGTTTACCTAACCACACTTTTACTGGGCAGAAATAGTCCTCTAAGCGGCTAACCAGTATTGTGCACATTCTTTCGCCAGAAACTGACAACTGCCATTCTTGAATCAGCGGAAGGGAGAGAATGACCGAAGAAAATACTTCCTGATCACTCTCCACGAAAGAATGTTGCCGGCCCGGTAGAGGTCGAACCCGCAACCTCCTGATCACCAGTCGGACGCGCATCCAACTGAGCCACCGAGGCCGGCAATGCAAAGTTTATGATCTTAATAAAGTTTGCACACATTTGAATGCTGCTTTTGTCTGTAATCTACCGTATTTACCATAAGTATTCGGACGCAGTGTATTCGGACACCACAATTTCTTACTAGTTCTAAAATTTGAACAAGTACAATTTACTACCCGGCGTTATGTCTTTACATTGTTGGATGAGTGGCAAACAGTGTAGACCCTGATGAGACGGCATTCTGTGGCGTCTCATCTGGGTCTACACTGTTTGTTCAGGCTTTTGTCTGTCTGAACACAATTCAGCTGTTTCACTAGTTCTATGAAAAGAACAGACTATCTGCAGACGCTCAAATATGACGTACAGATTCACATTAGAATAAGCCACTGGATAGCGGTAGAGAAAAAGTTATGAATGGGTTACTATTGGGTTTTGATAGTCTTCTATTTAGAAGCTATGTAATGGTCTAAATGCTAGACAGCATCCACTAAAAACATCAACAATACAACGAATAAGCCAAAACACGAACAAAAGCCCCTCAGCGAGTAACCACAAGGCTACTCAAAGAACAAACAACACCAGGACCACCGCCTTCAAAAGGCATTAGTAAAAACTACCGGGCTACCGGGTGGAGGAGGGGGCGTGTAAATCGATTAAGTGGAAATATTAAATAGAAAAGAAGGCAATGATCAGGAATCGATACAATTATCCCACACCTCCCATCAGAGACATCAAATGGAAAGAAACACAAACACGAAATAACTGGACCCTAATGGAAACATCACTAGCAGAAAGCCAAACGGACAGTTACTTCCACAAGGTGGCAAAATGGCTAACCAAAACAAAAAGGTGTAAGCGACACACACATTCAAATTCAAAGACGAACTATAACAAAAACAAACCATGACAGAAGAACAGTCAGTGAAAAGTATTATTTCATAGGGGGAGGGGTGGGGGCTTAAATCGATTTTACGTGGCCACAATCCTCGCCCTTACTTCTGCTAAAACCTGTTTGCTGTTCGGAAAGAACAGGTGGCAAGCAGGGTTGGCAGCCCTTTCCCCAAAATGTGGCAACTCTCTTACCCAGACTCAGCTAAATATACGAGGGATGTTCGAAATGAATTGCTTATTTCTATCTGGAGACTTCAAATTTCAAATTAGCCCAAAAGTACTCATTTCATGCCCTCGATGTACTCCCCGTGGCTAGAAATGCAAAGTTTCAGCCGATGTATCCACTTCTTGAAGGCGTCACGGTACGCTGATTTGGGCACAGTAATAAGGTACTGATGAATGGCAGATCCAAGTGCCTGTCGGGACTGGTATTTCCGCCCAGCAAGGAATGCTTTCAATTTCGGAAACAAAAAGAAATCACATGGGGCAAGGTCTGGGGAATACGGGGGGCGAGGCAAAACAGTTACTTTTTCTTTCTTCAAAAACGCCGTAACTATTGCGGAGGTATGAGCTGGGGCATTGTCATGTAGAAGACGGACATGTTTAAAACCAATGGCAGGGCGTCGTTTCTGATAATACTTTTTCAGTTTCTTCAGTACTACGTCTTTGTAGTACTTTCCGGAGATGCTTTTTGCCCTTTTCCACTGGCACTTTTATTGCGACTCCTTCACCAGAGAAGAAGATTGCATACAAAACCTTCTTTGTACTCAAAGAACGTTTGGCAATTATTGGGCGTTTGCTGTGTTTAGTGGCCCAGATCTTATTGCTAACCTTTCTGACGGGCTCAAAATAATGGACCCAGGTTTCATCACCTGTGACGACATTGGCCAACTGCTTTTTGTCATATTTTGGAAACATTTGAAGCAGCTTTTTGGCCACTTTAACCCGTTGCCTCTTTTGCTCGTCAGTCAACAGATGTGGCACCCATCTAGCAGAAATCTTTCTGACTTTCAAATGCTTCTTCAAAATAAGGTGATATGCCTACCTTTCGTGCAATATCACGAACTGTAAATCTGGCATCTCCTTCAATGATTTCCTTTATTTTGGAAACGATTTCTTTACGAGATGCAGATTTTGGCCTACCTGATTTCGGTGCATTTTTGATGGACTCTACACCAGACTCAAATTTCTTTTTCCACCGCCGAACTGTGTCATAAGACACACAAGAAGGTCCAAAAGCAGTAGAAATTTCAGTCATCAGCTTCTTCAAAGAACAACCAAGTTTTGAGCGAGCTTTGATGTAAGCCCGTATTTCATCTTTTTTGCCGACGCTTCTACCAACCATTTTTACTGCAGTGGTCAATGACTGCGTGTATTCAAATGGCAAATTTTATGTCTTACACTTAGTCTAACATGTACATGTATGCACCATTGTGTAGATATTGAATAACCCTATACAGGTATGTATTGGTTTTTATCGTGCCCCACGATGATATCAAGCTAGAGGACAATAAGCAATTCATTTCGAACATCCCTCGTATCTTTAACTTACATAATTGCTCACCCCACGTCCCCAACCCTGCAGCTCCCAGAGTGTCCCGTGTGTCATTCTATCCTGAACCAAGGCTATGCTGCAATCAGAAGAGCAAAGTTATAGCGAATGGGTTTGCCCTGAATCCCTGTACCTAATAATGAGCGCCAACAGGAGCAGGGGTCCAGGACAAAATAATCACGAGTAATTTGCACTTCTGGTTGCAGCCCCAGGTTGAGACGGTTGTGGCAACAGATACTTAGAATCTGTACTTACAGTCCTTGTGTACATATACAAGTAAGCAGTTTGCACAACAATCACATGTGACGACTGCAATTATGAAAATAACATTACGCATTTTAAACATTGCAAAACAAACAAACAAGTGATAATAATAATGTGTGTGTGTGTGTGTGTGTGTGTGTGTGTGTGTGTGTGTGTGTGTGTGTGTGTGTGTGTTAGAGAGAGAGAGACAAGCCAAGCCTGCCAACTCAGAACGTACGTATGTTAACTACATTCACAGATATCAGACTGGAAACCATCCACCAGCCTGCGATCCAGCTGGCACGGGAGAGCTGCAACACACTAATTCCATTCCTAGCTCTAAGTATATACCAAAAAAATGGAAACGTTTAGATTGAAAGTTGACCTCCCATAAAGATATATTGTTGCACTTAGGAAGCGCCTGTATTTCATATGATAGATAGTCTACGAGAGAAAAGTACAGGGCTGCGTTCAGTTAAGCGAGTTCACGGTTAATCCCAAAGTGTGGCATCCTTTCCATTCAGTTGTGACAGTTTTCGGCGGACGGTAGAGAGTATCTGCAAACTCTTTCCAAGTTGTCTTTTGGTACAACTAAAATGGCGGCCAAAGCAAATAAGCTATTAAGTATATTTATTTGTAACAAAAGAATGGAAACGTTTAGACTGAAAGTTGACCTCCCATAAAGATATTTTGTTGCACTTAGGAAGCGACTTATTTTATATAATCAGATATTTTAAAAACAAACAAACAAACAAAAAAATGCGTCTGTATCCAGCAGTTTATTTGTAAACGCTTCTGATATTGGCCACGATTTTGACAAGTGTATTCGTTAAATTGATTAGTCCAACGGTTTGTACGATCGGGTATGAAAACGACGGCCGAGCCGAGCCGAAAAAAGCCGGGCATATTATAGTGTTTTCATTTGTCTAAGGATTTCGAGTATTGACTTTTATTTATTTTTTATTTATCTATTTTTTTTTTTTTTTTTTTTTTTCAAAGTATATTAAACGTCAAAAAGATTGCCTTTAGAAAGAACACACTACGAATTAGAAAATGGGACACTCGGTTTTATTGAGACTCTTCATAAGCAGTAATGAAGTTTGCAACACTGCTTACGCCCTCTAGCGTATACATGACCAGAACTCCATTTTTACATATACAACAATGGGCCCAATGATGCCAAGGTGATGTACGGGGAGACGTTCTACCGCCGCCACACCAGCTGCAGTGTAGCAAAATAAACGTCCAAAAGATTACCTTTGGAAAAAAGAACACATTACGAATTAGAAAATGGGAGTCTCGGTTTTACTGAGACTCTTATAAGCAGTAATGAAGTTTGCAATACTGCTTACGCCCTCTGGCGTATACATGATACATAAGTAAACATTTCATAGCATTTATTCAAAATCCGACTTTCATTCAGCTTGTGAGGTTATTTCCGATTATTACCCGAAAGTGGGTATGAAAGCAACGGCTGATTCAAAACTAGTGATTGAGCCTTTTCAGTTTATATTTATTATAAATATGCTTAAGTTTTGGATATTGTCAAATTTACCGGTGTCTAATCACTTGCTATCTTTTAAACATATTCACGGTAATGGATCGAAACGTGTGGGATTTATATGACTGAAATATACTTAGACGATGACAGTCGACCAGCCATTCATATTTCCATCTGATAGATTTTTAGATTAATGCTGGCCATCATACTGGTATTAGATAAATTTCTCTGTTTACCTTTGGACCCTTTCAATGCTCTTGCTTCCCGTTTCGGTTATTTTCGTTTAGTTTATAACTAAAGATTCTATATTCTGCTTGTAGTTATTCGGATGAAAAAGAAAAATAATAGGATTCATAAACAGTCTCTGCATGTTATAATGATTCAAAGGATTTTTCTTTTTTCACAAATTGGCCAAAACATATTTTATCCTGTTGAATGAATGTCACTCCTGGTGGCTTTCATACCCCTGTTGAATGGAAAAGGGATATAACTTCATAAGTTAGTAAGTAATTATACAAATTTTAATGGTGACTACCACATTTAACATGTATGGTCCCAGTGTTAGTCTTACTCTTTGTTGCTTTGTGGTTTATTCTACGAGGCGATTTGTTGTATGTCTTTCCATGTGTCATTTTGTTCTTGTGTTTTTTAGTCCTTTTAGTATTGCGATTGCCTCGCTTGGGGAAGAGAGAGCTAATCTTGGTGCTTTTCGTACGTTTGTTCGATTTGTGCTTGTTTGGATTTGTCGGTTTCCTCTTCCTCTTGGGGTCGGGGGGGGGGGGGGGGGGGGAAAGCTGCGGTTTGTGGTTGTGGCGCTCCCTGGGCTTTTCTCTTGCCTTTTTTTATGTATGACAATATCAGAGTAAAAGAAATAAGTATCTTGAACTCGTTTAAACAAATGAACAAGTAAAAGAAACCCACGGGGTGGGGTGAAGCGGGTGTTTGGGGGGGGGGGGTACTCTGAATTTTGCCTGCTACATAGGCTGGGCCAGCATCTAATGTGAACAAAACAAACAAAATAATCTTCCGATATTAGCATACCCAAAAAAATATTCCTCTTGCCTTCACATAACTATGAGTTGCTGATACTTTGGTCTCACTAAACTATCAGTTCAACAGAAGGTTCTCACGTGATTTTTTACTATTACTAAAAATATACCGAGAAAGTTGACAGACCCCAAAAATGTTCAGTTTTTAAAGTGACCATAAAATATACCTGATAAATGACCAGTATCAAGCGAAATAGCTCCCCATCCTCCCCCCCCCCCACCCCCCCCACCCCCCCCCCCCCACCCAAACAAAAGAAAAATAATAATAGTAAAAGGTAGTAAAAGTCAAAATTCTAAACCCCAAAAATAGTCCTAGCCTCTGTGTACCCAAACACTATATTAGGCTCGGCTTTTTCGGCTCGGCTCGGCGGTTCGGCCGTGGCTTTCATACCCGACCTTTTGCACACGTTACCAATTTGACCTACTTTTTCATACTTGACTGCACATAGGTGCACTTCCGCCAATTTTATGAGTAAACGGTAGTAAAGTGATTTCGGTTTCTAATTCGTTTAAATCTATCGGATTTCTTCCGGAATTTATATTAACTTTTAGCTGAAATACAAAGACAAATAATCATGCCGCCGAAAAAGTGTGGTAGGTGCGAGAAAACGGTTTATCCTACAGAAGAACTCAAATGTCTTGACAAGGTTGGTTCGAGTTGCTGCAGTTGTATACAAATTTGGTAACCCTGTGTAGTTTATCATGTTTATTGTCCTAATTAGAACAAGATGTGCTTATCAAATTGTGGAGGTTCTGGGTGTCCTTTCGTTTATAAATGTTTTGACAGTATTGTCGTTACATGTTTAGCATTTGTCACTAGAATATTCCTACCGAAATAAAGCCGAAAAAAATGTGATGAGATGGGCGGGGTTCTAAAAATAGCTAACAAGTGACAGTTTGTTTACACATGATGCAATTTTTACATCTATTTTGTTTTTGTTATATATAACACTTGCTTGTGAAATTAAGCCTGTCTATCTTAATTTAGAGTTCAACAGTCCAGACAAAACAGCATTTTCTACATAGTAGTGTCTGGCTTCAGTGGGGTGTTGGTTTTATTCAACAACTGCAAAACATTTTAGATCATGCCCCGGGATTGAATCCTGCTAGAGGTAGAATTCAACTCATGACAATGGCACTTCATTGTAAGGGCCTTTCATTTATATCAACCTTCCATGGTCGCGATATGAAAACTAAATATTTAAAGGGATGTTAAAGGCCAAAGCATCATTTTTGAAGCTGGTTATGGTGCAGGGCTTAGCAGTTCCACGGGACTGCTTGCCATGATGCATGCTAATGCTGGAGGATAAGAAAATCATATCTAAATTATGGGTCCGTTGAAACACCACAAACCACTCACAAACCACCCCAAACCTTTCTTATAGGGATGGAAATGGTAATGTAAGTAGACTAGGATATAGTAGGATGGACGATCATCTTCATTAATATATAAAACCATGTTTACACCTATTAAAAGTGCATCAAAAACACACCAAACTACATCACAAATGCTAAAGCTTAATGTTACGATCAATCTTTCTTTAATGTAAATCTTCAAAATAAATTGATTATAATTATTCTTTGCAGACAGTAAGACAAAAAGAGTGAAAAGGGCAAATTAATTAAAAAAAAAAAAAAAAAAAGTAGATAGATATTAAATTAAATATGTAAAATAGACAGTGTACCCTGACAGCGTCTGTTGAGGTATTACAAATATTCATCATCCTTGAACCCTTTTGTGGTTTTCCATATTTCTGCTTCAGTGTTATATTTCCAGTTATAAAAAGTTTTTAGGGCTTTTATATTCCTAACTAGAGTATTATCTATTATAATACTGAGATTAATTTCCATTGCTCTGCTGTGGTGCCAGTTTCAGTGTTCCATTTTGATAGGAATCTCGATTTTTATTCATAATATGGGGTTATTTTGACGTTAAAACCAAAATATTCAGTGAAATATTAAAGTCAATTTTGGAGGGAAACCGAACCATACTAGTCTTAGAAACGTTATTAGTCTATAATAGCGGTCAATGGGTTCCTAAATTTGTCACTGGTATGTGGTGATAGTGGGCACTGGGCAGTGACATGTCTCATACCATACGTTACCCTATTCGACTCATATTGTACCAACCTACATCTACCCCAACCCTACTCTATCGTACCCTAACCCAATCTTCCCACCCCCCATCTACCCCAACCCTACTCTATCGTACCCTAACCCAATCTTCCCACCCCCCATTATAAGGGTTGTTTGGGTAAGTTTGGGGTGTTTCAACGGACCGCTAAATTACTTAAAACACAGTACCGAGCTGGAAATTTGACCTAACGCAAATGTAAAAATGACTGATTGTAAACCTAAACTAACCTCTTTGTGTGTTTGTATTGAGGTGTTACAGCCAAGTCAACACAATAGGGTCATGTTGAGCACGGTCAGTTTACCTAACCGCACATTTACTGGGCAGGCTTAGTCCTCATCAGTTAACCAGTATTGTGCACATTCTTTCACCAGGAATTGACAACTGCCCCTCTTGAATCAGGTGAAGAGAGAAAATGACCGTAGAAAATAATTAATGATCAATCTCCATGAAAGAATGTTGCCAACCGAGCAGGGTTGTAACCCGCGACCTCCTGATCTTCCGTCAGAAGCCCATCCAACTGAGCCAACGAGGCGGGCAAGGTAACCTCTTTACCAGTGTTATATGGGGATAGCCAGATTATAAAGACATGCTACTTACCTTAGCTGTTATCTCATAAAAAAAAGGATCGTACAGAACAGTTTTTAATGTTTGTCTAGTGTACAGTCAATCTAGATTAGCACAAAGGCAAAGGCAGTTGATGAGTGCTCTTGAAAACTGTAACACTGAATGCTTAGGTAAATTGTGAATGTTGGAAAAGACAGGGGGATATGAAATAAATATTAAATAATTGTTTATTCTTTACCTCAGTTCTAAAGATAGTTTGATAAAACCTACAATTTTATTATTAAAAATAAGTCCATTCCAGTTATGCAAGTTTGTAAAGCTTCACACCAGTTAGTAAACTTACACCAAATCTTGAAACACTATCCTCAGAAGCTTCAGCTGAGGACACTAAAATGGAAGCTAGGTGTGCATTCCAATCAAATCAAAAGAGGTTGAATAGTCATCAACAGAAAAAAAATTATCCCAAATATGTCATCAGATACTCCTGACCAAGTCCTGATGTCACTCATATCGGAACAATAGAATGGTTAATATGAAATGATCTGTGCGTTGAAATACCACTTTGATTTGTAAAGACCACAAGATGACATGATCCAGTGTCTGTGTTGACTGCTCGACAACTCTCAAGATTCCATGGCAAGGTATCACGATATTTTCTTAATTTCATTTTACATATAAAGGTATATCAAAGTGTTGTTATTCAAAATTTTTAACATGCTTTTATCATACATGCACAGTCCAAAAGATGCGGATGGAATGATAAATAATTATGACCCTGATCAGATGGCTTCTTCAGGAGCAGTCTAATCTGGGTCTACACCATTTGCCAGGGCTTGTGTTTTCAAAAAACAGGATCATTACAGTAGCTGGAATGTTTTTCTAGGAATACAGAGACATAAATAAACACTGTAAATATTGTGAATTATCATTATTTTTATGATAATATCATTTGTTTACGTAAATAATGCTATTACCATGTTACCCACACATGTATTTTTGGAATATGAATCACATTGTTAAAAGCCAAAAATAAAAGACAAAATCATTTCATTCTTTATTAAATAACGCTCTTCCCATGCTAGATACTGCAAAAACAATATCAGAAATGAAAAGAAAGAAAAAAAACACAAGTATGCCAAGTTTTACAACTTTAGGTATCTTGGAAACTAAAAAGGCTACAGCAGTTTAGGTAGTTATTTCTACAATTTCCAACTGCGTCAGTTCTGTTGTTGCAGGCTGCACCTCAGCATCCAGCAGGAAAATTCCAGGAAATGTGCAATTTCCTGGAACTTCAATCTGCTGTAATGTTGGATTTTAGTAGAGATATCTTCAAATTTTAAATCGTTGTGTGTAGCTTTTGAGGAACTTTATAAGATGAACTTTTATAAAAAGACATGGGAAAAAAACCCCAAAAAAACTGTGGTTGCTAATTTGATTAAAATTAGACAGAAGCTTGATTTGTAGATTTCCATTCTGGTGAAGGGCACTTGAAAAACAAGTGGGTGCTGCTTTCTATCCAATCTTTGCGGACTTCGAAGATCAAATGTGTAGCCCTGAACGTTTGTTGTTAATGAAAGAAGCTGCCTGGTAGTCTAGAGCTGGGTTTGCTCAGCCTCACTGGAGAATATTGTCTCAATATTTCAGGTAGGCAGCATTATAAAACAGCTCCAGACCAGACCATGATGTCGTTTTTTTTTTTTTGTTTTTTTTTGTTTGTTTTTGTATGTTCCCCCATCCCCCACTCCACACCACCAAAGTATGTTGGGGTGGGGGGAGGGGACATATGGATCCCATTGGCGTCGGCGTAAAACTTCTTGTCCGCTCTGTAACTTGAATACCCTTTAGAATATTTTGATGATACTTGGTAGAAGTGTAGATCAGGACGAGATGACCTGTCGCATACAAGATTAGCAACACTGGCTTTCTTACTTTTGGAGTTATCACCCTTTGTTTTATTTGAAAAAGATTTCGTGTCCGCTTTGTAACTCGAATACCCTTTGGAATATTTCGATGGTACTTGGCAGAAATGTAGAACAGGGACCAGACAACATGTCGCGTACAAGAATGACAACTCTGCCTTTCTTACTTTTGGCATTATTTCCCTTTGTTATATTAATATATTTGACTGTGATAATCCATTGATTTCGTGTCTGCTCTGTAAGTCAAAGACCCTTTGGAATATTTTTATGATACTTGGTAGAAATGTAGAGCAGGTTCAGACGATGTGTCACATACAAGAATGACAACTCTGCCTTTCTTACTTTTGGGGTTATCTCCCTTTGTTTTGTTTGAAATATATTCTCGTCTGCTCTGTAACTGGAATACCCATTGGAATATTTTGATGGTACTTGGCAGAACTGTAGAACAGGACCAGACAACGTGTCGCATACAAGAATGACAACTCTGCCTTTCTTACTTTTGACGTTATCTCCCTTTGTTATATTTGACAGTGATAATCCATTGATTTCATGTCCGCTCTGTTAGTCAAAGATCCATTGGAATATGTTTATGATACTTGGTAGAAATGTAGAACAGGACCAGACGATGTTTCGCCTATAAGAATGACAACTCTACCTTTCTTACTTTTGGCGTTATCTCCCTTTGATATGTCTGACAGTGATATTCCTTTGATTTTGTGTCCGCTCTGTAGGTCAAAGACCCTTTGGAATATTTTTATGATACTTGGTAGAAATATAGAACAGGACTAGACGACATGTCACGTACAAGAATGACAATTCTAGCTTTCTTACTTTTGGAGTTATGTCCCTTTGTTTTGTTTGAAATAGATTTATTGTCTGCTCTGTAACTGGAATACTCTTCAGAATATTTTGGTGGTACCTTGTAGAACTGTAGAACAGGACAAGATGATGTGTTCCTTACAAGAATGACAACTCTGTCTTCCTTACTTTTGCTGTTTTCTCCCTTTGTTATATTTGACACTGATAATGCATTGATTGTAAGTCTAACACTCTTTGGAATATTTTGATGACACTTGGTAGTAATGAAGAACAGGACCAGACGACATGTCACATACAAGAATGACAACTTTGGGGGTTTTTTTACTTTAAGAGTTATCTCCCCTTTTTATGCCCCCAACTTCAAAGAAGTTGGAGGGGCATATTGCTTCTGGGTTGTTCGTCCGTCCGTCCGCCCTTCCGTCCGTCCGTCCGTTCGTCACGCTTTTTGATGCATAGCATAACTTTAAAACCGTGAATGCTACTGTTCTGAAATTTCATATATGGATTCCTCATGAAAAAATAGCTGACACGTATTTTTTTTCTTGACAGGATTATGCCCCTTTTCTGAGTTATGGCCCTTTGAAAAAGCTAGAGCCTTGAAACTTAGTAAATGGATTTGTAGTGATGAGTAGATGACCTGATTAATTTTTGAAGAAATTTTGAAAAATACTTCTTGAGTTATGGCCCTTTGTAATTTTGGGCAATTTTACCTTGTCAGCAAAATATCTCAAAAACTGTTAGAGCTAGAGCCTTGAAACTTAGTAAATGGATTTGTAGTGATGAGTAGATGACCTGATTAAATTTTGAAGAAATTCTGAAAAATACTTCATGAGTTATGGCCCTTTGTAATTTTGGGCATTTTTATCTTGTCAGCAAAATATCTCAAAAACCGTTGGAGCTAGAGCCTTGAAACTTAATGAATAGACTGGTAGTGATGAGTAGACAACCTGATTGACTTTTGAAGAAATTTTGAAAAATGCCTTTTGAGTTATGGCCCTTAGTAATTTTGGGCATTTTTACCTTGTCAGCAAAATATCTCAAAAACTGTTAGAGCTTGAGCCTTGAAACTTAGTAAATGGATTTGTAGTGATGTGTAGATGACCTGATTAACTTTTGAAGAAATTCTGAAAAACACTTCATGAGTTATGGCCCTTTGTAATTTAGGGCATTTTTAACTTGTCAGCAAAATATCTCAAAAACTATTGAAGCTAGAGCCTTGAAACTTGATGAATAGACTGGTAGTGATGAGTAGACAACCTGATAAACTTTTGAAGAAATTTTGAAATATACTTCTTGAGTTATGCCCCTTTGTAATTTTAGGCATTTTTATCTTGTCAGCAAAATATCTCAAAAACTGTTAGAGCTAGAGCCTTGAAACTTAGTAAATGGATTTGTAGTGATGAGTAGATGACCTGATTAATTTTTGAAGAAATTATGAAAAATACTTCATGAGTTATGACCCTTTGTAATTTTGGGCAATTTTACCTTGTCAGCAAAATATCTCAAAAACTGTTGGAACTAGAGCCTTGACACTTGATGAATAGACTGGTAGTGATGAGTAGACAACCTGATTAACTTTTGAAGAAATTTTGAAATATACTTCTTGAGTTATGCCCCTTTGTTATTTTGGGCATTTTTATCTTGTCAGCAAAATATCTCAAAAACTGTTAGAGCTAGAGATTTGAAGCTTGGTGAATTGATTGGTAATGATGAGTAGATGACCTGATTAATTTTTTTTAAATTCTGAAAAATATTTCATAAGTAATGGCCCTTTGTAAATTTGGGCATGTTTCCCTTGTGAACAAAATATCTCAAAAACTATTGCAGCTGGAGCCTTGAAACTTGATGAATAGATTGGTAGTGATGAGTAGATGACCTGATTATGCCCCCAGTTTCGAATGAAATTGATGGGGCATATTATTTTGCCTTCATTTGTCCATCCGACTGTTTGTCCGTTCATCAAGCTTTTTTTGTGCATGCCATATCTTAAGAACCCTGCACGCTAGGGTTTTGAAATTTTATATTTGGGTTCCCAATGAAAAAATAGCCGACCCGTATTTTGTTTCTTGTCTAGCATGTTTATTTAAAGTTATGCCCCTTTGAAAAAAATCAGAATTAAATCTTGTGAGCAAGCTATCTTGAAAAGTATTTAAGCTGGGTTCTTGAAATTCAATACAGTGAGTGGGAATGATGTGTACATTACCCGATTATATTTTGAGAGAATTCCATGAAAATATTGATAAAGTTACGGCCCTTTGCAGTTCTGCTCATTTTGACCTTGTCAGCAAGATTTCTCGAAAAGCACTTAAGCTAGGGTCTTGAAATATTATATGCTGATTGGGGATGATGTGGAGATTACCTGGTTTGTTTTTTAGGGAATTCCATGAAAAATTGATGTAGTTATGGCCCTTTGTAGTTCTAGGCATTTTGACTTTTTCAGCAAGATATCTCAAAAAGTATTTAAGCTAGAGCCATGATATTTGGTATACTGATTGGGATTGAGGAGGAGATCACCTGAATAAATTTTGAACCAATTAAATGAAATGTTGGAGTTATGGCCCTTCGCAATTTCGGGCCATTTAATGTCGTTGCTTTATTGTGTATAGCATAAGTTTAGAACCATGTATGTTTTGAAATTTCATGTTTTGATTCCTCATGAAAAAATAGGTGATCCGTATTTTTTTCTTATCCGAATCATCTCCTATTTTAGAGTTATTTCCCTTTGATAAAATAACATTGAAATCATATATTTGTACTGTTGTTACCGTCATGGCTAAGCAGTGTTGGAATCAAACAGTGTTAGAGTCAGGCAGTTGGGGGCATAGTGTTTTACAAACACCAGCTCTAGTTGTCTTTGAATTTGATTTCTTGTCTCTGCTCTGTAACACGAATACCCCACGGAATATTTTGATGATGCTTGGTATAAATGTAGAACAGGACGAGATGATGTGTTGCGTACAAGAATGACAACTCTGGCGGAATGGGGGGGGGGGGCATTTGTTTTGTTTTGTTGTTTTTTTTTGTTGTTTTTTTTTTCTGAAAAAAAACCTTTCTAGTTTCTTGTTGTTTTTTAAACATTTTACGTATTTTATCACTAAAATTTATCTTATACTATGGGTTGGCAGAAGCTAGAACCTGTTCTGTTGTTTCAAAATTCCATAAATACTTCCTGTGTTCATAGTGCAATTCTAGGTACATTACATGTATAAATATTAGCTGCAGGTAATAACATGGGCCACAGCATTAGAAAACATACCATCTAATGTGCTCCCAACAAAGATTCAATCAACCTGCGCATTTGCACAGTCTGTCTTCATTGTCCACATAAAGGAACTTTGCAAACTTTCTCGGCTATCCAAAATGTGCCCAGTGATGATTTAAGTCAGACTATGTGCATGCTGATCTGAATCTTTGCTGGGCACACTTGTCTGAAGTTATGGCTTCTGATAGAGTGGCTCATATATTCTGTTGTACAGGTATTCATATGGTTCTCTGGGTCGCAAAATCCTGCGTCCCAGGAGGCATAAATCAGGATCCAGACACTTAAAAAATCCCAAAGCCGAGTCCGCCAGACACATTTTTTTTTCCTATGGGACTACTACCAATAATGATAGGAATATTTGACAAGTCTTAAGTCCACCAATTTTTTATACTGGTCCTGTTACATGGACAATTGCAGCTTTTGTAGAGAAATAAGAAAACAATTTACCAGATACCCATTCTTATCTAGATCTTTGACTGTTGTGATCGGTAGCTTCTAATGCAGGGCTTCCATTAACTTCCAGACTCAGGAAGTCCCAGACTTCCTACCCCTCAAATTTGGAAGTCCCACAGAAAATCTAGGAAGTCCCACTTTTTTTCCGTGCTGCGGCGGTCTGCCCTTTCTTTAGTAGAACACAGGTTCTTATTTCGGTGTCACACAGTATCATCATGATATACGCTTCTCTTAGATGTGTTTTAAAAATGTCCTTATCGCTTATTAAAATTCGATCGCATCTTTTTGGAAAGCCTGTACTTGTATGTCGGACCTTAGTGAAAGCATCAACATTGGTACAACTTCGCATTCGTTTCAAAGCCCAGAGAAAGAAAAAAGAAAAGAAAATACATGAGAGAAAACACCCAAAACATGTTTTCTTAAAAATAAACTATGCTAAAATTACTTTGCAGAAATGTATTTAATGAAATATTTGTTCGGATTGAAGCTGATCAACACGAGCGAACGAGTTGCTTACTTCACAAAAATTGCGGGAAAACGGCGCCGACTCGTGCAACAACAAACAAATTAAAGGCAGCTCTCGATGAAATACCAACAGCAAAACGTTCGTTTGCGGAGAAAAGCAAGCAAAACCATCGCAAATCGCCTATATTTAGACTTACTTTGCGTCTTTTCCGCGCTGGTAAACAGCGCAACCGGAACAAGGCTACGCATTTAGAAACGGGTTTTCCGAAAATTTTGACGAAAAAATATGTTTTCTTTTCATTTGAAAAATTGCTTTTGTTGTCATGACAAACGTAAGCTTCTAAATTCGAATAGATTTCAATTTGCGTTCTGTGCATAATTGTTATTTATTTATAGAATTTCACTTGGCAATTCCCGGAAGTGTTGCAGACGACACACGTTCTTAGCAAAATAATAATTAGCAAAATAATAATTTAAGGTTTAAAGACGTGACTATTAAAAAATAATAATGACTTCATATAATTTCAACGAATATTTTCGGGGTCGCAGTAGAATAAAAACATCAATTAATCAACTCAGCACGCGTGACAAATACACGCAGTGATCACGCAGCCATCAAAAGGGTGCAGCGACGCTTGACACGGCTGTCAATAAAACTCCCGCAAGCGGAAAGTGGGACGTCCTTAAAGCTCAGTCAACACAGGTAGCGAATTTCCGGTAAGTAGGCGGGGCAAACATCATACAACTGGTTAAAAGTGGGCGGGCCTTTTTGACAATTTTTGGACGTCTCCGGTATCGATTTCGGACGGACAAAAGAAATTTCGGAAGTCCGCGGTACGTCTTTGAAGTTCAATTTGGACGTCCGGTGGCAATCTCAGGGCGTAATATACGTCGTACGTCCGCTTAACGGAAGCCCTGTAATGAGTACCCACACCATATGTTATTGTGGAGAAATAAAAATAGTAATAGTATTATACTTTCTAGTTGGAAGCAGGCATCTTATCTGGAGCTTAAAGCCTTACCTTAGCCATCATCATCATCAGATTTTTATTAACATGCAGGTACAGGGGCAACATCCACATCAATGGGCCCCCTTCCAGGTACATTGTGTAGCTGGCTTGCTGCAAGCATTGCAGATCTCACACCAGATCTCCAGGTATGTCTATCATGAGGGACGATAGCTGAGAGCTTCCACTCTCTGCGATCCCTCTCTGTCAGCTGCTTCCATGTCATTTTGGGCCTCCCAGGCCCAAGCTTTCCATCAACCTGTAGGTCAAAGGCTGTCTTGACTGCATCAGTGGAGTGTTCTGCATGTTCCAGATAAGGTCTGAGATACAGTTGGAACCTTGCAAAACAATTAGCTTTATCACTTAGATAAAATACATTGTGAATGGTTTGTTTTTTTTATAGTGACTCCTTTAGTAAGCAGGAGCAACATGTGGATCACTTTCCGACATTGGCGTCATTGCAGTGGATGCCAACAATATTAAGTCTGTGTGTTTAGTTACGTTTCTCAAATACCAAGTTGCAAAGCTTCTAGGTTAATTGGAACTTCATGCACACATCGGCCATGATGCACCCTGCCCACTGCCACCAAACCGTTAATGATCTACTTTTCATGCTTGGCTGAAAAATATTTAGTCTGTGCTAATTATAATTAGCTCAGTTTCTTGAACACCACCAGCCATTTGGCAGATTTCTTGTTGTTTTTTTTTATTATTTTTATTTATTATTATTATTACATGTACTTATTGAATTCTTTGCAATATATATATATAAAAAAAATCTGCCGTGGACACTCATTAGAAGTGCCTTGGTGAATCACTTCCATGGGTTCCAGAAAAAATAAGAAAATTGTCAGTATTATTTGCTTGAGAATTATCTATTATAATACTGAGATTAATTTCCATTGCTCTGCTGTGGTGCCAGTTTCAGTGTTCCATTTTGATAGGAATCTCGATTTTTATTCATAATATGGGGTTATTTTGACGTTAAAACCAAAATATTCAGTGAAATATTAAAGTCAATTTTGGAGGGAAACCGAACCATACTAGTCTTAGAAACGTTATTAGTCTATAATAGCGGTCAATGGGTTCCTAAATTTGTCACTGGTATGTGGTGATAGTGGGAACTGGGCAGTGACACGTCTCGTACCATACATTACCCTATTCGACTGTCATATTGTACCAACCTACATCTACCCCAACCCTACTCTATCGTACCCTAACCCAATCTACCCACCCCCCATTATACCTTGTTAATCTAGAGCATGTATGGTCAGCTACCAAGAGCCCAGGCTAACATGTTAAAATGTAACAGAGCTCCAGATAAGAGGGGTGTTCAGATTTTTAGAACATTTTTTTGATATCCATGCATACATGTATATGTGGATCCTCATTAGACGCACCTTAAAATGGTCATGTGAATGTGTGTGTGTGTGTGTGTGATACAGGCCATGTGATAAGGTTTCCTTTCCTTAGATCATATTCAAACAAAAAAGATACAAATCTACATGTACCACACAATCTGATGTGGGCCTTTCAGGGCCTGACAAATCCAAGTTTCAGCCACTTGCCCGGTATTCCACAGCATCTTGAAAATGGCTTGGAATTACACTATTCCCTATATATCCTATACATTTTTCTGGGCAAGTGAAATAAAAAATCACTTGCCCAGCCAATATTTGGACTTGTCCCAGGCAGCTGGGCAATGGATTTGTCAGGCCCTGGCCTTTGCTTCATAATACAAAATATTCCCTGGCTCTTGATAAGGCTTTTTTCAGCCAAAGAGTATTGATATTTTTCTTATTTCTCCATGAAAATCCGGATGGTGGTTGGGTGAGGCAAAGGTTTCGTGTATCTTACGTCACTGTGCATCCAACTGAGATTGGCTTACAGTTGGGTAAGGCCTGTTATCCTTGCAGCAGGTAAGGATAGAGGGGGAATGCTTTTATTTCTTCTGTTTCTTCACTTTCATTCCCTTTCCTCTTTCTTCCCTGTCCATCTCTTTCATCTTTTCAACTATCTCATCTATCTCTCTTCTCCCTTTCTCTGGGAAACGACACAAAATGACCCACAAGGGTTGACATGTCGTTAAACCCCAACTCAGTCAATCAGTCTCCATGAAAATATGGCACTTCTAATGAGTACCCACTGCATATATTTTCATGGAGAAATAAGAAAAATAGTATCTGGTACCCACTCTTATCTAAAGCTATGTATTCTACATAAATGATTGGCTTCATTCATTGATATTATAATTTGTCAGGTTTCTTATTGGTACTCAGTGAACATAGCTCTAGATAAATGGGATTATCTATATCGAGGTGCTTTGAATAAATGCCCACAACATATGATTTTATGGAGTAAAAAGAAAACTACCAAAACGTTTTAGCCTAAAAAAAAATTGTCTGATCTGGAGCAATTTTTAACCATTGTCATGCTGAATAAATTAAGATGCCAACCCACTTCTAATTTTCAGCCAGTCAGGTTTCTTGATCTGGATTTTTGTTATAAGTTCACATTATGGCAAACAGTGCAGTCTTCAGAAGCTAACTGATCTGGATCTACACTGTTTGCAAAGGCAGGGTATACCCCGGGTCAGCATAACAAGGGTTAACCCTTAAGATGCCAAGAAAGCCTGCATCTTAAAATGTCTGCTGTTTATGTGGTCTGCTGAATATTATTGCAAACTTTTCAAACCTACTTTTGCATACAAGCAAACAGTGTGGACCCTGATCAGACTGCTCCTAGAGGAGCAGTCTGATCTGGGTCCACACTGTTTGCAAAAGTGACTTTAAATCACAAGCAAATGACAAAGCAGACGACAGTTGTGTTTGGCAGTTTAAGGGTCTAATGAATTAGTGCCCACAGTGTGTTTCACAGAAACATGCATGTCAGATTTCTTGATCTGGATTATTGAACTTTCACATAATGGCAAACAGTGCAGATCCAGATGAGTTCAGAAGCCAACTGATCATTCTTGATTTACACTGTTTACAAAGGCAGGGTATATCCTGGTTCAGCAATACAATGGTTAAACCACTCAAAGTATGCAAGCCTAATGAATTAGTGCCCAGAGTGTGTGTGTTTCATGGAGACATGCATGTAAGAAAAAAAAAATGCCGACTGCTGTAAAGTGTTGTATGGGTTTTTGCATGGGAAATGTTTGTTTTGCACATGTACTTGTAAATGTTTGTTTTCACAGACAATGGCTTCTATTACTGTGCTCATTGCCAAGTCAGTTCAGGGCCGAGTCTTGAGAAAACATACCTTATCATAAGCATATATGCAAACATGAGGCCAATGCATACCTTGTTGTCAAAAGGCATTCCAACTATGTCATAACAGAACTAAACAAAAATAAATAGTTTAGGGTAAAGTCCCTTTTTCTGCCAATAGATATTAACATTTTTGCCACAGATATATTATTGGTACTCATTCGAAGTTCCTCACTGAGGCACTTCTAATGAGTGCTCACTGTGTATGTTTTCATTGAGAAATAAGATAAATATATACATTTTTTGTATTCAGACACTCATTAACTCTTGTCATGCTGAATAAATTAAGATGCCACTTCTATTTCCAATTTTCTGCCAATCAGATTACTTGATCTAAGTTGTTGATGTCCATGTAAATTCATATACTAAATAACAAACAGTGCAGATCCAGGTCAGTTGGCTTCTTCAGGAGCCAACTGATCTGGATCTACATGTTTGCAAAGACAGAGTACATCCGGGTTCAGCGGGACAAGGGTTAACATCGAGAGCATGAATTAGCTAGAAAATTGAGTTAAAACTTAAGTACATATACCAGTGCTTGCATTAAGGGAAGTCTGGGAGTCAGACTCCCAAAAATTGCCCTGGGACTTCCAAAAATCAGTGCTAGGAAGTCTGGGACTCCCAACTTTTTAAGATTTAGTCATTTATGACAAAAATTAAGAATGAATTTATCTGCTATTTAGCTTAAGAATGGTAGTTTTACTCCATAAACAAGTTTAAGAATATTGAGGTTGAATTTCTGAAATTGAGTGAAAAAAATGACCACCAGGACTTCCAGATATTTGAGCTAGGAAGACTTCCTGATTTTGATGGTTAGTGCAAGCACGTATCTACTGTATTTATCCTAAGTATTGGGACACCGTATCTACTTACATGTACATGTACCATACTTGTCATAAAATTTGAAATAGTCTATCCTACTACCTGTTGATGTGTCTAAAATATTGCTGTATGTACGGCAAACAGTTTTGACTCTGATCAGATGCTGTTCTCTGCACCGTCTAATCTAAGTCTACACTGTTTGCTCAGACAAGTTTTTGGGTTATAATTATTACAGTACATTGTATAATTTGCTATTTTGGTCCAGTCACACAGTGCTTGCACTAACTGTCAAAATCAGGAAGTCCCAGGACTTCCTAGCACCAATATCTGGAAGTCCTGGTGATCAATTTTTTTTCACTCACTTTCAGAAATTCAACCTCAATATTCTTAAACTCTCATTTATGGAGTAAAACTGCCATTGTTAAGCTAAATAACACATAAATTCATACTAAATTTTTGTTATAAATGACTAAATATCTTTAAAAGTTGGGAGTCCCAGACTTCCTAGCATTGATTTTTGGAAATCCCAGGGCAATTTTTGGGAGTCTCTGACTCCCAGACTTCCCTTAATGCAAGCACTGGTCACAATTATTTATAAATGAGGGTCATCCAGAAAATAATGCAAACTTTCTCTCTAAGTTAGTAATTATTTGAAATATCAAACTAACCTTACAAAAACCTTCAAAGTAATGTCCCTTGTGTTCAATCACTGACCTCCATCGGCAGCATATTCCCGTTGTTAGGCAACCACGCTCATACAGCTGAACCTGTTCGGCCATGACCTCTTCTAGTTCCTCTGAGTCCTCAAATCTAACCCCTCGCATGTTTTCTTTCAATCTAGGGAAAAGGTCAATGTCACATAGGATGAGGTCTGGAGAATGAGGAGGATGGGGCAGGGTTTCCCATTTGTAGCGCATGAGTAGTGACATTACACCCTCCGAAAGATGTGGTGCAGCATTATCATGTAGGATGATTGGACCTGCTGCCAAAAGTTCTGAATGCTTCCTATGAATAGCAGGTCGCAATACATTTTGAATATATAGCCCTTGTAATACATGCCATTCATAGTCTCTACCCTATAGCTGGTGAGAACACCATGGATATCATAAGCGAATATCATGGGCATCTTTATTTTCCTTGCTTGTGCCGAAACTTTTCTGGTCTAGGATAATTCGGGGTGTGCCGTTCAGTGGCCTGTCTCTTCATTTCAGATTCATATGATCAAACCCAAGTCCCAAAAAAACAAGGTTGCACTTGGTTGGACATCAGATCATGTGGTATCCTACCCAACATCCTGACACCTTTAGCATTCCAAGACTTTGAATAATTGAATAAACAGTATCATGGCTTACATCCAGTTCTTGGACTAGTTTCCCACGAGTATATTATAGATCACTTACTTGAAATTCTCTAACTTTTTCTACAGAATACCGATATGTGTCACTGGCTGGAATTTGTCCAGCCTCTCCCCTCTTTTACACTCTCCCGACTGTTGTTAAATTGATTAGCCCTTTTGGCAGTTTCTGACAATAACATTAAAATTTAATACCAGTGTCGTGCAAAAAGTTCTGTCACTAATAGGCTTCATTAGTTTTACCCCATGTATATTTTAAAATGCTTCACTGCACTTGAATGGTGTGTTGAATAGCTAACGATACCCGTTTATTTTGTGCAAATTGCTTTCCAACTGACTGAGTTATTTCAAATTGAAATAGATGCAGTCATAGACACTGACCAATTTACTTGTTACATTGGAACATGGACCAGAAGACTGAAATTCGTAGCTATATTAAATGCCGCATTAGGCTTAATATAGATTCAAAGCAGATATTTAATGAATTGTGTGGTATGTATGGACCTCAGACCATTTCAGTGCGCTCAGTTCTTAGGTGGGTTAAAGCTTTTAAAGCAGGGAAATTTTCTGTTGAAGATGATACCTGTCCTGGAAGGCCTAAAACCTCTGTTACCAAGGCTAACATCGTTGCTGTAAAGATTGTGGTCAAACAGGATGTGCCATTGTCTATCAAAGATATAGCTACTTGTACTGGCATATCAAAAGGCAGTGTGCAAACAATTCTGAAAAAGTGTTTGGACCTGAGAAAGGTTTGCGCTAGGTGGGTATCTCATTTGCTCACTGAGCAAAAGACACAACGCCTTAAATGTGCCCGGGAACTTTTGAAAACATTCAAAGGCTGTAATAGTCGGGCTATTTCTAATTTTGCTAACAGGTGATGAAACCTGGGTGCACATGTTTGAGCCACAAAAAAGGGCTGATAATAAGCAATGGAAGCAAAAAGATCAAAAACGCCCATGTATTGCCTAGAGAACCATAAGTTCGAAAAAGATGTACGCAATTTTTAGCTCGCCTGAACAACGTTCATGGAGAGCTATTGTACTACCCCCGGCGTCTGTGTTGGCGTTGGTGTCAGCATCCACACAAATGTTAAAGTTTTTAGCTCACCTGAGCAAAAGCTCAGGGTGAGCTATTGTCATCACCCTATGTCCGTCGTCTGTTGTTCGTCGTCAACAATTAGTTTGTTAACACTCTAGAGGTCACAGTTTTGACCCAATCTTGATGAAACAGGGTCAGAATATTTGCCTCTATGAAATCTAGGTCATGTTCGATACTGGGTTACTTGGGGTCAAAAACTAGGTCACCAGGTCAAATCAAAGGAAAAACTTGGTAACACTCTAGAGGTCATAGTTTTGACCCAATCTTAATGAAACTTGCTCAAAATGTTTGCATCTGTTAAATCTTTACAGCAGCAAATTCATTATAATGGCAACGTCTTTGGGAACAAATGCTGTCGTTGTAACTAGGGTTCACTGTATTAGCTAACTACCTGTATATCTATAAATAGACTTTTTAGCTCACCTGAGCACAAAGTGCTCATGGTGAGCTATTGTGGTCAGTCAATGTCCGCCGTGCGTCGTGCGGCATCAACAATTGCTTTAAAAGCCTACTCCTACACTCCTGGGCCAATTGACTCCAAACATGCTAGGAAGCATCAGGGTGACTTGTAGATCAAAAATAGTTAAAATCGTGCCGATCGGAAATCCATAATGGCCTCCATGGCAGCCATCTTGAAAATCTATTTTTCACTTCTACTCCTAAACCCAAAAGCCAGTTGACTCCAAACTTGGTTGGAAGCATTGGGGTAACTGGTAGATCAAAAATAGCTAAAATCATGCGGATCAGAAATCCAAGATGGCCGCCATGGAGGCCATCTTGAAAATCTGTTTTTTGCTTCTTCTCCTGAACCGAAAGCCCAATAGACTCCAAACTTGCTAGGAAGTATTGGGTTGACTTGTAGATCAAAAATAGATAAAATCGTGCTGATCGGAAATCCAAGATGGCCGTCATGGCCACCATCTTGAAAATCTATTTTTCGCTTCTTCTCCTGCACTGAAAGGCCAGTTGACTCAAAACTTGGTAGGAGGCATTGGGGTGACTTGAAGATCAAAAATAGTTAAAATCGTGCCGATCTGATATCCAAGATGTCTGCCATAGCAGCCATCTTGAAAATCTATTTTTCGCTTCTTCTCATGAACCAAAAAGCCAGTTGACCCTAAACTTTGTAGGAAGCATTGGGGTGACTTGTAGATCAAAAATAGCTAAAATTGTGCTGATTGTAAATCCAAGATGGCCGCCTTTTCGGTCATCTTGAAAATCTATTTTTCGCTTCTTCTCCTCAACTCAGAAGTCAGTTGACTCGAAACTTAGTAGGAAGCATCGGGGTGACTAGTAGATCAAAAATAGCTAAAATCGTCCTAATCGGAAATCCAAGATGGCCGCCATCTTGACAATCTATTTTTCGCTTCTCCTGCACCAAAAGGCCAATTGACTTGAAACTTGGTAGGAGGCATTGGGGTAACGTAGATCAAAAATAGCTAAAATCGTGCCGATCGTAAATCCAAGATTGCAGCCATTTTGTGGCCATCTTGAAAATCTATTTTTCACTTCTTCTCCTAAACCTAAATGCCAATTGACTCGAAACTTGGTAGGAAGTGTCGGGGTGACGTAGATCAAAAATAGCTAAAATCGTGCTGATCGGAAAGTCCAAGGTGGCTGCCATGGCCGCCATCTTGAAAATCTATTTTTCACTACATCTCCTGAGCTGAAAGGCCAATGGACTCCAAACTTGGTAGGAAGCATCAGGGTGACTTGTAGATCAAAATAGCTAAAATCCTGCTGATCTGAAATCCAGGTCGGTATCAGATATGATTGACTTGAACTATTACAAATTGCCCATGTAAGTACTATTACATACATGTACATGTAGTTGGTACCTGCCTTATTACTTTGTGATGTATGACAGGATTTGAAATGATTTGTACGTAAATATATTCCACAAGATCATGTCTCTTGTGCAAACTAACTTCTGTCATAAAGGTCAAGGTTGATTATGTTACACACACCTGGCTGCCCGATAAAATTGTTGTATATGAAGGGGTTTGGAATAGGCACAAATGTAGTAATTAATGTACTCCACATGTGTCACATGCAACTCGTGTCTCTCTACAGGAAGGTCTGGGACTCTCTCATGAACTTGTTACAAATTATTTGTATAACTCAGTGACAGTATTTTGTGTCCATCTTATAACATTGTGCTGAATGAATTAAGGGATTTTAAAATAATTCACACAATAAGATGTGTGTATGGCATGCAATGCCCAGCACCCTGCCTTGAAGGTCAAGGTCACATTATGTTAAAGTATCCATACACATCTTGCTCATTAACTATTGTTGAAACAAATATTTGACACAAACCTTGAGGCCTTTAGGAGGTGCAGTATACTTGTAAGGATTCCGTCCATCCACTTCGTTTGGCTTTTCTCTGTCACTTCCAGTGGACTTATGTTAATGATACATGTCACCCAGATCAGGTGGCATCTGATCATGGTCTACTCTGTTTGCCGCTCATCTAGCAGCTTTTAGACAGTCAACAGGGAGTAAATTGGAAAGCCGTAATTCACTACCAAATTTATCTTAAAATTTTACCAAGTGCGTTTTAGGGTAAATATGGTAGGTTTGGAATATACAGCCTTTATCCTGACCTATGTTGACTCTGCACTGACAAAATGGTTCAAAATTCTGCTACAACCTGTTTCTTGAAGTCTTGTCTGTATGCATTTATCTATAATCTCTCATTTATGTCAGATCAGTAGAAAGATAGGACTCAAAATAGATCTTGTCTTATACCTCTAGGTAAGGCACCTTTTTCAACCCAAAGTTATTGATATTTTTCTTATTTCTCCAAACAAAACCTATGTTGTGGGTACTCATCACAAGAGCCTAGCCGAGATGCTTCTAATGAGTACCCACAACATAGGTTTTCGTGGAGAAATAAGAAATATATTTACCTGATATTCCCGCTTGTCTGGGGTGATGTGTCAGTGCTCCAGATAAGATTTTTTTTTTTTTTTTTTTTTTTTTTGAAGTGATCAGAAACAGTATTGGCGTTTTTTCTCATATCTCTGCAAAAAAGTGCATAATGGACATATGTTGGAATCACCAAGGTGATTTTGGTGAGTACCCTCTGCATGCATTCATGGAGGCAGGCAATCATGTAAAACAAAATAAAATATTTACCTGGATCCAATTGTCTTATCCATAGATATGCCTTGAGTGGGTTCATATTTACCCATAGTATAATTCCAACAGGCAGGCTGGGCAAGCAGTTAAGAACCAGATCAGATGCTGCTGAATGCAGCATCTGATGAGGGTCTACACTGTTTGCAAGTCTCCCAGCAGGTTTTAGATGCAGGAACAGGTAGCAAAAATAGACATGTTCAAAATTTTAGGATACATGTAGGTAAGACGTTAAGCTATCATATACTTAGGTTAAATATGGTAGCTTCTTTTATCAAGAATTTGTTAAAGATACTTCATCAGATCTTCCTACTCATAAAAAATTGTATGCAACATGGCTCTAGACAAGACACTTTTTTTTTTTTTTTTTTTTTTCAAAAAAAATAAGTATTTATATTTACTTTTTTTTTTTTTTTTTCAAAAAAATAAGTATTATTATTTTTTTATTTCTCCATAAAAACATATGTAATGGGTCCTCATTAAAAGTGCCTCAGAGAGGCGCTTCTAATGAGTACCAACAACATATGTTTTTGTGGAGAAATAAGAAAAATATTTACCTGATACTTTCTTGTATCTGGAGTTAATTGTGTGCAGGGCTACTGAGAAATTGCTAGTATGGAGGTACATATACATTTGATTAAGAGCTGTCCTATCGAAATAAATACTTTTTTTCCTTATTTTTTCCACAAAAAGATATTTATTAGGATTTGGTACAGCATCCCCATTCCTAACCTACCCAAATATATAGAGGATATTTTAACTCTTTTGCACTGAATACCATTAATATTCTCATCAAGTGTAATGAAAACATAAAAATTTTCACGAGTGCAAAGCAAGAGTGAAAATTTAAATGTGTTTGTTACACGAGATAAAATTTTTTATGGTATTCACTGAAAAAGAGTAAATTTTCTTTTTATTTTATTGTTAACACGCTAATGTGTGCTTCTGATGTCAAACTAGGTCACTAAACAAAACATGAACGTCATGGCGTCAACGTTCAGTGCTTAACATGTGAAGCGCTGGAAACAAAAAGTTTTGGCAAGTTAAAATAACCTTGTTACCGAAATGTTTCTTACATTCTAACTAAGAAAATGAATGCCAACACCTTATAGTTTTGTTAGAAACAGAGCAGTTCATTTAACCGAAGCGGGATCGGATCTGTTAGTGAAACAATGAAGACAACCAAAGTAATTCAAAACGGGGAGGGAAAATAACATCGACTTGTTATTTTTTGACTAGTGAAAATATCATTTTTATCGCACCTGCTTGTAGCAGGGTGCGATATAGGCGTCCGATTTTCCGTCCGTCTGTCCGTCAGTCCGTCCGTCTGTCAACATTTATGTCGACGTTCGACATTTATGTCAAAGTTAGTATTCTAATCAACTACAAGACTAAACAACCATCAAACCTTGCATGAAACATCTCCCTGACCTCCTGACTTTGCAACATAGGCGTCCGCTTTTCCATATGTCTGTCCATCCGTCCGTCCGTCTGTCAACATTTATGTCGAAGTTCGACATTTATGTCAAAGTTAGTATTTTAATCAACTACAAGACTAAACAACCATCAAACCTTGCATGAAACATCTCCCTGACCTCCCGACTTTGCGACACAGGTGCCCACTTTTCCATTCATCTGTCTGTTCGTCTGTCTGTCTGTCCGTCTCTTAACAGTTCTTGTATGTCGAAGTTCGACATTTATGTCAAAGATATCTCCTCAACTATAAGGCCTACAACCATCAAACCTTGCATAGTGCTTCTCCTCAATGTACGGACTCTGCAGGTACCTTGACTGGGTGACCTTGACCTATATTTCATGCTCCATTGACTTTTACACCTTTTAGGTCACCCTTCCATATGTCCTCAACTGTAAGGCCTTCAACCACCAAACCTTATATAGCACTTCTTCTCCATGTACTGACTCGACAGGTACCTTGACCTGGTGACCTTGACCTATATTGTGCACTCTAGTGACTTTGACACATTTTATATTGATGTTCAGTATCTCCTCAAAATTAATATAAGACCTACAACCACTAAACCTTGCATAGTGCTTCACCTCATTGCCCTGGCTTGGCAGGTACCTTGACCCAGTGACCTTGACCTATATTTGACACATTTTACGTTGATGTTTGATAACTCCTCAACTATAAGGCCTACAACCACCATACCTTGCATTGTGCTTCTCCTTGATGTACTGAATTAGCAGGTACCTTGACCTGTGGCCTTGACCTATATTTCATGCTCCAGTGACTTTTACACATTTTACGTCAACGTTCCATTATCATTGGGCTGTATGATACGAAAAGTCAGTGCTGAAGATATAGCCATTAGAGGGAATGGGACTGACCTGGAATATATGTGCCCCACTAGGCACTTTGTCTACATTTTTTTCAACCCAGTTTTCCAAGTAAGCACTGCTAAGAATGAAATAAACTTATTTAATAACCACATTCTGATTGAGGCTCCTGTGACTTTTGCGCCAGCAGGTGCGATGACGCCTTCCGCGGAATTCTTGTCTTTCACATGTGAAAATGTGAAAATATCACTTTTATTCATTTCGAATATACATCGATTTCACCGCTTGCAATAAAATAAATAATATGTATGAGCAGACAATTCTGGTGAAATATTCATGTTGTCTTATTTTTTTTTGAACAAAATACATAAAAAAAAAAAAAAAGTTAAAATATCATCTGTTGCAGCTGTGTCTAGTATCAAGGGTTAACCATAGCTGCAGATATGGGGCTTGTTTTTTTTAAAATAAAAAGTACTTATAATTTTTTTCTTTTTGTTTTGGAAAACATATACATGTAGTATGGGGCTTGTTAGAAGCGCCTTGCAGAGAAGCTTCTAATGAGTACCCACAGGATGTTGTCTGGAGAAATATTTATGCGACACCCTTTCTTATCTAGAGTGTGGTATAACTGCTCTGCAGAAACATATGATATATAGCATCTCTTTATTGAGACCAGGGTGTTTGGATGTGTTTGGTTACAATTTTTCAGGAACAGGGAAAACCAAGTCAATACCTTTCTGTCTGTGATTAAGAGATCTGTAAACTTTCCTGCATTATTGTATTGCTAAAGATACCTGAATTCATTAGCCAGTGTTGAAATGTTTACCTTTATTTAATGATTTTGATAACCTAATTTCAACAAGACAGGTAAATTCATATTTTTTAACAGGCTGAACAGCTGTGTGCAGATGCTCAATCCTAAAGGTACTGAGGAAAAGCAAAAAATAAAATGGTCCTGTGCCTGTCCGACTGGTGATCAGGAGGTTGCTGGTTCATCCCCTGCAGGGTTGCAACATTCTTTCGTGGCGATTGATCATGAAATATTTTCTACGGTCATTTTTTCCCTTCGGCTGATTCAAGAAGGGCAGTTGTCAGCTTCTGGCGAAAGAATGTGCACAAAACTGGTTGACCACTATGAGGACTAAGCCTGCCTAGTAAAAGTGTGGTTAGGTAAACTGACCACACTTGACATGACCTCATTAGGTTGACTGGGCCATAAAAACCTCAGCTCAAACAAACAAACCCTGGGCTTGCTGAACCTGGATATGCACAGTCCTTGCAAACAGTGCAGACCCAGATCAGTACTGATTTGGATCTGCACTGTTTGTTATTAAGTATGTGAATGATGGATACCAGCAACCTGGATAAAGAAATCTGATTGGCTGAAAATTAGAAGTGTGCTCGGCATCTTTATTTAAAATATTCAGCATGGCAGGGCTAATGGGAACAGATAGCCTTTCAGAGGAGGAACCCATCTTTTTTTCCTTCCTTCTGGAAAGTGGTCTGCTCGAAAAGGAAAGAAGTACTTTTTCAGAAGAGGCTCCTGTCTTCATTTATTTAACTCCCTTGAGAGTAAATTCTTTCCATTTTTAATTCACTCAGTAGACCCATTTTTACAGGAAAGCAAACAGGAAGTCAGAAAAGTTTATTATATCATCAAGGCCACTTAACCCTTAGGCTGCTAAGAAAAAAATGAATCAAGCCTGTAAGAGGGGGTACCTCTACTCGAGAAGTCATTACTCCCTTAATTTTGCCTCAAATTACATGGAATTTTCACATACAATTTGCCGATCATTGGTGGCCATTTTACCGGAGAAGGGATGGTCACGTGACTAGAAAGTCACGTGACAGTCACGTGTTAACCGGGAACCATTTAAGACACTTAAAAAAAAAATGTTACAAGGGACCAGCGCCTACTGTGTACTATTGCGAATGAAACAAGTGACATACAAAGGTTCTACTGTTATTCCTACTTCTTCCTCACCGGAAATGATTCAGGTGTTATGGGCTTTTTTACCAGAAAATAGTGATCAATCTGTTGAAGTGAGTGCTGAAATAAATGGCAGCTTGATATTTGGTATTTTTGGTCTTTTTGGTGGGGGTAAAATCAGCACCTGACTATCTAATGAAAAGTGGCGTGTTTGTATGAAAGTAGGTTCACTCCTGTATTAGAACACTTGCTCTGAATGGTTGCATGTGGTATATAGTAAGTTTGACAGGCTTTAGAGTTGGCAGACCCCCCCCCCCCCCCCCCCACAGCGCGACAACAGTCGTGATTAGCAGCCTAAGGGTTAATTTATGCTTGATGTAAGATTTAGGATTTTATCATTGCCATTATAATGTTAATTCCGCTATACTGGCAGTTTGATGGTGTGAAGGTTCTGTATAGCTTTCAAGGTTCTGTATAGCTTTCAGAATTAGGGGTGGTCGGGTGGTGGGAAGGTATCGTGTATCTTAAGTCATCTGGGTGTCCAAATGATATTGGCTTACAGTTGGGCAATTTAAGGCCTGCTATCCTTTTAGCAGGTAAGGGTAGAGGGGGAATGTTTTTATTTCTTCTGTTTCTTCACTTTCATTTCTGTTCCTTTTTCTTCCCTGTTCCTCTCTTTCATCTCCTCTATCTCTTTTCTCCCTTTCTCTGGGAGACGACACATAATGACCCAACAGGTTGACGTGTCGCTAAACACCAACACAATCAAAGGTTTCAGAATTGGTATATCCCCTGGTTTATTAGCAGATTCTTGACCATAAACTGTATACATGTACATTGCAGTTCTTCATTAAGTCTATATAGATCTGGGCCTGGGTAGCCAAAAAAGGAACTTGCTTGTACAAAGTAGCAGTACTTACTTTACATGATTGGATCATCATTCATTAACCTTAAAACACAAAGCAAAATTAATAACAGATGCAGTCCATTTTTTTCTCTTATTTTTCAGAGAAAATAAGACTTGGCATTTTGTTTGAATTATCTGCCAAGCAGATGATTTGCATGAAATGTTAAGCCTCATTTTCCCTGAAAAAAAAAAAAAAAAAAAAATCAAAATGTTAGCTACTGCAGTTTTGATTAGCGCTTTTAATTGTTAATTCCATCCTGTATTCTACGCATTCAAGACTGAAAGCAGTCAGTGATGGTTCTGATCAAGATACGCGGATATGAAGGATTGTCTGTTCATGTGTAAGACACGTTTTCACTTGATTAATACTATGCATGTTGGATAAAACATTTCAGCTGATATCATTTTGAAATATTTTTCTTATTTTCCTCAGAAAATAGAATGTGACATTTCATGCAAATTGTCTCCTTAAATTTGCCTGAAATATCATATCCTATTTTCTGGGAAAAATAAGAAAAATATCAGTTTGTGCATAGCACTAGTTAAGGCGCTTTTTTCTATCCAAAAGTAATGATATTTTTCTTATTTCTCCACGAAAACATTTGTTGTGAGGTGCTTCTAATGAGTACCCACAACATATGTTTTCGTGGAGAAATAAGAAAAATATTTACCGGATACCCTCCCTTATCTAGACCTATGGTTTGTGGTCTGCTGACTTTGCCCATAGCATGCTCAGAGTTAAGTACCTTTTTTTGCGGTGTGTGGGGGAGTATTATTACATCTGCATCCGATTACAGACTGAGAGGATGACGAGATCTTAACCCACAGCAGCAACAGACAACATTTTAATATTTTCATGTTTGTATTTTTCAGAGAAAATAAGGCTTGGAATTTCATGTGAATCATCTGCCTAGCAGATGATTCACATGAACTGCCAAGTCTTATTTTCTTTGAAAATAATATTAATAATTATTGCAGAAAAAAAGAGAGAGAGAATGTTGTCTTTTGTGCTCTCAGTGCATAATCAGCAGACATTAATATGATGATATCTTACTATTTCAGTTGTCCCCTTAGGAGATAATTCACATGTCTTAGCCCTGTTCTCTGGGGAAAAGTAGGAAAAATATTTTTAAAAAATGTTGTTTTCTGCTATTTAAGTCCAGCAGGTTAATGTTTGTGTTCAGAATCATAACCTTTGAATGCTTATGGAGAAATAAGCTGACAATTTATGGGTGATATCATAGGTCTAGATAAGTGAGGGTATCAGGTAAATATTTTTTCTTATTTCTCCACAGAAACATATGTTGTGGGTACTCATTAGAAGCATTTGCCAAAGCACTTCAAATGAGTACCCACAACATATGTTTTCATGGATAAATAAGAAAAATATCAATGCTTTTTGGATTTAAAAAAGCATCTTATCAAGAGCTATGGCGATTCCTGGAAAATAGTCATGAGTTTTCTGAACTGGAAACGGTTTTAGGGTGTTTTTTTTTTTTTTTTAGACCTGATATTTTTCTTAATTCTCCATGAAAACAATAATGTGTGGGTACACATTAGAAGTGCCTTGAGAGGCACTTCTTTAATGAGTACCCACAACATACAGTTGTTGTTTTTTTTTCAGGAGAAATAAGAAAAAGACAACAACCTGTGATACTCCCTCTTATATTAAGCTATGAATGTCAAGCCCTATGTTTGGGAAACAATAATATTTTAAAATGTTGTCTGTTTATGTTTTAATTCAGCAGGTTAAGGATTAAGAATGCACTGCAGGCTGCTGCACAGCTTCCTGATAATTAACACTTAGCATGCTGGGTAAAAATATCTAGCATCATCATTTTGAAATATTTTTCTTATTTTTCCCAGAAAGTAAGAATTTGATTTTTCATGGAAATTGTCTCCTCAGGAGACAGTTTGCATGAAATGTCAAATTGTTTTCTGGAAAAAATAAGGATATCATCAGTTTGTCATCAGCTGAATTTGACCATAGCGTGCTAAGCATTAACAGACAGTTGTGCACTTCTGGACAGCTGTCTGACTCCTATTAGTTCATAGCTCGTGATAAGACCAGGGTATTCAGATAAATCTTTTTCTTATTTCTCCATGAAAATAAATGTTAGAATGTACACATATAATGTAGTACTTGAGTGAAGTGCATTTCTCCATGAAAATAAATGTTAGAATGTACACATATAATGTTGTAGTACTCAAGTGAAGTGCCAAAATGCCAAAGTGATTCTAATGTGTAAACACAGCATATGTTTTCAGAAAGAAAAAAAAATAAATATCACTATTTTTGGTTGACAGAGGCACAGTTATCTGCTTGTTCCACAGATGGCATTAAGTTTTCAGAATTTTTCGCATGACACACACAGAGAAAACTAATGGAAGTATTAAAATTAGAGGTCAGTTCAGTACTCACACATGATAACTTACACCTCTGCTTATCTTCACACGCGCAATAACGTGTTGTGAAAAGAAAGTCATAAGCGGTTGAATTAAATTGCCCGATTTTGGATATCAGCAGTCATGTCAAAATGTCATCCTTATTTTAACTGACACCTACCTTCAACCCTTCCTAATTAATTAAACTTTCCGCAACCACCTCCAAAAGATCTTACTTTTTCGTTTTCACAAGACGGTGTTGACTTCAGAACAGTATCTTAACACAGGGCAAGTACAAAATGTATGAACGTAACTTCCATTCTGTCAGCGGTTCAGGAGATATAGCCTTTTACAAACTGTAGCAACGCAGACCCTGTGGTGACTGCGATAGCTCTAACTGCACTTTCACACAGGCATGGACGCATGGTACACAAAGGGAACTGAAAAGTCTGTCAACAAGTCCTATTCTGGATTCTTTGACTGCAATGGCGTTGCTGGTTAGAATTCTGGAGGTCGACTCCACTGCATAAGAATCCTTCTCTGAAAAAAAAATTGTCACACTCAAACAAGTAATATTTAATTGTCTCTGGCACTTTGCATTCAGAACATTGTTTTGATATACTGCTAATCTTAGCAGCACAAAAGAATCTGTACATTTACAAATGTAGGGGTCCATAATAAGCCAAGAAATTACATGATTATATGATTTGCAGGGAAATGGTATACATGTAGTTATTCTCTAGCTCAGTCTTAACGTTTTTGAAAGGTGTGCTTTTGAAATACCATCTCTCATTTAGATAAGAGACAACCCTAAAAACCTTTTACTCCTTATTTAAAGGACAGAGGAGTATTTGGTGATAACAAGGCCTGTCGTCCCCTGGACTTGCACTTGTCTATCAGATCTTAAAAAGTTTGATGCAAACCTTAAACATAAAAGTATTGTTCCAGAGAAGAAGTAGTATCCACAAAATATTTTTCTCACTTCTCAATGAAAACATATGTTTTGAATACTCATTAGAATTAAGCGCCTTGGTGATACTTTTGGACTAAAAAACAAAAGCATCTTATCTGGAGCTATGTGTAACCTGGGGTGAGTTGCATAAGGAAAGCGCTTTCATGTAGCGCTCTGTAGCGATTTTTCCGTGCTATGCAACGGTTTGTTTGTTTGGAGCGCTTTTTAAAATGTCTGCCAAAATGACACCATTTTCAAACTAGGAATTTCTCATAAAAAAACTTGCTTCAATGATTGGTTTTGTGTTCTATGGTCATTTCTGCACAATGCATGCCGTCTAAGGACAATAAAATAAATAAGAAACATTTCATCTCTTAAAACGGACACTGACTACGTCGGGCGCTGCCATTTTGTTTTGTCTCGTTGCTGTGCAACAGTCTGTTTCAGATAGCGAGTCAGCTCCAAACATAGTTACAAAGCGCTACGAAGCGCTTTTTGGTAACGTACCGTTGCATTGCAAAGCGCCACAAAGCGCTCTGTAACGCTCGCCTTATGCAACTCGTCCCAGTTTTATCAGATGCAGTATCCCCTTACCTAAGTCATGGCTGCTTATCTCCAAATGCGTGTTACATGCTGTACCATCCTGATCCACAAGGTCACAGACAGAAAATGCTTAAATCTTTGGTTGATGTTTTTATAGGCAAAGTGTGATTCAGGAGAATTAGTAATGCTTTCCTGCGACAGCTCTTATTATTCTGTGCGTGTGTACTGTATCTAGACTAAAATGCACAGAGAAAAGCACAGAGAAAAGCACAGAGGAGACATTGAGGCACCTTGAGGCAATAGCTAGCTAGGCAGCATGAAAATGCCTTTAATAACAGAGTAAACAGACCACCGTTAGCAACAACACTTTCATAAAACTCTTTCCCTTTGACCACAGACAAGAACAAAGACGATCTGGTGAACTTTTAAACTGGATTATTTTTTGTCAAAAATGAATTTTTCACCCTTTTAGCATTTTGCAAGAAAATTCACATTATTAGTAAGATTAACTTAAGACCACCATGTATTTCAGCAAAATAACACTTTTTCTGTTATCTCCAGACAGCTCCCTTTTCCGAGGTATGAGTAGAAACAATCAAATGAATGATTTTGTGAATTTCATCTTTAGGTTTGCTCATCTGTGGCTATTCAATCCCAAATACTTGGTGGATTAATTTGTGGGATGATTGTAAATACTAAACAAAATGTTGAAGGGTCTGCGTTGCTGAGTGGTTTAGCACTCCTGACTTGGGTTCACATGCAGGTCCCCAGATCTCGGGCTAGAATCAGAATTCAGTTTATGACTGTACATTGCTTCATTCCACACATGACTTTGGCATCATCTTGATATATGACTTACATGTAACTCTTTGCATGCTGGGTAATTTTGCATGCTTTTTTTGTCGCCTGTGGATTTTTTTTTTTTTAATTGACTGTTTCCAAAAAATCTTTCAGGAATACCATTAGAGTATCAAACATTTTGATCCAGATCAGGCCGACATCTTGTTTAGCCTGATCTGGGTCCAAACTGTTAGCTAAGGTTATCAGCAGACAACAAAGTCGCCGCTAGCAGGGAAAGAGTTAAATAATGTTGAAAGAGACGTAAAACAGTAAATCATCATCATAAAGAAAATGTTGAAAAACACTAAATCATCATCATAAAGAAAATGTTGAAACAAAATTTCTTGCTTACCACAAAAATATCAAAATCTGTAGAGGGTAAGTGATGCCAAACTTATCTTTGTGATTATAATGTGGGACTGGGATGGAGGGGAGTTGATGTCACTAGTAGCAAGCCTGGTAATTTAAACATGATTTATTTACTATGAACAAACAAGTTAGAAAGTTAGATGTAAGTGTATGACACAGATAACTAACCCTGAAGCAGTTACACTGTTAAAAACAGATAAACAAACAAGGTCAGTGAAACAACTTATCAATCTTCATCATTGATCAGACATTGCCCTAATTGTAAGGTAATCTAACTTGTGACCACCATACATTATTGGGTAGATTCTACCCATGGAGCTGTGGGTAGTAAAAGTATGCATGTTAAACATTATAATGCCGGCCTCGGTGGCTCAGTTGGATGCGCCGTCCGACTGGAGACCAGGAGGTCGCGGGTTCAACCCCCGCCGAGGTCGGCAATATTCTTTCGTGGAGATTGATCATGAAATATTTTCTACGGTCATTCTCTTCCTTCCGCTGATTCAAGAAGGGCAGTTGTCAGTTTCTGGCGAAAGAATATGCACAATACTGGTTAACCGCTTAGAGGACTAAGCCTGCCCAGTAAACGTGTGGTTAGGTAAACTGACCGCGCTCGACATGACCCTATTGGGTTGACTGGGCCGTAAAACCTCAACACAAACAAACATAAACATTATAATAAAAAGAATAGTACACTGATCAGATGCTGCATTCTGCACTGTTTGCTCAGGCCTGTCTGTCCCAATACTAAGGGTTATAACGGTAGGCCTGGTAGTAGAATGGAACTGCTCCCTTTTTATACCCCACCATACAATAGTGGCGGGGTATTATGGTATCACATTGGCTGTCCGTGTGTCCCTCCGTTGTACGTCCGTCCGTCCGTATTTTCGGGCGATAACTTGAGTAAGTGTCAATGGATTTTCACCAAACTCGGTTGATGCATTGATATTGCGGAGATCTGGTTTTGGATTGTTAATGGGCTTATTTCGCCAATTTTTGACAGAGTTATCTGCCCCTAATACATCTGTATTTTCATTTCTGGATGATAACTTTATTAAATATCAATGGATTGTCACCAAACTTGGTGTGTGCATTGATATTGTGGAGACCTGGTTTTGGATTTCTGATGGGCAAATTTCGTCAATTTGGCAGAGTTATCTGCCCATGACACATCCGTATTTTCTTTTCTGGATGATAACTTTAGTAAATATCAATGCATATTCACCAAACTTGGTACATGTATGTGCATTGATATTTGTGATCTGCTTTTGGATCGTTAATGGGCAAATTTTGTTTATTTTTTACTGAGTTATCTGCCCACAATACATCTGTATTTTACTTTCAGGATAATAACTTGAGTAAATCTCAATTGATTTTCACCAAATTTGATATGTGCATTTATATTGTGGAGAACTGCTTTGGGACTGCTCATTGCCAAATTTCGTCAATATTTTTAGAAGTATGGTAAAGAGTTAAGGTGTCCTTGGTGAATTTGAGTAATATTGTAAATATGTTAATTAAGTTCTCCAATTTCCTTCTCACTACCGTCCTTGCTGGCTGGGGTCCACACTGTTTGCCACTCAGTCCAGCAGTTATTAGACACATCAACAGATAATAAAATGTTGATTTAAATTTAAGGACAAGTATGGGAAGGAGTTGAGGTGTCCCAGTATTTGGGTAAAATACGGTATCTGAAAATTTAGGGTAAATAGAGAAGGAAATAAATGGTTTAAATTACAAGTTTTAATAAAGTGGCTGTCTACCTGTTGATGTGTCTAAAAACTGCAGGATGTCTAGCAAATAGTGTAGATTCTGGTGCTTCTGACCTGGGTCTACACTGTTGGCTCAGGTCTGTCTCAGTACTTGTGGTAGTTACAGTAAATATAGTAGTTTGCTCTGGTTTAATACTGTACCCTATTTACCATAAGTATTCGGACAGACTTGCCTGAACAAACAGTGTAGACCCAGATGAGATCCCGCATAATGTGGCATCTCATCAGGGTCTGCACTGTTTGCCTTTCATCTAGCAACTTTTAGACACAACAACGGGTAGTATATTGTACTTGTTCAAATTGTAGAACAAATACAGGTAGAACAAGTCTGGTAAGGAGTTTGGTAAATACTGTATTTATCCTTAATTTTCAAAGATAGGTCTGAACAAACAGTTTAGATCCAGATCAGATGCTTTTGATTACGGTAAATGTCCTAAAAATTCGAACACCAAAGTTTCTGATAAAATGACACATGCAAACAGTGCAGACCCAGATCAGACTGCTCCTGAAGGAGCAGTCTGATCAGGGTCTCCACTGTTTGCCATTCCACTAAGTATTTTAAGAAACAAGTGCATAAGAAGCATAATTTAGGCCAGAATAGTAGAGAATAAAGCGTTCGAAATTTTAGGACATTTACCGTGGCACATGATGAGGGACTTCAATGTTTGCCACTCATTCAGCAGTTTTAGACACATCAGCAAGTTGTAACATGGACTTGTACAAATATTGGGACATGTATTGTAAGGAATAAACGTGTCTCAGTATTTGGGGTAAAAGCGGTAGTTGCAGTTAGATCATCTATTTGATCAAGCTTTAGTTACCTGGTATTGTGGCAGACAGGTATCTCTCTGAGCCGGATGGCTACATTTGTTGTTTCCTACCTGTCTAAATGTTGGTTACTATAGTTACAATGATATTTTGAGATTCTTGTACTGTTGTATTTTCTGGCAGCTATTTTGAATTCATAGCAATCCTGGTATGTGAGGTTGCACTGTGAATGATGTATCTATTTAGTAACACCTGTATATGATGTTTTTATGACCACATTATTATTTTTTTTTTTTTTAAGAAAAAAGGTTTAATCCTTAAAGCTCCAATCAAATCTGCAACAGACGACATTTTGATTTTTCCACTATTATTATTATTTTCAGAATAAATAAGACTTGACATTTCATGTGAATTGTCTGCTAGGCAGATGATTCACTTGAAATGTCAAGTCTTATTTACTTCGAAAAATACAAAAAAGAAATATCTTACGCAGTTATGATTGGCTCTTTAAGGGTTAATATAAAAAAAATACATCTGTACCAATATGACACCTGGCCCCGAGGTCATAAAACTTTTCTTTATGTTCAACACAGCTGAGCATGAAATTTTCTCTGCTAATAAATATGAAAATGCCAACAATAGTTGGCATTTTCATATTTATTAGCAGAGAAATATTCATGTGCAGCTATGTTCAGCAAGAAAGAATTTTCAGTTGTAAGAAATTTGAGATTGATTAGAAGGACAGATTTCATGCTCAGCTGAGTTCAGCATGAAAAAAGTTTTATAACCTAGAGGGCCAGGACTCAAGATAAAATAGGTATTCGTGCAATATTTTTTGTAGTTATTTTGGATTCGGGCCTCAGTTTGTCTCAGTCATTGCTTCAGATAAGAGTGGGTAGGTATCTGGATAATTTTCTTATTTCCCCAAGAAAATAATTTGTTGTGGGTACTCATTAGAAATGCCTGAGCACAACAAATGTTTTCATGGAGAAATAAGAAAAACATCAATACTTTTTTTGTTGAAAAAGTACGATATCTGGAACTATGCAGATCTGTGGCATGGATGACCATTGTCAGAAGCCCTGTTTTTCATTAGCAGTCTGCAGGTAGGCTGACAGTCTCAGTCCTCAAACTTGCATACAATATTCTGATCTCAGTAGACATAGGATATCCTGATATGTATTTTTCTTACTTTTCCTTGAAAACAGCATTCCCACTCACATTTTGATTTAGGGGTACATGTACCCCTTGGGTTTAGCATTTGAGGGTACAGATCACTTTTTGAGGGTACACATATTTTGGGGTAATTAAATGCATTGTTAAGCACTGGGAAGACTTTATACTTTAAATGTCATTGTAGTCAGTTTCAGGTACTTTGTCTTAGTATTTTAAATAAAAGGAAAACTGTGCTTCAATCATATCAAGACGTCACTTTTCCAAAACATATTCTTCAGTCAAAAGAATCTAATACTAACAGCCAGATTCAAGTACTATTAAAGCTTCCTAGATATACAATGTTTGAAAATAGGTAAAACAGGTTCAGTACAGAATGCTGTTCCTTTCATTCAGTGTGAGCCGGACATACTGATTTTATAGAAAATTGCTACTGCAAAATGGCATGAAAGATTGGAAATTCTATGAAAGAGTGTATGACATTTTCCTGGGAGTTCTGAGTGCTTTTAATATTCATAACAGTGTTTATTGACTGAATAATTAAACGTTTTCGGGAAATTAGGATGTCGCGAAAACTTATGACATGTAGATTTTACGGCAATAAGTACATGTTTTTGTTCATAACAGTCATTAAAAACTTGGCTAAAGTAGTCATGCAGCGGTACAACTATCCTAAATTAATCTAAATGAAATAAAATATTTCTTTTGCATGCAGTAATTACCGATCTAATTGGCAACTTTTGTATACACTTGAGCGAACCGAGCCGAATCGAAACTCGGAGAAAAAAAGGTGTCCACTGAACCGAAATACAATGTAATGGTCGTCAGTGATTGGATAATGCAAAAAAGATCATACACAATAACCAATGAACAATAATCTTATCCCTCTCGGTAAGAATATCAATACATTCCGGGATTTCCGTCCGTTTAAATGCACTGGTCGAACGCACTCGTTATTGTCCGCCAGCAACCGCAGTGTTTCAATGCTTTATTAATATTTAAAAGGATATGCTATTGAGCAAAAACTGACTCAGTAGGACGTACGCATGTTGCAATTTATACGTGCACCAAATTTTTGGTACGTTTATGTACGTAGATACCAACAGATCTGTACGCTCATGACAGATTCTCTACGTGAATTACGTACTGCAGTACGTGAATGGGAATGCTGGAAAACATATTATAAGTACTTGTAGGTAGCTCATGTGTTTTGGAGGAGTACTAATAAAAATGTCAGTACTGTTTGGTTTATAACAAAAGCACCTTAATATCTAGAGATATGACCTGAAGAAAACTAGGAAATCTGATGTTGATTTTTTATTGCAGAAAAAAATTGTTTTCTTTTTTTAAGACTGTAGGTCTCCAGTGATAGACTCTTGTCATATTCATTGATGAAATTATGTAGGACCATGATCAGTTACCTGATAGTTTTAATCTTTACACCATTAAACTATGGTATTTCAAATCGGACTCATTGTTGTCGTTTTGCTCGAGTAGAAATAATTGGCTCAAACTTTGTTGGGATTGTGTCCTACTATAAGTTGGTATATTGTTAATGTTTGTCTCTTCTTTCTGAGTTTGACCTAGATTTTTATATATCCTTTTGCATGCTTTAGGCATTTGCAAACTCACAGATGAGTGTTCATTGTTTTTCCCCAAGAAAACATAGCTCCAGATAATGGTGACATCAGATATCGTAAATATTTTTTTCTGATTCAGTCTGCACCAAAATATATTTTGTGTGACATTCTATCAAATGCTTTTGATTGCTCAGCTACAATACCTCTAGAGCAGAAAAAAGCTGATTGAGATGAGGCATGGCATCTACATGTGTAAGGTGATAGGAGAAAATGGGGATGGTACTATGAGAAGATACTCTTCCCTACATCATCCCCATATAGATTGAAATCTGATTTGTTTTCATCCTTATTGACTATATTTTTCCCCGAGTAATTGGACACATTAACTCCTTACCTTTTAACAAGTCCAGCAGATTGTTGGCTGATGTGTCTTGAAAAACCTGGATGAGTTGCAAACAGTGTAGACCCTGATCAGATACTGCATTCTACAGCATCCGATCTACTTCTACACTGTTTGCTCTGGCCTGTCTGTTCCAATACTTAGGATGGATGCGGTAATGTTATCATGGGTTAAAAATCAGTCAGAAATGTCCATGGATAACCGAACAACAATAAAGTCCACCTGTTCGTGTTCTATGGTAGCTTTCTTTTTTTTTTTATTGAAATCTGCTAAAAAATCTCCTTCTGACAAAATGAGTCCTACTGTTTTAGTACAAAGGAGACTGGATACACTTGGTATATTTTTTTGCCATTTTGTACAAGGGAGACAATTGTTCTGACTTCCTGTTTGCTTTCTGGCTCCCCAAGCCTCTTCTGAAACGGAGTATACTCTTAAAGGAAAGAATTTGCTCCCTTTGGGAGCAAATTCTTTCCTTTTAGAGTGGACTCCTTTTCACTAAGGGATAAAAACAATGTGTGTCTGTTCTCCTTAATACTTGAAATATTTCCTGCCCACAATAAGTGGTCATATGACAGTAAAGTAAAGTACTTCTTAAGCTACTACATCTATTACCATATTTACCCTTAGTATTGGGAGACCTTATCTACTTACTGTACTTGTCATAAAATTTGAAATAGTCCATTCTGATACCTGTTGATGTGTTTAAAATATTGCTGTATGTATGGCAAACAGTGTAGAGCATGATCAGATATCACATTCTGCTCACTGAGACATGATTAATAAGTACCCATATTGCATACTGTGTACATGTATTTTGGTGAAGAAATGAAATTATTTCTGCATACCCCACTTTATCTGGAAATACATGTATGTAGTGTATACAGCAGTGTCCTGCTGAGACTGGAATCTAAAGCCATTAATCCTATTTCCTGAAAAGAATCCGCCTTATTCCCTGCCTTTAATATCTCTATTAACCAAGGGCTCTTCCTGAAGTAAATGCAAACCTGACTTAGACCATGTCTGTTAGACTGCTCGACCCAGTTAAAGAAGCTGTATTAAATATGCCCTGCAAACAAAGTTTTGGAGGGGTTACATGCATACGTCAGTCAGTCAAGAAGAATGGATTATTTCAAATTTTAGGACAAGTATGGTAAGTAGATAAGGTGTCCCAATACTTAGGGTAAATAATGAATGTATGAATTGGTAATCAAATGTTTTTGTTTTCTTTCAGGTATGGCACAAAGGATGTTTCAAATGTCAAGTCTGCAATATGACGCTGAACATGAAGAACTACAAAGGATACGACAAATTGCCATATTGCAATGCGTAAGATTTTGAATTGAGACGCAGTAGGGAAAATCATCCATTTTGCAGAGACAATGATCTACCTGCACAGCAATACTTATAGGCCAAGGCTTGTTTTACAATAATGACACCTAGAATTGCACATAGCTTGAGACAAAAAGAATAATCTAAAGATATTTTTTTATTAATTTTGCACCAAAACATATCTTGTGGGTACTAATAGGAGTTGCCGTGGTGAGGCAATACCAATGAGTACCCACTAGATATGTTGTGGTGAAGAAATAGTGAAAAAAAAAATCAAGAAAGAAATGATCACCATATCAGTAGCTTATAATGATTGTATTCTGTAAGTTTTTAGCTGTTCAGGCTGGTCTTGGTCTTTTTAATGTCAGTGTAATAGTGTTACCACTGATGATTGATTATAATCAATCATCAGTCACTTTTGCCTCTTGTGACTTATGATGGGAAAGATTTTTTATAGTTGACTAATCGGAAAATTATTTTTTTAGAAACATATTTTTCTCATGTTTTATTTTTACAGGCAAGTTATAAAGAAATGAAATTTAAAGCTGTTTATTTCGGTCATTCTAGATTTGTGGTCAATAAAGGTGAAAAAGAATTTGATAAAATAGCCTTTAAAAAAGTCAACCCAAAAGTACTGATATTTTTCTTATTTCTTTACGAAAACATATGTTGTGGGTACTCATTAGAAGCGTCTTGCAGAGGCACTTCTAATGAGTACCCACAACATAAGATTTCATGGAGAAATAAGAAAAATATTATCTAGATACCCCTTTTATTGATTGGAGCAATGAATAAGTACCTGGAAGGGGGTTAAATAGGAGTGAATATATTTTCTATAAGTCGATTATTAATCCATAGCAACAGATAAGACGTTTTTTTCATCCGAAAAATGCTGATATCTTTCTTATTTCTAATTTCTCAATGAAAACATATGTTGTGGTACTCATTAGAAGCGCCTCGGCGAGGTGCTTCTAATGAGTACCCACAACATATGTTTTCGTCGAGAAATAAGAAAAATATTATGTGGATACCCCCTCATCTGTAGCTATGTAATAATCGATGATCAGTCGGTTTTACAAAACCCATGATCGACTATGAAATTCTGGCCGATTCTAAACACAAGAATGTATGTGATGCTGTTTTCCCATAGTACACCATAATGATCCTAAGTAGTCAGAGCCATAATTGATTACCCTTAGATCCAGAAAATCTTTTTCTTTACTACCAAAAAGTTTTAATGTTTATTTCTTCATGAAAACATATGTTGTAGGTACTCACTAGAAGTGCCTCAGTGAGAGGCTTCTAATGAGTACCCACAACATTTCATTGAGAAATAAGAAAATATTTATCTGGATACTTTTATCTGGAGAAGTACTTAACATACTTATCCTAAAGTTTGAATATTTGATTGATTACTTGGTAACACAGCTTAAAGGTGGCAGAATTGCACTGTTTGGCTGAAGACCATGATCCATTGGCCCCTTTTGGAGCAATTTGATCTTAGTTTACACTATTTTCCTTGGCATGTGTGAATATCAAGAACAAATGCTGAGTGCTAGACTGGCTCCAGTCGTTTTTGTTTTATATCTATTTCTCTACATTATTTTTTTATCATGATCCTCTTTAATCCAACTTCAAGTTACCTATGGCTGAACAAAAACCTTTCTTTCTAGCCAAGGGACTGAAGTAGACAAAAATTCTACAAGCTATACAAGTGTTGTGTCCCCTCAAAAAAAAAAAAGAAGAAAAAGAAAGAAAATAAAATAAAGAAAGGGTCTGGGGCCAGACTAGCTGAGTGCATAAAACTTTTCACAGTCTGTCTGACACTGGTCCCACAAATGATTAAAATGTACTTGAAATTTTTAGTCTTTATGCCAGATTGAAAAATGTTTTGTCTGATAAGTGTTTGAAATTGCTGGAGGCGGAATTCTTCTCATGACTAAGGCACTTCATAGCACGGAGCCTTTCATTATCACACTTCCATCTTCTCAGTATGACTTAAATATTGTTGAAAGGGACATAAAATATCAAATCATCATCATTACCTTGTCTGGAAATGTGTCAGTATCCATGCTGTTTCTCTATACTGTTTCAGCCTTGTCATGAAATACTTCAACCAGTATTAGAAAATTGCACTGTGACCCATTTGAATTTGATCATTAGCAGCAATGTTGTCATGTTTATGAATTTATGTAAGTGTAACAGTGAGTTTGTCTGACTTCTATGGTTGGAACTCAAATAAATTACAGTTAAATATAAAGTGGAGTAATATTGGATACAATTAGTGACTCGGCATAGCTGCAAATAAATTGCTGTTGTCGGTCTTATAGTGTTCATGTTATTCTTTTTTTCTTCATAAAAACATGTTTTGGGGACTCATTTGAAATGCCTCAGCTTTTCTTATTTTTCCACAAAACCATAATTTGTGGGTACTCATTAGAAGCATCTCAATGAGGTGCTTCTAATGAGTACACACAACATATGTTTTCTTGGAGAAATTTAAAAAATATCACTTCTTTTTAGTTGGGGAAAAAAAAAAAGCCTCGTCTGGAGCTATGGATAAACTGAAGTAAACTAATTTGTCCATGTTATATATTTGTAGACATTATCCACAGACAAAGCACACAGCAGTAGCTGACACACCAGAACAAAGAAGAATAGCAGAAAATACAAAAATACAGAGTAATGTAAGTATACATGGTCCCCGACAGGACAACTATCTTGATCATTTGATGATGATAATATTATAATGATCCATATAATGATGGTGGTGGCATTGCTCTAGTTAACGCTTAGCTGGGTAAAAATTTCAGCAGACAGCATTTTGAAATAGTTTTCTTATTTCTTCCAGCAAATAGGTTTTGACATTTCATGCAAATTGTCACCTAAGGAGACCAGATCATGAAATATCAAAGTCTGTTATCTGGGAAAAATAAGAAAATATCATTACTTTGTTATAGTCTGAATTTACTCGGAGAGTGGTAACGGTTAAGGCACTCTTTTTAACCAAAAGTTAGTATCTTTAGTGCTTTGCCAATATGCTACTAATGAGTACCCACAACATAATGTTTTTATGGAGAAAAAAATATGTTTATTATACCACTCATTACTAGCCAGTCTCGATGGCTCCATTGAATGCGAGTCCGACAGGTTATCAGGAGGTTGCGGGTTCCACCCATGCTGGGTCGGCAACATTCTTTAGTGACGATTGATCATGAGGGGGGGGGGGGGGGCGGGGGTGAAGGGAAGGGAGGGGGATGGTGGTATCTAATAAGCACAGCCTATTGGCAGTTTCTTGTTTTGTCCTAGTTTGTTGTAGTTGATTTTATATATAATAGAAACTTTCATATCAGAATGTTCCTGTAACCTGAAACTGATTCGGTAATCCTACTTCAAGGTAAGTGGGTATCAAACAAAATATTTTTTCTTTTTTCTCCATGAAAACGTTTTGGGTACTCATTAGAAGTGCCTCAGTGAGGTGCTTCAAATGAGTACCAAAGCATATATTATCATAATGAATACAGGAAAGATATTATGTTTTGGTTAAAAAGTGCTTTATTTGGCACTTTGAGTAATTCAGATTCAACTACATACATGTATGAGCCAGTGCATGGCATGAAGAAAGTTTAGGTCCTGAGCTACTCTTGTAGCACACAGCAAATTGCCGGCCTCGGTGGCTCAGTTGGATGCGCCGTCCGACTGGAGACCAGGAGGTCGCGGGTTCAACCCCCGCCGAGGTCGGCAACATTCTTTCGTGGAGATTGATCATGAAATATTTTCTACGGTCATTCTCTCCCTTCCACTGATTCAAGAAGGGCAGTTGTCAGTTTCTGACGAAAGAATGTGCACAATACTGGTGAACCGCTTAGAGGACTAAGCCTGCCCAGTAAACGTGTGGTTAGGTAAACTGACCGCGCTCGACATGACCCCATTGGGTTGACTGGGCCGTAAAACCTCAACACAAACAAACACACAGCAAAGACTGATCAGACTGGGGGATGCTCAGGCTGATCTTTGCTGGGCATACTTGCCATTTTGTAGGATTTGTCATACACTGGCTCATATAATAAATGTACTGCAAATAGGTATGGTATCATATAAAAGCATAAAACAAAGAGTAACTACCTGGTGTCAGTCAGCTAATTTGTGCAATATTTTGAGAGTGGTCATGTTCACTGGGTGCATTTTACAGTGCTATAAATATAGTAAGCAAACACAGATGATCTGATCAGTCCTGATAGGTACACCAGCTGCACTGGATAATTGATATACCAATAAAACAAAGTATAATGTCATAACTCCAGGTAAGGTGGGGTTTTTTTTGTTGTTGTTGTTGTTGTTGTTTTTTTTTGTCCAAAAAAGAAAATATTTTTCTTATTTCTTCACAAAAACATATGTTGTGGGTACTCATTGGATGTGCCTCACTGAGGTGCTTCTAATGAGTACCCACAATATATGGTTTCATGGAGAAATAAGAAATATATATGGGTATTTCTTTTATCTTGAGTTTCACACACACTGTCTGGACTACAACTACTTCAATGCTGAGATTAATCTGGGTTTGCACTGTTCGCATGTGTTTAAAGAACTATTTTTGTTTGGTGTGGAGCACATACAAGAATTTCTTTTCGCCCATAAAATTAGCACTGTAAGAACTATAAAAAAAATTGTCTCTGTTTTCAAAATTGGCTATTTTCCTGCCAAAAAGGTAATTAACCTTTACCACTTTCAGGACTAATTCAGCAGACGGCAAATTGACATTATTATTTTTTCCAGAAAATAGGCTTTGACATATATATATAATATATTAAAAATGTCAAACCTGTTTTCTGGTTAAAATAAGAATACATTTCAATTTTTATCCAGCTTGCTAAGGATTAATTGAAGTATGTCATCATGTTGGTACCAGAGGTTTCAAAATTTTTAAGATATTACTGTTATTATTCAGAACAGACAGGAATTAGCACCTAAACCAACAGTGTACCCCTGATCAAACCTTACCCTTAATATTCAGACAGAATTGCTAAACACTGGCCTCAGCGGTTCAGTCGGATGCACGTCTGACTGGTGATCATTAGGTTGTAGGTTTGATCCCTGCCAGGTCTGGCAAAATTTTTCATGGAGATTGATAGTAAAATATTTTCTATGGTTCAGGGTTATTCTCTCCATTCTGCTGATTCAAGAAGGGCAGTTGTCAGTTTCTGGCAAAAGAATATGCACACGCACTGGTTAACTGCATAGAGGACTGAGCCTGCCCAGGAAAAATGTGGTTAGGTAAGCTGAGCAGCTCGACTTGACCTTAATGGATTGACTGGACCATAAAACCTCAACTTAAAAAAAAAAAAAAAAAGGAATTGCTAAACAGTGTAGATCCAAGTCAGCCTTATTCTAAATATTCAAACAGAATTGCAAAACAAACAGTAAAGACCCAGATCAAACATCAAACTAATAAGACCAGTATCATCAGGATTTGTACTGTTTCCTATTCCACCAACATGTATTTTGACTCATCACCAGGTATGCAAACAAGTTTTAACCCATTGAAGACTGAATGAACTCGCCCACTCTACATATTGGAAGAGTCTAATTTTGATTTTAGGTATGTCAGGCAATGTAATTGAGACATTCCTAGAGAAAAATGGTTGAACTATTAGCAAACAGTGGAGACCCTGATCAGATGCCGCATTCTGCGGCATCTGATCTGGGTCTGCACTGTTTGCCAGTTACCCTTTTAAGGGTCTCTGGATTACAATGGGTTAAGTGAGATTTGGTTAGTTATGTTACATCAAGATAATAATATAACTTTCTTATATCTTCAGGTAAGAAAGGTGTCCAGATTAATATTATTCTTATTTCTCCACAAAAATATGTTGTGGTACAGTAAATGTCCAAAAATTTCAAGCACTTTATTCCATAATTTTTTTATGAAATTTTTGCTTTTTATGCAGTTGTTTCTTAAAATACTAAGTGGAATGACAAACAGTGTAGACCCAGGTCAGACTAAGGAGCAATCTGATCTGGATCTGCACTGTTTGCATTTGTCATTTTGTCGGCAACTTTAGTTTTCTAAATTTTAGGACTTTTACTGCATAATAAGTGCCTTGTTTTTGCAGTGCTTACACTATTATTCAGAAACAGGAAGTCCCAGAACTTCCTAGCATTTTTGTCTGGAAGTGCAGCTAGCTTAAAATTTGACATTTTACCATAGTTTTTCAGCAGTATGTCTATTTCTTTCTCTTCAGGAACTTAAAATACCATTTAGATGATATGTAAATAAAATTAGGAATTCATGCTAAATCTGCTATATATATATATATATATATATATATATATATATATATATATATATATATATATATATATATATATATATATCAGTATGTTTTAAAGTTGGCGGTCCTGACTTCCAAGCATCGGTATTTGGAAGTCCCAGGCCAACTTTTTGGAGTCTCTGAAACCTTGGCTTCCCATACAGGCACTGTTTTTGTGGATAAATAAGAAAAATATCACAACTTTGGTTGAAAAACAACAACACATTGTCTTTAGCTATACACAGTACACATCAATTCTCTTACTGTCAGATTCGATATCACAGTGACTTTGAAAGGGATAAAGGCACGTACACTCAAGTTGCCGACTCTCTGGACACGAAACGTCATCTGAAAAACACACAAATTTTGAGCCGGGTATATATGCATGCACCATTGTTGCTTGACTGTTTCAACCCTGTGGTGAAGATTTAATACTGAATGCTTGGATTTTGAACAAGACGTCAGAGATGTGCTGTGACTAATACGAAGCTGCTTGATGCATGATTCATAACTTCAGATAATGTGCTTTTTCAACCCAAAAGTATTGATATTTTTCATATTTTTCCATGGAAACGTATAGTGGGTACTCATTAGAAGTGCCTCACTGAGGCACTTCTAATGAGTACCCACAACATACGTTTTCATTGGGAAATAAGAAAAATATTTGTCTTGCTACTTCTGTTATCTGGAGCTTTGATCATCTGTTTCTGTCCATATTTTTGGGAGTACATTATATCATTAAGAGAAACAGGCACAGATCAATATTCAAAAGGTCCTCTTTCTTTCATAAGCGCAACATGGTGCTTATATTCATTTCCTAAGAATGTTAGCTCATCAGCCATATTTTTTGATATCCTATTTACCCTAAGTATACAGACAGACAGACATACAGGCCTGAGCAAACAGCGTAGAACCAGATCAGGGTCTACACTTTTTTCCACTTATCCAGCTGTTTTAGTCACATCAGCTGGTATTAACCCATTGTAGTGGGGGTGGTCGGGTGGTGCGAAGGTGTAATGTATCTTACGTCACCAGGACGTCCAACTGATATTGGCTTACATTTGGGCAAGGCCTGCTATCCTTGTAGCAGGTAAGGGTAGAGGAGGAACGTTTTTATTTCTTCTGTTTCTTCTCTTTCATACCTGTTCCTCTTTCTGCCCTGTTCCTTTCTTTCATCTCTTCTACTGTCTCTTCTATCTCTTTTCTCCCTTTCTCTGGGAGACAACACAAAATGACCCACAAGGATTGACATGTCGTTAAACCCCAACACAATCAATAACCCATTGTAGACCGAATGAACTTTCCCACACTGTATATTGGAAGACTCTAATTTTAATTTTAGGTATGTATTTGAGTTAGATATTCCAATATAAAAATGGCTAAACAGTGGAGACCCTGATCAGACGCGTTCTGGGGCATCTGATCTGGGTTTGCACTGTTTGCCTGTTACCCTTTTAGGGGTCTCCAGACTACAATGGCTTAAAATAGATCTGTTAATAAAATTTTAGGACAAGAATGTAAAGCAGTTGCGCTTGCTGGCCTTGATGGCTCAGTCAGATGTGTGTCCAACTGGTGATCTGGAGGTCACGAGTTTGATCCCCGCTGGGTCCAGCAACATTCTTTTGTGAAGATTGATCATGAAATATTTTCTACAGTCATTCTTACCCTTCTGCTGATTCAAGAAGGGCAGTTGTCAGTTTCTGGCAGAAGAATGTACACAATTACTGATTTAACTGCTCAGAGGATTAAGCCTGTCCGAGAAAAGTGTGGTTAGGTAAACTGACTAGACAATACCTTAATAGTGTTGACGGGCCATTAAACTCCAAACCAGTAGTATTGGAATCTTTAGGATTAAAAATATATTCAATTCTAGGTCTTAAAGTGCCAAGCAAAATTTGTAGCAGATGACAATTATTTTCTTTTTATATATATAAAAGCATACCTGAGCTTGTGCATGATATATGAAATGTCAAGACATATATATATATATATAGAAAATAAGTCTTGACATTTCATGTGAATCACCTGTTTGGCAGATGATTCATATGAAATATTTAGATTATTTTCTATGAAAAATAAAAAAAAAATATGAATATTGTCTGTCACAGCTGTGATTGGCATTTTTAAGGGTTAACAAATAGTCACAGGCATCTCCCTTGTTCCTATCCTTGACCTTGACATGTGACATTCCAATTTCTTACATTGGATCTATGCATGTGATAATTAATACAAACAGCCCATTTTGACAGTCCAGAGATTGGCACCACAATTGAGAGAAACTTGACATTGGTATTTAATGGAAGTTCAGTGTACTATAATGCATTTGTTTTTGGGACAACCTGGTCTATGGAATCTGTCCCTGCTTAGCCTACTGGTGTTACAAAATCATCCCACAGCATCTTCGGTCAGGAACAGTAAGATCAGGCTTTGAAAATCTTTGGATAAGCATTTAGTGTTTTACTGAGGAGTACAATTGTTAGTCACAAGCTTAACAACTGAGTTGTATAGTAATGTATTTTTGAACATTTCTATACCCCGCCACACAATAGTGGCGGGGTATTATGGTTTCACGTTGGTGATCTGTGAGTCTGTCTGTCCGTCCGTCTGTCTGTCTGTCATACGTCCGTCAGTCCGTTTTTCATTTCCAGATGATAACTTGAGTAAACATCACTGGATTTTCACCAAACTTGGTATGTGCATTGATATTGTGGAGATCTGGTTTTGGATTGCTAATTGGCAAATTTCGTCAATTTTTGACAGAGTTATCTGCCCGAGACATGCCCATATTTTCATTTCCAGGCTATAACTTGAGTAAGTAACAAGGGATTTTCACCAAACTTGCTATATGCATTAACATTAAGGAGATCTGGTTTGGGATTGCTAATGGGCAAATTTCGTCAAATTTTTTAACAACACACGCCCATATTTTCGTTTCCGGATGATAACTTGAGTAAATAACAAGGGATTTTCAGCAAACTTGCTATATGCATTGACATTAAGGAGATCTGATTTTGGATTGCTAATAGGCAAATTTCGTCAGATTTTTACGGAGTTATCTGCCCGAGACATATCCGTATTTTCATTTCCGGATGATAACTTTAGTAAATAACAAGGGATTTTAACCAAACTTGCTATATGTATTGACAGTAAGGAGATCAGGTATGGAATTGCTAATGGGCAAATTTCGTCATATTTTTATGGTGTTATCTGCCCGAGACACGTTCATATTTTCATTTCTGGATGATAACTTGAGTAAATAACAAGGCCTTTTAACCAAACTTGCTATATGCATTGATATTATCAAGATCTGCTTTAGCCATTGATATTATCAAGATCTGGTTTAGGATTGTTACCTGTCCCTCCGTCATTTTCTTTCCACACATTTTCGCAACGATAACTTTAATACATAAACAAATAATTGCTATGGAGGGGTATTATGCTCGCAGTGGTTTTATTATACCCTGTGTGACAATAGTGGTGGGGTATTATGGTTTCATGTTGGTCGTCTGTGTATCCAGCCATCTGTCTGTAATATATTTGTCCATATTTTCATTTCCGGACGGTAAGTAAAGGTCAAAGGATTTTCACCAAAAATGGCAAATTTTTTCAAGTGACATATTTCCAGACGATAAGTAAAGGTCAGTGGATTTTCACCAAAAATGGCAAATTTCTTTAATATTGACAATTATCTGCCGATCACATGATAGTGATTGGGTAGTATCATTTCACATTTTTTTTATTAACCTTTAAAGTTCTTAATTGGATTTTTTTTTTTTTTTTTGTTTTAATTTCAGTTTTAGAAAATAAGGCTTGACAGTTCATGCAAATCCTCCTAGCATATGTGTCACTTGAAATATCAAGCCTTCTCAGTAAAATACTTTAAAATGTCATCTGCTGTTGTGCTTTGATGATTAAGTAATTTTTGTCCTTGTTGGATTTCAGTTCCATTACCTATGAAACCAGCTAGTTCCTCTGCAGTTTCTGTCTTGTATGTTTATTTGAATTTGTATTACAAGTTTTAGCCTGTACATGTTCAAGTTTTTATCCTTTCTGACATAGTAATAGTTAAGGCGCTTTTTTCAATCCAAAAGTATTGATATTTTTCTTATTTCTCCACAAAAACATATGTTGTGGGTACTCATTAGAGGCACCTCACCGAGACATTTCTAATGAGTACCCACAACATATGTTTTCTTGGAGAAATAAGAAAAATATTTACCGGATACCCTCCCTTATCTAGATCTTTTGCTTTCACCTGTACCTTTTAGTTGTATTTAAAAATAAAAAAAAATAACGGATATTTTGTCACAACAGCATGTAGTAATGATATAAAAAAAATAAAAACTATAAAATATAAAAAAATATGATTGAAGTGATTATGGTTTGATACTGTTTTATCTCAGAAAGATGGCACAATGAAGATAGTGTTGCTATCTTTATTGCACCTGCTTAAGTAAGCAGGTGTCATCTAGGCATCCGGTTTGCTGTCCGCTCATCCATTAACATTTGCATCCACCCTAGTTTTCATGTCTATTTCAGGATAATATCAAGTATTATGTGATGAATAAATTGTGAAAAATAAATATTTCGGAATAACTATTAAACCCACAAACATCTTATTTGCATACACTTTCTCCCTCACAAAAGCTTAAATCATATGGCATCATTTTATGATGATGACCTATTTTTCATGGTCTGACAACTGCAAGTTTAGCTCTGTTTCTGATTACTTTTAACACCTGCAATCATCTAATCTGCCATCTGCTTTCTTCCTTACATAGACTCCAACACTGCAGTGTCATTTTATGACCTTGACCTATTTTTCATGGTTGAATGACTTTTGACATCAACCTCAGCATTTACCATCATTTCAGATTGACTGTATGACCTACAATAATCAAACTTGGCACATACTTCCTTCCTAACAGGGACTCAAACACTCTACTATTATTTTCTGAGCATGACCTACATATCATTATCCAATGACTTTGTCATTCTTTATGAATTTTCATCTTATTTATAATAATGACAGGTGCTGACAGATACACCACTTACTACGGAATTCTTGTACTTGACATTTACCAAGAATTTAATGTGTATGGAATTAGCATTGCTCTGTGTAAAGCACTTTCCTCATTCAAAAAATATTTTAGCATACCTGAGCTTGTGCATGATAGCGTGCATCCATCCATCCTGCTTTTAAACATCTCCGAGCAATTTGAACAGAACTAAAGATGATGCTTGGGTAAAGGAAACTTTTTTTTTTTCTTTTTTCAAATTTCTTCAAGCATTTTGTAGCAAACATACAAAGAAAAAGTTCTTAAAACTTTGCTAAGTGGTGTCAGGTATATCATCACCCTTTTTTCATTATTTCTTATAAACAGACTTATAAACAGTTTTTTTTTTTTTTTTGAGTAGGATCCTCCTTGCTGAATACCCTATTTACCTTAGGTAGTGGGACAGTCAGGGCTGTAGTACCTGATCGGGTTCTATACTGTTTGCAACTTACCCAGCAATTTTTTGCACACAGGAACAAACAGTAAACTGGACAGTCAAATTTTAGGACTAGTGTGGTAAGGAAAGAAGGTGTCCCAATATTTAGGTAAATTTGGTATTTTGGTAACTTTCTGGGCCTATACAAGACATGCAAATACGGTGTTCATTTTATCCTTAGCATTAAAGAAAACCACAGTGAAGGATTTTTTTTTTATTACTACAATTTGGATGTCTTCAATGTTTTTATTACCTTGAAAATCTTGAAAAAAAAAATCTATAATAATGGAATCAATCTTGTATGGGCACATAAAAATGTTATCCCTTTGTACAGTTTCAAAATTAAGGGTGGTTCCAAACATTTATGACTTTGCAAAGTATATACATGGCTATACCAGTTTTGGGGAAAACTTTTGATGCTATCTTTTTTTTTTTTTTACAAGCAAGGAGGCAGCTGTCTTGAAATTTCTCTCAGTATAATGTAAGTTTCTTCTTTTTTTTTCTCAATAAAATGTTTAACAGCAAGCAAATACTACATTAGCTAATGAATAGTATATATAGTTTAGATATATATTTAATTTGTGATCTAGCACCTCTTATTTATCATTTTTACCTAGACACAAGTTACTGGATAGTCTATGGCCAAAGATAAGGTCAGATCATTTGATGTGTTGAAGAGATTTAAATTATTATATGAAAAGAGCGTAAAGTGCATTTGTTGCCTGAAAAGTTTCATAAAGGTATAGCTCATGCATTAAATAAATCTTGCTTAGCTTGTAAACATACAGAGAATTGATGGAAATCTTACCTACAAAGTGGAGACACAATTCAAAATGGCCACGACCGCAAACTATGCAGACTGTCGTCATAAAACACGTTTCACCACCTTGTATAGACAGTGTTGCAAGCCATGTGTTTGCTTATATTATTATGATAAAGGTTTTTGTATGGCGTGTATCTTGATAAACATTTTTCTCAATAAAAACATACTATGGAGCCGGCCTCGGTGGCTCAGTTGGATGCGCCGTCCGACTGGAGACCAGGCCGAGGTCAGCAACATTAATTCGTGGAGATTGATCATGAAATATTTCCTACGATCATTCTCTCCCTTCCACTGATTCAAGAAGGGCAGTTGTCAGTTTCTGGCAAAAGAATGTGCACAATACTGGTTAACCGCTTAGAAGACTAAGCCTGCCCAGTAGCCGGCCTCGGTGGCTCAGTTGGATGCGCCGTCCAACTGGAGACCAGGAGGTCTCGGGTTCAACCTCCGCCGAGGTCGGCAACATTCTTTCGTGGAGATTGATCATGAAGTATTTTCTACAGTTATTCTCTCCCTTCTGCTGATTCAAGAAGGGCAGTTGTCAGTTTCTGGCGAAAGAATGTGCACAATACTGGTTAACCGCTTAGGGGACTAAGCCTACCCAGTAAACGTGTGGGTAGGTAAACTGACCCCACTCGACATGACCACATTGGGTTGACTGGGCCATAAAACCTCAACACAAACAAAAGCCTGCCCAGTAAACGTGTGGTTAGGTAAACTGACCACACTCAACATGACCCCATTGGGTTGACTGGGCCGTAAAACCTCAACACAAACAAACGTACTATGGATATTCATAAGAAGCACCTTGACAAGGCATTTATAGTGAGTAAACACAACATAATGTATGTTTTAATTGAGAAATTAGAAAAATAGCAGTCTTTTGACTGAAGAAAGTGCCTTAGGAGAGCAAATCAATTAGTAACCACTTTCCAGCCTACCTTTAGTTCGATATTGGTCTCCTTTTTTTCTATGTGATTACCCTCCAACAGGATACAAGGCTCAATGGTGTTTCAGTTCCATCAGCCCAGAATTGAACAACTTTGGGCCCTTTGTGTTAAGCATCTGCTCAAATGTTGCCAGACGTCTTCATCAGACTGCAAATGCTGTTCACAAGTATTGTTTCATCCAAGAATGAATGAAGGGTAGTACAAACAAACAAGAATTCATACTTTCCTTCTATTATACTCTAGGGTAATTTGATGTGTATTGATTAACATGTATTTTGTCATGTACCATAATAAGTATTAGGACAGACAGGCCTAAGCAAACAGTGTAGACCCAGGTCTCACACAGCAGAATAATCAGGTCTACAATGTTTGTCACTCAGTCAACAGTTTTTATATAGCTCAAAATGTGGTAAATTGGACTTACTCAAATTTTAGGAAAAGTATGTGGTAAGGAGTTAAGGTGTTCCAATATTTAGGATTAATATGGTGCATTACCAACAAAATTCATAATTGTGTAACACTTCCTTTTAAATTTTATACATATATCTAGCTTGTATTTCTTAATTTCTAATCCAAAGATGCTCAGTTTTCTTTCAGCTATGTGAGAAAGATAAGGAGTTTTGTTTATAGAAGTTGGACAAAAAAGACCTGCCACAAAATTTATGCTGTCATTTTATGACTTTTATAGATGTTATTTGAAACAAAATTGAATGTAAAGATGATATTTCTCTATTTTCAGATCAAGTATCATGAAGAATTTGAAAAACAGAAAGGTAAAAAGATGACGATTGCAGATGATCCTGAGATGCAGCGTGTTAGACAGAATATGGAAGTAATTAGTAATGTTGCGTATCATGGTGATAGAGATAAGAAATACGCAATGGAAATGATGAGGCCTGCCGAACAATTACATGGTGTGTATTATCAGCACTAAGCTATTAATTAACCCTTAAATCGTCTACAACAGCTTTCTAATTTTTTTTCATTTTTTTTTTTTTTTTGACGAGAAAGTGAGCCTTGACATTTTGTGTGAATTGGCTGCCTGTCACATGAAATAGCATTCCTTATTTTCTAGGAATATTCAAAAATAATAATAACCAAGAATGCTGTCTGCTACAATTCTTTAACAGCGCTTTAAGGGTTAAGAAGAAGTAATGTGTGAGTTTTGGAACTACCATAGCTCCAGATAAGACTTTTCTTTCCATCCAAAAAAGCAGGGCTGTTGAAATACCATTCTCGACTAATCCAACATGTCCCATTTCCCTGAGGATAAGTAAGAAATTTCAGTTTACTTGCCCTTGGACAAGGACTTCATAGCTCTGGCTAAGAAGAGTAGTCAGATTATGAGATATATATTTTTCTTATTTCTCAAAGAAGGTGTATGTTGTGGGTACTCATTAGAAGTGCCTCAATAGGGCACTTCTAATGAGTACTCACAACATATACTTTCGAGGAATAAGAAAAATGTTGATTTTGTGGGGGGCGGGGTGGACAAATAGATGTCAGTGGACAAGTAATAAAATTTGATAATTTCACAACCCTGCAAAAGTTATAGATATTTTTCCACCAAAACGTATGTTGTTGGTTCTTTAGAAGTGCCTCTCTGATTTTCTGGATACCCATCTTATCTGCAGCTATGAAATGCCCCTTGATATTCACCTTGATTTGTTGTAGGCTCAGCGGGTAATTGGAGCTGAGGGGCTTGTTGCCTGCTTCAGTATGATGGTTGTTGTTGCAGTTGTCTGTGCAGCGCATGAATTCATTTTTCTTATTCAGAATGTTCCGAATTTATCTGTAGTTTGTTGGCTTGAAACATGTTTATGTGTCGCAAAATCGTGTTGTTTTTCTATTTTGATGGAGCTTAATTTATACATGGCGATTCACTTTTGCAATGCCAAAAGCTACAACTCATGGTCCTGTCCAAATAAAAGATGGCTCTGTAAGATATTCAACCAGAATAGATCAGCCTGCACATTTGTGCAGTTTTCTGCACTGGTCACTTGCATAATATATGGCTCTTAAGCATTCTATTGATAACCTAATCAGACTGTGTCGATGCACAGGCCATCCTCAGTCTAGTCTGGTTGCATATGTCATAAGGTCATTTGTTATTTTGAAGGGCTCAGTATTTGATATGTTGTGTTGGTTACCTACAACTCTTGAGGTATATTGTATCTTGGCAAAAGATGTTAAAGGTGTCCCAGGGATTTCAGTAAAAGTCTAGGAGTCAGATACTTCCAAAAAGTCTGGGAGTCATATACTCCCAAAAGGTCTGGGAATCATATACTCCCAAAAAGTCTGGGAATCATATACTTCCAAAAAGTCTGGGAATCATATACTCCCAAAAAGTCTGGGAGTCATATACTCCCAAAAAGTCTGGGAGTCATATACTCCCAAAAAGTCTGGGAATCATATTCTCCCAAAAAGTCTGGGAATCATATACTCCAAAAAAGTCTGGGAGTCGGATACTCCCAAAAATCTTCACAGGACCTCCAAATCTAACTGTGTGGAAGACCTCTTGTTCTGACACAAGCACAGGCAATGTTATTAATACTTTGTTTAAATGATTATTTCAAATTAGATGTAAGCAGTGTGACTAAAAACAAATTGGCACACAATAAACATACCTTGTAGAAGCATGGGTAATCAAAATTAGTAGTAAAATTACAAAAAATCCTGGGCCCAGTTGTTCAAAGCTAAAGACATTGTTAGTTAACGATTCGTTAAAATTTACATCGAGTGATACGCAAATATGCTGAAATTTTTTGTTAAAATAATGTGAGTAGCTTTTGCTGTGCAGTGCAAAAGCTACTCACATTTTTTCAGCAAAAAATATCAGAATATTGTGTATTGAATCCACTAAAAAAGTTAACAAAATGACCCTTAACAAGCTCGATAAGCTAACGACGCTTTGAACAACTGGGCCCTGAATTCCTGTTTTTAGGTGTGTTTTTGTGCATCTTCAGTGCAAGTCCTGTTGTGCTCTGTTGAATATTGTATGACTTTTCTGTAGCAATGATGACTTTTCTGTAGCAATGAAATATTTATTTTGCTGACCCCAAGCAGGGGAGATCATATTCTTATTATCAAACCAGGGTGTCAGTATGGCGGAAAGTACAGATTTTATTTTTCACAGGTCGCATTATCTTCATGTCCATGTATAAAACAGTCATAATCAAAAGGTAGTTAGAATCCCTATACTCTTTCACCCTACATTCATTGTTTTTTTTCAACATGGTATTTGAGGGAAACAGATACACCTTCAAGGGAAATAACTCTGATTTGGAAGTGTTTTGTGTCCCTTCTCATTGAAGGCTACACTTACAGGAAATAATTTGCTCCCAGAATAGCCTGCATTTTTTAAATGTTTTAATCCTTGCCCAGCCGAACCCGGATATGCTCCGCCTTTTGCAAACAGTGTTGATCCAGATCAGTTTGATTCTGAAGAAGCCAAGCAATTTGGATCTACACTGTTTGGCATTAAGTATAAAAATTAACATCAGCAACCTGGATTTAGTAATCTGATTGGCTTAAAATTAGAAGTAGGCATTGCATATTTATATATTCAGCATGGCAAAGGTTAAATACTGGACAGGCTACTTCATGTCTATTCCGTTTACCAACACAAATAACCAAATTATTATAGATTCTAAGGTAATGACTTGCAACCACTCATCTCAGGTTCCACAGTGTTCCAAAGAATTATGTTTGGTTGAAAAGGTTGAAGGATTTCAGTGGCTCAGGTGCAGTTTTGTGGATACTGGGAAAAATGGGGGTAGGTGGCGAATACAAAGCTCTAGATAGAGCACCTTTTCCCAACTAAAATGTATTTATATTGTCTTTATTTACCCACAAAAGTATGTTGTGGATACTCATAAGAAGTGCCCATAAGATGCTTTCATGGAAAAGTACCCACATGTAAGGCTGGCACAATTAATCGGATAATCGACTGATTGATAAATTCCACAAAAAATGATTATCATTACAGATTTGCTTATAATTGATCATTTCATTTCTGTGTCTGTTACTTTACCGTATTTACCCTTAGTATTCAGACACCTCAACTCCTTACCATACTTTATCTAGAATTTGAATAAGTACAATTTACTACCCAGTGTTGTGTCTACAAATAGCAGACTGAGTGGCTAACAGTGTAAACGATGATGAGACGCCGCATTTGCAGTGTCTCATCTTCATCTACACTGTTTGCTTAGGCCTGTCTGACCAAATGCATACAGTAAAGTATAACATATGGTAAGAATCATGCTCAGGTAGACAATTAAACTATGAACAAATCTTCAGTGATTACTAATCGATTATCGATTACAATGGCATGACTGATAATTGATTATCTTTCCAACTCTGATTAGCCAGCCTTACACATGTTTTCATGGGCAAATAAGATAACATGTTTATCTGGAGTTACTGGCAGAGAATACATACCAAACAAATTATAAAGAAGAGCATAACATCAAAGTATCAAATTACAGTAAATGTCATAAAATTTCAAACACTTTATTCCATACTTATTTGGTCTCACTTTTGCTTTTTTATGCAGTTGTGTCTAAAAATACTTAGTGGAATGGCAAACAGTGGAGAGCAGTCTGATCTGGGTCTGCACTGTTTGTCTATGCCATTTTGGCAGACACTTTTAGGACATTTACCATAAATGAATTTTACGTCTAAAAACTTCTGATATGTTTTCATGGAGAAAAAAGAAAAATATGAATAAAAATGCCATTTCTGGAGCTATGCTAAAGTATAGCTTTCTATGAGACATTTTCTTCAATCCAAAAATAATGACATTTTTCTTGTTTCATCAGGACAGACTAAATTAAATTAGTCTGGACCAACATGTTGTTGGCACTCATTAGAAGCATGACAAGCTTCTAATGAATACCCACAATATATGTTTCTGTTGCAAAATAATAAAACCATTTATCTGCATATATAATTTTCTGACTAGAGTTTTGTAAATTTTTGCCACCTTTACTGCCTGGAGTCCAGGATTAAAAACTTTAGAACTCTGTACATGAAACTAATATAACATGATCTGACAGGTGATTTTGGATATTACGAGAGAAGACAATCCGACGGTAGACAACCTGATAGTGCCTATGGAGGTTTGTTGTCTAGGTTACAGAATTAACCACTCTCATCTGTGTTTATTGCTTGTTTAATCATAGAAAACAAACTGTTTGGTGTTTTTAAATATGCAAAATACATTGAGAATAGTATTTGTTATCTCCCTTACCTAAGATTTTGATTGAGCTGTTAAAAGTGCCATTCAAAATTGTAACATTTGTTTTTTGTTTTTTTTTAAATCAGTGGAGGAAACATCTGTTTTCTCTGAAAACACTGATCTTGCTTTTTTTGTGTGCATTTTTAGCAAAAATAAGGCTTGACATTTCATGTGAATCATCTGCCTAGCAGCTGATTCACATTAAATGTTGAGCCTTATTTTCTCAGCAAAATATAAAAAAAAAATGTAGTTTTGAATTGTCTGTTAAGGCAGATACTTCAGTATGTTATCTGCTACAATTTTGAAGGGTGCTTTAAGTGTTTAGATGTTTGCAGATTTTACCTTAAACATCAAACCTTGTTTGTTTTCTGTGATATTCTTCTTACTTGAGTTGAACATTCCTTAGGTAACTTTAAACTAAAAGGTAAATTTCTCCTTCATTTCATGAAAAGAAAGACAATAAAAATATTTAATGCCATATGTGGATGGCAAAAAACTAAACAGTCTGCACAACCTACTGTGCTATTTGCATACAACATATAAGGGGACTGGATACATTTTGTAGATTTTGTGACCATTTTTTTTACGATGGAGACAACTTTTGTGACTTCCTGTTTGCTTTCCTGTCTGCCAAGCCCCTTCTGAAAAGGGGTCTGCTCCTTTTAGAGTAGACCCCTTTTCAGAAGGGAAACAGCTTTGAAAGAGTTGTCTCCCTTGAAAGTGTATCCATTCCCCTTAAGTCATCTGTATACTAAATTTGAACAACAAATGGCAGTGTTCCAAATCAGCCTGCTGTTTACTCAATGTTTAAATTAGGATGTGTCAAGAGAAAAGTGCCCTCAAACATGCGCAAAATGCACAGATTCAGAATATCCTCAGCATGTGCAAAGTATCATCCGGCCCTTTGCTCTCCATTCATACATTCTGTAGTATTCAATATTTCTGTTAGAGGACATGGAAGGCCCTGATCAGACTGCATGGATGTGCAGGCTGATCTGGGCCTTCGCTGTCCGCATATGCCTGAAGACACTTTTTCGCCCAGTTTCCTGTTTTCTAAATTTGGACCATGAATGGCAGTTGTCCAATCTATGCTGGTTTGTTTGCAAACAAATTATGAATGATTACTAGCTAAAACCCAGGCCAGCCTGCCCGTCAGTGCTGGGCTGTTCAGGGCTTTATATGAATTTGCTGTTCACACATATTTGAAAGTATATATATATGGATATACTAGAAACAAAGAACTGGAAAGCACCAGGCTGATAAAGGCATTTTAGTGTGTACTCTACACTGGCTTAGCTAAGTTTTTCTGCCATATTAGATAATTAAATTTTAATATTACAGAGGAATTGTTAAAGAGGAGTATTTGATAATAGTTTGAGATAATTTTTTTTATTTCTCTTTAAGGGAGTGGATACATTTTCAGGGGAGGTCAGTGTGTCAAAATAATTTTGTGCACCGTCTGAAAAGGGGTCTACTCTATAACGAAAGAATTTGCTTCCTGCAGGAGCATATTCCTACCTTATAGGGTAGACTCCTTTTCAAAAGGGAACTGTTGTGCGGGAAATAAACAGAAAGTCACAGAAATTGTAAAAAAAAAATGCAGAAAATCTGCCATATGTATCCAGTCCCCTTAAAAGTTATGTTGAGCGTACTTGTTAGAATCAACCTAGCTAGGTGATTCTTAGGAGTACCAATAACATATTTTTTAATTTTTGTTTTCTTATGTAGACCTGAAGAAAATTATCCCAGAATCATCAGCAAATACTTCTTAACAAGTCCCCTGTGTAAGGAAACTTAACCTAAGAAATGAAGGTGGAATGAGGTGAACAGTTTTACCTCCCCTGAAATACAAGTTGACCTTTGTTACAGAGAAAGCTGCCTTGTGCCTCTTTATAGTATGGAGAGATAAAAATCAAGCCAGGCTTCTGTTATGTCTTGTTTTGCCTGTGCTGCTGTATTTTCCATAAATATTCATGCCCCCGCCTATTCGAAGAATAGCGGATGGGCATTAAGCATTACCCCTGTCCGTCCCGTACGTCTGTCCGTCCGTACGTCCCACTTCGTGTCCTGGCCATAACTCCTAAACCGTATGGAATATATTCATGAAACTTCACAGGTGCATACATCACATTGAGACGATGTGTCATGAACAAGGAAGACAACTCTTGCATTTTTGGTTTTTGAATTATCTTCCCTTGACCGAGTTCCATATAGTAAACCGTGTCCGGGCCATAACTCCTAAACCGTATGGAATATGTTCATGAAACTTCACAGGTGCATACATCACATTGAGACGATGTGTAATGAACAAGGAAGACAACTCTTGCATTTTTGGTTTTTGAATTATTTCCGCTTGACTTAGTTCCATATAGTTAACTGTGTCCGGGCCATAACTCCTAAACCGTATGAAATATATTCACGAAACTTTACCAGTGCCTGCATCACACTGAGACAATGTGTCATGAACAAGGAAGACAACTCTTGCATTTTTGGTTTTTGAATTATTTCCGCTTGACTTAGTTCCATTCAGTTAACTGTGTCCGGGCCATAACTCCTAAACCGTATGAAATATATTCATGAAACTTTACCAGTGCATGCATCACACTGAGAAGATGTGTCATGAGCAAGGAAGAAAACTCTTGCATTTTTGGTTTTTGAATTATTTCCCCTTGACTTAGTTCCATATAGTAAACCGTGTCCGGGCCATAACTCCTAAACCATATGGAATATATTCATGAAACTTTATGGGTGCATGCATCACATTGAGACGATGTGTCATAAACAAGGAAGACAACTCTTGCATTTTTTGTTTTTGAATTATCTTCCCTTGACTTAGTTCCATATTGTAAACCGTGTCCGGGCCATAACTCCTAAACTGTATGGAATATATTCATGAAACTTCACAGGTGCATACATCACATTGAGACGATGTGTCATGAACAAGGAAGACAACTCTTGCATTTTTGGTTTTTGAATTATTTCCGCTTGACTTAGTTCCATATAGTTATCTGTATCCGGGCCATAACTCCTAAACCGTATGAAATATATTCATGAAACTTTACCAGTGCCTGCATCACACTGAGACGATGTGTCATGAACAAGGAAGACAACTCTTGTATTTTTAGTTTTTGAATTATTTCCGCTTGACTTAGTTCCATACAGTTAACTGTGTCCGGGCCATAACTCCTAAACCGTATGAAATATATTCATGAAACTTTACCAGTGCATGCATCACACTGAGAAGATGTGTCATGAGCAAGGAAGAAAACTCTTGCATTTTTGGTTTTTGAATTATTTCCCCTTGACTTAGTTCCATATAGTAAACCGTGTCCGGGCCATAACTCCTAAACCATATGGAATATATTCATGAAACTTTATGGGTGCATGCATCACATTGAGACGATGTGTCATGAACAAGGAAGACAACTCTTGCATTTTTTGTTTTTGAATTATCTTCCCTTGACTTAGTTCCATATAGTAAACCGTGTCCGGGCCATAACTCCTAAACCGTATGGAATATATTCATGAAACTATACAGGTGCATGCATTACATTCAGACGATGTGTCATGAACAAGGAAGACAACTCTGGCATTTTTTTGTTTTTGAATTATTTCCCCTTGACTTAGTTCCATATAGTTAACCGTGTCCGGGCCATAACTCCTAAACCATATGGAATATATTCATGAAACTTTACAGGTGCATGCATCACATTGAGACGATGTGTCATGAACAAGGAAGACAACTCTTGCATTTTTCGTTTTTGAATTATCTTCCCTTGACTTAGTTCCATATAGTAAACTGTGTCCGGGCCTTAATAATAACTTCATGGTATACCTGTTACAATTACATATAAACCCTTTTTCTGAATGGCATTTGGCGGGGACATCCGTGTCCTATGGACACTTTTTCTAGTTTAACAAGCATATGTGAACAGACAGTATAGACCCAGATCAAAACTGTTCCTTAAGGAGCAGTTTGATCAGGGTCTACTTTGTGTGCTGTTGAGATAACACTTTTTGACACATTCCTGAGTAGTCAAAATGGATTGAGTACAGTAAGGAGATAAGGTGTCAAAATATTTAGGGTAAATTGATATGTCCTTATTACCTTCTGCAGAATTTCCAATATTCTTGCACATAAAAATCTTTCACAGAATCTGGACATATTTACTATTCTTATGTGGCATAGGACAGGCTTCTCTTTTATTTTCTTTCTTTTTTTTTTTTTTTTCATTTTATTTTTATGGGCTCTGTCAAGCAAAAAAATGTGTTGTGAGCCTGTGTGAATTGTATAGACTTGGATCAGTCTGTGCATCCTATGCCCTATATCACTGTCTGGGCTAATCACTATGGCATATCGACAGTATTTTTCCCAGAAAACAGGCTTTGAAATTTCATACAAATTGTTGCATGAAATTTCAGTCTGTTTTCTGGGAAAGATAAGAAATAAGGCTTTGATATTTCATGCAAATTGTCTAGACAATTTGCATGAAATTTCAAAGCCTGCTTTCTGGGAAAAGTAAGAAAAATATTTAAAATGTCATATGAAATTTTTACGAAGTTTGCCGAGTGATACTGATGCGCAGGACAATCTGAGTATGCACTGTTTATAATGCTCAAAAGTGTTTTTCTTTGACACAGCCCTTTTAGGATAAGTCACATGTTAGAGGTGCTAATAAAAGCAATAATCTGTAAAGACTCAGACCATCTTGTAAACAGAGGTCTGATAAGTTTTACAACAAAAGCATCAATTATAAGTGACTTACATTAATTACTGCAATATTGAGACAGTTATTCTGTTATTGAAAATGGGAATTTTTAAATTCCAGTTATTTAGAACATTCTCACTGTCTTGTGAGATTTTACTTCTTTCTGGAGCTTATTTTGTGATAGGAAACTACGAAGGAACTTGTTTATGTCAGATGACACTTTCATTGCTTTATCTAAGTGACCACTCAGGGTTCTCAATAACTCTTAATATGGAGTTGTGGGTTCCTCTATTTTATTATTCAGGACTCCCCTTTTTTCTGAGAAATTTGGCAAAATTGCATAGACTCCTACTTTTTGAAAAAAATGGCTTTGGGATGGCTGTTTTCAGAATCCTAATGAGAACACTACCTTTACAAATATCAAAATTTAAGCCTTTAAGCTGCAATGAGTTTGTACCTATTCACACATAAGTTTCCCAGACAATTTAGCTCAATTTTGTGGAAGCTTGTCAACTTTGCAGCATCATTATTACAGTGCTCTAAAACATTTCTTTTGCAGCTTTACTGATTGATCTTTTTTGTACACCCTATAATTAATTATACATGTAGTTCTAATGCGTCAAGAGGAATGGATACACTTTCGGGGCGGAAACTGTAAGATTTATTTTTACCTCCCTTCAGAAGAAGGGTTTACTCTAAAAGAGAAGAATCTGCTCCCCATGGGAACAAATTCATCCCTTTTATAATGGACCCTTTTTGAACGCTGTTGGAATTGTTTTGCCTCTCTTCAAAAAAAAAAAAAAAAAAGAAAGTCTACTCTAAAAGGAAAGAATTAGAATTAGCTCCCCTTGGGAGCAAATTCTTCCTTCTTACAGTGGAATCCTTTCAGAAGGCTCTTGATGTACAGGGAGACAGACAGGAAATACAAAAAGTTGTTCCCCTTGTCAAATATGGTGGAAAAATTACCAAGTGTATCCAGTTCCTTAACCCTTGTCCTGCTGAATAAAGTAAGATGCCACACCCATTTCTAATTTTCAGCTTATCAGATTACTTGATCCAGATTGCTGATATAAATTCACATACTTAATGGCAAACAGTGCAGATCCAGATCAGTTGGCTTCAAAAGCCAACTGATCTGGCTCTACACTGTTTGTAAAGGCATGGTATATCAGTGTTCAGCAGCAGGACAAGGGTTAAGACTATTCTGTTTGCAGCTTGTTTATGTTATACTTATATATTGATGTGTAACAGGAATAAAGGGCTCTTCTGCTGTACATAAATAGCAAAGGGCCAGATCAGCCTGTGCATCTGTAAAGTCTAATCAGAGCCTTCTCAGTTTATTGATAGATTCTACAGTAGCCAATAAGGGCTGTGCCATGCGAAAGTGATCTTCGGGCACATGCAGACAGCAAAGGTCCAGATCAATCTGTGCAGTCTGCACAGTCTGATAAGGATCTTCACTGTCAGCTAACAGAATCATTGGTTACTACAGACTGTATGAATAGAGAGCAAAGGCCCGGATGATACTTTGCGCATGTGCAGGATGATCTGAATCTGCACATTTTTCTCATGTTCGAAGGCACTTTTTTGATGCAACCCATAAGAGAGCGGGGAAGGCTCTTTTCTACTGTCTAAATGTGCAGACTGATTTTTGCATGTGCAGTTAGGGCCCTTTTCTCATGTTTGCATTACATTCTTCTGTAGTACCATGTTTATAATTATAATGCATTGGAACTGTTCTGTTTGCAGCTTGTCTCTTTTATACTTACATAATTAAATTCTTCTAAAGTATTGTGGGACTGCTTTAACCTTTACCACTCTCTTGACAAATTCAGCAGACAACAACAAATTGATGATATTTTTTTAAATTTTCCTTGAAAATGGGATTTGACATTACATGCAAATTGTCTCTGTTGGAGACAATTAGAATAAAATTCAAATCCTGTTTCCTGGGAAAAATAAGAAAAACTGTTTCAAAATTTAGTCTGCTGAACAAAATTTTACCCAGAGTGCAAAGAGTTAAAATAAAATCACAAAATTTAATTCAATGAAACTGTATTCTGTTATCAAGAATTGAAAGTGAAAAAAAAAAAAAAAAAAAAAAATGATTTAGACGCCTGTCAAGATCATTGATTATTTAGAAGATATGTTATTAGTATTGCACCAAAACATATCTTACAGGTACACATGGGAATTTCTTCACTGAGTATCACAATATCTTTTAGGTGCAAAAATAACATTTATTGTCTTAGGGGAATGGATATACTTTCATGGGAGGCAAAATCATTTTTGCCCATTCTAAAAAGGGGTCTACTCTAAAAGGAAAGAATGTGCTCCCCCAATGAGCAAATTCTTCCCTTTTAGAGTAGACCCCTTTCAGAAGGAGCATGGTGTGCAGGAAAGCGAAGAGGAAGTGACAAAAGTTGTTTCCCTAGTAAAAAATGGTCAAAAATCAACCGTGTATCCAATTAATCACTTTTTATACCCCGCCATACAATAGTGGCGGGGTATTATGGTTTCACGTTGGACGTCCGTGTGCCTGTCCGTCGTACGCATGTCCGTCCGTCCGTCTATCCATTTTTTGTTTCCAGATGATAACTTAGGTAAACATCAGTGGATTTTCACCAAACTTGGTATGCGCATTGATATTGTGGAGATCTTGTTTGGGATTGCTAATGGGCAAATTTCGTCAAATTTTTACGGAGTTATCTGCCCGAGACAGGCCCATATTTTCGTTTCCGGACGATAACTTGAGTAAATTACAAGGGATTTTTTTTTTTTTTTTTTTTTTTTTTATTTGGGTTTTACGGCCCTTTCAAGAATATTTCACTTATATCGAGCCAATCATTCATCAAAGGTGGACCAAAACCGGAGAACCCAAAGAAAAACCACCTGACCACCCGTAAGCAGAACTTGGCTTTCCCACATATGACCCGAGCCAGGCTGGAACTACAGCGGTAAGAAACCTAATGGATTAAGAGTCAACTCTCTTATCCACTAGGCTACGGGGGCCCGTCAGGGCTTTTAACCAAACTTGCTATATATATTGACAGTAAGGAGATCTGGTGTGGAATTGCTAATGGGCAAATTTCGTCAAATTTTTACAGAGTTATCTGCCCAAGACACGCCCATATTTTTGTTTCCAGACGATAACTTAAGTAAATAACAAGGGATTTTAACCAAACTTGCTATATGTATCGACATTAAGATCTGTTTTGGACTTGCTAATGGGCAAATTTCGTCAAATTTTTACAGAGTTATCTGCCCGAGATATGCCCATATATTCGTTTCCGGACGATAACTTGAGTAAACAACAAGGTTTTATTACCAAACTTGCTATATGCTATTATCAAGATCTGCTTTAGGATTGTTATCTGACCCTCCATCATTTTCTTTCCAGACATTTTCGCAACGATAACTTTAATACATAAACAAATAATTGCTATGGTGGGGTATTATGCTTGCGGTGCTTTTATTTACCTGTCACATTGTCACCTTTCTGAACTGGGTTAATTTATTTGTGACAAATGGAAATTTTTAGTTCTTTATAAATAAACATGGCCCACATTACTAAAAAGTAAAAACATTATTGGTAAAAAATGTATATGAGATGCAAGATGCTTTCATACCCTGCATTTTGATGCAAATGTGATCAAAATCAGATGAAAATAAGTAAGTTATCAAATTTGAAGATGTCAGAACTGCTTTAATGGCTGCCTCCATTTTGAATATTAAATGAGGCTCTGTGACATCATAAAGCCTCAATAAAATATGTAGAAGCTAAGTAGATAAGATTTGCAACAATATGCAACCTCTATATGTGGCGGGCCTCGGTGGCTTAGTTGGATGCGCCATCCGACTGGAGACCAGGAGGTCGCGGGTTCAACCCCTGCCCGAGGCAACATTCTTTCATGGAGATTGATCATGAAATATTTTATACAGTCATTCTCTCCCTTCCACTGATTCAAGAAGGGCAGTTGTCAGTTTAAGGCGAAAGAATGTGCACAATACTGGTTAACTGCATAGAGGACTAAGCCTGCCCAGTAAACATGTGGGTAAGGTAAACTGACCGCACTTGGCATGACCCCATTGGGTTGACTGGGCCATAAAACCTCAACACAAACAAAAACCTCTGTATGTGTATATATAGTTCTTCTCTAGGCATTTATAGAGTTTGCTTGAAAATGACATTTCATTTAATATTTTAAAATCTTTATAAATAGGGACATCCTTGATAATGGTTTTGAAATTGTGAAATATTTTTAACTTCCTTGTTTTCTTTTTTTTTTTGACTTTGATCAAATTTACATCAGAATACATGAGTTGTCAAGATATTTCATCTCAGATTCATTATTCACCAACCTTGTGTTTCCCTTTAATGTTTACCAATCAAAGTGTGTTTCTTTTAACAGGTACTTATATTTATACTAGCTTCTTCTGTAGTTATACCTTAAAGACAGGATTTTCAAATCAGGGGGTGGTGTGAGGGGGAGGGGGGGGGGGTCTGGTTCCCAGTACAGGGAATATTTTATCTGTAAAGGGTAAAGGTGTGAATTTATTTTAGCCCATCAGTGTGTTTTTTTTTTTTTTTTTTTGGTTTTTTTTTTGTGATGGGGCTCACTTCAGGAGGATTTGCTAAGGAGAAGTATTTGGTGACAATTCTGATATAAGTTTTCTTATTTCTCCTTAAAACATGTTTTGCATATATACTCATTAGAAACTCCTCTTTGAGAAACCTCTAATGGGTACGAAGAGTATATGTTTTTATGGAGAACTTGAAAATTATCCCAGAATTTTCATCAAATATTTCTTCAGAAAATGTCCTTTGCACTCCACAGGTATGCATGATCTACAAGAATGAGCTAAAAATAGAATGGAACATAGCTCAAGGTAAGGCACCTTGATATTTTTTACCTATTTCTGCATGAAAATATATTTTTTGGTATTCATTAGAAGCACCTCACCAAGGGACTTCTGATGAATACCCATAACATATGTTTTCATAGAGAAATAAGAAAAATATTTACCTGATACCCTCTCTTATCTGGAGCTGTGATGAAATATTTTGACAGTACATGTATATAGATAATGAGAGATGGATGATTGTGGTGGGTGCTCACTTTATACAGTCCTGGATACAAGGAAGAATGGTTTCAGATTTACTAGTTGATCAAATACAAACTGATATCACATAGTGGCCTAAATTCCCAACATTAAATAGCATGAAATATCTGTAATGTAGATGGTCTACATGACCGGCACAGTGGCTCAGTGGTAGAGCGTCCGCTTTGTGACCGGGAGGTTGCGGGTTCGATCCCCGGCCGGGTCATACCAAAGACTTTAAAAATGGTACTAGCTGCTCTTTCGCTTGGCGCTCAGCATTAAGAAAGTAGAGCTAGAACTGGTCAGCTCAGTGTCAGTATAATGTGACTGGGTGGAATATCATGTCAAAGTGTCTGGGGCGTGATATTTCAGTGAGGCAGCACTCTAAAAGTGAGCATTGAGCTCCCTGCCACATCCAGAGACGGTCGCGATATGACTGAAAAAGGTTGAAAGCGACGTTAAGCCCAAATCAAACAAACAAACAAAAGATGGTCTACATGCATGAAAATGTGATAGTCAGTTATACCATGGTTCTGCGCATGTACATGCGATAATGCACTCGCTCACGCTCGTACATACACACAAACCACATGGTATAACTAAGACTTAACCCTGGTCCTGCTGAGCCCAGATATGCCCTGCCTTTGCAAACAGTGTAGGTCCAGATCAGTTGGCAAACTGATCTGGATCTGCACTGTCAGTCATTAAGTATGTGAATTTGTGTCAACAACCCGGATCATCTGAAAGTTATTCAGCAGGGCAAGGGTAAATAAACTGGACCTTTGTTTTAATTAAAAGTTCCTCCACTTAGATTTTCATGAAATTTTGTGGTGTTTGTTATGATCTGGGATTTTACAGCACTTCAAGTTAGTTATATTTAGCCATCAATGAGTGATTTGTGCCTTTCTTGAGATGTTTCAGTGTAGGATTTCACAGATATTAAACTCACACAAAAAGATAATATTAGCCATGCAGGTCAGAGGAAGAGAGTAAGATGTGTGTATAATGGGGTGGGGATTAGGGGAGAGGTAGGGAAACAGCATTTTTGTCTAGTCTTGATCTTGACTTAAACTATAGCTAAGAATATAATCCTTAGGATGCCATGATGTGCAATTAGCAGGCAAAATCCTGGCAGAGCTTGACATTTTGTGCAAATTGTCTCATGTAAAGACTGATTTCATGGAATAATATTTTAACACTTAATGTACTACTCATAATTAAAAGATGACATTCTATTTCTTTTTATTTAATTTTCCAAGAAAATATGGCTTGACATTTCACGTGAGTGGTCTTCTAGGCAGACAGTTCACATGAAAGGTCAAGTATTTTTTTAATTAAAAAAAGAATGTCATCTGCTGCTATTGTGAATGGTGCTTTAACCCAGTGTAGACTGAATGAACTCTCCCGCACTATATATTGGAAGAGTCCAATTTCAATTTTAGGTAGGTAAGGCTATGAGATTGAGATATTCCTAGAGGAAAATGGCTAAACTATTTGCAAACAGTGGAGACACTGATCAGACGCAGCATTCTGCGGCATCTGATCTGGGTCTGCACTGTTTGTCAGTTACCCTTTTAGGGGTCTACTGACTACAATGGGTTAAAGATTAAAATGTAGTCTGCTCATATGTAAAAAAAAAAAAAAAAAAAAAAAGAAAGGAGCATACCAGTAAATTAAGACTTTAAATGTGTTAAAGAATATATTAAACATGAAACAACTGATTTTTCAGACAATGGTCAAGAAGGTAGTATATAGTTCCCACAACACAAGGCTATTATTTCGTAGAAACATCCTCGCTTTATATTCCTTCTTACGGCTTACTAACATTTTATGTCTGAATACATATATCTTCACTGGACTCGTTAAGGAGAAGTATTTGATGATGTGAACTCTGAGATAATTTTCCCCAGTTTACCACCAAAACATACACTATGGATACTCATTAGAAGCACCTCATTGAGGTGCTTCTAATGAGTACCCATAACATGTTTTTATGGAAATATAAGAAAAATTATCCCAGAATTCTCACCAAATACTCCTTAACAAGTCCTCTGTATCTTTGTATTTCTGTGTAAACTTTTTCAAGTAGATAAAATAGCTAATGACTTTAAGAGTGTCGATGATCAGTGTAGACTATGAACCGATTGCACAAATGAGCAGGGTGATCTGGGTATGCACTGGTCACACGTTGTAAAATGATTCGGAGGGGTTACTTTTAGACATTCATAAGAGTAGGTCATAGTAAACATTGGTTTAGTTTATATGTCACATTATAAGGCTTAAAGCTGTGTGCATACATGTGTATGTCTGTATGTGTGAGCGTGTACATGTGTGTGTGTGTGTGTGTGTGTGAGAGAGAGAGACTTAGTAAGGTCAGTTTTTCCATTTCACAGTTGCAGTCTGAATCATTGGGCATGAGTGCATGTAAAATATAAGGGGCTTCATGTTAACCCTTGTCCTGCTGAATAAATTAAGATGCCACACCTATTTCTAATTTTCAGCCAATCAGATTGCTTGATTCGAATTGTTGCTATAAATTCACATAATTGATGGCAAACAGTGTAGATCCAGATCAGTTGGCTTCTTCAGAAGCCAACTGATCTAGACCTACACTGTTTGCAAAGGCAGGGTATATCCGGGCTCAGCAGGACAAGGGTTAAGATGTAGTATTTGCAAATGATTCTCTTATAGTTTTATTCTAATTTGTCCATTATGCTGTGGCGATTCATTAAAAGCAACTCACCAAGGCACTTGACTATAATTTTTTTATGAAGAACTGAAGAAAATTGGATTATCATTAATGATTTACATGCTGGATAAAAAAATTGGCAGCAGACATTTTGACATATTTTTCTTGCATTTTGAAGTATATTTCTTCTCCATCCCAGAAAATAGGGTTTGACATTCCTTCCAAATTGTCTCCAATTTGCTTGAAAATGTCACACCCTATTTTCTGGGAAACACAAGAAAAATATAATTAATTTGTTGGTTGGTGATCAGAGAGTGTTAAGTTAATATTCATTCTTAACAAGCCATCAGTATGTAAGTTGTTCAAAGCAAAAAGGGATCTTTAGACGTATCCAAATACAGCCCCAGATTGGTTTGAACATCTGCATGGTCCTGACTGGATCTAAGCAGATAGGTTCTACAAAGGATTCAGAGATTTTGTGTACGAAATCTGCAGACCCCAGTTAGCATATGCTTTTTGTTGGACATATATTTTGAAGGAAATCATATTTTGTTAGTATATAGAATTATTATTGTAAAGGAATATCAGTCATTTCAAAGCTTCCTAGACGTAGACATTTGCTACCCCTTTTGCTATGACCTAACTCCCATTTCATAATAAATTAACATACAGTAAAAATGAAATAGTCTTTACTTTTTTTTAGTCGCAAACTGATATGGGTCTGAAGAAAGAACATTTGATGATAATTCTGGGATCAGTTTCTCCTGATCCGTATAAAACATGTTGTGGGTACTTATTACAGAAGTGCCTCACCAAGGCACTTCTACCGGTAATGTGTACCCCAGTGAAAATGACGTGAAATTTCACCAAGATCTCAGTGGTCAATGAAATCACACTGAAATTTCACTGGAAGAATTGGCCATAATAACACTAAAATAAAGATGAGCTTTTCACAGAAATTTCACCAAATTTTGCTGAAATTTCTCAGAATTTTTAGTGTTATTTCACTGAAAGAATTGGGCAAAACAGCACAAAACTTCAGTGAACTCTCAAAGAAATTTTGATGAAATTTCACTGAAGTTTTAGTGTTATTTCACTGAAAGAATTTGGCAGAATACCAGTAAACTTCAGTGAAACTTTGATGAAATTTCACTGAATTTTTAGTGTTATTTTACTGAAAGAATTGGGTAAAATAACACTAAACTTCAGTGAAGTCTCATGGAAATTTTGATGAAATGTCACTGAAATTTTGGTGTTGTTTCACTGAATTGGACAAAATAACACTACACTTCAGTGAAATCTCATAGAAGTTTTGATGAAATTTTTAATGAGACCTTTTAAAGAAACTTTGGTAGTACTTCACTGAAATAATTGGGTAAAATTTCAGTGTGTTCTGTTGAAATTTGGTGTTATTTTGCACCTTGCAGTGACATGACAATTTGTCCACAGTATCTCTGAAATTTCGATTACATTTTCACTGGGGTACCCAAAACTTATCTTTATGGAGAACGGAGAAAAACATGTCCCAGGATTATCACCAAATACAGCTTCCTAACAAGTTTTCATTATAGGATCAAATTCAGTATAGGTGTAGGTCTAATTTAGTACATCATGTTTTGGCAGTTATGTGGTCAGCAATAATAAGTACTGAATATCAGAACTCCAGGTAAAATTGGTCCAAAACTTCAGGACAGTTACCATATTTTTTATTTTCTCCAGAAAACATTCTGATGAGATACCACATAGTGCTAGATAGTCCGAACAAGGCATGCATCCAGATACAGTTGAACCTCAATAACTCGAACCCGGATGGCTCGTTCACCATGGCTCATTCGAACTTGTTTTTGAGTCCCTAAGAAATTCAACTGGTAGCTCCAGAACACAAACATTTAAGGAAATTCTCATGAAATTGTATGTTGTGTATACTCATTAGAATTGCCTCATCGAAGCTTCTAATGAGTACACTCAACATACCATTTTTGTAAAGATCAAAAGATTTTCCTAAATTATCTCCATTTGCCTTCTGACCTAGCACCATGATAAACCCTCACTGGCTTGAACTACCGATTTCTCGAAGACTTTACCATGGTCCATAAGATGTTTGAGCCATTGAGGTTCAACTGTGTATATTTTCCTTATTTCTGCATGTGGCTATATCTTGTGGGACTCTTTAGAGGCCTTCCTAAGTATTCACACAAAGTCTGTTTTCATGGAGCACTTTATTTAGAATATCTTCCTTTATACAGAAGATATCCAGAATAAAGTCAGTCCACAGATTTAACCCTTAAAGCACCATGCAAAATTGTAGTAGACAACATTCTTCTTTTTTTTTTTTCTAAGAAACTAAGGCTTGATATTTCATGTGCATCATCTGCCAAGCAGACAATTCACATGAAACATCAAGCCTTATTTCTCGGGAAATAAAATCAGAATGTCTACTGCAGTTCTGATTGGTGCTCTAAGAGTTAAACTGGATTCCAGTTAGAAGGTAATTTTTTTTTATTTTTTTTATTTATTTTTTTTTTTTTGCAATATTTTATTTGACTTCTGCCTTCCTGGAGTGTTGATATTTGCAGTAGCTTTGATACTGTTCATTTACACAACTTTAACTTTGCATCTGAGTCTGCTTTGCATCTAATCTTGTCAGCTTTTGTAAAATAGGTTGGTGAAAGTTTTTGGGAAAAGAGACCAATATATAGCTATTTGACCCTGGTCCTGCTGAACCCAGATATGCCCAGTCTTTGCAAACAGTGTAGATCCAGATCAGTTGGCTTCTTCAGAAGCCAACTGATCTGGATCTGCACTGTTTAACATAAAGTATGTGAATTTGTATTAACAAACTGGCTCATGCAATTAGATTGGCTAAAAATTACAAGTCAGGGTGTGGTATCTTAATTTATTCAGCATGGCAAAGGTTAAGAGTTGGGGGTGAGCAGAAGATACATTGAGACACAGGTCATCTTATTATTTCTCCATTAAAAAAAAAACAACATTTATTGTGAGAACCATTTGGAATCTCCTTAGTGAGAGAATCCCAACAATTTCATTTTCATGGGTGAAATAAGAAAAAAAAAATATATCTGGGCACTGGCTGGCGCTATAATGTTCCGATATGTATGCAGTCTGGTCTGGATGTTTGCTGTACAGTATGCCTACATGCTATAACGTAGGGGTTAGGTCTGGGCTGCACAGTTCACAGGTATACAAAGACATATTTCACCAGGTTATGTCTCAAATTACATGTATGTTATACTCATTGGAGCTCATTAATAGCTCTGGAGAGATTCTTCTACTGTAATATTCAAATACAGATCATCTTTTATCATAGCTGTAAATAAGAGCGGGTATCAAGTAAATATTTTTCTTATTTCTCCACAGAAACATATATTGTGGGTACTCATTAGAAGCACCTGGCTGAGGTGCTTCTAATGAGTACCACAGCATATGTTATAACTTATAATGGAGAAATAAGAAAAAAATACCAACAATTTTTGGCTGAAAAAAAAAAAAGCCTTATCTAGAGGTATATTTTATCAAGTTGCCCAACTCATATCGCTTTGCTAACACCTTGCTATCTCCTTAAATTGTAGCCACCCCATTTTCTACTACTTATATGATATTTATCTTAAATATTCAGGCCGACAGACTTGAGCAAACCGTGAATGGAGCAGTTTGATCAGTGTCTGCACTGTTTGCCATTCCACCAGCACTTTCTAGACACATAACAGTTGCAAGATGACCACTTGAACTTGTTTGTACTTTATAAGTTTATAAGGGCAGATGGAGGGTATCTACATAATATTTTTGTCCATGTAAATGTATGTTTTGGGCACTCATTAGAACCCACAAGATATGCTTTCATGGAGAAATAAAAATGATATCAGTACTTTTTGGTTGAAAAAAGTGCCTTGTCTGGAGCTAATGCCAAAAAAAAGAAATAGTATTAGATTCTCAGACACCACCATATCTGTCCAAAAGGTCCCGCATATGATTTTTTGTCAGTGATAAGTTTTTTCCGACCCACGAAAATACGTGACACTGGATTTTACTCGCTTATCTGAGAATCATTTCTTACCAAATTGCAATCTAGACCACAAACATATGGCATTCTTACTTGCAAAGAAAATCTGTAAATTACGATCTGTTTATGTTGTTTGAGACTTTAAACTTGCATTTTGGATACTTCAGGTAAAACAGTCGACATTTTGTTTAGCCAAACAAACCCAAATGTCCAAGAATGTATCCAGCCGGAAAATAAAAGTAAAAATAAAAAGCCGCCCGCACGCATCTATTTTTTGAAAAAAGTGTCTGAGAATTTAATAACTTTTTTTTTGTGGGGGTGAGGTACCTAAGAAGTAAAGTATTCTGTTGTTGGAATATTTAAGATAAATTAATATCTCCTTGGAATTCCTCTTCATTAAAAAAAAAAAAAAAAGAACTGATTTTTGCTTTATCCCTAATAGCTTGACTGATGTGTTTCAGTATTTAACTCTTTATATATTTTTCCTCAATACCAGTTATCATAGATTTCAGAAAGGTCCAGTCTCTGTTTAAAAGGTTGTTATACAGAAACTTCCTGTTATGCAAATTGCTATATTCATAACAAACAGTGTAGATCTACCAGATGCTGCATTTTGCAATATGCAGTTTTAGTCTACACTGTCAGAAGTCTCTCTTGTGGGACACTAGGCATCCCAAAAAGATTAATCCTTGTCCTGCTGAATAAATTAAGATGCAACACCTACTTCTAATTTTCAGCCAATCAGATTGCGTGATCTGGATTGTTGCTATAAATTCATATACTTATTGGCAAACAGTGCAGATCCAGATCAGTTGGCTTCTTCAGAAGCCAACTGATCTGGATCTGTACTGATTGCAAAGGCAGGGTATATCCGGGTTCAGCAGGCCAAGGGTTAAATAAAGATTAAATGAAAATATGCTCTGCAGACAAAATTTGGGAGGGGTATGTTAGCATCATCACATCAGTATGTTAGTTGTTGGACCATCGGTCTTTCTGTCTCAAGTTTGAGACATGAACTACTTCTACAGTTTTTGTTAGACTTTCAAAAAGTACAGAAATGATCAGTATGATGAGTAGTAGTTTGTGACAAAAACATTATTATTGCAGGGTTATCATCCCTTGGTGCTTTATAAGAATCCATCATGGGTGTGAGGGATAGATAGAAAAATATGTCTGCAAATAATCACCTGATGGGTAGCAGTGTATGACATACCATATTTACCCTAAGTATTTGGATACCTCAACTCCTTATCATACTTGTTTTAAAATTTGAACAAGTACAATTTACTACCTGATGTTGTATTTAAAAGTTGCTGGATGAGTGGCAAACAGTGTAGACCCTGGGCATGATATTTCAGTGAAGCAGCACTCTAAAAGTGAGCATTGAGCTCCCTACCTTTTCCAGACACCGTCGCGATATGACTGATAGAGGTTGAAAGCGACGTTAAGCCCAAATCAAACTAACAAACAGTGTAGACCCTGATGAGATGGCCCATTATGTGTCAGCACATCTGGGTCTTATCTTTTTGCTGAGGCCTGTCTGTCCCAATACATTTGGTAAATATGGTAATTTTTTTTTTAATTGCATGGTTATCTTCTTTGGCATTCTTGTCTGTCTGACCAAGTTTTTTTTTTTTTCAGAACTTCATAAATCTTCTCAGAAAAGATCATAGTGATGAATAGTAACATACTTTTAAGAGAGTTACATGCCCTTGGCACATTGTCCATTTTAGTGTGGAAAATGGTGCTGTTAGGGTAATAATCATGTTTAATGATGGCTCTAAGTTATTTTTCTTTGTTTGTTTTGTTGTAATGTTTTCCTTGGCTAACAAATATTCACAGTATACATGTAATGCACATCTGGCTTATACATTTAACAGTCTGAATTACCATTAAACTGAGCATTTTGCTTAATATCCTAGCAAGATTATTGTGTATGCATGTGTATATGAGTGAGTGTGTTGTGTATGTGCGTGTGTATTACCTGGAAAAATATATTTCCTAACCATAGCCCTGTTTACCTATATACCTTTTTGCTTCATTATTTCCTAGCATGTTCCCTTGTGCTTTTCAATTCAGTTGGTCCACCAAGAGTGCAACAACAACAACAACACCCTGGTAGAATTTCTGATTATACTCCAGAGGAGCCGCAACATCCAGCCGGTGGTACCCCATACTCAAGTCGTAATTCAGCTGGTGCTAGGCAGGTCTATGATTCAAGTGTTGGAAAAGGTGAGGTTTTGTTTGTTTGAATTTTGAGAAATTAATTACATTTGTATAACAATGCTATTTCCGGGACTGACATTATCTGTTAATGGTAAATATAAATTCTTGAGGTAATTTTGTGTTTGTATATTTTTAGCAACAGTTTTCCATAGCTTTAGATAAGAGTGAGAGCCGGATATTTGTCTTTCTTTTTTCTCCACAAAAACAGTTTTCCCCACAAAAACTTTTTGTATATATATATTTGTATACAGTAAAATTTGCTATTGAAGCCACTCAAAATTTAGACCACTCTGCTGTTAACAGCAGTTTTTTTGCTAGTCTCAAATGGTTTATTCCTTATTATTGCCGACCTCGGTGGCTCAGTTGGATGCGCGTCCAACTGAAGACCAGGAGGTCACGGGTTCGACCCCTGCCGAGGTCAGCAACATTCTTTCGTGGAGATTGATCATGAAATATTTTCTACAGTCGTTCTCTCCCTTCCGCTGATTCAAGAAGGGCAGTTGTCAGTTTCTGGCGAAAGAATGTGCACAATACTGGTTAACCGCTTAGAGGACTAAGCCTGCCCAGTAAACGTGTGGTTAGGTAAACTGACCGTGCTTGACATGACAAAAAATTGGGTTGACTGGGCCGTAAAACCTCAACACAAACAAATATTCCTTATTATTCAATATTCAATTTTAACCCTGATCCTGCTGAACCCAGATATGCCCTGCCTTTACAAACAGTGTAGATCCAGATCAGTTGGCTTCTTCAGAAGCCAACTGATCTGGATCTGCACTGTTTGTCATTAAGTTTGTGAATTTATATCAACAACCTGGATCAAGTAATCTGATTGGCTGAAAATTAGAAGTGGGAGTGGCATCTTAATTTATTCAGTATGACAAGGGTTAAGACCACACCTCTAATAAGACCACTTTTAGGCAGTCCCAAAGGTGGTCTTAATAGCAGAATTTTACTATATATATATATATATATATATATATATATATATATATATATATATATATATATATATATATATATATATATATAGTGGAGAAATAAGAAAAAATATCCATAATTTTTTGGTTGGAAAAAAAAAATCCTTATTTAGAGCCAGTTTTTCATATGAGTCACACCACCTTCAGGGATACTGAAGGCTCAGGTCAGTCTGGCTTTTCATACAGTCTTATCAGTGGCTTCATTGCCTGCTCACAGAATCATTGGATACTGTAGAGTATAGCAGTGTCCGGCTCAAGATGACCTTAACATTGTTGACTGGGCCATAACATCAAACTGAGACTCAAAATACTCACTCATATATCAGTGTTCAGCAAAGGCGATGATGTAAGTGAGTGGATGTGGAGGTTAGTCTCAGCCTTCTTTGTTCAAATTATTCTATAGACAAGTTTTTGCAAGACACGGCCTTATGTGTTCAGTCTGTCTGTCAGTGTTGGACTGTATTTCTTATTGTGGTTCACTCAAGCCTTAAAGTGCAAGTCAAAGAGCAGCAAATGTTTTTCAAGAGTTCTTTTTATGAAACATTCCTTTTGAACAATTGATGCCAGTGAGAGTATTAATTATGATTTGATTGATTTCAGGTTTTTTATATCATCATTATAGAAGCGTCCAGGTGGCCGAGTGCTTAGACCTCCAGACTTCGGATCGCAAGGTACGGGTTCGAATCCAGCTGGAGGCAGAATTCAGCTCATGACTCTATGGCGCTTCATTGCACAGAGTTTTTCATTATCATCCTTCCATCATCTCTATATGACTTAAATAATGTTGACAGAGAAGTAAAACATCAAATCATCATCATCATGCTTTCATTATATTTCTCATAGCTCAAGAAAGTAACCTGAAAAGGCAAAGATACCATAATTCACCTTAAGTATTCGGAGACCTGAACTCTTTACCATTTTTGTCCTGAAATTTGAATGAGTAATATTTACTGTATTTACCCTTAGTATTGGGACAGCTTACCTGCTTACCATACTGGTCCTAAAATTTGTAATAGTCCATTCTAATACCTGTTGATGTGTCTAAAATATTGCTGTATATATGGCAAACAGTGTAGACCCTGATCAGATGCCGCATTATGCGGCATCTGATCTGGGTCTACACTGTTTGCAAAGGACTGTCTGTCCCAGCACTTAGGGTTATTACGATACCATCTTTTGATGTATCAGAAAAAAAATGCTGATTGAGTGGCAAGAAGTGAAGATCTCTGATCTGGCTCAGAATACTTACGGCAAATACAGAAAAGTTTTCCCTCCAAGATGGACAGTGTGAATCAGAATTGGAAAAGGAAAGTTAAATGTGGTCATGTGAAAAAACATCTGAAAAATTAAAATCATACATTACCCTAAATTGTACAGGTTAAACAAATTCTCTTTTTTGTTTTCTTTGCAAAATGCCTCCATATTTCATTCTGTTTAACCTTTTCCACTCTCTGGGCTAATTCAGCAGACAACAAATTGACATTTTTCTTATTTTCCCCAGAAAACAGTCGGCCTCGATGGCGCAGTAGGATGCACGTCCGACTGGTGATTAGGTCGTGGGTTTGATCCCCGCTGGGTCTGGCAACATTCTTTCGTGGAGATTGATCACGAAATATTCTCTATGGTCTCTCCCTTCTGCAGATTCTAGATGGTCATTTGTCAGTTTCTGGCAAAAGAATGTGCAGAAGTACTGGTTAACATCTTAGAGAAGTAAGCATGCCCAGGAAAAGTGTGGTTAGGTAAATTATTCATGCTCGACATGACCCTAATGAGTTGACCGGGCAGAAAACCTCAACTCAGTCAATCCCAGAAAACAGAGTTTCACATTCCATGCAAATTGTCTCCATTGGAGACAATTTGAGTTAAAGGTCAAATCCTGTTTTCTGGGAAAAACAAGAAAAATATTTCCGTATGTCATCTGCTGAAAATTTTACCCAGAGTGCTATGTGTTAAAGGGAAAAGCAAATTGGTGAAGAAAGTATTTGTGAGGAAAGATCTCAACAAATCATGCATTTTGGTGTAAATTTGATCAAAATCGGATACAAACTAATGAAATTAAAGATGATGAAAGATTTCAAAACTGTTACATTGCTCTTGATAAGATGTTTTTTTCCATCCAAAAGTATTGATATTTTTCTTATTTCTCTATGAAAACATATGTTTTCATAGGTACTCATTAGAAGCACCTCATGGAGGCACTTCAAATGAGTACCCAAAACATATGTTTTTGTGGAAAAAATAAGAAAAATATTTACCTGATACCCACTTTTATCTAGGCCTATGCCATTATCAAGGATGTCGCCATTTTGAATATTTGATAAAGCATCTAATAAACATTTAAAAAATATTAAATAAAATCTTTCTGATAGAAAGTAATGCAGTTTTTAAGCAAAATTCATAAATACCTAGAGAGGAAGCTATATACCGTATTCGACCTAATTACCGCACATACCCCTATAAGCGCACAGTCCAGCAATTTCATAATCTTCAGATTACAGCCAGTGTACTTTTTTTCTACTTCTTTATAACGGCATATGTTGTGGGTACACATTTGAATTGCATCGACTTGTCGATGCAATTCAAATGGGTACCCACAACATATGCTATTATAAAGAAAATCAGATAAAAATCGCTTTGACATCATCAGATAATTACTTTGCTGATCTTTTTAAAGTGTACCCTTAGTAGATATATACATACTTTCCCACAAGTTGTCCCAGTAATTTTGAAAAACCTTAGCGCACAGCACGGTAATTAGGTCGAATACGGTATATACAAATATAGAGGTTGAATCTTCTTGTAGATATCTGTTTAGGGGTTTGCATATTGAACTAAGGTTTTATGACATTATAAAGCCTCATTAACCCATTGATGCTGAGTGGATTCTTCTGCCTTGACTTTTTTGGACTGGTCCATTTCCAGTAAAAGGGGAGTCTGGTTAGTTTTTATTATTACCGTGGTTTACAGAAATTCCTGTACTTAATGCAAACAGTATAGACCTTGATCAGTTGCAGAATTCTGCAGCATCTGACCTGGGTCTACACTGTTTGCCCGTGTCCCTTTTATAGGACGCTAGGCTTAAGTGGGTTAACGCATTGTAGTCTGGAGACCCCTAAATGGGTAATTGGCAAACAGTGCAGACGCAGATCAGATGCAGCAGAATGCGGTGTCTGATCAGGGTCTCCACATTTTGCAAATAGTTGAACCATTTTTCTCTTGGAATATCTAAATCAGATAAGCTGACATACCTCGAATCAAAATCAGAATCGTCCAGTATATATACTGTGGGGGATTCCATTCAGTGTACAATGGGTTAAGTATTCAAAATGGTGGCACCCATAAAAACAGTTTTGATATCTTCAAACCTTCAAACCTTCTTTATTAAATTATTTTTGATCCGATTTTAATCAAATTTGCATCAAAATGCATCGTTTCACAAAAAGATATTGCATCTCAGATACATTGTACATCAGCATTGCTTTTTCCATTAAATACTGAAAGTTTAAGGTTTGATCAGCCTTTTCAGGTTATTCTTGATAAACTAATATATTATTGGTGGGAATAACTGTGATGGTTACAAAATTCTGTTACCTAGATTCGAGTCGGGCGTTAGCCTATCAGGCTCAGCGTTACCTTAGTAAGTAAGGAATGCGATGAAGCACTGTGAAATGCCGTATGCTACCTGGTACAGTGGACTGATACCCTCTTCAGTTTTGTGCCCGATTCCCGATTTTGTTTAGTTTGAGTTTTGTGGATAACCTGTATTTCCTCACAGTAGGTTTGAGTATTACCGTAGAAGATTTGGAAACTGTAACAATATTTAACTGGATTAATTCGTACCATAGGAATAATTAAACACTTAAAGCGCTAATCACAACTACAGAAGATGACACATGAAATGCCAAGTCGTATTTTCTTTGAAAAAATAAAAAATAATAAAAATGTCGTCTGCTACGATATTGCTTAGCACTTTAAGTGTAAAACCCATCTTTTCCAGTCAAGGCTTCTAAAAGTCCATTACTTATGCTCACCTCTGGCTTATGGAAGTTGTAAACTTAACCTTACTATTGTCTTCTAAATAAACTGTTTAAGTCACTTATTTAACTATAAGCAGACAACATTATTTATAAATATTTTTTCTGAGAAAATAGTGCTTTATTAGTAACTTGAAATGTTAAATCCTATTTTCTCAGAAAATTAATGAGAAAAAAAAAATACAAAATTATCGTCTGCTGTTTTTGTTGTAATTATGTTATGGGGTTAAGCAATTTATTGTTTCCACTTACCAAGCAAGCAACTAATTTTGCTTCCCTCAAAAATTTAAATTTTTCTTTTTGAAATTAAGATAGTGCTTTTGGAAATTTTAGAATATTAATGCTAAGAAAAGTTAAGGGAAGATAACTTTTCTGTCAAAACTAGTTTGTTATCCTTCTGCAAAGGCAGAAAGGGCAGAAAATCTACCAAGTAATATCAAGTACCCTTAAAGTGAATAAAAGGTAACAAAAATCTGTCAAGGGAAGGAGTTTGACTTGCTCTTTGTCAAGGGTGTTTCTGATTGGATTCACACTTTACTGCATCCAATGAAATGACTTCTGGAATATGTATTCTTTTGTTGGCATCTGTCAGTGGTAAGTTAGTGAATGTAATGGTTCCAGCAACTTTGACTGGTAAGGATGCATTTTAGCCTTGTTAGTAAGCAACTGACTTGTTGTTTAGATTAAAAATTCTTAATTAGGTATAATGCTACTTGATGAATAGATATTTTGAAATATTAATGGCTTATGGTGAGACAAGTGAGCAGGATCTTGCTGAAATTTACCTTACGCCAACCAAACGGCTGGATATTTTGGGGTACATTGGTCAGTGAAAAGGCCCTCACCATCCTGCATCGTTATGCAGATTGGTGTGGGTTTGGGCTGTTAAATGTTCATGAGATACTCTTCGCTTGGTTATGGTTCCAATAAACAAGAACTGGGTGATGGAGCGACTCCTTGTGGATATAGTAAGCTGTCTTTGTATATTTATGGACATTGATCCATGTAGGCAAGCAGTCCATGTGTTTGTCCATAAAAAAATTACATCTCATAGTAACAGAGAAACTGAAAAGATAATTGGGTTCCTTTGACTGTATTGGATGTGTGATTAATTTATGCTACCAGCGTATTTTCACATTAATGTCAATAACTGTAACATTTACAATTTAGGGTTTTGGTTAGTCATTAAATTCCTTTTAATAGAATAACATAAAAGCTCCAAGAATTGGGATGTGATAAAATAAATTTAATTTAAGCTGAAAGAAATTTGCTTTGGCATTTCATACAAATTGTCATTTAGGGAGTCAATTTGCATGGAATGTAAAAGCCTATTTTCTGTGAAAAATAAAATATTTCAAAATGTCATCTACTGAAATTTTTACACAGCATGCTGGCATTAAAGGTGCCACGATACATTGAGTTTTTATGGTATTATGTGTAAGGATAGACTGTTGAAAACAAATCATTCCTGAAGTGATGTTTGTGTTATACAAAAGTCCTAGTAGTTTTATTATGCACTGAATGTCTTCTTATATGGTAAAAGCCTTTCTATAAATCATAGCTTCAGATAAGAGGGGTGTATCCACATGTAATATTTTCATTATTTTTCCATAAAAACAAGTTGTGGTAGTTATTAGAACCGCCTCTATATGGCACTTCTAATGACTACCACAACTTATGTTTTCATGGAGAAATAAAAAAAAATTAGAACTTTTCGGTAGAAAAAAAAAAAAAAGCACCAGATCTGGAGCTATGATAAATGCTACTAAAGACTATAATTGTGAGAGCTCATGGATATAGGAATACAGAAATAGCAGAGGTGTTCAGAAATAGCAGAGACTTTAAGAAATGAAGAGCCTATTGACACAGGAGAGGATTTTGCCAGAAATTACACAAATAATGCCGAATGAAGTCATAAGAAGGTAGTTGAGAAGATGATGGTATAGCGAAAATGTTCGGTATTATTGAATGGATACATTGTGTGATTATCCTTGCTGAAGCATACTGGTAGTTCTAGATAAGAGGGGTATCAAGATTAATATTTTTCTTATTTCTCAGCAAAAATGCATTCTATGGGTACTCATTACAAACACCTCAGTAAGGTGCTTCTAATGAGTACCACAACATAAGTTTTCTTAGAGAAATGAGAAAATATTAATAATTTTAGGTCAGAAAGCAGCTTATCTGGAGCTGTGTTAAGATTGTCATATACAGGCCACAGTGTCCTATGGTTATTGCATTTTCCTTCAAAACAGACAGATAAAATATATATTTAATGGAATACCATATTTACCTTAAGTGTTAGGACACAGTATCTACTAACCATACTTGTTTGAAATTTGGAATAGTCCATTCTACTACCTGTTGATGTGTCATAATATTGCTGTATGTATGGCAAATAGTGTAGACCCTGATGAGATGCTGCATTCTGTGGCATCTGATCTGGGTCTACACTGTTTGCAAAGGCCAATCTGACCCAATACTTAGGGTAATGAAGGTAGATACAAAATCACAGGATATGTGAAAGTGGTTTAAAGTTCATTTAAAAACTGTCACAGTCCATTTGTCTCATGGCCTTTGTCTGCTGCTGTAGATATAATATGCTTTTAAGATTATTTCATTGTTAAGTGTCGTATACATTCTTTGTAATGTGAACTCTGTGATAGGAAAACTTACTTTATGCAGCATGCTGACAGTGAAGGGCCCAACCAGCCGCTGCATATATGCCGCCTTGTGACAGTGAATATGAATGTTGATTAATAAGTATACCACAACTTCTTTATGACACTAGCTGTTGCTGGGATCTAAAGCAAAGACCACGTTGGCTAAATGCCTGTGCTGTATATAGACAAAAATGTATAGATTATATAGAAAAATAACCATTTATGGTCATTTTTCTATATAATCTATACAGTTTTGTTTGAATTAATTTTTTGGGGCCCATTGTTTAACGTGTTATATCCAAAATCTTGCTATAAAGTGGTTATTGTGTACTTAGATTTTACAAAGCCTAAATATTAGTTGAATGAACAGACTTTATGCAAACCTTTCTGGGCCGTCGCTGTTAGCATATAGCATGAGGCAGTTTTCCTCATAACTTGGTTCATATTTACTATACCCTGTTAGATAAAAATGTACCCAATGATGCTCAGAGACGTGTGTCACGAGGATCTGTTAAAAGTAAGTGTAACAAACTGGCAACTGACTTATGTAATCGGTTTCCTTTGCTAAATTGTAATGCATGTGGCAATATGAAAATCATGAAATGTTCTAGGTGTTGAAGGATAGGGTTTATAATGTTAACTGAGGCCTAAAAAATAGTCTTTTTTCTGATTGCACCCTCATTTTATCGGCGGTCAGCACATCTGAACATTTTTTTATTATTACAGTTACGGTAAATATCCTAATAATTCGAACACTAAAACGTCTGACAAAATGACATATGCAAACTGTGTAGATCCCTGATCAGACTGCTCCTGAAGGAGCAGTCTGATCAGGGTCTACACTGTTTGCCATTTTGCTAAATATTTAAAGAAACTGCTGCATAAAAAGCAATATTTAAGCCAAAAGAGTATGGAATAAAGTGTTCGAAATTTTAGGAAATTTACCGTATTATTATTTTTTTATTTTTTTATTTTTTTTTTTTTTTGTTCATTCATTAAGAGTTTTGTGGGACCGATTAAATTAATTGCCATCAAGTATTTTGATGGTAAAGTACCAGTAATAAGATAATATCCATAACAGAGAGCAACTGTTTGCTGTGAATGCCACATATTGGAATTATGTGTGAATGAAAAAATCCAAAGCTATTGGAAATTGATATACTTAAATACGATCAAATGGATGACGCAAATACAGTCACGTTACCATTCAGCTGGAGAGTCAGTTGCCGATTTTTTTTTTTTTTTTTTTTTTTTTTTTTGAGAGGCAGAATAAAATTACAATTACATTAAAGTAGAATGGTTGCATGAGGAATTAGAAATATGACTATTTCTTTTTAGGCCTGAGGGATAGGGATGTTGTGCTAATTGAAGGGTGTGGGTTGGTAGGCTAACAGAAGAAAACATGAATGATATATAGGCCACAGAAGGGCATTCATTATACTCTATTCAGGGGGATTTTCCATCTTGTTTTTTTCTGATTAAAGGAGATAATAATTTCTTAAGTTTGAAAGTTTTGGATTTTTGACTGTAACTCCTTGTCTGACAAATTAAACGTGGATTGTTTATTTGGACTGCTAAATATTTGATAGATTTGTCAGAAATTATTAATAAGTAACCGTGAAATTAATCTGTGATTGTTTAGATTTGTAAAGCATAATTAATTTGTTAATTAAATTTTTACAAGTAATTGTTTAGACTTTATCAAGCATTATTAATTAGTAATATTTTAATAAGTGTAACTTACTTGATATGTGAGTATTTATTAAATTAAGACTACCAACAATATCATAACAATATCTCATGTCTGACATGACCATAATGGGTTGACCAGGCCATAAAACCTAAACCCATATCAATGTCAGAAGCCCTCTGGTACCAGCAACTCTTATGCGAGTCTCAGTGTGAGAAAATATACCTTCTGACATGTACGTGGGGGTTGAGGTTGGTGAAAAGATCCTGCATTGTTGATAGGATTTGGTTTACTTATAATATGCCTCGTTTCTTAGCAGTTTCCATATGTTAATAGCTGTAATAAAGCAGAGGCCTGCAAAAAACTTGCTGAATAAAATGATAGAATAAAACTTTATTTTATTTTATTTTCAAATAAAACTGTTTTGTCATCTAAGCAAATGAAACTCACATGACCAGAATAGTCTACCTAATATTATAGAGTTTGTACACAGTTCTAGATAGGAGGGGTATCCAGGGCCCAGTTGTTCAAAGATATTACCTAACTTCTGTCTTGAAATAGGGCAAATACATTGATATTTTTTGCAGCAAAAATATCAATGTATTTGAAAGTACCTTAGCTACAACAGTTAATGAGTTTTGTCATTAACATGCTTGTTAAGCTAACAGTGATTTGAACAGCTAGGCCCAGATGAATATAGTTTTCTTATTTCTCTACAAATTTAGCAAAAGCATGTTTTGGGCTCTTATCAAAGATATTCTGATGAGTACTCAAAAAATTTGTTTGATTTTGTCATACCTGCTTAACCCATTTATGTTGAGTGGTCTCTTCTTCCACAACTCTTTGGACTGGTCTATTTCCAATAGTGTCTGGTTATTTACTATTGCGACTGCTTTAAAGCAAGCAGGAGCTAATTATGGATCACTTTCCGCTGGTGGCTTTAGCATTGGGGTTAACATACAATGTTCAGTCTGTGTATTTAGCTCCGTTTCACAAATACCAAGGCTTCTAGGCTAATCAAATTTCAAGCACACATCTTCCATGATGCACCCTGCCCACTGCCATTGACCATGACATAGTTTTCACACATGGCTGAACAATGGTTAGTCTGTGCGTTTAGCTCCGTAGCAGTCACGACATAGCCATTCAGCGATTTCTTGTTATTACTATGTTTTATTATTCCTGTATTTCATGCTAACTGTGTAGATCCTGATCAGATGTAGCATTCAGCAGCATCTGATGGTGGTCTGCACTGCCAGTTATTCTTTGGGAGTTAAGAAATGGTTTAAGAAAGCAGGTGTGATATATGTGTGCTGTTTTCCATCTATCCAGTCATCTGTCCATATTTGGTCAATATTTGGGACCAGCCTAGTATTCAGGTCCAGTTCTGAATAATGTTACACCTATAATCATCTTAGCTGGCATATTCTCTCTCTTGACCAAGGAATCCAAGAATGCAGTGTCATTTTAATCCTGAAACCTATTTTTCATGATCTAACGACTTGGCTACTTTCTATGTTGAACTTTTTTTTTAATGCAGTTTTCAGACTAGTCCCAGATGATTTTTTTCTTTCATTCTATAGAATTATTGGTAGCTAGTCTTATGGGTCTTTAACAGCATGTTGTTTTGGCACAGCTGATGAATATGTAGAAAAATGAGTAGAAACGATTATGTCATTTGGTTGAAAAATGCATCTTATCAAGAGCTATGTGACATTGTTGACATAGGCTTTAACTTTGGCAAATTCAAATGACAAATTGATGATATTTTCTTATTTTTCTCAGAAAATAGGCTTAAACATGTCATGCAAATTGTTGTTGCCTTAGCGTATTTTCTGGTAAAAATAAGAAAAAAAATCATTTCAGATGTCATCTGCTGAAATTTTTACTTAGCATGCTAAGTGCCATCTGTAGCAAGAGACCATGCACAGTCTGTTAGGTGACACTTAAAAACTGGTTGTGATTTGAAAAAGTTTTACATTTTATCAGAAGAAAATTAATTTTATACTGCTAAATAAAGTAATATTGTTTGTTGGTTGAATCTAATTGTAAATATAAAGCAATGAGAACCTCTGTGTTGGGAAGATAAGTAATTGGATAGCAGTTGAGCTTCTTTTTTTTTTTTTTTTTTTTTTCTTGCATTCATATTTTAAATTGAAGTGTGTTTTCATGAAGACTAAAACACATACACAAATATTGCCACATGTTTTGGAGACTTGCTTATTTTAAGTCATTTTTGAGGCAGCCAACATCAGGCACACCTTGCTTCATCTTATAAATTAGTTGATTTTACCATGTTATCAGAATGTTTTGTATCTGCCTTTTTGAATTAATCACACAAATGTCTCAATTTTGTTGACTATTAAAAAAAAAAAAAAAATCTCATTCGAAGTGCAGATAAAGCGTAGCTCCAGATTGAAGAGGGTATCCACATGATATTTCTACATGAAGACATATGTTGTGGGTACTGATATTTTGTGGTACTCATTTTGTGGAGAAATAAGAAAAATATCAGTGCTTTTGGGTTATCAGGAGCTGTGGTTAAATGATTGATAAGTTGGGATACTGAATACCAACCAGTAAGTGACAAAATAAGCAAGTTTACCATGCTAGATTTATTCAGTTTACCATAAGTAATAAGTGTGGATAAGGTGTATACATTTAGAGCTTAACTTCTGAATCAGTTCACCGTGTATCACAGAGATTCACTTGCTTCAATAAAATTAGTTTTTACTCTTAGTAGATGTAACTAGATAATTTATGAAACAACTGATTTACAATTTTCTATCCTCAAAAATTTCCTAGTTCTTGAAACTTCTGTATGCCATTGCAAAATCTGCCATTTGCATTGTACAGCAGTACAGAATTCATTGGAATCATAATGATGATTGCCCTAAGTATTCAGACATATATCCCAGACAAACAGTGTAGATGTAGAGCAAAATAAAGGAGCAGTGTAATCATGCAGGGACTTCTATATTTGCCATTCAGCCTGCAGTTTTTAGACAAATGCTGAGCTGTAATTTGACAGGCTTGACTCAGTCTTAACAGTGGTGACTGGGCCATAAAACTCCAAAATCAAATATATGAAAAATAAAGCTGCAATGTGAGAAGATGTACTTTATGATGTGTGCTTTCAGCCAGTTCTCAGCTCAGCTTGCACATCCACAGTCTGATCAGATTATGTGTGGTAAATGTCCTAAAAATTTGAACACTTTATACCATAGTATTTTTGGTCTAAATTTTGCTTTTTATGCAACTGTTTCTTAAAAGACTTGGAAAGGCAAACAGTATAGACCCTATTCAGACTGCTCCTTCAGGAGCATTCTGATCTGGTTCTGCACTACAGTCGAACCTCGTTATCTCGAACTCGCTTATTTCGAATTACCGCTTATCTCGAAGTGAAAATCTATTTTAACTTGAAACTATGACAACAGGTAACAAAACAATGTGGAAAAGAGGAGAAATTGCTCCTAAGGAGCAATTTCTTCTCTTTTCCATATTATTTTATATATATATTTCTAACTTCAGGAGTCAAATTACATATTCATTTGTTAAATGTGGTTGTTCAATTTATTGTTTTCCTCACTCTCTCAACTCTGATACATCGAAGTACGGATATCTCGAAGTGTTTCAGCGAGTCCCTTGGAATTCGAGATAACGGGAGTCGACTGTATTTGCATATGTCATTTTGTGAGACATTTTGATATTCGAAATTTTTGGACGTTTACCGTACTGTCTCCAAGTAGAAGTCTTAGACCCTTGGCTAGCCACAGAGTGCCCAGTGAACATTCAGGTCAGACTACAGATGCACAGTTTGATCCTATTCTGTGCTGGGTATACATGTCATTGAGAATGCCTTACTGTCATACCTCATTGTATGACTCAAATGAACTTGTTCAAAGTTTTGTATTAGTAGTAATAAGGTGTAAGGGGACTGGATAAACTTGGTAAATTTTCTACTATTGTTTGCCAGGGAGACAACTTTTTGACTTCCTGTTTGCTTTCATGCACACCAAGCCACTGCTTGAATAGACTACTCTAAAAGCAGATGAAGGGAGCAAAATTCTCTCCATCTTAACATTGTTCTTGATAAGATGTTTTTTCAGTCCAAAAGTATTGATATTATTCTTATTTCCGCATAAAAACATATGTTGTAGTACTCATTAGAAGCCCCTCAATGAGGCACTTCTATTGAGTACCCACAACATATGTTTTCATGCAGAAATAAGAAAAAAGTTTACATGATACACACTCTTATTTAAACCTATGTTTTTAAGCAGACCCCTTTTCATGAGGGAGGCAAAACAGTTTTGACATACTTAGCTTACCAAAAAGTGCTACCACTAACCAGTCTTCTTCTGTCTTTCAACCCTGCAGATTTAAATAGATACATATGCAATTAGTGCCGATCCAGATAAGACATAACAAGCTGTTTTATCTGGATCTACATTTTTTGCTACTCTGCTTCAGATTTTGGATAAGATCCCTATTTGTAACAATGGACATGTCCAAATTCATAGATGGAAGAGTCCAGTTCATAGTTCATAAACTAAGGGTCAGAAGGGTTAAGGTGTCCAATATTTAGGTAATGAAAGCAATGAACAGCAAAGAACCTGACTATAGTGTGACCTTGCAGTTCAGGTTTGGCATGAAGCAGGTTGTCTCATGATAGGTATAATTCTTACTGTTATTACCATAAATATCGTACACCAAAGGTTCTGAGAAAATAGCATATGCAAACAATGCAGACTCAGATCAGACTGCTCCTGAAGGAGCAGTCTGATCAGAGTCTACACTGTTTTCCCTTCCACTAAGTATTTTAGGAAACAACTGCATAAAAAGCAAAATAGAGAATAAATTGTGCAAAGTTTTTGGACATACTCCTTTACCACACTTATCCTAAAGTGAAATAAATGCATTTGACTACCCTTTGATGTATCTGTTATATGTTGGCTGAAATGGCAAATAATGTTAAGTTTGATCTGGATCTACACTGTTTTCACACATACAGCTAAAAGTCCAAATATTAAGGGTAAATGGAATCTTTTATAACAAAGGTGATATTCAAACATTGGTACTTAAATTCATTGTATTGTCTTTTTCCCTGGCTTTTGAAGTGATTGTTGTGTGTCATAGTTTGCTTCATAAAACCAATTGATGTAACTGATTCAGAATTTGTTCATGCCAGTGGTTTTGTCAGGGTCCTCCTATGTTTTGTGTTGCATGGCTCTGGATAAGAGACATTTCCATAGAATATTTCTTATTTCTCCACAAAAATATATATCCTGAGTATTTATTAGAAGTGTCTCAGTGAGGCACTTTTATCAAATACCAGCAACTGGTGATCAGGAGGTCGCGGGTTCGATCCCCGCTGGGTTCGGCAACATTCTTTCATGGAGAGTGATAATGAAATAACCTACAGTCATTCTTGCCCCTCAGCTGATTGAAGATTGGAAGTTGTCAGTTTCTGGCAAAAGCATATGCACAGGTTAACCACTTAAAGGACTAAGCCTGCCCAGTAAAAGTTAGGTTAGGTAAACTGACCGGCTTGACATGACCATAACAGTGTTGACTGAGCTATAAAACTTCAACTCAAACAAATCTAACAAGTACGGGGCCAGCAAACTATTTTTTGTGAAGAAATAAGAAAAATATCAATACTTTTTGGTTGAAAAAAGTCTTATCTAGACCTCTGCTGGTGGGAACATACCACTGCCGCTGTTTCTGTAAAAGTTACAAGTTACATAAACCACTGTCACAATGCACAGCCTCTCGTAGGTAACAAAAAATAGCATTATTAAAAAGGACAAAACTTAAAACTATATATAGACAGTTACTAATAAAACAGCCTGGCCGAAATTACAATTGTTAAGGTGGGCTATTTGATGATATCTGGGATTTTTTTTTTTTCAATTTCTCCATAAAAACATGTTGTGGGTACTTATTAGGAGCACCTCAAGAAGGTGCTTCGAATGAGTACCCACAGCATATATTTTTATGGAGAAATAAGAAAAGAATTACTCCAGAATTATTACCAAATGCTGCTCCTTAATGAGTCCTGAACAGCAGAACCATCCTGGAACAGTCAGTAGTAAGACTATTGGGGAAGGGGTGGGAATGCACAGTGACCTAATATTACAGTAATGTTCAAATTAATGTATTTATATGTAAGATTTTTTTACATCTTGCCTGTATTGGTCAGTTATGAAAAAAATCAATGTATATTAAACAGGAGAACTTGAGATCATCTGCAGGCTGATTTAGTTCTGCCATTAGTAAAAACTACTTCATATCTTACCCATTGTTACGAAGTACCTTGATAATACAGGAGTAAATAAGCTTGAATTTAGGTTTTGTGCTGACCCTTTCAGACTAGATGTTTGAGTCCTTTCTTTTGGTGTTTTCTTTTGTATCATCTGCGGCTTTTATATTTTGAGTAATGGCTTGCAGCATTGCAAACTTTGATACTTTAAAGACTGCATATTTTAACTTCGTAATACATTAACCTATAGCTAATGTGCTATTCTATTCTGTTTTTCACCCCCTCCACAGAAAAACGACCTTTCAGTCGTGATAAAATCTTAATTGAGAAGGTCCCTTTAAACAGTTACCTGTATGACGTAGTTCCTCCCGCTCAAATGATCACATGTGAGTTTCTTTTCTGTGGACTGTGAATTGTTCAAGGATTATTACCTGTGATAGAAATTTGGATTTAACTATTTCTACACGGTTAAAATTTTTATATCCTTGCTTTTCTCTGGTTCTATATTCACTCCTATTACTATCTATGTATTTATTTTCAAATTACCGATCTTAGATTTCTTGTTTTCTCGATGATAATTTTCTTTGTCTTTGTTTCCGCGTCAGTCGATGCATTTCGCCTGCGGCAACTTTGGTCATTTGAAAGCAAAATGGGATAATCATCCTTCTTGTTTATCTTGTACTTCTTGCATACGTATTTCTCCTTGTTCTATTTGCAGTTCTTGGACAGATAAAGTGTGGAACCTCGCCGAAAAGAGACGTCTGCATGCCACTAGAAAGTCAGTAATGACACAGAGGAGAAAACAGAAGAAATCAAAGAAGACAAAAAAGTCCCAGACAGCGGGACTTTTGATGGGAGCACCGCCCTCAAAGCTATACTGCTCGGGGCAGGACCCATCAAGGTGGCAGCCCGGGGGACTTAGAATCCGACCGGGCATTAAGTCCACCAGTCACCAGTCAGCCGGACATCCAGTCACCTGTCAACCAGTCACCAGTCAACCAGTCACTGGGCAACTTATCACTGGTCATTCATTCACCGGTCATCCAGTCACCGGTCAACCAGTCACCAGTCAATCAGGCACCAGTCACCGGTCATCCTGTCACCGGTCAACCAGGCACCAGTCAACCAGGCATTAGTTTCCAGTCATTCGCATATGACTTACAAACTCAAATTCCTCCTGTTACTTACCAATAAATGTGCCAATACAAAATTATGCTCCTTCCATAAGCAGCCATATATCACATGGTAGTGTCCGCAGACTACCAAATGTAATTATTCCTGGATATGAACACTCTGAAAGATCAGATTTGCCAAATCCAGCTACTTTCTCCAAACAGATAATCCCACTCAAACCTGATTTTTCGCAGATCTCAGATCTGAGTGTGATGATTGATCCTCCTAATTCCACTGATATATTTCTGACTAGACCTTCAAGGAAGGAACAGTCAAAAAGAGATCATAAATCAAAAAAGAGAAGAAGACCGATCGTCCTCTTCTTCTACTTCTACTTCTAGATCAGACTCTTTGAGTTCTTCGCGACGAAAGAAGAATTCAAAGAGATCTTAACACTCTCACAAAAAGAGAAGAAGACGATCGATGACGCCTTCATCAAATACCTTCAAATCTCAACTTGACATTGGTAGATATACAAGGGCTCATAAATCTCCCCAGGTTGTTCAAATGCCAACTCCAATACAACCTGAGGAGACTAGTTTTATTCCAGTCAATAACCAACCAATTAATTTTGATCAATTTCAGCCGAATCTTCCTCAACAGAATAAAGAGTCTGATTCGGAAACTGAATCTTAAGTCTGGTCCTTTGACCGTGCCATAAATGAGGTCTTCCGGCTTCTCCCTCCTGAATTATGTCCAAAGACTCAGCAGGATCAAGCACCATTAAAACCTCTTTCTGGGATTGTACAATTAATGGAGTCCCGTTCGACTCCATTACTTGTTCTTCCTCAGTCTAAATTGGTAGAAAATACCACAAAGTACATTCAAAACAGACTGGATTCGGATAAATGTTCTAGAGACTGGATATGCCCGCAAAGCTTGGTTTCGGCTCTTGCTCCGACTAAATTCTACAAGAGCCAAAACCAATATTTGCCCACTGACAATATTCAATAAAGGAAGAGCTTCCATTCCGCTGAAGAATCTGGAAGCATGGGAAAGGAAGGCTAGAAAATTAGTGTCTATTAATTCCCATGCTGATCTATTTTCTTCAGCTGCCTTCCTTTCTTTACAACAGGAATCGATGTCGGTTGCGGCCCTTTCCAGATTCCTGGAGGCTGTAGCCAAATCGATTAAACATGCTACCGCCATGTCTACACTTCTAACTACTGAATTATTCCAATCTAGGAGGGACGCAGCCCTAGCTTCATCAAAACTGCTTCTCGACCATTCCACATATGAGTTAAGGAACGCTCCTATTAACTCGAAATCCTTATTCGATGGCAGGATAAAAGAAAAAGCTAAGTCAAATTTTGAAGCTCAACAGCAAAGGTTTCTAGCTTCTACATCCATTCAATCACAATCTCATTCTTTTAAGCCTTCTACTCAGAGTAGAGCTTTCAAGATACCTAAAAACCTGCCAAACAAACAACATCCAGACCTAAACCTACGCAATCGTATAGGTCCAAAAATATACCTCAAAGTTCATATTCTCACACTAAAAAAGATAATATTAAGAGGACTGGTAACATCGTCAGTTCCCCTCCTCTAAACCTGCCTCTTCCTCCGCAAGATTATGAAAGCCCGCCCTTTCCACTGCCTGTTCTTCCGCTCGCGGACATTCCAGTGGGAGGACGATTGGCTCATTTTGCGGAAAAATGGGAGGAAATAACAGACAACAAATGGGTCCTCTCTATAGTACGACACGGATTCAGGATACCATTCATCAAGATTCCTCCTTTGTCATCTGTTCTGATCAGAATGAGTCAATCCTCCTCCCCGTTTCTCAGAGAAGAGATCGAAAACCTTCTCAACAAACGGGCAGTGGAAAGGGTACAGAATCCGGGAACTCCCGGCTTTTATTCCCGGATCTTCCTTGTTCCGAAAAAGAACGTGAAGTTACATTTGATAATAGACCTTTTTTTATTGAACCGATACAAATAGACCTTTCTTTATTGAACCGATACATAAAGAAACAGGCTTTCAAAATGGAGACAGTCAAGTCGGTGAGACAAGCGATGAGACTCAACGACTGGGCTGTCTCCATAGACTTAACAGATGCATACCTACACGTTCCGATACATCATCAATCCGGGAAGTATCTTCGTTTCGTTCAAGAAGATTAAGTCTATCACTTCACGGCCTTACCATTCGGAATGTCCCTAAGTCCGTTGATATTTTCGACGTTATTGCAGCTTTCTACGCCAACGTGCCATATCAGTTTTTCCATACCTAGATGAGTGGCTGATCAAAAATCTGATTCGCAACCGCTTGATTACTCAGACAAGTTTTTGCATTCAAACTATTCAAAGTCTAGGTTTTCTGTCAAATCTCAAGAAATCAGACCTCTTTCCTGCTCAGAAATTCACCTTTATAGGTATGGAATTTCTGACGCAACAAAATTTAGTCAGGGTTGCAAAGGATCGTGTACAGAACCTAATTCTGACAATCAAGAAAATAATGTCATCCAAACATGTATCGGCACGAACTTTCCTTTCTCTTTTGGGCAAACTTAGTGCTGCAGCAGACCATGTTCTCCTAGGCAGACTGCACTTACATCCTCTTCAGATGTGCCTGCTGTCTGTCTGGAAACCTCATATTCTTCCTCTCGATCATCCAATCTCGATAAACGGTATGATTCGATCTCACTTACAATGGTGGATAAACCCCATTCGGTTCGAGACAGGGACTACTATCCATCTTCCAGATCCCAAATTTTTCCTTTATATGGATGCCAGTCATTTCGGATGGGGAGCTCATTTAGAGCCGACAACACTATCCTTTCATGGTCGCTGGACAGAAGACCAATCCCAGCTCCATATCAATATGTTAGAAATGATGGCCATACGATTAGCACTGAAACAAGCCAAAACATTTATTCACCATTCTTGCATTATGATATCCACAGACAACACAACGGTGGTCTCAAATATCAACAAACAGGGTGGCACTCATTCCCCCAATCTTTGCGTAGAAGTTTGGAAAATTCTCAATTGGTGCCTGGAACACGACATAATTACATAGTTATCAGAGTTCGTCACATTCCAGGCAAATTCAACATTCTTGCAGACCGCCTGTCAAGACTAGACAAACCTATCAAGACAGAATGGGCTCTGGATCAAACAGTTGCGAATTCAGTATTCCAGATGCTCAATTTCCCAAATGTGGATCTGTTTTGCGACACGATTCAGCCACAGACTCCCATTATATGTCTCTCCAGTACAAGACTACAAAGCACTAGCCATAGATGCCCTGTCCATGGACTGGAATCATCTTCATGCATTATGCTTTTCCTCCTTTTATTCTGATACCTGCTGTTCTAGAAAAAATCCGACAACATCAGTGCAGAATAATTCTCATAGCTCCGTTCTGGCCACAATAACAGTGGTTCTCAGAATCTCTTCTTCTATTAGTGTCAGCCCCGATTCGTCTGCCACTAATTTCAAGACTACTAACTTAATCCAAAGGAAGATTTGTCCATCAAAATCTCCCAATTCTCGATCAAACAATCAATCAGAGATAAGAAATTTTCGCAAACGTTGCAGATTTTGTCTCCAGATCAAGAAGAACATCTACACAAAAAGTCTACGATGCGAAATGGACCATCTTTTCTAATTGGTGTCATACAAAAAAGGTTAATCCGATCTCGGCCCCTATTATAGTTATAGCCGATTTCTTAATCTTTCTTTCTTCAGAGAAGAAATGCCAAATCAGTACTATGATCTCTAATACTATGAAATTCAAAACTGGTAATAGAATCGGATCTAATCCAGTCTTATCTGAACTTATCAGATCTTTCGAACTTCAACGACCAGTACAAAGATCTCTTACACCTAGATGGGACTTATCGTGGGTTTTAGTATGTCTACAAAAACCACCCTTTGAACCTCTTGATAAGGCTTCTAAATTTCGCGTTACTATTAAGACAGCCTTTCTCTTAGCTCTTGCCACTGCGAAAAGGTGTAGCGAAATACATGCTTTGGCTATGGATTCACAACATTTAAGATTTAATCAAACTGATGGTTCAGTTTCCTTGATGCTTAAATCTGGTTTTTTAGCAAAAAACCAGCTTCCTTCTGTTAAACCAGATCCTATTGTTGTTCCTAGTCTTGCTCGAATATGTAAACGGGAACATACAGACAGACTACTTTGTCCCATTAGGTCTCTGAAATTCTATCTCAAAATGACTAGCTCTTATCGCCAGAACAGAACTAGACTCTTTCTTCCCATTAAAGGTAATAAAGATATTTCTAAAGATACTATCTCGAGATGGATATCTTACACTGTTAAACTTGCCGACAGGAAATTCACTAAACGAGACATTTCTTTCCTTAAAATCAAAGCTCACGAAGTTAGAGCTCTTTCCTCTTCCTGGGCTTTCTTTGACAAAGTTCCTCTGAATGATATCCTTCAAGCAGCGGTTTGGAATAGATCATCAACCTTCGCAAAATTCTATCTCAGAGACATGTCTCAAAAAGCAGAGAATCTTCAAAGTTTGGGCCCCATTGTAGTGGCCCAAAAAGTGGTGGGGGGCCAACAGCAACCAGCTATGGATGCATAGACAACGTCAACAGCCTCCTACACCTGATGCTATACTAGAAAGATACTTAATATATACTACATGTATTTATTTTATATTATACCTTTATTATATATATATCTTAACCCTGGATTATCTTATCCTTGGTTTAAAGGACTTTTATTATTGCCTAAGGCATTAATTATGTCCTTTATTTTTTATATATATAAGTTTGGGTTTTCCTAATTCAGAAGTTGGGACTAATTTTATTAGGAGAAATCCTCCCTCCTATTCTGCAAATTCTAGCACATTATCTATAGGTTAATATATTACGAATTTAAAATGAAGTTTTTTAAAAGTAAAACATATTTTAACGAGTAATACTTAACCTATAGATAAGTATTTATCGTCCCACCTCCCTTCCCTCACTCTTTTCTCCTAATTGTGTATTGTTTTACACATAAAAGAAACTGACACGTGATCATTTGAGCGGGAGGAACTACGTCATACAGGTAATTGTTTAAAGGGACCTTCTGAATTAAGACTATCACGACTGAAAGGTCGTTTTTCTGTGGAGGGGTAAAAACAGAATAGAATAGCACATTATCTATAGGTTAAGTATTACTTGTTAAAATATATTTTACTTTTAAAAAACTTCATATTCAAGATCCCAGGCCAAGGTCACATGCATAAAATGTTTGCATTAAACTTTGCATTAGGAATTTTGTCAAAGTCCCTTCGTAATCTGGCTGCAAGTTATCTTCTTATATGTTCTTCTTGATGTAGTATTGTGTACACTTCTCTACAGCATCCACTTAGGGTCAAGGTTGCAAGTTCAAATATTTGTGTAAAATTTTGCATTTAGCATTTTGTTGAAGTCCTTCTTCCGTGATTTCCTCTGGGAACTTTTATTTTAAGTTTTATTATTTGGGTGGTTGAGTTTTAAATTATTGGCTGATTTTGTCCAGATTTGGCAGTGGTAGGATGGTGGTAAATGCCTGTTATGCTTCGTAACAGCAGTAGGGGGCAGGGAACATGTTAGTATTATTTCTTCTCTTACTGCTCTGCAGCACTCTAAAAGTGAGCATTGAGCTCCCTGCCACATCCAGACACCATCGCGATATGACTGAAAGATTGTTGAAAGCGACGTTAAGCCCAAATCAAACAAAAAAACTTTTTGCAAAGTACATTCAGTTGCATTGCCATTCAATTTCCTAATCCTTTTCTGTTTTTCCCTGAAAAGAAATCTGATAAATTGGCTATCATTTCACATTTAAGAATGTGATATACAGTTAATTTAAGGAAAAGTACTCAAGGGGAAAAGTTTTGGACCACTTGTTTTTTTCCAAAATATGACATTTAAACATACGCTAAATATTTCTTTTGCTTAAACAATTATTTCAGATTTTAGGCTCTTAATAAGCAAAAGAAAAATGACCACAAAATCAATAGAGTGTGACAAAGCTTTATAGGGGAACACAATATAAGTTGTATGTATATCTTGGAATAAAGTGCTTAACAAGACATTTATTTTGACGCAAGAGTTTTCAAAATCGGCCAAGAAATAAGGAAGTTATGATGGTTTCAATATATTTAAAATGGCTGTCATGGATGCCGCCATATTGTAGGCTTTGTGACATCACACAGCCCAAATTAAATACGCAAAACCAAATTATAAAGGGGTTTTAAGAATAATTTTGCTACAGTTTTTTCTATAATTTTCTAATTCTAGTGACAAGCAATCATTTTCCCCAAAATAAACAAACTTTATGAGAATAAGTACTATAATGAAACGAATTCTAATTTTTATGAAATCTCATTAAATATTCAAAATGGCAGCGCCCATTCCACCAATGTTAAAATATTCACTTGTCTATAACAGACTTAATTTTCCACCGATTTTGATCAAACTTGTGCCAAAATTCACTGTTTGTAAAGTTCTTTACTTCAAAGCACAATACATTTTAAGGTTGCGGTCCCCTTTAACATACATTTCAAAAGAAAGTGACCAACATTTGCAATAAGCTGTTTACTCATAGTTATCTATGTCTCAATTTATGGTGTTTTCTAAAGCAATTCTGAATCAGTGTGTAATTCTGAAACTATTATCTCATGGTCTTGCAGCAACATAACATTTCATTTTAAATCTCATGCTTTTCATGATCATGAATGCCTGTGTTCACTCCCTTATTCATGCCTTTCCTTTTCAAAGGCATGCAATGCAATGCAATTTTTGTTCTTAATCCATGCATTTCAAGCATACAAGACCAAGAACTGTATCACACAGCATGTAATGCACAGACTGATCTGAGAATGATCTGAGACTGTGCTGGTCACACATCATAAGGTACCTTTTCTCAAGTTTGACTTGTCAATGTCTGCTTGTCAAAGAATAGGATCCGTGAATGCTAACGCAGTAATGGTGGATACACACACTACTAACATTTGGGACACTTTTTTTTTAACAACCTCAGTAGAGGTTAGTGGAAGCTTGACAGGTGATCAGCGTGGCTTTTGAATGAAATTCTTGTTATTTCAGATCTGGAATAAAATGCAGAAATGTAAGTTGTTCAATTGTTTGCCTTGGAATGGTAAATAGTGTACACGGTATAAAACTTAAGTGGTCAAAACTTTTTTCTCTGAGTATATATATATGCAAATACTCAAAAGGATTTTTTTTTTTTTTTTTTTTTTCTGAAGAAGGCTTGCTAGAATGAAAACAAAGCTCAAACATGGAATGGAACATGATGTTACATCTTATCATGACAAGTTTATCTCAAAGAAAAAAAATGGCAAAAAATTCATGCTCAACTCATAATTTAACTACATGTTTTATGGCGACTATCCTGAACTCTCCATACACTAATGAGTCTGTTCGCAACAAGTGGCATTACCAGATTTACCTGGGGGACTACTTTTCTCTGATAACATTGGATCCCTGCACAATAATATATAATCTTAAAAATTTTATTTTTAGCTCACCTGAGCTAATCTCAAGATGAGCTATAGTGATCACTTTTTGTCTGTCTGTCCATCCATCTGTTAACAATTTAAAATGACAACTCGTACAAAGCCCCAGAAGCAATTTGTCCCTAATTAGGTAGGACCGTTGCTTGGGTAAAAATAGCTAAAATTATTGTGCAGCTCTGCCTTTTTGTTTGGTTGCTATGACAACTGAAATGTCCCATAGACTTATAATGGGAAAATGGTTAAATTGCATTTTCTTCATAACAAGTGAAATGAAGTGGACCATATTTGGCAGTAATGATAAGTTGATCATCATTGTCTACCCAGTTTATGTTTTATGAATAGCGGCCATTTTGTTTGATTACCATGGCAAAAATTTTAAAGTAGGAAATTTTTGAAGCACCAGAAGGGAAAGATGACAAAAATCAGTGGTAGGTTTCTGAAATATTCCGCTACAAACAGTCACACTTGGCCTCCTCATGTATTTGCAAAGTAAACTTACAGAATTTGATTTTTCTCTTGTTTGTAGCTTGGCTTTTACAGTCACTTTTCCCAATGCTGAAAGTCCTCTTTTCTTTTTGTTGTTTTGGATTTTATTAATGATTTATATGGCTGTTCATATGATTTCTGTGAAGTACCAGCAGGGAAAGAAGACCCTTTTGCACACCAACAAGGAAAGAAGACCCTGTTATCTTCTCCTGCCGCATGTGCTGTATATATGTATAAAATCATGATACTGTTAAACAACTTCTGTTCAGAAACCACTACATTTGCCAATCTCCATCAATTTTCATGCCGACCCTAGTTGAACCGGGATTGAGAGTTTGTTCAGATGGTCATGTTCCATTGCCCATATATGAGGGTCTGGATGAGGAGTGGGGGAGTATCAAAAATGGCAAATCATTAAAATCGGTAATTGTTAAAGCTTTTTTCACAAAAATCAGTATATTTTGGATTTTTTGGGCTTAATCGTTAAATTCTACGTCACAAAATTCAGTAGTCACTAACATTTTAGGTAAAAAATCAGTAGTCAATAAAAAAAATAAGGCCAATTAATCAGTAGTCAATAAACCCCATCCAGACCCTCATATATGGTAAAAAAGATAAGAAAAAAAAAATTCTTCCTCTTCAAAATCAAGAACTGCTTAAATGATGATCATTTGTTACAAAAATGTTGCATAACATCTGCATATCTGCAGTGGCTAATTCACACGGGTGAGTGAGCTGTGGCCTGTGGATCTCTTGTTTATCATAGGAAACCATTTAAAATGTGTATTTTGATTAACTTTTTATGCAGATGTACATTTTGGAATTGGTTTTGAGCTACTCAATTGTGTTTTATATTTAAGAATTTTTATGTGGGTTTCTAGTTAACTATCTTATCAGTATTACTTAACTAACTGCATAACCTAGCATCATATTATTGCCATCTCGGCAAAGTTTATGATCTCAGTCATAAGAAACATATGGAAATTCAATACCCTACTAACTCAACTTAGATATAGTTTTTGTCGGGAAGGTGCAGTTAAAATTCTCTAAAAGAACAACACGACATGTAACATACAAGTCACAGTAGATCATTTAGAATTTTACTAAATTATCAATTTCATATTACACATGCCTGATCAAAACTACATGGTTTTTGGACAGGTTTTTAAAAAGTCTGTCCTTTAAAATAGCGATGTCTGGGCGGGCAGGCATCGGGCATCATCTGAGGTTTACCTTTTGGTTAACCTTTTTTCAAAGTTCTATGTTACCTTTATTCTTCAATGGATTGTTTTCATATTTGGTAGGGATGAAGAGGAGAACCAGTAGATGTTTCACATGCAAGAGAGGAACTCTTTCTTTCTTCGTTATTTAAAAAAACCTGTCCATAATGCCATTAGGCATTTTTCTTGTTGTTTATTTTAGGGTATGTTTTGATTTACTAGACAAAGCGGTTGAAGTCAATCAGACACACAGACTTGCATATGTATGGCTGTAGTTTGTGGTTTTTAGGAGAATTACCATGCCCATTTTTTATTTTTTTTTTCACTTTCTGAAATCTTAAGAAAATTGTAAACTTGTTTCTGTATAGAGTATTATAAAGATGTACAGGCCTAGATTAACTTAGAGTTCATCTATAAGTAGTTTTGTGTGTTAGCATGCTCCTGTTTGGCTGTTCATGTAGCTTTCCTGTGCAGACTTGTCATGCTATGTTCATTAATTCTCATAACTACATAAAGTTGTCTCAGTGTTGATCAGTTTATGTTTTGTTTTGTTTTGCGTGTGATTAGATAAGTGTTCTATGTCAATTTTGCTAGATCTAGATTAGGAACTGACTAGTTGTAACCACATTTGAACTAATTCTGTTGAAAATAACAATTTATTGCATGCTAGGGAAATCATTCCAGCATTTACTTCCCCTGAAAGATAAGCATTTGCCTACATTAAATTTCACAGACCACTTGTAAGTGATATAAAATCACGCTTTTTGTCTATCTCAGTTTATCTCAGTTTCTTTCTGTACCACATTAAGGAAGAAGGACATTGGCCCTGTTCCACTTTTTTTGCATTATTTGAAGTCAGTACATTTTGTCCTTAAGTATTCAGAGTTGTTCATGATGGCTTCTAGATATGCCATAGTGTGAGGTGCATTTTACAGTCTATTTTGCGCCATTTGTGATTATTTCACTGTTACATTCATCTGTCTTTAAAATTACATGTATTGAAATTACATAACTTTGTGTAGGTAGTTTCATCAATTCTTTTTGATGTTCTCTTGAAACTAAGATAGTCTGTTTGCATATTGTGGATATTTGTTTCTCTGCAGTGATGCAGTACAGGAAGGGATCTCAGAATACCCTATAATAACTCTCTCACCATTTATCGTATACAAATGATATTCAGGAGTTATCGTAAATCTGGCTTATGGTAATCTGGAAAACTGGATTGTAAAGCTGAATAAACCACCCAGCAAGTGCAAAGCTTTGGGGAAAACAATAAGTAATGTTGCTTTAACAACATTGTGCTGAGTATTTCCCTCAAGTGATATGTAGTGGAAGTCGACACAAATCAATTTCAATGTATCTGTGAGATTGTGTGCTTTCGTTTTTTTAAAATTACTGGAGGCAATTCAAATGAGTACCAACAACGGATGCTTTTTTTAAAAGAAAGTAGATAAATGTACACTGGTTGTAATCTGAAAAGTACAAAATTACTTCACCGTGTGCTTAAAATGGTATGTGAGGTAATTAGGTAAAATATGGCATGAGGTTCTAAAGCTTTCCTGAAACAATTTTTACTTTGATGACAAAAATCAGTGACAGGTTTTTGAAATATTCCACAACAAACAGTCACACTTGGCCTCTTCAATTATTTGCAAAGTAAACTTACAGAATTTGATTTTTCTATTGTTTGTAGCTTGGCTTTTACAGGTGCTTTTCCCAATGCTGAAAGAGTCCTCTTTTCTTTTTGTTGTTTTGGATTTTATTGGTGATTTATATGGCTGTCCATATGATTCATATGGTATGTAAACATTGAAATTGTTATTTATAAATGAGAGTTAAGTAAAACAGGAAATATATGTTGCTTATTATAATACTGACTGTTCAGCTATGCTCATTCCTCTATGTTTATTGCAAAAAGTTGTCAGAGAAAGAGAAATTGACACTCCTGTATGTTGATTGCAAAGATTTGTAAGAGAAACAAAAATTGACTTTCGCAAATGTTTATTGCAAAGAGTTGTCAGAGAAACAGAAATTGACATGTATGTTTATTGCAAAGAGTTGTCAAAGAAACAGGAATTGCATTCCTGTATGTTTATTGCAAAAAGATATCAGAGAAACAGAAATTGACATTTTAGTTTATTGCAAAGAGATGTCAGAGAAACAGAAATTGACATTTAAGTTTATTGCAAAGAGAAGTCAGAGAAAGAAATTGATTTTTATGTCAGAGAAAGGGAAATTGATATTTATTAATTGTCACTCATAGCTACAGATGAGAGGGGTATTAGGTATATATATTTCTTATTTATCCACAAAAACTATGGTGTGGGTACTAGCCAAGGAGCTTCTAATGAGTACCCACAACATGCATTTTTGTGGAGAAATAAGAAAAATACCACTGACTGTATGGAAAAAAAAAGTACCTCGTTTGGATCTATGGGCACTTCAAAAATGATGCAGGGTTGTTATTTTTTAATATAATAGACTAAAAAAAAATTTGCAAAATGAACAAATTTTATAATTGTCAAAAGAATCAACTAAAGTATGTTCTCGTATTCATTTAACAGTTTCATCTCTATACTACTTGTTTATTAACTAGTAAAATTGTTTTGTAACCAAAGAAAATTCCTAAAACTGCTATCTGCTCATTTTAATCAAGCTAATGTTCTCATTATTAATATACTTGTTTTTGTGGCATGTTATTAGATCGTGTTGAAAGATTTTCATCTTCTGGAGATGATGATTCAGGCATGAGTGAGTAGATATTTTTTTCTACTAATTGTGTAGCTTTTAAGTTGACATTGGTAACCTGTGAAGATCCAGATCAGCTTGAGTAGACAAATAGGCTATGGTGGATAGAGGCATTATGCTAGTATATTGAAATGGGATAGAGAATTCTATATGAAGTGCATCTTTAACCAAAAAAGTATTAATAATTTTTTTCATATTTCTTTACAAAAACATAATGTTGTGGGTACTCAATAGACATCCCTTTCCAAGGTACTTCTAATGAGAACCGATCACATTTGTTTTTATCTAAAGCTAGAAATGACCCATTTGCAGTCTTTACATTTTGATCAGTGCGATCACTGGTTGGTATGGAGTCTTTAGAGATTAGAGACAGTATGTTTTGGCAAGCAATCTCCTTATGAAAGGAACCAAATGAATTGCCGAGTCCTGTTTTCAAGGAATAAAACATTGTCTGGCATACAGGGAGTATTTTCCCTCATTTTGCCTTCTACCTGTAACACTGTCTGGGTTAATCCAGCAGACAGTAAATTGGTGATATTCTCTTATTTTTCCCAGAATGACATTTCATGTAAAATGTTCCCATAAGTGTCAAGTGCTTGTTGAGCTGCATTAACCCAGAAACTGCTAAATGTAGATACTCATATTTCCACTGGTAATGTGATGAGACTTTAAGAGGAATTATGCTGACATGTCCATTGTAGGCCGGATCTGCTAATAGCTGCTTTAAAATGGTCTGGTTTTTCCTGGCTACTGGTTCACAATATTTTATATTTTCTCAGCTGATCTGGATAACTACTGGTTTCAATGTTTGAGAATATACTCTTTTTCTCACATCTGGTTTATTTGTATTATTTGTCTTTCTCTAGTGTGGAAGGGCATTATGCTTTATATGACTTAGTGCAGATGTGGTGGCTGATTGGGTCTGCACAGTCAGTTGTATTGGTTGTTTGCCCTTTTAACTTCACATTTCATTTACATACTAGTATTTTCTATTCTTCTTGTGCAGTTTGCCTTTAATATGCTTGTAGCTTCTTAACATTTTTTTTTACTTTTTATAGCTCCAGAGATGGCACTTTTTCGATCAAACAAATATTGATATTTTTTCATATTTCTCCATGAAAATGTGTTGTGGTGCTCATTAGAAGCACCTCAGTGAGGTGCTTCTAATGAGTACCACAACACGTTTTCATGAAGAAATAAGAAAAATATTTATCTGGAAACCCACTCTTATCTGGAGCAATGTTTTTGCATGATTTCTGAACTACTGCAATACCTATAATTATGGGCTGGGTCAAGAACAAGTGTCTTAGAGTCTATATGAAATGCACATGTTCAAATTACAGTCGAACTTCAATGGCTCGAACATCTTTGGGACCATGGAAATTTGTTCGAGACATCGGTAGTCCAAGCCACTGAGGGTTAATCATAGCGCAAGGTGAGAAGGCAATTGAAAATAATCTAGCAATGTCTTTTCCATCTTCTATAAAATAATGGTATGTTGAGTGTACTCATTAGAATTGCCTTGATGAGGCAATTCTAATGAGTACACACAACATACATTTTCATGATAAAATAAGAAAATTTCCCTTAAAATCCCAAAATATTTATTTTCTTTAGCTATTGAAAGAATCTCCTATGGACTCAAAAACGAGTTCAGATCATCCACAATAATAGAGTCATCCGTGTTCGAACCACCGTCAGTGTCTTTGCCCTCCATGGGTACATTTTAAAGTATCGCATGAGTCTATAGGCACTGGATGCCCTGATTTGAATGTACAAAATTGTAAACTGATATGGGCCTTTATTATCAGCATTTTCATATGGGCCCGACTCAGAAAATGCTAGACACTTGGTATCCAGAAAAATATTTTTCTTAATTATCCATAAAACCATGTTATAGGTACATATCAGAATCACTTCTATAAGGTGATTGCTTTATAGGCAATTGCAAGAAGTTCCAAAAACGTATGTTTTTTGTGAAGCAATGAATTAAAGATCAAGAAGAAAGGAAGCTGAATTTTAATGCTTAGCTTGCTGGGTAAAAATTCAACAGATTACAGTTTGACTTTATTATTTTTCCCAGAAATAGTTGGACATGTTATGCAAATTGTCTCCAATGAAGACAATTTATATGAAATAACAAGCCTATTTTCTGGGAAAATCAGTTTGTCGTCTGTTGAATTTGCCCATGGAGAGCAAACAGTTAAACAAGGCAGCTTACCTAAAATAATGCTGTAATGTTTTACCTTTGTAAATAAATACTACACAAAAAAATGACCAATCAGAATCACAGTATTATGGAGACTTCTGATAAGCAATGCTATGGTTGCAAGATTGCTTTAATCCATTTTAGCTGAATAAACTCTCCCTTTTCTGTATATTGGAAGAGTCCAATTTTAATTTTAGGTATGTATTCCTAAAGAAAAATGGCTAAACTGTTTGCAAACAGCAGAGACTCAGATCATATGACATTATAATTTTCCTTAATATTGCATTTTAACCAACTTTTTAGAAAAAAGCAACAACACACATACACAAAAAACAACAACAAAAAACAAGAAAGCAGCGCATTTATTTAGTTGTAGATATGCCCTGCCTTTGCAAACAGTTAGATCCAGCTCAGTTGGCTTCTTCAGGAGCCAGTTGATCTGAATCTGCACCATTTGTCATTATGTGAATTTATATCAACACCTGAATCAAGTAATCTGATTGGCTGAAAATTAGAAATGGGTGTGACATCTTAATTCATTCAGCATTGCAAGGGTTAGAGATGCTTTGCTCAAAGTTTGTAATAAAAAAAAAAAAATATATATATATATATATATATATATATATATATATATATATATATATATATATATATATATATATATATAGTAATCTGTTGTCAGTAGTTTGGAAACCATTTGTCACCGTTTGTTTTAGCATTGTACGTTTTTAACACAGTATATATTTGCATATACTGAACAATATATGATATTCCAAAGTACATAATATGACAAAAATGCCCTGGATTGGAAAATTAAGAAATGTAGTATTTTCTCCAAGTACAAAAGTTACCAGTATGTATATATATATATATATATATATATATATATATATATATATATATATATATATATATATATATATATATATTGTTTTGTTTTGTTTTAGATTAATATATAAAGTTTCCATTACTGTCAGTCCTTATGTTCAGTATATGTTAGTGTTACACTGTAACCTTTTTGTTCTGTCGTATTATTGTGTACTAATGACGTAACACTTCATGGTTTGTTACATGATTTGATATGATAACGGTTTGATTGGTTTATTAGACATTGCATATAGAACCAATTGAGCAAATGATACAGTAACTATAGCTGAAAATCTTATTGTCATTTTATTGGGAAGAAGTGGGGAGGGAATCAGTGGCTCGGTTCAGTACATACAAAAAAAAAAAATTAACCCTTGTCCTGCTGAATAAGTTAAGATGCCACGCCAACTTCTAATTTTCAGCCAATCGGATTGCTTGGTCCGGAATTTTGCTATAAATTCACATACTAAATGGCAAACAGTGCAGATCCAGATCAGTTGGCTTCTGAAGAAGCCAACTGATCTGCATCTACACTGTTTGCAAAGGCAGGGTATATCCGGGTTCAGCAGGACAAGGGTTAAAAATTTCAAAATAGTTGAGATGGGATACTTCCTTTTGAATTTGCAGTGAGCTTATGAAAGTTTAAATCTTAAAATGACATTATAAGATCCTCATCAAATAGCACATTTCTGTGCTGTGACATGTCTGTAGAAGATGACATACAGAGGTATACGTCAAAGGTTGCTGTCATGTAACACAGTTTTGGATCCTGAGACTCCAGATAAACATTCTATTCATGATCATTCTTTGATTGAAGTATTTTGGTGCATACAAAGCCGAAAGGTACAATACAGCATTTGCAAACATCAAAGTCTGAAACCAGTCAGTGCATTCATTTAGTCTGGTTAGTCTCCGCAGACTTTGCCTTATTTTCATTGCATATTACAATTATTATGGCAGTGTTTTAAAAGAAAAGCAATTTCTACTTTTCATTTCAAAGAAAAAAGGCACATCTTTTGTATAAGCACCATCACCATGAATATAGTTTAAAACAGTCCAAACAAAGACCATTATTGCCGTTTATTGATGCAGCACTTTGTTTTCTCTTTGCTGCAAGCCAGACTATCAAAGTATTATGACTGGCAATGGGGAGGATAGAAAGTGGGCAGTTTCTCTGATAATAATGCAAAACAAAAGGTGAAAGTACAAAAGAAAAGTGTCTGTAATATTTTGAAGTCAGTGAAATGGGTGGTAGTCTTAGTGGATGCCTTCTTATACCTTTTTTTTCTGTCTTACCTAACTTGGCACTTGGTTGCATTCCTAGTTTGGCACATGGTTTCATTAATTACTGTCATAGAAGGACCATTGTAATGTCATTTTATGCATTTTTATGCTGTATGTTATTTTTGTTTGTGATCAAGGTCAAGTGATTTCTGTTAAGATTTGTTTACTTAAACTTTATTTTATTTTATTTTTTTAACTCTAGAGTTGAACTGTTATATGCATTTGGTGGTTCCAAGAGATTTTATTTCCCTATATAATGTATAGTACATTTCTACAGAACTATGTCAGTTCTTCAGTTTTTTCAGTCTGCAGGGTTTACAGTTCCTTCCTTAGGCATTTTGCTTTTTTATTTGCTGGTGAATGGTTTATAGTATTATTTTATTTATCATCCCTGTTTTCTTTTCATTAAGTTTTGACTCTGCTTCTCTTATCTTGATAATCAATCATTTAAACCCTTGTCCTGCTGAACCCAGATATAGCCTGCCTTTGCAAACAGTATAGATCCAGATCAGTTGGCTTCTGAAGAAGCCAACTGATCTGGACCTGGACTGTTTGTTATTCAGTACGAGGGTCCTGCAAAAAGTTTTGTCACTGGGTTCGGATTACTTCAGTGCTACATTTTATCAAATGTATTTTTATTACAAACCTTCAAAGTATTCCCCCTTTACTGAAACACATTTTTGTAACCTTTTTACTCAGTGGCGAAAAGCAGATAAATAGTCTTCTTTTGGTATCTGTTGGAGACACTGATAAATAGCTCTGCCAAGAGAACTTCTAGACGTATGCTTATTTCCAGAAAGCATTTTCTTAAGCCTTGGAAATAAAAAGAGGTTACAGGGACTCAGGTCAGGTGAATAAGGTGGATGGTTTAAAACTTCCACCTTTTCAGAAGCCAAAAAAGACTTGACAACCTCACACTTGTGAGAGGAGGCATTGTCATGTAAAAACTGGACTCCTGACCATCCTTGGCTTGGTCGTTTCTTATTGTAAAACTCTTTCACTTTCTTCAGTACAGAATTCTTGTAGAATCAGCCAGTGACTGTATGACCAGATGGACAAGGCACTTGAACAACTGGCCCACTTGAATTAAAGAAAATTGCATACAACATCTTTTTCGAACTTACGATTCTCTTGGCAATACATGGGCATTTTTTATCTTTTCGCTTCCATTGCTTATTATCAGCCCTTCTTTGTGGCTCAAACATGTGCACCCAGGTTTCATCACCTGTAAACAAGTTAGAAATAACCCGACTATTACAGCCTTTGTATGTTTTCAAAAGTTCCCGGGCACATTTAAGGCATTGTGTCTTTTGCTCCTCAGTGAGCAAATGAGGTACCCACCTAGCGCAAACCTTTCTCAGGTCCAAATGCTTTTTCAGAATTGTTTGCACACTGCCTTCTGATATGCCAGTACAACTAGCTATATCTGTAACAGACAATCGCGCATCCTGTTCGACCACAGTCTTTACAGCAGCGATGTTAGCCTTGGTAACAGAGGTTTTAGGCCTTCCAGGACGGATATCATCTTCAACAGAAAATTTCCCAGCTTTAAAAGCTTTAACCCATCTAAAAACTATGCGCATTGAAATGGTCTGAGGTCCATATATACCACACAATTCATTAAATGTCTCCTTTGAATCTATATTAAGCAATTTGCACAAAATAAAAAGGTATCACTAGCTATTCAACACACCATACAAGTGCAGTGAATCATTTTCAAATATACCTGGGATAAAACTAAGGAAGCCTATTAGTGACAGAACTTTTTGCACGACCCTCATATGTGAATTTGTGTCAATAATCTAGATCAAGTAACCTAATTGACTGAAAATTGGAAGAGGGTGTGATATCTTAATTTATTCAGCGTGACAAGGGTTAATGCATATGTCAACCCTTTCAGCCCTGCATACCAAAACAGGTACCTTTGCAAACAGTGTAGATTCAGATGAGATGGCTCATAATGATCTGTCTCATCAGGATTTAAAGCTTCCAATCCTGTTATTGATTTGTGATTGAAACCCTATTTGTTACAATGGACCTGTCCAAATTCAAAGATGGAATCCATTTCAGAAACTTGGGGGTGAAGGGGTTAATGCATGTCTCCTTTATGATGGATTCAAGTGTTATATATGGATAATATATTTTTGCTGATAACTGATAGTACCCGTCTTGTATTTGTCATTGTGATGGTGGTGGTGGTATAGTATTTGTGTTGCATCAGCATTCCTTCATTTCAGTTTATACAAGTGCAGATCAACTAACTTCACATAACTTAATGTTCATTTTCAAATGGCACAACCCTGTTAAATAAGTCTGCTTATGTAGTAAATAATACAATAAAAATCCAAGATGCTTGACTCTAGATTACCATCATGATTACCTGGGCCCAGTTGTTCAAAGCGTTGTTAGCTTAACAAACTCGTTAAGGGTCATTTCGTTAACTATTTTAGCGGATTCAATATACAGTATTCTGATATTTTTTGCTGAAAAAATGTGAGTAGCTTTTGCACTGCAAAAGCTACTCACATTTTTTCAGCAAAAAATTTCAGCATATTTGCGTATCACTTGATGTAAATTTTAACGAATCGTTAACTAACGACGTCGTTAGCTTTGAACAACTCGGCCCTGGTTAGGGATGATGTGGAAGTTATTGTTTCTAGGACAAGGGCAAAGACATTGTCTGTTTAAAACAAAATGAGGTAGTTTGTAATCTTTGAAAAGTAAAAAGTCAAGATTGAATCTGAATTTCTCATATTCAGCCTATTTTTTCAAGAAACAATAGACTCCAGTTGTCTGTATTGCTGTAAGTTCTCTGAAACCAGGCCCCGAGTTTATAAAACCTTTTTCATGCAACTCGGCTGAGCATGAAATTTTCTCTGCTAATAAATATGAATTATTAGCAGAGAAATTTTCATGCTCAGCTATGTTTAGCAAGAAAGAATTAGCAGTTGTCAATAATTTGAGATTTATTGCAGAGAAAATTTCATGAAGTTTTATTACCTTGGGGGCCAGTTCAGTACAATCACCATGTATTGCATAACAGAATTGTTATGGTTTGAGAGTTTGCTTGGCATAGATTCACTTTTGATACTCTAGACCTGTATGTCTCTAAATTCAGTGCATTGCCCAAACCCCATTTATACTATTTAGCTCTCCTTATCAAGCATAAAGTGGCAACCAAGAGTCAGCTTCTCTTAGCAGTTTGAAAACTTAAAGGGGAATGAAAATACAATCAATACATTTTCAGGCGATTATTTATGTGTCTGTGGGATGAGGGTGCTACTCGTAAAAGAAAGAATTTGCTACCTTTAAGAGTGACCCCTCAATTTTGAAAGGATTTAAATACTTGAGGAGGAAACAAAAACCTATCTTTGAAAGTTGTCTGCCTGTGAAAAATGATGACAAGAGCTTCAGATGAATCCATTCAACATAAATAAGACCTGCTGTAGAACTGCCGACACATAAGTGTACAAAATGATCCAAATCAGCCTGTGTGGCAAGGGCTTTGCTGTTACTATGTTGAGAAAGTGTTCATTACCTCACACCATATCTCTCACAGTCTCTAAACAGTTCAGATGATGCCCAAGAATATATTTGCAGCACAAAAACATATCTTAGTTATCATCAGAATTGTCTTCACAAAATATTTCTAATGAGACTGTCCCAGAACTGAACACATGTTGAGAAATGGGGAAAAATACAATTTTTGTCAGGAGAAAAAAAAAAAGAAAAAGCAACTCCTTGAGGATATTACCATATTTACCCTAAGTAAATGGACAGACAGGCATGAGCAAACAGTGAAGACACACATCAGGTGCCTTTGAATGCAGTGTCCAATGAGGCGTATTCTGTGGCATCTGAATTGGATCTACACTCAAGTCTTTCTGTCACAGTACACCACAACCTCTTTATAACACAATTGTTGGGGTCCATAGCATGAACCGTGTTAGTTAAACAACCCTGTTATATCCAAACAAAAATGTATAGATTATATTGAAAAATGACCATTTATGATCATTTTTCAGTATGATCTATACATTTTTGGGTTCCATCTTTGAACTGTGTTATATCCAAAACCGTGTTATAATGAACCGTGTTATAAAGAGGTTGTAGCTTATTTAGGGTTATTAGGGTACATTATGACATAGGTACCTAGCAAAGACTCAGACCAACCAGTGCATCCATGGCATGGATCAGTCTTCACTAGGTACTATGTAGGTAGACGAGTCGGATTTCTTCATGGCATAGCCATAAATAAAAGAGGGTATCCAGATCAATATTTTTATTATTTATCCACAAAAACATATTTTGTGATACTCTTTAGAATCAACTCAGTGAGGTGCTTCTAAAGAGTACCAGCAGCACACATTTTCATGGAGAAATAAGAAAAAATATCAATACCTTTTAGTTGGGTGGTAGTAAGGGATTCTGGACTTGCAACAGATGGGGGAAGGGGGCATATTAGTATTTCTTCTGTTTCTGCATAATCATTGGCCTATTTCCTCATCCTCCTCTGTTTCTATCTTTCCTTTCCTATACTTGCTCCTTTTTTTCCATTTCCCCTTTCTCTGGGAGACGACACAAAAGGACCCACAAGGGTTGACGACTGTTATTAACCTTTACAACTCTTTGGGCTAATTCAGCAGACCACACATTGGTGATATTTTTTTATTTATTTTTTTTTTTTTTTTCCAAAAAGCAGGATTTGACATTTCATGCAAATTGTTGCATGAAATGTCAAATCCTATGTCCTGGGAAAAATAGGAAAAATATTTCAATATGTTGTCTATTGAAAATTTTACCCAGAGTGCTAAGCTTTAAACAGAAACTCAAATACTTTTTAGTTGGTAAAAGCATCTTATCTGGAGCTGTGTATTTATTCATGCAAACAGTGAAAAGACTGATCAGATTGAGCAGATAGAGAGGCCGAGCTGAGTCTTTGCTGGGTGCTTATATATCATAAGATGCATTTTCTCAGTTGAGCTCACATTATAATAGATACTATATTTACCCTAAATATTGGGATAGATAGGCCTGAGCAAACAGTGTAAATCCAGATCAGACGGTGCAGAATGTGATTTCTGATCAGGGTCTACACTGTTTGCCCCTCATCCAGCAATTTGTAGACATATTAACAGGTAGAAAAATGGACATTCAAATTTTAGGACCGGTATGGTGAGGTGTTACGTTGTCCCAATATTTACAGTAGATATGGTAAATAAATTGTTTTCACTAGCATATCAAGTTGTATGTGCCAGAACTTAAAACGGATGGTACTGAAAAATACAAACCAAAGAAGGACCACTGTGTGAATGATGGAGACAGACTTCTGGATTTAACCATTATGCTATAATACATGTACTGATTCTGTACTGATGACATTCTCAGTTCTATAATCCTTTACCACTTTCTGGGCTAATTCAGCAGGCAACAAATTGATATTTTTCCCAGAAAATTTCATGCCAATGTCAAAGCATATTTTCTGGGGAAAAATAAGAAAATATTTCAAAACGTTGTCTGCTGAAATTTTACCCACCATACTGAGCTTCATGATTTGTATACCCCCTCACACAATAGTGGCGGGGTATTATGGTTCCATGCTGGTATCTATCCTTTCGTCCATCTGTCATATATCTGTCCATCAGTATTTGTCGTTTCCAGATGATAATGACTTAGAAATTTTGTTAATGTTCATGTCAGTGCTTATGTCAGCCTTTTCTGTCAAGGTTCTGTTTCTTTGGGATATATTTTGACTGTCTCCACTTGAAATTTTTATGTGTGGTTGAAATTACCACTTGTTGAATACCTTTCAGTTGACCTTTTCTTGCTGCTTCTGCTACAGGTCAGATGTCAAGGTCACAGACTTAGAAGTTTATTTCAGTATTAAATCAGTTTTTTGTTGTTGTTTTTTTGTGTATGTGTGTTTTTTCCATTGCTTAGGGAAGTCTTTACTTGAAACTGTTAAAATGTGGTTGGTGCACAAACTAGATCTGTGCATCCTTAACCCTTGTCCTGCTGAACTCGGACATACCATGCCTTTGCAAACAGTATAGATCCAGATCAGTTGGCTTCTGAAGAAACCAACTGATCTGGATCTGCACTGTTTGCCATTAAGTTTGTGAATTTATATCAACAATCTGGATCAAGTAATCTGAATATTAGAAATGGGCATGGCATTCTAATTTATTCAGCAGGACAAGGGTTAACTTACTTGTTCTTGGGACTGATATCATGGTTTCTCAGCAATTGTAGTGTTGAAACCTGTCAGGGTTATGTGTTCGGACTTTTTTGCCTTAACCAGCAAAGAGTTCCTGTGGTGCATTTTCTTTTGGTTGAAAGTGGAGATAGCTACCATTGATCCTTGAAGTTTTGCCCATCAGCACCTCAATGTCTGATACTGTTTTTGAATAGTGTGGGTTAAAAGTGTTTTCATCTTATTGGTGAGTTAAACATTTCAAACAATCTATGTAATAATGTCATTGGAGGAGATAGTAGCAGCATTGTTTTCTTCTCTAGAATTTGTTTTGTTATGTTACAGCATAGGTAATTAGTTTTTCTTTTTTTTTTTCTTTTGTACACACAAAAAGGGCCCTTAGAAAACCATATGGAAACAGTGAAAGCCTTTATCAGCATGTGCATCTACACAGTCTGATTAGTGCCTTCTCTGTTCAACAATAAATTCTATGCTATCTGTTGATTCTGTAAATAAGCACGGACAGCCATAATCAGACTGCAATCAGGGCTTTCATCACCTGATTATGTCATAAGGACCATATTATCATGTTGTACATCACATGACCTTCATCCCACAAAAAGGGGCTTTAGTGCATTATGCAAGCAGCAAATGTCCCAATCAGTCATTGCTTCTCCATAATCTGTCCAGGCCTTCTGCTTTTTTGCTTAGAGAAAGCTTCTCCAAGAATGATTTAGGAGGAAAGGGAAGGGAAGGGCCAAAACAAACCAACAGATCAGACTGCTTGCATCAGTCTACAAGGATAAGAAAGACGTTCTGAGCCTTCTTGTTTTGCATGTTGACTGAGCCCCGTTGACCGGTTATTTACCGTATTTATCTTAAGTATTCCAATGCCTCAACTCCCTACCATACTTGTTATAAAATTTGAACAAGTGCAATTCACTACCTGATGTTGTGTCTAAAAATTGCTGGATGAATGGCAAACAGTGTAGACCCTGATGAGATGCCACATTCTGTGGCATCTCATCTGGGTCTACACTGTTTGCTCAGGCCTGTGTGTCTGAATACATGCAGTAAATACAGTAAGCACCTTTCAATACAGTAGCAGATGACACTTTCACCCAATACTTCTGAATGCTGTCTGCTGCTGTTGAGAGTGGCACTTTAATTAGGGCTAAGATAATGCAACCCAGGTATTTGGTACTTGGAGTGGTGGTATTTGGACAGCCAATGAGTGGTGAATTTTGTCACAAGTATGCACTAGCCAGCTCAAATAATGTAAAGAAATGAGATTGTTGTATATACTTAATTGAATCAATCCTGTCTAGCTTCCCACTTAGCTCATCCATCTGGGCGTGGGCGTGGCCAACAGAGGTCGCCAGGTTACCGTGGCAGTAAGTAACACAGCTGGCAGAACAATATTTGCTTCAGTTAATATTTGTCTCCTATGTCTTCTCTCTCTAAGCTGTATTTGATTGGGGACAAGTGGGTGGGTGAGGTACGTAGGCGGAACTAGCTTGCATGCATTGAAGTTTTGGGCAGGTGTGTAATAGACTGACAGTATTTACCATAATATTAAATTTATAGGCTACAAAATTGGTCTGGTTTCAATTTTTTGTTATAACCGCCACACAATAGTGACGGGGTATTATGGTATCACGTTGGCTGTCCGTATGTCCCTCCGTCTGTTGTATGTCCGTTTGTATATTTGTTTCGGAATGATAACTTGAGTAGATATCAATGGCTTTTCATCAAACTAGGTGTGTGCATTGATATTGTGGAGGTCTGGTTTGGGATTGTTAATGGCAAATTTAGTCAATTTTTGACAGAGTTATCTGCCAGCGACACATCCATATTTTCATTTCTGGACAAAAACTTAAGTAAATCGCAATAGATTTTCACCAAACTTGGTATGTGCATTGATGTTGTGGAGATCTGCTTTGGGATTGCTAATGAGCAAATTTCGTCTATTTTTGATGGCGTTATCTGCCCGCAATACATCTGTATTTTACTTTAAGGACAATTACTTGAGTAAATCTCAGTGGATTTGCACCAAATTTGATATATGAATTTATATTTTGGAGATCTGCTTTGGATTGCTCACTGGCAAATTTCATAAGCTTTTGACAGTTGTCTGCCCGCGACATGATAATGGCGGAGTATTATCATTTCATGTGTGTGTGTGTGTGTGTGTGTGTGTGTGTGTGTGTGTGTGTGTGTGTGTTTTGGAGGAGTATTTTTGTTTTTTGTTGTTTTTTTTCAAAATCCACATGAAATACCGTATTAATCCGCCTATAAGACGGGGATTTTTCAAAAAAAAAAGCCCCCAAAAATCCAGACCCGTCTTATAATCGAGGTCTTTGGCCATATCGGTATTTTCGGCAAAGTCCGGTGGTGCCACGTGGTCATGGAAAATGCCGATCTTCAAAACCGGTAGAAGGATATAATGTTTACCTTCGTCCCTTGATAGAAATAGCAGCAAGGTAATTTTTTAGGTGAAGTACCGAATTTTTCTGTGTATTACTCGCACCCGTGTATAACACGCACTGAATATTTGCTAAATAGTTTTGAAATTAAAAAAAGATGTTCCTATGTAAAACACAAAGAATTTATCCGTGTATTATTTACTAAGTTACCAGATACTAAGTGTGTCAAATTTCACTAGGATTGAGTTGAAAATGGCCGAATTCGGAAGGTTTAGAGTAGAAACAGGCCAAATTTACGATAATGCTAACTGAATTTTCATTGTGCAGCTCTGTTACCATGGGCCTCAGGCAACTTGATGTAGTGTAGGCAGTTCTTTGCTTCCCCACTGCAGACGCTATGACAATAAAAATGTAGTTATTTCTTTTGTGTTCTCATAATTAACACCTTCTTTGTGTCACTTTCTTAACTGAGGTGTGAAATTATCAACTCAGTGCCTCAGGGCAATGCAAACAACAACTAAAGTCCACTAGTTGTCATTCTGACTGCCAATTAACCAATTAAGTGCACAGTTGTATGCTGGTAGTTTTTTTTTTCTTTATCATAAACATTGTTTATTTCAAACAATTTTTTTGGTAAGTTGGAAGAAAAGTTTTTTTTAAAAAAAAAAAGGATAAACATATGATATGAAAATAAAAGATAAAATGCAAATGACCGATCTACCTACCTCAAAAGCCCAGTTGGTTTTGTTTATTATCAATAATTTTAATAATTGCAAAAAATTAAATACTTTTTTATTTTTTCAATGTATGATCGTTTGTGCCAATATTTATGTTCTACCAAATTTATTTCCTATTTTGAACTACAATAAACCAGTTGTGCAGGCTGATTTATTCAAGTTACGGTGTGAGACTTGTCAAAGTCCGGTAATCAATACAGATTCATATGCATATGCCTGTGAGTAGTTTCCCTTTGAAGAGATCACATGATCAGCAAAATAAATAAGCGTAAACAAAAAAAGCATGGACATGAAAAGGATATCAAATTACTGCAAATCAGATGGAGTTGCTTGTTTTGAGCTGACAAAACCATGGTATGGGCGAGATAGGTATAAAAAATCATGAATATCTCATAGCAATCATTCTATTTCGCATTTTTAACGGGCGATCCTGAATGTCATGAGTTTTCGCGACCGATTATCTTGGCGATTTCTGTCCCGATTTTGGTGTTCCTATAAATAATACACATCGGATTTTTATAAACGTTTTCTGGGTAAATAAGGTGCGTGTTATACACAGTTAAATACGGTATGCATGCTTGTAAGTGGTGTTGGAAGTTTTTTTAACTGTACTTTAGGAATTTCTGAGTGGCAGGGAATATCTCCGACAGGCGACTTTTTTAACCCGTCTTATAATTAAGTAAAAGCAAAATCCTGCCTGGGAAGGGCCCAAAAACAGCCCCCGTCTTATAAACAAATCGTCTTATAGGCGGATTAATACGGTAGGCATTCAATAAAATAGCTTTTGTTGGTTTTTTTATAAAGAGAGGGCAGAAAGGGAGACATGCGTTTGATGTTTTAGCTATATTTTTCATATACATGTACTTCAGATGCTATTATATGATAACATGCATTTTAATACCATATTTACCCTAAGTATTCAGGAATGATGTCTGATCAGATCCACTGTAGCTCTAGATAAGAGGGAATATCAAGAGAATATTTTTTTCTATTTCTGCATGATAACATACATTGTGGGTACTCCTTAGAAGTACCTCTCTGAGGCACTAATTTGCACTAACAGCATAAGTTTTTATGGAGAAATACTGTTAGAACCCTAAGTATTGGGACAGGTAGGCCATTGCAAACAGTGTAGACCAGGTCAGACTTCACAGAATGTGGCATCTGATCAGGGTCTAAACTGTTTGCCATATATACAGCAATATTCTAGACACATCAAGAGGTAGTAGAATGGACTCATTTTAGGACAAGTATGGTAAGGAGTTAAGGTGTCCCAATACTTAGGGTTAATACAGTAAGTAAAATATCAAGAATTTGTGTTGAAAAATGCTAGTTATCTGGAGCTTATGTTTGCCACCCATCCAGCAGTTTTGCTGACATATCCAGAGACTTGTTAAGGAGGAGTATTTGATGATAATTCTGGGATAATTTTCTCTATTTCTTCATAAAGACATATGTTGTGGGTACTCATTAGAAGTGCCTCGCCAAGGCGCTTCTAATGAGTACCCACAACATATGTTTTTATGGAATAATAAGAAAAATTATCCCAGAATTTCCACCAAAATACTCCTGAACAAGTCTTCTAGCATCAGTAGGGAGTAAAGTGGACTTGTTTCATCTGAGGACAAGTATAAGGAGTTATTGTTGGCAGTCAACTACACTTCCATAGTCTATCAAAGGTTTTCTAAAACTGACTGATCATGACAAATTGTCGACTTGTAGAAAACACATTTATATTCTTCTGATTTTAGCCCTCTTCCACGTACTTATTTCAGGCTGTTTTTATCAAATTTCTTTATTTTTATTCACCACAAAAAATTAAGAAAGACCCAAATAGACAGTTTCCATTTCGTACAACTTTCTATAAAAAAGTGAGAAAAAATATGTTACTTAGAATAGAATTTTCGTATTAGTCAGCTATGAAAATTCTTTGCGATCATCTGTCAGAAAGAGGCAAAGGTGACTGATAATCAGTTATAATCAATCATTGGGACAATTCAATAAGGAGTACAAGAATATTTTGGGTAAATATGGTATGTTATAGTGGAGTTACCAGATTGCACTCATGTCCGTCTGAATTCTGTATCATGTTAATTAAGTTAGGGTTTCTGCTTTGAGCTTTGAGAAGCATTTTTCAGATGAGATTATCTTTTTTTATTTCTCCGTAAAAGCTTTTATGATCTAGTTAGAAAAGGTGCTACATTATTTACTCTAAGTATTCATACACACAGGAAGCATCATGGTGGCTGAGTGGTTAGTGCTCCAAAGTTTAGGTCATGAGGTTCCAGGTTTGAATCCCACAATAGGTTGAATTCGGTTCACAATTGTATGACCTTTTATTGCACAGAGCCTTTCATTGTCACCCTTCCATTGTCTTGATATGATTTAAATAATGTTGAAAGAGACATAAAACATCAACCTATCATTACTGTACAGACGGACCTGAGCAAACTGTGTAGATACAGACAGACCATAGCAAACCCTTTTAGGCTTTAGATACAGATCAATGCAGTTTCTGATCAGGCGGCACAGTTTGCCAGTCATCTAGCAATTTTTTTTGCACATGCACAGGTATCTAAGTGGACGTTCAAATTTCCGGATCATTATAGCAAGGAGGAAAGGTGTCCGAATTTTTTGTTTGCTTTTGTTTCAAAAATAACACATTTGCTAGAGCAGGAAAGCACAGACCAATCAGTTTGGTACTAGTGGTACCACATTTACTCTAAATATTGTGACACCTTAACTCCTCACCATATTTGTCCTAAAATTTGAACATGCCTACTTTACTACCTGTTAATGTGTCTTACAATTGTTGGATGAGTTGCAAACAGTGTAGACCCTGAATAATGTAGACCCAGATCAGATGGCGCAGAATGTGGCATCTGATCTGGGTCTACATTATTTCCTCATGTCTATCTGTCCCAATACTTGGGTAAATAAGGTACACTGTATTTAGTGACAGAAAATGTAACAAAAATCTTCAAAACCAATGCCTGACAATAATTTCTTCTTTAACCCTTAAAACGCCAAGCAAAATTGTAGAAAACAACATGCTAATTTTTTTTTTATTATTTTTTCAGAGGTAATCAGATAATATTTTCTCTGAAAAATAAAAAAAAAATAAAAAAATGTGTGCTGCAGTTGTGGTTAGCTTTTTAGGGTTATAACAAACATCCAATATATAAATGTTTACATGTCATACCTGTTGATCAGATCTGATTTTTATACATCAGACAACTTTTGATTCAAATAAGAATTAAGATGCAGTCTGATATCTCCATTAGGCCAAATAAAAAATAGTTTGAATCGCAGACACCTTCGAAATCTGTCTGAACAGCCCCGCATGTACAATTTATTTTTCAGTAGGATTTTTTTTTCAACCCACGAAAATACGTCACTGGAGTTTGAAATATCCAAGAAAGTACCCAAGTGGAATTATTTTCTTTTTTTTTTTTTTTAAAATGTCTGAGAAACTAAAGACTTTTTTTGTCTGGCCTAGATTTTTGCTATTGGCTACCAGAATCATTTAAGTTTGTGATATAAATTGTATGCTACTACTCATATGTTTACTTATTTATAATGATTGGTATTTTTTGGAATGTAAAAACAAAATTAATGTTTCACTGTTATTACTTATGTAACTTTTATGAATAATACAAATGCTATAATGTTATAAATAATACAATTTAAAAGTTTTGTCAAGAGAAAATATTGAAACTAATGCAGAGGAAATGTTGAGAAGGAGTATTTGACAATAATTCTAGGATGATTTCCTACAATTTTCCATAAAAAACATACGTTTAGAAGTGTCTCAGACATAATTAATGTTGCAGGTACTCATTAGAAGTGGCTCGATCATTAACCCTCGTCCTGCTGAACCCGGTATATGCTGAACCCGGATATACCCTGTCTTTGCAAACAGTGGCGATCCAGATCAGTTGGCTTCTGAAGAAGCCAACTGATATCGATGTGCACTGTTTGTCAGTAAGCATATGAATTTGTATTAAAAACTAGGTTCAAGTACTCTGATTGGCTGAAAATTAGACGTAGGCGTGGCATTTTAATTTATTCAGCAGGACGAGGTTTAATATGTTTGTTTGTGTTAAGGTTTTACAGCCCAGTCAAGCTATAGAAATAGTAAAAAAAAAAACACTTGTATGTTTTTATGGAGAAATAAGAAAAATCATCCCAGAATTATCACCAAATACTCCATCTTAATACCTCTGCTGACTAATGTTTTGTTACTGGCAACTGTAGATGCAGTCAAATGTTTTTCAGTTTCTTCACATTAACCACTTGCATTCTCTACCAGGCAAATTCAGCAGACAACACATTGGTGGTATTTTTCTCCCTCTCTCTTTTTTTTTTTTTTTTTTTTTTTTTTCAAGAAAATGGGGGATGATCTTTAATGCAGATTGTAATTTGCATGAAATGTCAACCCTATTTTCCAGGATAAAATCAGGGGAAAAAATAATTCAGAATCTGCTGAAATTTTTACCCAGCTTGCTAAGCATTAACATGGTTAAACAGGTCTTGTTAAGGAGGAGTATATGATGATAATTGTGGAATAACTTTCTCCATTTCACCATAAAAATACATGTTGTGGATACTCATTAGAAGCGACTTGGCAAGTCGCTTCTAATGAGTACCCACAACATACATTTTTATGGAAAAATAAGAAAAATTGTCCCACAGTTATCTCCAAATATTCCTTCATAATGAGTGCTCTGAGTCATGATGAGGCCTGATGTGGGAAAAATGATCACAGGGAAAACTTCATTCATGCTGTCTGGTCAGGCTCTTGGTCAGAATAGTGACCTTACAGTCATTATGTGACTAGACTATATACTTGTATTATGCTTTGCTCTTGCTAATCAGAAAGTTTCGCTATCAGCTTTTTCTTTCTCACAGTAGGTCTTCATACTTAGACTTTTCAAGCTTTTGAAATGTTAGCTGAGCTGTGTTGAGAGTTAATCTGACCTTAATCAACTTGCAATACATGTATGCAAATACATACTGAAAAGTCCAACAATCTTGTGCATGGAGTTTTTGTTGTTCTTTTTTTCTCTCTCTTATTTTTTCTCAGCAGTGGCAAAAATAGCAACAACAAAATGTGTTCCTTGTTTTGTCATGAAAGCTTAGCTTCTGCATCATGGAATAATGTCTTTGAATAATTAGAATTCAGTTGTTTCAAATGCCTCAACCTGTGTCTTTTTGGAAAAATAACCTTTTTATTAATTCTTGAAGGAATAAAAAACAAGAAATATCCTTAAAATGATAACCTGTACAGATCGTACAGATCAAATGGAAGTGTGTTTTGAAATATGTGACAGAGATATATACAAGGAACGTTAAAGTTTTCTTCCCATATACTTAGGGAATGACCAAGAGCAGAAATTGTGCCATTATTTTTCAATATTATCTCCTTTTGCCTCAGTGCACTTTCTCCAAAGCTGTTCCAGTTTGCCTGTCCCTTCAAAATAGAAGCCTTCTTCCTGGTCCCCAAAGTACTCATTAACAGCATCTGATGCCTTCATTGCTTCCAAAATTCCTACCACAAAGGTTAGTTTTCAGATTTGGAAACAGATAGAAGTCCGAAGGGGCTAAATCTGGAGAATGCTGGGGATGAGGAATGACCTCGTAGCTGCTTTTAGTGGCAGCAGCCTTAGCAACTTGAGAGGTGTGGGCTGATGCATTATCTTGCAAGTCCAGAACACTTCAAGTGAACTTTTCTTTTCTTCACAATCTCCTGACACAGCTGCCTTAGTTCTGCTGCATAATATGCACCATTTATCATGTGACCATCTTCAAGATAAGCCACCATAATATATAACGCCCTGACCATTCCAAAAGGTAGAGGCCGTTACCTTCCCTGCTGAAGAAACTTCAATTTCTTAGGAGGGGTGAGCCAGGGTGCTTCCATTGCATACTCTGCTTTTTGGCCTTGGGATCAAAGTGATGGACCAAAGTCTCATCTTAGCTTGTAACTCGATGCATAAATTCCTCAGAGTCATCTTCATAGAGAGACAAGAGGTCTTAGAAATATCAAGTATGCTCTTCTTCTGATCTTTGGTCAGCATTCTGGGGACCATTGTAGCTGAAACCTTGCACATCCCTCAGATATCAGTCAAGATAGACTGAACTTATGCCTATTTGTCCAATTATAAGCTCTAGAAAACAAATATTTAAGGAAATTTTCTTATTTTATCGTCAAATTGTATGTGGTGTGTACTCATTAGAATTGCCTCATTTAGTTGATTCTAATGAGTACACCCAACATACCATTATTGTCTAAAAGGTCGAATAAAAATCCCTAAATTATTGCCATTAGCTTCTAGACCTAATGTCATGATAAACCCTCAGTGGCTGGAACTACCCATATCTCGAACAAATTTCCATGGTCCCAAAGATGTTTGAGCCATTGAGGTTTGACTGTATACCATGCAGGCTTCTTCTCATGTCACACATGATCAAACTGTGCACAAGCTCAACATTTTTGTATTTAGTAGCCTCTTCAGGGTGCCCAGACCTTTTATTAATCTCCCTCCCTCTTCTAAATTCAGTAGCCCATTTCTTCACCATGCTGTAAGAAGGAGACTCATCCACAAGGGTTTTAATGAAGTCATTATGAATTTTCTCTAGGGACATGCCCTTCTTACAGAAGTACTTTATCACTGCTCTAATTTCAACTTTGTCCATTTTCTCAGTTTAACAAACCATTCCCCTTCTTACAGCAAATTCCTGCCAAGTTACCTGGGCCTATATATTTGCATACATTATGTTGCTAATTTTAAAAATTTTGAAGCAGAAAGTTAAGTACTGACTGCATGGAATTGAAATCAAGTTGTGTTTTATGGCTTTTTCATTTGAGAATGAAACCGCCTGTTTAGGTGATGAGATAGAATATTATTTTTTTTATATTACACCATAATAACCCAAAAGTATTTGGACAAACAGTGTAGATGGATCGGATGCTGCAGAATGCGGTGTCTGAACTGGGTCTACACAGTTTATCCCTCATCTAGCAGTATTTGAGACACAACAACAGGTAGTAGAATAGACTTTGTTTTTAAATTTTGGGACAAGTATGGTAAGGACTTTTAAGGTCTTCCAATACTTAACCCTTGTCATGCTGAATAAATTAAGATGCCACACCCTCTTCTAATTGTCAGCCAATCAGATTAACTTAATTCAGATTGTTGATATAAATTCACATATTTAATGGCAAACTGTGCAGATCCAGATCAGTTAGCTTCTTCAGAAGCCGACGGATCTGGATCTACACTGTTTCAAAGGCAGGGCCTATCCGGGTTCAGCAGGACAAGGGTTACCCTGAATATCCAGACACCTTAATTCTTCAATATGGGTATATTTTTAAAACAGAGCAGACCTTGATCAGATGATTCCTATAGTAAATGCTCTAAAATTCCATACACCAAAGTTTTTGACAGAATCACATGTACATACAGTGCAGACCCAGACCAGACTGCTCCTTCAGGAGAGTCTGATAAGGGTCTACACTGTTTGCCATTCTTCAAAGCATTTTAAGAAACAACTGCATAATCATACAAATACAAAATTTAGCCAAAAATGTTATGGAATAAAGTCTTGGAAATTTTAGAACATTTTAGCATAATTAGGAACAGTTTGCTCGCAGGTATGGTTGTCTGAATATTATGCATAAAGAAATACTGTTGTTATTTGTTTCTTTCATTGTAAAATTATATCTGAAGATAATGTGAGAAGTTGATAATATGGGGTCATTTTTTTTTTTTTTTTTTTTTATTCATGCTGTTTTTGCATGAAACAATTTGGTGGTACTCTTGCGAACCTTGTGTAGAATTGCAAACCAATTTTTACTATTCAGACAAACAGGCCTGAGCAATCAGACTATACCCAGATCAGATACAGCATTTCTTCAGGGTTTGCTCTGTTTGCTATTCATAAAGCAATTTCTTAGACACATCAACAAGAAGTTATAAATAGAAGAGAAAGGTAAGGAATTTAGGTTTCCCGGTATTAAGGGTCTCTAAAACATTTTTTTTTTTTATGTTTAACACCTTGTGAATGCTACTTTTATCTTAGGCTATGAAAGTAAAACATGTAATTAAAGAACAAAGTTTAGTGAGAATCTAGATATAAATATTGAACAAAAATTGGACTAAATAGTGTTCAACGCTTAAAGTGCCAATCACAACTGCGGGCAACATTTTGAAACGTTTGTTTTGTTGTTTTTCATAACCTACAACATGATAGTGGCGGGTTATTATGGTATCACATTGGCTATCCGTGTGTCCTCCTGTATGTCTGTCCGTCTGTCTGGCGTACGTCAGTCCGTATTTTCGTTTCCGGACGATAATTTGAGTAAATGTCAGTGGATTTTCACCAAACTTGGTGTGTGTATTGATATTGTGGAAATCTGGCTTGGGACCGTCAATGGGCAAATTTTGTCAGTTTTTGACAGAGATCTGCCCATGATACGTCCTTATTTTCATTTCCGGATGATAAATTTAGTAAATATCAATGGATTTTCACCAATCGGTGTATGCATTGATATTGTGAAGATCTGGTTTGAGGTTGCTGATGTGCAAATTTCGTCAAATTTTGACAGAGTTATCTACCTCCGACATGTCCATATTTTCATTTCTGGACGATAACTTTAGTAAATATCAATGGATTTTCATCAAACTTGGTATGTGCATTGCATTGATAGTGTGGAGATCTGCTTTAAGATTGCTAATGGGCAAATCATCCATTTTTGACATTTTTTATCTGCCCGCAGTAAATCCGTATTTTACTTTCAGGACAATAACTTGAGTGAATCGCAGTGGATTTTCACTATTTGATATGTGCATTGATATTGGGAGATCTACTTAGGGATTGCTCATGGGCAAATTTCGTCAATTTTTGACAGAGTTATCTGCCCACAGCATGATATGACGGGGTAAAATTGTTTCACATTTTATTTTCAGAGAAAATAAGGTTTAACATTTCAAATTACCAAATGAAATATTAAGTCTTATTTTCTCTGAAAAATGATTTTAAAACGTTAAATTGTTGTCTGAAACAAATATACTCGGCACTTTAAGAATTAACCCAGTTTAGACAGTGGCGTCTGATCTGGGTCTGCACTGACTGCCAGTTATCTTTTTGGGGGTCTCCAGACTAAAATGGGTTATGGGTTAAGCAGTCTGCTATGCTCATGATACATTTCAGTTTTGGACCTTCACTACAGAAGTTGTCATTTGTCACAGTAACTGGAGTAAGAGAACAGCATAACTATTATAAGAAAAAATAAGCGTGGTCCAATCAAACTTTTTTGCTGTTAATCTAACTTTTTTTTTTTTCCTTTTCCATTTTTAAGGATTTGCTTCATTTTAATATACAATGTATTTGTTTGTTTTTCCTGCATGGACTGACACATATTTTATTACTTTTCACCAACTACTGATACCTCGTAAAATAACTTGATGTAGTTTTGCCCTAAATATTGGGACATCTAAATGCCTTGCCATACTTGTCCCAGAATTTCAAATAACTCAATTTTTCTGCTTGTTGATGTATCTAAAATGCTGGATGAGTGGTAAACAGTGTAGACCCTGATTAGATGCTGCATTCTGTGGCATACAGTTAGCACATCATTCTGTATTGTTGGCTCAGGCTTGTCTGTCTCAATACATAAGGTAGAAAAAAAATCTAGTCTGACTGCAAAAAGAAAATCTTATACATTCTGATCATTGTTTCTTTAATATTATTATTTCATTTTTGTAGTGTACAAAACAAAAATGAAGACCAGTACTGTAATCATGTACTTAACAGTAATTGCTGTGTAACCTTGAATGGTCTATTTAGTTTTGCACAAAAAGACAAAAAAATATATATTAAAATATGTTTGTATCATACATAATTTTGTTTTAAGCAAAGCAGTTTTTTGCATTCTGCATAGCAACTCAATGGTTTTGCATCTACTGTAATTAATATTTATCATATAGTTTGCATCACTTTTATCCAGGCACTTTATACTGTATTTTTTAACCTTAGTATTGGAACACTTTAATCCTTATTGTATGTGTTCGAAAATTTTGAACATTTTACTACATTATAATATCTTTAAATACTACTAGATGAGCAGGGAACAGTGTGTACCCTGATCTATGGTACCTGGTCTTGGACCACACTGTTTGCTCATGCCTTATATCCAAATACTGAGGTATATATATATATATATATATATATATATATATATATATATATATATATATATATATATATATATATATATATATATATATATATATATATATATATAAACATTTTATATTTATGTATCAGTATAATATGTAATTAACGTTAATGAATATTTGAATATTTTCATAAAAATATTGACTAATAGTTTAAAAGTACAATATTTGTGAAATAGTCTGTTGAGATCCTGTAATATTTGTTAATTTCTTACTTTTTTTCTGTTAATTTTTTTGTAGCATCAAGAAATTATAGTAAGTCTTTTCATGTCGAGAACTACTTATTATTGTAGAATAGAAAACATGCGAAATTTATTAATTACTGCTTCCTTTTTATGGTTAGCTTTTTACCTTTTTATTAATGAAAAAATTTCCCAGCATGTTTTGGAAACCTGCTTTTCAAGGCATCTAACAAATCATCAGGCATACATAAAAAAATGTTTGACCCCAACTTTACAAGAACAAGTCTGAACTTCTCATGGTATACAAGAAAACAAAAAAGCCTTTGCCACAAATTTTACAAGAACCAATCTGAACTTCTCATGGTAAAGAATAAAAAAAAAACTTCAGCCTGCTTTACTTGCAGCTGCGAGGTATGGGAATTGGGTAGCTTCTACTTGGGCATTGTCATTCACTTTTCCCAAGTTCTCATCTACTTTTGCCCCTTTTCTGTCTTTCTCTCTAGACAACACAAAATGACCCACAAGAACCCCAGTTGTTCAAAACTAACAATGTCGTTAGTTAACGATTCGTTAAAATTTTAATTGAGTGATACGCAAATATGCTGAAATTTTTTGCTGAAAAAATGTTGTTGTTTTTTTTTTCAGCAAAAATATCAGAATATTGTATATTGAATCCGCTAAAACAGTTAACGAAATGACCCTTAACAAGCTCGTTAAGCTAACGATGCTTTGAACAACTGGGCCCAGATTTCCAATCATCTCCACCATACCGTCCTTTCTCCAAGGAAAAAACGTGTAATGCACAAAAAAGCATCAGTATGCTAATAACTTTACAAAGCCTTTTTTCTGAAAAGCTTCAGTATTTGGGCAAGTATGTTTGAAATTAATTTGATCAAACTATCTTGCTGTTTCTGACCTCCAAAACTTTGGTTTTTATCCTACACAGGAGCAGAAAGCTGCAGAGAAACCCAATTGTCCACATTTTCTGGTTATATCTTCACTTTTCAGCTTCCCTAGACAGGACATTTCAGGATTTAAAGCTTATTTTGCAAACAGGAAAGATCTTGAGCAGACCGCACAAATGTGTAATCTCGTCCAGGTTTTCTCTGTTTGCACAGGAGTTATATTTTACTCTTGGTTCCACACCTCATATAGCTGCAGATGAGGCATGTTTTTTCACCCAAAAAGTATTGATATTTTTCTTGTTTCTCCACAAAAACATACGTTGTGGCTACTCATTAGAAGTGCCTTGCCAAGGCACTTCTAATGAGTACCCACAGCATATGTTTTTGAGGAGAAATAAGAAAAATATTTTGTGGCGACCCCTCTTATCTGGTTGCACCCCTCGTATGGTTTGTATTGAATGTCTTTTTCCAGTGGAGCAGCCTCAGCAGAGAAAGGTGGGCTCTATTAGCGACTATGATCCAATGAACGAAAAGTATGGCTCAATCACTGGACAAACTTCTCAAGGTGCTAGAAGAAGTAAGTGTGGAACTGCAAGTAGTGCAGGAGTAGAACATAAATAAAAACACAGGCACAAATAAGAGTCATGTAAAGCAAAAATGTAAAGAGGTGGTGAGTAGGGTTGCTTGTGGTGGACAGCGAAGGGCCAGATCAACATGCCTGTCCCCTAAGTTTGATCAGGATGTTTGCTATTATTGTTTTTCCATCCCCTAGGTCTGATCAGAGAAGTGTCCAAGTGGCCCAAGTGGTTAGCACCCCCAACTTCGGATCATGAGATCCTATGTTCGAATCCTGCTGGAGGTGGAATTCAGCTCATGACTGTGCTGAGCTTCATTGCAATGAGCTTTTCATTATCACCCTTCCATTGTCTCAAATGACTTAAACAATGTTGAAAGGGCTGTAAACCACCAAATCATTATACTATTAGGTCTAGTCAGATGTGCAGATATGGTTGTGAACAGCAGGCTTAAGGTGACTGGATGCACCATATCTGCCAAGGGAGGTTTGTTTTATTGCAACCAAACCCCTTCTGAAAATGGGTCTAAAAAGAAAGAATTTGCTCCCATAGAATATCCTTTTTCAGAAAGGATCAAGAGCAGTGATGAAGGTGTTGCCTCCCCTGAAATGTATCCTTCACCTTAATCAGTATATTACACATTTTTTTATATCCCAAAATTCATTTTCATTACATTTCATACATTCAGTTTTGAAATTATTTGCATTTGAATTTTTGTTTTCTGGATCTTACTGAATACATGTAGTAACAATTCTCCCTGAAAATAATCCAAACCTTTAATGTTGACCCTTCCAGTTACTAACATGCTGTATCTTTGTCTGAAAGTTTGAAAGGTTACAGAAGTAGCCATACAGCATTATGTACGTCAGAGTGGTTTTACCTTGTAACCATGTTCTTCCCATTGTGCAGACTTTTGAATATTATTACCCCATGAGTTTGATTGTGTTTATTTGCAGTTTGTTTGAATTTTTTTTTTTTTTTTTTTTTTTTTTTTTTTTTTGCACATGGTTTTGTATTATCTGTGGTTTAAATAAAACTAAAAGATACCTTTCCCTGTCAACCTGTCAGAGTGAACTGGACACCTCCATTTTAAGTCTTAAGGCTTAAACTGCCAATCACAACAATTGTCATCTGCTTTGTCATCTGCTTGCAATTTTAACAGTCATTTTTGTGAACAGTGTGGAACCAGATCAGCTTGTGATTTTAAAAGTCATTTTTGCAAACAGTGTTTGCCTGCATGCAGAAATAGGTTTGAAAAGTTTGCAAGAATAGTCAGCAGACGACATAAACAGACAACATTTTTCAGATTCAGGTTTTCTTGGCATTTTAAGGGTTAAAAGTGCTTCACAAATTAACTGCAGCAGAAAAACATTTTGTTTGTTTTTTTATTGAATTTGAACTTTGAAAAATAATAATAATAAAAATTAATAATGTTGTCTGCTACAATTTTGTTTCACACTTTTGGGGTTTTAAATTATGCACCATTTTTATACAGGTATACAAATTATGATATATTCAAAGAATTAATTGTGCTCGGGATTGGATTCCAACATATTTCCCAGATAGTTTACTTAAGGAAGGTGGATACTCAGTTTTTCTTCTTTTTTTTTCCCCCCCTTCAACTTTTTTTTATCATATCTTTTTTTTTTTGTTAAAGATCTTATTGAAATATGTTATCTTATTCTTTTTACACTTTTAAATAATAGATTTATGTTTACAAAATAAACTACAGTGCTGTATGTTATATCACTATTCATGAATAGAAGAGTTTTTTTTTCTTCATCTCTTGTTTTTCGGTATATTTCTTTTTCTTTTCTCTTTTTTGAATTGAAGTTAAATACAGTTTTGAAAGTTTTCATACCTATCAAGTGTTGCAAAATTCAGGAGGTGAAATTGTGTGTGCCCTCACCTTACAGCATTGATCTTTGATACTCGTATATTACATATCATGCAACACTCATTTTCAGATAAACTGAATTAATTTTTTTTTTTTTTTTTTTTTTTTTTTTTTTTTTTTTTTTTTTTTTTGTCTTATCCAAATTCAAAGCTTTTAGCTTTTTATCAAATCCTGTACCATATAACATTATGCGATGTATATATGTGAACTTAAATGAATAAAATATTGTTTAAACCAAAGCTGAAACCCCTTTTCATATAAATAAAATTAAATGGCATACATGCCATATCTCACACTGTGAGATACAATCTCACAGAATTTGGCCCATCTTGAAGGCAATTCCCATAACAAATTCAAATCTCACAGAATTTTCAGATCATTTTACAACAGATTTTATGAAGAAATAAACATAAATCACACACTGTTGTGGTTTTCACAAGCTTCTTACATGAAGAAAAAGGACTTTAGACAAAATAAGGGAGCTGGAAAAGTGATGTATAAGGAAGTCTCACAGAATTTTGTCAAATCTCCCTTAAAATTTTGCCATATCTCACAGATTTTAGTCTAAAGCTTATGGCATGTATGAAATGGTCGTATCCAAATTCAAAGATGCAAACTTTTAGTTAGAGTTAAAAAGATTATTTGGAAGTATGGTAATATGTCCAGATATTTAGGCTGTGACCATACAGAATTACCGGCCATATCACATGATGGAGAAGATTCCTACAAATCTTGTTGCACAATCTATTCAGACTTTTCACTGTATATTGTCTGTCTATATTCTTAACCTGGCTTACCAATGTAAATTCTCTATTGCATATGCTTTATGGTGTACTATATTTACCATAAGTATTTGGACAAACAGGCCTGAACAAACAGTGTAGAACCAGATCTGATGCCACAGAACAAAGCATCTGATCAGTCTAAACTATTTGCCACTCATCCAGCAATTTTAACCCTTGTCCTGCTGAACCCAGATATACCCTGCCTTTGCTAACAGTGTAGATCCAGATCAGCTGGCTTCTGAAGATGCCAATCCCGGATATACCCCGCCTTTGCAAACAGTGTAGAGCCAGATCAGTTGGCTTCAGAAGAAGCCAACTGATCCGGATCTGCACTGTTTGTCATTCAGTATGTGAATTTATATTAACACTCTGGATTAAGTAATCTGATTGGCTGACAATTAGAAATGGGCATGGCATCTTAAATTATTCAGAATGACAAGGGTTAAGACACTTCATTATGGAGTGAAGTGAACTTTTAGGAATTTCAGGAGATACATGGTAAGAAATTAAGGCGTCTGTATACTTATGGTAGTTCATCTGTCAAAGCATGTCTCATAATCTGGAACTGCATTATAAAGCCATTTTGAACAATATGTAATTAATTTCTTAAGTTCTATGCATTCATAGCTTCCTATAAGCTGATAACTATGAGCATAATTTGGATGATTTTGTCATTTTTTCACCAGGACTCATTGATAAGCATTGGAACTGTGTTGGTGAGGTGATGCCAATGAATACCATTAAGAAATATTTTGGTGATAAAAAATATGAATACTCCCATAAATTGTCATTTTTCTATATAATCTATACATTTTTGTTTAGATACAACACAAAAATGTTTTTAAATGGTTATGACACAAATAACCCTCATGGGTTGACATGCCGTTAAATCTGAACTCATCATTAAATGATCATTTTCCTATGTATTATATACCTTTTTGTTTGAATATAACACAAGCTAAAATGGTTTTTTTTGCTTTGGATCCCAGCAATAGTGTTATAAAGAGGTTGTGGTGTATGTATAGAGCTTACATAGTTTATTGGCATCTTCTAGCTTATACAGAACTAGTATATCAACAGAACTAGTATTCCTTTATGGTAAATGCGCTAAAATTTCGTACACCAAAGTGTCTACTAAAATGGCATATGCAAACAGTGCAGACCCAGATCAGACTGCTCCTGAAGGAGCAGTCTGATCAGGGTCTACACTGTTTGCCATTGCACTAAGTATTTTAAGAAACAACTGCATAAAAAAAAAAAAAAAAAACCAAAAAAGTATGGAATAAAGAGTTTGCAATTTTAGGACATTTACCGTAAACTGTAAAGAAATCATTTGATCTAGGTCTGCGAACATTTCATTTATCAAAACAATTCAAAACTTGCTTATGCAGGAATAGTATATCTACAGTACAATTATTCATTTAATTGTAAAGAAATCATTTGAACATTTCTTGTATCAAACAAATTCTGTAATCTTTTTAACATGTTATTTATCTTCCATTTGAAGGTCAGCCACCCCAACAGGCACCCCAACAGCAGTATAGACACCCAGAGCCAGTACCTCAAGATCCAAGAGATAAATATGCAGGAAAAGGGGTGAGTAGAAATAACATGCATCTACAGTCGAACTTCGATGGCTCGAACATCTTTGGGACCATGGAAATTTGTTCGAGACATGGGTAGTTCGAGCCACTGAGGGTTAATCATGATGCCAGGTCAGGAAGCAAATGGCAATAATTTAGGGAAATCTTTACCATCTTCTATACAATAATGGTATGTTGAGTGTACTCATTAGAATTGCCTCAAAGAGGCAATTCTAATGAGCACACACAACATACAGTTTCATCATAAAATAAGAAAATTTCCTAAATATTTGTTTTCTGGAGTTATCGGAAAAATATCGTAGGGACTGAAAACGAGTTTGAACTAGCCATGGTAAACGAGCCATCGGTGTTCGAGCCATTGAGGTTTTACTGTATATAATACTTTCAGCCCTGGAGACCAATACAGATATTGCATAACCAGATGAGACTCAGATGAGGTGGCGAGCTCTCTCATCTGGAGCTACACTATTATGCCCGCAACATTGATTGGGCATATTGTTCATCAATTCATTATTCCATTTGTCACACTTTATCTTGTGTACAAACTGTCTCAGAAAGTATTTTTAGCTAGGGTTTTGATATTTGGCAGTCTTATTGGGGCAGAAGAGTAGATCACTTGAGTAACTATTGAAAAAAAAATAAAAAAGAAAATCAGATTAATTTTGTATGAAAGGTATGCCCCTTTTCAAGTTTGTTATTTTCTAGGAACAAACATATAGTTCTAGTTTGCAAAGGTGTCTGTTTAGGTCTACAGAGCTGAAAAGTGGTAATAAAGCATGTTTCTCTAAATAGTCTTGAAATAGTGATGGTAAATTTCAACACTAGACCAAATGACAGTAATGGTAAATTTCAACACTAGACCAAATGATAATTTTTATTCTTGTGTAACATCATTTTTGGTAGCTGTGTATGGGAAATATGTTGGGGGTTTGGTACTGTTTAAATTACCATGGTCAACAACATAGGACAAGTATGGCAAGGAGTTAACCCTTAAAATGCCAGGAAAGCCTGCATCTGAAAATGTCGTCTGTTTATGTCATCTGCTGAATATTCTTGCAAACTTTTCAAACCTTTTTTTGCATACAGGCAATCAGAGGAGCAGCCTGATCTGGGTCCACACTGTTTGCAAAAATGACTTCTAAAATCACAAACAGATGACAAAGCAGACGGTAATTGCTGTGATTGGCAGTTTAAGGGTTAAGGTGTCCCAATACTTCTAGTAAATACGGTAATTAGGTCAAATACGGTACTTCCAGTTAAAGACAAGTTATTCTTTGTTTTCAGATGGTGCGTAGAGCTATGTACGATTATAATGCTGCAGATACGGATGAAGTTAGTTTCGTAGAGGGAGATATTATTACGTATTGTCAGCCCATTGATGCCGGTTGGATGGAAGGCACAGTCGACAGAACTCAGCAGAGGGGAATGTTGCCATCAAATTATGTGGATGCCTTGTAGAAAGAAGAATTAGAGACTATTTAACTACAGTTATTTGTTAAATTTGCTACATCATTGCTGTATTCTATCAAACTGCAATGTCACGGCTGTAAAAAAATTAAAATTTGCTATTTTTATTGCTGTAAAATTGTATTCAATTCCGTTGAAATGTTGCTGTTCTAATGCTGAACGTTACAGAAATTTGCAGTTCCCGACTGTGTCCTATGTTTGTAATTTTATGGCTGTTAACCTATGATGCCCAAAATGCACAAAAAAAAAAGCCCTTTTGCCATATGCCAACACCAAAGTCCCAGATCAATCTGCGGATTACTGTAAAATACTTATATCTGGCATTCAGTTTACTTTGGCACTATTGGAAATCTAGCCAAAAACTGTCAAAATAAATTTCACCAATATTCAGTTCTTATTAATTGTATGAAGTGTAGCATACAGTTATAAGTATGCATGTGCCGAAATTAAAATGCAAAAACAAGACCTTTCTGTCAAACTGCCAAATCTGATGCCAAAGATATTAACCCTTGTCATGCTGAACCCAGATATGCCCTGTCTTTGCAAACAGTGTAGATTCAGATCAGTTGGCTTCTTCAGATCTGGATCTGCACTATTTGTCATTAAGTATGTGAATTTGTTTCAAAAGCCTGGAGCAAGTAATCTGATTGGCTGAAAATTAGAAGTGGGAATGGCATCTTAATTTATTCAGCAGGGCAAGGGTAAAATGTTTTATAGTGATACTGTCTGATTAAGGTCTTCACTGCCTGCTGATAGAACGATTATATACTGTTGAATGTATTACTGAACAGATAAGGCTATGATCAGCCTGCACAGGGCCCAGTTGTTCAAAGCGTCGTTAGCTTAACGAGCTCGTTAAGGGTCATTTCGTTAACTGTTTTAGCGGATTCAATATACAATATTCTGATTTTTTTTTTGCTGAAAAAATGTGAGTAGCTTTTGCACTACTCACATTTTTTCAGCAAAAAATTTCAGCATATTTGCGTATCACTCGATTAAAATTTTAACGAATCGTTAACTAACGACATCGTTAGTTTTGAACAACTGGGCCCTGATGTACAGGCTGATCTGGGCCTTATCTGTTCGCATATGCATCAATGGCCCTTTATGCCTGCTATGTTTCATACAAATTGTATTATTTGTAGTTATTTATTAAGGAAATTGTCATTTTAAGTGCTGTAAGATGGATTCGTAATATTATGGCTGTAAATAGCTAAAATTTAGCTGTTTTATAGCAGACAGCTATGGAAATTTGCACGTCCGGTGCTATTACGTAATATGGCTATGAACGGATATTTCCCTATTGGACATTTGCAATTATCTCCAAGAACTGAAGCAGCCATTCCAGTCTGATGTTCTTGTAAACAGAGCCATGGGTACTTGTGATGGTTTGTGTGTTAGTATCAGAGGTCACATCCATTATGTAAACAGCAACCTCATTATAACATGATTCAAAGCCAAAATTATTTTTCTGTATAACCTATACATTTTTGTTTTGAAACAACTTTTTGGATTTCATCTTTAAACTGTCTTATATCCAAAAATGTGCTACAATCCAAGCAAAGCTATATATAGCTATAATATAGATTATATATACATTTTTGCTTTGATGCAACATGGTTGTTAAGCTAATACAATTTTGGCTTTGGATTCCAGTTGTAGTGTTATAAAGAGGTACTGGTGTATGTATTTTAATGTCAGAATTTCAGATGTTATAACCGTATTTACCCTAAGTATTCAACACCATATCTCATTGCCATACTTGTCCTTAACCCATTTAGATCGAATGGACACTTCTGCCACAAGTCTTTGGGCCGCTCTGTTTCCTGTAGCAGGGTGTCTGGTTAGTTTTTATAAGTACTGTTTTATAGAAATTCCTGTAGTTAATGAAACAATGTAGACCCTGATCAGATGCCACATTCTGGAGCATCTGACCAGGGCTGGGCTGTTTGCCCGTTAACCTTTTGGGGGTCTCCTCGACTAAAATGGGTTAACATTCTGCATGCTGGGTAAAAATTTCAGTAGAAGACATTTTGAAATATTTTTCTTATTTTCCCCAGAAAACAGGCTTTGACATTTCTTGCAAATTCATTCCTAAGGAATTTGGATTCAATATCAAGGCCTATTGTTTTGGGAAAATAAGAAAAATATCATCAGTTTGTAATCTGCTGAATTAGCCCAGACAGTGGGTTTGGTTATATTGAACAAATTCATTTAAATCGCCGTCCCACTGGAGACCAGGAGGTCGCGGGTTCAACCCCCCCCCCCCCACCCGAGGTCGGCAACATTCTTTCATGGAGATTGATCGTGAAATATTTTCTACAGTCATTCTTTCCCTTCCGCTGATTCAAGAAGGGCAGTTGTCAGTTTCTGGCGAAAGAATGTGCACAATACTGGTTAACCGCTTAGAGGACTAAGCCTGCCCAGTAAATGTGTGGTTAGGTAAACTGGCCACGCTCGATATGATCCCATTGGGTTGACTGGCCATAAAACCTCAACACAAACAAACAAACAAATTCATTTAACTACCTGTTTATGTGTCTAAAAATTGCTGGACGAGGAGTAAACAGTGTAGACCCTGATCAGATGCTGCATTCTGTGACATCTGATCAGGGTTTGTACTATTTGCTCAGAATATTTAATTATGTATGGTGAATACAGTACTTCTGAAAGTTTTTTTTCTTTATTTCTTTAAGAACATATACATCCTTGAAACACATTAGAAGCATTGCAGCAACTTGCCCAATACAAACTAAATGCTGTTGAAAAGGCTATGAAACCACAGAACACTACCATCACCATTGTAGTGAAACAGATCTAATGAAACCGAGAAAAATGAATAATCTGATTAGTCTATCTAACCTGGTATTCTGAAGTTTGAATAGGTTAATCTTTTACTCTTCCACCCCTTAGGGAGACGATTGTCATCTGCTGATAACCTTTGCAAACAGTTTGGACCGAGATCAGCCCAAAAAATGTTGGGCCTGATCTGGATCCAAACTGTTTGACATTCTGATGGTATTTCAGAAAGATTTTTTGTTTTAAATAATTTTGGAAAAAAAAAAAAATCCACAGACGACAAAAAAGCATTTAAAATTACCCAGCATGCAAAGAGTTAAAATACCAATCACAACAGCAGCACACAACATTCTAAAATTATTTTTAGAAACAGAAGGCATGACATTTTATGTTACTTTTCCGCCTAGCAATTTGCATAAAATGCCGAGACGTCTTTGAATCATCTGCCTACCAGAGGATTCATATGAAATGTCAACACATACTTTCTCTGGACACTGGAAAAAAATAATGTCTTCTGCTACATTTTTGAAAATTAAGGTTAAAATGAATATTTAAAATAGTGTTTGGTATCTGACGTAAGAGTATTTATGCATTATAGAAACGGTGACAGCTGAGATTAGCTTTCACATCTACACAGTCTGACCGCAGTTTGTCATCAGTATACACTACAGCATCCAAAGTTTCTGTAAGCGGGGTATGGAGGCCATGAAGAGTAATTGGCAAACAGTGCAGACCCAGATCAGATGTCGCTGAATGTGATGTCTGATCAGGGTCTACACTGTTTGCATTATTTTCATGAGCTGGGCTTTTGTTTCCTTCATCATGCAATAAAGGAACCTTTTCATGTTGCATTTGCATTTAGTGTATTGTATTTATCTTGTGTAGTTGGACAGACTGGGCAGAGAAAACAGTGTAGACCCAGATCAGATGCTACAGGATGCAGCATTTGATCAGGTCTTTACTGCTTGCCACGCATCCAGCAGTTTTTAGACTCATCAACAGGTAGTAGAATTGACATTTTCAGAGTTTAGGGCAAGAATGATTAAGAGTTATGATGTGCCAATATTTAGGGTAAATATTGTAAACTAAATTGAACTATTAAATGTCCATCTTCAACTGCTGCTTCATAGCTCCTGAGAAGGATCTTTTTTTTTTTTTTCAACAAGAAAAAAAAATTATAGATATTTTTCTTATTACTACATGGAAACGTTGTGGGTGCTCATTAGAAGTGCCTCACCGAGGCGCTTCTAATGAGCACCCACAACATACATTTTCATTGAGGAATAAAAATATTTATCTGAATACCCCTCTTATCTGGAGTTCTTTGTTTGCAAAAAGTGCTATATTCATACTATAAACCTATAAAAATATGTTGATATATTATAGCTATTGCATTTCTAATAAGCTTTAAGTCATATATTGCATGTTCTGAAAAAACTTCGAGAGCCTTCAAGTCGAAAACGGTGAAGAAAAGTTTGGTACACATTGAAAACATTAATATTTTCATAAACCCTGTATTTCAGATGAACAGACTTTAGGTAATCAGAGCTGTAATATTTCTGGTTATAAGATATACTAGACAGTTTCTTTGTTGACCTATTTAAGCCTAGCATTCTGTAATAGGGACAGTGACAGACAGTATAGACCCAGATCAGATGCAGCAAAATACGGCATCTGCTCAGAGTCTACACTGTTTGCATAAAGTACAGGAATATCTAGAATAGATGATGATGCTAAAATCAATTCAGACACCCCTTAAATTGGAAATAAATCTGTTCAAAGAGAGAGAGAAACAGTCCAATAGGCATAAATGGGGTAAAGTTTACACAAGAATATTCACTGAATATGTGTGCCTTTCATAATGGCATGGAAAAATAGATGACTGAATCACAGCATGTATCATTAGCCTTTTGATTGCTGAATTTACATGTTAGTAGCATATAATATTTAACAAGTCACAAATAACCATTCAGCAGGGTGTTTCTTAAGTACCTGCTTACAGAGGCTTTGAGAAAACTTCCAGGATTATCATCAAGTACCCCTCTTTGACAAGTCCTTTTATATGTCCCCAACTTCAAAGAAGTTGGAGGGCATATTGCTTTTGGTTTGTTCATTTGTCCATCTTTTAGTTTGTCCATCTGTGCATCATGCTTTTCTTGTGAGCAAGATATCTTGATAACCATTTGAGCTAGAGCCTTGAAACTTGGTGGCCTTATTGGGGCTGCAGAGATCACCTAATTAACTTTTGACATGACCCTAATGGGTTGACTTGGCTATAAAACCTCAGATCAGTTAATCAAAAATGTTTTGAAAAAGAAATCTGATTAATTTTGTGAGAGTTATGTCCCTTTTTAACTTTTGTCATTTTGCAGAGACAAACATATAGTAGGGGGCATTAGATTTTTACAAACACACATTTCTAGTTCTTTTTCCCTTTTTGTTTCTTTTTTATTTTCTTTTATTTCTTAGCTTTTCATAACAAGGCTGCAGATACAGGTCACTATAAAGTTTTTTGTTTTTTTTTATTGTAGAAATAGCAATATTTATACTTTTGTTATTTCTTCACCAAAATATCATTTGGGTCTGGAATTGTCAGAATTAATTACGTATATCAGTGTAATACTGTCCTGTATTATCCTCAATGCTTAGCATGCTGGGTAAAAATTTCAACACTGGACATTTTGAAATATTTTTTTCTTATTTTTCCTAGAAAATAGGCTTTGAGATGTCAAGCAAATTGTCTCCTTGAAATCTCAAAGCCAATTTTCTGGGAAAATTAGAAATATATCATCAGTTTGTCATCTGATATGCTGAACTTGCCTAGAGATGACTACCAGAAATATGTGTCAGTGCAGAAGTAGCAAAATTATTCAAAAGAATCACCAGTATTATTTATATCATATCTGGTGCTGTGAAACCTTATTTAATCACTTTGCACGCTGGGTAAAAAATTCTGCAGACAACATTTTGAAATGTTTTTTCTTATTTTTCCTAGAAAATAGGATTTGATTACATGCAAATTGTCTCCTTCAAATTGTCTCCAAAGGATTGTGTGAAGTGTCATATCCTATTTTCTAGGAAAAATAAGAAAAATATCATCAGTTTGTCATCAGCCGAATTTACCCATATCATATGGTAAGGGTTAAGAAGGAGCATTTGCTGAATTTTGGGATAATTTTTCTGAAAAAAAAAACAGAAGTTGTGAGTACTTATTAGAATCACCTTGGTACTGTCCTTCAAGTGGTGTCCCCGCAATAGAGGATTTGCTAAGGAGGAGTACACCACAACCTCTTTATAACACTATTGTTGGGGTCAAAAGCATAAACCGTGTTAGTTATACAACTGTGTTAGATCCAAACAAAAATGTAGAGATTATATAGAAAAATGACCATTTTTGGTCATTTTTCTATATAATCTATACATTTTTAGGATCTATCTTTAAACCGTGTTGTAACAAAACCGTGCGGGCCTCGGTGGCTCAGTTGGATGCGCCGTCCGACTTGAGACCAGGAGGTCGCGGGTTAACCCCCGCCGAGGTCGGCAACATTCTTTCGTGGAGATTGATCATGAAATATTTTCTACGGTCATTCTCTCCCTTCCGCTGATTCAAGGAGGGCAGTTGTCAGTTTCTGGTGAAAGAATGTGCACAATACTGGTTAACGGCTTAGAGGACTAAGCCTGCCCAGTAAACGTGTGGTTAGGTAAACTGACCGCGCTCGACATGACCCCATTGGGTTCACTGGGCCGTAAAACCTCAACACAAACAAGTATCCAAAACCGTGTTATAACGAATCGTGTTATAAAGAGGTTAATGTGTAGTTGAGTTTAATTCTGGGATAATTTTCTCCAGTTCTACATAAAAAAATGTATGTTGCAGATACTCATAAGTGCCTCGCCAAGGCACTTTTGAGTAAATACAACATATATTTGTTGTTGTTTTTTTTAATGGAGGACAATTATCCCAGAATTATCAACAAATACTTCTTTTTAATAAGTCTACTGCCATAGCATGTTTTTATGGATGACCAGAAAATGATTCCAGAATTACCATGAAATACACCTTCTTCTCAAGTCCTCTGAAAAACCTTGTATGTAGTCCTTTCATACTTCATGTTACTCTTAACCAGCATTATCATCTTTTAATATCTCAATGTTTTGAAATCAAAGAACGAGAGCTTTGTCAAAAGTAATCCTTCTTATTAAAATTCGGATTGAATTCTTTGTGTTTTTGTAAATAGTGTAGTCATGTCTTTTTTCTACAATTAAGGTCACTTTTTTGTGGCGGCAGAGGAAATTTGAAGCGTTTAAATGTCTGTGCCGTAAGAAAGCCTGCATTACGCTGTATTCAAGGATACAGACTACCCTACACATTTACACAGTCAATAGCTTGGTTGGATTATCCCTAGCTTATAACTGAGTTTTATGCCATATTTTACATCTCCTCTGCATAGCTCAAAATAAGAGGAGAGCTCATTTGAATAATTTTTGTATTTCACCATGAAAACCTATGTTTTAGATACACCATAACCTCTTTATAACATACTTGCTGGGATCCAAAGTGAAAACAGTGTTATCTAAATAACCATGTTGTATCCAAACTAAAATGTCTAGATAATATAGAAAAATGACCATAAATGGTCATTTTTCTATTATAATCTATATATTTTTGTTTGGCTAGAACACTTTTGGGGGCCACCTTTAAACTCTCTTATATACAGGGATGGGAAACTTCAGGATTAATCCTGATTTCAGGATTGAGAACTTCCATTTTAAGCATGAAATTTCACTTTCACACTTGTATACAATTCCATTCTTTTGTGTCAAAAGTATTTATTTGGGTTAATATATGCCTGAAATAACTTCAAAAACTATTTATTAAACTAATTATTAGTTGCATTGTTCTAGATAATAGGGAGTATCTGCATATAATTTACTATTTCTCAGTAAAAACATATATTGTGGGTACTCATTAGAAGTGCCTCCCCGAGGCACTTCTAATGAGTACCCACAATATATGTTTTTATTGAGAAATAAGAAAATATTAGTAGTTTTTGGACTGAATATTTAGATTTCAGGATTGATTCTTAAGGACTGTTCTCACCCCTGTATATACTTACCGTGCTATATTGAATTGTTTTATAAAGATATTCTAGTGTATTCATTGGAATTGTCTCAAGGTAGGTCCAACTACTAACTTTGATATTGCTTCAGTGAGGCAGTTCCAGTGATAACTAACTACATCATATGAACTGCAACATCAAAAAAACTTACCTTCATACTTGTGTGCCCAGCAAAGATTCAGATCAGCCTGCGCATTTGCAGTATTGGTAACCAGGGCTTTCAGATCTTCCACCACAGACATATTTCACAATAGGCCAGTCTTACAACCATAAATCTAGAGTAAATTCACAAAAGACTGGTCACCAAGTTCCAAAAAGTCTGTCTGCACCACCCAAATCGTGAAGTACATGATGGTTGTGTATTAATTTCATCTCCAGAAGAATATGTGTGAGGAAACTACCAAGAGATTACTACAGCCAGTTTGGGCTTAGATACAACCAACCAACCACAATGAAGACCGATCAGACTGTGCACATCTCAAAAGGTATTTTTTCTCATGTTGTGGCTCATATGTTTTTATGGAGAAATAAGAAAAAATATAATAACTAGTATGTTGAAAAAGCATCTTATCTAATGTGTGATAAAAGTAAAGGCTACTCTTAAGGGAATCAAAGTTTTCTCTTTAAGAGTACCCCAATTTGAGAAGTAAGTAAATTGCTTTAGGAAAGTGATCTCCCTTGGAGATGTATTGGTTTTTAAAGGGAATGGTAATACTTTAAGGGAGACAACTTTTGTCAGAATTGTTTTTGCCTCCCTCTGAAAAAGGGTCTACTCTAAAATGAAAGGATTTGCTCCCCTTAAATTCTTCCTTTTTACAGAGTAGATCCCTTTTCAGATGGGGATCTGGTTTTGCAGGAAAGCAAGCAGGAAGTCACAGAAGTTGTCTGTATTGTAAAAAATGCCAGAAAATCTACTGTGTGGTTTTGGTCCCCTTAGATCTAGTGTTTTGGGCAATAGAAGTTGCATTATGGGTAACTACCGGGTTCAGTGTACAAGGGAGGCAATCTATGTATCTTGTTCGTCTGTCATTACTGACAATGACCAATCATAATCAACTGTGTGATGTGTTATTACTTGTGTGTTCTAAGATGGCTGATGAGACCAATCTTAGCTCTAAACTGCCTGTTGCAGATAGAACAAGAGAGGTCTGAGGAAGAAAGTTCTGTTGGTGATGCCTTAGCACTTGCTTTCTGCTGTGCACGTTTCTGCTCGGCTTCGCTGATTTTTTTTGGCTTCGTATTCACCAGCTCCCCTTTTGATGAGGCCTCGCCACTTTGTACGATCTTGTGCAATCTGTTCCCATGACTCAGTTGGTATGTTGAAGTCTTTAAGGGAGGCTTTGAGGGTGTCCTTGTATCGCTTCTTCTGACCACCATGGGAGCATTTTCCTACTTGAAGTTCTCCATAGAGGATTTTCTTTGGCAAACGTTCATCAGGCATTCTGGTAACATGGCCTGTCCATCTTAACTGTGCCAATTTCAGAAGAGTATGTATACTCAGCATCCCTGCCCTTTTCAGGACTTCTTTGTCTGGAATCCACTCTTGCCACTTGATCTTTAGAAGTTTTCTAAGACAGCTTGTATGGAAGTGGTTCAGTCTTTTGTCATGCCGTTGATAAACTGTCCAAGTTTCGCATGTGTATAATAGTGTTGGCAGCACTACCGATCTGTATACTTTCAGCTTTGTGTCCTTCGGTCCCAAATACTTCCGCGTAGCCGGCCAAATGCTGCACTAGCTTTGGCAATTCTAGCATTGACTTCATCATCAATGTGCACAACTCTAGACAATGTGCTTCCAAGGTAGGTGAGCTTGTCTACCACTTGCACTCGTTGACCTTTCACTGTGATGGTAGGCTCCTTGTAAGGCTTTCCAGGTGCTGGCTGATATACTACCTCTGTCTTTTTAATGCTGATTGTGAGATCATAGCTGTCACATGAATCAGATACTTGATCCACACCTTTCTGCATTTTCTCTTCTGTTGGAGCACCCTTTGCCAATCCATGTATAACAAAATATAGAATGGTAGTGCATTGATGTCCCTGCATAAGGCTGTCGTGTTTACTCTGCATATTGGGACAGAAGGCCTAAAGAAATTAGTGATCCAGATTAGACACTATAAAATGCAGCACCTGATCAGAGTCTACACTGTTTGCCACTCATCCAAATGCTATAGACACATCAACAGGTAGTAAAATGGTCATACTCTTATCCTTTGGAGACAGTTAGAATGACACTTTAACCCTTGTCCTGCTGCATAAATTAAGATGCCATGCCTATTTCTAATTTTCAGCCAATCAGATTACTTGATCCAGATTGTTGATATAAATTCACATACTTAATGGCAAACAGTGCAGATCCAGATCAGTTAGCTTCTTCAGAAGCCAACTGATCTGGATCTGCACTGTTTGCAAGGCAGGACATATCCGGGTTAAATAAGATCATAGATTTGTTATCTGCTGTTGGTGCAATCAGCATGCTAATAGTTTAGTTGTATACCAGATTGAGCATGTTTGTATGTGTGATGTGGTTTTTGATGTTTTGTTTTTTTAACTTGTGATTTTATGAAGTTTTCATGTGTTAAGCTTCCGTATGTTAATGTTGAAGGAACCTCTCTTGTTAACAATGTTGATTATTGCACCATAAATGCATAATGTTCACTTTTGGGTAACCAGTACAAACCCTGTATGACCAGTGAAGATACAGACTTGTCAGAATCAGAATATATTTTACTGGTGACACATCAACAGACATTCATTCACCCATCCATCCACAGAATCATTGGATAGTACAGAATGTATGACTGGAGAGCTGGGTGGTACTATGCACATGTACAGGATTATCTGAATCTGCGCATTTTGCACATGTTCAAAGTTTTTTTTTTTTGTTTTGTTTTGTTTTTTTTTTGTTTTGTTTTTGCCTGACGTGGCTCATATGGTCTGCAGGTTTGCTACTGGTTCCTCATTGTATGTCAGATGACCATTATTTTACACCAGGCTTAACCTGTACAGTAATAGATTTCACATTTACTTTGCTATTTCTGTTACATTTATGTTATGCTAAGTGTTACATACGGTAAATGTCCTAAAATTTTGAATATGAAAGTTTCTGATAAAATGGTACATACAAACAGTGCAGACCCAGGTTTGACTGTTCCTGAAGGAGCAATCTGATCAGGGTCTACACTGTTTGCCGTGTTTCCACTAAGTATTTTAAGAAACAACTACATAAAAAGCAAACTTAAGGCCAAAAATATACAAACTAAAGTGTTTGAAACCTTAGGACATTTACCGTATTAAGATTTCTTCAAACAAAATGTTGAGCCTTCAAGTGCTAATGGGCTTAAAAAATACGGGATCTGTGTTAGAGGTCCGTCCATATAGTCATATGTGCCATATAGTCCTTTGGTTCTCGGTTGCAGTTTTGTAGAATGTAAGGAGACTGGATACACTGGGTATATATCGACTTGATGTGCCCCTAATGGGTTGACTGGGTCATAAGACCTCAGCTCAGTCAAAAAAACACTGGGTTTATTTTCTGCCATTTTGTAAAAGGAACCAACTTTCATGACTACTTGGGTGCTTTCCTGCACATCAAACCCGGTCTGGAAAGGAGTCTACTCTAAAACTGTATAGACACAGCTCTTTTTTAAACTTCACTTGTTAAGCTGGGTCCAGTTGTTCAAAGCATCGTTAGCTTAACAAGTCGTTAGTGGTCAAAATTTTAGCTGTTCTAGTGAGTACAATATCTAATTCACAGGTATGTTTACTGAAAAAAATGCGAGTAGCTAAAAATATTAGCGTATATGCCATATTTAATAGTCAAAGTTGTAATGATGTATTAACTAATGACATTGTTAGTTTTGAACAACTGGGGCCTGATTAACAACATGCTTTCTTTTAAATAAGATTCCACAAAAGATGCTTGCAGAAAAATGAGCCCATATTGACTGTCCACTTAGAATGGAATATTTCTTGGTGACTCGTTTGCCTCTGATTAAATTGTTTAAATTTATCTGGAGAAAAGCAGCCTTATGTGGGATGCTAATAGCTAAGGTCATGCAGTAAGAGAAAGGCCTCGGCATCCACAGACTGGTCAGGGCATTTACTGTTTGCATCTTATAGTTAAAAATTCTTTCCCTGGACCTATTTGATGCCAAATGGATATGTTTTATAGAAATTCCTGTATTTAATGCAAACAGTGTAGACTCTGATCAGATGCAGCATTCTGTGGTGTCTGATCTGGGTCTGTACTGTTTGTCAATGTCCATTTTATGGGATGCTAAGCTTAAATAGGTTAAAAGAAATCCCCATATTTTCAACAAATGGTAACTAGGGAGGCAATTTCCTGTCTGCAACAGTGTTTACCCTTTCCAGAGTGGTGGCAAAGTCTTCCAGACATATCCACTTCCCTTAACTATACCTACATGCATGAAGTAGGTTTCTGCAGTAACTGCATCGTTCCAGATAATGCATTTTTTCAGCAAGACATTATTGATATTTTTCTTATTTCTTCACCAAAAAAACATTGTGGATGCTCATTAGAATGCCTTGCTTTGACACTTCTATTGAGTACTAAAAACATAAGTTTTCATGGAGAAATAAGAAAAAAAAAATAACCTGGGCCCAGTTGTTCAAAGAATCATTAGCTTAACGAGCTCGTTAGTGGTCAAAATGTTAACTGTTCTAGTAAGTACAGTATCAAATTCACAGGTATTTTTGCTGAAAAAATATTAGCGTATTGTCCATATTTAATAATTAAAGTTTTAACGATACGTTAACTAACGACATCGTTAGTTTTGAACAACTGGGCCCTGGATATTACCCTCTTATCTGGAGCTATGTGAATGTAGCTGAATTTAAAAAAAAAATATTTTAGCCAAAGCTAAGTGTAGTATATTAAGATTCTATAATGCCATATAAATAAATATATACAAGTGCTTTTTACCTGTGTGGCATAAAAAGTGGCCAACACACAGTGAAGCCCTAGATTATCTTGCACACTGATCAGTGCTACCTTTAATATTTTCTACAGCCTGCAAAAGTCCTTTCTGATCTTTTTTTTTTTTTTGATTATTTCTCAGGGTGGAAAATTCTTAATCCTTAAAATGCCAAGAAAACCTGCATCTGAAAATGTTGTCTGTTTATGTCATCTGCTGAATATTCTTGCAAACTTTTCAAACCTATTTTTACATACAGGCAAACAGTGTGGATGCTGATCAGACTGCTCCTAGAGGTGTCTAGGAGCAGTCTGATGTGGGTCCACACTGTTTGTAAAAATTATTTTTAAAATCACAAGCAGATGACAAAGCAGACGACACTTGTTGTAATTGGCAGTTTAAGAGTTAATCCCTAATATTACAATGTTAACTCTGGTCCTGCCTTTGCAAACAATGTAAATCCAGAATAGTTGGCTTCTGAAGCAGCCAACTGATCTGGATCTACACTGTTTGTCATCTTGTTTGTGATTTTGTATCAACAACGAGGACCAAGCAATCTGACTGGCTGACAAGAAGTGGGCAGGGGATCTTTATTGAACATGACAAGGATTAAAATCAGCAGACAAGAAATGACAGGTATTTTGCCTAAAAACTGTCAAGCCTTAGTATACTGATGGCAGAATTAGCAGACAACAAATGTGTGGCATTTTTCTCAGAAAATAGGACATGGCATTTTATGGGTCACATCAAATGAAAGATTGCTTTCCAAAGTAGGTAAAATTTCTCATAGCAACAGATAAGGTGCTTTTTTCATCAGAAAAATGCTGATATCTTTCTTAATTCTCCATAAAACATATGTTGTGGACACTCATTAGAAGTGCCTCAGCGAGGCACTTCTAATGAGTACCCAAAACATGTTTTCCTGGAGAAATAAGAAAAATATGTGGATACTCCCTCTTATCTGTAGCTATGGCCATAAAATGTGTGGATTCACATCATCCTGCAATGCACAAGGTCTCGTTGATACATTCAATAGTATCCAATGATTCTGTTAGCGGACATTGAAGGCCCTGATTAGACTGTGCGGACAGTCTGATCTGGGTGTTTGCTGTCCGTGCATGTCCTAATGCCACATTTCCCCTTGGTACGGCTCATTTATGAATTATCTTAGGAATGTCATGGCTAGACTGGGCAGATATGCAGGCTGATCTGGGCCTTTATTGTTAGTATATGTATATAGAATACCCTTGTCTTGCTGAGCTCGGATATACCCTGCCTTTGCAGTGTAGATCCAGATCAGTTGGCTTCTGAAGAAGCCAACTGATCTGGATCTGCACTGTTTGCCATAAAGTATGTGAATTTATAGCATCAGTCTGGAGCAATCAATCTGATTGGCTGAAAATTAGATGTGGGAGTGGCGTAATAATTTATTCAGCAGGACAAGGGTTAAGGGGACTTGATACATATGGTACATTTTTTCTCCATTTGTTACAAGAGAGACATCTTTTGTAACTTCCTACTTGCTTTCCTGTATACCAGGCCCCTTTGGGAGCAAATTCTTTCCTTTTGGAACAGACCTTGTCTCAGAAGGATAGCAAAAGAAATCTGACAAGAGTTATCCTGTGAAAGTGTATTATTTCCCCTTAAAGTTTTTACCATGACATAAAATCTAAATACAGAAAAACCTCAATGACTCGAACACTGATGGCGCGTTTACCATGGCTCATTCAAACTTGTTTTTGAGTCCCTAGGAAAATCTCTTGATAGCCCAAAAAAGAAAATACAGTCGACTCTCGTTATCTCAAAGTCCAAAGGACTACATGAAATATCCGTACCTCGACATATCAGATTTGCAGAACTGAGGAAAAAATAAATCGAACAACATTTCACAAATCAATATGTAGTTTGATTTGAAATTAGATGAAGTTTGAAAATACATGTATTGTGGAAAAGAGGAGAAATTGCTCCTAAGGAGCAATTTCTCCTCTTTTCCACAATATTTTGTTACCTGTTGCTTGGTCTCTTGTTTAAACAGGGAGAAGATTTTCGGTTCGAGATAAACAGTTATTCGAGATAAGAGAGGTCGAGATAACGCGAGTCGACTATATTTATGGATATTTTAGAGAAATTTTCTTATTTTATCATGAAATGTATGTTGTGTGTACTCATTAGAATTGCCTCCTCAAGATGATTCTAATGAGTATATTCAACATACCATTATCATATAGAAGATTGAAAAGACATCCCTAAATTATATCCATTTGCCTGACCTGGCACTATGATTAACCCTTAAATTTCCATTGTCCCAAAGATGTTTGAGCCATTGAAGTTCGACTGTAGATATATTCAAATACCATATACTGTATTTACCTCAAATGTTACGACACCTTAAACTTGTACCATAAATCTAAAATTTGAATGAGTCCATTTGATCACATATTGTTATGTCAGACCACTGCAAGATGCGTGGCAAACAGTGTAGACCTGACCAGATGCAGCTTTCTGTAGCATCTGAACTAGGTTCACACTGCAAAGGCCTGTCTGAATACTTTGAGTAAATATGTTAGTTATGTATAAGAAGATATTAACAGGGATTTAGAATGCCAGAGAGTTCCATGAAATGGATTTTAAATTTAGGTTATGTAGATAAAATTTATAAATCAATATTTACCCTAAATATCTGGACATGCATGTCTCAGCAAACAATGTAGAGCCAGATCAAACTAGTTAGGTCAGATCTGCACTGATTGCCATTTGGTCAGGAAGTTTAGGGCACATCACCAATTAGTCGCCTGGACTTGTTCAGATTTTAGGATAAGCATGGTATTAATTTTAATATCCAGGGTAATTATAGTGATTAAACTAAAATTTCATACACCAATTTTCAGGCAAAATTGCATATGGAAACAGTGCAGACTCAGATCAGACTGCTCCTGAAGGAGTAGTCTGATCTGGGTCTACACTGTTTGTCATTTTGAGAGGGAAAAAATGAATAAAAAGAGGCAGAAAAATATATGGAAGAAGTGTATGAAACTTTACGACATTCACTATACAGTAGAAATAAAGTTGCTGTGGGAAGCCCATATGCAGTTAGCAACAGTGCCAGTCCTATAGGAGTATGATATATAGTATTAGATATTATGGAGGGTTAGTCTTGAAATGATGGTGTGTATGAATTAAACAAATGTAGAAAACTGAAAGAAGAAAGAATTTAAATAAAAAGCCCTTTTTATAGATAAGAGAACTTGAAAATATGGTAATGTTGTGGTTGAAGTTAAATAAAAAGCCCTTTTTATAGATAAGAGAACTTGAAAATATGGTAATGTTGTGGTTGAAGTTAAATAAAAAGCCCTTTTTATAGATAAGAGAACTTGAAAATATGGTAACGTTGTGGTTGAAGTTAAATAAAAAGCCATTTTTATAGATAAGAGAACTTGAAAATATGGTAACGTTGTGGTTGAAGTTAAATAAAAAGCCATTTTTATAGATAAGAGAACTTGAAAATATGGTAGTGTTGTTGTTGAGACAATCAAAAAAAGCACAAAAAAATGTTTGTTGAAACTGCTTGTAAAGTGAATCCCAAAAGTGTACCCGAATGATTCAAACAGCATTATTACCTGATGATGTTCTAAAAACTGATGGATGTGTGGCAAACCTTGTAGACCCTGATCAAAGACTGCATCCTGTAGCAACTGATCTTGGTTGACACTGTTTTCTCAGGCCTTGCTGTCCAAACATTTAGGGTTAATATGGTACCTAATAGCCACAAATACAGGTTTTATTTCATCTCACTGATATATCATTGATATTGTTTTAATTGGCCATAATTATAAACCTCCCTTGAAGTACCAAGCAAAATTTGCAGCAGACAACTTTTTTTTTTCAGGGAAAATAATTCTTGACATTTCATATGAATCATCTGCTTATTTTCCTTAAAAAATCAAACTGTTGTCTACTGCAGATGTGATTGGCACTTAAGGGTTAGTATGTAAATTAAATAGTGAATGAATTTAATTTGAAACTAACTGAATGATTGAGTTTTAGGAGTGAGTCCATTTTAGCATCCTATACCATAAATGAAATACTGAGTTACAATAGGCCCATATAAAGATCCATTCTAAGTGAAAATGATCTTAGACAACGCTGGCATGCAGTCTTATAACAACAGCTGTGGAATTTAGCAATGAACAAAAGATCCTGATTAGATTGCCTAGACTCACAGACTGGTCTAGGTTTTGCTGTGCTACGTTCATAGACTGTTCTACAGTTTGCTGTTCACTTATGCCCCAAAGGTGACACTTCCCATGGTACAGCACAAATATGAAATAAATTTATTCATTATACCTAACAATTTCAAACTATGTTCTCTGCTCTAAAAGATGTGAGCAAATTCTTTCCATTTAAAGTTGACCCTGTTTCAGAAGGGATATGGTGTGCAGAAAGCAAACAGAAGGGCACAGAAGTTGTATCCCTTGTAAAAAATGATAGAATATCTACCAATTCATCCAGTTTTCTTTAAATTAATTTTCATGTTTTTTTCATCGACAGTGTAACAAATATAAAACTAAATGCCATTTTTCCACTTATAATTATGATCATATTATAAATCCAGCTACACCACAACCTCTTTATAACATCTTGGAACCGTGTTATATCCAAAACCGTGTTATAACGAACTGTGTTATAAAGAGATTTAAGTGTATCAATATTTTGTCTCCTTGGTATCATTCTTGCTGCAGTCAGGTCATGCTTTACTATAATGTCCAGCACTATGCAAAAAGCAGTTTTGCAGTACAGCAGAAGTCTCTATTTCCACCTTCTATAGGCCTGTAGGTCTTGAACAGTGTTTCAGAATGGGTATATTTTTTTCTCTTTTCCTTTTGAATTTTTCAGGAGAATTTTTTGAGAAAACTATCACACACTGCCATTGTTGCTGCTTGCTTTTCGTCCATTAGTTGTTCATAGCTAACTAACAAAAAATCATTTCATATTTCATTGCTTTATTTTATTCGCAATATACATGTACTTAACTATAGCATAATGCATTTCAGTGCCAGCAGATGACATTTTATGTTTTAGCCCTTAAAGTGCTAAGCAAAATTGTAGCAGACAACATTCTATTTTTTATTATTATTATTTTTCAGAGAAAATAAGAATTGACATTTCTTGCGCTTGTCTGGTAGGCAGATGATTCACATGAAATGTTGTCTAATTTCTTTGAAAAAAAAAATGGACAAAAAAAATGCCTGCTGCAGTTGTGATTAATGCTTTACAGGTAAACTCAAATGATGGCAGTAGACAACATTCTGATTTTAACAGAATGCCTCATCTGATTCCTTCAAGGCCACAGTAAAACAGTATTTGTGTGTGAGCTGGCAGCCAATTGCTTGTTAACTGTTTTTTTATCTTCTTATTTGTTGTGTAACATGAGAAAATAGCCCTTATGTTTTGTGCACACAAGAAAGACCCAGATCAGCCTGTCATAATTCTAGATTAGTGGAGTTATTTGGTAAATGTTCTTTTTTCTCCACAAAAACATACGTTGTGGGTACTTATTAGAAGCGCCTCAGTGAGGCGCTTCTAATGAGTACCCACTTTGCATGTTTTTGTGAAGAAATAAAAAAAAATTATCTTTTTTTTTTTTTTTTTTTTTTTTTTAAAAATGCCTTATCTGGAGCTATGGCTTCTGCACTGGGCGGTCCAATGTATTTATTGTCTGCTTACGAATCATTGGATAGTATAGGATGCATTAGTGAACGGAGAAGGTCCTGATTAGACTGTGCAGTTGTCAGACTGATCTGAGTCTAAACTGTTTGCATATGGCATAAAGGCCTTTGTTGGCATGGCACATCATTAATTTTGTCTTTAATCTTTACCACTCTCTGGGCCAATTCAGTGGACAACAAATTGCGCTATTTTTCTTATTTTTCCCAGAAAACAGGATTTGACATTTCTTGCAAATTGTCTCCAATGGAGACAATTTGCATGAAATGTCAAATCCTGTTTTCTGAGAAAAATGAGAAAAGCATTTCAGAATGTTATTTGCTGACATTTTTACCCAGAGTGCTAAGCGTTTATGCCTGTTTGTGATTTTATTACCTCGAGAGCAGTGTGTGTGTATAATAATAATGCCGAGTATAGGGAAGTCATAGAGAGCATGTACTGTTAAGATATGGCGGGGAGATTTGTACAAATGTATTCACTCTAGTTATTAATAAATTTTATGAACCATTTTGTCCAGACTTTGTTTCTTTTGTTATTAAATTATCGTGTTAGAACAATAAATTGGAGTATTTCCTTAAAATGAAAAAGATGAGCCTAGATGCAAATCGGGTGTGGGTTCAGGTGGTTCAGTCAAACCCCACTCACCCCACTCTTAAGTCTAAATTATTTCATTTTATGTTGAATTTTGAGAAAAGTTCAACAGATCATGGATATTTTATCCTTAATCTCAAATCAAACTCCATCTTAAGTCACACCCCTGATTAAAATATCCAGATCCATCCCTGTGCTCATGCCATCTAGCCTACACGTTTGCTCGGGGTGGTCGGGTGGTGCGAAGGTGTCGTGTAGCTTACATCACCGGGGCGTCCAACTGATATTGGCTTACAGTTGAGCAAGACCTACCCATGTAGCAGGTAAGGGTAGAGGGGGAATGTTTCTATTTCTTCTGTTTCTTGACTTTCATTCCTGTTCCCCTTTCTTCCCTGTCCCTCTCTTCCTTCTCCTCTACTATCTATTCTATCTCTTTTCTCCCTTTTTCTTGGAGAGGACACAAAATGACCCACAAGGGTTGACGTGTGGTTAAACCCTGACAATCAAAAAAACCTACATGTTTGCTCAGTTTGATCAGGCCCTTCACTGCTAACATAGACTAGCTCCTAGACCTTGATGTCATGTTTTATCACTCCATCCTATAAGCTCATTCAAATTTATGTATGATACCTTGTATAGCCAGTCATTAATATTTGATCTCTGACATCAAGGTTGAATATCTCCAATACCAGTTGTGTTATTGAAGAGGTGAGACAAGCAGAAGTCAGTAGATGGCCTTTAATTCATAAAGTAAATTTATAGTTATAATTCATTGATAAAAATAATATGGGCCGCACCATGCTAAAACGTGTCTTCGGGCATGTGCTGACAGCGAAGGCCCAGATCAGATTGCACATTTGGACACTACAGAATGTATCAATAAGGAGCAAATGCCCTAATGACACTGCACATGCGTGGGATGAATCTCCGCATTTTGTGCCTGCTTGAAGACACATTTTTGCTTGGCACTGCCCATATGATATCTGACCAGTAGCTAGCCTACTGCTAATAGACTTGTTGAGTACAATAGAATATAACGAAAGGCCCTGGTCATGTTGCAGTTTGCTTGCTGATCTGAATCTTTATTGAAGACATTTTTTCACATGGCATTCCTTATCCCTGTTACCAACAAAACCTTTGGAATTCACACAGAAAAAGAGGCTTACCATATTTGATCTAATTGCTGCACTGTGCACCTAGGATTTTCAAAAATACTGGAAAAATTATGGTAAACTATCCACCTGATAAGGACTATAAATAAAAATAAGAAGATGACCTCATGAGATGATTATTTAATGATAATTATGCGATATTTTTTTTTCTGATTTTCTATATGAAAGCATATGTTGTTGGTACTCAGTTGAATTGCCTCGACTTGTGGAAGCAATTCAAGTGAGTACCAACAATGTATACTTTTAAAAAGAAGCAGATTAAAGTACACAGGCTGTTATTTGAAGACTGAAATTGCTTGACTGTGCCCTCATAAGGGTTTGTGCAGTAATTAGTTTGAATACGGTAAGTACCATAGTACCAGACACAAGGGTATCCTAATAAATAATGTTCCACTTTTATTGAGAAAAATGTGGGTACTCAAGCACACATTTGTAGTGGGCATTTCCTGGAAATCTTCTCTTGTAATTAGTATCCACTACTTGTTTTCATGGACAAATAATAAAAATATCAAGGTTTGTTTTTGAATAAAGCACTTTATCTGGAGCTATGCTTTGTACATCTGAAAACAAGTTAGATCCAAGAAGCTAAGGTACTGGTACAGTTTTGAGTGGAAGCCTGACACCCACACAGTGACCTTTTTGAGATAAAGATTACAGACTTAGAATTGTTTTTACCTGATAGACAAATTCAAGTTCAGGCAAGCTACCCTGTCCTGCAACAGTTTTTAGTTTTATTATGGAACCTGTTTTTGTAAAAAGAAGTAGGATAAAGGAAATTGAAGTAAGGCTGGAAGTAAACTTGAAAACTAGACCTGTACCAAAATGTTCATGTCCTCTGCTCTTTGCCCACATGACAACATCTGGATGCATAATGGACTATTTTCCAAATGCTCAATCTGACCTGTTATACATTTTGACCCCTAGCTCCACCCCATGGCATCACTCAGGAGCAACTCTAGCATAGCTTTGAAGGTTTTGGTCTAGGTAAGCAGCATACCAAGCTTCAACTTCCTAGCATTAAAGACACCCAAGTTGTGATGTCCAAGAGAAATACGGACCTAAATTTCAATGTAAAATTTGAATGTAAACTTAAACATTTGTGTTGGACTCTGGTTACGAACGTGATATAGTATTACGCACGTAATCAAGGCTTGACATCAAGGCACAACACTATATGCCCTACTTCTGCCTTTGGCAGGCGGGTTCATATACTTCTTACCAATGTGACATATGCACATAGGGACATAACATCATGGAGAAACTCTGAATGCTATACTGCTGCCTTCTACAGGTGGGGGCATAAAAATACATTGCACAGTTTTTCATTCTTTTTTATTGTGATTCTCTCCTGAGTAGATGAAAATATGGGAAATGTTTTGCAAGAGTCTTAAATGTGTGTTTGGAGCCAAGTACATGTGACCATTATTAAAGAAATAGAACCAGTTGTAACTTCAGATAATACATAAATTTCTATGGACCAATAAGAAATATTTTAGGGTGTTACCCATTTAATTTTAGGAGAAAAACTATGGAACATCAAAACATACACTGCATCTGTTTGTTTTGTTTGTTTGTTTTTTTCAATATAATATCAAAGCACAGAGAGCACTGGTCGATATTGTCTCTGAGTGTAGGCTGGGAAAATGATCCTGAACAGTGCCTTAACATTGTTTCATTTAACCCTTTAACTTCCTGTAATTTAAGCAAACAGTGCAGACCCTGATCAGATGTCAATTCTGCGGTATCTGATCTGGGTTTGCACTGTTTGCCAATGTCCCAGTCCAGGTTTTACAGATTATAATTATCAACAGCACTCTGACCTCACAGTGACAAGAATAGCATGGCTATAAATAACCGTTACTTGGATTTCGTCTAATGTGGGGTTTAACGCTTAGCAATCTGGGTAAAATTTCCAGCAGACATTTTGAAGTATTTTTCTTATTTTTCCCAGAAAACAGAATCTGACATTTCATGCAAATTGTCTACAATTTGCATGCATGAAATGGCAAATTTAGGAGACAATTTGCATGAAATGTCAAATCCTGTTTTCTGGTCCTAAGGAGACAATTTCCCAGAAAACAGGATTTGACATTTCATGCAAATTGTCTACAATTTGTTGCATGAAATGTCAAATTTAGGAGACAATTTGCATGAAATGTCAAAACCTGTTTTCTGGTCCTAAGGAGACAATTTGCATGAAATGTCAGATCCTGTTTTCTGGGGCAAATAAGAAAAATATCAATTTTTCATCTGCTGAAAATGCCCAGAGAGTAGTAAAGGTTGAGGAAATTTTGGCATTTGTATACTACTGCTGGATTGTAAACAATCTTCCCAAAAATCTACAAAGATTGCCCTTAGAAACAAAGAACAACTAAAGGAACAAACAACAGTCTTAGTTTCATATGACAGCAATATGGGCCCAGTTGTTCAAAGCTAACGACATCGTTAGTTAATGATTCATTAAAATTTACATCGAGTGATATGCAAATATGCTGAAAATTTTTGTTGAAAAAATGTGAGTAGCTTTTGCAAAGCTACTCACATTTTTTCAGCAAAAATATCAGAATACTGTGTATTGAATCCGCTAAAACAGTTAACAAAATGACCCTTAACGAGCTCATTAAGCTAACGACTCTTTGAACAACTGGGCCATGGTTTGCAGAGCTGCTACAACCTCTAGCACCTAAGTCTGTAGAGAATTTTGACTACAAACCAAGACAGTCTTAATTTAACCCTGGTCCTGCTGAACCTGTGGTATATGCCCTGCCTTTGCAAACAGTGTAGATCCAGATCAACTGGCTTCTTAAAAAGTCAACTGATCTGGATTTGCACTGTTTGTCATTAAGTATGTGAATTTGTATCAATAACCTGGATCAAGTAATTTGATTGGCTGAAAATTAAAAGTAGGCATGGCATTTTAATTTATTCAGCATGGCAAGGGATTAAACTACTTGAGACAGAAAAGGCATACAAACCTGCAGTATTTCAATAAAATTCTTTATGAATGATTGATGGCAGAGATATTTGAATCAGTTTTCATGGCAAGCAATGTAAACTAGACATATAGGTATGCAATATAAAACAAAAAAGTCAGTGTACATGTTATACTCCTTTAATATCAATTAAATGCAAGGGCATTATAAAATTAAAATATGTACAAGAAACCTGAATTATATTTGACCAAAAACCTGTTTATCTATCAAAAAAATATGACTTCAAACCAACAAACAAAAAAAACACAAGAAGATATCTCAGATCTATGGCTTCAACCATTACCATAATAATACTGGGACAGACCTGAGTAAACAGTATACACCCAAATCATATGCCACATTCTGTCGCATCTGATCAGGATCAACACAGTTTGCCTCACATTCAGCAGTTTTTAGATCAACCGGTAGTGAAATAGACAGGTACTGTGAATGAAGGGGTCCCAATATTTAGGTTAAATACAGTACCCTAAATAATATCCAGAATTACCTGAGTATACAGCATAGACCAAGATCAATCTAATGGAGCAGCACTAGTTTTAGCAGGTCTGAAAGTTTGCCAGTCTGGTAACACTCTTTATGACACATCACCAAGTTTTGTCAAATTGACGATTTCACGTTTTAGAAGTGAACTAATGAGCATAATAGTAGATATGGATTTGGGTAAGGTACCATAGGATAGGGGCCATATATACTTATCTTTAGGGGAATTGAGATAAACTTCCAAGGGAGACAACTGTCAAACTTGTTTTGTCCCCTTCTGGAAAGGGGACTACATTCCATAAGGAAAGAGTTTGCTTTCAGAGAAAGCACTCTTTCCTTATAGAGTGGACCCCCTTTTTAGAAGGGGCTTGCTGTGCAGTGAAGCAAACAGGAAGTCACAAAAGTTGTTTCCCTTGGCAGAAATGGGCAAAATCTACCAAGTGTATCCATTCTCTTAACCCTTAAAGCGCCAATCACAACTATTGTCGTCTGCTTTGTCATCTGCTTGTGATTTTAAAAGACATTTTTGCAAACAGTGTGGACCCAGATCAGACTGCTCCTTTAGGAGCAGTCTGATCTGGGTCCACACTGTTTGCCTATATGCAAAAATAGGTTTGAAAAGTTTGCAAGAATATTCAGCAGACGACATAAACAGACATTTTCAGATGCAGTTTTTCTTGGCGCTTTAAGGGTTAACCCTTGCCTTGCTGAATAAATTAAGATGCCACGCCCACTTGATCGGGGTTTTGATAGAAATTCACATATTTAATGACAAACAGTGCAGATCCAGATCAGTTTGCTTCACTGATCTGGATCTACACTGTTTGCTGAGATAGGGCATGGCGTGTTCAGGAAGAGAAGGGTTAAGTATACAAATTGTGCATGCCTGGAAGGCATACCATAATTACCCTTAATACTAAGACACTTTAAACTCCTTACTGTATTTATCCTAAAAGAGCAAGTCTGTTTGATTGCCTGTGAATTTGTATAAGAAGTGAAGGTAGAATGGCAAATAGTTCAGATCCTGATCAAACTGCTTGTTAAGTTTGATCAGGGTATACACTGTTAACTCAGACAAATTTGCTTTTATTTTGGGTAAATGTAGTATTAGAAGAATTCACTTTTCTTCAATAACCACAGGTCTTTTGGGGATTAGGACATGGTAATGTGTAGTCTGAGCATGTGTGCTTTGCAGACAACAGACAGAGATGTCTAATCAGTGGTGTCAAACCTAGCTGACAATTCACACGAAAGGTCAAGTCTTATTTTCTCTGAAAAATAATAACACTAATAAAAATGAATGCCATCTGCTATACTTTGCCTTGTGCTTTAAGGCTTTAAGAGTGATCCCATACTGGCCCTATTTTTATGGAACTTCTATGTATCTTATATATACCATTGTGAATTCGGTCAACAGTGATGTATAGCCAGGTACCCAACAAACACACAAAGTCGTAATAGCGACATTTCGACGTGGCTATGTTATTATGATGTGTGTTTATCAGTCACAGCCATTTGACGTTTCAGGGTCTTAGTGCAAATTACCTCGGTCACACAGAAAGACATGGATGTACACCCAACCTGCACTCAAAATACCCCATGCCTGAGCATAAACACACCCAGTAAACGGGCAAATAGTACGCTGGTTGTTTCCATTACAAAACAATTTCACTTGTACAGTTTGAACTGAAGTAAAATTTTGACAAAAAAAATGATAGCTTGAAGCTGTTGTATGTAAGTTTATTTCATTATTTTATATTAAAATAAAACATGAAGCGATAATAACATTATCATGTCGCTGGAAGAAATTTGCCAATGAGCAATCCCAGAGCAGATCTCAACAATGTCAATGCACATATCAAATTTGGTGAAAATCCATTGAGATTTACTCAAGTTATTGTCCAGAAAGTAAAACACAGATGTATTGTGGGCAGATAACTCTGTCAATAATGGACGAAATTTACCCATTAACAATCCCAAAGCAGATGTCCACAATATCAATGCACATACCAAGACTGGTGAAAATCCATTGATATTTACTCAAGTTACTGTCCAGAAATGAAAATACAGGCGTTTCTAAGGCAGATAACTCAAAAATTGATGAAATTTGCCCATCAACAATCCCAAACAACATCTCCGCAATATCAATGCATATACCAAATTTGGTGAAAATCCATTGATATTTACAAAATAGTAAAATAACTTAACATAGAACAGCTCTAAGCACCAGTTTATTTCTTAACAAAATTTAACAGTTCAAATTGCACAACAGAACTTGGTTGGGCCGGCCTCAGTGGCTCAGTTGGATGTGCCATCCGACTGGAGACCAGGAGGTCGCGGGTTCAACCCCCGCCGAGGTCGGCAACATTCTTTCGTGGAGATTGATCATGAAATATTTTCTACGGTCATTCTCTCCCTTCCTCTGATTCAAGAAGGGCAGTTGTCAGTTTCTGGCGAAAGAATGTGCACAATACTGGTTAATCGCTTAGAGGACTAAGCCTGCCCAGTAAACGTGTGGTTAGGTAAACTGACCGCGCTCGACATGACCCCATTGGGTTGACTGGGCCGTAAAACCTCAACACAAACAAACAACAGAACTTGGTAACGTACCACTTGAGCCGGGCCACATCACATCATTTCCTACAAGATGCATGTGCGCCCAGCAAAGACGCAGATCAGCGTGCGCACCCACACAGTCTGATACAGACTGGGTAGCCAAGGGTCCAAAGCTTCTTCAAGTGGACATTGAAGACTGATCAGCCTGCATGTACATGCAATTGTAAGAAATGCTGTGCCCGGCTCATTTTACTACAGACAACCCTCTTTATACCGACACTTGATACATCGACAAAATTCGTTACAATGACAATTTGACTGCCACAAAACTTTCGCTTAATACTAGGTAACAATTAGTCACAAATTATGCAAGAATATTGTATTCAATACTTTAAAGAAACATATGTTTTGGATATTTGTTACAATTGCCTCATTGAGGCGATTATAACAAATTTATACCAAACCATCTGTTCAATGAGGAAATAAGAACAAAACAAGACCTTTCTTACATATGAATCTGCTCATTAAGTATTCTGTACAACAGCAATTTCATTTTAATGGCAACGTCTTTGGGAACAAATGCTGTCGTTGTAACGAGGGTTCACTGTATTTACTGAGGAAATAAGAACAAAACAAGACCTTTCTTACATATCAATCTGCTCATTAAGTATTCTGTACAACAGCAATTTCATTTTAATGGCAACGTCTTTGGGAACAAATGCTGTCGTGTAACGAGGGTTCACTGTATTTACAGGGCGCGATAATATGCCTGGGACATAAAATGAGCAAAGGTATATTTCATACAGTAGTCTGACGAGAAGTGAATGCCTGTTGTAGATTATTAACTTCAGTTTTAAGCGCGTCCCTTTTATACCCAGGTTTGGGATTGAATTTGTGGTTTTGAACTGAAGGGCCATTAGAGATTCTTAGACTGTCTGTACTCAGTTCCTTCTGTTCGTCACAGACCCATCCTCCTCGTTTTGCTCTCTTACTTCTATGTAGAGTAGACAGGTCCTGGTTTTTGTGCAGTGGCCCTAGATTATTGGATTCAGTTCTAAACATATCTACATCCTTCCGCTTACACCCTCCAGACTCGGAGCCCGCAAATGTGGGCATCTGGACTGACCCTCCACTAGAGATCCTTAAACTGCTTGTAGCCTGTTTTATTCGTTCTCCACAGACACTTCCCCTGTGTCTTACTCTATCATTTCTTGGTATAGTAGCCAGGGTGTGGTTTTTGTGTAATGGCCCTAGATTGTTATTAGTATTAATTACAGCATCCTTGTCCATCCTACTACACACAGGTTTGGGACTAGATGTGTGCTTTCGGACTGACAGCCCACTGGATATTCTTGGTATATCTACACTCTGTTTTCTGTGCTTCTCATCGTCTCTCTCTTTTTGTCTTGCCCTTTCACTTCTTCGCACAGCAGCAAGTGTTCGGTTTTTGCGTAGCGGACCCTCAATTTCTTTTCCTATAAAAGGAAAAAAAAAATAATGAGTTTAAGATGAACAGACTCTGATAGGAATGACCCTTGAAAGCATGCAATAAACACAATCACAAAAACGAAAACAGCTGAGGTGTCGTTTTCTTGGTCAGGTATGCTACCCAGCAGGCATGTTTATACAACGGCAGCTCAACGTCTATGTAACGTCATGACGTTGCATCGACGTTGAGGCGACGTTGTATTAACGTCATGTGCCTGTTAGGTAGTTTGTCTTTTTTTGTGTTTGTGTTTTTGTTTCAATTACACCCCAGCACTGACACTCATATAAAATTTCAAAAATGCTGGATTTTATAAAAAAAAAAAAAAAAAAAAAAAAAAAAAAAATCGACTCATTAATCACAAAGGAGCAGGAAATATATACTGCACTGTAACTGAAGCCTGATTAGAGTGTGTTTTCTCTAAAAGGTTATAACTTCATACCGCTCCGTTGAAGTAAAGTAAGCCTGAAAAGGCTTGTCAACTTCTTCTTTAATGTCATCTTATCTAAATACCCACTTCCGTTCGCTAATATACTTGGTCTGTATCAAATCTCCTCCTGCTCCATACTGAGGGAACTGCACCCTGTCCCTTTTTCCTCCCTTGGTGTAGATCAATTTCAACATTAAAAGTGAAGAATTGTGTCAGCATTTAATCTTTACCATTCGCTGGGCTAATTCAGCAGACGACACTGGATATTTTTTTATACTTACCCTTCCCTCTGTAGACAATACCCACTATGGCTCCCTTTCCGGAAGCTGTTACCATGGGATATAAAGGCCTGTCAGACTGGATTCCCATGAAGGCGGTTCCGAAGAACTCCGTGTCCGATCCAAATTGCATAGTACCAGTTTCAAGATCAATGTACATAAAGAACCAGTCTGGAAGAGTTTTCTGAAAGTAAATATATTCGCCTTCTTAATCAACCCTAAAGCGCTTTATAATGTTGTAGCAGGTGACATTCTAAAATTCATTTTGTTAGTTTCAAGAGAAAATAAGACGACATTTCGTGTAAATCGTCTTCTAGGCATGAAATGGCGAGCCATATTTTCTCTGAAAAAATACCCTCAAAAAATCAAAATGTCTGCTGGAGTTGTGATACGTGCTTTAAAGGGCTAACTATGGAACTGTATAAAATGGGCATTGGTACACTCCAAGTCAGAACTCATTCTTGGGATCAAGGTACTAATATCAAGGTCTACCCATTTATATTCCACTTACCTGGCCAACCTGATATTTTACATTACATACTTATTTATTTGAACCAGCGCACGACAAAACATACATTAAGACTTGTGCGACCAGCGAAGACTCAGATCAGCCTGCGCATCCGTGCAGTCTGATCAGAGTCTTCGCTGATCGCATGTGCCTTCTACGGTCTTCAGGCTACAAAGAAGAGAACCCTTGCCATGCTGGATGGATGTACAGGCTAATTATTTATGTTATAGGAACAAACAATGACAAAATATAACGACACAGTTGTAACAGTCTACAAAGAACTGCAACAAATGAAGCACAGGAAAAATACAGTGAACCCTCGTTACAACGACAGCATTTGTTTCAAAATACGATACTTCTAAAATGAATTTGCTGTTGGAAAGAAACCTGATTGAGCAGACTGACATGTATAAATATCTTTTGTTCTTATTTCCTCATAGAACACATATTTTGGAAATTTGTTAGAATTGCCTCTAACAAATATCCAAAACATATGTTTCTTTAAAGTATTAAATACAATATTCTTGCATAATTTGTGACTAATTGTTACCTCTTAAGCGAAGATTTCCTGACAGTCAGATTGTCATTATAACGAATTTTGTCGTTGTATCGAATGTCGGTATAAAGAGGGTTCCCAGCTATCATTCTTTATAAATCTACAGCGGGCCGTTATCGGCCCTTCAGCTACCCTGACGGGCCGATAACGGTCCGCTATAGATTTATATAGAATGCTTACTGGGTTGTCTATACTGTATAATTTTAGTCAGTATACTCCATCGAAACCTCTCCCTTAATTCTGATGCAAGTCGAAAACATATGATCGATCCGCTTAATGTCCTCCACAAAATCATTGAAACAGCACAGTAAAATACAAGTAATCCAAAACTGATTTGAAACAAAGTAGATGGCTCAACGGCAGTCTGAAGCCAGAGCAAAAAAAAAAAAAAAAAAAAAAAAAACAAGTTGGACTACAATGTGCCCAACCAAAGACAACAATAACCAGGCACCAGCTTTCAGAAACAGGTTCAGGCAGGGGCCGTGATTTAGTCTAAGGCCCGACTCACCACCGTGCAATTAAAGAGGGAAGCAACGTTATCAACAATAACTGGGTTAACAACCATGCATGCAGTTTGCAGCATAACAGTCATGCTGTAACCTATCGTTTGTAAAGCTTGACGCTTGTTTATAACTTGAGTGTTCTAAAATATCAGTATTTAATACCAACAATTCTTCTGAATTTATAAAAATCACCATGAAATTCGGGTTGCAAAATGCTTTCTTGCAGAAGTGTTTTCAAGCCAACGTTATTTGCCTATTTGGAAACAATTCAGAATGAAGATGATAAAACTTCTTTGAGCAACACCATTCAGAAATAAACAACAAATATATAATTACCAACGGTGAACATTATTGCCAGGTGGACGCCAAGTATGAACTTTACAAGCACGACATGAGTCAACCGAAGAACTTGTACAAGAAACATAGCTAGCATTAACAGTGCGATATGGTTAAAGGAAAACGCACATAAAATATACACAGGTGAAAAAAAGAACCTGTTAAGCTGAGAATTTAGGTGAAAAATATTGTAAATTGATTGAAAAATAAGAAAGTTATTGAGCTTTGAAGATCTAGAAAATGGTGATCATGGAACTGGAAGCCGATATGTTGGTAAGTGATTTCAGAATCACAAAATTGAATATGCAATAAATAAATAAAATCTGAAACAATATTTCATATGTGCATATCAAACGGTCTTTAGACAACACGTAGCATTTAAAAAAAAGTCCAGTCAAACGAAAAGTTATACGTCTGCCTGACAAACTAAAACACTTTGGACAACATGGCGCCTTGCTAAAACAATGGGTTGACCCAGCATCAATTCCGATTTGAGCTCTGATTCACGCACAAAGAAGCAGGAACACAGTTCGTCACAAATCTCTTTTCCATATTTCGAGAGAGGATTAAAATATGTTTACTTCGCATTTAAACTAATCCATTTTTTTTTTCAAAATCAGAAGCTAAACGAAATGAAAGCTAACCAAATTTACATTGTACTGAAACAGGTAAATCCAAATCCTCAGCTATGTATGATTCCTGGGTTACGTATGTATGACGTGTTAGACGGGTTGCTTTGCATGCATTTAGGAGGTGCCTAATTTCATATTAGCTATATACCTATGTACGTGTGTTCATTTGCCTACATACGAGCTATCAACTGCCTCAAAAGCAACAAATGCCTGTCAACGGACAGCTTTTATTTGCGTCTCATAAAAATCAAACATCTGATTCAATATTCAAAATGGGGGCGCCCATGCTCACAATTATAAAAAGAACTTTTAACTATAATATCTCCATTATTTCGTAACCGATTTAGATCACATTTGTGCCAAGATGCCTGTTTTTAAAGCTGAGTATTTTAGGCATATATTACATTCAGTGTGCTTTTCCCTTAAAGTGAAACTTAAGCGGATGTTCTCATCTGAAAATGTCTATCTTTGTTATCCCCTTCCTCGATATTAAGCAATGCCCCAGGAAAGAATCCCTTTTGGGAAACCTATGTCCGACGTCTAACGGCGCTCTACATATCTCAGGGGCAGGTATCGGACCTTACTTGACCCTTTCAAAATCATATTGTTTCATTCTATTCTATCTGTCTTTACAAGTTGTATGAACGATTTATGGACCCTGGGAGATTACTATTAACACCAGACTGTGCGGATGTCCGGGCTGATCTGCACTATTCGCATATGACGCCATTTCCTCACGCTGTGTCTCCTGTAACGTTTAACTTTGTGGACTAGATGCATGGTAGACTTTCAGCCATTTTGTACAAGGCAGATAACTTTTGTGATTTCCTGTTTACTATCCCACATATCAAGTCCATTAATTGTGAAAAGGGATCTGTCCTAAAAGGAAGAATTTCCTCTCATAGAAAGCAAGTTCTTTTCTTTTAGGTTAGACTCGAAGACCACTTTTCAGAGGTGAACCAAAACATTTTTATTGAGTTACCTTCCCTGAAAGTGTATCCATTCCCTTCAATTTCTCTATAAAACAAGTCTCTTTTGCGAGTCACACAAAAAGAGCAATCATTACTTACCCTCTGAGATGGAAATGAGCCAATGTTCTTGCCATTCTGAAAAAGAGCACTTGCTTTTAAATCGATGGCCCACGAACCCCTCCCTCCGACTACTCTCTTCAAGTCATTTCCTCCCAGTTTGGTCCCTTCTGGGGCGAGTCCAACCCGAGAATGTACAGTTCGAAGATGGATAGGAAATATAAACTCGATCACATGTTTACCGGAAGTAAAGCCGCGACTCCACTGTGCACCCTCAACTTTATCTTTGCCACCCCCAGTAAGTTCAACAGTGTTGTTGTTGATTGCTCTGAATCCTGGAGAGAATGGTGATATTTTGTCTTTGAGATAATTAGGTTTCACTTCTACCGCCAACGTCCACGATGGTTTCAATTGGATGTCTTCAATTCTGTGCGCTGTAAGATATACAAAGGACGGTCACACCGTATATATATCAGATAGCATAAATACAAATGCATTAATTCAGCAGAAAACACCATATCATAACACAATATGCCAAAATGATAGTGATAAAGAACATGTCCTCACAATATCAATGAAGCCGCCTCCTTTTTAACTTCACAACTAGTCAAAGAATCTTTACTTTGATTGCTTTGATCACAGTTCACATATCAAACTTTGACAGCCATCGCACTGAAACTGTACAGGTTTTAGTGTATATTGGCTTATTCGCATATTGTTACGGATATCATATATCAAAGGGCGTAGCAAAGACTGGCTCCAGTCTCTAGTGACAAGAGCAGTCTAGGCGTAGCATTAAACGACAGGATATGCTGATGTATGATATCAGGAGAGTAAGTCAGGGCTTAAACGGCTGATCTGTTTATAAACATTGCCTAAATAAAACAAAAAATATGCTGTATTGCCCGCCTATGGAAGATCCACGGTCACAGAACATGGCCTACCAGTGACAACGAGAAGAAGATGTAAACAAACTATGATACACAGCACGTATTTACAAGAAAATTTTCTATGATCTGATCAGGGTCTTCTCTGTGGATACAAGGATCTTCGGCGATTTTCTACAAAACAGGTAGACGACACATTCCTCAGTATTAAAGTCTGAATTATTTCTTTGTGCAAACAAGTAAAGCTGAAAATTTGTTTATCATTAATAATGTTTTTAAATTCATGCTTTTGCAATGATGGTTGGGTGGGAATAAGGTTGACCAGTATGGCTTATATTTGCAGTAGTAGAGTGAGGCATATGTTTAAAATTTTCAAAGCAACATGAACAGATAACAGCATTATGAACACCATCAATTAGAGAAGGCTTGGAATGACTAAATTACCTAGAACCAACCAACGGACGCGTGTAAAGGTAGATTTCTTCGCTATTGTCATCCAAACCACATCTGCCATCAGCAACATAAATATCAGTGTAATCACTTATACAGCTCAATGTAGGTAAGGCACTTTAATTTGTTGTTGTTGTTGTTGTTGTTGTAGGGATGGGGTCTTTTATTTCTTTTTTTAATCGGTGAGGCGCTTCTAATAAGTACCCACAATGTATGTTTACATGGATGATTAAAAGCATAATACTGCATGCCCCTCTTATCAAGAGCTATATCTGCGAAATATTACTGGCTTACCATTTGAAGTTCGGTTGCTGGCACAACTCCCCATCACATCTTGAGATTTCTTGTCCTGTGATCAGTTTCCTAGTGGATGGGTCGCCATGGCACCTGCAGTGATGGAAGCTGATTGCAATACTTGACAAATATATAAGAAAACGAACCTTAAAATGTACAGAAAAGGCTCGATCTGCTTTAAATACAAAACAAATACCACCATTATATATAAGATCAAAAATAATTCTGAAAGGTTAAAGAGACAATCTTAGAGATAAATCAAAATTCAACCAAAGGTGCATGTATTTAAAATGGTTTATGTTTAAGAAAAACATATGTATGGGACAAGCATGCAAATACAAAATGGTACACCTTACAAATGCTATTTTACAAATGCTAATATGAATTTAATAGGCTATATCTGTGCGTCCAAATTATTATCACGTGCTTCATATGTATAGTAGCCAAGCTCAATTAAAAAAAAAAAAAAAAAAAAAAAAAAAAAAAAAACGACCAAAATCTATTTTAACTTGATCATAATAATGATATTTTACGTCCTCTTTTCCATTCTCCAAAAGCATGTTGCCTTTCCGGGTTTTGTGTCAGAATGGCAATAAAGTTCAAATGATTTGTGAAAATATAGACAGTCTAAAATCTGCTGTTTGATACGCGATCACAATATTAGTGTGCAAGGAAGAAAGAATGATTTGCTTGCATTGTCTTAGAAGGTGTTTTTGGTCTGAAAAAAGGGCCCACATTTTAAAATGTCATGACTTTCTTACTACTTGAAATTCTCGGCCGTCGTGTTAATACCCTCATCTCATTGGCCCGACCGCCGTGTCAATAACCTCTGCCAAATCGGGGAAATGCTTGACTTCCTGCATAAACGCCAAAACGTAACCACCACATATTTGGTTACACCTATCTTTGGTTACACGACGAGTTTATTGGTTTATTCGTGTGCGTCGAGCACGCCAACCCTCCTCCGGCTGTTTGTGGAACTGCTGCAGTGCAGTTCCCGTTAGGCGCACATACTATTAAGACTGTCTATATATGATAATTTATTTTCCAAAGATAATAGATATCACAGGTATCGGTTTAAGGTGCCTCTGGTTTTCTGGTTCTCTAATTCCCAAGAGCCCTTAAAAGTGGCTGTGTGTTGGGATTCTCAGTGGGGGCACAATTCTTTCTCCTTTTCAGAAAGGATGCAAAAAGGGAAGGGAAAAACCAAATAGTGTTACAACAAATAAAACTTGCTGCTTGTTAGTTGTACGTAGTAAATGGCCAGTGTTTGAATAAAAAAGAGAGGGCCACTGCTATAAATGCAATATTTTCTGAAATGAAAGTTATGGTAAATGGATACACTGGGAAGATTTAGCCATATTTTATAAGGGAGACAACTTTGTGACTTCCTGTTTGCTTCTTTGCACACCAAGACCCTTCTGAAAATGGGTCTACCCTAAAAAAAAAATAATTTGCTCCATGGGATCAAATTCCTTTCTTTTAGGGTAGACCCTTTTTCAGAAGGGAGGGAAAACAATTTTGACAGAATAAAGAAAAGAATTTGCTCCCTTGACCTTCTGAAAAGGGGTCTACCTTAAAAGAAAAGGATTTGCTCCATGTGAGCAAATTCTTTTCTTTTAGGGTAGATCCTTTTTCAGAAGGAAGGGAAAACAATTTTGGCAAAATAACCTTGCAAAAATCTATAAACCCCTTTTCAGAAGGGAGGGAAAAAATTTTGACAGAATAACCTTCCTTGAAAGTATCTATCCCACTTAAATGCAAAGACGACGTTGTTGCAACATTGTGACTGTGTTCGTAAGTATTTATTTATTTATTTATTTATCCGAGAAACTAAGGCTTGACATTTCATGTAAATCGTCTGATGGGCTCAAGATTCGCATGATATATCAAACCTTAGTTTCTCGGAAAAATAAAAACAACTACGGAATTTGTCTGCTACAGTAACTTTGGATGATACTATTATATGTATTAGGGTTTGGTACACAGTGGAAAGGAATCAGCTAAAATCTCTGAATTTTACAAAATATGGATAGTAAGCCCCAGATAATCATGCCACAGATTGATCAGAACTTTTACTGTTTATCGAGGTCTTCTGAAGCATTCAATGGTTCTGTAAACAGACTGCGTAGGTCTTAGGTATGTTCAAACCGCCATGCTAATGCTGATACGGTCCTTCTCCTCCATATATGATAATCCTTTCCTCAAGAGAGCGATGGATATGAAAGGCGGACCGTTGCCGAGTTCCATGCATGATACATATTGTGACATAGCTACAGGGCATTATTTTTACGAACACCCAGGTAAAATCTAGCAAAAAAGCTCCCAAAATAGGAACAACTCTTATCTTTCGGCACCAAATTTCAGACTACATTGAACAAACTATCGATTAAAAAGAAGTTTATATGTAAAGCTGAAAGACTGAATATCAAACAACGTAGATCCTGATGAGACGGCTCATTATGAGCCGTCTCATCTGGATCTACGCTGTTTGCAAAAGCCTATTGTTAGCGCCTATTGCAGTGAAAGAGTAAAATGAAAGACTTTGCTCCCTAAAGGGAGCTTTTTTTCTTTAAGAGCAGCCCCACTGATAAAGGAAAATAATATTTCATCTTTATTGCAAATAGTTTCCTTATGCACATGCCTATTTGTGGGTAATGGGCGCTACGCCAGTTCTGTTTGCACACTTACTTGGTATCAATAACTCATTTACGTTGGTTTCATATCCAAATGCTCTTTTACATCTCCTGTGAAAACCTTTTAATACTAACACCTAAATTCTCTTTGCACCATTATCTATTATACGTGATCTAACGCCTTTAATCCTATATTTCTTCTTTAAAATGTTATACACTTATAAAAACAAATAAACAAACGAACGATAGACCTTTAAGAACTTTACCCATTCATGTTTCAATCAGTATTTGGTTAAGTTTATCGCTTAGCACGCCGAGTACATTTTTCAGCAGACGACAATTTGCTATATTTTTCCCCCGATTTTTTTCTTAGAAAACAGGCTTTGACATGCAATGTAAAAGCGCCTTTGAGTATGAAATAAATGCCAATGCCTATTTTTCAGGGAAAATAAGAAAATTATCATCGTCTTCGTCTGCTACATTTGCCCATAGAGTGCTAAAGTGTATTGTCAGTTAGAATAGATAATACGTTCGTATTCGTATACCCATCGATTGATATTCTGTGTCAAAAGGTTTTTTAAAAGTTTACACAGTCAAGGTTTTATTATGTATATTGGAAGATCTTTATAAATTGGGTTAAAATTCTATTATTTTTTATGGAATTATAGGAAATTATCTCAAACTAATTTTCATAACCATTGTACTTCGTCAAGCAAAACCGAACCTAAACGCATAATCCAAGACCGTAGATTAGTCCGTGCATCAGTCCACGCCGTCTCTGATTCAAGGCTTCCTTTGCTTTAAATATGATTCTTACGAGGGTGAGTCAATAAGTAACCAGCCTAGCTTATTTCCGATGGACTGAGACGGTAACGATTTTCATGCTTTGTTTCAATATATGTTTTGTACATTTTGTACATTGGTACAAAATTGCACACGTATCGAGTTGTTCTTTAATAAGATATTGAATGTCAAACATGGCTAGTGATGCAAAGGCATGCTTTTCATCTAAAGTTGAGTACCGTGCCGTAATTTGGTTCTTGTATTTAAAAGGTAAAACTGGCAAGGAAATACACGGCGAGTTAGCCGATGTTTATGGGTCTTCTGCACCATCTTATGCTCAGGTTAAATTCTGGGTAGGGGAATTCAAACGCGGTAGAACGTCTTTAGAAGATGAAGCCAGGTCTGGACGCCCACTGGATGCCACCGACGAAGAAATATGTAAGAAAGTTCGGGATCTGGTATACTCTGATAGGCAAATTCAGGTGGAAGAAATAGCGCAGGCATTGGGCATTTCACATGGTAACGTTTCAACAATCTTACATGATCGTTTAAGTATGCGCAAGCTAACAGCCCGTTGGGTCCCCAAATCCCTTAGCGATGAGCAAATGGCAACCAGAGCATCAGTATCCAGCACCTTGTTGAAGCGTTTTAGGTCAAAAGATGATTTTCTTTTGCGTCTGGTGACTGTAGATAAGACTTGGGTTCATTATTAGGAGCCAGAGAATAAAGCTCAAGAGTCGTCAGTGGGTAGGGCCTGGGTCCCCGAGGCCAAAGAAGTTCAAGACGCAACTATCTGCTGGCAAGGTGATGGCCACAGTATTTTGGGACGCAAAAGGCGTTATTATGTTGGACTTTTTACCCAAGAGAAGTACAATAACTGGAGTGTACTATGCAAACTTGTTAGACCAGCTGAGAACCGCCATCCGTGAAAAAATGCCGATGTAAACTCTCTAAAGGTGTTTTGCTGCAACAGGACAACGCGAGAGTCCTAACTTGCAAAGTTGCAATGGATGCTTAGAGCGAAACGGGTATGAATTAATACCAAATCCTGCCTATTCGCCTGACCTAGCTCCTAGCGACTTCTTCCTATTCCCAAACTTGAAAAAGGATATCCGTGGACTCCATTTCCGGTCTGATGAAGAAGTCGTGACGGCAGTTGAGGAGTGGGTCAATGGAAAGGACCCTGACTTTTTCAGTTCTGGGCTGATGGCACTTGAACACCGTTGGTCTAAGTGCATCACTAGAGGGCAATTACATCGAAAAAGAAAAGGTGGATCTCAACCGGAAATAAGTTAGGCTGGTTACTTATTGACTCACCCTCGTAGTATGTGGCAGACCTTCCTGAGAATGCGAAGTCTATGAAAAAAACGCAATAATATATATATACAGCGGAACCTCGATAATTCAAAGTCCAAGGGACCAAACAGTTTTGTTTGAATTATTGAGACTTTGAATAATTGAGTGTTAAAATGCACACATACATTTAATTTGGGACTTCAAAATGATTTTGAACTATTGAGAATTTTGGATTATTTTTAAGTTTGAATTATCGAGGTTCTACTGTATATATATATATATATATATATATATATATATATATATATATATATATATATATATATATATATATATATAACCGTCCTGTGCTCAGTTTGAACACTTTTCTGCAATTGTGCAATTGTTTAACTAGACCACTTAGTGTCGAAAATTTTACTCTAAAAGGAAAAAAAAAAAAAAAAAAAAAAAAGCTTCCTAAATTTACTCCGAAATGAAAGAATTTGTTCCCTTTCGGAGCAAATTCTTTCCTTTGAGTCAATACGACAGAGTTACCTCCCCTGTAAGTATACCAACTACCTTTAGACACCTGTAGCAAATACAGAACAACATTTCAATATACAGTCGACTCTCGTTATCTCGAACTCGCTTATCTCGAATAACCGCTTATCCCGAAGTGAAAATCTGGTACCAGCTTGAACATGATAAACTAACAACGTATAACAAAATATTTTGGAAAAGAGGAATCATCTTTTCCACAATATTTCAAGTTATCTCTTACTTGTGAAATGTGGTTGTTCGATTTATTTTTTCCTCAATTCTGCAAATCTGATATGTCGAGGTACGGAAATCCCGAAGTATTTCAGAGTCCCTTGGGCTTCGAGATAACGAGAGTTGACTGTAGATCTTACGCTTTAGTGTCGTTGCGCAATATGATACTTCAACGCTTTTGATGTGAGCGTGCGTTGCCAAGCGGACAAGTTCATCTTTCAGTACGAGAACTGTGTTCGATTCCAGTCTTTCCAAGGCAACTGTATAATGTAATTTACATTGGATAAAAGTACGCCATCCAACATGACATCAATAAATTATTTAGCCGTATATTTATGACCACTTGGCTATATTTTGAAGTCCGGAATAACCCTCGCCGGAGAAGGGTGTACAAGTGGCAAAGATGAGGGGTGCTTCAGCCGGTCAACAAAACATCCGGGAACGATGGCTGTTTCGGCTTCTTTTAAAGTTGTTTGGACTGGCTGTCTGTCTGTCTGTCTGTCTCTCTCTCTCTCTCTCTCTCTCTCTCTCTCTCTAATAAAAAAATATTCTATGTTAGAACATATGTTCGTGACTTCACTGACAAATGACAACATTCAAGCGATCTTTTAATATCAAAATAACCGTCATTTAACCAAAATCAGTTTTCCATTTGTAATTAAATGCATTTATTTTATTTATTTATTTAATCATTTATTTATTTATTATCTATTTATTAATTTACTGGTGCAAAATAAAGCTTGCTTTTGTGCGTTATAGCATTTCTAACGGGAATTAATTAATACATAACAAATGAATTAGTTTTGTAAGCGTTATTTCCCTTGATTTATCAGAGGTCAGTGTGCATGAAAGTTCAACATGGTAAAACTATCACAAAACTGTTAACAGAATATGTTCTTTCTTTTGCAAAAGCCTAATAAAAACCTCATGTTTTAATGATTTTATAATATTAAAATAAAACGAACTGAACTGTAAGTCATCTTGTAAATAAACGTGTGTATAACAGTAAACCCAGTAAACATACAGCGTCACAACATCGTCGTTACAAAGTCGCTGCCTCAGAGGTCGCTGCAACGTCGTGACGTTGTGTGTTTGCTGGGAAAAGAACACCAAACTAAAGTAAAACTATAATGGCTCGAACATCTTTGGGACCATGAAAATTTGTTCTGGACATGGTAGTTCGAGCCACTGAGGGTCAATCATAGCGCCTGTCAGGAGGCAAATTGGCATAATTTAGGTATATTTTTTTTTTTTTAATTTTCTATAAAACAATGGTATGTTGAGTGTACTCATTAGAATCGCCTCGATGAGGCGATTCTAACGACTACACACAACATACATTTACATGATAAAATAAGAACAGTTCCCTAAAATATTCCTAAATATTTGTTTTCTTCAGCTGCAGGAAGAACTTCCTACGGACTCAAAAACGAGTTAAATCAGGCACACTGAAGTTTTAGTGTATTTGCTTCAAAGAAATTAATTAGCTGGCCAGTCTTCTTCATGAACATTTAACGCACAAATTCACGACAGTTTGGTTACTCATGTATACGTAGACGGCGTATACAGACGCAATAAAACTGAAACTGATATTTTCGATTCGTTTATGTTTGGCTTGCTACCAAAGGATCCCCCTTAACATAATATATTAATATATTTATTTGTTTATTTATTTATTTATTTATTTATTTATTTTTCGTTTTTATTTACGCCGGGCTCCAGCCCGGCGTATCTGTTTGAGGTTGTTTTTGTAAAATGTGTATGCATTCGGAGAACATCGGTTTTCTTCCAGTTTTATGGGGTTCTTAGTGGGGTTATATATAACTATTCATGCCCCATTTTTTTTTTTTTTTTTTTTTTTTTTTTTTTTTTCATTATTCAAAGTCACACTTTTGCAGCAGAGAACTGTGCTGTTGGTAACATAGTGAAATAAAACAAAATTGGGAAGTACTGTGTAGAATGAATGTAGCAATGTGGGTTTTGCTCATTTAAAAGGAGAAATGAACAGTTTCCCGTAGGAGCCCCAATTTGACCATTCGACCTGAAATGAGCTCGTTGCTGTCAATATTCGTACACGTTTGAATTTATTCATTTCGTTTTTTTCGTCGTACTACGAAGAAGAAACAAAGGTATTTTTCTTTGGTTACGATTGGAAATGTGCATTCTCAAATCGAACGGATTATAAGCTGGTCTAATAATACAGTTTAATTTGATATTCAACCACGGAAAGATTTGGGCCGAAAGAAAACGTTATGAGTGGAGAAAAGAACGAAACACTGCTACATAGAACAGAATAGAAAAGTATTTTATTTACTGCACAACAATACGCTATAAGGATTTAAGGCAAGCAAAAACAAACATGACATAATACATTATACAATGATATGAAAGTAATTTTATCATCATTTGATTGAAAAAAAGAGAAAAAAATGTACATACACATACATATATATATAGCCTTGATGACATGCTATGATATATTACATTCGCTTACAAAAAATCCAATGGATTTCAAAATAGTATCGTCTGTAGATGCCATTAGTTTGATGAACTGCTCTTTTTTAGACTCAAATGAATGGTTATTTAGAACAGCCACGTTTTGAAACATTTTATTTCGCAGATGTTTCTAATACTAAATGCTAGGGTCCAGTCTGTGTAGCAGTTAACCCCCCCCCCCCCTTGCCCCACCCCCCCCCCCTCACGCCCCATTCCCCCTTATAGATTATTTCGGATATAGTATGTTCGGCCTAGGCTATGGATGGCGACATGTAATTATGTATGCGGGCGATCATAGTTGATTTTTTTTACATAGCTCTGACAACGTCTATAATGTTTTTATCGTCGAGTATTGTGATAATTTATATAATTACAACCTTTCATAAATTATAACATTTTTTTCACTATACTACGATGTATAGGGAGCTAAGTAATGCATGATAGATTAGTTTCCCCGCGTATCATGTTTTTTTTTTGGGTTTTTTTTTTTTTTTTTTTTTTTAATTATTTTGTCATTTCTGTGGGAAATAGAACTTATAATTCCTTCTAGTGGAGAAAATATTTCCTCCTTCAGTCGTTCCTTCAGAACGCCATCAGCCGTGTAATGAGAGAACATGGAGTACTTAACGTTACGAAAACACGCCTATTCAAATATATTGAAAATTTTACAACCGAAAAAAGGAAAAATCAGATAAAAATTCTGATATTTTTCACATTTCTGCTCAAAACATAGATTGTGGGTATTCGTTAGAACCGCCTAGTTTTACTATATAAAAGTGGGGTTTAAGGAGGTCAAAATTATATAGGCGTGTTTTCGTGATGGGAGCGAATTTTTTCCTGTTAGAGTAGGTCCCGATTCCGAAGGGAGGTAAAACAATCCTGACAGTCATCTCCCCCTTGCACTCGGTTTAGGGAAGACTAAGAAACAGTATCTGCAAGTCGTCTGTCATTAGTGGTATATCAATCAATCTACCGCATGTACCTTAAATATTCGGACAGACTGGATGGAACAAGCCGTGAAGACCCAGATAAAATTGCTCCTAGTTTGATGCCGGCGGTCTACACTGTTTTGTCATTCTGTCACAACATTGTAGACACCTGGGTAGGCAGTCAAGCGGATTTTTTTTTTTCACATTGTAAGTAAAGCGTCCGAGTTCGGGAAACCAAGGTATATTAATCTCTCTCTCTCTCTCTCTCTCTCTCTCTCTCTCTCTGCGTGCGTGCGTGCGTGCGTGCATGCGCACACGCGTGTGTGCGTGTTGAAGATACTACTGGACATTCGAATAATCCGAAATATGAGTTGATGAAATGCCAAGGTCTATTTCCTGGAAAATTGTCGTCAGTTTATTTCGCCTAGGGAATGTCAAAGGTTACGCTTGAAACTTGAAACATGGTGTCAGATGAGATACCAAATGTTGGTCCAGATGAAGCTAACAAGTTTTATTTATATCTGCGGTATAAAAATATCCACGGTCTGTTGACTGTTTTTATAACTCGTCGCCAATATTGAATGATTTTACCAGGACAATTTGATATGGGGAAATCATTGTTATAATCTTATTTAGTTCGAACTGAGCTTTCAATACCATTAATTACCGTTTGATGTTTCCACAGAGTGAGCAGTTATTGTCATAAATTTAACTCTTAGCATGCTGAGTAAAAATTTCAGCAAACGACATTTTGAATTATTTTTCATATTTTTCTCAGAAAATATGCTTTGACATTTCAGGCAAATTGTACGAGACAATTTTCATGAAATGTCAAAGTCTATTTTCTGTGAAAAATAAGAAAACTACCATTAATTTGTCATCTGCTAGATTTGCTCATAGCATAGGAAAGATTAATGTAGATTGTGCAGGGTCACTAGAAAACCGAAACCCCACCATATGTGAGCAATAAGGACACTGACCAGCCTGCGTATCTGCAAAGTCTACCCCGTCTGAGCCGTAACTACGCCGTTCGATTAGAAACAAGTTTATGGAATATTTATAACACAGAGCGAGGACACTGAAACTACTGCATAGATGTGCAAACTGGTTTGGGGATGTTCTGTTTCACGGATGGCGTAATGTTGATTTTCGAAAGTCTCAGCAGAGATTGAATTTCCCTGTTTCTGATGATCAAAGATTGCCTCACGAGTCGACAGATGCGACCATTTCAAGGAAACAGGTAAATATAATTAACATCGAACGAACGGTTCAGCCGATTTTCACAGTACAATCTATACAAGAATTGGTTCAAAATAGTTTGCGAATGACAAAACTGGGTGCATATGCTTAGCTGATCTGCAGAATAGAAAAAATGGTTGTAAGCAAATAAAATCTATAAAGTTTGTCGTTGGAAACCCGGAAGACATAAAAGTAAGATTTTTTTTAGATACAACATAAGCATTAAATTAAAAAAAAAATAAAAAAGAACAACATCAAAGTTTACATCAAAATGTCCGCTAAAATACTTATCTGTTTATACATGTACATGCTTACATCGCGAACTTGCTCTGTTCAAATTATCGGTTAAAATGCGTCGCGAAATTGCTCTGTTCAAATATTCGGTCAAAATACATTGCGAACTTGCTCCATTCAAACAATAGGTCAAAATACGTTACAACACACGTTGTCACTTTATGGGTATTGCAGCATGGTATATAATTTGAAAAAAAAAAAAAGTTAAAGGGTTGTGAATGCATTTTGGTGCCAAATTCCCTTACATCGTCACTTTCTTATCAGAGGCTTATAATTTTACTAACGGGTTAGTAGTATTATAAGCCTCTGCTCTTTATATATTTTATTTAATGGAAAATAACTGGTATACGAAGGTAAATACTGAAAATAATTGATATAGTTATACATGTACATTTAAAATTTAAATCAAAATTAAAAAAAAATACAAAAAGCACCACAAAACACTGTCCCAGTGAGCACATGAAGTTTACACAACGTCGCATTAACGTCGATGCAGTGTTTTCTCAACGTTGAGCGCCCTCTTTCGCGCAATACGTCACTGGCAAGTTTACTATAATGTCAGTAGACGATATACAGATAAAAGGCTTTTTAAAATTATCAAGGATCATAACGCATGCCAGAATTTACATATAAAGTGACATTTTCGGACAGAACCTGCACGTAGCAACAATCCAGATACCATATGAGACGAGTCAAATGAAAAGGTGCCTTTGAATATGCGCAAAATGCGCAGATTCAGATCATCCTGTGCATGTCCTCTCATCCGGGCCTTTGCTCTCCATTCAATCATTCTGTTGTATCCAACGAATCTGTTAGCGGACCGTGAAGGCCCTGATCAGACTGCGCGGATGCAGTCTGATCGGGGCCTTCGCTGTCCGCATTTGCCCGAAGACACGTTTGCGCACGGCACGACCCATATAAATTTTATCTGCATCGGTTGAAAGAAAGTGAACTTTAATGACTTTCAGTTTACGTTACTGCACACCTATCCCCTTCATCAACGGCACTGACAGAAAGTATTGATGGGCATAGGTACAAGGCGTCACTGATATAGTGTTTATGGCCTCCACATTATAGTAGTGATAGGATGCCCATGTGCCCATCCGTCTGTCTGTCTGTCGTACGTCCTTTAATGCGCGGTCCGTAAATTGTTTTCGTGCGATAACACCTGTTCATTTTCGTGGATTTCATTCAATTTTTGCCTGTACATAGGTTGGTTACTTGGGTTAGAGTTTAACGTCCCAGTCAACACTATTAAGGTCATGCCGAGCAGGTTAGTTTACCCAACCATACTATTCCTTGGCAGGCTTAGTCCTCTAAGCGGTTAACCCATACCTGAGCATATTTCTTTCGCCAGAAACGGATAACTTCCCTTCTTGAATCGTCGGAAGGGAGAGAATGACCGCAGAAAATATTACATGATCAATCTCCACAAATGAATGTTGCCAGACCAGGCGGGGATCGAACACGCGACCTGCCGATCACCAATCGGACGCGAATCCGACTAAGCCACTGAGGCCGGCTCCTGTACATAGGTACTGGGAAGATCGTGTAGGGGACTGGTCAAGAGTTATTCAACAATATCTGCAGTGATGGCCGTTGATAAATGTAAAACAAAATAGTTTTCATTTGTAATTTGACGTTCTTTCACCCAATCCAAACAAAGTCCATGTGTTTGCTTAAGAGAAAATGAATATATTGTCATTGGAGCCAAATCTTGTCAAAATTGTTTTGTCTTCTTCTAAAAAGGGGTCTATTTTATAAGGAAACCATTTGCTCCCAAAGGCGAGTTTGTGTGCAGCAATGCAAACAAGCATCACAAAATGTCTCCCTTGCGATAATAGCGGCAAAATCTCCAGGAGAAACTTCTTTACTTTAGACTTTTTCAGAAAAGGACCGGTCTTCAGTGAAGCATACAAGAGTTGCCACCCTTGTCGGAAATGGCAAAACATCTACCAGGAATATCCAGTGCCCTTATCCAGTGCTATATGCGTAGATTCAGAACACACTGGCATTCGCAGTCTCAAAAAAAAAAAAAAAAAAAAAAAGAAAGAAAAAAGAAAGACCGATACACGTTTGTGAGAGAAAACTCTGTCAAAACTGCTTTTGTCCCCTTCTGAAAGGGTATAAGGAAAGAATTTGCCCCCAGAGGGAGCAAATTCTTTCCTTATAGAGTGGACCCTTTTCAGAAGGGGATACGTATGCAGGCATTCTGGCATCCGCGCAGTCTTATCAGGGGCCTTTTGCAGCCCTTTGTTACATTCTGCAATATCCAGTGGCCATATAAACAGACAACGAAGTCCCTGATCACTTCGTTGTTGGAATATGCCCCGAAGGCATCTTTTCGCTTTGGAGCTGCTCGGATGTCAATGATTCTGGTCTCGGCGGACTCAGGTAAATTTAATTACATTCCAATATAAAGATGATGAGTTGAGCAGGTAATTTAATTACCAGCGTGCATGCTGCATGCTAGAGCGGACGCTCGGAGACAGAATATGGCCACATATGGCATGATAAGGTTAGATGTAATAGCCTCAAAGTGAGAAAACGTACCTTCTGACATGTGCGCTCAACGGAGACTCAGATCAGCCTGCGCATCCGCGCACCTTGATCAGAGTCATCGTTGTCCGCATGAAGAAACTTTACACCCTTGGCTATCCAAAATGCGCACAGTCATGAGTATGATCAGATTGCGCTAATGCGCCGGTTGATTTGAATGCTCGCTGGGCGCACATGTCCGTTTTCTGAAATTGCGGTTCCAATGATTCCGTTTTCTAACATTGAGGCTCCAATGATTATAGTGCTCCTCATAAAATGGGTACCTAGAGGAATATTTCATTTTTTATCATGGTTGAGTGAATAGCATCAGAATCGCATCGGAGAATCGGTCAGGTAATTCCAAAAAGTTGGCCACAATCATATGCTTAAAGAAGAAATTAAGGGATGTATACATTTTTTAGTAAAAAGAGCGAGTCTTTACCTAGAGCCCAGCTTTTAATGTTGGGTATTTGATGAAAAACAGAACTGTGGTTTTTAAAATTCATCCATTAATCCAGGGAAATTGATCTTTTACTATATTAACGTTACCTTACTTTGTTCAGGGTGTATTAATGTTTCTTGATATATCAGTGGAGCTCTATATGTTTATGTCAGTATTTATTTACGTCTATTCACATGACACCAGTCCATGGCAATGGTAAAAGGAAAATTTTAAACACCTCCTCTTATGGCCTATCCAAACTTTGCGGTAATGATTCTTGACCAAGTTTGTTGATTCTGTGCCAGCGACATTTTAACTGGTTCTTATGGCAACCGAGATGTCCTATATTCTTAAAAACGGGAACGTGGGGAAAAGACATCTCCCTGTTGATGAAGCGATTTACACCAAACTTGTCACTAATGCTTCTTCGGCTCTAATGATTTTTGTATTATTATTATTTCCGCTCATCCACTTATTTGATGAGTTGCTATTGCAACGGTTATGTTTTTAAAATGTTTAAATGGCATCTACTCATTTAACCTACGGAGTGATTTGGATCAAAACTTGCAAAAATGGTCCGTTGTCTCTACAAAGTTTGCTAATTTTACGCCAGGCGACCATTGTAATTGGTTGCTTTAGCAGCCAAGATAATCCATTCCCCATAAAGTACATGAGGATGGTGAAACCCCACTCCACCCACCATCACTCTGTTTAGTCTATCACGGGCTTCGCTGTCCGTTTACAGAACCATTAGCTGCTGTTCAATCATTGTCAATCTGAACCAGGATATGCCCAGCCTTTGCAAACAGTGTAGATCCAGATCAGCTGGCTTCTGAAGAAGCCAACTGATCTGGATCTAAACTGTTTGCCATTAAGTATGTGAATTTATAGCAACAATCCGGATCAAGTAATCTGATTGGCTGAAAATTGGAAGGGGCAATTTATTTATTCAGCAAGACAAGAGTTATGCCATGATGTTACTTCTTAGTGCAAACTACCTCGAAATGAGCAGGTCATCCCAAGCATGATATTATACTGTTTAGCTGACTACTGTCCTTTCAGCGTCATATAGAAAGACTTTTTGTTTGGTGTTTTATTGTTTAATTCAACTAAAAAATAGTTGTTTTTTTTTTCAGTTCTTTTTTTTTTGTTTGTATTTTTATTTATTTTTTATCATTGACCACATCTTATCAGACACCTTTTGTCTTCTTCTCTGTTCCAAAATATTTATCCTATAATAAATTTTATGGCCAAAAATTGGTCTGACCTACGAAATTTCTATAGTAAAGTGTTTTTTGTTTTGTTTTGTTTTATTATTTTTTTTTTTTTTTAATTTTTATCTTAGTTTTTTTTTTAATTTTCTCTACTGAACTTCAATTATTGTTGTTTCACAAGAATACTAACATTTCAGAAAACATTTAACAAGTGGAATTTGATGAAAACCTGCCTCCAATCTACCTACCCTATCAATATTTGCACAATTTGTTGCCATTTTTACTTTGGGAACATTGAAATATTCGACTTTTTTTAACTAATGAATAGAATAAAATGTTTGTGCGTAGGTATACTACTGAAGGTTTTGCATTAAATCCTGACAAATGTTAGCAAATTCACTTCTTCTGTGTAAAACGCCAGGCACAAACGACTTTCTGAAAGCTGTCGAAAGCACAATAATTACCGCATATACTGTAAGTATTCGGACAACTTGCTATACATATCCATTTCACTACATGTTGAAAAACTGCTGGATGAATAGCAAACAGTGTAGACCCTGATCAGAGCGACACTTTCTGTGGCGCCTGATCCTGTTCTACACCATTTGCTCAGGTCTGTCTGTCCGAATACTTAGGGTAAATATGGCAGTTCGGGATGACGCCGGTCATCCCAAGTGTGATGTTTTACCGTTATGTCGGGTACGGTGTTAAACTAATTAGCATTATCTTTGATCAAAAGAGCCGCTGACACCTGGAAAACATCAAAGAAGTTTTATTTAATTACGAATTAAACATCACTTGATTCAAATATAGACCAGCGTACCAAGAAGAAAAGACCTAAACATCTGTCCACTTATTTAAACTCAAAGATTCTTGCAAATGGTTTCATCGATTTCCACTAACCTCTGGGTAACATTATCAGATGGGACCAGTCATGAGAAAAGTTCATACTGCATGGAATTATCAATAATACAGTGCAGGACCTGTTCATTCGACGCAATATAATCAAAATCTCTTGTTCGCTGTTTAGACGATATATACTCTTTTTTTTTTTTCTTGAGCGCCTGTGCGACATACCGGAGTGTTTCCGCCTGTGTCACGTAGATCAGGTAACACAAAACGTCCAAATTATGATGCGCCGAAACACCCCAATGCTCCTGCAAAACGAATTGCCATTGCAGTTAGATTTCTAAAGTGCAACAGAAATATTTTTATTGAAAACCGTCAAATACATTGTATCTCCCTCTTACTCAAACACATTATTGTAACCCTTTTACCCAGTCGCGAAATGCAGTTAGATAGTTGTCTTTTAGTATCAGTTGGAGACACTGGTATATGCGCTGCCAAGAGAACTTTTGAACTTAATATTTTGTACCAGGATGCATTTTCTTACGCCTTGGAAATAAAAGACGTCGAATGGACTCGGTGACATAAGCGGATGGTTTACAACATACACGTTTTCAGACGCAAAAAAAAAAACAAAAAAAAAACTTGACCCTTTCAGCCCTGGAGACCAAATTAGATAATTATGCAAGCAGTGTAGATCCAGATGAGACGTCTCTTTCTCATCTGGCGCTATACTGTTTGCCCTTCTGATTTGATTTTTGTCTGAATCCCCATCTTGCAACAATGGACAAATTCAACGATGGAATACTCCAGTGCATAAACTCGGGGTTGAAAGAGTTTACATCCTCACACATCCGCACTGTTGTCATGAGTCAGATGGACACCTTACACCATCCTTTACTTGAACACTTCTTATTGTAAAACATTTTCACCGTCTTCAGAAAAGAGCTCATTTGAAGAGACTCATCAAACCGAGTCCGATTTTCGGGATTCTATGTGTTCTTTGTTTCTAAAGGCAATCCTTTTTGACTTTTATTTCTTACAGAGGCAGCCAGTGAGAGTCTGACCAGATGGACAAGGCATTTGAACAGCTGGCCTGCTTATGGCTTAGAACTAATTCTTCATAGTGGTGGTTCTCTTGGCAATTCATGGCCGTCCTTGATTGCTTGTTATCAGCCCTTCTCTGTGGCTCAACCATGTGCACCAAGGTTTCGTCGTCACACGAGTATTACAATTTATGTATATACAGATGAGCTTCAATGACTCGAACATCTTTGGGACCATGGAAATTTGTTTCAGATATGGGTAGTTCGAGCCACTGAAGGTTAATCATGACGTCAGGTCAGAAAGCAAATAGCGATGATTTAGGGAAATATTTTCGATTTTCTACACAATAATTTTATGTTAAGTGTACTCATTAGAATCGTCTCGATGAGGCGATTCTAATGAGTACACACAACATACGATTTCATGATAAAATAAGAAACTTTCCCTAAACATTTGTTTTCTCGGGCTATCGGAAGAATTTCGTAGGGACTCAAAAACGAGTTCAAATTAGCCATGGTAAACAAGCCAACGATGTTCGAGCTATTGAGGTTCGACTGTATATACATAGTCAGAGGTTTCATGGCTGATTTTAGACGTTTTCTGCTACTCCTCGGTGAGCAGATGAATTACACACCTAACACAACATGTGCAAATGCTTCTTCAGAACCGTTATCACACTGCCTTCTGATATGCCAGTACCACTGGCTATGTCTTTCACCGACAATCGGACAGCCTCTTCCACCAATGTCTTTACAGCAGCGATGTTTGCCTTGGTAATAGAGGTTTCAGGGCTGCCAATGCAGGTGTCATCTTTACCAGACATTTTCCTAGCTTTAAAGACTTAAACCTACCTAAATACTGTGACAGACAAAACAATCGTTTCTATATGAAATGTCGCACTGGGCTTGATATAAATGCAAAGCAGATATTTATTGAACTGTAAGGTCCATATATCACACAGTTCAATAAATATCTGGGCCCAGTTGTTCAAAGCTAACGATGTCGTTAGTTAACGATTGGTTAAAATTTACATTGAGTGATACGCAAATATGCTGAAAGTTTTTCCTGAAAAAATGTGAGTAGCTTTTGCAGTGCACTGCAAAAGCTATTCACATTTTTTCAGCAAAAATATAATATTGCTTATTGAATCTGCTAAAACAGTTAACGAAATGATCCTTAACGAGCTCGTTAAGCTAACGACACTTTGAACAACTGGGCCCTGCTTTGCAGCTACATTATGTAGCAAGCCTGTCGCGCAACATTTAACCAGTGTCCTGCTGAATAAATTAAGATGCCACACCCACTTCTAATTTTCAGTCAATCAGATTACTTGATCTAGATTGTTGCTATAAATTCACATACTGAATGGCAAACAGAAGCTCAGGTATCATACCTTTTGGGCAGGCTTAGTCCTCTAATCTGAAGAAGCCAACTGATCTGGATCTACACTGTTTGTAAAGACAGGTATATCCGGGTTCAGCAGGACAAGGGTTAAGATAGAAACGACTTTTTGGTCGGTTCGTCCATGTTACAAAGTGACATGCACAAATTGGTCTATGTAATTGTTTGTGTTGAGGTTATACAGCCCAGTCAACTCATTGGGGTCATGTCGAGCGCGGTCATTTGACCTAAACTCACTTTTTTCCTGGGCAGGCTTAGTCCTCTAAGCAGTTAACTAGTACGTGTGCATATACCATTTCACCAGAAATGGTCTATGTATACGGCAGCATATATTGCATACCTAGATATCTCGGTTATTTGAAAATCAGGTTGCACTTAAAACATGTATTCCGTTAGCTGTTGAAAGCAGGACTGAACTGAATTGAAGTATTTTAAAGGTTGATACCTGAGCTTCTTTTGCTATAGCAAATCAAAGCACTGAGAGTGCTGAAGGGAGCAGTTGCTGTAGGCCTCTAGAATTGATTGAGATTTGCGTTGAAAAAAAAACAACAACAAAAAACATGAACGTCCTTTTCTGTACCCGATAGCCCCTTTTCAGTCTCTTTCGGTGGAAAAGGTCCTTTTCGGTGTTTAGTCCGCGGCTTGGGATACACATTTCTCCCAACACTGTAGATTTAGCGCGTTTTACTGGAGTTTTCATATTCGTTAAAATCTTATGTTTTCATAAGTTTGAAGTTTTCCTTGGTTTTGTTTATCTAATCGCTATTTATAAGCATCAGAGCGTATATATTTGAATGCAGAATTAAGCATTATCAGCATTAGCAGGGAACTGTTTGTTAGGTAGTTATTAGGTTGGTAGTAACATGAAAACGGATTGTCAGAATATGGTGTGTAGTCTTTAACTGCCTTTTGCGACATTATGAAGCTAAGACTGCGCCAGCCTTTGATGTTGTCTTCCCATCTTTTTTTCTTTTGATCCCTTTCACTGTGCTTTATGACCGTACCATCTAAGTTTACGGTTCTTGACCATGGTAAGGGGCTACTACTATTGCTACTAAATAATAATAATAATAATAATAATAATAATAATAATAATGATAAAAATAAATCAGTGTTTTTTGGACGTTTTTTTTTTCTTTCAAAAATCCATCCTTTAAAATAGCGATGTCCGAGCGGGCGGGCGGGCGGGCGTCGGGCGTTGGGCGTCGTCCGAGGTTTACCTTTTGGTTAACCTTTTTGAAAAACCCGTCCATAATGCCGTTAGGCGTTTTTCTTGTTTATTCATTTTGCCAGTCGACGTGATGACTCTGGGGACATTTCGCCATCTTCTTGTGAGTGTTCGACGTTTTTTTCCATGTGGAAATAAATTATTATCTCCTGCTAACAGAGGTATTATCACTGACACCAAAGACGCTGCAATACGCAAACCATTGCCGCATAAAATTGACCACTGCTTCCTTCATTACTGTACGCCTAGTGGAAACTGTACGTTATCGCTAGCTGAAAAGGTCGAATGCTGACTGTCTTTGCATTTTTTTTTTTTTTTTTTTTTTTTTTTTTTTTTTTTTTTTTCCTATTGGCCTTTTCTTGTATGCCCCCAACTTTCTGGATTATCACAAGTGGAATGCGAGAAGGGATATATAAGTTAATAAAACTGCAAGCCATGCACCATGCCCCGCCACAGGGACATATTCCCTATGCACTTCTGTAGTATAAGGGCTGAAAACAATCTAAGTTAAACATGAAGAGAAGCAATAAACAGTTATTTCATAACTCAAAAAAAAAAAAAAAAAAACACCAAAAGGTCTAAGTTAAAAATGCAATAAAAAGTGATAAAAAATAATTTCAGGATTCTGAAAAAAACAATATGTACAAAGCGTGTGTAAAATTTCAAAAGAATCGGCCTGGAAATGTAGGAGGAGTTGCGCGTACAAGGTACATACTCCCTACACATTTCTGTAGTATTAGGGCTCGAAAAAAGTCTAAGTTAAAAATGCAAAAAATGTAATAAAAAATAATTTCAGGATTCTGAAAAAACAATATGCATATCTTCAGACCATCCTAAAAGCGCCTGTAAAGTTTGAAAAGGATTGGCCTAAAACTGTAGGAGGAGTGGCGGGCGGAAGGTACATACTCCCTATACATTTCTGTAGTATTAGGGCTCGAAAAAAGTCTAAGTTAAAAATGCAAAAATATGCTAAAAAGTAATTTCAGGATTCTGAAAAAACAATATGCATATTTTCAGACCATCTTAAAAGCGTCTGTCAAGTTTGAAAAGGATTGGCCTAAAACTGTAGGAGGAGTTGCGGGCAGAAGGTACATACTCCCTATACATTTCTGTAGTATTAGGGCTCGAAAAAAGTCTAAGTTAAAAATGCAAAAAATGTGATAAAAAATAATTTCAGGATTCTGAAAAAACAATATGCATATTTTCCGACCATCCTAAAAGCGTCTGTAAAGTTTGAAAAGGATTGGCTTAAAACTGTAGGAGGAGTTGCGGGCAGAATGTACATACTCCCTATACATTTCTGTAGTATTAGGGCTCGAAAAAAGTCTAAGTTAAAAATGCAAAAAATGTAATAGAAAATAATTTCAGGATTCTGAAAAAACAATATGCATATTTTCAGACCATCCTAAAAGCGTCTGTAAAGTTTGAAAAGGATTGGCCTAAAACTGTAGGAGGAGTTGCGGGCAGAAGGTACATACTCCCTATACATTTCTGTAGTATTAGGGCTCGAAAAAAGTCTAAGTTAAAAATGCAAAAAATGTGATAAAAAATAATTTCAGGATTCTGAAAAAACAATATGCATATCTTCAGACCATCCTAAAAGCGTCTGTAAAGTTTGAAAAGGATTAGCCTAAAACTGTAGGAGGAGTTGCGGGCAGAAGAATGGAGGGGGCGCTGACGGACGGACGGACGGACGGGCGGACACTCAAAATTTCAGAGGGTATAACATAATACCCCACCACTTTTTTGGTGGCGGGGCATAAAAATGAAAAAAATGAGGTTGAATAGAAGAAATAGGAAATACAGAAGGAAGAAAAGCGAGGGAAAGCGTAAAGGGATAAAGATGTTTGGAAAATTCAGTTGACTGTAGAGTGCTCATCTTCGCGGCCTAAGTCTTGAAGATTTTCGAGCGACTCTGCCAGGCAAGTCTTGCTGGAGAGTTGATTCCACTGGATGGTTGTTCTCGGAAAGAATTACATGTAGTAACGTGTATAGTCTTTGTCAGCTCTTAATTGGCGATATTGATGAGAGCATCTGCCGGTGCCTCTTTGTATGTACATGTAGTCATTTTCCTGTATGGCTACCAACTGGTTGCGTATTTTGTATCCTTTCGTATAGCATGCAGAGTCTAGAGTCAACACGTCTCTGTTCTAGAGTTCTCCAGTGAAGACGACTGTGGAGCATGTCTGTGATGCTTGATGTATTATGCTAGCGACCTGTCACCCATCTTGTCGCTTTTCTCTGGACCATTTGTAGCTGGTTAACTAGCCTGTGAGATGTTCTGTCGCCTTCCTTGTCATTGCTAACACATTTGGGGTCCGTCCCATACTGTACTGCAGTATTCAAGTTTGGGGCGAACAAGGGACTTGTAAGCTTTGTCTTGAATTGTATGACAATTGTTGCGTTTCTTTTAAGAAAACCTAGTGTCAGATTGACATCAGAAGTGGCAGAATTTATATGCAGGTTCCACTTAAGGTCTTGGTTGATTTGTACACCAAGATATTTGATGTGCGAGACAGAGGAGAGTGTTGGCTGCGAAGAAAATAGTCATGAATATTTTGGGTTTTCTTAGTTGATACGTGGATTACTTCACATTTTTCAGGGTGGAAGCCCATCTGCCAGCTTAATTCCCATCTTTCAAGGTTGTGCAGATTATCTTGCAGCTTTGAACAATCAGAGGAGTTATGAATCGCCAAGTAGAAAAGGGTGTGATTTGCAAAAAGTCTCACAGTACTGTTTGTGACGTAATAAATAAGAAATAGTACCGGTCCGAGAACCGAGCCCTGAGCGGCACGCACCAGAAAGAACAGATACTGAAGAAGATTTCCCTTCAAGAACAACCCTCTGAGTCATTCCACTAGGAAAAGAACCAGTCCTTCCTAAAGTGTTTCCCTTTACCCAGTATGAAGAGAGTTTGTATAGAAGTCTGTTGTGAGCAACTTTATCAAAAGCCTTGGCGGTCTATCCCTACGACGCCATATTGGATATATTTCTGCATGTTGAAGGCTATATAATGAACAAACTCAATGAGTTGAGTCTCACAGCTACGCTTTTCACGTGCTGTCGGTTTTCACGTGCTATCGGGACTGAACGCGGACACCGGACAGTCTGGTTCGTAGGAGTTTGCTTATGACACCAGATTTGTTTGTGTTGAGGTATTACGGCCCAATCAATCCAGTGAAGTCATGTCGAGCGCGGTCAGTTTACCTAACCACACTTTTACTGGGAAGGCTTAGTTCTCTAAACGGTTAACCAGTATTGTGCACATTCTTTCGCCAGAAACTGACAACTGCCCTTCATGAATCAGCAGAAGGGAGAGAATGGCCGAAGAAAATATTTCATGATCTATCTCCACGAAAGAATGTTGCCGACCCGGCGGGGGTCGGACCCGCAACCTCCTGATTTCCAGTCGGACGCGCATCCAAATGAGCCACCGAGGCCGGATAATGACACCAGATATGCTTACCCATGATGCAGTTGCAAAGTTCTAGTGAGAGATGTGCAATATTTCCAGTATTGATTGGCTGACCACCTGGACATGCAGAGAATTGTAATTAATACTGACCATTGTTCACCTACCTTCATTAACGCTTAGCATGACGGGTAAAAAGAATTAACAGACGACATTTTCATATATTTTTCTTATTTTTTTTCCCAGAAAACAGGTTCTGGTATTTCATGCAGATTGTCTCCAGTGGAGACAATTTGCATGAAATGTCAGAGCCTGCTTCCTAAATATAAAAGAAAAAAATATTTTAATATATCGCCTGCTGAAACTTTTATCCAGCATGCTATGGGTTAATGTACGGAAGGAAACAAAATGTCACCGACATCTGTCGGGATCTGTTAGGTATATACACGTGATACCATATTAACCCCAAGAATTCGGACACCATAACTCCTGAACCATATTTGCCCAAAATATTCAGGAGTAGGTCTATTTCACTACCTGCTGGTGTATTTAAAAATGCTGGATGAGTGGCGAACAGTGTAGACCCAGATCAGACGCCGCATTCTGCGTCTTTTGATCTGAGTCTCGCTGTTTTCCCAGGCCTGTCTGTCCGAATACTTAGGGTAAAATAGTATTTTCTCTCTGTCGATGATAGTTCCATAAATATAAAAAAAACACGACTATTAAAAATGATATAGTGATTTAGCCACTCCGGTCAGAGGTTCGAAGATCGCCATACGCACTTGGGTTTAAAGACTATTCCCCGTCTGTGTTTGAATTACTACTAGTACTACTTCTAATAGTTTTGGAACAGGCCAAATATGATGAAATTGAAAGAACTTATACTATCAAACAGTAAGAAATTGATATTAAAGTTATGCATTTTCACAGAAAAGGCCTTTAAAACTAGAGCATTATATTACAGTAACCATTGAATATTGTTTTTTTTTTTTTTTTTTTTTTTTTTTTCTCATATTATATTTGAATTTTGATATCTCAAAATATGTGTTTCTCCCAGCTGCAAGTATATTATTTAGTGGTATGTATTTGATGCCATTAAATCCATTTGTATTTGTTTCTGTATCATGTATACAACACATGAGCATGTATTGCTTGAAGTTCAAATAAAAGTATCATTGGCCGGCGCGCGAATCGCGCCGGTCTCTTAACCCTTGTCCTGCTGAATAAATTAAGATGCCACTCCCACTTCTAATTTTCAGCCAATCAGATTACTTGATCCTAACTGTTGCTATAAATTCACATACTTAATGGCAAACAGTGCAGATCCAGATCAGTTGGCTTCTTCAGAAGCCAACTGATCTGGATCTACACTGTTTGCAAAGGAAGGGCATATCCGGGTTCAGCAGGACAAGGGTTAATATAGCTTTGGATTTTTATGTAGGGAGAAGTGTTCGATTAGCGCAGAGAGCAGTTTGGTAAGTTTGAATATGACCAGCAGTCCACCTTTGGTAAGTTTGGTCCACAGTTAAAAAGTTCAAACATATTCATGACGCATGCTAAAATAAGCTTCTAGATAAGATCTAGTAACTTATTTAAGTTCTGGCATGTTTTTTTTTTTTTTTTTTTTTTTTTAGATAATAATGTACGTACAAACTAAATCTCGTGGAGATCTCAATATGACTAGGAGTCGCATATATTGCTTGATCAAGAAAATTCATTAAGTTTAATAAAAGCATACATTAAAGAATCATATTGTTGTTCTTTTTTACCTATTAAAATGAAAATTTATTAAACTTTAGTATACCCGTGTCCCGTATTTCTAAGTAAACATGAACAAAATTTACGCCGGTACTTAGACGTTTACGTCTAAATATTTTGTCTTGTATCATATCTAATACTACTACTAACAGACCGGATGGACGGCCGTCGCGAGCCGAGAGAGTCGACCAACGCGGATCATTTTATTAAGAACCCTGCGTTTTCGACTGCCATAATGACAGTCCACGAACGCGCATTAATCGTTTTCGACTGCCAAATTATCATTTCTGGCAGTCGAAAGCGTTGTGTATTATTAAATTGCTTCGCATTCGTCGATTTTTATTTTTCGGATTGCCGCCTTTCTCGTCACCTCATCAAGGCACGGTATTTACCCTTTGTAGTCGGACATTTTAACTCATTGTAGTCTGGAGACCTCTAAAAGGGTAGTTGGCAAACGGTGCAGACCCAGATCAGACGCCGCAGAACGCGGCGTCTGATCAGGATCTCTACTGTTTGCAAATAGTTCAACCATTTTACACTCAGAATAGCTATATCACATAGCCTGACATACCTAAAATAGAAATTAGAATCTTCCAATATATAGTGTGGGGGCGTTCATTCAGTCTACAATGGGTTAACTCCTTGCCATACATGTCCAATTGCCGGCCTCGGTGGCTCAGTTGGATGCGCGTCCGACTGGTGATCAAGAGGTTGCGGGTTCTACCCCCGCCGTATCGGCAACATTCTTTCATGGAAATTGATCATGAAATATTTTCTGCAGTCATTCTCCCCCTTCCGGTGATACAAGAAGGACAGTTGTTAGTTTCTGGCGGAAAAATTGTGCACAATACTGCTTAACCGCTTAGAGGACTAACCCTGCCCATTTAACGTGTGGTTAGGTAAGCTGACCGCCATCGACATGACCCCATGGGGTTGACTGGGCCGTAAAACCTCAACACAAACAAACATATTTATCCAAAAAATTGAGTAAGTTTAGTTCACTACCTGTCGATGTTTCTACAATTGGTAGATGTGTGGAAAACATTGTAGTCTCTGATCATAAGTAGCATTAGGCGGCGTCTGACCTGATCTCATCCGCACTGTTTGCATAGGCCTGTCTGTTTGAATACTGGGTGATTTTTCGCCTGGAAAAAGTATTTCTTATGTGTGGTTAGAAATAAGCTAAGAAGCCAAACAGTGACACATAAAAAAGAATATTCTGTCGAAAATTCCTTCTTTGACAGAAACTAGGTTTTTTTTTTATATATATAAATTTACGTTTAATAACCCTAAGTACTGGGACAGTTAGGTCCTTTCATTCATATTGCGAGTATATTAGAAGGTGTCGAGTTAATGGTTGAAATGATTAGGGGGAAATTCCATGCCCTGAGCGAGGATTCAAATCAACTCTATGCGGTTGACAAGTTTCGACCAACCCTTTATATGCCACATTGCCCACAATATTCAAACCAAGTCACTCCACTGCATATGTGAGAAAAAAAAAATGAACAGCTAAAGAAAAGATCGTCGGAAATATCCGTGAGAAAATTATATGCATAATAAAGAGACAGGATAAAGCGCGGACAAAGGCTCTCTTAACGCCTCGTTTGAGCAAACGGTTAAGGTATTAGAGTAAACCGATTGGCCATCATAATTTACCGGACAAAAATATCCGGCACGCGACATTATGCAAATGAGATGAAGCCCGGAGCAAATATTTGCTTTTGGTCATTGTGTACATACTTGAAGTATCTGGTTATTGAAGACAAATCCTTTATTTGCATATCTTCACCATTTCTCTCGAGTATTATTGTATGTACATGCGTCTGTGCTGAAATAGTTGTATTGCAAGTTCCTCGCTGGTTGGCTCAAGGTTAAGTTGCCGAACTCAGAATCCGGGGATAGCAGATTATAATTCCCGCTACGGTCAAGAATGTTCGGGCGATAGGTGCAAGACCTGACTCGACATGTTCTGGATTGAATATAAAGTGGGTGGACAGGGTGGCATTAAAAGAAGACTAGTTGTATGAAAAGTCAAAGCCTATTTTATGGGAATCACCAGATACTATACACTGTATCAATGGAGAGCAACGGCCCGGATGATAGTGTGCGCACGCGCATGATGATCTGAATCTGCACATTTTGAGCATGTTCGGCACTTTTCGCTTGACACGGCCCATTCATCTATCTAGCTCAAACCCGTTACAAGACGGGTTTCTAGAGAGCATGCGACTCCGGAAAGCAAAGCTAAGCAGTTCCATGCATACACATCAACAACGGTCCGCTGTAAATGACTTGAATTCTGTTGAATGTCCGTAAAATCCCTGAAAACCACTACTACCCCAAATTATTGAAACATTATTACAGATATGTAAAAGCAAAGAACCAACGTTAATTTACATCGTTGGAACAAATGGCGAAAATATGCCATATGGCACAATACTTGGGTGATCAGCTGCGCATAATATTCCACTTCAAACCTATGCCAGTCGCAGAAAACATAATTGCACAACACTAGAAAATGTCCCTTATACCATATATGGGCAATGAAGGCCCTGGGCAGACTGCGCAAATACGCAGTCTGCCCAGGGCCTTCGTTGCTCGCTGTAAGAGTTGGTGGATAGTGTAGAAGTCATAGGATGTGCGGGTTGATCTGGACATTCGCTGTTCGCATGTGCCATAAGGGCCCATTTCTGGCATCGCAACATCATTTGGTATTCTTTTTTCTCTAGCTTTTACAAACATTTGAAAGGGAAAACATGTCTGCTCCCAAATGACACGCAGAAATTGCACTTTCTCAAAGGCTATTCGCGTTTCGCTCTGATCCGCAGCTGATATTTAAAAGTCAACTTGTGATACCTTGTCTTAATTGGTTATTACTGGGGAATTGGAAATAATCATTAAATGGCAGAAATTACAACTCATGAGAGCTTACACGGATGGTTAGGAAATTAAGGGAAAATGTCAAACGTTTAATATCCATCATAGTTTCGCCTTTGTTATTAAACGAGCGAAGGTGAGCGCTTAATAACAGTAGTTGTGGCTACGTACGGTGAAAAGTGAAACTGATATAAAATAGTGTTCATTTCCGATCTGTTTTGTACGACATTAATTCTATTGTTCGCAGCAGTTAATGTTCGTACGGAACATTTTATTCGTCCGTCGCTCTTTTATGGAAAAGTCTGACAATAATAAATTTTCCCTGCTTAGGTAGATTTATGGCTCCTTGATACAGTGAGAAAATTTATTACTTAAACGGGTATTTATTAACTCCGTAAAATGTAGGAACCTCTTTTATTGACTGGACGTTTCGTTCCGTTAATTGGCAAATAATTATTGTAAGCACGGACCTGGGCGTCATATTTTCAAATAAAACAAATAAATAAATAAATAAATAAATAAATTATGCAAAGTCTATCCCAGGGATGTTCCTATGTGTTCATTCAGTAACCCAGAGTACTTTCCAAGCGGGCACGCACCGCTGAGACAACGTAGCATCGAAATCGATGCAACGTCGTTGTATAAACATCATGTGTCTGCTGGGTTAAAAGTTAAAAACGTACGCGTCTCTGCAAAATATTTCAACAGCCAAACTCTGGTGGTATCAAAATTAGTTTCCAAAATATGTTAATTGAAAAATCCACTGGAATAACAGCAGCCATGCAGGGAACCTTTAAAATGTATTGACACCACTAAATGGATAGATCACTATTGAAAACAAAACCGCAGTTTTCCAGTTTGCAAAAGACGTTTGCAGTTGCTCAGAAAGTGGGTAACTCTATAAAATTACAGATACACCCTAAACCAAAGAATTTTCGCTGTGTAAAACAAATGCTAGTTCGAGTAAAATAATAAAACTTTTATGTAATCGAGTTTTCACCCGCCCCTCCCCATTTCATGACGAAATCAGTGGCGACGCCATTGTTGTTTATAAATGTGGGACTTAATAATGATGAATAGTTACGTGAATTTAAGTCACCGCTTGAAATGCCCAGTATAAGACCTGGTAACAAATTGTTTTGAGTTTTTTATTTAAAAATCTGATCAGTCAGTCAGTTTTGAGGGTATTTGGGGCGAGATTTGGGGAGTCTTTCGAACCGTGATATTGAAAAGCAGTTTTGTCGGGCAGACGGATGGTACACAAAATAGGGTAACAGACAGACAAGCTTTATTCAGACTCAGTTCATGAACATGACGAACGAGTTTAACGACATTAAATCCAAAATAAAAACATAGAACGTAAAAAAGAGCTAAACGAAACTGTTTGGCATAATATGTACTCATCATCACCATGAGCAATATCGAACAAATAACCATAAAAAGGAGAGGGGAAAAAAAGAAAGAAAGAAAGGAAAGGCACACCTAGTAAAGGCACTCTCTTAAAAATAACAGGTGGAGAGGTTGTACACTGAACATTACAATGATTTACCACACCTACACACCCACACCCACATGCACAAACGTAGAAAGAGAGAGAGAGAGAGAGAGAGAGAGAGAGAGAGAGAGAGAGAGAGAGAGAGAGAGATGTACTGAAAATAATATTCTACGTTTCATTTATTTGTAACAATGAGAGAGAGAGAGAGAGAGAGAGAGAGAGAGAGAGAGAGAGAGATGTACTGAAAAAATATTCTACGTTTCATTTATTTGTAACAATTCATTAGTTCTTAGAACTTCAAAATATCTGTTTGGGGTCGTAAAGTAGCTTCCATGACATTTGGTCGAAAACCACATGGTCGAATGTATCATTCCTTCGAATGTCACTTTTAGTCTAGCACGATGTTTGGTCGAATTTTCGTCGAAAAAAATCGTCGAATTGACATTTTGTCGAAAATTCGTCGAATTTTCGCCGAAAAACTGAAAGGAACTAAAACGAAAGTAACTGGTCCAAAACATCCTACTGCGCATGATTTTTGTTACCTGCTGACGTCATCGGTGTGCTTGTTTAGATCGTATATGCAATTGAAGTCTTACTGAACACCAAAAACAGCAGAATAGAATATTTCCAAATCTAGAAATCTAAGCCTATTTTTTACCACCACGATTACTCAAATAAAATTCAGTTCAGGGCTCATTATATTATAACCGACCTATTCGAGCAAGCCGATAACAATTAGTCATAATGAGATCGATCACGGTAACAAAATTCGACCAAGTGTCGCATTTTTAAGAAAAAACAAAAAAAAAACAAACAAATTCGACCAATTGACCCGTTTCAATATTTTGTAGTATAAAGTAGCATTTACCAACCAACAGCTTAACCGCTTCACTAAAGATAAGACACACAAGCAGGTAGTGGTATTCATCGTTAAGATCGTGCTAACCACATAAATTTGATCTCCTCTCAGAAATCTCTATACCGAACTAACGACCAAGTTCTCAAGGGAAGATATGATTTCCTGTCCTTCATTTTGACGGATTTAGGTAGTTTCAAACTGTAAGGCTCTAACGTTATACAGTCGAACTCGAATTGCTCGAACATCTTTGGGACCACGGAAATTTGTTCTAGACACGGGTAGTTCGAGCCACTGAGGGTTAATCATAGCGCCAGACCAGAAGGCAAATAGGGATGATTTAGGGATGTCATTTCGGTCTTCTATAAAATAGTGGCATGTTGGATGTACTCACTAGAATCCCCTCGATGATGCGATTCTAATGAGTACACACAACATTAACATTCATGATAAATAAGAAAATTTCCCTAAAATATCTATGTATTTGTTTTCTTGAACTATAGGCGGAATTTCCTATAGGACTCAAAAACGAGTTCGAATCAGTCACGGTAAACGAGCAATCGGTCTTCGAACTGTACCATTCTTGAATAATATGTGATATCGACCTTTCACGACTTTGCCTAGTTAAAATTAGGAATTAAGTAGAAATTAAAATTTTGATAATTCCACTGTGGATAATTCATCTTTCAGATATTAGGTTTGGGAGTTTGGTTCAACCAGGCATTTGATACATACGGCTCATTCGAGCTATCGCGCTATATACGCTCAGATGAGCTAATAAATAAATAAATAAATAAATAAATAAATAAATAAATGTTTCGGTTAAATAGCACTCCTTCAGCAGCTCTCACTCCAACCCAACAGACACCGTCAGAAACGTTGAAAAGGTGACGTTACAACGCCGTTGTTTCAACGTCATCAATTGGAAACCCGATACCGCACCCCAAACTCTGACGTGGCATAAAATCTGAGACATAAATTTCTTCTGTTTGATGTTTTATGTCTAATTTAGTTTCTTAACAAGATCTACAGCCAAACGAAATCGTAAATCAATAAAATTATTTCCTAACTTCAACGATGCTTGGTGCTTCTTTATTGATTTGCCAAATATTAATACAATACCACTGGAACAAACATATTAATTTGAGCCGCAGCGTCGCAAAACGTACCTCGGACATGTGCGCCCAGCGAAGATTCAGATCAGCCTGCGCAGTCGCGCAGGCTGATCAGAATCTACACTGAGCGCATTTTGGATAGCCAAGGATGCAGGGGCTCGTCTTAAGGACAAGGAAGACCCTGATCAGACCACGCGGATGCGCACCCTGATTTGAGTCTTCGATGGGCGTACATGTCCTAATGTACATTTTCGGTCGTTGCGGCTCATTTCTCTGTCACAATGTATTGTTTAGACAAGATACTGTTCTGATTTGAATTTTTCTAAGAATGATCCGGGTCCTTTGTGGGCGGTGTGAGTCACGCGAGTAGTTGGGGTATAGAATCTGTTTTTTTTTTGTTTTTTTTTTAAATTTCGAATTAAGGCTGCGCACTGCTAAAACTGAATGCATGTCTGCCTATTGTATTGAGGAGGGGAGGATAACTACTTGATAAGGTCTCAACTTCCTACATATGGCATAGTACGGATGTGAGTGCCGAATGGCCGCCTTTTTCAGCGCTGTCAGGTTTATGATTATCCCCCTTTTTTCAACAAAAAGTATATGTCTGCCCCGATTTTTCTTGATTGGTATGTGAAAGGCCCCACTTTTCTGACATCCCGGTATATACACATATTTTTCGTTCAGGGATTTTACGAGGCTGCTTGTTCTCTTGGTATTCAGTGAACTGACTGCGATATTTTTCTATCTACCAGCAATAAATGGGTATAAAAAATAAAAGGGCAGAATATGAAAAGGTCAACATTTTGGTCGATCAAGTATATGAATGTGTCCCCGTTTTTTCAAAGGCCAGGTATATGAATGGGATAGGTTTCGAAATCCTGACTCGCACACCCGTACCACAATTACCCCCAAGTTACATCACCACCACCCCCATACCCACCCCACAGAGGATAAGGTCTTTATGGATGTTTTGTTATTATTATTATTATAACCGGGACACAGAATTTCCTACAAGATTGCGTGTGCGCCAACGAATACTCAGATGAACTGGCTGATCAGCCTTGGCTGAAGACGCTTTGGGACCTTGACTACCCACATAGTGCCATGCAAAGACTGATCAGACTGCGCAGACGCCCAATCTGATCTGCGTCACAGCTGGGTGCACATACAATCTTGTTGCAAATGCTGTTCCCCGGTTGATGTAATCTGTGCGTAAATTATGATGAGACATGCATAAACAGCAGCTAGTTAATACGTTTACAGATCGGTCTAATAATAATGCCTATGCATGGATGTAGCAGTCAGTCTGAGTTCGATCATGAGACAGGGAGTCATGGTGTATTCGACTATTAAAAGTTAACATATTTAAATAAGTCGACATACTATCGAAAATTAAGACATGCTGTTTAATGAGAATTTAACAAGGTCTTGAGTTATAAAAGCTGTAAAATTACTATGTAAATCGTAAATTGCAAACGTCTGTCAAACGTCTTATTTATAACGCTTGCGACAGAGCATGAGGCAACACACACACACACACACACACACACACACACACACACACACACACACACACACAGAGAGAGAGAGAGAGAGAGAGAGAGAGAGAGAGAGAGTAAACATGACACGTTTCATGAAGCAAAACCAATTATCCGGATACCTACCACTTTATCAAGTGTTATAATGTATACGCACGTACGCATGCACGCACGCACACACATTGTTGCAGATTTTAAAAATAGCAATTAAAGTGAGCTCGAAATATTGATAAAATGCTTGCAAGAAAAACAGCAGAGCGATGAGGATTCTAGATAAAACTGGGACAAGTGAGTAACGTATACGAGGGTCCTGCAAAAAGTTTTGTCACTGGGTTCGGATTTCTTCAGTTCTTTAGTGCTACGTTTTATCAAACATATTTTATTACAAACCTTCAAAGTATTCCCCCTTTACTGAAACACATTTTTTGGTAACCGAAAAGCAGATAAATAGTCTTCTTTTGGTATCTGTTGGAGACACTGATAAATAGCGCTGCCAAGAGAACTTCTAGACGTATACTTATTTCCAGAAAGCATTTTCTTAAGCCTTGGAAATAAAAAGAAGTCACAGGGACTCAGGTCAGGTGAATAAAGTGGATGGTTTAAAACTTTCACCTTTTCAGAAGCCAAAAAAGACTTAACAACCTCACACTTATGAGAGGAGGCGTTGTCATGTAAAAGGTGGACTCCTGACCATCCTTTGCTTGGTCCATGTTCCAATGTAACAAGTAAATTGGTCAGTGTATATGACTGCATCTATTTCAGTTTGAACTAACTCGGTCAATTGGAAACCAATTTGCACGAAATAAAGGGTTATCATTAGTTAGTCAACACACCATTCTAGTGCAGTGAAGCATTTTGAAATATACCTGGGATAAAACCAAGGAAGCCTATTAGTGACAGAACTTTTTGCACGACCCTCGTACCCACGACCGGCGCCATCGCCAAAACTAACGCAAAATTTCGAATCCTATGACCTTGTCCTTAATGTCACAAGGGGGCGGGGGCGGGGGAGCGGAAGGGAGTGCGGGCGGGCGTGATGTGCATCTATGAAATCTTTGATAAGTATGTAACATTATTGCAAGCGTCAACTGAATCTATATACGGGTTATGGAGATATATTTTAGTTCCCGGCTGTGGCTGCAGTTGTCCGATTGTTTTGAATTGCTAGGTTCCGAGGTCTCAGCTGGCGTGGGTTTGAAACCTCGCTCTGGCTGGTAGTATTTCATATTTCTGAAAATATCTATATATTTATATACCTACATTAGATTCAACAATTTTGGAAAAAGGGGAAAATGTGTTGTGTGCACATGAACGCTCTGCCAGTCGATGCAATTACATGCACGCCAACATGCAAACCCCGCCCCTCCCCCCCCCCACTCCAACTCCACCCACCCCACTGTATGTGTCTCGGTTCCACGTGAATGATTGTCCGTTATCTTAAAAGGTATTGTGCTTTAAAGTAAAGAACTTCACAAACAATGAATTTTGACACAAATTTGATCAAAATCAGTGGAAAATTAAGTAAGTTATAGACAATTGTATACTTTAACATTGGTGGAATGGAAGCCGACATTTTGAATATTTAATTAGGTTTCGTAAAACTTAAATTTCGTTTCATAAAGGTAGTTATTCTCATAAAGTTGGTTTATTTTGGGGGAAACGATTGCTTGTCACTAGAATTAAAAGATTATAAAAATCTGTAGCAAAATTATTCTTAAAAATCCTTTATAATATGGTTTTTCATATTTAATTTGGGCTGTGTGACATCACAAAGCCTATAATATGGCGGCATCCATGACAGCCATTTTAAATATATTCAAACCACCTTATTTCTAGGCCGATTTTGAAAACTCTTGCATCAAAATAAATGGCTTGTTAAACACTTTACTCCAAGATATACTTACAACTTATATTGCGTTCCCCTTTAATAGAAAACTAATTCGATCAATTTATGTAACTCTTTCATCCCTGAGTTTCTGAAATGGACGTCCATCTCAGAATTTGAACACTTCCATTGTTGCAAATAGGGGTTTCAGTCAAAAATGAATATCAGAATAGCAAACAGTTTTAATCCTGATGAGATGGCCATCTCATATGGATTTCGGGTTGAAGGTATTAGTGATGTGCCGCCACGATATACACCTCATGAGTATACTGGATGAAATTAAATATGTTGGATCCTGCGCCGTCAAACATCCAGGTTTTAACTAAACTGCGCTGGATGTACATGACAGTTGAATCTGTTATTGTATACTTGAGAATCCTGATGGGGTTTAGGGATGACAGAATGATGGCCATGTTTAATTTTCTCTGATCGGTATAAAAATGGCCATTATTCCGAGTAATTAAACAATACTGATTAATTAAAAATGAGGGCTTAAAAATGATCTATAATTAATAAATAAAAATAAAAGCAGAAAGGATAATGTTAAAAATTGAATAACGAGAAATAAAACAATATGAAATAGGCATAGTTAAAAAAAAGAAAGAAAAGAGGAAATATGTGATATGACATAAAAATATTATTTGTTAAAAGCTCATACTTGTATAATGCTAAATATCGACGTTTCAAAGATTTTTTTTTTCTTGTTTTTTTTTTTTTTTTTTTTTTTTTTTAAGAATAAGCTAAAAAAAATCGACATTAAAGAGTACCAGCTCCTTAAAAATATTTAAAAAAAAAAAAAAAAAAAAAAAAGATAGGAATAAGAAGCTCAGAAAATAGGTTGTGACATGTCTGTATTCAAAAAACGTTTAGGCAGTCACATAACTTTGCAACAGCAAAGCCCAATGTTGCTTGCGTGTCGTTGTAATGCACGTTGTGTGTTAAAATAATTGAATTATACTGATTAAGAATTGGGTTTTAAGTCTTCCTTCTTTAAAAAAAAAGTCACTTTTCATTTTCCTCCATTAAAAAAAAAAAACATGGTGCAGTACTCATTAGATGTGTCTTGGCGAGGCGCTTCTAATGAATACCCACAAAGCATATTTTATGTAGAAATTAAGACTATTATCTCAAACTTATTATCAAATACTCCTCTAACCGTTACCACTTTATGGGCAACTTCAGCGGATGTCTAATAGAAGTTTTTTTTTTTTGGTTTTTTTTATTTATTTTTTCCAGAAAACAGGATCAAATTGTCTCTGTTGGAGACAATTTGCATAAACTGTAAAAACTTTTTTTTCTGGGGAAAATAAGATGTTGCATAGTCGTCCGCTAAGCCTAGGATCCGGCCAGTGTGTGTCCACTCTTAAAAACAGCAACAAGAGGCTTTTCCGATTAAATATGTCATTTTATTTTCACTACAACAAGCTACAACTCTCGGACTAAACCAACTCTGCTGCAGACTACTTAAGACTTAACTTCAGAGTAAACAACTAACTAACCCCGCTCCACGCATTGCGCACAGCTTATATACTCTTGCTCACATGACCATTACATCATGGCTCTGAAAATAGAGCTAGGACCTCCCCTCCCGGACCTGTACGGAATATTACTGGTATACTTGACATCTTACGTCTGCCAAGTCCTACCCCTTAACCCTAATTAACCCTTATCAATATTCATTTATGACGTCAATGAACATCTGGGTTGCTGATCTCATTCAGAAGATGTATGTTTTACGCTTGTCACTTTTTATGTGTTTTTACCAAAAATATAAGATTTACTTCTTACTTAACAAGCTGTAAGACCTTAGAGCAGATTAAAGTTGAAACCTGATATTTTTCCTATCTTTTATAAAGTATTGTAGAATTAAAGTTAAACCAAATGAAACGTACAGGTAATAGGAGAAATAGGCCCTTATATTCTTTATTAAATATAACATGAACATGCCTTACGGCCCATAAACACATGCGTAATGGTCATTACGTAACATTCGTCCCCACACAAGAAATATACTACCTGTGGTAGAATATTTCTAAGTGGACACAATGATAATCGTTATCATTGAACTTAATAGGAAAACATGCAATTAATATTCACTAATTACAAAATGTATGCTTTAGAAATTACCTTATTAATTAAAACTTTATTCAAACCTTATTACCTTAGTCATCCTCTCATACCCTTTCTTTCCTATGAGAAGGTTTTTCACATAAAACACAAAAGAAACATTTTGAATGAAAAATATACACTCGCACTTTAGCTGTCACTGCACTATATATATATTTACATTTAGCTGTCAGTGCACTATTTACATTTGCTATATAACATAATTAATCTTGTTCTTTGTCTTGTCCCGACAATTCCGACGGACCTACCGCAGGGGTGGCTGGTTCCCTCTCATCTTCCACCCCCGGTCCGTATTCTGTTGATCCTGATGGACCTACCGCAGGAGTGGCTGGTTCCCCTTGATCATCTGCCACTCCCGGTCCATTTTCCCGTTCACGTCGTGCCGCAGCCGCCCTTCCGAAGGCTTCTTCACAAGCCTGAAGGAATGTTCTAGCCCCGATCGAAAGTAGAGGCTGGGTTTCGACTTGCCTCTGATTTTCTCCCGTCTCGTCGTCCTTCGGCTCCTCTATGTCTGACAGTATCCTTATGTCACTGTCAGAATCAGAGTCCAGTTCAAGTGAGAGGTTGTCAACGTCGACCTGTGGTCTAGGTCTTCTGTACATGTGTTCTGTGTAAATTATCCTAGCTAGTATGGTTTCTGGGTTCGATATATCAATGTTTAGTTCACTTTTCTGCTCCTCAGTGATACTTTCCAATAAGTCCCTGACTCTAATGAATTTTTCCGAGCTAAGAACAAACTTTACTCCCAAATCGTTTTCTGTGGGTACTGCCATTTTTTTTTCCACTGTTTTGATCTTTACGTGCTGTATGTTTGAGTTCTGAAATGTGTGTGACTTAAAGTTTGAGCGTAAGTCAATTTATTCTAGTTCCCACAGATGTTCTGTAGTTCTCATTATTTTAATCTGTATTCCCGAATATAAACGTACTAATTTTCTACTTGGATACCGTTAATAAGCTGGACTTGATTAATGCCTATCTTTTTCCGATAGATAAAATTTCATACTATTTTACTTTTATAGCCGACTACATCGTTGCTTTAGATATACGATAGTCCCAACACCTGCATTCTATATACATTTCTAAATAATTGAACTTTAAGTAAGGATAATTGTTTGTTTTAGCCACAACTTGGCGAAAATATACCAACTGTTTCTACACTACTTATTTTAACAATAACATAGTTTGTCCGTATGTACACCTGTTTATGACGACGACGAATGTTTATTTCCGGCAAGAGGAAGGTTCGGATACAGTCTTTGTAACATCCCTTCGTCTTCATGCGGCGACGTGTCTTTATTACCCGGTGCGGAAGAACTATCGCTTCCGAGAAACATGACTGTTTCTTCCCGTCCCTGGTAGGACACCTTGGTTTGACCATTTAGTTCGTCTGGATTCGCATTTGTTTCATTACCACTGAGAATGGCTAGCCTTCTACAGCAAGTTAAAATATGTACCCTTTTCTTTTTACCTTTATAAAACCTACAGTACATATATATAATACACCCAGTCAATACTGATACCCCAATATTGATAATTATATATGCCCATGTTGGCCACGACGTACTGCTGACGTCAACCTTAATACTTATTTACACAATATGAAGCCATTTTAGTTAAAACATTTCCGCTATAGCGCTTAATAGGGTCCTAACCTTACCCTTAACTTCCCGGTCTCTTTTTGACCTTTTTACTTTAGCTAAACGCTTGGTTCTGACAGACGTCTCTGCCGGTAATGCCTTAACCTGATCAACTAACATTGAGTCTGATAATTCATAATCTATTGTACCCATAGATTCTGTATCACTTGTATCACTTGGCGAGTTACTTTCACTCGACATAGGTGCCTTTTCTTCGGCTTCGCGACATTCTCGCGCTTTCAAACGTTTCGCAAGTTCCATCAACGGAATGTCTTCTTCATCATCTGAATCTTCCCTCTCGCGACGGTATTTGGCTGCAAGTTTCATTTGAGGGTTTACCGATTCAGATTCTGAGGAATCTGAGGAACTTTTATCTGTATCAGGCGGAGGTACGACATACGCGGCTTTACGAATTGGCCTACCCTCGGATGTTTTAGGTATTTCCCAATCGTCTACCTTAGCTAACTTTAAATGTCTCGCATGAACTTTAACCGTCCTACCGTCCAACTGATTCCTTATTACATATGTAACTGGAGATTTGCACTCAATGACCCTATAAAATGGTTCCCATTTAATATCTAGTTTACCAGTACGAGCATGTTTCCTATAAAATACAGGATCCCCTACCTTAAACTGTATGTCCTTACAATTTTTATTTGCATACTTTGCTTGCCGACGTTTCTGTTTCTTTAACCTACCGTGAACTAACATAAAGGCCTTATGTTGCTCTTGTAATGAGATCTGATGGAGATCTTCACCTTGATATTTAAGTCTAGGTTTTAACAAATTGTCAATTGGAAGAACGACATCGCGATTATATAAAAGGTAATATGGCGAATAATCGGTCGCTTCACTGACATTGAACCTAATGGCTGCTAACACTTGGTTCAAGTGTAAGTCCCAAGTGTCTTGACCATCAATCAGTTTCTTGGCTAAGACGTCATGCAAAGTACGATGGAGGCGTTCCACACGGCTATTTGATTGAGGACTATAATAACTTGTGCGTACATGGTGAATGTTCACTCCTAATGGTTCTTTTTCAGGAACCTGACAACTTGCAAATTCTTTTGGGTCCATTTCATTGGAATTTATCATTCCTACTTCAAAAGTATTATCATTTATGTCCAATTCAAAGGGTTCTAAAATTGGGTCAGTGCACTCACCATTTGGTTTTCTGCTAAGCAAATCAGCACAGGTATTTTCAGTACCTGCTATATATTCAATCTTGCAGTTATAACCGGACATACCCAGCGCCCACAGCTGGATCTTTTTATTCTGTATTGGAGACTCTAACAAATACTTAAGGGGCTTATGATCAGTTTTGATAACAAACCTAGAATTGTGGAGATAATAATCTAGCTTCTGTAATGAATAATGGATCGCAAATGCTTCTTTCTCTATTGTAGACCATTTACATTGTGTCCTACTTAACTTATGGGAGAGATAATAGATTGGTTTCTCATTTTTAACATTTGGCAAAATGCCATCTTCATCGTCGCACTGTTGAGTCAAGCACGCACCGATACACGAATTACTTGCGTCTGTATATAAAGTGTACGGCTTATTCGGATCTGGGTATGACAGCAAAGGTACAACTGTCAAACTTGCTTTTAAGTATTCGAATGCTTTCTGGCATTCCTCAGACCATTTGAATCTTGCATGTTTACGTGTCAAGGCAATGACTGGTTCCGCAATTTCTGAGAAATTGGGAATGAACCGACGATAGTACGAGGTCATACCTATGAATGATCGAACTTCTCTTACACATGTAGGTGCAGGTAACGACTTTATTGCTTCAACTTTCAGAGGATCCGGCTTTATGCCTCTGTCATTAATTAAAAATCCCAGATAATTTGTCTCTAGTTTCAAAAATGAACATTTCTTAAGTTTTAACTTTAACCCATGTTCACGCAACCTGTCAAAAACTTCCTGCAAATGATGCATATGATCTTCCAAAGTTTCACTGTAAATCAATATGTCATCCAAGTATGCTGTAGCAAAGTGGCTCAACCCATGAAGTACAATTGACATGAGTTCTTGAAACACAGCTGGAGCTGATGTCAACCCGAAAGGCATAACATTAAATTCAAATAAACCTCTATGACAAGCGAAAGCAGTTTTCTCTTTATCTTTTTCGTCCATGAGCACTTGCCAATACCCACTTTTCAAATCAAGTGAAGTAAAGTACTTTGCTTTTCCTAAAAGTGCCAAAATATCATCAATCAAAGGAAGAGGATAAGAATTAGGTTTAGTAATTTGATTCAACTTCCTAAAATCAACACAAAATCTTTTTGACCCATCTTTCTTATCTACTATTACGACTGGAAAACTCCACGGAGATTTTGACCTACGAATGACATTTGCTTCGAGCATTTCGTCAACAGCCTTATCTATTACTTGTCTATTTTGAATGGGTGTCCTATACGGCCTCAACTTAATTGGTTGTTGTGTCCCTGTTTCTATTTTCATTTTCACTGTGTCTGTGTGCCCTAATTCCGAATCTTTTGTAGCGAAAAGGTCCCTATGCCTTTTCAGAAAATTAACAACAATTGCCTTGTGCTCACCCGGCACATCTACATCTGAATTCCAATCAATATGTGTATTTGACTTTGCATTTTTCATTACCGTATTTATGCTTCGAATATTTCCCTTACCTATTGTCTCAACTTTTGCAACAACACAACCTCTAGACAACTGCAGAGTTCGATTCGTATTGTTTACCACCATTATTGGTATTGCTCTCCCCTTACTTAACCTAGCAACAGAATTTGAAACCATGAGTCCAGGTTCTGAACTTATATACCCAACATCAACAGCTGAAACTGAATACAAATGAGAAGTAGGTAACTCATAACTATCCTTGACCTTCCCTACACAAACAGAAGCAGTTTGCGGTTTGAGTACAGTATTTGATTTTAACCTAACCAGTGATGCTATATGAATATCTTCTTCGAGAGGAACCTTACTGTTGCCAACTTGTAGAAAACCTAAGTCGAAATACAATCTCACGCCATTTTGAACAAGCCAGTCTCTACCTAAAATAACATTTCTATTAATAGACGGCGACACGTAAAACCCGTGTTCAATTTCGGTATCCCCGATTTTTATAACTAAGTTAACATAACCGTCAATTTTTAATGCTCCGCCGCTGACTGACTGCATTCTTGCAGTTTTATTTACAAGCGCTGGCTTATTTTTCAGTAACCTGTATACGCGTCTATGTATAAGTGATACCTCGGCTCCAGAATCTACAAGTGACCTAAATTTATTTTTTCCTACTTGAATTAAACATGAGTTTGGACTTCCTGTAAACGCTATATTGAAAGTTGGAATTTTATTTTTAAATTTACTCCTCCCACCGGCTTCTTTATGAGAGGAGCGCCCTAGTTTCCCTGATTACTTTGATTTCTGTTTTGTCCTGAATTTTGCTTACCCCTCTCTAAATCTGCCTTGCGTTTTCTACACTCATGCTTTAAGTGTCCCTTTTTATCACAGTACCAGCAACTCATATCCTTTTTCCGGTCATTATAAGTTTTAGGTACAGCCTGATTTTCTACTGCGTTAACACGCGGTTTGACCCTACAGTCCTTTGACCTATGACCTTTTCTATTGCACTTGAAGCAACGCAATCCAGGTCTGTAGTAATCGACTTCCATGCGATCATCGTCAGTGACTGGATAATATTCACGACGTGTTCGCAAATTAAACCTCTTGCGTAAGTTTTGTTCGTTGGTTGCACATGTTACAGCAGCCTCCAAAGTTGCAGGATTCTCCCGTAACACCTTAAGTTTTAATTGATCCTCAGCCAACCCATCGACGAAAATGTCAATTAACTGTCTTTGAATGGGTGCCCCTTGTTGGCCCACAAAAGCATCTTCCGCTAAGGTTAACAACCTTTCAGCATAGACCTGCACGGTCTCGCTATGCTTTTGTTTTTCTTTCCTTAACAACATGAAAGCATGTTGCGCGTCGGTCACTTCTGAAAATCTGACCGCTAGCTCAGCTTTCATTTGAGCCCATGTAGCCTGCTGGTTTGCGTCCTGATATCGTCTGATGAAGTCACTGGCTGGACCCCGGCTAGCTTGATATGCCACACGTTTAATTCCATCATCCCCCAGGTTCGTTAGTACAGCATATTTCTCTATGGACTTAACCCAGTCCTTGAACTTAGAAGCTTCCCCCTCGAATGGCGTAACAATTTGATTAACACCCTGGGCCCCCAACGCAGTTGAGACTTTGCCCATCTGAGTAGCCAAAGTTTGAAAAGCTTGTGCTATACCAGCTTCTGCCATTCTCAATGATAAACAAAGACAAAATACAAATCAAGACTTACCCAGTCAAGAATGTCCCTGTCCTTTCACACGAAACTTGAGAATGTCTTCTCCGAAAGTCGTTCAAGAACACGAAAGTTAATTAACTAAGTAATTAGTTAAGTCCATTCTGGATTACGGCACCATACAAAAATTAGGGGGTGTTGCATAGTCGTCCGCTAAGCCTAGGATCCGGCCAGTGTGTGTCCACTCTTAAAAACAGCAACAAGAGGCTTTTCCGATTAAATATGTCATTTTATTTTCACTACAACAAGCTACAACTCTCGGACTAAACCAACTCTGCTGCAGACTACTTAAGACTTAACTTCAGAGTAAACAACTAACTAACCCCGCTCCACGCATTGCGCACAGCTTATATACTCTTGCTCACATGACCATTACATCATGGCTCTGAAAATAGAGCTAGGACCTCCCCTCCCGGACCTGTACGGAATATTACTGGTATACTTGACATCTTACGTCTGCCAAGTCCTACCCCTTAACCCTAATTAACCCTTATCAATATTCATTTATGACGTCAATGAACATCTGGGTTGCTGATCTCATTCAGAAGATGTATGTTTTACGCTTGTCACTTTTTATGTGTTTTTACCAAAAATATAAGATTTACTTCTTACTTAACAAGCTGTAAGACCTTAGAGCAGATTAAAGTTGAAACCTGATATTTTTCCTATCTTTTATAAAGTATTGTAGAATTAAAGTTAAACCAAATGAAACGTACAGGTAATAGGAGAAATAGGCCCTTATATTCTTTATTAAATATAACATGAACATGCCTTACGGCCCATAAACACATGCGTAATGGTCATTACGTAACAAAGAAAAAAAAAAAAAAAAAAAAAAAAGAAGAAGATTTTCAATATGTCGTCTGCTGAAAATTTTACCCAGAATGCTTTTTTTTAAAAGCGGCGAAAGCGGCGTCAAGAAGTACTCTGAAAAGTTTGTCTTCGAGCATTTGCGAAATATGTAGATTTAGGCCATACTGAGCAACTGAAAAGTCTCATCAGGGCTTTTGATCTTCATTGAGACAGTCTGTTGTATCCAGTGATTCTTAAATGAACAGTGAAGGCGCTAATCAGACTACCTAATAAGACTAATCAGGTTGTGTATGATGATCTGTACATTCGCTGTCCGCATCTCAGCGGGCCTGATGTCGAATCAATGTTGTACGGGTACTTTTTCGCATGGTGTGTCCTATGTGGTGACCCGTTAACAACAACAACAACAACAACAATAATAATAATAATAATCAGCGCACTGGTTTTGGCTCAGTGAGATAAATGAAGTGATCTACCACCCTTATCTATTGATTGAAATTCAAAATAATAAATTTATAAGAGAGAGAGAGAGAGAGAGAGAGAGAGAGAGAGAGAGAGAGAGAGACTACTTATCCAAATTAGGATATGAAAACTACTTAGGTACTGAGTTTGACTAGAACCTTTGAAGTCTAAGTCTTTAAATTTATTAACAGTGTCAATTTAATTTATAAATAATATTGCTAAAAAATATTTTTATTCAGATATGCTTATTTATGTTTCCTTTTATTTTCTGCATGATTTTATAAGTAATCGATAACAAAATTACCAAATCACTTTATTCTTCTTCATATTTTTATTATTATTATTACTATTATCAATTCGCATTGACAGCGTGACCGTGATATATGTAGGCTACATGCATTTATATTAATGCAAATATTTTGCAAGAATTTTCCTTGGTAAAACAGTCTTTCATTAAATAAAAGGGGCTTGTTAACGGTACTAATTAAGACAACGAATATTTGTAGGCCCTAATTATTAATTTAATATTGTAGACTCTATAACGTTATATATATTTGTCTCAAAAAAGTTTGATTCACTTTGCAAATAGTTTAATTGGTTATGCATACATTTAAATGGCTGAATAAATAATTTTTCGGGCTTTGCACCGAAAATTAGTAAACAGGTACCAAGAGAAATCGTCTGCAACTATCTGACACCTGGTAAGGCCGATTTACAGCATCATACATGTGTCACTCAAATTAAACCTCAGCAATAACGTGTTAATATCGGTGTTTTAGCCAATGATGAGGTTTACACAGACTCGGATGCAATGAAACAATGTGTATTAGTTATTAAAGGTTGAACTGAGTGAAGACACTTAAATATTATAAAGGTGTTCAAAGTCTAAAAGACATAAAAGGACCTGCGGCGGAAGCTGTCCTCCATCATATTATGGCATGCGCAATGATATCTGGCCAGGTCGGCTTATTTCTCAATTCAATTCAAATCATGGAAAGTGCCAGGTGCGGACGAAGAAAACAGAGGAATCCTAGAAGAAAAAACGGTCAGTCAACTTTTATTTTCACTTTATTGCATTGATATTACATATTTTACCATATTTGGCTTTGATTGACACTGTTGGTTGAAACTGACAATGTTTTACGTGAATTTCTTAGGTGATGTATTACCTTCGACTACCTGCATCACTTGTCAAAATGAAAGAATCTGTTGAGGATGACATTCGGTTTCATATCACTTTTATTTCAGAATCTCTTGCTAAAATATAGTAATTTCCGAATTCATATTTTATGAGTGAGTTTGAATGATTTGTTTTGCATTTAAGGTAATATTGGATTAGAAAAGAAATTAAATATGGCCTCATTTGGGTGTGTGACTCAAGTTTATCATATGATAAGTTTGTGCAATGGCGGACGGATGCTGAGACTCTTCACGAGGTCATCGAATAAATTATTTTATGTTTATATCAATTATTTATTAAAACAGGTGTTTAGGGGTCTCAGTTTTAGGACCTGATGTCCATAAAATTTGTGAGACAAAAAAAATCGCCTATGAGTATGAATGAAATTATAAATACAGATGGCGGATTCAGTAGCAAGATCATATATTTCTAAGTGTGAAATTGCCATGTTTCGCATGTCACTTTAAGTGATGCTGTGAAGCGAGAGACCCGTGTCAGTTTGATAAGAACTGTTGTTTTAAGTTTAAAAATTAAGAAGTTTAGTTTTGGAACATGCAGAGTAATTGTTGTTTATCATTACTAATTAACATAAAGCTAAGGTGAATCCTGGTTATCAGGACTGTGCATGACATTAGATATTGCAAATTTTGATAAGTTTTAATTGAAACCACATGTGAAACATATTTGAATTAAATTCCCAGTTAATTGTTGATTAAGGGGTTCTGAGAGGGATTTTTTACAGGTGCTACCTAGAACTTGATCAGCAATGCAAAAATATTTGCATTTATTATGAAATTTTGCTGTTTTGGGACAGCAAGTCAGTCTAATTTTTGTTTGATGATTTCTGATAGTTTATTTATAAGAAACACTGCATAAAGATAGTTGTTCATAATATTTCTGCATGATTTATAAAATAAAAGACAGATTTAGGCAGAAATGGACCTGTATTGATCACTTTGGAACTATTGATTTTTGCTTGCCGTACCATTTAAGGAATGTGAATAATATTATGCTAATGAACCCATGTTTGGCATTTAGGCGATGCCTTTGTTTAGTTAGAACTTTGAAGGCAATAGCTCTTAGAACATTTACCTTCTGCACTTTTTTGTAAGGGCAGAAAATTTAGCTATTTATAGCTATTTTCTTTTCTTGCTTTATTTATAATTACACTGGTGAACTAACTGAAAAAAAAAAAGACTTGTTTACTACCTGCTTCACCTTTTTTCTTTATAAATGGATGGCACAAAAAAAAAAAAAAATATGTGTCCTTTATTCACCTTAAATAAGAAAAAGATACACTAGATCAACTAAATGCTTTAAAGCATAACTTGCACCAGGTTTCAGGTTAACATGTTCCAGTCAAAATTTGAAATAATTATGCAGATTTTTTTTTTTAGGTAGTTAAGGCCAACTTAGCAAGTAGTTTTGAATGTTTTGGAGAAAATCTGGTTTCAAATAGGAATGTGTTTTAACTTTGTTCCAACACAAATATATTGCTATGTAATATTAGTTATGTTACCGTTTGGAACACAAAATGTCACACTAAAATTACTTTCTAAGATATTCATTCATATAGCTCTAGATAAATTAGGTAATTATTTTTCCTTATTTCTCCATTAAAACATTGTGGGTTCTCATTAGAAGCACATTACCAAAGTTTTTCTAATGAGTAACCACAACATATGTTATCATGAAGAAATAAGAAAAAAAAATCAAAATTTTTCACATGAAAAAAAACCAACAACAACACCTTATCTGGCGCTATATATATATATGCATTTAAAAATATTTTTATGGAGTCCTGTAAGAACAGTACACTTATAACTGAGTGCCTGATTATTTGGAGTTAAGTACAATTATTGAATTACATTTTGTCCATTAATACTATTCCAAGATCTGATTTTAAACAATTTAATCTGTTTAAATTCAAATAAAATAAGTCTTGTGTCTAAAAGTGTGACATGAAAGCAAAGACTTCAAATGATGTAAATTATTTTTATTATTTTAAACTCATTTTATAAATTATTTTGTTTTATTGAATTATTGAATTATCTTTTTAATGCCACATACACCTTGATATTTGTGTAATAGCACCTGTATAAAGTAACAAGTCTGTATAAACACAGAAAACTAGGTGATGTTGAAAGGTGAGCCAAATTTTCAGACAGAGTGTCCTGATTGGAAAGGTGTGAGAGCAGTGATAAAACACCATCGGTTACCATGCCATAAATGCTTACTAGAAAGTTAGACTGGGTTCTGACTGTTGTGGAAAGTTTGATGAAGAATTAAACTAAATGATTCATTTGCCCAACTTTACAGGCATTTTCCAAGGCTCCAAGGTGAACTTTCATTTTCAAGTACTTCTATAAAAAAAAAAAGAAGTAAAAAAAAAAACAAAAAAAAACAACAAAAAACAACATATTTTGTATTTAGTAAAAAAAAAAAAAAAAAATGCTTTCAATATAGATTTCAAGTATTACTAGTTTTCCTTATTCCACCTAACAAAAACATATTTTTGGGCACTTTTACTTCAGTGCCCACAGCATACATTTTCATGGAGAAATAAGAAAAACTCCTATCTCCTAGCTATCTAGAGCTGAATAATTTTTTCTAATTTCTTAACCCTTGTCCTGCTGAACCCGGATATATCCTGCCTTTGCAAACAGTGTAGATCCAGATCAGTTAAGAAGCCAACTGAACCTGCACTGTTTGCCATTAAGTGTGTGAATTTATAACAACAATCCAGATCAAGTAATCTGATTGGCTGTAAATTAGAAGTGGGAGTGGCATCTTAATTTATTCAGCAGGAAAAGGGTTAATTTTAATGCTTGGGATGCTGGTAAGTCACAACTGCAGCATACAGCTGTCAGCGTTGAGATTTTTTTTGTGTATTTTTCAGAGAAAATAAGGCTTGACATTTCATGTTAATTATAATTGTCTGCCTAGCAGATGATTCACATGAAATGCCAAGTCTTATTTTCCTCTGAAAAATTATAGTAATAATAATAATAATAAATAAGATGTTGGCTACTACTACAATTTTGCTTAGCCTTTTCATGGTTAAGTTTTCTTATTTCTCTCCATTTTTTTTTTTTTTTTTTTTTTCATCACAAAAACCAATTGTTATATTTGCATCTTTAATATTAGAAGAAATAAGGAAAAAATATCTGGGCCCAGTTGTTCAAAGCGTCGTTAGCTTAACGAGCTCGTTAAGGGTCATTTAGTTAACTGTTTTAGAAGATTCAATATACAATATTCTGATATTTTTTGCTGAAAAAATGTGAGTAGCTTTTGCACTTACTCAAATTTTTTCAGCAGAAAAATTTAGCATATTTGCGGATAATGCGATGTAAATTTTAACGAATCGTTAACTAACGACATCGTTAGCTTTGAACAACTGGGCCCTGGCTGCCACTTTTACTGCATCATCCACAAGAAGATATTTTGGCTGAGTCCAGAGACAATATTGTATTAATCATAATTGTAGCTCCTGTTTAATAATAGGCTTTGTTGTTTTTTGTTGCTTTTTTTTCACATGTTCTTTTTTTTTTTTTTTTGCTAAAAAATTTTATTTACCAGGACAAAATTATATAAATGCCTTGACTTTTTTGCATCATTTTAACCTTACCACTCTGGGCTAATTCAGCAGACAACAAACTGATATTATACTAAGTCTTATTTTTCCCAGAAAATAGGATTTGATGCTTCATACAAACTGCCTCCTTCCTAATAGGAGACAATTTGCATGACTGTCAAAGCCTATTTTCTGGGAAAAATAAGAAATTTTTTAAAATGTCTGCTGAAATTTTTACCCAGCATGCTAAGTATAATAGCTCCAGATAGGAAGAGCAGCCAGATATTTTTCTATTACAGATAAAATAGTTTGATGAAAATTGTCATGCTACACGGGTATTTGATTAGAAGTGCTAAAATTAATGAGCACTCGTGCACAGTGCTCACATATATCATGGAAAAATAAGAAAAATAATGAAAAAGTGCTTTATCTGTCTAGAGCTATCTTCTACATTAGAGTTTTTTTTTGTTTTGTTTTTTTTTTCAAGAAAATATGTTGTGATGTTTTGAGTAAATCATCTCTTAACCCTTGTCATGCTGAATAAATTAAGATGACACGCCCACTTCTAATTTTTAGCCAATCAGATTACTTGATCCAGATTATTGATATAAATTCACTTACTTTGTGGCAAACAGTGTAGATCCAGATCAGTTGGCTTCTTCAGAAGCCATCTGATCTGGATCTGAACTGTTTGCAAAGGCAGGGTATATCCGGGTTCAGCAGGACTAGGGTTAAGCAGATGGGTTGCCGGATTTCAACACTATTTATGAAATAGTATTCTAAAATGGCTCAGAAGGTAGCTTGTATAGCTCTAAGAGAAATATCCAGATAAGTACTTTACTTATTTCTCCAGGAAAAATATGTTGTGGGTACTCATTAGAACCACCTCACTTCTGCATTTCTGATGGACATTTCTGATTGGTACCAACAGCATACATTTTATGGAAAAAAGGGAAAATATCAACACTGTTTAGTTGTGAAAAGTGCCTTATTTAGACTTGTGTAAGAGGTGAATGACCCCATCTCCACCCCTGTGCAAGTTACCCGTGGAATATAAAAGTGCTATTTCCAGTGAAGGCCTTGTGGGAAATTTTGCCAGTATTCCACTGGTATACCAGCAGTATATCATGACAATTCAGTGGAATTCTGATATATTATTCTATTGGAATTCATTTATATTCTACTGGTACACTGCTGGAAGATTGGTACATGTATGCAAATGGTTTTTCCATTGGTATACGAGTTGTCCATGTGGTCCTGTGGATTACCAGCCTTAAAGTAGTGACATACATGTATACCATCGAAATGTACCACTGGTACTTCCAGCGATATACCAACTTAATGATGAAAATTATTGCTGATATATGGATGTTTATTAATTTTTATATGTAGCCCCTGTTATAAGTTATTAAGGTTTGAAGATATCAAAACTGCTCTTTATTGGCACTGCCATTTTGAATATTTAATGAGATTTTTATTAGATCATTAAACCTTAATTAAATATGCAAAATAAATAAAATTTGCAATAATATTCTCCTCTGTATTTGTCTAGATAGTGTCTTCTTGAAGCATTTATATATGGACTTTTGTTTGAAATCCACATTAATTTCTGATCAAAAACAAGATTTTACTTAACCCTAGTCCTGCTGAACCCGGATATACCCTGCCTTTGCAAACAGAGTAGATCCAGATCAGTTGGCTTCTGAAGAAGCCAACTGATCTGGATCTGCACTGTTTGCTATAAAGTATGTGAATTTATAGCAACAATCCAGATCAAGTAATCTGATTTGCTGAAAACTAAAAGTGGGAGTGGCATCTTAATTTATTCAGCATGACAAGGGTTAATATTTTCAAAATATTTAGAACCTCATTAACCCACTGTAGTCTGGATACCCCTTAACGGGTAATTGGCAAACAGTGTCGAGTTTATTGCAAATTTTATTTATTTCACTGCAGACTTGGATTAGATGCCGCATAATGCCGCATCTGATTAGGGTCTCCACTGTTTGCAAATAGTTTAGCCTTTTTTTTTTCTATAGGAATATCTAAATCTCATATATAGCAAGAGGTAATTAAAATTTAAATTGGACTCTTCCAATAATGCAGTGTGGATGATTCTATTCAGTATACAAACGGTTAAATATAAAAAAAATGGCAGCACCCTTGACAATGGTTTTGAAATCTTTCAACATCCTTAATAATTAACTTCCTTAAGTTTTTATCGGATTTGGGTCAAATATACATCAAAATGCTTGATTTGTTAAGATAGAGCTTATATCATAGTTTCCTCACTAACCCAGCATTCCCACTCACATTTTGATTTAGGGGTACATGTACCCCTTGGGTTTAGCATTTTGGGGTACAGATCACTTTTTGAGGTATTTTAGGGTAATTAAATGCATTGTTAAGCGCTGGGAAGCTTTATACTTTAAATGTCATTGTGGTCAGTTTTAGGTACTTTGTCTTAGTATTTTAAATAAAAGGAAAACTGTGCTTCAGTCTTATCAAGACGTCACTTTTCCAAAACATATTCTTGAGTCAAAAGAACCTAATACTAACAGCCAAGTTCAAGTACTATTAAAGCTTCCTAGATATACAATGTTCGAAAACAGGTAAAACAGGTTCTGTACAGAATGCTGTTCCTTTCATTCAGTGTGAGCCGGACATACTGATTTTATAGAAAATCGCTACTGCAAAATGGCATGAAAGATTGGAAATTCTATGAAAGAGTGTATGACATTTTCCTGGGAGTTCTGAGCGCTTTTAATATTCATAACAGTGTTTATTGACTGAATAATTAAACTTTTTCGGGAAATTAGGAAGTCGCGAAAACTTATGACATGTAGATTTTACTGCAATAAGTACATGTTTTTGTTGATAACAGTCATTAAAAACTTGGCTAAAGTAGTCATGCAGCGGTACAACTATCCTAAATTAATCTAAATGAAACAAAATATTACTGATCAACTTTTGTATACACTTGAGTGAACAGAGCCGTATCGAAACTCGGAGAAAAAGAGGTGCCCACTGAACCGCGATACAATGTAATGGTCGTCAGTGATTGGATAATGCAAAAAAGATCATACACAATAACCAATGAACAATAATCTTATCCCTCTCGGTAAGAATATAAATACATTCTGGGAATCCCGTCCTTTTCAGTGCACTGGTCGAATGCGTTCATTATTGTCCGCCAGCAACCGCATTGTTTCGATGCTTTATTAATATTTAAAAAGATATGCTATTGAGCGAAAACTGACTCAGTAGGACGTACGCAATTTATACGTGCACCAAATTTTTGGTACGTTTATGTACGTAGATACCAATAGTTCTGTACGCTTATGGCAGATTCTATACGTGAATTACATACTGCAGTACGTGAATGGGAATGCTGCCAACCTCATACATTCCCTTTCCCATTTGTATAGACTGATGCATATTAAAAAGAAAATTTAAACAAAATATGTAAGTGGGTGGGGTAATAGTACATGTAGATTTTTTTTGGGTAGATCCATTATACCATCTCAGTCCGACTTAATATTACACCATTGTAAAATTATGTTACTGGGAGCATAAGAAATCCATTTATAGCATTAATTATATGATTTTTCCAGCACATGCTGTCTAATACCACTTCCTGTTCTAAAGGCCCATCATTCGTATGTATTGTTTCTTTCCATGATTGAAATAACAATGGCTAGAATTCCAGTGGAATTCGAGTTCCAATGACATTCTACTGACTAGCATGTCAATGGAATTACAAGGGAAGTTGGCATTGGACTTTAACTGGGACTGCTTTTCTGATTGGTGTTCTAGAGGTACTCAGGAACCAGAACTAGAATTTCAGTGCAGTTACTAGAGTATTGATCAGCTAGTACGATAAAAAATTCTTACAATATAATATGATGAATGTTTACTGACTGAAATTCCCATGTTTAGCATTGAAATTTCAGTATTCCCTGTGTGACGTACATGTAATGGTCATTACACATTCATCTTTTTATACAATAAACTTCAGTGGTATTCACCCGGTCTTCCACTGTTTGCAGTTTATTGCATCAAGAGAAGTAACCTTGTTCCTGAAATTTGTTCCCTAGCAGCTTATTGATCCCGTTGGTGTCAGCGTTGGTCGACATCACACTTTATCTGAACAATTTTGATCTTAAATTGTGACTGGTGATGGATTCTTATAAAATTTTTATGGACATATAATTGGGACATAACAAACAACTGATTAGATTTTGGTGACCATGACCTTATTTTCAAGGTCACAGCAGTAGAAAAACTGAAAATTCACAGTGGGGGGACAATTGTTTTCTCTGAAAAGACTGTTACTAGTTAGTCCTGTGTTTGGCAATGGAATAATTGTATTTCACATAACTTATTTGTATGGTTACTGTTTTATTCCAGTCAGTGTATCTTCAGTTTAGCATTTACAGGGGTGTGGATTTGTCAGATTTTATTACTTGTCCACAGATAAGTAAATGGTCGAAATCCCCTTGTCCGAAAATTGGCATTTATTTCTTACTTCTTGAAGAAAACAAATGTTGTGGTTACTCATTAGAAGCGCCTCACCGAGGCGCTTCTAATGAGTACTCACAACATATGTTCTTTTAGAGAAATAAGAAAAATATATAATATGGATACTCTTTTTACCCGGAGCTATGAATATCTCGTCCCAGGACAAGTAAACTGAAATTTCTTACTTGTCCTCAGGGAAATGGGACAAACTGGGCAAGTTGGGCATGGTATTTTTCTTATTTCTCCATGAAAACATATGTTGTGGGTACTCATTAGAAGTGCCTCAGCAAGGTGCTTCTAATGAGTACCCACAACATGCTTTCGTGGAGAAATAAGAAAGATATCAGCATTTTTCTGTTGCTGTTTTCATGTGGGTACTCATTGGAATTGCTTTACTGCGACCATTCCACTGAGTTTGCACAAGATATATTCTGATGAAAAATAACAAGAAGTATCTTCTGAATACTCCTTTACATTACAAAAACACACCTATTCAAATATATTGAAAATTTTACAACCAAAAACGGAAAGTTTTCAGATAAAAAGTTCTGATATTTTTTCATATCCTGCTCAAAACATAGATTGTGGGTACTCATTAGAACTGCCTTGGTGAGGTGGTTCTAATGAGTATCCAGTCTATGTTTTTGAGCAGAAATAAGAAAAATAATGTATACCCCTGTAAACCCAGTTTTACTATATAAAAGTGGGGTTTAATGGGGTCAACATTATATAGGCATGTTTTCATGATGATCTTGAGCCATGTTACTTTATGTACAATACAATTTCTTGTACAATTAATTATGATGCAGAATATGAGAAAAGGGTTCTCATTACATGCAAGTAACATTAAGCATAGGGCCAGATAAGTTTGCTTTTCACATATGGCATTATATAACATTTATATACTCAACAAAATAATTTAAGGACCACATAGTGCAAATTTCCATATATGCAAACTTTGTCCAGGTGTATGGGCAAAACCACAGAAGATATCAAAATATTGTTGAATGTTTCTTTTAAAGGAAGCCCTAAAGGAGTGTTTCGAACAAAAATTTTTGAAATCAAAATTTTCATTTTAAAATTCGCAAAAAGACTCCTTTTTACCCCAAAATTAAAAATTGACATTTTTGCGTCAAAAGTGATGTCTGGGCTCCCAACAAAAAAATCATAGAAAAAGCCTTATTTGTTATCAAGACACGCACATTTTGCTAGAGGTACCCTCTACAGATTATTCGTTGTCTATGGGGAACTTTCAAGGCATTTTTAGCCTCTCAAAGGGTTGGCCTCTTTTTCTGGCCATATCTGTGTGCCTGTTACTCAAAGGAAGGTTGAGTTTGCATGATTATGTGTGTGACAGAGTATTGTTTTCATTAAAAAAAGAATTTTTCCTGTATTTTGAAAAAACTTAATTTTGGATAAAAAATCATTCTTTTGGAAATTCCCGCTTTTCTTAGATTGTTTTGGTCTGGCATTGTTGGTGCCATTGACACTTTTGTAGCTGAACATGTTGCAAACATGTTGAGCTGATTGAAATAGGGTTGAGACTTCCAGTTTTGCCCATGAAATGATTTTAAAACTTGAAGGTAGCATTTTAGTGATAATCAAAGGGAAAATAAAACTGGTGGCTCTTAAATTATTTTATTGAGTATATTAAAGACTAGTAGCTCAAGCATAGCTCCAGATAAGAAACATTTTTTTACCCAAAATTATTGATATTCCTTTATTAATCTACAAGAAAACATATTGTGGGAAGTCATGGTAGAAAGGCTCAGAGAGGCACTTCTAATGAGTATCTGTCACAGAATAATTTTCACCAAGAAAAAAAGAAAATTATTACATAGATACCCCCTCTTATCTGTAGCTATGATTAAGGCCCATATCAGACTGCACAAGAATGCCATCTGACCAGGGTCTTCATTGATTGCTTACTGAATTAAAGGATATTCATTGTAGAATATATCCCCTGCATGATCAGACTGCACAGTCTGGGCCTTCACTGGTCACATATGGTAGAAGCAATTAAGCTATAAGCCCTTATAAGAATAGTAACACAAGCATAGCTTCAGATAAGACACATTTTTTGTCAAAAAATTATTGATAGTTTCTTTATTTCTCCACAGAAAGATATGTTGTGGGTACTCTTTAGAAGTGCCTTGGCGAGGTACTTCTAATGAGTACCACAAGTTCACAACATATGTTTTTGTGGAGAAATAAGAAAAATATTTAACTGAAACCCCCTCATATCAGGATTTTGTGAAATGACTGCACCATTTAGACTGATATTGAGTAGCAGATGTACTCTGTAACATTGCAAGAACATTGATGCAATATGTTAATAATAGGCCTTAATAACTTCAGATATTTCATAGTTCCAACATTTATGCCTATAAATATCTTAGAACTTGAATGACTCGAACACTGATGGCTCCTTTACCGTGTTTGATTCGAACTGGGTTTCGAGTCCTCGGGAAATTCTTCGACAGGTCAAGAAATAAAAAATATAGGGATATTTTGGGGGATTTTTTTTTTTTTTTTTTTTAATTCATCATGAAAATGTATGTTTTGTACTCATTAGATTCACCTTTTCCAGGGGATTCTAATGAATACACTCATTGTACCATTATTTTATTTTAAATTTGATCGATAAAACATCTCTAAATTATATCCATTTGCCTCCTGACCTCTTGCTATTTGAAATGGACCTGTCCAAAAAGTGAGGTAGGAGAGTCCACTTGGCATAAATGGGTTGATTCACTGTACAGACAGCCTAGAACCAGAAAGACCTTCTTTTCAGCACATCTTACAATCAGGTATATACTGTGGTAAATTTGTAGATTCTGATTTCATGGTCCAATCTAATGCAGTTCGCAGACCTAGGTGTTCTAAAGTTTCCATCCCATACCTGTAATTTAATTTGTAAATAGACAAAGACGCCTTGTTTTGAATTATCAAAATAATTCAAAATCCTGCGCTGATCTGTCAAGTTCCAGGTAAACATATACCGTATTTACATAGCTCCAGATAAGGCACTTTTTTTTCTGCCAAAAATATAGATATTTGCCTTATTTGTCCATGAAGACATATTTTGTGGGTACTCATTAGAAGCGCCTTGCTGAGGCGCTTCTAATGTGTACCCACAATATATGTTTTTGTGGACAAATAAGAAACATTTCTAGGATACCCCCCCTTATCTTGAGCTGTGGTATTTACCCTAATTATTGGGGTTCTTTTACTCCATACCCTGTTTGTCCTAAAATTTGAACAAGTCCATTTTACTACCTGTTGATGTGTCATAATTATGTTGAACTAGTGGCAGGCAGTGTAGAACCTATCAGAAGTTGCATTCTGCTGTCTGATCTGGATCTACACTATTTGTTGCTCAAGCCTGTCTGACCCAATAGACCCAATACTAGGGTAAATATATATATATCAGTTACCTCACCACAGCTCGCCATAGCTCGAGATAAGGGGGGATCCACAAAATCCACAAATAATTTTTTCTTTTTTCTCCTCAAAAACATATAAACATACGCTGTGGTTACTTATTAGTGAGGCTCTTCTAATGAGTACCCACTGCATTATTAAGTTTTTATGGAGATATAAGAAAAAATATAAGTAATATTGGCTGAGAAAATAAGAGCTATGTTCACCATGACATGGGGATCCTTGATGCAGAGATCTTGATTGATAAACTGCTTTTTTCTATCCAATAGTAGTGATATTTTCTTATTTTTCCACAAAAATATATGTTGTGGCATAGGTCTAGATAAGGGAGGGTATCTGGTATATATTTTTCTTATTTCTCCATGAAAACATATGCTGTGAGTACTCATTAGAAGCGCCTCGGCAAGACGCTTCTGATGAGTACCACAACATGTTTTCATGGAGAAATAAGAAAAATATCCATACTTTTGGATTGAAAAAAGTGCCTTAACTAATGCTATGTTGTGGGTACTCTTTAGAGGAGCTCCTAATATTATAAGTACCCACAATATATGTGTTTGTGGAGAAATAAGAAGAAAAACATTTACTTGATACCTACTCTGATCTGGACCTACGCGGATCAGCCTGTACACCACACAGGGTGATCCGTATCATTGCTCTTTGCCGGTAGTATCCAAGGACTGGACAGTTCAGCAGTGAAGCAGCTTACTAAGCTAGACCATGATATATACCATATTTACCCTATTTGGTTAGACAATCCTGAGCAGACAGTGAAGTACCAGGCCCCAAGGTTATAAAACTTTTTTCATGCTCAACTCAGCTGAGCATGAAATTTGTCCTGCTAATAAATCTCAGATTACTGATAAATGCAAATTCTTTCTTGCTAAACATAGCTAAGCATGAAAATTTCTCTGCTAATAAGTATGAAAGTGCCAACTATTGTTGGCATTTCATATTTATTAGCAGAGAAAATTTCATGCTCATCTGAGTTGAGCATGAAAAAAGTTTTATAACCTCGGGGGCCAGATCAGGTGCAGCAGAATTGTAGCTGAAGCATAGCTCTACTTATATTACTCATTTTTCCACCAACAATTATTGATATTTCCTTTATTTCTCCATGAAAATATACATGTATGTAGTGGGTTCTCATTAGAAGCTCCTCAGTAAGGTGCTTATATAGTGTACCCACATGTTTTTAGGAAAAATAAGAAAAAATATCATTACTTTTGGTTGAAAGAAGTTGCCTTACCTGATGCAAATTATTTCATCTTTTTGTAAGTAACTTACTTATTTTTTAAGTACAAATATTTCATCCTTTGGTAGGTAACTTGTTGAGTATCCTACATCAGGGGATTTGATTGACAACTATGTTATGGCAAAGATAAAATGAGTGCTTGATTTCAGCTTGTTCAATTAAATTGTCTATCACTTGTAGTTTTTCAGTTTGATTTTTTGACAAGTCATGTCACTGTTATACTGTGGACCAACCATCTACATGGCAGTTTCTGTATTGTGGCTGAAAACGGTGTTGTGTAACTGTTAAAAATCTTCATAAGGATGATAAGGAAGCCAAATCAGTTTGTTTCTGATTGGCTTCAGCCCCCATTTTGCTCATAAAATGGATATTTTACTGTCTAATTTTCAGATCATATTGAGATGAACTCCTTTTACTATTGAAGTCATAACCAAGAAGTTGCTAATTCCAGTTTGGTCATGAATCTTTCTCACTTCCTGTCTAAACCGGAACAATGAATTATCCATAATTAGCTGAGAAAACTTATACGTTTATTATATTAATCTGTATAAAATTATTACACAGTTAAATCAAATTATGTATTTGAACTGAACAGGATAAGGCAATAGAAAACACTGTCACTTGCAAGTTACCGAAAGTCCAGGACTCCATCTATTCACTATAAATCTCGCTTCAGCTACAGAAAAGTAAATGGCGGTGTAGCAATAGACCAGAGTGTATTATTTTGATGAGTTACCGTAGTTTGATTACAGAAGTCACTGGGGGTAGAGTTGCTAATGTTATATAGTGAACTTGGTCCAGTATCAGAAAAAGTCCATTGAGACAGCTGCTGACTGCTCTGCACCGTCATTTTATCATTGCTCTATAGCCACAAGAACCTTACATAATAACCCTAAGTATTGGGACAGACAGGCCTGAGCAAAACGTGTAAAGCCAGAGCAGATGCTGAAGAATCGGGCATCTGATTAGGATCTACACTGTTTGCCATTCAGCCACACATCAGTAGGTAGTAGACTTCTCCAATTTTAGGACAAGTATGGTAAGGACTTGTGTCCAAATACCTAGGGTAAATACGGTAGCTTGTTTGAAGATGGTTCTTTATAAATCAATTTTGGTTTGAGATGGTTTAAAAGTTAACTGATCCAAATGAAAATGTATAGATTATATAGAAAAATGACCATTTATGGTCATTTTTCTATATAATCTATACTTTTTTGTTTGGATACATCATGGTTGATTAGCTAATGTGGTTTTTGCTTTGGATCTTAGTGTTATAGAGGCTGTGGTATATTTAGGAACACAAGATTTCCCTGACATCACATAGTAATGTAAATAAAAGAACTCCGGAAGTCCCAGCAGCTACTGTTTAAGTGGACAATCATCATCATCATCATCAACATCATCGTCAGGTTTTTGATTAACATGCAGGTGTGGGGGCAACATCCATATCATTGGGCCCCCTTCCAGGTAGCTGGCTTGCTGCACGCATGGCAGATCTCACACCAGGTCCCCAGGTGTGTCTATCATGAGGGTCAATAACAGAGCTTCAACCCTCTGCAATCCCTCTCTGTCAGCTGCTTCCATGTCATCTTGGGCCTCCCAGGCCCATGCTTTCCATCAACCTGTATGTCACAGGCTTTCTTGTCAACTGCACCATTGGAGCTTTCCATATGTCCATACCAGCAGAGCCTTCTCTCCTTCAGAATGAGGTCCAGATCCTCAATGCCAAGCTGCCCAATAAGTTCATTGGACCAGATGGTGCCAGTGTCTTGCGGCTTGACATTGCAGATCTGTCTGATCATTGCCCTGTCATTTCGCTGCAGACCTTGGAGGTTTTGCTTTGTCAATAGCCAAGTCTCTCTGGCATAGAGCATTGCGCTCCGCACAGAAGAGCTGTACAAGCGGCCATTTGTCTTGAAAGAGAGGTGGTGGGAATAGAGAACTGGTCAGCAGCTCCTTGAACTCGTGGTTTTCACATGAGTTGTGGTTGAAAGTTCACAGCCACTGGCTGCTGAGAGCATGTCTCCTAGTTAGCTACCACCTCGAACTAATGTCAGGTCCGACTTGGACTTCCCTTTGTGGTCTGCATCCAAGGGGCGGGCATTTCCCTGACACTGTGTACAGCTGTAATCAGGGTCCTTTGTCAAGCGCTTGACCCCACTGCATTTCTTGTGCACCCATTGCTTGAAGCCATTGCAGAAGATGCTGTTGCTGCTCATTCCAGTGCAACAGACAGTGCATGGAAACTGAGAAGGTCCAGGCCTATACCACAGATCATGATCTTTGTCTTTCGTGCATTTACTGTCAGTCCTTTCTCCTCCATTGCTTCTTTCCAAGTCAAGAGCCTCCTGATACATTCCTCGAGTGATTCAGCAATGATAACAAGGTCATCAGTATAGAGGTCCTCCCATGGGAGGCCAGAGAGGAACTTACATGGCAAGGCTTCAAGCACAATGATTAAGAATAGCGGGCTGAGTACCGAGCCTTGGTGAACACCAACCTTTACTTTTCAAGCTTCACTGTACTCTTCACCAACAGGGACACAGTACAATCCACTCCTCCACATCAAGTTTTCTCAGCGCCCACCAGATGACCTTCTGAGGCACTCTATCAAACGCCTTCTCCAGGTCTATGAAAGCCATATAGAGTCTCTTGTTGGCAGCTAGATACTTCTCTTGCAGCTGCCTGACGACAAAGTGTGTCTGTTGTGCCTCTGCCTGGGATGAAACCAAACTGGGAATCGTCGATTGACACCAACAATCTGATGAGGCAGTCCACAATCCTCCCCAGGACTTTTGTGACCTGCTCTGTCAGCTTGAGACCGCGGCAGTTACCCCTTTCCAATGCATCCCCCTTACCCTTGTAGAGGCAGATAATGAAACTCTGCTCCCAGTCGAAGGGTACCTTGCCATTGCGAATGATTGCAGCTGCGAGGGCAATGTACTTTGTAATTTATTTCTCATAATTATGATAATATGTATCCGAATGATTTTGGTCTTGTTTTAGATGATTTATAGAAATATGTGCACACAGTATTCTTATTATACAGAGATATTAAAAATGTAATGCAGCGCAAACAATATATTGAAATATTTTTTTATGTCCCCAACCCTATGGTAAAATAAGTAAAATAATCCATAAATTATCCTCGCTACCCCTCCTTGTCTGGGGCATGAAAAGGTAAATTGTAATGAATATGTAAAAAGAATTTATTAATAATTTGAAGAAAAAAAAGTAACTGTCCTGGTTTTATGATGACTCTAAACTCTAAAGTACCTTGAACTGTGCTAATTTTAAAGCAGAATATGAATCCAATGCCAAATTGGCACCTGTGTACAGTGATTGGGTCCTGAAAAATATTTACATATCTCAAGATAAGTTGTTTTTTTTTATCTGTTTTTTCCAAAATCTTGGTAACTATCTTTTCTGTTTACAAAAAAAAAATAAATATGTGGGTGGGTACTTATTAGGATTGTCCTCACAGAGAAAGTTCTAATGAGTATCTACAGCATAATCATGTGTTGTGGAAAACTTGAAAAAATACCAATCTGGAGCTGTATTTTACCTACAGTATATAACTACTTACAAGATTGTATTGAAAATGAGCCAGCTTGTGCATATTAATGCGCAGCAGAAAAGTAATAAGGAAAAAAGAAAAAAAAAAAAAGAAATAAATAAAAAAAAAAAAGAAATAAAAAATAAAACAAAACATGATAAATAAGGCAATATCAGAGGAATTGTTAAGGAAGAGTATTTGGTGATAATTATGGGATAATATCTCCAGTTTGCCATAAAAACATAATGTTGTGGGTGCCTAAGCAAGGAGCTTCTAATGATTACCCACAACATATATTTTTATGGAGAAATAAGAAAAATTTCCCCAAAATTATTATCAAGTACTCGTCCTTAACAATTCCTCTGCCATATGATAAAAGTGGGGTCTTACTTTTTAAACACCCATAGAAAGATGAGTCATATTATGTTGTCACATTGTCTGTCCGTTAACTTTTTTGTGTCCCCTCTTATCTCCTTCATCTGTTGAAGGATTTTTTTTTTTAAACTTTGCACAAATGTTTGCCATACCAAGACATGTGCAGAACTCATAAATCAATCCAGTCCAGTGAAGGTCAAGGTCACATTTCATGGTCAAAGTTCACATGGCAATATTTCGTGTCCACTCTATAACTTTAAAACCATTCAAGATTTCTTCTTGAAACTTTGTACAAGTATAAGGCATGATCAGACGATGTGCAGAGATGAACCATAACCTTACTTTCAGTTCTAACGTATAGTGGCCCTTTGTTTATTTCAGGCAATACATGTATTTTGTGTCTGCTTTGTAATTTCAAAACCGAAAGATTAAAACAGTTAAGATTTCATGAAACTTTGTACAAATATACAAGGCATGATCAGATGATGTGCAGAGAAGAAGAACCACCATAAAACTACTCTATAGCTTTAAAACCGTTTAACCCTTGTCCTGCTGAACCCAGATGGCTTCTGAAGAAGCCAACTGATCTGGATCTGCAATGTTTGCCATTAAGTATGTGAACTTACAGCAACAATTTGGATCAAGTAATCTGATTGGCTGAAAATTAGAAATAGGTGTGGCATCTTAATTTATTCAGCAGGACAAGGGTTAAGATTCTTTCAGGGAACTTTGTACAAATATAAGTCTTGATGAGATGATGTGCAGAGAAAAAGAACCATAACCCTATTTTCAGTTCTCATGTAATTATGCCCCATTGTTTATTTCATATATAGTGAGGTTGTGTCTGTTCTATAACTTTAAAACCATTTAAGATTTCTTCATGAATTTTTGTACAAATATATAAGGCATGATCAGACTATATACAGAGAGAGAACCATAATCCTACTTTCAGAATGATGCTCCTTTGTTTATTTCATATAGTGACTTTGTGTCCTCTGTGTCCGCTGTATAACTTGAAAACACTTTAAGATTTCTTCCTGAAACTTTCTACAAATTTAAGTCATGATTAGACAATGTGGAGAGAAAAAGATCTGTAACCCTACTTTCAGTTCAGACGTCATTATGCCCCTTTGCTTATTTTAGGCAATATTTCATGTCTGCTCTATAACTTTAAAACCATTTAAAATTTTTTCATGAAATTTTATACAAATATATGGCATAATCAGACAATGTGTAGAGAACAAGAACTGTAATCGTATTTTAAGTAATGGCATAATAATGCCCCTTTGTTTATACCATATAGTGAGGTTGTGTCAGCTCCATATCTCCTTCACTGATTTAAGTATTTTTTATTCACCTATCAAAAGACGGGTAGTATTATGTCCTGACGTTGTCAGAGGTCACAGGCCTTAATTAGCTTGGATTATCAGGGAAGCCATACAGGACTGTTATGGTCCTCTTGTTTGCTAACAAGATGCAAGTATTCCTATTACTGAAAAAAGCCTATGGGCATATATTACCCCGCTCAGCAGAGCTCTTGCTCTTGCAAGATGTCCAGTTATCCATACATCTGTGGTACATGTGTATCTCCTTCCTTTTAGTATGATAACTTTAGCTCTGTGTGTGTGTGTGTGTGTGTGTGTGTGTGTGTGTGTGTGTGTGAAACTTCTGATGTACACGTACATGTATGTTGATATTGGGAAGAACTCTGATGAGATTGTTAATGAGCTAATGTCAGTAGCTATTTAGGGAGTTTGGCCATGATTTTTGTTTTGTTTGTGTTGAGGTTATAAGGCCCAGTCAACCCTATGGGATCATGTTGAGCACAGTCAGTTTAACTAACAACAGTTTTACTTAAGGCAGGCTCAGTCCTCTAAGCAGTTAACCAGTATTGTGCACATTCTTTCGCAAGAAACTGACAACTGCCCTTTTTGAATCAGTGGAAGGGAGAGAACAACCGTAGAAAGTATTTCATGATCAATCTCCATGAAAGAATGTTACTGACTCGGTGGGGTCGACTTTGCAACCTCCAGTTATCTTCAGTCGGACGCACATATTTTGGCCATGATAAAAGTTTAAAACTGGTTTCCACTCCATAATTTATTTGTGTAATTCAATTTACCTGACAAAGTATTAATAGCAACTGCAGCATACACCATTTTGATTTATTTTTCAGAGAAAATTAAACTTGGCATTTCATGTGAACCTTCTACAAGCAGATAATTTACATGGAATGCAAAGTCTTATTTTCTCTAAAAAAATATAAAAACAGTATTTAAAACTGCTGCAGCTTTGCTTATAGATAGCACTTGATCCCCATCAAGGGTTGAATGGAATTCATGTGGTAGTTTTATTTCAGATAAAACCAGCTCCAGTTAAAAAATGAGGATTCGGATATGAGTTATGCCCCTGATAAATTTAAAAAAAAAAAAATTCTGAATGTGATAACTTTGGTTTGTTTCATCCAAATCAAATAAAATTCACAGTGATTTGTGACAATTAGCATGAAATGCCAAAACCATCTTTCTGTTAAAAATAAAAAAAATAGGAGACAATCTGCATGAAAGGTAGAACACGTATTCTTTTCTGAAAAAAGAAAAAATAGAAAAAAAATATTTCAAAATGTTGTCATGTTTTTTTTAAATGTTAACCATAATTAAGCAGATTCAGCCAACAACAAATTCATATTCTTTCTTATTTTTACAAGAAAATAGAAAATAGAATTTAACATTTTATGCAAACTCTCTCTCTTGTTTGCATGAAATCTTGAATCCTATTTTCTTGAAAAAATAAAAATATTTTGCTGAAATTTTACCCAGCATGCTATATTAGCATTAAGACAAATGCAGCTGGCATCTTCAAGGCCAGTATATGTAACTACCTTACCTCAGCACCTCTCAGAATCTTCTTGTTTTCACCTGTATACAGGTAGACAGTCCTTATCATTTTTGCATACACAAAATTTCAGCAAGAAAAAAATGTATTTTTTGAGGAGTAAATCTAAGCGTATTAAAACCAGATCAGGTCAGTGGTAAATTCAATTCATTATAAATATTTCACTTTTTTTATCAATAAGATTTTTGTTTTACTTTCAATGCTGTTAGCAGCATCAGGCAATGTCAGAATCAAGGTGTGATATTCTTGTAGTGGCAGCCATCTTGTTTTCTCACCTTTAGACAGGTATTTGAAGGTGTGTAACGGCGTTTCTCTGTAACATGTATCTTATATTTTAGGATTCCGAGGCTGAACAACTGTTATAAAGTTACAGATTATACATAAATCCTTTGTTCTGCCATTTCCAATTAATTTTGGCACCATAAATTAGAATACCTGCAGTGAACACTTCCAGGTACTTAGCCCTAGATACGTCACTTTTTTCATCCGAAAAGTATGGGTATTTTTCTGCACAAACACATATGTTGTGGGTACTCATTAGAAGTGCCTCAGTGAGGCACTTCGAATGAGTACCCACAACATATGTTTTTGTGCAGAAATAAGAAAAATATGTCCAGTCGCTTATCTGGAGCTATATATATATATATGTAGGTCAACTCCAAGGTGTGTACTGGATGCAGTGACTGATATGGAAGCTGCATGAGGCGCCTTAAGGTACTTTATCATTATTATTATTGCAGAAAGATAAAAAAAAAAAAAAACTTTGTTAAAGGGATTATTTTACATTTTGCAGAAACGAACAGGTAACATTCCTGGTGTGTATAACATAAATGACAGAAAAAAAGAATATGCCTGTAAAAGTCCTTTCATATTTAAAGGATTTGTTTCAAATACATTCTTTGTTCCGTAGACCTATACAATGCAAAAAGTATGCAGCAACAGTGCCCAGGTTTTGGTTAACTGTATTGCACATGAAAAAAAAATGCAAACTCAGGTTATGGGCCTTATTACAGTCTAACTAGACTGGCTCCAGTCTGCAGTAACTAATTTTTTTTTTCTTATAATCTGTTAAATAATCCACTAAAATAAAACCAAAGTAATGTCAAGACTATAAAGGCTGGTCACTAGTGTAGTGACCAGCCTTTATAGTCATGATATTTATTTTTTTGGTTTTATTTTAGTGGATTATCAAACAGGAAAATGAGAGAAAAATATTTAGTCACTGGAGACCGGTGGCAGTCTACAGTCTAAGAAAAGGTCATAGAACACACCATTTGAAGTATTTTATTCAGAAAATTATTGTACATATAGTTACAGGTATGTTAATAGGAGACTGAAACCAAATGTTTCCCTTCTGACTCCAATATAAATGGGTAAAGATAACAACAAAAAAAAAAGCAGAAAAAATATAACAAAAACACAAAGAACAACAACAACAACAACAAAAAAAACCCCAAACAAACCCCTTTTTCTGATTGGGAAACAGCTAAAATATGAAACATTTGTGACATTTAAATCATACCTTTTCTACATCTGAATTGATCATGTCAGAGCCACCTGTCAGTCAATTAATCCATTGTCTGGACCATTGATATTTCTTAATTGATTTGGATTTGAACCCTTTAAAGAGCTGCTTTGCCAGTATTTGATGGAAAGAGGATGCTTGCTGATCTGAATAGCTGATAGATGCTCTAAAATACTGATAAATGACCCTTTGCTAATTGCTGATGGTGCATAAAATGTTAGTTTAATAAAATAAAGTGGTTGAAGTGTTTTTGAAAAAAAAAAAAAAATCAATTACTGTAAAATTCTCATAAACCCTCCTGAAGGTCTTTGGAAAGGGTACCCTTGCCTAAGTAGTCCTGTTATTTCCCTTTTATTCAGGGTGTCACATGGTATACAGAAAAAACAGGCTTTAATACAGGTACATGTATAGCAGATTGGGTGGGCATGATCATATGACTGTCACCTGATTTGCCAGTCGTGTAATAACAGTGCTTAAGATATTTTGAAAATAAGAAAAAAAAAATCTTAACCCTTAGAGCAGGGCAAGGATCGTAAATCAGGCCTCTTAGAGGGGGTACCCCTACTTGAGAAGCCATTTCAGTGGCATTATCACACATATTTTGCCAATTAATCGTATGTGGTCCATTTTACTGTAGAAGTAAGATCACGTGACTTCCAGTTACATGGCAACAGGGAGCCCTTTAAGACACTTAAAAAAAATACAAGGGACCAGCACTTACTGTATGCTTTTCAGAAGGAAAAGGGGCATACAAGATTTACTTCTTCTTCCTCACTGGAAATGATTTAGGTGTTATGGGTGTTTTTTCCAGAAAATTATGATAAAACTGACCAAGTGGATGCTGAAATTTCTGACAGCTTGAAATTTGGTATACTCAGTCTTTATTATGGGTAAATCCAGCACCTGATTTTCTACTGAAGAGCAGTATGTTTGTATGGAAGTAGGTTCCCTCCTGAATGGGAGCTCTTGCTTTGAATGGTTGCAGCTGGTGTATAGTAGTATGACATGGGCTGAGTTGGCAATACCCCCCAAAAACAACAAATGGCATGCCCTGCCCCACGCTTTAAGGGTTAAAAAGATAATTGTAAACTGTGGACATAGCAAGAACTGTTTGACTTGCATCAATTCATCTACCTTTTATGCAATCTGACATCACCAGAAGTTTTGTTAGTTTCAGTCCACATGATTGGATCCAGTTGGATCTGATAGAGTGAGACAAATAAAATAACGTAGGAAATCAGATGATGGTGAAATCTCACTGATTTCAGAGAATAATTTTACAGATTGACCATGCATAAATGTGGACAAACAAAGCTTTGTGTGATAGCACATTCCCTCCTCTGCTGCAAAACTTAGAACTTGGAGATGAGCCTTAAAAAAAATTCTTGAGAGTAGGCCTGCAACCCCGCCCCCACGCGTACACTCACACCCAGTATGTGAACAGCAGGATAATGGTTAAAGCATTCAGCAGACAACAAATTAGTGATATTTTTTCTTCTTTTTCCCAGAAGACAAGATTTGACATTTCATGCATTGGAGATAATTTGTATGACAAATCAATGCCTGTTTTCTGGGAAAACAAGAAAAAAATCTCAGTATGTCGTCTGCTGAAAATTTTACCCGGAGGACTGGGTGGAAAGCACCTTCCTTGTAGTTATATACATTGAGCCATTCTGTATGTGTTACTTGCAATATTTTGCGTTGCAAGTCCTCCAGACTAAGATGGCTGATATTTACACACACAAACACAACAAAAATAATGAAATTATGAATGGTAATGAATGATCTGTTCAATATTCTGTTATAGCAAATTTTTAGGAATGTGAACAATCCCCTCAGCATTAAATGTATGTTTGGGCATAAAAAAGGTGAGAAAACAAGTTGCTCTTATTTATGGGGACAGCATACACTTGGTAGATTCCCAATAATTACAAGGGAGAGAACTTTTATGGCTTCCTGTTTGATTTCTTGCACACCAACCCCTCCTGAAAATGGCACTAGAACCCTTTTCATAATAGAAGGTGCCGGCCTTGGTGGCTGTCAGATCATCATCCAGGGCATCCAACTGGTTATCAGGAGGTCGTGGGTTTGATCCCTGCTAGGTCCGGCAACATTCTTTCGTGGAGATTGATTATGAAATAGATTCTATAGTCGTTCTCTCCCATCCACTGATTCAAGAAGGACAGTTATCAGTTTCTGGCAAAAGAATACCAGTTTTATGCAATTGGATTGGTTAACCCTTTTCCTGCTGAATAAATCAAGATGCCATGCCCTTTTCAAATTTTCAGCCAATCAGATTACTTGATCCAGATTGTTGAAATAAATTCACATACTTAAGGACAAACAGTGCAGATACAGATCAGTTGGCTTCAGAAGCCAACTGATCTGGATCTACACTGTTTGCAAAGGCAGGGCATTTCCAGGTTCAGCAGGACTAGGGTTAATTTGCTTTAGACGCCTGCTCAGGAAAAGTGTGGTTAGGTAAAGTGACTGCGCTCGAAATGACTAGAATAGGTAGATTGGGCTGTGAAACCTCAACACAAACAAAGAATGGAAGGTAAAACAGTTTTGACAGAGTTGTCTCACCTGAAAGTGTATCCATTCCCCTGTATATATCTCTGTATAGCTTTATAAATTATGGTAAAATCATTGTCCTGATATTTCGAACACTTCATTCCATACTTGGCCTAATTTTTGCATTTTTATGCTGTTTTTTTCTTGAAATACTTAGTGGAATGGCAAACAGTGTAGATCTAGATCAGACTGCTCCTGTTTGCCTATGCCATTTTGTCAGACACTTTGGTGTATAAAATTTTAGGACAGACTGACTTACAGTAATTAGAGGACTTGGCAAAAATATAAGTGAAGATACCCGGGAAATGCCACAATCAAGAAGCACAGCCTTCCCGAGGCACCAAAAGAAGGGAAGATGAGGAACAAATAAGGATAACACAAACGCCACGTTTGAAACCACAGATGCAGAAACAAAGAAGAATTGCAACAGAAGAATGGCCTTGGAATGATCAGTAGGAAAACCATAGGAGGGCTCAACCAGTTTTGTTCTCAGGAAACTTGTCTTGGATGTATAGTGGGTAGGGGCTTTTCTAGAGCACCAGATACTGTCACCCTGGGACAGATGTATAGCTCTGCTAAAACATATGATTTCAGAGTAATATGAAAATATCACAACTATGTCCATAGCTTTAGATAAGACTTTTTGTAAACCAAAACGTATTGATATGGGTTTTATTTCTGTATGAAAACCTATGTTATGGGTACTCATTAGAAGCGCCTTGCCACGAGGTGCTTCTAATGAGTACCCACAATGTAGGTTTTTGTGGAGAAATAAGAAAAATATTTACCTGATACTCCGTCTAATCAAGAGCAATGTTTCTCTGGATATTTGCTGATTGTATCTCCACCACTCTACTATAAGGTACTTCTGCTGGAAAGGGGGGTTGTGGCAGTAAACATTGCCTTGGGTGCGATGTTGGAACACCACATAAAGCCAGCCTTGGGAAGACGAAAGTTTTGAAGCCAAGTTCTGGTCATTTTACAAGACATGTCAGGAAAAGAACAGACAACTCTGAAGGTAAATGTAGGCTACAGTCCCAGTGTGGACTTTTTATAGGGTTTAGCACTAACTGATATGTGGGTGTAAGAGAAGCTTCAAATTAACCCATTTTAGACTGAATAAACTCCACCCACACTTTGTATTGGAAGAGTCCAATTTCAATTTTAGGTGTGTCGGGTTATGTGATTTAGATATTCTCAGAGAAAATGGCTAAACTATTTGCAAACAGTGGAGATCTTGATCAGATGCCACATTTTGTGGCGTCTGATCTGGGTCTGCATTGTTTGCCAGTTACTCTTTTGGAGGTCTTCAGTCTAAATTGGGTTAAACCAGCCATATCAATGCATCAGTATGATACTGATGTGGATGCGTCAGTAAAATTACCTGTACACTGATGATAACAATGTTTTGGTGCTCAGATAAAAATATATGTGTGAGCCTGTAAAATAAATTAGTATTTTACTTAATTTTTGTCAGTGCACAGATAAATTCTATGTGATTTTTAACAGTCAGTGCACTGATAACAAGTGCTGGTTGGACTTAAAAAACTCGGAAGCTCAGTTTGCACACACACTTGACTTAAAGGTTTGCATTAATTTCCTTTACTAACAAGCATTTTGATTGGTCAACACACTGGCCACATTTTAGAGTGCTTTTGCAATATATGTGAACGGTGAAAATATCAGTGCATTGGCTATGATAAAATTATTGGTGTAATATTACGGCTATGATAAAATTATTGGTGGAATTTTATGCTGTAGATATTATTGGTACACCAATATAGATAAAAATATAACTGTCCGATAAGCTGAAGCTTCTGGTCTCATACTTTTCATGTCTGAGCCTGATTTCAGGCTTTAGCAGTATGCCTTATATCATCATGTAAAAAAAGCCAGTTTCAAGCTCTAAAATTAGGAATTTCAGACTCGACAAGTTTATCCAGTATGATCGAGGCCTGGAAGCTTCTGGTTCCCAGTTGTATTATGCCAAATAGAAAATTGAAACTAGAAGTCACAGGTCACTGGACAAGGTTATATTGATACCAATATTTTTCTAGATTCACCTATAAATAATATTGATGCAGCAAAATATTCTGTTGGTGCACTATTTTTTTTGTCTGTGGATTGCCTGTCCTGTAGGTTTGACCCCTTTGGTACACCATAATATATTTTCATAAAACTTAACACAGATGATCAGCATGTTGAGTGGCAGTGCATGGTTACAAAATGTTTTTCCATTGCAGAGTTAACTGCCCTTGAATTATTAGTTTTTTGAAGCAAACTACATTATACTAAAATATTTATTGGCAAGATTCATAAAACTTCACAGATATTATCAGTATGATGAGTAGTGGTGTGTGACGTTAAAATGATTAATAGTCATTTTAACAGGGTTATCTGCCCTGAGTGCACATTGTCTATGTTAATGTGTCAAGGCGGTGTTTTAAGGTAACAGACTTCTTCAGTGACCACTCAAGTTTTCATAGATTCATCCAGTTATCGAAAAAAGGCATTGATAAAGTTGAAGGTCATTAATAAGAGTCATATGAAATACAAATGTATATGCACTAGGTGTTCCAACACATACATATACATGTATGCATGCATAGTTGGAATAGCTGCCCGGAAGTAGCTGATGTAATTCTGGGATACTTTTTCTTATTTCTCCATAAAAACATACGTATTGGGTACTCGTTAGAAGCACCTCAGCAAGGCACTTCTAATGAGTACCCATATTACATGTTGAAATTTATGGATATCTGGTGAAAATTATCTCAGAATTGTCAATGAATACCCCTTAACCTTTATCAGCTGAACAAATTCAGCAGATGACAAATTGATCATATTTTTCATATTTTTCATGGAAAATAGGATTTGACATTTCATGCAAATTGTCTCCAGTATTTCAATATGTAGTTAACTGGAAACTTTATTCAGAGTTTAAACTTTACTAAGTGTTAACATGTAATTTCTCACATACACTAGCAGCTGGATAAGTAAGCAAACTATGACTCTGCACTCCATTATTTTATTCACCACCCCATTAATTTACTCCCCACCCTGTTGTCTTATGTTTACCTTAGACTTGTAATGACTCAGATTCACTTAAGTTCATCTTGGGTCTTTGCATGTTTGATTAAAATATTATTTCTTCAGATTCATTTGCAAGCTAGCCTGTTTAACAGTGAAAAGGATTTTGTCTTTCTTGTGTCAATACAAAAAACAGTACTTCAAACATGGTATCAAATTAACACACCTGTGATAAATGGAACATTTTCAATTTTCTTTTTCCAGTTTAATTGATTTTTTTCATGGGCAAACAATTGCCACCGTCTGTACAATTTCTCTAATATGGTATTGCTGCAGATTTTCACGAAAAATTGTTCTCTTTGTAAAAAAGGTAATTTGCATAATTTGTTAAGAAATGGATGATTAGTTATTATTGTTACTTTTAGCATTACAAAGACCTTGATGGTTTATTGTAGTACCTTTTATGTTAGATGCATAGCTCCAGAAATGAACCATTTTTTGACAAAAAATATTGAGGTTTTTCTTATTTCTCTGCAAAAACATATGTTGTGGGTACTCATTAGAAGTGCCTCGCCGAGGTGTTTCCAGTGAATACCCACAACATACGTTTCTGATCAGAAATAAGAAAAATAGTGAATGAAGACATTTTTTATTTGGAGCCTTGTACGTGTATTGCTTTTTGCATTTAATGCATCTGAAGCCCATAGGTTTGACTTGAAGAACCTGCACTGTAGTGATTTATTGAAAATTTATTGAGAGGTCGGTTGCAAGAGATGTACAACGTGCAATTACACGCTTTTAAGTCTTTTGTTGTCAATCGACCTCCAAGTCATTTCTTCAATCTTTCCGATCATTCAGCCGCTTTTAAAGAACAGTAAATTCGCTAAAGGTGGTGATGGAGCACAAAAGAATATATATTAGGTCTGCATCTTATGTCTGCTTGAAAGAATCTTGGAGTGTAAATTTAAATAATTAAAGAAAAGGCGTGAAAATCTGTGCACACTTCTGCCACGCGCGGATAATTTATCCCCAGGTAGCCCGATATTAATTCTGGTTGAATGCTCCTTTGTCATTACAGATTGCTGTAGCGTGAGCTTGTCGGTTTAATCTGTTTGCACAGGTAGCGGTAATTGTAGCGGATTTGTATTATATGCCGTTTAAATATTTGAATACTTCATTGTTGTATTTGTGTTAAGTTCATCAGATAACTGCTTATCTGATTTGCTTCTTATTATGCGGCAGACGGCTATGACTTGTAATGAAAGACTAACGGATGTTTTTGAAATTGGAGAAACCTAGAAATCATTATAAAGAAGAAAATAAAAAAGACTTTTGACCAGTCGTTCTTTATCAAACCAGTTCTAATCAACCTCTTTCTTTCTTTCTTTATTTATTTATTTAATCATTATTTATCTAATTATTTATTTATTTATTTATTTGTGTTGTTCTGTGTGATTTGAAATGGCCTTTAAACCCTTGTCCTGCTGAACCCTGATATACCCTGCTTTTGCTTACAGTGTAGGTGCAGATCAGTTGACTTCTGAAGATGCTGACTGATCTGGATCTGCACTGTTTGCCATTCAATATTTGAATTCATATCAACAATCTGGATCAAGTAATCTGATTGGCTGGAAATTAGAAGTGGGCGTGGCATCTTAATTTATTCACCATGGCAAGGGTTAAGATGCCAAATTCCAGAAAAGTTCTGATAGATCAGTTTATTCAGATTAACACTTTCAGCAGCTCTTTGTAGGTCAAAACAGTCACCTTTGCAAACAGTGTAAATCCAGATGAGATGGCTTGTAACAAGCCATCTCATCAGGATCTACACAATTTGACATTCTGTTATTAACTTTTGACTGAAACCTACTTTGCAACAATGGATGTGTCGACCTTCAGAGATGGAAGAGTCCATGCCAGAAACACAGGGTGAAAGGGTTTCAGGAGTACCTCAGACAATAAACTTTAAACTAACATAGTAAAGTTTTTACAATTCTGTTGTCTTGCAATACAGCCTGTTAGTATTGTCTCATAAAAGCATAATAAACTCTGTTGAATTGCCTTGACTTTTTATACAGAAAATCTAAAAAAAAATATAGCATAATGCATCATCAAATATGCCCCACATGAAGTCCTCTGCTGCTCTTATTTGTACAAGTTTTTCCACATATTTTGAAAAACCTGTAAGCACACAGTGCAGTAATTAGGTTGAATGCGGTGTGTCGTTGTACTTTTAATGCCCTTAACTCGTAAAGCATAAAGCAAAATTTGCAGCAGACATTTTTATTTTTTCAGAGAAAACAAGTCAACATTTCAGTTGAATTGACTGGCAAGCAGACATGCCAAGCAGAAGATTCGTGCAAAATATCAAGACTTATTTTCTCAGAAAAAAAAAATTAATAATAATAGTAATAATAATGATAATAAAAATAAAAATTTGAACATGTCGTCTGCTACAAATTTTACTTGTTAAGATAAGAAAAATACTGATTTGGATATTCCTCTTGTCTAGAGTTGTGGAATGGCTAAAAAGACTGAAATGATAGATGTATTCCTTAACCCTTGTCATGCTGATTAAGATGCCACTTCAACTTCTAATTGTCAGCCAATCAGATTGATCCCGATTGTTGATATAAATTCACATACTTAATGGCAAACAGTGCAGATCCAGATCAGCTGGCTTCTGAACTGTTCTGAATCTACACTGTTTGCTAAGGAAGGGTATATCCAGCTTCAGCAGATGACCAGGGTTTAGTTGCCAAATTCCAGAAAAGTTCTGACAGATCAATTTATTAAAATTAACCCTTTCAGCTCTATAGGCCAAAACGGGTATCTTTGCAAACAGTGTTACTGTATAGATCCAAATGAGATGGCTTGTAACGAGCCATCTCATATAAAAGCATGTTTTGTGGTTACTCAATTGAATTGCCTTGTCTTTTTATAAAGAAAATCAGAAAAAATAGCATAAGCATCATTAAGTATGCCCCTCATGAAGTTCTCTGCTGATCTTTCTTTAAGGTGCGCTACAAGTTCAGTAATTTTGGAAAACCTAAGCCCATAGTACAGTAATTAGGCTGAATATTGTAGGTTTGTTTGTGTTGAGGTTTTACGGCCCAGTCAACCCAATGGGGTCATGTTGAGCGCGGTCAGTTTACCTAACCACACATTTACTGGGCAGGCTTAGTCCTCTAAGCGGTTAACCAGTATTGTGCACATTCTTTCGCCAGAAACTGACAACTGCCCTTCTTGAATCAGCGGAAGGGAGAGAATGACCGGAATATTGTAGGTTGTTGTGCTCTTAATGAATTTGCAACAGACAACATTTTTATTTATTTTTCAAGGAAAACAGGTCTTGACATTTCATGTGAATCATCTGCCAAGCACATGAAATATCAAGACATATAGTCTCTGAAAAAAAAAAAGAAAAAAGAGAAGAAAAAATATAAATAAAATAAAGAAAAAAAATAAAAACTTGAAAATGTCATCTGCTACAAATTTAGCTTGGCGCTTTAAGGGTTAAGGTACTAACTGAGGAATAAGAAAAAATATTGATTTGGATAATTCTCATGTCTAGATTTTATGGAATGGCTGAAAAAGCCTGAACTGCAAGATGTATTGCTTAATACCTGGAAATGACAGGTCTTATTAACTTGTCACCTGGACCAAGGTAAATGTAATTTTCACCTGACAAACTCAGACCTCAGAGAATATAATCCCCCCCCCCCCCCCGGGTCTGATTATTAGATATTACCATATTCAACCTAATTACTGCACTGTGCATTTAGGTTTTTCATAATTACTGAAAAAACGTTTAGTAGTAAACTATCCATGCACCTAATAAGGACGGTGAGTTTACGAGGGCTAAAATTTATGATGCTAATGCAAAATTTTTCTCTAAATTGCCTTTATAAAAACATATGCTGTTGGTACCATAAAAAAAACCCCTGGGTATTGGGACAGTTAAGCCTTTGCAAACAGTGTAGACCCAGAGCAGATGCCACAGTATGCAGCATCAGCATCAGGGTTTACTTTCTTTGCCATACATACAGCAATATTTTAGGCACATCAAGAGGTAGTAGAATAGACTATTTCAAATTTTAGGACAAGTATGGTAAGTAGATAAGATGACCCAATACTTAGGGTAAATATGGTACTTATTTGAAATGCCTCGACTTGTCAAGGCAATGCGAATGAGTACCCACAACCAAGTTGAGGCAGTTTGTCTCCAAATTGCCTGACATGCCTAATCCTGTTTTCCATGAAAAATAAGAAAAGTGACATCTGCTGAAACTTTTTAACCCTTGCCTTGCTGAATAAATTAAGATGCCACACCCTTTTAAATTTTCAGCCAATCAGATTACTTGATCCAGATTGTTGATATAAATTCACATACTGAATGGCAAACAGTGCAGATCCAGATCAGTTGGCCAACTGATCTGGATTTACACTGTTTGCTAAGTCACTGGGCATGATGTGTTCAGCAAGAGAAGGGTTAACTTGCATGATGTGGTATATGTTTATGATGCTCTGAGCATGCTGGCTAAAAATTCGGGAGATTTTTTTAATTATTTTTCTCAGTAAAATAGAGTTTGGTTTTGTGTAAAATTGTGATTGAAATTGAAATTCTATTTTCTGGTTAAAAAATAGGGATTCCTGGAAAAAATCTTTAAAAAAACAGTTCTCATTCATCATTCATTTGCTGACTTAACCCTGCGAAGAGAAATTGCAGCAGATGCCATTCTAAATATTTATTACTATTTTTCAGGGAAAATAAGAATTGGCATTTCATGTAGCAGTCCATTCACATGAAATTCAGTCCTATTTTCTTTGAAAAATACAAAAAAAAACAAACAAAAAAAACAAAAAAAAACAAGTCAAAATGTCAATTGTATGCTGCAAACTTCACGTAGCACTCAGCACCTGACATATTATTAAAATATTTCTCGTACTTTTCCAAGAAAACAGGTTTTGACATTTCATGGAAAATGTCTCCAATTGAGACAATTTACATGAAACATGGAATTCTGTTTTCTAGGAAAAATAAGGAAAATATCATCGATGTGTTGACTGCTGAATTAGTCCAGAATGGTAAAGGTTAAAGTCTGTTCACTAAGTCCTAAAAGTTAATGGTCAGTTAGCCCTGTTTGTAGTGTGTCTTTAAGGTTTCAGCCATGCATGGAATACCCCTTCTGTTTGCAATTTGCCAAAGATCAAAGAACTCCATAGTTGACATTTAACTTAAAATTCCTGGATTTAAATTAGCATTAACTGACTACCTTAATCTCTGTCTGTGAATACCATAACTTCTAGCTTGATTGCTGTACTGGAAGAAGTTTGAAGGATGAGAATAAAATGTAGTATTAACCTTTACCACTCTCTGGGCAAGACAGATTGATGATATTTTTTCTTATTTATTTTTTTTTCCCATAAAACAGGAATTGGCATTTCAAACAGTTGTCTCCATTGGAGATCATTGTCTTCATTTAAGACAATTTGCATGAAATGTCAGGAAAAAATAAGTAAAATATTTCAATATTATGTTGTCTGCTAAAAATTTTACCTTGAGTTCTAAGTGTTTTAAGCTGGATGACATATGGAAAAGTTGCTACAATTTTAAGTTTTTGGAAAAAAATTCAATTAATGTCAGTGATTGAATGACCAATTTTGGCATGTTTTGTTTGTTTCAAAATGTGACCCATCATTTAAAGAATGTTAGAGTATGCTATTGAAAGTGCAGAAAAGAAAGATTATTCATTTTGTAATATATTGGGGCTAGAAATATTCAGAATTTTTTTTTTTTATTTGTCCTGAATTTTGCAGGGAGTAAATGTGAAAAGGTCCTGACACATGCATTCCCAGTGGTTTGATTCAGGGAAAGTAATTTTAAGAACAACTTTGACATGCTGCAGCTGGGCCAGCCAGTCATATTTGAATGTTTAATTTTTTAAATCATACCATTTACTTTAGTTTATTGCATAGCTCAAGATAAGGTCTTTTTTTTTCAATGGCATCCGGCATAAAACACTTAGAACTTTAGGTAAAATGTTCAGCAGACAACTTAGGTATTCTTGTTTCTTCATTAAAACCTATTATGTTGTGGTACTCTAAAACCTATTATGTTGTGGTACTCATTAGTAGTATCTTACTGGGGCACATCTAATGAGTACCCACAAGATATGCTGTCATGGAGAAATAAGAAAAAGTAATTTGTAGATATCCCTCTGATCTGGAGTTATGCTGCTGTGTTTGAGTTTCAGTTATTATTAGAACTTGCAAACAAACAATTCAAATAATGATTCTGTAATTTGACAGGTCTGTATATATGGTAATACTGGCCCCAAACAGGTAGCCCCTGTTTATTACTACCAGGTGTCTGGACTTTCAGACTCTCCTGAAACTGACACTACACAGTCTATTACCTGTATGATAGTCAACCAATCAAAATCCAGAAGGTGAAGCGGCAGGTTTGATAGAGCCAATCAGGTACTTAACTGTATCATATGATAGGTGTTTTGATTCTGAACTTTCTTTGAAGTGTTTTTCATACTGCATACCTTCCAAAGACAGTGAAACTAATTGTTGTCAAAGAGAAGTTGTTTTATATAAACAATATAGCATTTAAATTTTCCCCCTAAATTTTAACTGGAGAAGAAACAATGACAATTGTTCCAGGTTATTTTGCTGAAAGTTTTGGCCCACCATGTGGGAACACCTTGAAACCTGCAAGATTCTACTTGGACTTATGTGAGTATTATTGTAGATTTTTGTTGGAATTATAATTTAATAATAATTTCTCTGTTGAATTTGCCCAGGGAGTGCTAACAATAATAATTACTTAGCACTCCCTGGGCAAATTCAACAGAGAAATTTGTTTTCTGTTGAATTTGCCCAGTGAGTGCCAACAATAATAATTACTTGGCACTCACTGGGCAAATTCAACAGAAAACAAATTGGTGGCAACTGACTCCCCACCCCACCCCCACAGAAAATAAAAATTTGAAATTTTATGCAAATTGTCCTTGTTACTAACAGTTTGCATGAAATGTTGAAATACCATTCCCCATATATATGAAAGAAATGTATCAAATTTCAACATACAACATTTTGAAATATTTTATTTTTCCTTAGAAAATTAGGCATTGACCTTTTATGCAAAAACGTCTTTTTAGAGACAATTAATTTGCCTGAAAGGTTTAAAAGCCTTTTTTTTTTTCACGAAAAAAAGTGAAAAAAAAAAAAAAAATCGTCAAGTTATCATCAGCTGAATTTTCCCAGAGAGTGGTAAAGATTAACTCTAAAAGTGCCAAGAAAACCTGCATCTGAAAATGTCGTTTGTTTATGTCGTCTGCTGAACATTCTTGCAAACTTTTCAAACCAATTTTTGCATATAGACAAACAGTGAGGACCCTGATCAGACTGCTCCTCTAGGAGCAGTCTGATCAGGGTCCACACTGTTTGCTAAAATGACTTCAAAAATCACAAACAGAAGACAAAGCAGACGACAATATTGATGAGACTGGCAGTTAAAGGGTTAAAAATGCTGTCCACAACTGCAGGAGACAACATTTTGATACCAGATAATGTTATATAAAATAAATAGATTCTCGTCTGCCAATCTTTAAATTCAGCACTTCAGTTGTTACATTGGCCTTTACCACTCAGTGGGCAAATTCAGCAGATGACAATTTGATGATATTTTCCTACAGAAGGAGACAGTTCTGCATGAAATGTCAAGCCCTGTTTCTGGGGAAAAGGAAAAAAAATCAAATTGTCTGTTGAAATTTTTACCCAGCATGCTAAAAAAAAGGGTTTAATAGGTAGGTTTTCTGTTTCTCTGCCAGAAAGCTATGAACACACTGAAAAACAGTTATGCTACATTTTCTGGTATTGCAGTATTGTTGTTGGCTTGGAAAACACTGTAAACCAGATCAGGGCAATTTGCATAAAATTTCAAAACCCCTATTTTGGGGGAAAATAATAATAAAAAAATATTTCAGAATGTTTTCTGTTGAATTTTTTACCCAGTGTGCTAAGTGATAAAATCAACTGGTGAATGTTATTTCATGCAGTTTGCAAACAATGTTTCAGCTGGTCCATCTCTTCAATGCTGATACTAGATAAATTGGTTAATTGAGCCAGGACCTGAGGTGGGGAGAGGGGGTGTTTGGCAGACATCATTGTTTTTTTTTTATTATTTCTGGGGAAAAAAAGACTTGTTATTTTGTGTGAATCTTCAGGCCCTATTTTTCTTTGAAAATAAAATAAAATTTTACCAGGAGAATGTCAGCAACTGAAGAGATGAAAATATTTGCAACAGTTTTGAATAGCATTTCAGACTGAAAATGTACAAGATTTATATTACCTGGTATGTCATTTACTCGGATCAATGGTATAAGAGTCCTTTTCATTAGGTGTGGCACATTTAATCTGTTAAATGTACCAAGTCAGTTTACATAACAGTCTTAGTGTCAATAAGTGGTTAGTTTACCTTTCACACCTTTCTATTTGACATTGGTCAGCATCAATGATCATGCTGCTGTGGTTTAGAACTCAGTCTCAAGCCTTGTCCACTGTAGATAAGAATAGGGTTGTACTATATTTACCATATGTATTCGGACAGACAGGCCTGAGCCAAATGAATGTGGTGTCTCATCAGGGTCCACACTGTTTGCCACTCATCCAGCAATTTTAAGACACATCAGGCAATAAACTGTACTTGTTCAAATTTTAGAATGGTAAGGCCAAAAAAAATTAATTATTAGATTCTCAGGCCATTTTTGGCAAAAACAGATGAGGCAGGCAGGCATTTTTTTTTTTTTTTTTTTTACTCATGAAACAGGCGAGGGAACTTTTTTTTTATTACACGAACCCTTTAAAAGGACTCGTTTCATGAAATGCATTTTATAGTAATATTACCATAAAAATACTTAATGTTTGGACACCTAGACATAGCTAAAGATAAGGAGAAGTACTGAGGATAACTTTGTTATATGTCCCTATTATTATTAAATATAAAGGATAGTCCCCTACCAGCTAAAGTTTAGTAAAGTAAAGTAATACAATCAGTTTGTGCAGCTCCAGTTTAAATTTCTACCAAAGGTTTATATACCTTCAGAGAGGGATGTGTTGACAGAAATTCTGTCGAATGTGTCTATTTTGGAGCGTCCGATCGACGCACTTACATCGTGGTTTGATAATTCATCCGGGAAGGACCAGACGTCGATACTTCGAATCCCGATTTTATGCCGTTATACAACTCGGCAATTGTGCAGTCTTTTTCATAACCGCCTATAATGTTCCAGGACAGATGCACCGTAGCCCCGGATGAAATCTGGGTGGATATTTGAGACATCTGCTTTGAAAACGAAGGAAACACAAGTTTTGTTTACACAACTTGCGCTTCGGCAGCCATTTTGATCAATGATGGTGCTAAAACACTTACTCGCTATGTTCAGTCCAATGAAAAAATCAATAATATAAGCGTTTACGTGACCGTGTATGCTTCGGTTGCATCTAAAACTAGGATTTTAAAAACCGCGACGCACCAGCATGCTGTATCAGACGCGGATGTGTTTTTTTTATTGGACACGAAAAAAAAGGCTTATGCGCAGACTGTTTGGTACATGCGGCGGGGCCTGAGAATCTAATGATTATTTTTTTTTGGCCTAAGGAGTTGAGGTGTCCGAATTATGTGACTAGGTAAATACAGTATGTAAGGCCGACCATAAAAAATTGTTGGTTTGCTGTGCTCCTACGTATCCACCAAAACTGGCCCTACCCAAGTTTTTTTTTGCCATTTTGGAGATTTTTTTTTTTTTTTGTACATTCACTACAATCTGTTTATCATAAATTTTATTTTCATTTGTTTTGAAATATTATATCTTTGTGGACAGCATTTTGGACCATATACTGTCTACACACAAAATAAAGTATATCCGATTCAAAAAAAAAAAAAGACCTACCAACCTACCCATTCTGAAATTGATGGGTAGGAGCACAGCAAACAAAGAATATTTTAAGGATGGCCTAAGTCAAAATTCTTAATTTTTTTTTTTTTTTACAAAAGATGCTTCTTAAAGGGAAACACAATATAGGTTGTAAGTATATATTGGCGTAAAGTGCTTAACAAGCCATTTATTTTGATGCAAGAGTTTTCAAAATCTGCCAAGAAATAAGAAAGACATGGTGGCTTGAATATATTTAAAATGACTGTCATGGATGCCGCCATATTGTAGGCTCTGTGACGTCACACAGCCCAAATTAAATATGCAAAACCAAATTATAAAGGGTTTTAAGAATAATTTTGCTACAGATTTTTTTTTTATAATTTTTAATTCTAGTGACAAGCAAACATTTCCCCAAAATAAACCAACTTTATGAAAATAACTATACCTTTATGAAACGAATTTTGATTTTTATGAAACCTCATTAAATATTCAAAATGGCAGCACCCATTCCATCAATGTTAAAATATTCAATCGTCTATAACTTACTTAATTTTCCACCGATTTTGATCTAATTTGTATCAAAATTAATTGCTTGTAAATTTCTTTACTTTAAAGCACAATACCTTTTAAGATTGCATTCCCCTTTAACCCCAGTCCTGCTGAACCTGGATATACCCTACTTAAAAATAATTGCAAACAGTGTAGATCCAGATCAGTTGGCTTCTTCAGAAGCCAACTGATCTGGAGCTGCACTGTTTGCCATTAAGTATGTGAATTTATATCAACAATCTGGACCAAGTAATCTGATTGGCTGAAAATTAGAAGTGGTTATGGCATTTCAATTTATTCAGCATGACAAGAGTTAATGAGAACTTGCAGAAAAACAGTGCCTAATCTAGAGCTATTTTTAGTGCAAAAAGCGAAGGCCTTACCAGCCTGGGCTACATGGTAAAGCACTGAACATAATTATAGATGATATTTTTATTTTTCAGAGAAAATAAGAACATTTTATGTAAACCATCTGCTAGCTAACAATTCACATGAAATGCCAAACCTTATATTTTTTTTCTGAAAAAAAACAACAAAAAACAAAAAAAAACCAAAAAAACACACTCACAAAGAAAAAATCAAAATGTCATCATTCTGCTGTATTTATGATTAGCATTTTAAGGGTTGATCTGATCAAGGTCTTCGCTTATCACCACCTCGCTGGTAGGGTCTACAGTACCTTGGTTTTCTTAGGTGAACGGTGATGCATCAAAGATTTGGGTTGATAAAATGGGGTAATTTGCTAATACAGCAGACGATATTCCACAAAATTCCATTTCTTTTCTATCTGTGAGTTATGTTTCTGTGGAGAAATAAGAAAATTACAAATTATTTTTCTCATGAAAAAAAAAAAAACAAACAAAAAAACAAAACAAACACAAACACAAAAAACTAACCAAACAACACAACTTGTCTATAGCTTTGTGGCTTATTATATGTCATTCTGGCTTTATCACCTCACTAAGGTGCTGTAATTACCCTAAATATTGGCAAACCATAACTCCTTACCATACCGGTCCTAAGATTTGAGCAAACTCATTTTACTGCCTGTTGATGAGTTAAAAACTAATGAATGTGTGGCAAACACTGTAGACCCTGATAGATGCCACATTCTGCAGTGTCTGATCTGGGTCTACACTGTTTGCTCAGGCCTCTCTGTCCCGGATACTTAGGGTTATTACCATAGTAAATATTCCTGCATTACAACAGCTTTTGAGACTTCTTATCGTGGGAGAATGGCACCTAGGTGTTATATGATACCCAAACAGTAGCAGATACTGATAGGGGTTTATAAGACTCCCAGAAATGATTCTGTCCCTGCAATAGAGAATTTTAGTGAGAAGTCTGGTGAAAAGTGTAACTGCTTTAGTGCTACATATTCTGAAAGGATTTCATGTTTCATTTGGTTGACAGCAGGATGGTCATAGTTTTATTATTTTTCTGTTTTAGTAGACATATGATCTTGCATCTCATGTGAGTGCTTTGAAAAAAAATGTATATGGTGTGATCTCCTAGCCTTTAAAGTGGCAATCACAACTGTAGCAGACAGCATTCAAACTTTTAAGATTATTTTTAAGAGAAAAGTAAGGTTTATAGCATTTCATGTGAATCATTTGCTATGCATATGTCATACTTTTCTGAAAAGTAGTATACTTCAACCTCTGTATAAGACGGTTTGTTATAACACGGTTTTGGATATAACACGGTTCAAAGATGGATCCCAAAAATGTAAAGATTATATTGAAAAATGACCATAAATGGTCATTTTTCAATATAATCTATACATTTTTGTTTGGATATAACACGGTTGTTCAACTAACAAGGTTTATGTTATGGACCCGAACAATAGTGTTATAAAGAGGTTGTGGTGTAATATATACAATGAAAGCTCTGTCAGCTTGTCTCTGAGTGTAGGCTTGGACAATGGTCCTGAAACAGGGACTTAAAACTATTTCATTCAACCCTTAATTTCCTGTAATTTGAGCATCAGTGCAGACCCTGATCATACGCCACATTCTGCTGTGTCTGATTTGGGTCTGCACTGTTTAAAATTTGCCAATGTCCCAAATGTCCCAGTCCAGGTTTTACAGATAACCCTCTATCAACAGCACTTAGACTGATGTCAAAGAGACGAGAAAAGCGCGGCTATAAAAGTTACCTGGACTTGTCTTACATGCTGTTTGATTACACTGGTCAATGATAATCACATGGACAACTACCTTAAGGAAAGTTTGGCATTTGTAAACAATCAACCCAAAAATTAGACTCTCATCTAAGACAGTTGCACTCTTGGCTTTTCAAGGGTAATGGTAACTGGATACACCTGAATGATTTTTCCTGGCATTCTGCGTTGGGAGACAACTTTTGGGGAGATGCTTCTAATGAGTACCACAACATACCTTTTTATGAAGGAAAAAAGAGAACAAATATTATCTGCTGGTTTTGGTTGGAAAATTTGCCTTAGTTTGCTGTTCCTATTACAGTAACTATCCTAAAATTTCGAAAAACAAAATGTCTGACAAAATGACATATGCAAACAGTTCAGATCCAAATCAGACTGTTCATGAAGGAGCAGTCTGATCTGGGTCTACACTGTTTGCCATTCCATTTAGTATTTAAAGGAGAATGCAACATAAGTTGTTAGTGTCTCCAGGAGTAAATTGCTAAGCAAACCATTTACTTTGATGCAAGTTTTATTAAAATCTGTTGAGAAATAAGGAAGTTACAGCGGCTTGAATATATTATAAATGGCCGTCATGGATACCGCCATATTTTAACTTGTGACGTCATACAGCCCCAATAAAATATACAAAAACCTAATTATAATTGATTTTCAAGTATATTTTGCTAAGGTGCTTAACTTATGCTTAATTATAGTGACAAACAATCGTTTCCTCCAAAATAATCCAAAGTTATAAGACCAACAACTTTTAAAAAAGATTTTAAAAATTTTGTGAAACCTCATAGAATTTTCAAAATGGTGGCACCGATACCACCAATTTCAAAATATTAAATTGTCCATTACTTCCTTAATTCTTGACCGATTTTGACCTTTTTTATATCAAAATTCATGGTTTGTGAAGCTGTTTACTTTGCAATACAATATGCTTTAGGGTTGCGTTCCCCTTTAGAGCAACAGGTGCATAAAAAGCACAATTAGACCAAAACAGTACAGAATAAAAGGTTCAAAATTTTAGAATTTTAAGACATCAACCATATTTTAATGGCTTTCTCAATTTTGAATTTGAATATTACAGATGAGTATATTTTCATTTTGCAACAACAGCAGCAAAACAGCTTAATTTAACATTTCATGCATCACAATATTGTCTCTAAGGAGAAATGGTTGTCAGGTTCTTTTCTTCAGGAAAAAAAAAAAAAGGATAACAATCAATCTCACAGTTTGGGTGTAATGAAAACTGAAACTGCTAAAAGATTGAATTATTGCAAAATTTGTAGTTCAAACAAAATGAAAAGACTATGTATCAGTTCAATAATATGAAATTGTCTTTCTGTTAAATTATTTCCAAAGATTTTCATGAACCACGTGTCGTACTGTAGTTTCCAGACATTCACTCATAACTCTAGATAAGGGGTAGGGTAAGGTGGGTGAGAGTATTGGGTAAATATTTTTCTTGTTTCTCCAGAAAAAAAAAATGTGGGTACTCATTAGAAGTGTCTCACTGAGGCACTTCTAATGAGTACCCACAACACATGGTTTCATGGAGAATAAGAAAAAATTCAATACTTTTTGGTTTATCTGTAGAGCTGTGCATTAAGTACAAACTCGACCTGTTTGCTTCATTTTAGGAGACTGTCTTATAGGGGTTTTTAATGTTTTGGCGGGACAGGTTTTTCTTAGGTAGACATACACCTAGAGTTAGTTGTGAGTCGGTGTGTTTATCAACAGAATCTGAGACCCAGGACAGGTTGCTATAGTAACCAGAATTTCTCCAACTGCTGAAAACTTTTTCTTTGTTGAAAACTTGTGAACTAGTTTTAAAGTTTGTGGGAAAGTTTTGGCTCATTAGGATGTTTCACCTTGATGCGTCATGGTATTACCAAGCATTAGGGAGTTCTTTTTATGTAAATATGGATTTTGCTTACATAATATTTTTCCTTCTATCTCCCTCTGTCAGTCTCTGCTGTCTCTGTCACTCTTTTATATTTATTTTATTATATGGAACTATTCTATTGAATGTATTTTAGGATAATTTCAGGTGTGCATTAAATGGATTGTGACCTAATCTGTTATTAGGTGGTGCATCCAGAAAGTCTTGTAGACTTATAAATAGTCTTTCACTGGTCAGTTATCTGATCGAGCATGCTGGGTAAAAAAAAAAAAAAATGAAATATATCTACTTTTCTCAGAAAATAGCAGGGGCTGACATTCTATGCAAATTGTCTACCAAAGGAGACAATTGCATGGCATGTCAAACTCCTGCTTTTGACTGGGGAATAAAAAGAAATGTATCAATTTGTTGTCTTACTTAGGAGTTGTCTGTTTCATGAAATTTATGAGTTGTTTTCTTTTTTTTTTTTTTTTTTTTTTGTAGATAAAAGTGGGCTTATAATATACTGTGCTACTGCCGATGTCTCCTAAAGAGACAATATTCCATTATTCCATGTGTGCTATCTCCGAAAGAGGTTGTTCTAAGAATGTAATTCACATGAATAGTTTCTTTTTTATCAGAAAAAAGGGAAAATCTTGTCTGCTAGTCTTTCAATTCAGCACTTTAGAGGCTTACTCTAATTTTAAGCTGAAAGTCTGGAAACCAGACAGCCATGAAGGAATTTATTCCCCAAGGTGTGATGGCATGACATTTTTTCACTTAAACATGAAGGTTTAATGTTTCTTTGAATGATCTCTGTAGAGATCAGTTTAATCCTTAATGAAATGCTAGGCCTTATTTTTTTTAGTGGATTATCTACGTAACCCATTGTAGTCTGGGTAACTGGCAAGCAGTGGAGACCCAGATCAGACGCCGCAGAATGTGGCATCTGATCAGAGTTTCCACTGATTGCAAATGCTTTAGCCATTTTTCATTAGGAATATCTAAATATGATAGCCAAACGTACCTAGAATTGGACTCTTCCAATGTATAGTGTGGGGGAGTCTATTCAGTCTGTAATGGGTTTAAAAGAAATGTAAATTGGTAATAGTTGTAAACAGTGTTTATAAGTAGCATTTCTTGGCAAATTCAGCAGCTGCCATTATTTCCTGAAATTTTTATCAAGCGTGCTAAGGGTTAGCCCAACATTTTGTGTAAACAAAGGATGTCTCTTTTCCAGGGTTCTGTTCCTGCAAACTTTTATCCACCTTGCTTAAAATTTTTAAGCGGAAAAATTTAATCCTTAAAGCCCAAGCAAAATTTGTATCAGATGACATTTCGTAGCAAATAAGTCCTGATATTTCATGTGAATTGTCTGGCCAGTAGTGTATTGGGGGCAGTATGCTGGATATACCAAGTGTATCAAGTCTGCTAGAAAATTGTAGGCTATGCTGAAAGAGTAGAATTCAATTCAGCCTCCTGTCTTCTGCTAATGAATGGCTCAACATGACCCTAATAGTGTTGACTGGGCCGTAAAACTCACACTCAAACAAGCCTCCTACTAATGAAATGGCTGATTTGTCCCAGGCTGCCATGTGTAATGTTTGTCCTATGTGCTCTCAGCAGGTAAACAGATCATGTGAAGGGTGGAGTTGTCTACGAACAGTAAAGCTTCAATGATTCGAAGGCCAATGGCTTGTTTACTGTACCTAATTCGAAATTGTTTTTGAGTCCCTAGAAAATTCTTCTGATTACTCAAGAAAACTAATACCGTAAAAATTATAATTATCACCCAGGCATTTCTTAGAAGCAATGTGAAGTTGGCATTTATTATTTATTAGAGACTATAGTGTTTGATATCTGTGAGAAAAACTTCAAATTGTTCAAGTTTTTGCTCTGATGACTGCCATATTAATATCAGAAATGTAAGTATATATTGGTGTTACAATGGAAATGTTAAGTATAGACTAGCGTTTCAAAAGATGTGTCAGCTTCTATAGGAGAATTGTAGTACCTGGTGGAGGATTAGAAATCCCCTGTTCAAATCTTTATTTGGACCAAGAGTGAAAAATGGATTTGCTTGTTCAGTAATATTAAACATTAGATTTGGAAACTAACTGCATAAGCTAGCAGCAATATTTTTTCTTAATTGACTGGGGTGCATTTTTTAGAGGCTGGTATTTCTTAGGAAAATGATAATAAAATCATCGATTTTCAGTCCCAGATGGGAGATCGGCATTTATTAGAGCATGGAGCTTTTATTAAAAGTTTTGCAGTATTTAGGGGTATTTTGGGGAAATTTTCTAATTTTATGTGGAAAATCAAGGCAATTCTAATGGGTACACGCAACATACCATTATTTAACCCTTGTCCTGCTGAATAAATTAAGAAGCCACACCCATTTCTAATTTTCAGCCAATCAGATTACTTGATCAAGATTGTTGATATAAATTCACATACTTAATTGCAAACAGTGCAGATCCAGAACAGTTGGCTTCTTCAGAAGCCAACTGATCTGGATCTACACTGTTTGCAAAGGCAGGGTATATCCGGGCTCAGCAGGACAAGGATTAATAGAGATTGAAAAAACATCCCTAAATTATCCCCATTTGCTCCTTGATCTGGCTGTATGATTAACCCTTAGTGGCTCAAACGACCCATGTCTAGAACAAATTTCCGTGGTCCCAAATATGTTTGAGTGATTGAAGTTCTACTGTATTCTGCTAAGAGCTGTGCGAAAAAAAGTTCTGAAAAATGAAGTTGGGCCGTGATATGTAAGCACGTGGAAAAACCGATATGTACCTTTCCATTAAGAAATTTTCAGGGCTTCAGACAAATGATGTATTTCAGGGCCCAGTTGTTCAAAACTAAAGATGTTGTTAACGTATCGTTAAACCTTTGATCATTAAATATGGCATATATGCTAATATTTTTGCTGAAAAAATGTGAGTAGCTTACATTTTTTCAGCAAAAATACCTGTGAATTTGGTATTGTACTTACTAGAATAATTAACATTTTGACCACTAACGAGCTCTGAAGCTAACAATGCTTTGATCAGAGCTCTAGATACAGAGCTCAGAGCTCTAGATACAGATTTTACACATACTAAAAAAGGTAGTTTTCTTATTTTTTTTGTGAAGTTTGAGTTGTGGGTTACTCATAAGAAGTACCTTGGCGAAGTGCTTCAAATGAGTAGCCACAGCTTCAGAAAAGCATTACCATACTTCTGACATATGCACCCAGTGAAGACTGAAATCAGCATGCACATCTACACAGTCTGATCAGTTTTATTTCGACCTGAAGAAACTTTGCATCCATAGCTATCGAAAATGTGCCCAGTGAAGATTCTAATCAGACTGCACAAATATGCAGGCAGCTCAGGATCTTCGCTGGATGCACATGTCTCAGAAGATGCGTTTTCTTATATTGTGGCTCATGTAATGGTTGTTAACTCCTTGCATGCTGGGTTATTTTGCATACTTTTTTGTTTTGTTTTTTTTTTGTTTTGTTTTTTTTTAAATTAACTTTTTCAAAAAAATCTTTCAGGATACCCCTAGGTGAAAAAGTTGATGAAATTTCACTGAAATATCATCAAAATTCTACTGAAATTTCACCAAAATTTCTGAGGAAAGGTACTAATAAATTTGGTCAATATTCTAGCAGAATTTCTTCAAAATATCACAGAAATTCTCCTGAAATTTTACTAAAATATCACAGAAATTCTATTGAAATTTCATAGAAATATTACCACAATTTTATTGAAATATAATTTCAGCAAATGATATAACCAAATTTATCATCGTAATTTAACAAAATTTCACTGGTAGATCAATGCTATTACAGTGAAATTTCAGTGATATTCCTGAGAAATATCATTGAACTTTCATTGATATTTAAGCAAATTATTTCATTGAAATTTCACAAAACTTCCAGTGAAGTATCACTGAACTTATTTATAATATTAACTTGTTCCCAAAAGGCTATATATCTTTTAATACTGGGCAAAAGATGGATATTAGATCATCCATAAAATGTCGTGGGGAAATAAAACAAACTAAACAAACTCTTTTCTATGAATGGCTACATAATGTATTCTGACAACTCAGTCTCCATTTACATGCCATACTGTACACCACCCATTTTAAATGACTATCAGTGTTTTAAGAAAAAAAACAACAAAATTAACAGCCCCTTTCTTATGATGATGTTTGATATATCTTCTTCAGTCAAATTTGTATTAACTAGGGCCTGGCAACATGCTTAATTGTTTAATCTTACAGAAAATCATCAGAAACTGTAAATGGCCTTAAAAACCATGTGCTCCTACAAACCTGTGTAACTGCCATCATATTGCTTGATATCTGTCTTACAGTTTTCCTACAAAACCTTTTAAACTGTGGTCTCATTTGTACTCACTATAATATCAGCTAATGTTCTGTGATGTTTGCCATCTAGAAACTGCCTCATAATTAATTTTTCCCACAACTTCAAAAATCCCTCCATTAGCTAGGCAGCCATTTTTTCCCCATCATGCATCTGAAGTGATGAAGTCATCACTGATATTTCACTGATATTTCACTGAAATTTCACTGATATTTCACTGAAATTTGATGAGGTTTCACTATAACTTCTATTCTATTTTCAGTGGCAAAATGATTTAAGATGAAAAAATATTTATAACTTAAGAAGATATACCCTGCATAGCATACAAAAAGCACTGACAGCAAAAAAAGGTCATCAGCATGCTGCATAGTTTAGTTTTGTATCATAGAAATTTTCCTTCCATGCATTATATCAATTTTGATTTTTCTTTTTCTTTTCAATAAGGCCAAAATATTGATGAAATTCTGTTAGCTGCTTTTAAACTAAATTAAATGAAATTCCAGGGAAATATCTCTGGTAGTGGAAATTTCAGTCAAACAGCAGAATATCACTGATAGTTCACTGTATCACCAAAATTTAAATGAAATTTCACTGAAATATCACTGGAATTTTATGAAATTTTGGTCAAACAGCAGAATATCACTGATATTTCACTATATCACCAAAATTTGGGTGAAATTTCACTGAAATTTCAGTACCATTTTAACCTGGGATATGGCCATCAGAGTATCAAACAGTTTTGGTCCAGATCAGGCTTGACATTTTGTCGGGCCTGATCTGGATTCAAACTGTTTGCAATGGTTATCAGCAGATGACAAAAATGGTCGTTAAAGTAGTAAAACATTCATAAGAACCATGTCAGTAAGATGATTGTAGAGAGGTTCCATAAAACGTGTTTTCCTGAAAAATATAGACAAAAGAAACGTTTTTGTCCGAGAACAAACCTCATCTGGGGTCTTCGGGGTATTGATTCATGTGTTCTCCAAAGAAGCAATCAAGATCATGAATGATGTTAACCCTTAATGTGTTGAGCAAAATTTATAGCAGACGACATTCTAAAGTTGTTTTTTTTATTTTTCATGGAAAATAAGTCTTGATATTTCATGTGAATTGTCTGCCAAGCAGAGGATTCACATGAAATGTGAAGACTTCTTATCTTTAAAAAATCTAAAAAAAAATCAAAATTGTCGTCCGCTGCTGTTGTCATTTGCACTTTAAGGGTTAATTTCGTTAGTTGCCTGATTTCTTGTTTCATCAAATAAGAGGTTATTTGGATGTTGTCAAATTTGAGCAGTTATGTTTGCGTGTGAGTGAGTTATTAATTTGAACAAAGGATAAAGCCCCTATACAGCAGAAATTATCATCCCAATCGAAAAAAAAAACAAAAAATGGTTTCAGAGATTTTCATATTTCTCCAAGGAATTGCTGGAATTGGTAAAATTGTGTGCACAGGCATGTAGCCGATCGTTTCCATAGTAACTATTCGTCATTGTAGTCAGGTAATTTTTAAGAACCATTTGTCATGTCAATAACCCAATCGATATGTTTATTCATAAGGTTTATACTATTATAAGCGGCTGTAATTCTGGAGAAGAGGTTTGCCATTTAAAAGAAATCTATATTAGATCACCACTTCCATTCGAATAATGTCCAGGAAAAACTTTTTATACTCGCCACACATTTTTGTCGGGATATTAAGGTTTCGCTTTGGACGTCTGTCCATTTATTGTATGTCCATCTGTATTTTCATTTCCGAAGGATAACTTGCATAAATGTCAATGGATTTTCACCATTCATGGTTAATATGCATTGATCTTGTGGAGATCTGGTTTGGAATTGCTAATGTCCAAATTTCATAAGATTTTTGACAGAGTTTTCTGTCCTCATGTCTGTTATTTTTGTTTCCTGACAATAAATTGAGTAAGAAACCAATTTATTTTCAACAAACTTGGTATGTGCATTGATATTGTGGAGATCTAGTTTGGTATTGCTAACTGGCAAATTTCATCAATTTTTGACAGAGGTATCTTCCCGCCACACATCTGTATTTTTGTTTTCCGGACAATTTTAGGGCATGTATGGCAAGTAGTTAGGTGTCCAGATACTTAGGGTAAATACGGTAAAATGTGTTTCTGTGTATAACTGGAAAATTATAACTGGAAAAATAGCTACAATAATTTCTCATAGCTCTAGATAAGAGTGGGTATCAGGTAAATATTTCATATTTCTTATGAAAACATATGTTGTGGATACTCATTAGAAGCACCTTACTGAGGCGCTTCTAATGAGTACCCACAACATGTTTTTTTTTGAGAAATAAGAATAATATCAATATCTTGGTTGAAAAAAACGCGTCTTATCAAGAACTTAGTAATAATGTTCTCTCTTACATTTTTGTGTAATATGTAAATATTCATAAGTGGTATTAAGTGTTTTCAAAGGTTCTGACAGTTTAGTCATGCTTGCACCTCTGATATTCGGAAACCTCCACTTAATGTGTCAAAGTAAAACAAAGGTTAACAAGCCATATATTTTCCTTATATACGAGCAGCGACAAGGGAAAGAGACACGTTCAGCACACCAAATAAAAAAAAAATCGTGAGAAGAAGGACATAATTTGTGGGTATATGTTACAATCAGTTAAGTTTCATTAAGAGACCGCATGAAACCTAAAAGTCTTTTCCTTTTTTCGTTTTTCTGCATGAATACATGAGTACTCATCATAAGATCCTCACAGTGGCAATTCTAATAAGTACCCACAACAATGTCAAAGTCTATTTTCTTGGAAAAAGAAAGAAAATATTACAAAATGTGACTATGCTGAAATTTTACCTAGAATGTGAGCCATTAACCCATTGAAGATTGGTGACCCCTAAAAAGGTAAATGTCAAACAGTGCAGACCCAGATCAGACGCCGCAGAACTCGGCGTCTGATCAGTTTGCAAATAGTTCAACCATTTTTCTCTAATAGTATCTACATGTAGCCTCAGACATATCTTGAATCGAAAATGAGCTCTTCCAATATATAGTGTGGGAGGGTTTATTCATTCTTTAATGGGTTAAAAGTGCTAGCTGTAAATATAAGTCACAGCTGACTGAATGCTGTGCTGTGAGGCCCCGATCAGACAAATGTTTGATCTAGGTAACTAAGTTCTACAAAATTTGTCCATGCAGATATTAACCCTGATCTTGCTGAACCCGGATATGCCCAGCCTTTGCAAAAATTGTAGATCCAGATCTGGAGAAGCCAACTGATCTGAATCTGCATTGTTTGTCATTATGTGAAATTGTATTAACAAACTGGATCGAGTAATCTGATTGGCTGATAATTAGAAGTGGGCGCGTCATCTTAATTTATTCAGCATGACAAGGGTTAGTAATTTTGGATAATTATTGCACATGCCACTACACTGTTTGCTTTAATTACTTGAATTTCAAAAAAACATGGTAATAATAAAAACTAAAGACTTAGACCCCCTGCTATTGGAAATGGATATTTTAGTAGATATTTTTCTTATTTCTCCACGAAAACATATTTTGTGGATACTCATTAGAAGGGCCTCGATGAGGCACTTCTAATGAGTACCCAGAGCGTATGTTTTAGCGGAGAAATAAGAAAAAATATCAGTACTTTTGGATTGAAAAAAAACATCTTATCAATAGCTAAGCATGGACTGAGGACCCACAACATGATTTGTGAAGAAAAAAGGAACGTATTCTTCTGGAATCCCCTTTTATCTTGAGAGCTATGTTAAATCCTTGTCCTGCTGAATAAATTATTTAACCACACCCATTTCTGACTATCAACTAAGCCAATTCCTTGATATAAATGTATTTGTTCAATTCACCAACTACATAACAAACAATCATAGATCCAGATCAGATGGCTTCCCCATCTGATCTGGATCTACACTGTTTGCAATGGTAGGGGTTGTCATGATCAGCAGGATAAGGGTTAAGAGGATCTTGCAACCTTGTTTCAAAACCCTCATGAACATTTTAGCCATAATTACCATATTCACCCTAAATATTGGGACACCTGTTGATGTGTCTTAAGTTGCAAACAGTGTAGAGCCTGATCAGATGCCACATTCTGCTGGGTCTTCACTGTTTGCCCAGGCCTGTCTGTCCCAATACTTGGGGTTTTTACGGTATATATATATCTTTTAAACAAATAAATTGTTAACTGCTTCTTATAATTATAGAGAGAAAAGCACTTCTGTGAAGATGATGCTGTACTGTTATAATCTACATAATTGTATTTAAGACAAAGACTAAAACCTTAAACAAACATGTCACTCTTCGAGTCTAGGAAATGAAGACTTAAGTGAGAATGCTGACAATAATCTTAAGCCCTGCTCTTAAGGAAGTTCAGAAGTTGGCTTTATCTTCAAATTATACCTACATCCTTGTTGGTGAACGAGTAGGAAATTAGACATCTGGTTAACATGGAAAAAAAAAAAAAAAAAGGTAATCATGAAAAAAAAAAATAAAAAAAAAAAAGGAAAAAAAGAAAAAAAACAACATGTTTTCCACATTTCCAGATAAGGCATATATTTCATCCACGAAGTAGTGATATTTTTCTTATTCCTACACAGATATATTCATTTTGTATTAAGTTGACTCATTAGAAGTACCTCACCAAGATGACCTTTTTAAGGGCAGCCATACAAAAAACAGTGTCACCTAAATGAGCAGTTTTTTTTTTTTTATTTTAGACACATTACTGGTACTGTATTTACCCTACACATTCAGACAAAAGGCTCTTGGCAAACAGAGTAGACCTAGATCAGATGTTGCAAAATGCAGCATCTGATCTGGGTCTACACTGTTTACCGCTCATCCAGTGGTTTCTAGACACATCAGCTTATAGTCAAATGGACTTGCTCACATTTTTAGCACAGGTATGGTGTGGAGTTATGGTTATTATTATTTTTTCAGAGAAGATAAAGCTACACATTTCATGTGAATTATCTGTCTAGCATGTAATCACAACTGCAGCAGACAGCAGTTTGAAGGTGTTGGTTGTTTTGTTTTTTTTTGTTTTTGTTTTGTATTTTTCTGAGAAAATAAGACTGGACATTTCATGTGAATCATCTGCCACATGTAACTGCAGCAGACAACATTTTTTTTTTTTTCTGAGGAAAGAAAACTTGGCATTTAATGTGAATCGTCTGCTAAGCAGAGGAAAAATAAAAAAAAAAAAAAAAATAGTGTCATCTGCTACAATTTTGCTGAGCGCTTTAAGGTTAAGTCTGTGCTACACAGGTAGTTGCTTAAGGCGAATTTAGGAACTCAAAAGTCCATACAGAGACTCATTACGGTGTCGAGGGATGTTATTTCTTCCCTGTGCTTGTCACGTCTTGTTTGAAAACAAAGAAATCATTAAGAGACATCCTTGCTACATCCCGTTAATAATCGCTGGCTAACAACAGAAGATCAATAATGTCCTTAACCTTTACCCCTCTCTGGGCTAATTCAGCAGACGACAAATTGATATTTTTTGTACATATTTTTTACAACAAACAGGCTTTGACATTTCAAGCAGTTTGACTCCTAAGGAGACACTAAAATTGCATGAAGTGTCAAAGCTTATATTTTGCAGTGGGACTAATAAGAAAAAAAAATCTTATTTTAAAATTTTTACCCAGCATGTTAAGATGTCCAAATAAGGAGGCCTGCATGAATCTGTTTCAAAGTTTGCATACATTTTACATGTCTGAATAGATATGATTAAATTTTTTGCATTTATAAATTAGGCTTGAATTTTATGATGTACATGGTGATTGTATATAGTTTAAGTTGTTTAGTCACTTTCTTTTCGATGCAGAGAAACAGGAGGCATTTGCAAGCTAACAAAAACAAAGAAAAACAAGTGACCAAAACATTATTCTGCAGATTAAGATAAATGTGCAAATAGTAATTTTTAGGCCTAAATTAAACCCTGTTTTTTTTGCGTTTGCCTATGAACAACGTTAGTAACCAAACAAAATCCTCATTACTGCAAAAATTGTTCTAGCCACTTTGGTTGGAATTTTTGTTTTTTCCTTAAAAAAAGGTAAATTTCCCAGAACTTTTCAGTAGCAATGGACTTTCTTTTGACTTTTGGATAATTTATTTCTACCTACACGGGGATATCAAAATAGTTTTTTTGAGCCTAACATACCAAATGATGACATGGATTTTATTAAGCATGATTTAAATTTCTACACAGTCCCCTTATAAGTTCGTACATTTTGTCCACCTCTTCACTTTGTCACCAATACCACTTCTATAAAAGTCCTAATTTTGGCCTTCAGTTCAAGCCTCAGTGTGGTGATTCCAGTGATCGCCCATAAAACTGTTTTGGTGCCTAACATCTACAGAATAACAAGAATTACCCATAATAAAGTGCATATAAGTAGAACTGTAGCAGACATTCTTTCTGGCGATAGAATGTGCACAATACTGGTTAATCACATAGATGACTAAGCCTGCCCAATAAAAGTGAGGTTATGATAAACTGACCATGCTCGAAATGACCCAATTAGGTTGACTGGTCCATAGAACCTCACCACTAACAAACAAAGCAAACATTCTGAATTTATTCATCAGAGAAAATAAAGATTGGCATTTCATCATATATCATCTAGCAGAAAATTCACATGAATGTCAAGTCTTATTTTCTCTGAAAAAAAAAAAAAAAAAAAATCTGCAGTTTTGCTTGGTGACTTTAACCCTTGTCCTGCTGAATAAATTAAGATGCCAAACCCACTTCTAATTTTCAGCCAATCATATCACTTCATCCAGGTTGTTGATACAAATTCACATACTTAATGACAAACAGTGCAGATCCAGATCAGTTGGCTTCTGATAAGGATCTGCACTGTTTGCAAAGGCAGAGTATATCCGGGTTCAGCAGGACATGGGTTAATTAATAGGGTTAACTTCCGCTGGAACTGCTTGATCGCTGTAGAGATTCCTTTTACTTTCAAAATGATTTTGTTAATAAAAGTCCTACTTTTTTTTTACAAAGAAAATGGCTTTAATGGGAGAATTGTGTGAAGAAGCAGTTACATGTATTAGCTTTTGCCGTTTTTAGTTTCTAATTCTTCTCTAACCTATTAGTATTCGACAACCCTGTAACTTGGAATTGTATTGGCTCGTTATAATGCATAATACCATCTGAAGATAAGGTACTATTTTCAACCAATATTTCTTTCTTATTTCTCAATGAAAACATACATTGTGGGTACTCATTGGAGTGCCTCAAATGACTACCAACACAACATGTTTTTGTGAGGCACTTTAGAACTTATGTTTTCGTGGAGAAATAAAAGAAGTATTATTTTGATATCTTTTCTGATCTTTGCCAATAATACGAAATTGTATTGGCTCATTATAGTGTATATATGGTATAACGGCAACTCTAATGTTTAATAATCACCCTGAATTAAGGCAGTCAGCCGGCATTTGAGTAACTTGTTAGAAATCAATAGAACAGATCCTAACAATCCATAGTTACAACCCGCCAGCTCCATCTCAGTCTTTCACCTTCTCTGGTTAAAATAATCAATAGTCCGCCCTGAAAATGCTTGGTGATAGGTTTAATGTGCGAATCAACCAGCTGTGACGATAAGCTCCGCCTACGGCAAATACAGGTAATCTTCTTTGTCAATTCTGATTGCACAGGTAAATACCTGATTGGTTTGGGAGGCGGCCAATAGAAGATGAGCAAATATGGAGGTGATAAAATAAGACACTTGCAACAATTGAGCATCATTTATCTCTGCGGTTTATTTGATATTGGATGATAATTTCAATTAGGCTAATATCTGATACAGTTATTGAAGCGATTAAATGGTAATTTTAAAGCAAACATGAGGAATTTTAACTTAAGAGGAGGTTCACCTACAAGTCAGGAACTGCATTTCACATTTGGAGACAAAATACTGTCACACTTGACTGTCTGTGAGTAAAGTTTTATTTAGCCCATTGTAGTCGGGAGACCCCTTAAAGGGTAATTAGCAAACTGTGCAGACCCAGATCAGATGCCACAGAATGTGGCATCTGATCAGGGTCTCCACTGTTTGCAAATAGTTTAGCCATTTTTCTCTAGGAATATCAAAATCTCATAGCCTGACCTACTTAAACTTGAAATTGGACTCTTCCAATATATAGTGTGGGTGAGTTCACTCAGTCTACAACGGGTTAATGATACTGTCATTTTATTATTGTTCATAATGGTGTACCATATTTACCCTTAGTGTTCAGACATCTTAACTCTACTATATCTGTACTAAATCTGTCCTGAAATTTGAACTAGCTCATTTTTATACATTTTGATGTGTCTAAAAACTAGCAAACAGTGTAGACCCTGATCAGATGCTGCAAAATGTGGCATCTGATCTGGGTCTACACTTTCCCAGACCTTTATGCCCAAATACTTAGGGTAAATATGGCATTCATGCATGTATGTAATATGTAATAATATAATGAAGTTTTAGGCAAATAGTATCATTATAATTAGTTGCAACAGTAGTAGAGCAAACCAGAATAGCAGGTTGAAATAGTATAGATACAGATCAGCATGCTTAAGATCTGAACAGTCCATTTGCGATCTGTGCTGTACTGGCATTATCGTACGTTTTGCAACAGAAAATATGGTATCCGCTGATCCTGTAAGTAGGCAATGAAGGCCCTGATCAGACTGCCTGATTGTGCACTGGTCAATTTCTAATGTTATTTCACAATTAGTATTTTTTTTTTTGTTTTTTCAGAACAATATTACATTGCTGAGAATGATTTGGAACTACGGTATTTGCCCTAAGCATGCGGGCTTATCTGGCTTGCATTATCCTTATATGGTAAATGCCCTAAAATTTCATACACCATAATTTCTGACAAAATGGCATATGCAAACAGTGCAGTCCCAGTTCAGATTGCTCCTGAACGAATAGTCTGATCAGGGCCTACGTTATTTGCCATTCCTCAAAGCATTTTATGGAAGAATGACATAAAAAGGAAAATTTAGACAAGAAAAGTATGGAATAAAGTATTCGAAATTTTAGGATACTTGCCCAAAGTATTTGGACATTGGGCCTGAGGAAACATGGTACATTTAGATCAGATACTACAGGACATGGCATTTGATCTGGTTCTACATTGTTTGCCACTCATCCAGCAGTGTTTAGAAGTATCATCAGGTAGTACAATGGACTGGTTCAAATTTTAGGACAATTATGTTAAGAATTGTATGTGTCCAAATATTTAATAACTGCGGTAATAAGATATATGAAATCATTTGATGCAAACTATGCAGTCTAAGGTCTCCTATACTATATATGAACAGTGATGTTCCAGATCAGCCTGCACAGCCACACACAGTTCAGTCTGTTCATATTATTGAACAGACTGAACATACAGAGTATGTTCAGTCTGTTCAATAATATGAACATTTACTGCAATGTTCAATAATCTCAACATTTACTGCAATTTTCAATAATACGAACATTTACTACAATGTTCAATAATATGAACATTTACTGCAGTGTTCAATAATCTGAACATTTACTGCAATTTTCAATAATATGAACATTTACTGCAGTGTTCAATAATATGAACATTTACTGCAATGTTCAATAATATGAACATTTACTGCAATGACAAATTCTTTGTTGAACAGACTGAACATACTCCAGTGTTCAATTCTTTGTCATATACTTAACTAAGCCTTATTGTAGCAGATTACATATTAATATTTTTTATTATTTTTCTGAGAAAATAAGATGGCATTTCATGTGAATAGTCAAGCCATATTTTCTAAGAACACATCACAATGTCAGATTAGCAGTTTAAGGGTGAACTTGAAATCTGTCATTTTCTCCACTTAACCTTTACCACTCTGGTCTAAATCAGCAGATGACGAATGGATGACATTTTTTTTATTTTTTTGCAGAAAACATGATTTGACATCTTATGCAAATTGTCTCCAATGCAGACAATTTGCATGTAATTCTAATGTCAAATCCTTTTTTCTGGGAAAAATAAGAAAATCATTTCAAATGTCTGCTAAAAAGTTTACCCAGGGTGCTAAGCATTCAGTCTCTGGTTCCATCAAACCATGAAAATAATGAAGATTTGCTAATTTGCATGAAATTAATGATTTCATAGTGTGGTAATAATTCTAAGTATTTAGACAGACAAGCCTGAGCGAACAGTGTACATATACGTAACCTGGATAAGATGCTGCGGTATAGAGGGTCTGATCAGGGTTTTCCACTCATACAGCAATTTTTAGGCACAATCTGCTGGTAGTAAAATGAATACATTTTAGGACAAGTATGGTATGGGTTTATGATGCCCCAGTATTTAGGGTAAAAACATTGGAGAGATAGTTAACCCTTACCTGTCTCAGCAGAGACAATTTGCATGAAATGTCAAAACCTATTTTCTGAGAAAAACGAAAAAAAAATATTTCAAAATATCGTCTGAAATTTGTATGAAGCATGCTAAGTGTTAACCTTAGTTTATTGTTCTTTGCAGTGGAGAATGGGTTAGAAGGTGAAGATTCCGAAGAGACAAAACTAGACGATGACAAGAATGAACTAGATGACGATATACATTCCCCAGATCTCTGCAGCAGCAGCTGCAGTGACATCGAGAACCACAGAGATGATAGTTTCCATGGTAACAAAGAGGCACATGACATCAGTGGCTGCGAGGTTGAGGCTATGGGCGAAGCAGAGACTGAGAGACAACACACCAAGCCTGATGTAGACAAAGCAACAAGGAATGTTTTAAATCAGGAAAAACTACAACATGGTAAATAATAACCTGACCTTGTCTATATTCAAAAAATGTTGTAGAGGACATTTTAATTATTCTGAGAAAGTAAGGTTAGACATTTCAAGTGTGCAGACAACTTGAATGAAGTGGCAAGTCTTATTTTCTTTTACATATTGATCCAAAAAAGAAATACTGTTGAACATTTCTGAACTGCAATGAAAAGTAAGATACCTTATTTTGTCTGACACAAATTAAAATTCTAGAATTTTCATACTAATCATCTGCTAAGCAGATGCTTCACATGAAATATCGAGCCTTACCGTAATAACCCTTACTGGGACAGATAGGCCTTTGCAAACAGTGTAGACCCAGATCAGATGCTGCAGAATGATCAGGGTCTGCACTGTTTGCCATACATACAGCAATATTTTAGACAAATCAAGAGGTAGTAGAATGGATTATTTCAACTTTTAGGACTAGTATGGTAATTAAAGGTGTCCCAGTACTTAGGGTTATTACAGTATTTTGCGGGGCATATACTTTTCTCAATGACAAAATAGGGAACTCCAGAATAGCTTTGCTGGAACAACTCTAATGAGTATGTATACAGTTTTCTTTTTTGTGAAAAAAACAAACAAAAAAAACAAAAAAATGTTTATCAGGTTCCTAAGGTTACCGAAAGCTCTGAAGAAATTAAAGTGAATCGTCATCAGAACCCTGTTCTTATTTGGAGCCTTGTCATTAGGAACTGTGTCTTCTAGCCTAGCAAGAGGCTGATTTTCCCAGTGCGTAAGTTTTGTACCTTAAAGGGAAAACAAAACGGCGCATTTAGCTTTGGCAGGTAAAGAAGGGTTTCTTTCTCATTGCTAATTTATTGCTAAATGAACTGAAAAGGCTCCAGGTTTTATGTCAAAATTAGAAACATTTAATAGTAATTGTTTGACAATTTTCCCACCCGTAACAATGCTTTCATTGAAATTGAAGAGCCAGGTTTTTAGCAGTTGGACTGTTTTAAGGGCAGGTAAAATTCTAAACACAAACCACTGTATGTTAAGCCATCTGCCGGCTCGACAAACACGTTCATTGTTTACAAATGGAAGTATCCTTAAAATAGAAAGGCAGTTGGTTTTTCAAGTGCTATGACCTGAACAGAAGATTTGTAACTTAAATAAATTTGTAATGTCCCAAGCTGTTACATGGCTGCATAGCTCCAGATAAGCTGCTTTTTACAACCAAAAAGTATTGATATTTATCTTATTTCTTCATGAAAATGTATTTTGTGGGTATCCATTAGAAACACCTTGTGTTGCAGTGCTTCTAATGTGTACCAACAATATATGTTTTCATGGAAAAATGAAAAAAATAATGTGTGGATATCCTTCTTATCTGGGTCTTTGCTGCTGAACATTTTGAGTTCAAGCATAAGTTAAATTCACCTGTAATATTTTGGCGATCTTGGCCCAGTTGTTCAAAGCTAACGATGTCATTAGTTAACGATTCATTAAAATTTACATTGAGTGATACGCAAATATGCTGAAATTTTTTGCTGAAAAAATGTGAGTAGCAGTGCAAAAGCTACTCATATTTTATCAGCAAAAAATATTAGAAAAAGATATATTGAATCCGCTAAAACAATTAACGAAATGACCCTTAACAAGCTCGTTAAGCTAACGACGCTGTGAACAACTGGGCCCTGGCATTGGTTTTCATCTTTTTGATGGAGTATAAATGTAGTCTGAATAAGTAAAAGCCAAAATTTTTCATGCGAGTTTGAGAGATACAAAAAGGTACTAAACACAGAATTACTTGAGGCTTATTAGTGGACCAAAATAAGATACTAAAATAAGCCTGGGATAAACAAGCCTAAGCAAACAATGTAAACCCAGATCAGATGCCTGATTCTAGATGTCACATAATGTCCCTTCTGATCAGTGTCTACACTGTTTGCCACTCAGTCCAGCAGTTTTTACACACATCAACAGGTAGTAAACTGGACTAAATATTTGAATTTTAGGACAAGTATGGTAAGGAGTTCCAATATGTAGGATGAATACAGTAAAAAAAAGTAATGAAATCCAGCAATGACTGTCTGCATGGAGAATAAAATGGGGTCATGTATATAATGTCTTAAATTTATTTTAATGTTTTCAGTACAAGTGTCCGCACCTGACTCGACAACAAGTGACAAAGACAAACCTGAGACAGAAACAGAACCTGTAAAAATAAAGACAACAGAGGCGGAGAGAATAGCAGAATACCTCAACCGTGGTGACACTGCTGTCATCTTTCCTGAGCCTGTCAGAGATGATCATGAGACGCAGAATGATGAAGGTAAGTTCTTCATTGAATACTATTATTGTGATCAGAGGAATTGTTAAAAAGGAGTATTTGGTGATAATTCTGGGATTATTTTCTCCAGTTCTCCATAAAAAACATATGTTATGGGTACTCATTAGAAGCACCTCGCACGACATGTTTTTATATGGAATAAAGAAAAATCTTTCCAGAAGTGCCACCAAATAGTCCTTAACAATTCCTCTTTGTGATGCCCCTAAGTACCGGGACTAACTAGCCTGAGGAAATAGAGTAGAGCCAGATCAGACACCACAGAATGTGGCATCTGATCAAAGTCTACACTGTTTGCCTCTCATCCAGGGCCCAGTTGTTCAAAGGGTCGTTAGCTAAACGAGCTCGTTAAGGGTCATTTCGTTAACTGTTTTAGCAGATTCAATATACAATATTATGATATTTTTTGCTGAAAAAATGTGAGTAGCTTTTGCAGTGCAAAAGCTACTCACATTTTTTCAGCAAAATATTTCAGCATATTTGCGTATCACTCAATGTAAATTTTAACGAATCGTTAACTAACGACGTCGTTAGCTTTGAACAACTGGGCCCAGCAGTTTTTCATTAACATCAACAGGAAGTAAAATGGACTCGTTCAAATTTTAGGACAAGTATGGTAAGGACTTAAGATGTCCCAATATTTAGGGAAAATGCAGTAAATCAAATTATGACAATGCAAATGGAATATTTCTGGTCGTACTTCCAGAAGCACAAAGAATTCAATAATATATAGATTCTAAAAGGAATGATCCTTGTGATCAACGAACACTTTTAACAAAACTGAAAACAACTGAAGTGTCGTGTTTTCCAGGCCAGATTAGCTAGTTTTTGCACGTTGCCTCATCAGTAACACTCTTATAAATTTTCAAAAATCTCAGTATGGCCGATTATGGCACTAACACCAAAGATTTATAGATTCGAAAAGGAATATCCTTTGAGAGCAATGAACACATTCACAAAACTGAAAACAGCCAAAAGTTTTCTGGACTGAGCTAGTTAGTTTCAGCCAATTAGGCCTGGTTAGCGACTCATATAAATTTTCCAAAAATCCCAGAATGGGCTCACTGGTCACAAAGAACCTGAAAACACAAACTGCATTATAGTGAACTATAGGAAGCTGGTTTATGACCCACATCATTACACTTATATCAGCCATAGTGAAGATAGATTCTTAACCCATTGTAGGCGGGAGACCCGTAAAAGGGTAATTGGCAAACAGTGCAGACCCAGATGACGCTGCAGAATGTGACGTCTGATCAGGGTCTCACTGTTTGCAGTAGTTTAGCCATTTTTCTCTAGGAATATGTAGATCTCATAGCCGAATGTACCTAAAATTGAAATTGGACTCTTCCAACATATTGTGTGGAAGAGTCTGTTCAGTAAACATTGGGTTAAAGGAATGACCCTTGAAATCATTGAACACACTCACAAAACTGAAAACAGCCGGTGTCATTTTCTGGGCCAGACTAGCTAGTTTTGGCCACTTAGTTGTCATCAGTGACCCTCTGATTCATGGAATGATCTAAATAGTCACAAAGGACCAGAAAATATAAACTACACTGTAGTGAAACATAGCTCCAGATAAGGCACCTTTTTCAACCGAAAAAGTATCAATAGTTTTCTTATTAAGTACACAAAAACGTGTTAAGGATACTAAGCCTGGCACAATTAATTGGATAATCGATTAATTGATCGATAAATTCCACAAAAAACCGACTCGTTACAGATTTGCAAATAATCGATCATTTGATTTCTGTGTCTGTTACTTTACCGTATTTACCCTTAGTGTTCAGACACCTAAACTCCTTACCATACTTTATCTAAAATTTGAACAAGTACAATTTACTACCTATTGTTGTGTCTAAAAATAGATGAATGACTGGCAAACAGTATAGACCCTGATGAGATGCCGCATTATGTGGCACCTCATCTAGGTCTACACTGTTTGCTCAGGCCTGTCTGGCCAAATATATCGGTCAAGTATAACATATGGTAAGAGTCATGCTCAGACAGACAGGTAAAACCATGACCAAATCTTCAGTGATTACTAATCGATTATTGTTCACAATGGCAGGACTGATAATCGATTATCTTTTCAGCTCTGATTAGCCAGCTCTAATGGATACTCATTAGAAGCACCTCACCAAGCAGCTCCTAATGAGTACCCAAAATGAAAAATATTCACCTGACACCACTCCTTATCTACAGCTGTGCTATAGTGAAATGACTTTGGTGTGAAGGTACAGAAATTACCCTAAATATCCAACTAAATAAATGTATGAGCCATAGATCTTCCTAAGGAGGATTATTTGATGACAATTCCGTGTAAGTTTTCTCATTTCTGCATAAAAAGCATGTTGTTGGTACTCATTAGAAGAGGAATTTTTGATGAAAATTTCTGGGATATTTTTTCTTATTTCTCTCTAAAAACATCTGTTGATCATCACCTATTTCGTGATTATTTTTAGAAAATATTTTTTATCTATCCCTAAAACATGTAAATTGTTGTGGGTACTCATTAGAAGTGCCTCACCAAGGCACTTCTAATGAGTACCCACAACATATGTTTTTATGGAGAACTGGAGAAAATTATCCCAGAAACATTACTAAATAGCACTTCTGAAAAATAGCACTTCTGAAAAGTATGGAACATGCATAGCTCCAGATATGCTGCTTGTTCAGCTAAAAAACTGTTGGTATTTTTCATATTCCTGCACAAAAACCTGTGTTCAGGGTACCCATTATAAGAGCAGCACCGAGGTGCTTCTAATGAGTTCCCACCACATACATTTTCTTGGAGAAATAAGAAAAAAATATTTTCCATAACATGTAAGTGATGTTTGGATCATTCCTGTTTCAGACGTTGATGAGGAGGAGATAATTTTGAAATGTATGCACTGTCCTCAGACATTCCTTCGAGTGATACTGCTCCGTGACCACATGAGAGAAGTCCATCCAGACAAACCACTCAAGTTCATGTGTCCAAAATGTGATGAAACATTCCACCAGAAGTCCCAGTTAGACAAACATCTGACACTCCACTCGCCAACATCCCAGAATTGTAATATCTGTAATAAAACATTCGCCAATGTCTACCGTCTCCAGCGTCACATGATCAGCCATGATGAGAGTACGGATCTGCGAAAGTTCAAGTGCCATGAGTGTGGAAAGGCCTTCAAGTTCAAGCATCACTTGAAGGAACATATTAGAATCCACAGCGGGGAGAAACCGTTCGAATGTGCGAATTGTGGGAAACGTTTTTCCCATTCGGGGTCATACAGTAGCCACATGACGTCCAAGAAATGCTGGGTTGTCTCTGCTCACAAAGGGAGGATAGCTCAAGACAGCAGCCATGCAAATCACAATTCCATTGTTCCGGCCACTTCCAGCTCAAATCAGAATGCAAGTCAGCTGAATAAGAATTTTGCATCATTGGCACAGAATATGCAAGCTTTTCAGACAAGTAATCTGCCATTTCCACATGTGTCTCTTCCATCAATTCCAGTTACTCATCCACTTCAGCAACATTTGTTCACCAATCCATTCATTCCACAGAAGACTGGCATTCCTACTTTCTATCCTCCACATCTGTATAGAAATCCTGGCTTCATGTCTCATCCAGTGTTCTCCATGTCACAGACACAAGCAGTTCATATTCCACATAGTTTGGGACTTCAGAACATGACAGGAATGAAGCTTGATCAGACTTTAGATCAGCGTAAGGAAAGGACCAGCTCATCACCTCATCATCTCTTGACATCTTTAAACACAGTGCCACAGTCTATTCCAGCTGGTGTTCCATCAATTCCCTCTAGTGTTTCATCAATTCCTTCAAGTGTTCCAACAGTGTCAGAAACTCAGAAAACTATTTCAACATCTCCAAGTCAGCAGCAGGTTGACTCATCACAGAACCAGCCATCAACTATTGTATCATCTACTAGCCAGTCCACATCTGTTGTTTCTCCATCAAGCATTTCATCACACAGTTTGTCAGAGCAGATTTCGCCTGATATAAATTCCAACACCAAATTGATTATTCCAAATTACAAGCCTCTTTCAAATGATATGAAAGAAATAGAGAGCACAGAAAAAGAAATCCAGATAGATTCTAGTGAGAAGTATGGTGAAAAGAACACAGTATCAGCGGATCTGCCTCAAAACAACACTGAAACAGAGAACATAATTAGTGCAGAAGAAAATAATGGAGAAAGTATTTCAGTATCCAAACTTACATGCCGCTTCTGTTTTGAAACTTTTGACACAGCTATAGCACAGGTTCAGCATGAAGAGCACATGTGTCCCAAGCGAGGAGAGTTAGAAAGCAAAGATGACCTTGAAGGAAAGATGACATGCAAGTTTTGTTCAGAAAGTTTCGACAGTCCAGTAGCACAGCACCAGCATGAACGATACATTTGTAAACAGAACAAGGATATTGTTCTACGTATGTCTCAAGTTGATTCTCGACAGTCACCACACAGTACAGTCTCTGATAGTAGCCACGCTGATGTGACGCCAAATGGTAGTGTTGGAGCAGAGACAGATGAGGAAGATGCTGAAGAGATGTACAAAGATTCAGACATAACTGATGATAGGAAATTGAGGATAAGATCTCTCTTCACAGATGAACAACTTAATGTATTGAAAGCCCATTATCTTTTGAATCCAAGACCTAGAAAATTTGAGTTGATCAGAATTGGAAACAAGATTGGTTTTCCAAAACGTGTAGTCCAGGTTTGGTTTCAGAATATGAGAGCCAGAGATAGAAAACAAGGTAAAGAAATGCCAGTGAGTGTGTGTCAGATCAAATCAGAGGTCCAAGACAGAGAACTGTCAAAGTCTCCAACATACATTCCAAATGTACCACAGCCATTTATTCACAAGCTAAATGGACAACCCCCTGCCCATGTACAAGTACCTTCCAGAATGCCTGGTGAGTCACCGCTCGATTTGAGTGTACGTAGAACACCTCCAATAGCACATGGTGGCAGTATGTCGAGAATGTCCACGCCAGATAGCTCCCATGACAGTGAAGTGCTCAATCTAAGTATGAAGCGTGTTACTGACAATGAGATAAAGAAGGAGAAGTCACCTACACCAGTTCCTCCATCACCTGTCCCACAATCTCCAGTACCTCACACTATTGGTAGCTTCAAAGACTCAGCAATATTTAAATACATGCAACAAGAGGGAATGATTCTACAAAATAAGTTTGATATGGCCATGCCAAGATCCCTGTCACCAAGTTTAGCCCACATCCTTCAGAATCAGTACCTGTCACAGACTGTGGCCTCTGTCCTTTCAGGACAAACAACTTCAGGCTTCGAGAAGAACACTGGTTCCATGAAACACAATGGCAGCATGCTGTTTGAAACTCCGAAAAGCTTAAGCAGAGATGAACCAAATGGCCTGCTTTCCAAAGATGAGAATAGTAAAGACTCGTCATCCCGGGGTTCTACACCACTCAGTTCCCATGAATCTGGCAGTGTTACATCCTCTCATGGCAAATTTCCACACATGGAAGAGGACACTCACAACCTTGCCACCCTAGCTGAAGCAGCCCAACATGCCGCCAACATCTTGTCGGGGAAGCCAAAGAGACTGCGCAAGAAGACCTGGAGACAGGTAGACTGCTATGTTCGTATCAGGCTGGTTTTACTTCTTTTTACTTACAATTTATGAAGAAAAGTCCGTTTTCCTGTTTTGCTGTAATTGATGCATCGTGAGTATATCATGAGTAGAATGGTTTGATTAATAATTGTAAAATTAAGTGAAAGATTTTGGATAATGATTGTAAAATTTTGTGCAAGTCTAAAAATTCTAGTTGCAAAAATTCTTCAAAAACAAAATCATTGATTAAATACTCTTGCATAAATATGATAAATGGACTTTTCTTAGGTGTTAGAATATGCCAGTCTATTTGCAAATTTTATATATCTTCAACCCTTGTCCCGCTGAACCCGGGTATATCCTGGCTTTGCAACCAGTGTAGATCCATATCAGTTGGCTTCTGAAGAAGTCAGCTGACCTAGATCTACACTGTTTGTCATTCAGTATGTGAATTAATATCAACAACCTGGGGCAAGAAATCTGACTGGCTGAAAATTGGAAGTGGGTGTGGCATCTTAATTTATTCAGCATGACAAGGTTAAGAGTCAGAGACCATAGCTTCAGATAAGGTGGTATTGATGTGATAATGTAAGATATTGTATGATTTTTGCACCAAAACCTTGTGCCTTGACTTCGTTCCAGTGAGTATACAAAAAATGTATATTTTTGTGCAAAAATAACAAAAATTATCTTGCAAATACACCCTTATATGAAACTATGGGACTCAGGCCTTCCAGTGGATTAAATCATACCTCCGATGGATTAAGATTTAGAGAAAAACTCAGAAAATAGTATTTTAGATGTGATATATGATAAAACTGTTTAGCAGACTGGCATATATGAACACCAGAATTTTGCCACCCTTGAATTTTCTTGATCAAACACAACATAATGTGGTTAAACACATCAAAAGGATCCTAATTATTATTAAAAATCAGCAGGAGCAGTTGTCTGTGCCTTTGGATTAAAAAAATGTTGTTAAATGTTTTTAAAAAAAAAAGCCAGTATAGGTACAAAACTGTTGTGTAAGTCAAGAATAAAACTCGGCTTTTCCTCAGTTTTCTCATAGCTCTTGATTAGGCTTTTTTTTTCCAATTGAAAGTATGGATAGTGTTCTTCATGAAAACCTAGGTTGAGGGTGCTGAATTAATAGCTACTTGCAAACACAAACTACTGGATGATGTTTTCTTCCAGCACTTGCATCAGCATAAGGATTAGAAAAATAATAAGAGAAAAAGCCGAGTTGTTTTCACTGCTATGCCATTGTGTTTGTGCAATTTGTCTGGTTACCACCAAGTTTGAGCCACACTTTTCAGAGGAGGGATTTTCTGTTGAACCAAAATATGAATAGAATATAAGCTACTGATTTTTTTCACCAGTTAAACTGTAAAAATGTCCAAAAGCTTTCACTGTATGTGAAATGCCAGCGGACTTGTTTAGGAGTTTTTTTGTGATAATTTTGAGACAATATTTCTTATTTTTCAATGAAAATATATGTCATGGCTGCTCATTAGAAGTGCCTAACTGAGTCACTTTTAATGAGTACCCACAACATACATTTTTATGGAGAACTGGAGAAAATTATCTTAGAATTATCATCAAATACTCCCTTATAACAAGTCCTTTGAAAATGCTATAAAGCATGAAATGTAAAGTAGTGCTGGACTTTAGATGTTGGGCTTTGGAAAGAAGTATTTTATTTGATTAAATAGGCTCTGGGATAAGACACAAAATGACCCACAAGGGTTGTTTAACAAGAATTCTGACAAAATGTCTGAAATAATAGGTAAGACTGGATTGAAATCCATAACCATACTCAGAAATTCCCTTTCCTCTGATAGGTTGGCTCAGCTTTTGAGAAGTTAGTTTTATTGAGTTAATAACAATGTTATGCAATGCATACAGGAGATTAAAATTGTAGTTTTTAGGCATCAGAAATCATCATCATCAAGTAATAATTCATTACTAACTTCCTGTTAGGCTTAGGGCTCTGGGCCCAGTTGTTCAAGGCTAATGATGTCGTTAGTTAACGATTCGTTAAAATTTACATCGAGTGATACGCAAATATGCTGAAATTTTTTGCTGAAAAAATGTGAGTAGCTTTTGCAGTGCAAAAGCTACTCACATTTTTTCAGCAAAAAATATCAGAATATTGTATATTGAATCCGCTAAGATAGTTAACGAAATGACCCTTAACGAGCTCGTTAAGCTAACGATGCTTTGAACAACTGGGCCCTGAGCAGATGTCATTTTGAAATATTTCTTATTTTACCAGAAAACAAGTTTTGACATTTCATGCAAATTGTCTCCAATGGATGGAGACAATTTGCAGGGAATGTCAAATCCTGTTTTCTGTGAAAAATAAGAAAAATATCATCAATTTGCCATCTGCTGAATTAGCCCAGAGAGTGGTTAATGTTAATGAAGATGTATGATATTCAACCATGTTGATACAGGCAAAATTAGTGTACAGCAGATGAATGGTATTTTCCTCAGAAAAATGCTTTATACTAAATATTCAGAAACCTTATCTCCATACCATTCTTGTCCTTAACCCATTTATGCTGAGTGGACTCTTCTACCTTAAATATTTGGACAGATCCATTTCTAACAGAAGGGGTGTCTGGTCAGTATTTTAATATAACCATGTTTTATAGAAATGCATGTATTGAATGCAAACAGTATAGACCCTGATCAGATGCCACATTCTGCGACATCTGATCTGGGTCTTCACTGTTTGCTAATATCCCTTTTATGGGACACTAGGCACAAATGGGTTAAATTTGAAAAGAAAAACAATCGACCTCGATGAGCCAAATAGTGTAGACTAGGAACAGAAACAGCATTCTGTCGGGTCTTACTTGCATCTAAATAGCTGCTTAGGCGTGTGGTTAACACCGTAGTCAGTTCTTTTATATTGCAAGGCCAAATAAAAAAAAAAGAAAAAGAAAATAGATTCTAAGATACCGCAGCATCTGGCCAAATGGTCCCACATATACAGTTATTTTCAGTAGGATTTTCTTTCGCTTCCTATGAAAATACATGACACTGGAGTCTTATCATTTTTCTCAGAATTATTTTTAACCAAATTGCGATCTACACCACAAATGTATAGTATTCTTACTTGCAAAAATTGATAAATTATGATCTGTTTATATTGTTTTAGACTGAAAGCTTGCGTTTCAAGAACTTCCTGTATAGGCGCCACATTTTGTTTTGCCTAACTAACCAAACTGTACAAGCAGCCTACAAGTAACTGTTTTTTTTTTTTTTTTTTTTAAAAAAAAAAAAAAGGAGAGGATCTAAGAATCCAAAGTTTTATTGTTGTTTTTTTATTTTTGTTTTTGTTGTTTGTTTTTTTTTGTCTCTGAGAAAGTACAAAACTAAAGACATTTTATAATCTTATGGAAAGCGATAATTGTTTAGATAGACAGCTTCTTATATCATCCTCCATATGCACTGTAGCTTAAATCACCACATTTTGCACCTATCTTTCTCATTAAAGTACCACCATCTTGTATTATCATCTGCATTTTCCTCCATTTTGATTGCCACCAGTGTAATGGGTCGCATTCATGTTTGCAGTCATCAAATTTACAACCCCATTCACCACTAGTTAGTTATCTACTCTAGCCTGCTGCAAGAGAAGTCTGCTGACGACAAAGTATGGTAATTGTCCTAAAATTTTATACACCAGGGCCCAAATTGTTCAAGACTAATGATGTCATTAGTCAACGTATAGTTAAAACTTTGATTATTATATATGGCAAAAACGCTAATATTTTTGCTAAAATATGTGTAGCTTTTGCATTTGCAAAATTTTAGGACATTTACCATAGTTGACAATATTTAAATGAAATGCCTTGCATTTCGTTTCCACCATCTCTTATCCAACACTTTTAATGCTTAGAATGCTTAGTAAAATTTTCAGCAGACATCATTTTGAAATGTTTTTCTTATTTCTCCCAGAAAAAATATTTAGGCATTTCATGCAAATTGTCACCTAAGGAGACAATTCACATGAAATGTGAAACCTTATTTAAAAAGTAAGAAAAATATTTCCAGTTTGTCGTCTGCTGAATTTGCCCAGAGTGTTGTACAGTGAAATCTACGGTATGTAAGAAGACCACTTTTGAGATTGACTTTAGTGGTTGTTGTGGAAAGATGGCTGTCTTATAAAGGTACATGTCATGTAATTTTGCAAGTCTTATAAAGTACATGTCATGTACCTTTATAAGACAGCCACTTTTTCCACATCAACCACTAATTTAAAGACAGTCTTAGAGGTGGCTCTCTTACACAGGTTTCACCGTAAAGATTATATGAAAAAAAAAGTAACCATGAATAGTGAAATATTGTCTGCTAATTGTCGTCTGCAAAAAGGTCAAGATCAAATTCACTGTTTCTTTAGATCTACTACCACTGCATCTTTTGCAAAAAGTTGTTGGCGTGCTAGCATGACTATTAGAAACTAACACATTTTGAAACACATTTTATAAAAAAATGTGGCCAGCCAAATTACAAGTTTTTGTCTGTTGAATCCCAAGTTGTGTTTGCACCTGAGCAAGTGAATGTTTTGCATTACATTTTGTGTTGTGAAATGTATTTTCTAACACATTTACCACAAATTCTAATGTCACCTGTGCAGAAGTAATGTTTTTAAAAAGATTGAGCAGTAAACCTTATTACATTGGACAAAGGACTTCTTAACACTTTGCATGCTGGGTAAAAATTTCAGCAGACGACATTTTGAAATATTTTTTTCTTATTTTTCCAAGAAAATAGGATTTGATGCTTCTTGCAAATTGTCTCACGAAATATGGTCTACTCCATTAGGAAGAAATTTGCTACCTTTGCAAGCAAATTCCTTATAGAGTAAACCCCTTTTCATAAGAGCACGAGAATGATTTTTAGAGAGTTTCCTCCCGTGAAAGTTGTCCATTCCCATTTATCTGTTGGTTCCACGTAATTTTGAAGATGCTGTTTTGATTGATATGTCTATGTCTCTCTTGTTGACTGTTATTTCACATTCTACAAACATGCTGGAGTTTGATTGAGTTATCGATTTTACCGTGGTAATTGAGAAAGATAGGTCTGTGTAATCAGTGAAAACCCAGATCAGGTGCTGCAAAATGGTGATCATCAAGTGATCAAGGTCTGTACTTTTTGTCAGTCGTCCAGCAGTTTTTAGACACATCAACAAGTAGTAAAATGGCCTTTTTTCAAAGTTTAGGACAAGTTTGGTAAGTTGCGATTTCCCAGTATTTGGGGTAAGTTCGGTACACGATGAACTGGAGGCTCTATTAGAATTTAGAAAATGAGCTTGAGGGACTTCTGATTTCATATTACTGATAAAAGGCGTAACTCCAGATAAAGAGAGTAGTCAGAGTGTAATTTTGATATTTCCACAGCTCTAGATACTAGGAGTATCGGGATAATTATTTTTCTTATAACTTCACGAAAACATATGTTGTTTGTACTCATTAGAAGCGTCTTGCAAAGATGCTTCTAATGAGTACCAACAAAATATGTTTTCATGAAAGATTAAGAATAATATCAATATGAAAATGTTCTTATCTGGAGTTCTGTTTAGAAAGGCATATTTCATTATTTCTGCAAGTAAACAGTTTTTTGTGGGTACTCTGTAGAATCTCTAGGAATACGCAGGTGAAATGAGTATCTACATTTACCCACAACTCTCGCTTCTGTTTTTGTCTTCTTTGGACCTATGTAGAAGTCTGTATTTAGCTGTGTGCTAATGGCATTATGTCTATTTCAAAGAAGCAACGGTGGACTAACTCTACTGGTGATTACATATCATTGATTTTCTTCCCGCACTTCTTACTGAATTGTTTAATCTTCTTCAAATTGACTTAGTATGTTGCTGTACCGTCCTGCCTTGGATGTTTTACGTAGGTATTGATGAAATATTGAAATTTGTCAAACGGTTGCCATGGCAAACATTGTTATTGATCAGTAGAATAATGTTGCTAGTGTTTACAGAAATGATTTAGTGCGGTGATAAAAACTGGAGGCTTTTAGCAATTGGGGAACTGTCAGAATGGTTTTGCGGGCTCCAAAAGAATCTGGTGATAACATTCAGCAACTCTTTAATGATATTCATGAAACATACGTGAATGAGAAACTGAACTAATTGAAACATTCCAGACTCTTGTCTGCCTTCGGACTCGACTGCAGACTTGGTGTCTGAAAGTTTCATTTAATACTCAATTTTGAAACAACAGTAGTGACAGGGTAACTCCCCTAAAATTATGCACACCCACTTTTCTGACAAAATGGCATATGCGACCAGCGCAGACCCAGATCAGACTGCTAAACTGTTTCCCATTCCATCAAGTATTTTGTGAAATGAGTATATTTTGTATATGTATAAGAAGAAACAGAATTTAGGCAAAATAAAAAAAAAAAAAAAAAAAAAAAAAATGGCTTAAAGTATTTGAAATTAAGGAATTTTAACATATTTACTGGTACTTGCTGTAGGATAACAAGCATTTTCCCAAATGTGCATATTGTCTGTCTGAATACACGTAATTATGCCTGAATAATTAGGGTAAACTCAATAGCTGAAATATTAGGACACTTTTCCCCCATTTAGTCAGTACTTTTTTGACACAAAATAAGGCTTGACACTATAGCTATGGTGTGAGAAAATCTACCCTATGACCTAGCGATGCCAAAGACTAGGAGTATCCTTCAATTCTAAATTCTTCTGTTTCTGTCATAAGAAGATACGGATCCTTGACTACTGTAAATGTCGTAAAATTATGTACACCAGAAGTTCTGACAAAATGGCATATGCAAACAGTGTAGACCCAGATCAGACTGCTCCATTCCTCCAAGTATTACAAGAACTGCATAAAAAGCAATCTTTAAGCCAAAAAGGTATGGAGTAAAGTGTTCAAAATTTTAGGACATTAAACGTTTCCAGGGAATGCCTATATAGCAAAAACTGATCAGACTGCATGGGTGCAAAGGCTGATCTGAGTCTTCACAGGGCATACATCATCTGTTACAGTTTCTTGTGCGACAGTTAATTCGGTGGCTCAGTTCGATGCGCTCTCTGACGGGAGACCAGGAGGTTGCGGTTTCAACCCCCGCCGAGGTCGGCAACATTCTTTCGTGGAGATGGTCATGAAATATTTTCTACGGTCATTCTCTCCCTTCCGCTGATTCAAGAAGGTCAGTTGTCAGTTTCTGGCGAAAGAATGTGCACAATACTGGTTAACCGCTTAGAGGACTAAGCTTGCCCAGTAAACATGTGGCTAGGTGAACTGACTGTGCTCGACATGGCCCCATTGGGTTGACTGGGCCGTAAAACCTCAACACAAACAAACAAACAGTTCATTTTGTTTCAGTAACATCTTAAGAAATGAGACATTTTGGATGGAGTGCCAAACCTTGTTTTCTCATGGAAAAAGGTTGACTCATTTGTGGCCCAGTTAATATTGAACATAAAGTCAGTTTGCTGTATTTTTTGGGCATATTAATTCCTTCTGATACAACCTAAAAATTTAATATGCCCATTTTACAAACTATTGATATGTCTAAACATTTGTCAGATGAATGGCAGTGTAGACTCTGATCCGACATGCATTCTGTGGCAACTGTTCTGGGATCTATCTGTTCGGTCCAGCTTGTCTGTCCAAATACTTGGGGCAAATATGGTAGTTTTGTTTGTCTCTGAATTGCAGCTATTTTCATTAATGTTTACAATAAGAACATAATTCCAAATAAGAGGGGGGTATCCACAAAATAGTTTTCCTATTTCTCCACGAAAACATGTTATGGGTATTCATTTGAAGTGCTTTGCTGAGATGCTTCTGATGAGTACCCACAACCCATGTTTTTATAGAGAAATAGGAAAAAATATCAGGGCCCAGTTGTTCAAAACCAACAATGTCGTTGGTTAACGTATCATTAAAACTTTTATCATTAAATATGGCGTATACACAAATATTTTTACTGAAAAAATGCGAGTGCTACTCGCATTTTTTCTGCAAAAATACCTGTGAATTAGATATTGTACTTGGCAGAACAGTTAACATTTTGACCACTAATGTGCCTGTTAAGCTAACTATGCTGTGATGCAACTGGGCCCAGATTATTTTGGTTGCCTTATCTGGAACTATTCTAGAATCAGAAAGATAGCATCAGTTCTGATTTTGGAAGTATCAAGCTGGTGTTAAGTTTAGTAGAACTAATAAAGATTAGTTCACTGCAATTTTCTTTTTAATCAGTTGATTTTTCTTTAAGAACTTGCACAGATTAGAACACACTGAAATGACTGTCAAGTTCTCTTCAATTTTGCGATGAATGAATGATTCACCAGAAGAAAGATAATGATTGGCTGAGTAATACAGCATGAAAACAAACTTATCCCTTTTTCTAATAGATATAACAACATATCATAAATGGGCCTGTTGTGAGAAAAAGTGTCTTAACCCTTGTCCTGCTGAACTAGCCTTTGCAAACAGTGTAGATCCAGATCAGTTGGCTTCTAAGAAGCCAACTGATCTGGATCTACACTGATTGTCATTTAGCATGTGAAATTGTAAATAGCAATCTGTATCAAGTAATCAGATTGGCTGAAAATTAGAAGTGGGTGTGGCATCTTAATGTATTCAGCATGACAATTGTTAATTTGTAAAGAGATAAGTAAAATTTGTAGCGGACACCATTCTTAATAATTTTTTTTATTGTTTCTTAAAAAATAAGTCTTGATATTTTGTGTGAATTGTCTGCTTAGAACATGAAATAACAAGATATTTTATATGAAAATACATAAAGAAAAATAAATCAAAGTTTTGTCTGCTGCAGTTGTGATGGCGCTTTTAAGATTGCTAATGGGACCAGTGCATCTCTTTCATATGACAATTGTAGACAAGTGGGGTATCCTGATATTTTTCAAATTCTCCACAAAAACATGTTTTGGGTACTCATTAGAAGCTCCTTACCAAAAATGTGGAGGTACTCATTAGAAGTGTCCCACCAAGGGACTTCTAATGCATACCCACAGCATATGTTTTGCGGAGGAATAAATAAAACTCTCACAATGTTTTGATTGAACACACATATACAATGTTGTGATTGAACACACACACACACACACACACACACACACACACACACACACACACACACACACACACACACACACATACATGTACACACGCATGCACACACACACACACACACACACCTTAAATGATTGTTGTCTTAATTCACAATCTAAAAAACATTTAATACTGTAACTTGTGTGTTGATGAACAGTTTGGCTGTAATCAGCTTGCTCACAATCTTAGGCTGATCTGGGCCTCTGCTTTCCACTTGTGTCACAAAGATCCCTGGGCCTCTGGTATTCACTTGCTCTACAAACACCCTGTTTCTTGTGACATGACGAAGATACGCTTCGTCATAGTTTACTTCCCAGTTATTATTACTGTTGTTCCAGAATTATGACCAACTTGGTTACTTTTAACTGCATAGCTCCAGAGACATTTTTAACATAGAAAAAGTAAAAATATTTTTCTTATTCTTCACAAAAATATATGTATTTGTATGTTTTCATGGAAAAATAAGAAAAATATTATCTGGATACCCCACTTATCTGGAACTGCGTTAAACTGATGGCATATCTAATATTTCATCGAAACTTCTTCGCTTGATGGGTATCTATAACGAAGCACAAGTTTATGTTCATTATTGATGGCTCCATTATACATCATAAAGGCAACGTTTCCTTCTAAATCAATACAAAAAGGATTGTTGGGCCAATCAAATATCATTGTTGATTGATTGTTTTATAAACATCAGAGGCAATATCTGGTTTGGTAGGAAACTTTCCCCTCTGTTTGTGTCTTTCCAACAAAATGGCAATTGATTTTCCTCTTCTGGGAAATGTACTGTCATTTTCGTTAATGGCTGACAGTTAATTGTTGCTGCTTTCTTGCAGTTTCAGAGGTTAATGGCAACATTCTTACCAGTATTGTTTTAGTCCTCGTCTTTGCAGTTCATATAGCTCTAGATATAAGAGGCCAGCAGAAAAATATTTTTCATATTTCTCAAGGAAAACATTTTTTCTTATTTCTGCATGAAAGCGTATGTTGTGGGTACTCATTAGAAGTGCCTCGATGAGGCGCTTCTAATGAGTATCCACAACATATGTTTTTGTATAGAAATAAGAAAAATAGCATTAATTTTTAGTTGAAAAAAGTGCCTGATTTGGATCTATGAGTGTGCAGTCAAACCTGTCTTAATGGCCTCCTGTATTTAAGCAAGAACCTGTATTTATAAAGGCCACTTTTTTGGGTTTTGTAAATGAAAAAAAATAAGTGTAAATTTACCTGTATTAAGCAAGCACCTGCCTTAAGCAACCATTTTTGGCTTTCCCTTGGATGCTTGCTTGACAACTGTAATTATAAAGGCAAAAACACTTGAATCAACAAACTGATGCTTCTTTTTGATAAAGCAGGTGCTATAGATTAAAAGTGTAGCCATATAAAGATATACACATGTATGTCTAAAACATTTATTGTCTCGGTAAGTGATGAGTATCCGCGTTTTCTTTAAGAGTTATATCAGTGCCCAGTACTTCTTTTTATTGAAATAGACAACTAGAGCTATTTGTAGTGAATTACCTGAAACACTTACACATGCATTCTAAGGCATCAGATCTGGGTCTATACTGTTTGCTCAGGCCTGTCTGTCCCAATAATAAGGGTAAATATGGTATAGTATGTCATATTGAAGCTAAATTTAAATGTGACCACACCAGATGACATTTTAAAATAGTTTTCTAATTTTCCGCTGAAAATATGGCTTGTTATTTAATTTGATGCCTTTGAAGTGAATCTGAATGAAATGTCAGACTAGTTCAGGGAGAATTAAGAAAATTTCATTTATAGGGCCAAATAAAAAAAGAAAAATTGTATGTATTTAGAGTAACATGTAAAAACATAGGTATGATAAGTAGGGATTTTTTTTACAAAATTGGCTTGGATGGAAATACACCATAGATACCTAACTCGGCACTAATTGAATGCAAATTGTGTAGATCCTGATTAAATGGCCCCTTAGGAGCAGTTTGATCTGGTGACTGGTCTGCACTGTTTACCCAGGCTTGTCTGTCCAAATATTTAAGATGAATATGGTCGCATAAATATTTATCCCAAAAAGGCCTATTTTTTTTATATTTTTTTTTTTTTTGTAAAACTTGAAAAAAATAGTGCTATGTTTAACCAGGGTCGGGTGACCCTAAACACACACACACACACACACAAATATCTTTGTTTATCCTGTTCTGATGACGACATCAAAAACATACTAAAAGATAAAAGGAGGGTTTTGGTTTTATGTGGATGTAAATTTTGCTGAAGCATGAGAAAAGGGCCATTATATAATATGTAAACATTGTAGGTCCAAATCAGATTAGAGAAGTGATGTGTTACAAAAGAATTACTCTGCTTTCAACATCTTTCAGAAAGCCATTTTTAGCCAGGCACTTTACACAGAAGAAATCATGCAACTTTGTATAATTTAATGCAAAACCATCTGTCATAACTACATATGCAGTAAAATTTTATTCTATTCATTGGTTTTGAATAAATAATTATAGCTTTCCCCATATGAAAATGGCTGCAAAGTATACGTAAAAACATTTGGGAGGTAAATTTAAGCAGGTTTTCAACAAGTTCTGTTTGTGCAAATTTTCTGAATTTTTTTCAATATTGTCATGAAACATCAACTGGTATTAATCTGGAAAGAAAAGTAAAAAGTATTTTCATAAAAAAAAAAAAAAAAAAAAAAAAAAAAGTCAGTTTACTGTAGGAATTGCATAGGTCTGGCCAATTTTTGGCTGTAAATCTAAATTAAGAGTAAATATTTGAAAACAATTTACAGAAACAGAAAAGACAAATGCTTTCTGATAAGATAATATGGTCAATAGGAACAAAATATTTTCCTTGAAAATAATAAAATGCCAAACAAAGAACATCTTTCCAAATGATGTCGAAAAGACAGTAAATGAAAATGATACTACTGCAAGAAATATGTGCAATTGTATTGTTTTTATTTCTTCCTAGATGGAGTCTGAGGAAGTGCAACTAGATTTTGAAGATTCATTATCTAATGATGAAGATGGCAGTCCTCTAAAGAAGAAACGCAAGTCCTGGAAGGGCCATCGAGTTGACAGGGATGAGGGTCTCTATGCCTGCGACCAATGTAATAAGATGTTCAACAAACAGAGCTCCCTTGCCAGACATAAATATGAACATTCAGGTAGGCCAGATCATTATATTTGCAGTTTTGTTACACCAATGAGGGTCTAGTAGCGTATGTAAAGAATGAAAGATTATCTCTGCTCTTGAATTGGAGCCAGATTGGAGAGGATCAAGCCGTAAGGGCAAGGATACACTTTCTTGGGAGGTAAATTGTATTTGGCTCCCTTCTGAAAAGGTGTCTTCTCTTAAAGGAAAGAATTTGCTCCCCTTTTAGAGTAGACACCTCCTGGGAGCAAATTCTTTCTTTTAAGAACAGACCGCTTTTCAGAAGAGGCTTGGTATGCAGGAAAACAAACAGGAAATCACAAAAGTTGTCTCCCTTGTAAAAATTGTGGAAACTCTACCAGATGTATTCTGTCCTCTTAATACAAGTACTCATTACTGAAAGAGTTCTGAGTTTGCTCAGTCAAAGAATTTTCTGTGTTTGTATTCAGAATTATTGAATACTATAGAATGTGTGGGTGAAAATGCAAGGAAATGAGATCTTATGACTTGTAAGCAAAGGCCAACTAACCAGTCTATTCAGGATATTGTATGTAGGCATACAGAATCATTGAAATAAGAGGGGTATCCAGATTACCATTTTTTATTTCTGGATGAAAACATGGGAATTCATAAGAAATGTCTCAGTAAGGAAAAACAAAATATATATATATATATAAACACCATGGTTGAAAAAACTGTAGACATGACATTACAATAGGAAATCTGAAAGTTCTGATGCACAAATAGATACTGGCTTAAATTGTTAGACTTTGTGACCAAATCTTCTTTTTCCATGAGAGGTTATGATATGCAAATAGCCAAGCTCTTGACCAAACTGTGGCATCGTAGTTCTATGAACTTTTTTATTCAGAAAGAATATTTGTCTTATTTCTCCAAGAAAATATATGTTGTGGGTATGAAAATGTATGTTATGGCCTTGCTGAGGTACTTCTAATGAATACCCACACCATGTATTTTCATGCAGAAGTAAGAAAAATACATGTAGTTATACTTTTCAGGTGTAAAAAGTACTCCATCTGGCGCTATGTTCTCTGAAACAATATGTTGTGGGTACTTATTAGAAGTTCTTCGGTGAGGCACTTCTGATGAGTTCTCACAATGTATAAGGATATTATTAACACTTGTGTTGCTGAATAAATTAAGATGCCACACCCACTTCCAATTTTCAGCCAATCAGATCACTTGATCCAGATTGTTGATATGAAATCACATACTGAATAACAAACAGTGCAGATCCAGATCAGTTGGCTTCTTCAGAAGCCAACTGATCTGAATCTTCACTGTTTGCAAAGGCAGGGTATATAGCAGGACAAAGGTTAACACTGTGTGGTTAGAAAAAGCACCTTCTATAGAGTTGTGGATACTAAAGTAGGTCTTAATTTTCTTCTTTACTTCTACAGGTGCCCGTCCATTTGCATGTGATATGTGTCCAAAGTCATTCAAGCACAAGCACCACCTCACAGAACATAAACGGTTACACAGTGGTGAAAAACCATTTGTCTGCAAAAAGTGTGGTAAAAGATTTTCTCATTCTGGCTCGTTCTCCCAGCATATGAACCATCGTTACAATTACTGCTCCCCGCACAAGATGAGTGACGGAGAATGTGAGGTCAGTTCTCAAGGGTCTCCGTGAAGATGCAGATGTTGGAGTAATCTGACTTCCCTACAGGGAATTAAAATATTCCGTCTCATAACATAGCTCTAAATAAGATGTTAGGGTTGTTGTTGTTTTTTTTTTCAACAACAAAAAGTATTAATATATTTCTTAATCCTCCACAAAAACATATACCGTATTTGACCTAATTACCGCACATACTCCTATAAGCGCACAGTCAAGCGATTTCGTAGTCTTAAGATTACAGGCAGTGTACTTTTTGTCTACTTCTTTATAAAGGCATATGTTGTGGGTACTCATTTGAATTGCATCGACTTGTCGATGCAAATCAAATGAGTACCCACAACATATACATTTATAATCAGAAAAATTGCATAATCAATATCAGATAAGTCCTTTTCTGATCTTTTTTTATAGTGTACCCTTAGTAGGTACATATTTTACCACGAATGAGTGTTCCCAGTAAGTTTGAAAAACCTAAGCGCACAGTGCGGTAATTAGGTAGAATACGGTATTGTGGTACAGAAAACCCTGGTTACAACGACAGCATTCATTCAAACATGTTGCCATTATAATGAATTTGCTGTTGTGAAGAATTCTTAATGGACAGAATGATATGTAAGAAAGGTGATGTTTTATTCTTATTTCCTCATTGAACATATGTTTTGGATATTTGTTACAATTGCTTTAGTCAGGCAATTCTAACAAATATCCAAAACATATGTTGCTTGAAGATCTAATGCAATATTCTTGCATATTTTCTTATTAATGTCACTTCTTGAGCGAAGGTTTTGTGACAGTCAAATCGTCATTATAACAAATTTAATCGTTGCATCGAGTGTCAGTATAAAGAGGGTAGAAAGTATTCACTGGAATTGTCTCAACTTGGTGATTCCATTGAGTGCCCACAACATGGTTATCTTGGAGAAATAAGAAAAAAATATTTATCTGGATATACCCAGTCCAGAGCTATGTCACAGCTTAGAAACCAAAGACAAAGATAATGTTAAAATAAGTTTTATAATTTGTTAACTGTTTGATAAGATTTTGACCCTACAGTATGTTAAAATTAAGGGGAATGGGTATCCTTCCAGGAGAAGCGTCTCTGTTGATTTTTCTTATCTCCCTTCTGAAAAGAGGTCTCTGCTTTAAAAGGAAAGAATTTGCTCCCTGTGGGAGCAAATTCTTTCCTTTTAGAGTAGATCTCTTTTCACAAGGGTCTTGATGTGCAGGAAACAGTGCCTTATTAGATAAGTTGCTTTTTAGGGTGTTGGCCAAATTAAAATTTTGAAAAAGCAATTCAGATTACATTTATGGGGTAAATACACTGGTTAATCTTGCACCCATTAACAGAACAGGCTACCCAAAAGAAAAACCCTGATACCCAATTTAATGAGAAATGGGTGGATAAATATACCACTGCGCAAGTACCCCACTGCGCAAAACATGATCTGTGGCACTGAGAAAAGCAAACACGATGCTACGAAAAGTCTCCTATGTTAAAAATGGCAGAAAAATTGTAAATGTACCCAGTCCCCTTGAGTTATGTATAGTATGATATGAGCCAGCACACAAAAAAATCTACAAAATACTTGTGCAACTAGCAAAGACAGGTAAGCCTGCACATCTGCACAGTCTGAGCAGTCTATGCTGATCGCATGTGCAGTCTACAGCCTCCATGCTATCCAAAAAGAGATAAACGAGAACCCTTGTCATACTGGGTGGATGTACAGGCTGATCTGAGTATTTGCTGGTTTCACAGGTCTTATTGTAGGTTTTGTCGTGGGCTGGCTCAAATATTTTTCATCAGGAGAAATGATACATACATAGATGTGCTGTTAAGGAGCAATAAAGTGGTATAATTTATTTCACATGACATAATAATGTGCTTAGAAATCAGTGCTAATTTGTAGAAAATAAACAAACAAAACCTTTTGTCTCCATTTAATGTGGTATATGAATTAGCAATTTTAAGAATAACAATTATTTTTTTTTTTTAAATTGCAAATAAAATTGTAATATCATGCTATTTAAACATAAATTTATATAAAGTTTGATCTGGTAATCTTTTTGTCTGCTTCAACCTATCTGAAATACTTACATCAACCCTTAAAGTGCCAATTCTAACAGCAACAGAGCAGACATTTATATATATATATATATATATATATATATATATATATATATATATATATATATATATATATATATATATTCTGAGAAAATAAGGTTTGACATTTCATTAAAGGGGAACGCAATATAAGTTGTAAGTATATCTTGGAGTAAAGTGCTTAACAAGCCATTTATTTTGGCGCAAGATTTTTCAAAATTGGCCTAGAAATAAGGAAGATATGGTGGTTTTAATATACTTAAAATGGCTGTCATGGATGCCGCCATATTGTAGGCTTTGTGATGTCACACAGCCCAAATTAAATATGCAAAACCAAATTAAAAAGGGTTTTTAAGAATACTTTTGCTACAGATTTTTCATAATCTTTTAATTCTAGTGACAAGCAATCATTTTCCCTAAAATAAACCAGCTTTATGAGAATAACTACCTTTATGGAACGAATTTTAATTTTTATGAAACCTCATTAAATATTCCAAATGGTGGCTTCCATACCACCAATGTTAAAATACTCAATTGTCTGTAACTTGCTAATTTTCCTCCGATAGTGATCAAATTTGCATCAGAATTCATTGTTTGTGAAGTTCTTTACTTTAAAGCACCATACCTTTGAAGGTTGCGTTCCCCTTTAAATCATCTGCTTAGCAGATCATCAGATATTCTATATGAAATGCTGTGTCTTATTTTCTCTTGAATATGTTTAGTGCTTTAAGGATGCAGAATCATGATTTTGAAATAAAACTTCTGATGTATTTTTTTTGCAACAGAGATAAATGTTAAGAATCTCATTAATAACACCAAAGTAGTGGTTCTAACATGCCAGTTGATATTTTTGTGATGTAATGTTGAATATGTTCATGTGAAAGAAACATCTTGTAAATTTTAGCTCTCTAGGAACTGGAAATCCATTTTTTCATATAAACATTCCTGGTTCATGCATGCAAATTCCTTGGGAAGTTGATATTAACCTTTAGCATGCTTTAGGCAGAATTAGCAAACAACAGATGAGTGCTAGTGTTCCCAGAAAACAGAGGTTGGAATTTTATTCAGATAGTCTCAAAGCCCTGTTTTCAGGAAAAAAAAAAAAAAAAGAAAAGATATTTTTAGGCCTTGGAATGTCATCAGTTTTTGTGTTCCAAAGAATTATATCAGAAGATGACAGTTTTTCATATTGTCCCCAGAAAGGAGGCTTGACATTTCATGTGAATTGTCTCCTTAGGAGACAATTCACATGAAATATCAAGTCCTACTTTCTGAGAAAATTAAGAAACATTAGTACACATTTATCATCAGCTAAATTCACATCATATGATCGAGCATGCAATAAGTTATTGTATTCATATCCAGCCTGCTAAAGGTTAATGACTAAAAATGTGGGACATTATTTTTGTTACTAAATTTGAAGAAACAATTTTGTTAAGTTTTCAGGTTTGTGTCCGTCTGTGTTTTTGATTATTTTTTTCACCATTTTAATCATTTTGAGTTAATCTGTACATTAATTGAAGACCATTTTATCACCACATTTTTAAAGTTGATTAAAGTTTTAATATCATTATGCTGTTGAATGTTTTTAGTACTAGATGTAATGAGATTTACTGCGGGAACACCAGTATTACCTTGTATGCAATATTACTCAGATTGCGTTTGAGATTTTGCATTTTTAGATAATTTTGGTCATCTCACAGTACTTCAGATATAAACCTGTACCTGTAAGGGGACCAGTTTTGGAAAAAATCAAGTTTCTGTTGTTAATTGTCAGCCAAATATCATAGCTCTAGATAAGACAGTATTGATATTTTTCTCTGGGTAGCTCAGTTGGATGTGCCGTCCGACTGGAGACCAGGAGGTCGCGGGTTCAACCCCCGCCGAGGTCGGCAACATTCTTTCGTGGAGATTGATCATGAAATATTTTCTACGGTCATTCTCTCCCTTCCGCTGATTCAAGAAGGGCAGTTGTCAGTTTCTGGCGAAAGAATGTGCACAATACTGGTTAACCGCTTAGAGGACTAAGCCTGCCCAGTAAACGTGTGGTTAGGTAAACTGACCGCGCTCGACATGACCCCATTGGGTTGACACGGCCGTAAAACCTCAACACAAAATCTTATTTCTCCATGAAAACATACATTATGGGTACACATTAGAAGTGCCTCGGCGAGGTGTTCAAATGAGTTCCTACAATATCTGTTTATGTGGAAAAATAAGAAAAAATATTTACCTGATACCACCTCTAATCTTGAGCTACCAGATACATAAGTTTCAATTGTTTATTTTAAGCCAGATATGTAAATTTTGCTTCCATACTTTTTTTGTAGCATCACATGACAATGTACATATGAACTCTGGAATGAATGAGATTTTGTGTGATTTTGTAAAAATGCATGAGAATTATTTTTATTTGGAGATGTAATATATTCTTGATATTGTGACTTGCGAATGTTTTGTCTAACCTGATACGGAATACTCAATGGAAATGTAAATATAAAATAGTAGATGCTAGCTAGCTAAGGTGTGAAAATGTGTCTTTGAGTTTGAGCAAACAGCATATCCTCAGATGGAGCAATCAAAAGCTAGCACATATGCACTGGTAGAGCAGAAGTTCTGTAATAGAAATATATGTGTAAAATGTGCAGACTGCTCCATATCTCCAGGTAAGAGGTATACCCAGTTGAATATTTCTCATTTCTCCACAAAAACAAGTTGTGGGTACTCATTAGAAGCGCCTCAGCAAGGCGCTTCTAAGAAGTACCCACAACTTGTTTTTGCGGAGAAATGTGAAACTGGGCCTTTGAAGTCCACATAGGCCTTAAAGATACATTTTTGCTTGACACAGCGCATAGGTTTTGTGAGAGGATGAAAAGTGTAAAGTTGGAAATGTGTGTTGTATAAATGAATATAGGGAAAAAAAAAGGTAGAGATTAAATTGTGTATTGAAGCAATAAGTACAATGTACCATTTTCTTTGACAAACTGCCATTCCGTATTTTTAATTTCTAGGAACATAATAAAACAAGCTTATGTCAAATATTTGGAACTACAGTTTGTCATAAATATATTGTTTGTTTGTAATTATTTATAAATGATCACTTTTTGCTGCAATATCCCCAGCTCTAGTCATATATAGGAAAGTTTGTTTGAAGTGGAAAGGGTCATGTTCAAACTTCTGATACAGATATATCTATTTCTTGTTTTCTGTCTAAAACATTTTAGAATTATGTTATTATTTGAAGAATTTGACCTATAATATTATTTAAATATCTGAAAATTGCAAGCATTTTATTCTGTACTTTTTGCCCATTCTTTTTGCATTTCTTTCAGAAAATTCTTGGTTGAATTGCAAACAGTATAGACCTTGATCAGACTGTTGGATCTGTGTCTGCACTGTTTGCATGAGCCAATTTCTTTCGTAGGTATGTTTAGGAAAATTAACAAATGGCCCTGCTAACATCTTGGTCGGTGCTTTAGTTTTTGGTACCAATCAGTCCTCTGTTCATGATAATTTTACATTTAGAATTTGGTTAAAATCCTAAGATAGGGTCAGGCATAAAAAATACTTTGTTTGCAGTTACCGACCCATGAATTTTTCTTAGGGTAGATAGGTCGGCCTATTTTTTTTTTTTTTTTTTTTTTTTTATCTGCAAAATGTAAAAATAGCCCAAATACTACAATATTCTACATAAAATTTTACACACTGTTACAGTTAATACTCTGAGATAACAACAACATCGTACAATTTGATCAAATCTATTTTTCCCACAAATGGTGTACCCGAAAAGTGCAGGTGGAAAGGCAGACAGTGTAGACCCAGATCAGACCTCCTTGGAGCAGTCTGATCTGGGTCTGCACTTTTTTGCTCAGGCCTGTTTGTCCTACTATTTAGGGTGATCATAGTAAATTTGCCATTTAGAAAAAAAAAAAAAAAAAAAAAAAAGTCCCAAGTGGTCAAAAAAATAGTTTGTGTAGAAAGGATTTTGGTAGGTAGGTAGGCAATTGCAAACAAACAAAATTTGATTTTTGACCTAGGGGCATCTGTGTACTTTGGACACATTTCCATTTGGAAATGAAATTTACCTATTGAATCTGAATTATTTTTCTTCAAAAAGCAAGGTTTCTCTTTTATCAAAATTTTACAATCATGGAAAAAGGTGAATCTGATCAGAATAGGGAGGGCTGCTTTCATGTTGAACATGTTCCTCTTTTCACATTATTCAGCAAACTTTTTCTTTTTTATTTTTGCTGAATACATCTAGTCCAAGTAATCTCAGCTTATTCCTACAGTCTCAAAATCTTTTTAAGCCATAATTTTTATATTTTACTAGTCTGTCACAATGTGCAATTACATGTCTAATAGTAAAAGACTTTTCATATTTTTTACTGTCAGTAACTTTAAACTTCATATTGGTAATTTTATAGTACTTGCCTGTAACTGTAATAGCCATTTCGAAAGTCTTCCTTTTGAATTTAACGGGAATGGAAACACTTCCAGTACTTGACATGACCCTAACAAAGTTGGCCGTGCCATAACTCCACTTAAGGGGAGATAACTCTGTCAAAAGCTGTTTTACCTCCCTTCTGAAAAGAGGTCTATTCTTAAAGGAAAGAATTTGCTCCCACTTCTCAGAAGGGGCTTGGTGTGCAGGAAAGCAAACAGGAAGTCACAAAAGTTGTCTTCCTTGGAAAATGGTTGAAAATCATTGATGTGTATCCATTCACCTATAACTCATTTCCATTATACTTTGATTTTTTAAATAAAAGTTGCATCATCACATCAAAAGCATTTGCATATTTCGAGGGTTGAGCGCAAGACTGGCGTATGTCAGATGGTTGGTTCCCCAAACCTAATCTCCTCACCATGAAGGCGTTATGAAGATTACAACATTTCTTTCTGTAAACAATGAAAATTTAGGTGCCATTGCTCATATGAGCAATGGCACCTAAATTTGCATTGTTTACAAAGGGGTCCAAGTTGCCCCTAAACAAGGGTTTCAAAAATATGTTTGCGTTCAACCCTCAATTTGATGATAAAGAATGTTTAAATCTGTGGAATCATTAGAACATCAGTGTGGGCATGTTGTGGTGAAACCAACCTTATTGCTTATGCAGACAGAAAAGATCCTAATCAAGTTGTTCATTTGTATTGTCTGTTTGCATCTTTGCTGTTTGGCTTCTAGTCAAAGGCAAGGTAATGTATAACATAGACCATTATATTATCTAGAGCTATGCATTTGTGATATGGTTAATTTCACCATGACATGCATTTCTTTAGCATTGACATTATATTAGTCTTCCAAGTCACACAGCATTCTTGTTTGTCACAAAGTTAAGTTTTTGTTAATGTTATTTTAAGAATAGTTTTACAGTATTATTTGTTATGCTCAGCTTGGGAAAAATCTGGAGTTGCATTTAGAATTGATTTATGTACAGTGTTCATAAAATCATCTTTCATATCTAATTTGAAATTGTTTGTACTTTTAATATAAGAGGGACCTTCTGTGGCTAGTGCAAAAGTAGGTGTTTTGGCAACTACAGGTGGCTAAAATTTCATACAAGTCTTTTTATTCAAGATGATGGAAACATGTCAAGCTTAAGGTGCATTTCAGAAAAACAAAAAAAAAAAAAAGAAAAAGGCCCATCAAAACACGTTGTACTTTGAAAAACTTTGACAAGATCAAATTGAGCATGTCCAGTATGGTATTGTTAAAATAAATTATTAAAATTTTGAATATAATTATATGGGCTGCATCAAGGGAAAAATTGCCTTTGCTGCATCCAGTGAAAAAGTGCCTTCGAACATGTGCAAAATGTGCAGGTTCAGATGATCCTGCACATGCGTATAGTATCATCCAGGGCCCAGTTGTTCAAAGCGGCATTAGCTTAACGAGCTCGTTAAGGGTCATTTCGTTAACTGTTTTAACGGATTCAATATACAATATTCTGATATTTTTTGCTGAAAAAATGTGAGTAGCTTTTGCACTGCAAAAGCTACTCACATTTTTTCAGCAAAAAATTTCAGCATATTTGCGTATCAATCGATGTAAATTTTAACGAATCGTTAACTAACGACGTCGTTAGCTTTGAACAACTGGGCCCTGGCCTTTGCCCTCCTTTTATACATTCTGTAGTATCCAAGTATGTGCAGGCTGATCTGAGCCTTTGCTGTCCGCATATGCCCAAAGACATGTTTTCGCATAGTGCTGCCCATGCAGTTATTAGAAAAAAGGCCACCAGTTTTTATGAATTCTTTTTATTTGGGTTGAAGATCTTTCCTTGCATTAGTTTAAGGATTGTTTTCAGTAGGTTAGCTTCTATGATAGAAATAAGGGGAAATTCATTTCCATTCTATCACAGAACAGTAATCATGTAGAGCATAGAAACAGAATCCAGATTTTTCCAGCTGTTTATGATCTTTACCTGTAGTTAAACATGTTTAAACACATGTAACCAGGTAACAACAAACCCAGTTCTTCCAGCCCTTTGTATAGTGCTTCCATTGTACATGTACATAAACTAGATGTTTTCATGATGATAATGATAAAAGTGCTAGTGCATTGGTGTCTATAAATGATAACTCTTTCCATGCTGAATAAAGTTAGTTGCCATGCCCAATTCTAATTGTTAGCCAATCAGATTGCTTGATCTAGGTTGCTGATACATATTCACATACTTAATGACAAATAGTGCAGATCCAGATCAGCTGGCTTCTAAGAAGCCAACTGATCTGGATCTACATTGTTTTCAAATGCATTGCATATCCAGGTTCAGCAGGACCAGGGCTAAGGTGCTGTATTTAGGTAAACACAATTCCAAATATGGTGCTTTTTTCGACTGCAAAATTCTGATATTTTTATTTTCCCACAAATACATTTGGTACTCTTTAGAAGCCCCTCTAAGGAAACTGCAAAACAGAAATATTGTGGTGAAACCAGAAAATATGCTTTTCCTGGCATTGGATCTGCTGAGGAATATCTAAGTTGTCTTTTAGAAAAAAAAAAAAAAAAAGACACAAACAAGAGTAAAAATATCATAAACAAAGAAGTTATTAAGGAGTATTTGGCGATAATTCTGGGATAGTTTTTCTTATTTATCCATAATATCGTGTGAGGCACTTTAAATGAGTACCCACAACATGTTTATATGGAGACATAGAGAAAATTATCCAAGAATTATCACCAAATATTCCTGCTTAGCAGCCCTTGCTTAAGTTATTTGCTTATGCATCAATTAACTATCACATTTATCATAATTATCATTGATAGTGTTGTCATGTAGTTTTATATTTTTTAATATATATTTGTCTAAGTCGCAAATGTGCCAATAATTCTTCTACAGGGTTCTGTCAAAGTCCCTTTAACTCAGCTCCATAATCCTTGTGCCAATTCATTAAATCAGTATTATCCTATAATCAATGTCTTAGGTGTTAGTTTTAGGTCAAAATATAAAGAACCTGCCTGAGCTGATCTGATAAACCTTTATCACTCTCTAGGCTAATTCAGCAGATGATTAATTGATGATGTTTTTCTTATTTTTTTCCCAGAAAAACATGTTTTGATATTTCATGCAATGGAGACAATTTGCATTAAATGTCAAAACCTGTTTTCTGGAAAAATAAGAAGAAATATTTCAATATGTCGTCTGCTGAAAATTTTATCCAGAGTGCTAAGCATTAAGAACAACATCTGTTTGTTATTTCTGGTCATCAGTAAGTGTCATAAGTACCTTAGTAAATAATTAAGCTGGCATAAAAGGCACTTCTTGCCTATGTCATCTTTTCGGACAGTTGTTCACGCTTATAAAGTGTTGCTTATAAAGTGTTCGGTATTATTGTCCAGCTTATAGTGGTAATCCTGTTTTATATACATGAAAAACAGTTTGAAAGCAAAATGTGAAACAAGATATCAGATTTGTCATAGAATCTTCTAAGGGAGCTTTAAAATGAGAAATAGTAAAAAATTCTTTTAAGGAGAAAAAGAAATATGTATTGACATTTTGATTGTATTAAGGAGAAGAACTAAATAAGCTTCAGTGTTTGTTTTCATCCTTATGTTAGTATGAAAGAAATTGTATTATTGTTTGGTCTTGCATTTGAAATAAATATGTTTAAAACAAAAACAAAACAACAACTACCAATAATGTGGTTTCATAAGTGATCACCTATGTTTGAATTATTGATAATCAGATCAGTGCAGCCAGTTTTATCAGTTTGTACAGTGTTTAAATTGATGTATTTGCATTGTTGAAAATTACATTCTATAGTGAACTCATTGCACACTACATATAATTACCAGGCAAAGGTTATATTATAACCTTCAAAGTGCCACCAGCTGGTAGTTGTATTTAGTATGCAAAGTGTTAAACTTAACTATATAAATATATTTTTGCATTTCTAAGAAAAATGGACTGAAACCAAGTTTTCCATGAAAAACAAGGAAACTCGCTCATTTGTTAGCAGCTAGATATTTTCAATGTGTGCCAAAGTACTAGACAGTTACTAGACTCAGTAATTATGTCTTCCACTGTTTGGAAGTTTACACCCTTCTTAATCTACATCGAATCTCAAGTTGCATAATACTCGGTCATTTTTTTAAACTCCTTTAATGAATCTCATCTCCGATTATGTGCCAATTACATATACTTCCAGTCATACTCTTGACATTTGATGAGTCAGTATATATATCTATATAACAGTATTTCACCTGACAGATGCATAATATATCTATTACCATATTAATGCTAAGTATTGGAACAGACAGGTCTTAGCAAACTGTATACCAGCATCAGATGCCACAGGACAGAATGTGGCATCTGATCAGGTTTTACACTTTTTGTCACTTGTCCTGCAGGTTTAATCATGTCAGCAAGAGTGGCTCAAGCTTTAAGGCCAAAGAGTAATGAGATGAGGTGCCCAATATTTAGTGTAAATATGGTACAGTATTTAATAGTAAATGTGCCAACTTATTTTTAGATTCACATGATATGCACAAAATCCTGTTTAATTAATTGTATGTTCTGATAATGTTACAGATTTAAAGGCAGTGGATACACTTTTAAGGGAGGCAACTCTTTCAAATTTTGATTAGCTCCCTTTGAAAAAAGGAGTCTACTCAAAAAGGAAAGAATTTGCTCCCCATCGGAGCAAATTCTTTCCTTTCAGAGTAGATCCCTTTTCAGAAAGGGAGAAATTTTTTTCCTTTTAGAGTAGAACCCTTTTTTTCAGAAGGGGATTTGTGTGCAGGAAAGCAAAAAGGGTCACAAGTTGTCTCCTTTGTCAAAAATGGTGGAAAAGGTACCAAGTGTATCCAGTCCCCTTTAGCTATTAGATGCAGTACCAGTTAGCCAAAACCCAGATGACACAGTAGATTAGATAATTGTTTAGGTTAGATGCTTAGACGAGTTTGTTTGCTTGGGCATAAATCAAAACTCTGTAAATACTATTTCTGTGTTCTTCCTATTTGCCAAGTGGTGGAATCAGTGACTTGTAATGATATGAGAGATGCAATGTGAGAAAACGTACCCTCTGACATGTGTGTCCAGCAAAAACTCGAATCAGCCTGATTAGAGTCTGTTGTCTGTATGAAGAAACTTCACATACTGGAGCTATCCAAAATGTGCCCAGAAAGATTCTGATCAGACTGTGCCGATCTGAATCTTTGCTTGGTGCACCTTTCCAAAGGTACGTTTTCTGAGATTGCGGCTTATTAAGTGCTTAGAAAGGATGGAGGATCTGTAGATCTTTCAAAACTAGGGGGCTTGTGCTAAAATGCCACTTTAAAAAATCTTGACTGCAGCAAAATTTATTGGTCCCAACCAGTTTTAGTTTAAATGAAACAGAATAAGAAAAATCGATGTGAAAGAACAGGTTAAGAGACAATTTGCGTGAAAGTTTTAATCGTGTTTTCTGGGGAAAAAAAAAAAAGTGTCTCAATTTTTTTTTTTTTTTTTTTTCTTAAAAACAAGTTTTCTTGTACCTTTCTGCCACCTGTATGTCATGCAAGTCTATTTCCCCAAAGTTGACAGTATTATTCCAATGTGCCAAACTGTATCGGTGTGAACCAATACAGCAGTGTGTGAATTCATGGTGTGCCAAATCACTTGTCATTTTAATGTTTCTGTTGTTTTTGCACTGTCTTGTCTGTTTTAACTTTATGTTTTGTTATATGTACATTATTAAGTCTTCCATGTCTCTTATAGTTTAGTAAAGTCTATTCATAGGCAGCATTCAATTATTCTGTTATGTATTCAACTTTTTCCGTAATTACCGTAAATATTCTGGAACCATAATGCCTTATCATACAAGGCCCAGTTGTTCAAAGCGTAGTTAGCTTAACGAGCTCCTTAAGGGTCATTTTGTTAACTGTTTTAGCGGATTCAATATACAATATTCTGATATTTTTTGCTGAAAAAAAGTGAGTAGCTTTTGCACTGCAAAAGCTACTCACATTTTTTTTTTCAGCAAAATTTTTTAGCATATTTGTGTATCACTCGATGGAAATTTTAACGAATCATTAACTTACGACATCGTTAGCTTTGAACAACTGGACCCTGGTACTAAATTTTGAACAAGTTGATTTTACTACTTGTTCATGTTTCTAAAATTACTGGATGAATAGCAGTATGTACCCTGTAAACTGTATTTGATAGTGGGTGATCTGGGCCAACACTGTTTGCTAAGGCCTGTGTCAAAATACTTACCGGTAGGGTAAATACCATATTTTTACAACTAAATTAGCTGCCACCTTTTATAACCTATTCCTGTGCCACTGATCTTGGTCAGCACTGCTCATGCCTATGTCGAAATACTTAGGGTAACTACTGAATAGTTACTTCTGCAATCATATTAGCTGCTACCTCGCTAAACATATATTTACCTGAAAGCTGTTAATGCAGTAATGCAAAAGCTGTTAATGCAGTAATGCCTATGCGCTGCTGGCATATATAAAGATAGCCCATAAAAATATTACGATGCTTAACCCATTTGTATCCTATAATAACCTTCAGTCTGATTTTCACAAAACTAGTTCTCAGGCTCCTATCCCCGCAGTTCTCAATTCTATCCTGGCCCTAAGGTTATAAAAAAATTTTCATCCTTCTCAGCCGAGCATGAAATTTCCTCTGTAATTTTCATGCTCACTTATTATTAGCAAAAAAGAATTTGCCATTTTTATGTCCACCCACCTACGGGGATTGGGACATATTGATTTTGGTGGGATCCCATAGGCGTCTTCATTGGCATCTGTACAATATCTTGTGAACTAGCGGTTGGATTATTACCAAATTTTCATGGATATATAATTGGGACATAACAAAGAACTGATTAGATTTTGTTGACCTTGACCTAATTTTCAAGGTCACAGCAGTAGAAAAACTGAAAATTCATGCATGGGGGACATTGGTTTTCTCTGAAAAAACTATTACTAGTAGTAAGTTGAGATTTATTAGCAAGACAATTTTTATGCTCAGCTGAATTAAGCACGAAAAAAGTTTTATAACCTCGAGGCCTCATCTCTCCACCAGTGCTGTGTAAATACATAGATGTTCAGTGTATTTTTCAATGTACAAAGACTTCTGAATGGCACTGTTAATATTTTGTGTTCCTTGTGACTTGTTTTGTTGTCCTGTAAACTAAAAACAAAGTTTTGTTGGTAGGAATTTTTTTGTTTTTTCTATCCTGAACTGAAATCCACTTTTAGATTGTTTTTGGGTTTTTTTTTGTTGTTTTTTTTTTTTCGGTGTTACAATTCTATAATAGCAAAATTTCAAAATTCTCTCTGAACATGTTTGCCCTTGAGTGTCTGAAAAGGACTCTTTCATCATTGAATTTGGACATTGATGCAAATAGGGGTTTCAGTCAAAAATCAGTAATGGGATGACAAACAGTGTAGATCCTGATGAGCCATCTCACCTTGTTCTACACTGTTTACGAAGGTATCTGTGTTGGTCTGCAGGGATGAATTGGTTAACTTTGATGGTTGTATATTTTCAGAACATGAATAAGGCTCTGAAATTTCTAGTAACAATGATTTGTTTTAGTATAATCGCGTGTTTGTTAAGTTATCTGTTGTCACGTAGATCAGTAGTGTCACTCTGGGTCTTAGGCAGAATTATGTTGAACAGTATCTACTTCATCATGTCGAAGCTTTAATTTATATATGCATAGTTCTTGATATGGCACTTTTTCAACCAAAAAGTATCTATATTTTTCTTATTTCTTGACAAAAACATATGTTGTGGGTACTCATTAGAAGCACCTCACTGAGGTGCTTCTAATGAGTACCCACAACATGTTTTTGTCAAGAAATAAGTGAGGTGCTTCTAATGAGTACCCACAACATATGTTTTTGTCAAGAAATAAGAAAAATAATACCCGATACAGACCTATGTATGTATAATTTTAACTTTAAGGAAACTTGTTTTTTTTCCACTTTACACATCTTCTGTAAGTTAAAATGATTAATTAAACAGGATTACAGCTGTTTTTTTTGAAAGAGTATATATAAAAGCATAATTCATTCTTGCTTGAAATTGTCCAGTTAAAGTCTGTCATAATCGTGTGGTACAGTCTTGCATACAATTTTTTTTTTTCTTTTAAATTTTAATGCCTGTATAAATTAGGTTAGCCTTAATTTACCATTATTAGGCTGTTATGATAAACAGTCTCAAATACCTGTATTCATGATATTGGTTTGAAAATTAATCTAAGTTTATGTATATTTTATTAAAACTGGAAATACAAATATTGTTTTCCAGAGATGTTGTTTTTCAGGGTTATTCAGCATTCATTTGGAAATATTCATTATCTTGGTCATGTAACCATAAATTTGTGTGTGAAACAGTAGAAAGTTGGGAATCCAAATTTTTATGACAAATGTTTAAGCTTATATTAGAAAATGTACAAAGAACTTAGTTGTTGCAATTATCCAACAGTTTGGATTTTCATGAAAAAAAAAAAAAGGTGAAAATAATGCATAAATGATATGATGCCGCTGTATTATTATTATAAAGAATCAAAATAAATTATAAACAATCAAAATAAACAACAAATGGTGAACATTCCAAATGATTGCGAATAATAATTGGACAATATAGCTATGGATGAGTGTGAAGTCTAGTCAAAATTACTTCTCAGCTTTAATACTTGTTTATTTGAAAGATAATATTGTGCACTGCTGAATTGTTTCGTATAGATAATTGTCTTTGCCAATCAGGTTATCTGTCTTCCTCTTTCATATAAACCTTTCCCATTCTATGGGTACACTGAGCAGATGGCATATTGATGTCTCTAGCATATTTTTAGTAGATATTGGCTTTGACATTTCATGGAAATTGTCTCCTTAGGAGACAATGCATGAAACGTCAAAGTCTGTTTCCTCGAAAAATAAGAATATTTCATAATTTGGTCTGCTGAAATTTTTACCCAGTATGTGAAGTGTTAATACTGTTTTGTTGATTTTTTTCCTCCCATGTATTTTTGTAGGACGGACACTGTGAGAAAAAACTCTTTATATCAAGGGTGTCCATTTTTATTAATATTTTATGTTCTTGTTTGTTATTTCATATGTCATACATGTTCTCTTTTTGTCTGGATGCTTTTGGAGACTCATGCTTTTTTTTTTTTTTTTGAAGAAAACTTGCATAAAAATTCAATGCTGAAATAGGCTTGGTTGTTAGCTTGTGGCGGATTTTAATCCTGTTCTAAATGTTGATTGACTGATGTCATGTCTTATGTTGTAAATATGGATATACATATATTGTGTGATCTTTCATCATTCCTCTCTAAGTCGCATTTGGTACATACCAGGGGGAAAACGACCTTGTGTTTGTATGTACATTCATTGTCTATATTAACTCCACGCTGAATAATATTCAGCATATCTCCTGAGAAGAGATATATTCGAAGATTGTTGTGTTTTTGCACCAAAACATATCCTGTGTGTACACATTGGAATTGACTCACCAAGTACTTTCAGTGAACACCTACAATGTATGTTTTGGACTTTCGGTGCAAAATTCAGTGCAATTGCAAACACCCACAAAATATGTTTTGATGCTAAATTCAGTGAGGTAATGTACAATACTCGTGTACATTTTGGTAAAAAAATAATAAAAAGTGTCTCTTGAAATTGAGATATATTGAAAATATTGTGGAAAAGGGAAGAAATTGCTTCTTTGGAGCAATTTGTCCCCTTTTCCACAATATTTTGTTACCTGTTGTTAGATTTTCATCTTTAGGCAGGGACCAGATTTTTACTTCGACATAAGCGGTTATCTATCTGGAGCAGTATGCCGCCATTTTCCTGAAAAATCTTCTGTAGGTAGATGTGTAGACTTGCATAACCATCAGTGATTTGCATATTATAAGGTCAGTTTTCTCTAGGTATGTCAGCCATTCTTGCTGCACACTGCATGAAACTAAAAGTAACTTGTACATGAGTTTGTTAGAATGAAATTGTAAACTAACATTGTCATTTGAGTTGTTCATTTGTCTATTCTAAAATACACTCAGAGGATCCTGTAAAAGCAGTGTTAAGATACTTTTCCACATTTGTGTTGATCTAATCTGTTTAGTCTGAATGAATACACTAGAAGAGGTGGCAACGCTTTCAAAATTGTTTTGCTTCACTTCTGAAAAAAGATCTTCTCTTCAGAAGGGGCTTTGTGTGCAGGACAGCAAACAGGAAGTCATAAAAGTTGTCTAACTTTAAAAAATGGCAGAAAATTTACCAGGTGTATCAAGTTCATTCTTGAATAAATTCTAGCAGTAACTGATTTATATTATATCATTGAACACTGTAGTCCATTTTTGTTTATTTGTAAACCATATTACTTACCTTGCAAGCTGAAAACTGTTATATTAGGCTTATTTTTCACTTGTATTGTTGCAACAAATACCACTTTTGGAAAAGTGATATTGTCCAAAGTGCAATCAGTAGTTCTAGCATGAGATGACATTTAAGTGCCCCAGAAGAATCCCCAGTGGAATGTTCGTTAAAATCTTAAGTCTGGTCCTGCTGAACAAGGATATGCCCTGCATTTACAAACAGTGTAGATCCAGATCTGGATCTGCTCTGTGTGTCATTTAGTATGTGAATTTGTATCAAGCTATCTGGTAGGCTGAAAATTAGAAATGGGTGTGGCATCTTAATTTATTCAGCTTGGCCAGGGTTAGCCCTTATGACAATACTAAAAGTGCCCTTATGACAATACTAAAAGTGCCAAAGTAGTCTCAGTGTTGGTTAGAATTTTTAATCCTTATGAAGATACTTGTTCCATTAGAATGCTGGTTAAAATCTTAACTCTTATATTACAGGATCCTTTTTGCATAAATTAAAGTCTTTTTTTTTCTTCTTTTTTCTTCTCTTTTTTTTTTTTTTTTTTTTTTTTTTTGATGTTTCTCCAGATGTCTTGTTGAGAAGTTAAAATTTGTTTTGGCTGTATATTTTGTAGAAACATATATTTGTTGTAAATAATCCTTACAAACTGTACAAAAATACCCTATTTACCTTAAGTATTCAGACAGACAGGTCTTAACAAACAATGTAGAACCTGATCAGGAGTCCAAATACCTAGGGTAAAGAATGTATTCAATATTATGATGTTAGACATCTAATGCATGGACCAAAACATGTTATTAATTCCATATATGGTTTGTGCCAAGGAAAATGATCTTAGTTTATGCTAACAGTGAAGGCAAAGTTCAGCCTGTATTGCTCAACTACTGAGCTAACACTGTGCATATGTGTGGCCCAGTAATTGTTCAAGACAGATTTAGCCAGATATGGTGATAAAGAAGGGGAGTGATACACCTTCAGGGAGGTAACTTTCAAAGTTGTTTTGACTCCCTTCTGAAAACTCTAAAAGGAAAGAATTTTGCTGCCTTTAAATTTATTTCTTTTAGAGTAGATCCTTTTCAGAAGGGATGTGGTATGTATGAAAGCAAACATGAAGTAACGAAAGTTGTCCCCCCCCCTTGTAAATAATGGTGGAAGTTATTACCAAATTATCCAGTCCCTATAAGGTGCTCTAGCAAGATAAATTTTGGTGAACAAAAAAAAAAAAATAATAATAATATTGATAATAAATAAATAAAAAAAAAGAAGAAAAATCTTCATAAATACCTTGATAGTATTATATAAAGCCTTGGCTATATAAGATTTTTTACACTTGGCATAGGCCATATAATCTCATTATGACTAAAAGCCCTGCAGAATCTGCACGTTTTTGTGGGGCATACATTGTACTTTCATGATCCTATTGGATTGAGTTTTGTATGTGATGAGCATGGAAATTAGGATATTGCCCAATGGACATGAACAAAGATATTATTACATAAAACAATATTGCCTAATGGACATGAACAAAGATATTACATAAAACAATATTGCCCAATGGACATGAACAAAGATATTACATAAAACAATATTGCCCAATGGACATAAACAAAGATATTACATAAAACAAACATCTTCTTGTGATAAAGTACGAAATGATTCATAATTGTATTGATGGTTTGACATGAAAATAAAACAACTATCTACAACTTTTAAAGAAATTTTGGGTCTTGCCAATGGTTCTGCTTTTGAAGTGGTCAAGTTGAAAAGTATACAAAACCAATAAAAGTAGTTTGATTAGGGAAAACAAAAAGGATCATAAAGAACATATGAGCAAGGTATATATAAAAAATATAGGTATGTTTCTTCATATTGTTATTGGGCATTTCCTAGTTTGTCTGTTCAGTAATTATATTTTGTATTTTCTTTAAGCTCAGCTATTGCCAGTGTCTCTTGCCAGTCTGTATTGTCTTTAAACTCAGCTATTGCCAAAGTTTCTTGCCAGTCTGTACAGAAGTGCTTATATTTCTAGTCTGTTAACCCTTGAATCGCTATTCAAAATTGAAGCAGACGATATTCTAATTTTTAATTACATTTTCTGAAAAAAGTAAGACTTGGCATTTTATGTGATTTGCATGAAATGTCAAGTCTTATTTTCTCTGTTCTCTGAAATATATATATATATATATATATATATATATATATATATATATATATATATATATATATATATATATATATATATATCTGCTGCAGTTGTGATTGGCGCTTTAAGGGTTAACACAGGTCATGACAATTGGTATGTGTAAATTGTTGAGCTATTTTAATTGTTGATGACCATTTTTGTTGATAGTTTTGTCTCTTTGAATTAAGTCTATAGTTGTCCCAAAACTGCATGTATATGTATAAAGAATTTTTTGTTTTCCTTTTTAACACTAAATGATTTCACCTCTAAAATAAATTTTAAAGAAATGGCCTACAGAATATTTGATGTATTTATTAAAACCAGGGAAAAAAGATGAAATTGTTTTGGACTTAAGTTGAAACTTTCTTTTATGGACTATTGTTGCTGAAAGAATTTTGTTACATTTTCTATTATGTTAGATGGTTGCGTAGCAACAGTACAATGTCTATGTATATTTCCATTAAAATTTTTATTTGCTCACTGTATATTCTTTTGTATCTAATGCATGCAAGTTTTGTTCTATGTTTGCATTGCATACATGTTTACGTGGAAGTAATGTTGCTGAAAGCTGGTATTACTGAAAGGGTGGTCAGGCAAACCTTATATTGTTTAAAACAAAATGTGTTTAATATTTACCACACTATGTGCAATTAAGCAGATGGCCTATTTTTCACAGAAGGTAGGCTTTGACAATTCATGCAAATTGCATGAATTGATGAAGCCTGTTTTCTGGATAAAATTAATAAAAATATTTCAAAATGTTTACTTATGAAAATTTTACCCAGAACCCTAAGCTTTAGAGCTTACCGGTACATTTACTAGTTGGTATAAAAAATCTAACAGATGGAAATCCTTTTTTAGTGCTACTTAGTACAGTATTAACCGAAGTATTGGGACAATACAAAAAAGTTCTGATGTAGATCTGAATCCATAAAAATGTAATAAGTAGTAGATAAGTTTACCAGTGAGCACCGTTTACTGGATTAACAGCTACCTAAATTCATCTGTTAGCCAGTTTTCAGCAACACAGTACTTTAATTTGTAAAGCTGTAACTTGTTTTGGAAGCAGTATTTATGGGACATTCTCTGTCTCAGACATCTATATATAAAGTATTATTATATGTACATAACTCAAGTATAGTAGATGATTATAGTAGATAATATATGTGTGACTCTTTCTCTGTTCCTCTTGGTAGTATAATAAGCTGGGACCTAGGCACAGATAAGGAGATGATTAAACATAGCTCCAGACAGTGTGCTTTTTTCAACCTAAAAGTGCTGACTTGTTTCTTATTTCTCCATGAAAACATATGTTGTGGGTACCAATTAGAAGCACCTCATCGAGGTGCTTCTAATGAGTACCCACAGCATATGTTTTTGTAAATACATAGCAAGGTGTTTCCTGCGTCCCAGCTTTATGATAAGAGAAACCATTGTCCTAATGTTAATGAAGCTGAAAGGACTAAGTATTCATGTGTATTTCTAATTTTATGATGGTGAAAATGACCTAGTCAGTAAACAGTTTGTATAGAAGTGTATGTGCTAGTTAAAGTAGTGCTTGAATGTGTTAATTTTTTTAAACAATTTGGCCATAAGTTGAAAACATTTTAGAAATGCATGTTATGTATAATCATGAAGTAATTTTTGTAATTTGTCACAAATAAATTAATGCATGTACAATAAGCTTAGACTAGTTAAAATGCATGAATTGTACACCACAATCTCTTTATAACATTGCTGGGATCCAAAGCAAAAACATGTTGGCTAAACAACTCCAAAATTATGGTCATTTACCTCTATAATCTATACATTTTTGTTTGGAAACAACCCTTTTATGTCCACCTTTAACCCATTGTAGACTGAATGAACTCCCCCACACTATATATTGGAATCTTCTAATTTTGATTTTAGCTATGTCAGGCTATGTGATTTAGATATTTCTACAGAAAAATGGTTGAATTATTTGCAAATAGTGGAGATCCTGATCAGATGCCGCATTCTGCAGCATCTGATCTGGGTCTGCATTGTTTGCCAATTACTCTTTTAGGGGTTTCCAGACTACAATGGGTTAAACAATCTTATTAAGAGGTTGCAGTCATGATGTTAACAATTAATAGCCACAAATAATTTTCCACAATGCATAAAAGCAAGCCAACATTAAAAAAATTATCACAAAGTAAATTAACTGCTGACATGGAAACCAAAATATTTTATGTTAACAGAATTTCTTATCCAAATTCATTAACTTTCAGTATAGTTTTGTTAGTAACTAAGCAAAATCCATTCTTTAGCCAGTTATAAACATGTGCATATACATGGATACTATAATGTTTTAGATAATAGGAAGTTATTGAAAATAGTTTTTAATGAATACTGGTCCTTTACCTAAGCTTAAAGTCAAAATCAGATATATATATAAAAAAAAAAAAGTCTTCTGTAAAAACAAATATTGACAATCTGTAGATCAGCCTGCACATACATGCAGTCTGTTTTGGGGGTCTGTTCTGCAGTACATGTATTTAAAAATTGCAAAACTTTTGAAAAACAGTGCTCTATTGAAAACAGTGCTGGATAGAGCCAGAACTGACAGCATGGCTGTGTTGGAATCTATGGTTTTCACATTAGTTAGTAGTTTTCTTATTTATGATGCCTAGCATTTACTTTTTCTCATGGAAGATCAACATAAAGCGAGTGCCCACTCTGATTAGGGAATATGTTTACATGTATGTATTATTTACTTTGAATATTGGGACATCGTCACTCCTTTGCACGCATTTCCTAAAATTTCAACAATAAATTTCAAATTTCCTCTTGAACAGATCATTGATGTGTCTCAAAACTGCTGGATGAGTTGCAAATAGTGTTGACCTTGATCAGATGCCACGTTTTGTGGCATCTGATCAGGTCTACATTGTTTGCTTAGCCCTGTCTGTCCCAATACTTAGAGTAAACACATAATTGCTCTTTAGACATGTAAAAATTGAACTCTTCCAATATATAATGCGGGTGAATTCATTCAGTCTACAATGGGTTAAAATTGCCTTTGTCAAGATAATTCCTATGAGTTCAACAACATATGTTATGGAGAAGAGGTACAAAAACTTATTCATGTAATTAAAATACCTTTCTAACTTGAACTCTCAAGTTGTGTTTCTTTTTGAAGATAAAACCTGTCTCTCTATTTGCAATAAACAAGTAAACATGTACTTTGTGTATTTGTTATTTCTTCAAATGTGTTGAAAGAAATTTTGTGAGAAAATGTGTCTGCAGTGAAGTCACAGATCAGTTTGTACATCTGTGGAGGAATATTGACACAAAATATTAGTGTCACTCAATTGCTGCAGAGACTTACAAGGGTGTCTGGGACATGATATTAGTGAGGCAGCACTCTAAAAGTGAACATTGAGTTCCCTGCCACATCCGACACTATCGCTATATGACAGAAAGATTATTGAAAGTGAAGTAAAATCCAAATAAAATAAAGACTGACATTCCTATTTGCAACAAATACAAATCAGTGACGAAGGAGTAAGTTCCGCCATTCCGTGTATTCCATGTACAACAACAGTTCCGAAAGTTGAAACTTTTGTATCATTGTGTGATCTTGTGTGCGAGTTAACACTTAGCACTAGTGGTAAAAGTTTCAGCAGACAACCTATTGAAATATTTTTCCGGAAAAAAATTGTTTTGATATTTCATGCAAATTGTCTTCATTGGAATTGGAGACGGTTTGCATGAAATATCAAAACCTGTTTTCTGAGAAAAGTAAGAAAAACAATTTGTTGTCTGCTGAATTAGCCCAGAGAGTGGTAAAAGTTGAAGGAGCTTGATGCTTTAGATGGCTTCTCCTCTATTCTTACAAGGGAGAAAACTGTTTTCTTTTCTACATATAGTCCCTGCTGAAAAGGGGTCTACTCTGATAGGAATGACAGCAATGAATGTGCCCAATGACAGCAAGTTCTTTGCATTTAGAGTAAATCCCTGTTCAGAAGGAAGTCAGAAACAGGTGGACAGACCTACCTCCCCAGAAACTGAAATTGTACCAATTATCCACTAGGTCACTAGCTCAGGGACTTGGCAATAAGATCAATGCTAGCTTTTAGGTTGCAACCTCATTTGTGATTTGTTGCCCCAGACACATGATATTATATGGGGTAACATGATCCTTATTTTGATCGGGTGGACAATACCCACCTCAGGTTTCAATTTACTGATCTAAGGAGCATCTAGGACCATAGCCCCAGATAAAAGATTTTTTTACCCCTGCCTGCTGAAGGCAGGAGTAGGACATGTAGCCTTTCGTTCTGATATTACGTCTGTACGTGCATATGTCACATTCATAAACAGTTATAGCTTGGATACCTTTTTTGCCAGGAAGTTGAAATTTAGTATGCTACTTACCCAGATCCAAACCTTCAATTGTGTGCTAGAGTGTCCCCTGGGTCATGCCCTATGGTGGGACTAGGGTCAATGCTTAAGTTTACATTCAAGTTTACATTGACATTTACAGCCATGTTTGTCTTGGAGATCATAACTTGGGTACCTTTTACATTTGGGTTGAAATTTAGTATGCTACTTACCCAGTCCTAACTTCAACACTGTGCTAGATTTGAACCAGTCATGCCCTGGGGTGGGGCTAGGGGTCAAAACTATAACAGGTCAAACTTTGGTATTTTTTTACAGGAAAGTTGAATTTGGTATGCTACTTAGGTCATAACTTGTGTACACTTTATGCTAGGAAGTTGAAATTTGGTATGCTGCTTACCCAGATCTAAACCTTCAACTCTGTGCTAGAGTTGCCCCTGGGTGGGGCAACTCTAGCACAGAGTTGAAGGTTTAATGTATAAAAAATGGGTCAAACTTAAGGTACCCTTAAAGCTTTTATGCTAGAAAGTTGAAAATGGTTTGCTACTTGCATCAAGACCTAACTTTCAACTCTGTGCTAGAGTTACCCTCTGGGTCATACCTAGGGTGGAGCTAGCGGTCCAGAAGGTAGGCTGATTAGTGTACTTTGGGCATGTCTAGTACATGTATGTTAAGGTTTTTCAAAAGTTCATATCTCAACACTGCTTATCAGAAATCATTCATATTTGGACCATAGGTACCCTGGAGGGTGGGTTTCATTCCTTGACATAGCCCCCAGGGTATATACAGGGTGTATAACCAGTGGTGGGGCTGTTAGTCAAAATCTAGGACACCTGTAAAAGGTTGTTGTTTTTTTTCTACTTTTCTTTTATGAAAACAACTTGGATAAATACTTGGTCAGACATTGGTCAACCTGCCGGCCTCGGTGGCTCAGTTGGATGCGCCGTCCGACTGGAGACCAGGAGGTCGCGGGTTCAACCCCCGCCGAGGTCGGCAACATTCTTTCGTGGAGATTGATCATGAAATATTTTCTACGGTCATTCTCTCCCTTCCGCTGATTCAAGAAGGGCAGTTGTCAGTTTCTGGCGAAAGAATGTGCACAATACCGGTTAACCGCTTAGAGGACTAAGCCTGCCCAGTAAACGTGTGGTTAGGTAAACTGACCACGCTCGACATGACCCCATTGGGTTGACTGGGCCGTAAAACTTCAACACAAACAAACAAACATTGGTCAACCATGTGACATTGACTTGTAGGTCATGAAGTGAAGGTCAGCATGACCTATATTCCATGGTCCAGTAATTTTGCCTCATCCTGAAGAGTTTTCACAGTCCAGTGATTTTGCCTCATATTTTGAAGAGTATACCATGTATAAACTACATAACTTCGGATTAGGAGTCAACCTCAAAATAAGTGTAGGCCACTGTAACCTATCCAGTCATGATCCAGTGGTTTTGCATTATATCTTGAAGGTGTTTGATGTATAAACTTCATACTTTTGGATTATGAATCAGTATGACCCCAAGTTGACCTCAAAATAAAATATAGGTGTAGGTCACAAAGACCTACATTTCATGATCCAGTAATTTTGCTTTTTTTATCTTGAAGAGTATTTGATGTATAAACATCAAACATATATTATGAGTCAGTATGACCCCACATTTGACCTCAAATTAAATGTCCGACACTGTGACCTACATTTCAGGCTCTAGTAATTTTGCCTTATATCTTGAAGAGTATTTGATATACACACACTATACTTATGGATTATAAATCAGTATGACGACCTCAAAATAAATTCAGGTCACAGTGACCTACATTTTACAGTCCAGTGATTTTGCATTATATTTTGGAGAGTATTTGATTTATTAGCATCATAATTATGAGTCAGTATGACCTGAAGTTTGACACCAAAATAAATGTTGGTCACAGTGACCTATATTTCTTGCTGCAGTGATTTTGCCTTTTATCTTGAGTATTTGATGTATAAACTTCATACTTATGGATTATGAGTCGGTATGACCCGATGTTGGTCAGATTTTACCGTACATTGACATTTACATCCGCGTTTCTTTCTTTGGAGGTCATAACCTGGGTACCTTTTATGCTTGGAAGTTGAAATTTGGTATGCTACTTACCCAGACATAAACCTTCAACTCGGAGCTAATTTGCCCCTGGGTCATGCCCTGGGGCAAGGCTAGGGGTCGGAATGTATAACAGGTCAGGTTGAGCATTTGGAAACTAGTTGTCATATGAGCAAAGGTTGGGTGCATTTGTGTACTTTGAACACGTGTGTAGTTTCATTTTCTTATTTCTCCACGAAAACATGTTGTGTGTACATATGTCCAGCTCCTAAGAACTGGCTTTATTTCGGCGAAACGCTTCTAGTGAGTACACACAACGCATGTTTTCATGGAGAAATAAGAAAACTATCTGATACCCACTTTTATCCAGAGCAATGTAGGACCATTACTGTAATCTCTATGGTGTGCTTCGATCAGGTTTCGAACCCACGACTTCCCACGTTTTTACAAAGGTGGCAAAATAATGTAAACAGAACATCAAAGTTAAACCTTTTCATTCTAATCAGAGCTTTATTTGATGCTACACACAAAAACTAGCATGTGTGTTGTAGCCCTAAGGTGATAAAATAGATTAGAACCCTTATACGATTGTGACACAAATTTGTCTCAATTTTCACCGGTCTAAAACTAGATTTTCACCATAATTGCATGTCACATCATTAATGTTCTACGTTACCGCTTGTATTGAATTATCAATTTCATAGTTCGATGTATAAAATATTTCACGCCCGTACAAACTCACAGATGGCCAAACCGTACAGTAATATAAGAGCTGTATTCAACTGGAATTAATTGAACATTTATAAGGTTGATATAACTAAGGTTTGAAATCTGTGAAGTCACGCGCCAGTCGCGCGAACGAGACTTCCGCGAGAAAACCAACTTTACTTCAACATTTCAAACAAGCGAACAGCGAAAATCTAGGACCATTTTGCGCATCCTGGCAGTCTGGCCAGGCGCGTAAATATCCGCCATGTGAATTCTACAAAACTTCAATAGTGTGAATGTCATGGGCAAAGATCCTGCACAGACTGCTTCCTTGCGCAGGCTTATCTTTGTTTCTTCTACATTCACAATCTCTACTCAGATTTGTGAGAATGTCAGTTGTACAACAACAGTTCCCTTTAATATTTAACAGTTTCTGCGCGAATACAGCTGACGACAGATTGATATTTATTTTTCCCAAAAAATAGGGGTGGGCATTTCATGCAAATTGTCTCCTGCGGAGACAATTTTCATGAAATGCCCACCCCTATTTTCTGGAGGAAAAAAAAAAATACTTTGAAACTTGCTAGGATCATAGAAGCTGTATAAAGGTGAAAATCACCATGGGCCTTTCCAGCATCTCATTAACATATTTGAAAATGTCGTCTGCTGAAATTCTACCCAGCATGCTAAGCATTAATGAGATGCTGGAAAGGCCCATGGCGATTTTTACCTTTATACAGCTTCTAAGATCCTAGCAGGTTTCAAAGTTCGTCGTCCTTTACATGGTACGAACTCATTAGATTTGGCTTTGTTTGGAAAATCACTGCTGGTCGGATCCGGATTCGTTGACAACAACAACACAAACAGGAATTATTTGTTAACACCAAGAAACAATAACAAAACAAAAACAAGTACAACCACAATTATAATAATAATAATAATAATGGTAATAATAATAATAGTATCAATGGTGATTCTGGAAAGGTTCCAGTGCCCAGCATAATAGCAATAATAACATTATTATTATTATTATTATTATTATTATTATAATTTTCAAAGAAACTAAGATTTGACATTTATTGCAAATTGTCTCATTTTGCATGAAATGTCAAACCTTTTCTTCGTAGTGCCACTGTAGTTTCCCTGGGAAAACATTTCAATATGTAGTCTGCTGCTTGAGAAGCGTTAACGGTACTTTAATTCTTTAGGCGTCAACCTGGGCATCTGGTGACAGACGGCAATGTGTCTGATAAAAAGAATGCAGAAATTGTAACATTTGTCTCAGCATTATCGGAACAAGTATTTCTAATTGTTCTAACATTTATCATCATCATTAAGCGCATCCTCGAAAGAATGCTTCATTCATTAAAAATCATTACCAGTTCAAAAATTAGCCATGTTTTGTTGAAATCTCGGTCTTCCGGGAGTTGAATGTTATCTCATGACAGATCTCGTGTAAACGTGATCAAGATAGAAACCTGTCCATTTCTGGCGTCCGCAGACCATAATGCGGAGGAATATCTTATTCACGTGCTTTACAATGAGCAATTAACATACCTGCTTTAATTTTATGGCTCTGGCATTTTGTCTAAATAGCAATCCCGTGGTTAGACGTAGGGAATCCATGTAGTTGAGAGTGTTACAGGAATATTAAATGATTAATAAGGTCATTATCATTTGTATCATTTTCATCAATAGGATGTCGTTTATTCTATTACCACGCAGTAAATCAATGGTTAGATCTCTCGGACAATAAAGTATCAGTTAGTATCTAAAACGTGTGTTGTAGAGAGAGAGAGAGAGAGAAAGGAAAAACAATGTAGTAGTAATATCACAAGCACAATTCACGCGACCGCGCCAGGCTAAAAGATGCTATTAAATAACGTATTAAAGGACAACGAAGGTCTACTGTGCTTTCGACACAATTTTGGAAGACGTTTTTCTGTTGGCGTTTTAGTCTAAACGTAAAATAAAAATGTGATTGACAATATCTTATTAAGTTCCATTTTTTTTTCTGTTTCTGTGCCCTGTTTTCAAGTGTTTATCATACAATTACTGTTACGGCCACAAATGCCATAAATGGGTCTGACATAAACCGTCAATGTTTGTAGTAAACTGTATGTTTTTGGAATAAAAATTTGAAAATATTTTTCGCTTTTCTCCAGATTTTTAACTACTGATGTTCCATAACAATCTTGTGACAATTTTCTGATCAGACTCGACTCTTTTTTTTTTCATCTTGCAATTTGTAGACACATCGCACGTTTAGCAAAACGGACTTGTTTAAATGACAGAACAAGAAGTAGTCTCAGAATACATATTGTTAACCTTTACCACTCTCTGGGCATTTTCACCAGACGACAAAATGATGTTATTTTTCTTATTTTTCCCAGAAAACAGGATTTGACATTTCATGCAAATTGTCTCCTTAGGAGACAATTTGCATGAAATGTCAAATCCTGTTTTCTGGGAAAAATAAGAAAAATATTTCAAAATGTCGTCTGCTGAAAATTTTACCCAGAGTGCTAAGCGTTAAGGTAAATTTCAACAGTACGGTATTTACCTCACGTATTCTGACACCTAACTCTTTACTATGTTTGCTCTAAACTTTAACCCTTGCCGTGCTGAATAAATTTAGATACCACGCCCACTTCTACTTGTCAGCCAATCAGATTACTTGATCCAGCTTGTTGATACAAATTCACATAATTAATGACGAACAGTGTAGATCCAGATCAGTTGGCTTCTTCAGATCTACACTGTTTGCAAAGGCAGGGTATATCCTGGTTCAGCAGGACTTGGGTTTACCAGTTTCTGATGTGTCTGAAGTCTGCCGGACCAGTTACACTGTGTCATATATCTATATGGTAAAAGTTGTGGTGTGTAAATATTTAATATTCAAAATTTTCCATGAAGATGAAATTTCGAGTCCAGTGGTGGGGTGGTTTGGCTACACCTCCCGCAACACCTCCCCCTCCCCTCCACACACCACGAAACCTCTCTGGACCCCCTTGTAGATTTTTTTTTTTTTTTTTTTCATATTGGCGCATTCTGCCTGGAACTATGCTAATCGGTATTGAAAAGATAACAAACGCAGCAGATGCCAGGATAAACTTTAATTTTCATTGACCATAAAATTTCAAAACGGTTCATAAACTACCACAGTTACGCGCGCTCTTTGGCACGCGCCACGAATGTTCACTGACATTTTACAACACTTTCTCCGCGTGTATCAGATTCGGGCAACCTTTTGGTATAAAACGCTTGAGAGTTACCTGACATTTTATGTAAATGAGTTTTTCCGACAGATGACCTTTAAAGAATAAAAAGTACCGTGTATGATGGCCGGTGTTCTAAATTGCTTCTGCTTCGACAGACAGATGTTAGGCCCAGTCCAGGGGCAGTGGCTTTCTGGTAAGAACAATGGCTGGCTACACAATGAGTTGCTGTCGGTTTGTAATCTTTATAAACCGAATTATAGATAGACTGTTACCAAGAACTGACAGAAAAAGAAAATAATAATAGTGACAATAACAACGACGACGACGATGACGGCAACAACCCTAGATAATGTATTTGTAAAACTCCAGCAATATGCTTGAGATGATAGAAAATCATCTTTCTAGATCAATAGCTGAATAAGTGCAGTGGAACAAGTCGATCATGCCAGGATTGAAAATAGGCCATTTCCCAGTCAAACATTAACAAATGCTATACAAACTTAACCCGTTTATCTATGCCTTAACCACAAACAGTATGCTAAATATCAAAAGTTTCATGTATTGAATACTCTTTTTTTTTTTTTCGAAATTATAACAAGATTGCATTTTTTCCAAAATAAAAAAAAAATAAAAAAAAAAATAACATAACTCTACAATAACAAGTCAGCCAGAAAAAGGGGAAAAGTATAGTGGTCTGCAAATGTTATGGTCAACTGATACACAAATATAATTAATCAAGTTGTAGTGCATTAACATATATTTTTATTTGTTTGTTTTGTTTTTTAAGTTACTATAAGCACCCAAGTATAATAAAGGGAAGTAGTTCTATCAATTATAAACGCAGCACCACATTATTACACTCATCAAAATTGTTTGTTTGTTTTGTTGTTGTTGCTGTTTTTTTGTTTTTTTTTGTTTTTTTTTTATTTTTTTATTTTATTTTATTTATTTATTTATTTTTCCTTCCGAAAAGGGGTCTTTTCAGAAGAGAGTTGGTATGCAAGAAAGCCAAAAACAAGTAACGAATGTTGTCTTTCCAGTCAAAAAAGGCGAAAAATGTATACGAAGTGTGCCAGATTGAAAACTAGCCAATGGGCGTACGCGCTAATTGGGGCCACATTTCAGAAGTAGGATTCAAAAATGCAGTAAGGTGCTTATAGAAGCTAATTACTATATATGTCCACATTTTTATACTAAGCAATTCATAGACATGACGTGCAAACACATCTGTTACGAAATCGAAAACAATTCACTATAAAACATCGAATACGTTGTAACCCCTGATGTACAGAAATGAGAAAATGGCAGTTAGTAATAATAATGATAATAATAATAAATTATTATTATTATTATTATTAGCTCACCTGAGCCGATTAGGTTCATAGATGAGCTTATAGTATAGGCATGTGTCCGTCGCCCGTCCGTCCACATTTTCAAACCACCTCCTCTGAAGCCGTGAAGGCGATTCTTACCATATTTCACATATAGCATCAATAGGCAGGGGAACAAACAATGGGAAAGGTGAACGTAGGTGTTTTTTCTGTCTCGTTGGAAATATTTGACAAAAGTTTTACAGAAATGTTCCTTTAGTATTCCCCTGTGTTATGAATTTTGTCCAATCTACTGATTTTGAGCATGGCAACCGAAACATTAAATTTGCAAAAAATATTCAAAAATCTCATCAGACGCCATAAAAGGGGCGAAGCTGAAACTTTCAAGAAATGTTTATATCCGACAAAAATTGTGTCTTGTGTTGCCGTTGTTCGTGCGCTTTCGCCACTATGGCATCTTAAAGTGTCCACAGACTTATAATGGGAAAAGTGAAAGGTAGTCTTTTTTCCCCTATCTCATTGCAGATATTTTGACAAAACTGTTATAGAACTGTTCCTTTAGTAGTCCCCTACCAAACATTTGAATTTTGTTCAAGCGCCTGAATTGGATCGGTTGCCATGGCAACCAAAATATTGAAAAAAAAAAAAAAAAAAAATAAATAAATAAATAAATAAAAAAAAAAAAAAAAAAAAAATGAAATAAAAAATCACCTCCTCAAAAGCCATAGGGACGATGAACCTGATATTTTACAGAAATGTTCACAATATTTGCCTCTACAAAAATAGTGTGCTTTCATCGCTGCAGCAGCAAAGTTTCCATAGACCTATAATGGGAAAAGTGAAAGTAGGCCATTTTTTCTATCTTACTGCAGATATTTTGACAAAAGGTTTACATAGGTGTTCCCAGAATAGACCATCTGAATTCTGTCCAAGCGGTTGAATTTGATTGGTTGCCATGGCAACCCCAAAAATTTGTAAAACATATATATATATATATATATATATATATATATATTAAAAAATATATTTGTAAAACATATAATCTATATATATATATATATATATATATATATATATATATATATATATATATATATATATATATATATATATATATATATATATATATATATTAAAAAAATAACTCCTCAGAAGCTATAAGGAGGGTATTTGTTTTCACAGTAGTTCACTCAGGTGAGCATTGTGGCCCATGGGCCTCTGGTTATTATTATTATTATTAAATACTTCTGTTAAATTAATTCCACTAGTTTTCACATTACCGTTACAAGTTAATTGTCCTCCTTTAAGGGGAATTTATACACTTACATGGGAGGTACCTCTGTCAAAATCGTTTTGTCTCATCTGAAAAGTTGTCTACTTTAAAAGGAAAGAATTTGCTCTCCTCGGAAAGGGTTTGATGTGCAGGAAAGCGAACTTGGGGTCACAAAAGTTGCATCCCTTGTAAGAAATGGCAGAAAATCTACCAATTGTATCCAATCCCCTTAATTTGAAACTTAAATCTAAATAGATTGCGCACTCGATGGCATGCCATCGCAAAATCCCCACGCTCGGTGCTAAAGTTGCTAATAGCGTGACGGACGGACAGATGGACAGAAAAATAATGTTGCTCTCGCATACCCTTACCACGTGGGGAAGTCATGTAGCAAGTTTGGTTGAATTTCCGCCCAGTGGTTTAGGAGATAGCGTGACGGACAGGTGGACGGACGGTTGGAAAATAATGTTACTTTCGTACACCCTTACCACGCGGAGAAATCGTGTAGAAAGTTTGGTTAAATTCCGCTCAGTGGTTTAAGAGGAGACAGCATAACGGACGGAGGGGATGGAGGCGTTCACAATATCCCCATCGCTAAAGCGTGAGGATGACTGTGTTGATCGTAACTATATGCCTAAAAATCACACCCAGCTAGCATTCTTTATAAATCTATAGCGGGCCATTATCGGCCCGTCAGCTACCCTGACGGGCCGATAACGGCCCGCTATAGATTTATAAAGAATGTTTACTGGCAGTTGCGTTTTTTTTTTGTTTTTTTTTTGTTGTTGTTGAATTATTTTATTTTATTTTTTATCTTTTATTTTTTTTATGGATCAGTTTATTCTTACAAAGAATCGCGGAAAGAGTATTATATAACATTTGCGAACAGTGAAGAATATTATAGAAGATGTCCAGGAAGAGCTCAATCCCAGACCATAGCCTACCAATGACACCAATCCCAGACCATAGCCTACCAATGACACCAATACCAGACCATAGCCTACCAATGACACCAATCCCAGACCATAGCCTACCAATGACACCAATCCCAGACCATAGCCTACCAATGACACCAAGAGGAAGAGCTCAATCCCAGACCATAGCCTACCAATGACACCAATCCCAGACCATAGCCTACCAATGACACCAATCCCAGACCATAGCCTACCAATGACACCTAGAGGAAGAGCTCAATCCCAGACCATAGCCTACCAATGACACCAAGAGGAAGAGCTCAATCCCAGACCATAGCCTACCAATGACACCAAGAGGAAGAGCTCAATCCCAGACCATAGCCTACCAATGACACCAAGAGGAAGAGCTCAATCCCAGACCATAGCCTACCAATTACACCAAGAGGAAGAGCTCAATCCCAGACCATAGCCTACCAATGACACCAAGAGGCAGACCATAGCCTACCAATTACACCAAGAGGAAGAGCTCAATCCCAGACCATAGCCTACCAATGACACCAAGAGGAAGAGCTCAATCCCAGACCATAGCCTACCAATGGCACCAAGAGGAAGAGCACAATCCCAGACCATAGCCTACCAATGACACCAAGAGCTCAATCCCAGACCATAGCCTACCAATGACACCAAGAGGAAGAGCACAATCCCAGACCATAGCCTACCAATGACACCAAGAGGAAGAGCAAACAAACCATGAGAGACAGTAGGCCTACACAAGTCACAAACCAAAGAAAAACAATGCAACCAGCTCCTTCCTCCCCGACAAGGCGACCACACACTGAGGCATGGATCTGTGATAGAAAAGACACGTCCCAGTCACATATGTTTACAGAACAATATAGTACCTGTCAAGCCGCGTGATCTGAGAATTCCGCGAGTCAACCAGCATATTGGAAATTACAACTTGATCACACCTTTGGGGGCACGAGCACTCTTTTTCATGTATTTCTCTGAGCGTAATTGATAAAAATATAGATCTAATGTATTTTCACACGATGTATCACGCTTTGTGTCTCGCAAGGGAATACACATCTCCATTAATTACCTGAACAAAGTTTTAATTACATTAAAGCTTCACAGGTAATTTCATTAAGTGGTTCATACCTTTGTTTTCTTCTGAAAGCGCGATGCCATTTCACTATCATGCAGGTATAATTACGTGAAATGGACAATACATGTGTCAATCAATTAAATGTTCATTGCCAATTTCATGTTGATTTCTCTTTAGATAAATATAGGTTTAATCCATATGGAATATTAAAGCGCGTGAACTCTGTGTTGTAATTATATTAATTAAAGAATGGAATATGAATATAATTGATAGGTTCAGCCAGATTATATATAACAGTAGCTTTATATGTTTGTAGTTTGGTTTTAAAACCTACAATTTAATCTTTATCGTCTGTTTGTTGGTTTAAAAGTCTAAAATAATGCATTTAATGACCAGGAAGAGAACTTTAAAGAAGAAAAAAATTGCTTGGGAGACAAAGCCCTTTTTTAAATCCATGGAAATAATTGTCAGTTCTTGCGTTTAATTTTCCTTGTTGTTGATGGAACTGGTCATAACCATGGGAGTAACATTGCCTATGTATTGTGTCGCCAAAATTAACTCTTAAAGCGCTAAGCAAAATTGAAGCAGACATTTTATTTTTGTTTTATTACTATTATTATTCAGAGAAATAAGACTTGGCATTTCTTAACAATCGCCTGCTAGATACGCATTCAAGAGGCAACTTTGCCCCCCCCCCCCCACCCCCCACAACCCCCCTCCCCGCCCCCTTTGGAGTAGACCTTTTTCAGAAGGGAACAGCTTTTGCGACTTCCTGTTTGTTTTCCTGCACATCAGTGCAGGAAAGCAAACAGGAAGTCACAAAAGTTGTTCTCCATTGTAAACAGGAAGTCACAAAAGTTGTTTTCCATTGTAAACAGGAAGTCACAAAAGTTGTATCCCATTGTCACAGAAATTGTTTCCATCGTAAACAGGAAGTCACAAAAGTTGTTTTCCATTGTAAACAGGAAGTCACAAAAGTTGTTTTCCATTGTAAACAGGAAGTCATAAAAGTTGTTTTCCATTGTAAACAGGAAGTCACAAAAGTTGTTTTCAATTATACAATTCGCAAAAAGTCTGCCATGTGTATCTAGTCTCCTTAACGTTTAGCACTCTTGGTAAAATTTTCAGCAGACGACATTTAGAAATATTTTTCTTATTTTTCCCAGAAAACAGTTTTTGATATTCCATACTAATTGTCTCCAATGGGGACAATGTGCATGAAATATCAAAACCTGTTTTCTGGGAAAAGTAAGAAAAACGCCATCTATTTGTTGTCTGCTGGATTAGCCAAGAGAGTGGTAAAGGTTAAAGAAACAATGGATATTGTAGAATGTATCTACAGGCAGCAAAGAGCCTGCTGACACTTATAGTGTCTTATATATTTTATGATCTTTTTTGATAATTTAGCCCATTCGGAGATTTTGAAAAAAAAATAATTAAATAAAAAATAAAAAAATATGATAGTCGCTGACGAGAGCTAGCTAGCCAGTCTGGCCTAAGCAATTTCGATACTTCAGCTGTTTTCCGTTTTGTGAGTGTGTTCATTCTTCTCAATGGTCGTTCCTTCTAGAATCTATTTATGTAATATAAATTTAATAGGTTCTACCTATATCCGTGCGTCCAAATTATCATCACATGCTTCATAGGTGCGTTGGCCAGATCTAACTGAATTTTATTTCAGACTTCTAATCCACTGCATGAATTGCGATATTACGTCCAAGTCAACAATATTTTAGTAGTTCAGAGACATTGCCTCCAAATTTGTGGGATTTTTACCCGACCCGATCACATGAATTCGGGTTCTGCTTAGTTACTAGCAGCTCTGCCATGGAGGTTTTATGCAGCCCATCTATTTTGCGGGCCCCGATGGGCGGAGGCCATGCTTTCCGAATACCGAAAACTAGTGTATGTCGATGACAGGTACAACGACAATATACTATCGTTCGCTTACCTGTGTCGAAGTTTTTTTAAGATTATCACGTAAAAAGCGCGTAAAGGCTATGTGTTATCTAAAAATCTACAACAAAGTGTACCTTATGCACAAAACGAATCGTGCTTTGCTTATAAATAGACGGAGAATGGATAGAAATAAAATTCCAAGTGGAGACAAAATTCAAAATGGCCGCGATCGCAAATTTTGTAGGCTGACGTTATAAGTCTCGTGATTCAACCCCTTGCAATTAAAATACTTGGCGTCATTGGCTGTTTTGTTGCTATTATCGGCACGGCCGCCGTGTCAATAGTCTCTGCCAAATCACGGAACGCTTATTGTTTTTTAGGATAAGCACCGAACCACTCAAGCTTTTGTTGGACCATCACATTTTTGGTCACACACATCACTGGTCACATAGGTAGTCTATAGTAGTGCGTCTGCACGCCGAACCGCTCCGCGCGGTTCGGGCGTTGGACGCACTTATAAGCAGGATGATCCGAATCTGCGTATGTCACATATGCTCGAAGACACGTTTTAGATGGACAAGACAAAAGAAAGAAAGAAAGAAAAAGATAGTAACATATTCCTGTGCTAACCATCTCTAACTCCTTACTCAACATTCAGAGCTGCTTTTGCCATAGTCCGATTTTTTTTTTTTATCCGAAAACTATTTCAAAATGAAATGCAGTTGCTCCTAGTTTGATACCAGATGCTAATGAGAACTGGATATCGAAGTATTACTGGAGAAAATTTTGTCTGAAAAGGTACCTTGCTAACAAGGCTTCGTAGCCATGCTAGTTCAAGGGAGATAATTGAATCGTAATAATAACGTCTGAGGCTTAATCGTACATTTATTCATATCTCAGTGAGTGCGCAGGGTGTTCAGACTATAATTGAGAGCATATGTTCTTGAACTTTGAATATCAGAACACTTTTTTGTTCTACTCATTTTACTGGTAACACGCTATCAAACCAAGAGTCATCAGAAAATAAATTGGAAGGAGCAGTGATTTTCTGATTTTTGTTTCATCTGAAGAGCTCAGATATCAAATAAAAATACTGTCATTGACTGTGTTCTTGATTTTTTCATCGCAAACCAACTATATTTTGCATATTCAAATAGCCTACTCAACAATATTTACTTAAATATTGAAATTAGATATGACAGTAGTACAAATTTCACTTTTCGTTAGTATAGTCAAATCCATCTTCTCAGTAAATTAAACAGCTGATTTATTTATTTGTTAGCCATTTCAGGACACAATGCAGTATTATTATGGGCGTGACCAAACCAAATTGCAGCCTTTCTTAATACGGTAAGACGTGAGAAAAATCGATAGAAAATCCGATTTTCTTTCTTTAAGTCCTATCGGAAATAGAAAATCACGTGAATGTCGCGCGCGGCGCACGCGCTGAAACATTAGGCCGGTTGAAGTGCCTTTCTTTACGTGACAGAAACGTTAAATTTTGTAGAAGAAATAATTTCGGCCTTAGACGGATAAGTGGCTAGGCGATGTAGCAGTTGCGATAATTAACATCATTTTTCCACTTCTGGATTTCGTTAATTTCGCAAAATGTCTGATTTTGACAATTCAAACAATGGACGACTTTCTTTGTTCAGTCGCATCACTGAGACAGATGAAAAAAAAATATACTTCATGACTCACACTTTTTTGGTTTTACTAAACCTTCACCTGGACGTTTGATATTACAGTAAAACCTGTGTAAGAGAGCCACTTTCGAGACTGACTTTAAATAGTGGTTGATGTGGAAAAAGTTGTCTGTCTTATAAAGGTACATGTCATGTAATTTTGCTAGCAAAATTACATGACATGTACCTTTATAAGACAACCACCTTTCCACATCAACCACTAAGGTCAATTTCAAAGGTGGCTGTCTTACACAGGTTTTACTGTATACCTTTGATGTGAGTTTGATGTCAGTTATAGGACCTCGTTTTTGGGTCGTATTGGCTTATGGTTACAGGGGCAGCTTTTAATGGGATTCCATACATCATGAAATCTTAAGAAGCAATCTGTGACACACACACACACACACACACACACACACACACACACACACACACACACACACACACACACACAACAACAACAACAACAACAACAACAACAATAACAATAACAATAACAACCTGTGCATTTCGCATATGCGGTAACATGGCCTCTTTCTATTTCCACGATCATGTATGCGTAAGTTTTGCCGAAAATATGTATATTTTTTAATTCTCTATTTGAGATAGGGCAAGATCGGGGGCAAGATATGTCGTCTGCGTATTAACCGAGGGAATGAGCCAGAGTATGAGAAACGAGTCCGGTGTATAAACAGTGAAACCTTTAATGACTTGAACACCGGTCGTTCGTTTACCATGGCTAACTCGAATTCCTTTTTGAGTCCCTAGGAGATTCTTCCGATAGTTCAAAAACAAACATGTAGGGGTCTTTTAGGGGAATTTTCTTTTTATCATGAAAATGTAGGTTGTGTGTAGTCATTAGAATCGTGTAATCAAGGTGATTCTAATACGTACACGCAATATACCATTATTTTCTAGAAGATCGAAAATACATCCTTAAATTATCACCATTTGCTTACTGACCTGGTGCTATGATTAACCCTCAATGGCTCAAACTACCCAAGACAGGAACAAATTTTAATGGTCCCAAATATGTTCGAGCCATTGAAGTTCGACAGTACGGACGCAAAAGTTAAGGTCCAAAGTCGGTGTAACACTGTTTCGTTTTGTTTTTTTTTTTATTTTATTTTATTTTTTTTTTTCAATTTCGGTCCAGATTTACTATTTTCCAACCCCTATCTTCGAAGTCGGATCCCTTCCCCTTGTAGCGAAGCTTTTACACCCGCGCAGTCTGAACAAACACATGCTATTAGGCGGTGGATTTTACATTGCTGTTTCCAATTATTTTGTAAGTGGACAGCAAAGGCCCTGATCAGACTGCGCAAATGATCTTGGCCTTGGCTGGACGCCTATTACAGAAAATACCTTTCCTCATTACGCGGCTCCTTGTATATTTCTACTAGAATTTTAAATTGATAAATTGATAAATTTGTCTCGTCAACCAATAAATGTCACATCAGATATGCTTTCATTTAAAAAAACAAAAAAAAAAAACTTGCTAAAATCTGTTTTAAGACAAGCATTATTCAATTAATAAATGTGAAGAACTGATGTTTAATGTCTCTTCTGTTCTAGTGAGATAGTATTGGACAGGATCAGCTCTTGTTCTAAGATTCTGATTATAAATGAAATTTCTTAAGATTCGTGGTAATCTGACTCCCTTGTCTCCACGTGTCGTTAATAACCTTATTCCCACTAGAAATGCCTGGATTAAGGAGGCGCGCTAACAACGTCAAGACTGTCTCTTTAAATCTGTAACAGTCGTTTATAACAATATATCTCAATGACAGAAACGGCTTGTTGAAAAATTAATCTCTCTCTCTCTCTCTCTCTCTAGGAGAGAATTATATCATTCCAGTGTGTAAATGCTCTCCTCGATGTATTTAAATTAGATTTTACTTCATTTTCAGACATATGAAGTCTCCCTATTTTAGTGATTCTCCTTATTTGTTACCCAAATAAAAAATTCAGACTTACACGATGTCTACCTAAAAAATATTGATACTTTCCCTCTTTACTTAATGTAAAAATAAAATCCTCTGTTTTCGGAACCTCACTAATTTTTATTCTGATAACATATCTGTATTTTGATGCATAAACCCATTTTTAAGTTGTTGTTGTTGCTTTTGTTTTTAAACACAACAATTGAGGTATTACTGTAACTTAAAAAGTCTATTTTACTTTTACTACTGCTATGCCTGCTGATGTACCTAACAACTGGGTTACTAAGTAGCAAACAGAGTAGAACAAAATCCACTCATTCGTTTTGAAGATATTAAACCAAAATAAAATTTTGACATGAATCGAAGGCCATACCTCTGGCATCAAAATTGGCCAATTTTCAGTCACAACCTAGACCTAGTAAATATCATTATACTGATGGTTATTAATAACGCCAGGTCAGAAAGCAAATAGCGATAATTCAGGGAAATTTTTTCGATCTTCTACACAATAATGGTATGTTGACTGTACTCGATGAGGCGGTTCTAATGATTATACACAACATACAATTTCATGATAAATAAGAAAATTTCCTTAAATTTTGTTTTTTCTTGAGCTATCGGAAGAACTTCGTTGGGACTTAAAAACAAGTTCGAATTACTCATGTTAAACGGGCCATCAAAAACACGACTTTCATCTCAACCAAGGGCCATAAGTGTTGAAAACTACAAAATTGGTCCATTTTCAATCCCAACCTAGTCAGTATCAATGTGAATATAAAATTTGATCAAACTATGTTGAGACCAAAAAGATTTTTCTATTACAACACCCAGTAGCAATGCCTGTGCAAAGTTTCAAGGAAACTCGTAAGACACTACTCAAGTTAGAAAGCGGAAATGAAGGGCTGACGCACGGATGAACGGATACTCGAACCGTAAAACACAATGGCCACCCACTATCGCGCGGCGTGGTATAAAAAGAACTACTTATTTAACAGACAACCACTCTGACCTAGCGGGCATTAAAATTGTAACGGCGTTCCATACCCAACGAATGAAGTAATTTCGCGCCTCCTTAAAAGATGGCACCTGGATAGTTTCAAGAAATTGTCTTAGAGAGAATTCTTTTGTTTGTAAAAGACTGATTTGAATATTTTATTGGAAAATTCCATGTTGGCGGCCATTTACTTCGGTTATTTATAGCGGTTTTGTTCACATCTGATCCACAGAGCGAAGTGCTTTAAGGCATTTTGTTTGATCTGTATAATAATATTTAATATTTGTTCTGTCACTAACTGCAACTTTCTCAGAGTCCCTATCATAGCCGGCAGTTTCTTGTTTATGCCGTCTCTTTGATCCGCGAGAAAAGGTGCTTTTAAAATGAATCTCAAAGTGAGACAATGGAGCTTTAGATGCGTGAGCCCAGCGAAGACTTAGATCAGTCTGCGTGTCAGCGCAGTCGGATCAGGGTCTTTGCTGTCTACCTACAAAGACCTTGACACCTTGATTATCCAAGGTTTGCACAGTGAAGACGCTGATCAAATTGTGCGGATGAGCATGAAGGGACATTGGACCCTTGGCTATCCAAAGACCACGGCAAAGACTTTGACAAGACTGCGCGGACTCGCAGGCTGATCTGAGGCTTCGCAAGGCGCACGTTTTAACCTTTAACATGGTGGGTTAACATTATAGCAGACGACATTTTGAAATATTTTTCTAATTTTTCCTAGAAAATAGGAGTTGACACTTCATGAAAATTGTCTCCATTTGCATGAAATGTCAAATCCTATTTTCTGGGAAAAATAAGAAAAATGTCCTCGATTTGTCGTCTGCTGAATTTGCCCATGGTGTACTGAGTGTATAAGGTACATACATTAGAGGCTGATCATTTCGCTTAGTGTTCACCTTGTCGCGTGTCTGTAGCCAGATACCTGCATGCAATCATCTCATATGGAATTTATTGACGCCATTACTTAATAGATTACCTGTTCCGTCCGGACTTCCTGTCTTCCTGCCAGGTGATTGGTTAATTTATTAGAAATGTCGCTCATGTAATTGATCACCGATCAAGGTGGCAATTCTCATTAAAGGAAGTAATTACTTTCACCGGTTATGTTTCAGGTGGAGGAAAATAATACATTTCGGTTTGTGTCAAAGAGGTAATGATAGATAGTTAGATAGATAGATAGATAGACAGATAGATAGGATTCGACTCTCGTTATCTCGACTTCGCTTATCTCGAATAATCGCTTATCTCGAAGTGAAAATCTGGTCCCTGTTTAAACATTAAAATCTAACATAAGGTAATAAACTATTTTGGAAATGAGGAGCAATTTCTCCTCCCGTGCACAATAATTTCAGTATATCTTTCAATATACAGTCAGCTCTCGTTATCTCGAATTCCAAGGGACTCTCTGAAACACTTCGAGATATCCGTACCTCGACATATCAGATTTTTAGAATTGTTCGAGTTAAGCGAGTTCGAGATAACGAGAGTCAGCTGTATCTCTACAGGAGTCAAATTACATAATCATTTGTAAAATGTGGTTGTTCGATTCATCTTTTCCTAATCTTCCACAAATCTTGTATTTCGAGGTACGGATATCTCGAAGTATTTCAGAGAATCCATTGGATTTCGAGATAATGAGAGTCGACTTGATCATATGTTCGTTTTTCCCCTTGTAGATAGATAGATAGATAGATAGATAGATAGATAGATAGATAGATAGATAGATAGATAGATTTGTTCTTGTTAATAATATTTCAGTCATGTCGAGCCGTCACCCAGAGAGAAGAGCAGAGAAAAAAAGAATAGATGAGAGAAAAAAAAGGCCCTAATCTCCAACCCCTCGTCAAGCTTCGAGTAAGGCAGGAACCTTCCGCTTGAATCTTCCTATTTAAAAGCCAGTGATGACAGCATACATCCTCCGAAAGTTTCAACAAGATGGTGGCATCACACTATGACCCACGGGAAGGTAGGCGCTACTAGGCACTAGGCAGACAGGAAGGCAAGCAAGTAAAGGTAGGTAGGCAAGTAAGGGAAGATATAATAAGGTAGGTAAGTAGGTAGGACGGTGTGTTTGTTCAAACACTATCCCGTAGCTCCAATACTTTCTGAGATATTTTGTACAGAATGTAAAGTGTAACGGACGGACGGACAAATAAAGCAAAAGCAATATCCAAGTCAACGTTTTCAAAGCTGGGGGCATAATAACCGACAAATCAAACTAGGAAGCAATAAATGTGTTGGAATCTACCTTTTTTTTTTTCCAAATATTTGTTTTATAGACCAACTTTCAACATTCTTATTACTTGTAAATCACTTTGGGAAGTCAAGTTACATACAATACTGTGATTTCATTACTATTTGGGTATTTTTTTTCAAAGACATATTTCCTACTGCTGTTGCTATGCAGCGGTGGAGAAAAAAATGGGCAACGCACGAAAAGGGCCCTTTATGCAATCTACGAACAACGCAGGCCTTGATAAGACCTGTGCTGTTCGCATATGGCCTAAGGGCTTTTTCCCGCCGTTGCGCATCATAATTTAATTATTTCTGTAATAGTAGAATAGAATAGAATAGAATGATTTTATTCAATCAATCATGGTCCATGTCTGGCATACACAACAACATATACTATATATAAGACATTAGCGATGAGCTAGCTAAACGTGATAGTATTCATTCCTAGTATGAAAGAATGTATCGTCGGGGTATACACTAACAGTAAAGATCCAGACCAGCCAGCAAGCTAGTACCCTATTTACCGTATGTATTCGGACAGACAGGCCTGAGCA